>OX387183.1:426690-1703234 GCA_947561395.2 Buxus sempervirens | reverse complement strand
CCCACCCAAAGGATAGATAATTCCTTTTCGAACTTGCCATCCTTTTCTCTATTCTTTCTATGACCAGATCCCAAAAACCAAACTACCTAGGCTAACCTCCTAGGGGAAGCCCTAGATAAGACATAGGTCACTCACCACCACCACACACCCCCCACCCAAACACACACACAAAACCTAAAAAACCAGCAAAATCACAAAGCTCCTCACCAGAAATATTGATTCCAGAGATCTAACTCTTCTCCCAATTGACCCGCAACCCCAATACCACCTCAAAAAATTGAAGTATACATTTTGCCCAATGAAGCTGATCCCTAGAGACATCCATAAATAAAATGGTATCATCTACAAATTGGAGATGAGACACCTTGATAGCCTCAGACGCTTCACGGACCTTAAAACCTTTTGTTAGATCTTTTTCACAGGCTGAATCAAAGAAGCAACTCAAAACATCCCCAATAAGAGTATGAAGAGGAATGGGGATAAAGGGTCTCCCTGATAAAGATCCCTAGAGGTGAATTGAGCCACAACAGAAACATTTAACAAGAAGGAGAATTCAACCTTATTTATACATCCTTTCATCCATCTTCTCCATCGATTACTAAATCCTTTCCAAACTAATACCGAATCTTCGAATTCTTACTCCACATGATCAAAGGCTTTCTCCGAATCTAACTTGCACACGAGTTCCGACTTTCTTGATCTTTGTTTACTTTCCACACACTCATTGGCTATCAATGTACAATCCATTATCTGTCTTGCCTCAATAAAAGCACTTTGATGTGGGGAAACAACCGATTGTATAACCATTTTCAACCTTTCAGCCAACACTGTAGAGATGATCTTGTACAAGCTAGTGGTAAGACTGATTGGTCTAAAATCTCTAATCTTGACAGCCCCATCTTCTTTGGAACGAAAACCAGAAATGTGGCATTTGTTGCTTTATTAATCACCCCATGATCACGAAACTCCTGGAACACCAGCATAAGCTCGTTTTCATCAAATCCCAATGATACTGGTAGAAAGACATGGTGAACCCATCGGGACCATGGGCTTTATCACCCTCCATATTGAACACAACCTTTTTTATTTCATCTTCCTCAAATTTTCTTTCTAGCCATCTTATCTTCTCATCCTCCAATCTATATCTTCCCACATCTTTTAATATGAATTTATGATTCATCTCAGAAGTGTAAAGCTTTGAATAGAACTAGGCAAGTGCCTGTTCTATGGCTTTTGGATCCTCTAACCAGTCACCTTCCACCTGGTCTCGGTCTATGGAATTCACTGCTCTATATATGTTTGCTAATCTGTGAAAGAAACTGGTATTTCTATCTCCCGCTTTCAACCAAAGAGCTCTAGACTTTTGTCTCCATGAAATCTCTTCCATATACAATATCTTGTCAAGTTCAACCTTTTGCTCCTGTCTATTAATCCTTTACTCACCCACTAGCGAATTCAACTCCTCGTTCCGATGCAAATCCTCAATTTTTTCTATTATCACACTTCTCCTATGACTTAGACATCCAAAATGGGTTTGATTCCTTGATTTAATATGATCTTTGAGCCCTTTCAACCCTTTAAGGTACTGAGACCCAGCCCATCCATTAGTTTTTGCGTATACCTCACACCATTTTTCCTTAATTAATTTAGGAAAAGTTGGATGGGACAACCACATGTCTTCGAATCTAAATGGTTGTGGTCCACTAGCTGGGGGTTCTGTGGACAACAAAATAGGACAATGGTCTGATAAAGGTTTGGGCAGTAAAGATTGGGAAATACAAGGAAAATGAGCACACCACTCATTAGACACTAAACACCGGTCCAACCGTGTTTCCCATCAATCACATCTACATTTCATCAACATGTACTTTCATGATTGTATCAGGGTATAAGTTGAATACCCAAACTGAGGATTTTCCTCTCTTGGAAACAAAGTACTTGGTTATTGGAGTTTTCTTCAGAGATCACTTTGTGACATTAGATTGGAGATGTCTTCAGAGATTTGTTCATTCATCCTTTGGGTCCAACTGAAACTAGTAATGTTGCAAGAGATGGGATATATCTTTGTTTACGTGGCTGAGTGGCTAGATATCAGGGTCTCCTGGACTTTGGAGGTGTTTAGGGAGATTAATCTACAGCATTGTCCTGACTCAGGAGATATAGAAGTTCTCTTGTTGGCTTGTCCACTTTTTAGGTTTTCTCAACATCATCATATATGAGTTGAGTACCTCATTCTCCCATGTGTGATGACCAGCAATTAGAAGATAGTTCTGATGGGGCGGGCAGTTTTTTTGCGTATTGCATTTTCCATTCTTTTCCCTATCATAAAATTATTATTATTTAAAAAAACCAATACTAATACAATCGTCTTCTGGTAAGAGTTGTGGACTTACTTACCGGTTGAGCCACTGGAATGGAATGAGATAAGAATCTCTGGAGTTAGGGGTGCAAATTAATATTGATAGGTGTATTCCCTGCAGTTATCAAAAATAGTTATATTCCCAGTGTGACCTTTTCTTTTTCCTTTTTTTTTTCTTTTATTTGTGGATACTGGATGCATATATGCAAGACTTCAAGAAAAAAGCACACCAATGTGTCATATTACTAGTTATATGTGGAGGTTTCAAAGCTCAAAATAGTTTTTTCTTGTCATACTAGTAGTTGTATGTTATAATTGTTATAGCTGTATTCCCTGCAGTTATAAAAAATAGTCAATTCCCTGTGTGAAAATTTCTTTTGTGGCTACTGGATGCATATAGGCAAGACTTTAAGTAAAATCACACCAATGTGTCATAATTTTAGTTATATGTGCAAGTTTCAAAGCTCAACATAGTTTTTTCTTGTCTATTCTGTCTTTTTCATAACGCATTCTGGGGGAAGGGTACCTTTTGTTGTTCCCAGTGGAGGATTGAAAAAACATTACTTGTGCCAACAAATTTTCTCCAACCGTTGAACAGATATAGTTGCGTATCATTGGCAGAACTCAAAAAGTTATATTATCTCATCATTTAGATAAGGTTTACAATATCCAGTGTGCTACTGTGCGGCTGCTTTTCTTGATGTTATTTCTTCCTGAATCATTTGACACTGGCAGCTCGTACTCCATGCTGTATGTGATTTTGATCAATGTGCCAGCATGAACATGATGGACTTGTTAACAATTCTCATGAGTATATTTACTGTTTTATGTTCTTTACAATGTCTCATTTTTCCTTTCAGGGAAGTGCTGGAGCTTACTGAGGCCATAAAAATTAAGGACATGGAAGCAGAAGCATATATTTCTGAAATTGAGGTGCTTAAATGTTTCTTAAGTTGTAATATTTCCATTTCATTTTGTAGTGCTTTCAGCTGCTTGACAACTGTTGTCATTTCTTGCTCTTTCGTCCTTTCATTTTGTTTTCAATAATTTTAAATTTTTTTTGCAGACCATTGGTCAAGCGTATGAGGATATGCAGACGCAGAACCAACATTTGCTGCAGCAGGTGACTGACAGGGATGATTACAATATTAAGGTCTGCCTAATTTTACTTTTAATTTACCATGTCTTCCAATCCAGAGTTAAACCTATTTTTCAAATGCACATTAGAACTTGGGGTTGATGATTCCTGATTGCTGGTTGTGTGCTCCAGCTGGTTTCTGAGAGTGTAAAGACAAAGCAAGCACAAAACTTTCTACTGTCTGAGAAGCAGGTATTGGCAAAGCAACTTCAACAAGTTAATGCATCACTGGAATCTTTGAAACTGAAGATCGCCAGGAGTGAGGAGCAGGTAAGATTTCTTAATTGTTTGTGAACTTTCTTACTTTTATCGTCCTAAACAAGCTTGTGGGTCTTGCAGATGAAATTCTGTTTAACTGAAGCAGGAAAAGCTTCCATGGAAAGTAGGCATCTTGCTGTCAACTTAGAGACTGCAAAATGGGAATTAGCAGATGCTGAGAAGGAGTTGAAATGGCTAAGGTCTGCAGTTGCCTCCTCTGAGAAGGAGTTTGAGCAGAACCGGCGGAAGATAGCTGAAATACAAACAGAATTGGACAGTGAAAGGTAGGCTCCTTTATTATTATTTTTTTTCCAAAGATTAAAAAAACTTGGTAGGTTCCTTATTTGTGGTGAAATCATTAACCCGATGCCTTTATTATAATGCATCCTAAAATCTAATGGCTTTTACTAAAATCCTGTTCGCGTCAACTGTTAAAACAAAATCAGTATTTAAGATATTATGGTGGTTCTCATTGAGTTGCTTGTTTTTGGGCTTATTATGCATCTTTTTACCAGTAATTGGTTGAGCCAAATTATTTTCTAAACAACGGGACAATGTTGATGCAGAACTGAGAAGCAGGGTCTTGAGGAAGAACTCATGGAACTGAATAGGAAGATAGAGGAGAAGAGTTTAGAAACTGGGGCAGCTGCAATTCAGAAAGTCCAAGATGAAATCAAGGAGTGCAAGGCAATACTCAAGTGCGGTGTCTGTTTCGACCGGCCAAAGGAGGTAAGGATTGTGATATGCTCTCTGCATGTTTAGAATTCCAAATTGCTGTATATATATATCGATATACATCACTATTCCATTTTATGTCCAGTCCTCCTACTTCCAGGCAGCCCTCCTGGATGTTGTATCTGATAGGTTTATTAAGCATCTGGAAAAGAATCCCTGGTGCCAAGCACTCTGCATTAATGGGGCTGCTTCCTGTTTTTCAGACAAGGTTATATGGCTGATTAAATTGGGCTCTTGTTGTGTATTTGGCAGGTTGTTATCATCAAGTGCTTTCACCTGTTTTGCAGTCAATGCATCCAGCGAAATCTGGAGATCCGCCATCGGAAGTGCCCCGGATGTGGAACTCCATTTGGGCAGAACGACATTAAATCTGTGAATATCTGAGCTTCTCATACATCATCTGCTTCTTTGTGCCTTCCATGCCCAAATCTTTTTTTGTTTTATTTTATTTTATTTTTAATTTTTGTAATCCCTATCTCGTCAATTAGGTTTTTTCTTTTTTTTTCCTGCAAAGCACGGGTCACAAAAAAAAATTATAATTTTAAAAAATCCGAAGAAAATGAACAAAAAACTTGAAAATAACTTAACCATAGATAACGTTATGAGAACAAGACAAATTATCCATATGTTTCCTTCCATCCATGTGAGATAACCTCTTGTCACGATTTTTTACAAATAACTTTCTCGTCCATCGTTGCTTATCTATATGGTGTCGGCAGTTAATTTTGTATTGATGGTGACATCATTTCTTAAACATAAGAGAACAGTTTTTCCATTATATGTGCTTATGTGGTGTCGGTCGTGTGTCTAGCTCATGTAGACGTTGACATGGCTTTCTTGGTGAGGTTAGACTGTGTAGGTGTCGTGTGGTTTTCTTTCATTTGTTGGTCTATGGCAGGTGTCAACAGAAGCTCAAGCTTCTTCCATTACTATTTTCATTGTATGAACAAAGGGTTTTAACATTGGAATATTTAATTAATGGAACAAAACAGTTATAGGGCAGAAGAGAACAAGCAGTCACAAACAGAACTAACAATAGAAGAAGGGTTGCTTTAATGGGGTCATTTAGTTTGGAAATTTCCGAAGGGACTTCTCAATACAGCTCATCCAATGGTGTTAAGAATACGAAATGTGGCCCCTGTGAAACCTGTGACCCTTTAGACTATTCAACTCGCTCGTGTGCTTCAAACCTTCAATTCCCAAAGGCTGGGTTTGGATAGCCTAATTTCTCCGGATTTTGTAAGAAATCCAACATTCTTGCAAAACTTTGGTGTTTTGATACCCGGAAAGTGTAGGGTCCACTGAAAATAAAAGTTGTCAAACCACTTTCAACGCTTGTTTTGCCCCATTTTATTTTCCGACCAAACTGGTCGGATTTTGCCAGAAAATCAAAAGTGATTTATGTTCTTACCTATTTGCCCCTTCTTTTTTGTTTCAAATCCTCCCTAGGTGTTTAAATTGTCTTTTATTAAATATTTAAGTAAGAAAAAAAAACAATGAGTTGGGTATTGTCTGCACTTCATTTTAAAAAAGAAAAACTAAAGTTAAAAAAAGGGGTAAAGTGTTGCGTGTTCTTTTTTTCAAAAAAACTTTAAGTAAAAGAAATATATATATATGGGATTACTAATATTTTATTTATATTAAACTGAAAAATATATATATATTCAAAAGGTTAAGTTTATTCATATAAGGAGTTAGTGTTTATAGTAATTTTTTTTTTCAATTTTATATGTTTTTATATGGACAAAATTAAAGGGCAAAATAGGAAATTGTAACACTTTTCCCATATATTCTTATCAACCAAATAGTACAATCAGGATTTTCCATCAGTTTTCATAAATTTTTCGGATGCATCCAAACAACATTCAGGAAAGTTGACTTTCACCCAGAATATCACTTTCTGCTACATCACTTTCCCAACAGTCTTTCCAATTTAATCCGGCTATCCAAACACAGCTTAATGGACGCACAAAGAAACGAAGATTCACCCGCCACTAGTTGTCTGTCTGATACTCGCTCTTGATCAGGATATATTTATATACATATATTCATCAACACCCGCCACTAGTAGTTGTCTGATACTCGCTCTTGATCAGGATATATTTATATATATATTCATCAACACCCGCCACTAGTTTTCTGTCTGATACTCGCTCTTGATCAGGATATATTTATATATATATATTCATCAACAGCGTAGACAATGTATCCATGGAAACTACCCGTGCTTCCATCTTCCTCTGCTACCTACTGTCTTCTCCACTTGTTTTGCTTCTGTCCCGCAGTTCTAACAGGGTTTACGGCTATGGACCAGAAGAAACGCCAGTACCGAGCGATTTCCATTCCATTGAGACCAAATCCTTACTGCCTGCAGCCACCGTTTGTCTGGGATCACCCAAAGGTTAATTTAATTAATTAACTCCTACCTCACACTATATATTAAATTCCACTGCAGTTCCATGTTTAATTTGTTTACCCTTTTAATGATTTGCTTAATATCAAAAATTCAGGTGCTAATCGATCACGAGCATTTCGAGTAGCTCACAGGCACGGTCCTTGCTCACCTCTCGGCAAACAGGAGAAAACGCCGAGTCCCCACGAACTCCTTCTCCTAGACCAATCGCGGGTTCGTTTCATGAATTCCAGAATCTCTAACCGGACCGAAGCAGCTGCTGTGAGAGTCCCTGCAAGGTCCGGCCAGTCCCTGGGAACCTTCAACTTCGTTGTAACGATTGGTTTGGGCACACCCAAGAACGATCTGTCTCTGGCGTTCGACACCGGCAGCGATCTCACTTGGACGCAGTGCAAGCCATGTTCCTCCTGCTACCCTCAAGCGGAACCCGTCTACGACCCCTCCAAGTCCTCTTCGTACTCCACACTGCCCTGCGCTGAATGCTCCCAACCCTGCAACGCTGCCTCTCAGTGCAGATACGGCATCCAATATGGCGACGGGTCCTTCACTATCGGAATCATTGCACGCGAAACTCTCACGTTTGAATCATCTGAGGTTTTCCCTGGTTTCAAGTTCGGATGCGGCCAGAACAACCGAGGCCTCTTCGGTTCCACCGCAGGTTTGTTCGGGCTGGGACGTGGCAAGTTGTCTTTTGTGTCTCAGACTGCACAGAAGCTGGGGAATGTCTTCTCCTACTGTCTCCCACCGTCGGCGAGCTCCACCGGATTTCTGGCAGTCGGTGATAAAGTTTCGTCTTCCGTCAATTACATTTACACGCCTCTGGTAACAAACCCACGAAGGCCTTCCTTCTATTTCCTCAACCTGGAGGGAATAACAGTTGCTGCGAAGAGACTCCCCATCTCAGCATCAGTGTTTTCCAGTGCAGGGACCATAATAGACTCCGGCACCGTCATCACCCGGCTGCCGCCATCGGCCTACGAAGCTCTCCGATCAGCATTCCGGCAAGGCATGTCAAAGTATCCGGCGGCACAGCCGGATTCGCTGCTGGACACGTGCTATGACCTCTCCGGCTACGATACGGTCGAGATTCCGAGGATAGTGTTGAATTTTGGAGGAGGTGCGGACGTAGAATTGGACCAGACGGGGATCCTGCTTACGCTAAATATGTCTCAGGTGTGCCTGGCTTTCGCCGGAAACACTGATGCAGGTCAGTTCAGCATCATTGGGAACACACAGCAGCGGACTTTGGAAGTGGTTTATGATGTGCCGGGGAGCCGCATAGGATTCGGAGCTGGCGCTTGCAGCTCTTGAGTCCCCACAATTTCCCAATTAAGCTTCTGATTCAACTACGTACGCAAAGGAGAAAGACATGGTTGCAAAAAAATAAATATATATAGAAATTAGACGTGGATAAGAAATAAGTGGCAATGGCAAGGGCAAGACCTTATGAAATGTGATGGATTAGAAATGTGGTCACATCCCAACAAGGATGAGGCTTAATCCTAGTAAGATAAATAAAATGCAAAATTTTCCTTGTTAATCTTGGAAAATTTTTTTCATATCAAAGGTGATAAACATTTTTATGGGCACCAAGGATTAGGGTTAATGATGTTACACAATCGTTATGCCTGAAAGCTTAAGCTGATAAGTAATAGTGCAACTATGTAAATGAAACGATCCCATACAACATTTCAACACTCTCTCCCAGGGAACATACATGGGGAGTATAAACATAAGGCATTTACACTCTGCATACAAATAAAAGCTAAGGCAATTCACCTTCGCGGATTTAATCATTCTTATGCTGTATTCTTTGGCGAATTCAAGGTAGGGTTGCTCGGCGAGCCGACCCGGCACGGCCCGGCACTCCTGAGGCATGCTCAAGCCAGCCGTGCCGCGGGCCTACCGTGCCGTGGGCCTGGCAGGCCACTACACACCAGGCCCGTTTTGCCGGGCCGAGCCCGCTGGGCCTGGCGGGCCAGGGGTATTAAACCCCTTTTTTTTTTTAAAAAAACCCAAAAAATTCTTTAAAATATTTTTATTATTCACAAAATTGTTTTACACTTATTGGGATAGATTTTGCTCAAAAAAATAAATAAATTTCACCCATTAGAAACTTAAAGTAGTCTAATTAAAAACCATAGACTTAACAAATATATTTAATTGGAGATTTTATAACAGCTTTTTGGGCTTATTTATACCTAATTATTTTCTTAGTTTTGATTGATTATATAAGAGCTTCTATAATTATATTTTCCAAATCCTTAATTTTTAGTTAAAATAATTTAATTATGATATTATTGATGCAAGAAGGTGCTATGTCCTAGTGGTTAAAGAGACAGGTTTTAAGTCTGTTGGGCAAGGTTCGAACTTGCTATCAACAATTTTTGGGAATTTGGGTTATTTAAGCTAGTTGGGCCAACTAGCTTAAGTTGGGCTTGCCCCATAGAGGGCTGGCCGACACGCGAGCCCGCGTGCCGCATGCCCTGGAGGGCCGTGCCTGCAGGGCCCTAGGCACGGCGTGCTGGGCCGCAGGCGTGCTGGGCCGTGCCGTGCTCAGGCTGACACGGCCCAATAAGCAACCCTAATTCAAGGACAACAAATGTAATATCCTTAAATTTTACACTTGTAATAAGGTAAGGAGGATAAGGTTATTCTGGACTTTTATAAGTTAATTATGAGGATTTTCATTAACCAATCACGTTGCTTTGATGTAGTTAATTTCACCAAGGTGCCAAGATTGGAGGAGTTTGATTGGTTGGGTGTAGGAGGCTTGATGTACATGCAATGCACTGGATCATATTGTGCTTGTAGATAAGAAGCAAGCTAGCAGGTGATGGTTCGGATGCATGGTCGATTGATGTAGCTGAAGGGTGTGAAAACAACGGACAAGGGAGAAAGGAGAGGGAAGAAGAAAAAGATGAAGAGAAGGTGACAAAGAAGAAACAAGGCCATGAGATAAGGGAATTCTGCTGATATTATCGTTTTTGATGTATTTAATTAGATTGTAACTATTCTGTAGTTTAATATATTCGAGGCCAATGTAACATAATCTGTGATTTAAACATTTGAATGCTTCTTTTAAATTGCGTAGTGTTATCATGTTTTCCATGATGAATAGTAGCATCTTCGTTGAAAGGTAAATGATTTTTCATGATTATCAACGATGTCACCTCATGATTTGATTAATAAAATTAGTTTCTACTGATGCAAAACAAGTATAAAAGGTTTTTGGAATCTTTGGAGAGGTATTGGATGTAACGCGCTGGATTTGGATTATTTGTCCAAACCTGAGGTGTTAGTGTTTGTGGGCCAAAACATACTAAAATTCAAGAAAGTTTTGAAACTTTTCTTATGTATCAGAGTAACAATGCGGAAACAGGTATAATAAACCATTTAATCAAACTATACAATTATACAAATTTTGGAACAAGGGTTATCTTACTCTCATTCTGACTAATTACATTATATACAAATGTTAAATTACTCATTCACTACAAAAATGCAGAGCTTTAGCGGTGGTAGTTGTTTACCGCCGGTAATAAACCAAAAATCAAAATTTTATGGCAGTAAAAAGGATTCCGCCTCTAAATGACCCTTCTAGCAACGGTAACAACATACCGCCACTAAAAGTTATGGTGTGAAACTCATTTTTGGCGCGAGATCTTGGCGTGCCATTGTAGCAGCGGTAATCCACACCCGTAATATTCCTTATTTAAGGGTGGTAGCTAATTATTACCGCTACTATTAGTAACATTTAACGGCGAAACTTACCGCCGTTGATAACTATTTTGTGCAATGGTTATCTATTGTCGGAATGGTAATTTTTGACTCTTTGAACGGTGGTAATTGTAGCCGCCATTGAAAAATGTTTTTAGTGGCAGTATTTTCCTTCGTTAACACTGTTAATAACAGCGGGAAAATGCTTTTACCGCAAAAGGGGTATTAAAATGTAATGCCTCGGATCTGGAATAATTATTATTATTATTATCCAAACCCAAAGTATTAGTATTATGGCCCAAAACAAAATAAAAATCCAAAATTAAACAATGATTTCATATCAGAGTACGCCAAAATTTAACACTTTCTATTATTTCAAATGATAGCAAAATACTTAAAATTAAACTCCAAATGTATACACGTTAGATCTAAATATGAAAAGGCAACTAAAAACTCACTATGTGACATCCTGACTGTCTGAGTGAGCGGGTGAATGGGTAATCTCACTTAGCGAGCTATCAGGCAAGGATGTGCATATGGTTGGGATCCCACAATGCTCAGGGATGCTATAAGTAGTCTTGTGATCCCTTACAAAGCAAAAGGCCTTCTAAGGCATAACACAGGACTAAATCTCCTTGGAACCCTCAAGTTAAGCGTGCTCGGGTGAAAGCAGTACTAGAATGAGTGACCACTGGGAAGTTTTCTCGTGTTATCCCTTGAGAACAAATCCGTGAAGGCTCATTGAGCCCAGAGCGGACAATATCTTGCTGGGTATGGGTCCGGGACGTTACAAATGGTATCGGAGCCTACCCTGATTGGAAAGTGTGGGAGTTCGGCCTAACGCTAAGACCCGTTGTCCCATGGAGGGGAGTATGTGACATCCTGTCAAATAGCTGTGATGTAAATGGGTAATCTCACTTGGCTAGCTGTCAGGCGAGGATGTACATATGGTTAGGATCCCACAACGCTCGGGGATGCTATAAGTAGTATTATAATCCCTTACAAAGCAATAGGCATTTTAAGGCATAAGACGGGACTAAATCCCCTTGGAACCCTTAAATTAAGCATGCTCAGACCCTCAAGTTAAGCGTGCGTGCTTGGGTGAGAGCACTGCTATGATGGGTAACCACTGGGAAGTTTTCTTGTATTATCCCTTGAAAACAAATCCATGAGGACCCATTGGACTCAAAGCAGACAATATCTTGCTGGATATGGGTCCGTGATACACACTATCACTCCAATTTAAATTAAAAGTAAATTAAACAAAATATCCAACGAGAATAACCTAATAAGTTACAAGGTATTATTCTAAATCATCAACTATACCCTTAAGATCCCAACTGTTCATCATCTCCAAGCGTATCTAAAAACAAAACATTTAAAAATGCAGAGTGAGATAAACATCTCAGTAAGCAGCAACATGCATGAATAAAAACAGTCCACAATTTACTTTCAAATACTTTTCATGAGATCCAATAATTTCAGCAGTCAAATATGGGTAATCACAATTCAATAAGCAATAACCCATTTAAACAATTATTTTCAAAATAAAATAACAATCTCATCATGAATATCAAATCCAAACAATCCAGTTGTGATCACAGGACTCGTGAAATATTACTTCTTTAAAAGGTTAAGACCTAGTCCCAAATAATCCAATCTAAGAACAACGCTGCAACATATCCAATACCACTGACATCACCCTCATGGTGGAAATATAAGAGACCTCACCCTCATGTGGAAGCGGAATTACTGCAGCTCATCCCCTCATGGAAGGCCTCTCGATCATGGAGGAAACTCATAAAGAAAACTAGACTTAATCCAA
Organism: Buxus sempervirens; assembly: GCA_947561395.2. Taxonomy (NCBI): domain Eukaryota; kingdom Viridiplantae; phylum Streptophyta; class Magnoliopsida; order Buxales; family Buxaceae; genus Buxus; species Buxus sempervirens. The sequence goes on along the minus strand of OX387183.1, from coordinate 1,690,786 downwards.
AGAAAGATGGACAGACTTCACTGACCAGCTAAACTATTGATACATAACAAGTTAAGCAAGCTAGACACGAATAACCAAAACTATATATCAATATAGTCTTTATATGGTCCTCATGACCAAAACATAAGTAATGTAGTGCTTTCATGGTAAATAAATCAGTAATCATGGCCCTCATGGTAATTTCAATGTAAATAGTGCCCCCTTGGCAAAACCACTCCCTTATAGAGATAAATTTAATATTATTTCTCTCATAACAAATATATACTCCATCATGCAGGGTAAATAATAGGTAAAACCCCCACCCTCATGGAGGAAAACCAATGTTTATTAGAACTATCAAAATCTTAATAATAGGCTCAAATTAACCAAATCAGTTGGAAACCATTTGTATACAATCCCAAAATTTAAAACATGTTCAAAACCAACTTTTATGGGTATGGGGATGGACTCGCATCCTCTGCAACAGAGGCTGCATACAGCCTCTCACATGCAGTGGGGGGTCCCACCATTCATTGGAGGGCCCCACCATTTATTTGGGGTCCCACCCCATTCATGCGAGGGGTTGCATACTGCCCCCTGCATACGATGCCCATCCCGTGGGAACCAACCAATTCAAAAGGAAACTTTGTACAGCATGACTTGTTCTGTCCGAGAATGCCTCATTGAAGTGTCCTCTGATTCCTTCTTAAATAATCTACGGCGTATAAGGAGGTCCCAAACGTGCCAAACACAAATTTTTTTTCTTTTTCCCAAATACGTAATGTTACTTTATATTTTATAGGATTAAATTGTTTTTTTTTTTCGCTTTTCAGAAAATACCCTTTAATAAATTTTAAACCCTTATATGTCCAGACAGTCAATTGTATATGTGCAGGAACCTAACAGAAATCGCCTATACCCAATTTAGCGTGCACCCGTACACCAGCCAACTAAGATCCGTGCATCGCACTTATAAAATACGTTTTTGGAGAAATTGGTTTTTAGTGATACTTTTTAAAAATAATTCAGATTCAGTCATCCAATTCTAGATAATTGAAAATAATATAAAATTTTCTTCCCAAAATAACCTCAAAAGATTTTGAAAATTGTTTTAATCATTTTGTTAGGAATGAAGTTTGCAAGTCTTTGGAGGGTATTTTTGAAAGAAAATTTTCATGAATGCTAGCTAAAATACACTTATTGGCAATTATTTTAAAAAGTAACAATAATTCTCAATTACTAAGAATTGAGTAACTGAATCTAAATTATTTTGAAACAGTAGAAGTAAAAACCAATTTTCCCTACATTTTCCTTGAAACAGTAGAAGTAAAAACCAATTTTCCCTACATTTTTTGGAAAGTGGTTCAATGCAAGTATCACAACGAATGGGTACGAGAAATTGGGTTGTAGAAGATAAGTGCTTGCATCTCATTCCCCACCGAAGATCTTGCAAAATCAATCGATGATACTCTAAACTCGGTACATGTATTGACCACTACGTTTACTCCAGTTTTAGGCCTTTCGATCGACTAGAAATCTCCATGCCCCTTGTTTTATTTGTTTAATTTATTTCACTGCTATTACATGTCAGCATGATCTTAATCCATTACGATCTATCCATGAATGTGAGTGTACAGTTTCGTTCTCGTTGATCTTCAAATTATAATAGGGAAAAATCAGAAGACCTGTATCAAAAAAATTCTTTGTTGTTCAAACTGGCCAGAGATGCTTCTCTCCTCAGTACATACCTCTTTTACATCACCTTTTCAAGCAGGTCCTGCCCCGCTCAATTACAGGGTTCTAAATTCTGCTTTGCTACCCAAAACCTTCCTCCCTTGTTTTGAAGGTGGGATCCCCAGTAAGTTACTGCAATTGAAGAGGAGACCATACAATATCAGTAAGGAAAACTTCACCCTCGTTCATGCTTCTTTGCTTGAGACTCCGTTTTTGTGGGCTGGTAGACTTTGCATCTTCTATGCCCTTTTGAAGGCTGGATTTGCTGGATCCGAAGCAAATCCATTTATCTCAGGTCCGGCTCTCTTGCTATATTTGGTGGATTGATTTTCTATTAATGTTTTCTCTTTCAATGTTTCTGGGGGAAGAATGTCCTTGGCTACCTTGTATTTCTTTTTTTTTAATCTATTTAATATTTATTGAATGGTTGTTAGGTTCCGAAACAGGGACTGATGATTTGGGGTTCTCGAAGTGGTTGGAGAATTTAAAAGGGAATTCAGGTTGGTGTTCATCTTCACTTTTGTTTCTCTGGATTAATCGATAACTTGGGCTAGCTTTCTGAGTGATTTTGCATTGATTAATGCAATTGCAATTATTCTTGTAACAAGAAGAAGAAAGACCTTTTTGCACAAGTACTAGGAATTGGGGGGAGAAACTATAACTTGTTGCTGTTGTAGGTTTTTTTTTTTTTTTTTAAACTTTTTTGGGGTTTCCTGAAGTTGTCTTTTAAGGCTTAGTTTTGTGTGATTTCTGATCCAAAATAATTTGAGGCATTAGTGACATTTTGAGGTGATTTTTTCCATCCATTTGTTTTCAGCTGACCTGTGGCTATTTTAGTATATACTCGTAAGGCATCCAATATCAACAATGCTTTAATTCTGAATCAGAAATATGTAACTATTTTCATATCATGGCATTGCTTTGATAGGCTGGAATGATGTGACAACACTGTCCCGCCAACCATGAGGCAATGTCGGTTGACTGATAAGACTGATTTCCATGTTACAGTGACTGACTAACAGTTAGAAACCTGCAAATTCCATTTATCTTCATTTGTTCTCAAATTTCTTTAGCTGCAACATAGAGTATTTGAGAAGGCACAGAGGCTAGAAAAGTGAGACATATTTGCTTCAGTATATGGTAATGGAGATGAAGAGGTATATCATTGGCCAAGGTCTTGCTACTGCCCTTGGTCATTTCCTGCAATAGGATGTAGAAGTATCTTTTCACAGGAGTTTATTTTATTAAACATATAAAATGATTTCAAAGTAGAGATATAATTGAACAAAAGATATTGCAGACAGAAGGAGATTGATAAATTAAATGTCATTTTTTCATGGGAGCGGCAGTGCTATTCATCAAATGACCCTGACATTGTTTTCTGATAAGGTCGTGGATATGTGAATGAGATCTAATTAGAAGTATAAGCCTAGTTAAATTACATCTTTATCAGGGTGGAGTAGAAATAGGCCAAAATTTTCTAGTTCTTTTGAGTAGATTTTGGGGATTTAATAGTTTTTTATAGGTTTTGGACTATGCTCTACGCTTAACAACATCTAGAGTTCCTCGAACAATATAAGCTGTTATACTGGGTAACTCCTTAAACCTCCCTTCTTTGATTCTCTGTTGATGTTGAAGTTTGATGAAACAAGATATAACTATGAATCAAACAATATGCCTTAACCAAATATCCTAAATTCGTAATTTGTCGGGATATGCACTCTAGACCTTGTTTCATCATCCCAATATGTCAAAAATCATGTCTTGCATCCAGTTTGTATGTGTTTAAATCCTTCTAATTTGATTCTATCCAAGTCGTTTTTTTTCACTACCTCACATTTTCTCACAAGTGTTTCCTTAAGTCTTCATGTAACATTTCCAAGCTATCCTAACATAGTTTCTTTTGTTTTACCTCCTATTTGGGATAATCCTAAGCACTTTCAAATATGTCCATTCCTTACATTATCTTTATGAATGTCTCTATATATCTATTTTAACATCCTCATTTTCAACATTTCTTACAATATGAATGTGTTGCTTCTCTGTTGCCTAACATTTTATTTCATTTATTATAACAAGCCTAAATAGTTGTTTTGTAAAATTTGCCTTCTAGCTTGAGTAAACTATTTTGATCATATAACATTTTAGAAGCATCTCTCCTCCTAAGTCATTTGGCTCTAATTTTTTTGTGCAACATTCATTGTCAATTTCCCCCTCTTTATGTATTGTTGATCCAAGATGGCAGAAGTAATTAATTTTAGAGATCTCTTGATTTCAGTTCCTAACCTTGGTTCGCCCATACTATTTACTATGACAAAGTTCCATCCATTCACTCAATCTTAAATTTTGAAATCTTTTGATTCAATGGTACTACTGTGTGATTCTACTTTTTCAGTTATTCTTTATTTAATTTATACACCAAGTCAAAAACATTTTGGCTTGTTTATGGAAACATGTCCAACAAAATAAAATAAGTTAAAAACATTTGTGATTACCTAAGAAAATCAAATAACTCAATTTTGTAAAGCAACAATACCTATTGTTAATTAAGTGAAGGAGGTTACGTAAGCTATCAAATAATCTAGGAGGTCCTATCTGGTAATGCCATTTGTAGTAAAGTTGTTAAGTCATGGGAATCCTGGGGAAAAAAATATTATCTGTTGGAAAGAAGAAAAAGGGAAAAGAATGAGCCTGAACATTCAGCTCCATTGTTTTAGTTGGCCAGAGAAAAGGATGCAGCCTTTGCAGTAAATCTTTTAGTCATTTAGATTCACACAAATACGAGGCTAAAAAAGGCCTTAAATATGTGAGAAAAAATGGAAAAATAAAATGATGATGAACAATACAGTTCATGGTTTTAATTGATCAGAGGAAAAGGAAGCAACGGCGAGAAGGAAACTTGTAAGCAAATGGCATGCTACAACAAAGGGTACACTCAAGAGGAGTTACAGGGTGCCATCCAAGTCTGAAGGTAGACGCCTTCTTAAAGCCATTGCTTCACTACTTTCTGATGATGATCACTTCATTGATGCCACTTCCCATAAGGTAATTGCATTCACTTTTCATTTTGAGAACTTCAAACATCTTGCAGAACAATGAACAATCTATACAGATCTGTTTTCTATTGTGACCATCTTTCTAAAATTTCTCCCTTGTTATGTTGTTAAAGACAATGACCAGAATTTCTTTTTGTGTTTGTAGGGTTGTCAGATTAGGAGGGAGAGCGCTCATGGAGAAAGTGTATGCTGTAACAATGTGAGAGCTTTGTTTGATGAGCTCCCCACTCCACACCTGGTTTTGGAAATTACAGCTTTCCCTGCTGGACCTCTCACAGAAAAGGATTATGCCAAAGCTGAAAAACTCGAAAGGGTGCTCAGATCTGGTCCTTCCATTTGAATTGTGCTTGGTTTCTAATGCCACTTCAGTGTATTTACCCAAGTCCATAACCTGTACATATGTTCAACAGGCATAGAAGTCCTGTGCCTTCTGTCCAAAATTTTCTTATTGGCCTGTGTTTTACATTCTTCATCTTATTTTCTGACTTGTTGAAGCTTTAACTATTTGAGATAAAGCATTTTCCATGTTCTCCAATCAGGGCTATTTAATCCTAACCCCTGCATTTGGATACCGAGAAATTGCTTGGCCATGGTATCAGTTCCTTCTTCCTCTGAAGAACCTTTATTGACTGGTTCCAACAATATTAGAGAGTAACACTACTATCTGGATCACTCACAGTCTGTTTTGTAACATGTTTTTGCAACCAAATTTTATGCTTGGAAAGTCATTTTGAGTTTATCGACGTGATACATTCATAAAATCGCCAAACATTTGTTGTTTTTGCACAATTCGATTGATCATCTCTCCAAATTACAAATCCAAATGCTCTCCAAGAAAATGGAGTGATCGCATATCAGCTTGAAGACTTGTTCATAATGGGTGATATGTGAAGGATAGGTTCCTTGTGTTCTTTCTGCGAATTTTCATATAAATATAGGGGAATGCACGCACTACGCGTATAGCAAATCATGTTATGTCCATTTAGAAACAACTCCATCAATAGTTCAAATCTCAAGCGGTTCAATTATATTGATGTGATATAACAAATCGGTAAATAAAGGTCGTTACACTAGGGGATTGTTTTGTTCGTGTAGTGCAAAGTTTGGAACAAAAAGGGGAGGAGAGATAGAATCTAAGAATATTCCCACCCCTCTTCTCGTTACTAACAGTATAGATTCTCAATCACCCAAAAGAGGCAAAAAAAAAATTGAGTATCAATGAACATTTACGCTTATGGCAATCCACGGTCGAGAACTCCAAGCTCATTAACGAAGTATTAATGGATTGGTAAATATAAACGCACAAGAAATAGTTTCTTGTTGCCCTTCGTAGTCTATCTGATTCATCTTATAAGAAAACAAACTTGCCATAAGAAAGTGTATCCGAATTGAATTGCCAAAGCAAGTTTAGAACTTAAAATATTGTACATTTCCACAGCAAAGAACTACATTTGTCGTCGTGCAGTCGTGCTCATTTCACAGTACGAACACGTAATGAGATTTTCTGAACGAGAATCCCTTGGATTGGCATAGTTTGGAAAGAAATTGATGGCTGTGATTTGCAGTCTTCAATAAACCCAACTTGAATCACTGAATTTGGGTAGGGCTGATTCCTTGCCCCTTTATCAAAGAAAGAAACTCCAGTATGAACATCCATTTGCATATCAAGGACTAAATGTTTCCTCCACATGACTACACCTTTCTTCGGCTTCATGAGGATCAAACTCAGTAATGGCTTCTCTGACGGAGAAGCTCAATTTAGGTAAAACCTGTAACTAGGCAAAAGGGCAAATGGAATCTTCATAGGAGAAACAAATACTACTGATTTTCCAGTATCAAATATGATGCTACTGGGGATTTGGGAAAGTCATCAAAAATGGCAGATGGGTTACAGTAACAACAAGATGATGATGATGAATGGGGGAATACCTATACGAACATGGTTATCAATAAAGACTGAAGCTACAACAAATGCCTCAACTCAATAGCTTTCATGATTCATGCAAAAGAGCAACTTATGTTGAGATTATCTTTTCCAAGATAATTAGATAATGTCAATAAGGGCAAAATACTACATCCTCCAGTAAGAAGTATACAATATGTGGTGGCTGGACCCTATAGCTTGGAATAATCAATGGCATCAAGAATCTTACCAGTGAGGAAATGAAATCAAAAAGTTGGCGAAAGTCTCCATATTCACAGAAAAATTCAGCAGTACCAACATTACGGGAACAATTGTAAGAATGCACAAATACAATTGAAGCTTCTCAGGTGAAAGGATAGAAGTTTGAGAAGAGCAAACTGCCAATAAGCATATAAGCTACAGAGTATACCCATATCAAATAACCCCATCTCCCATTTGCTTCAGGAGAGACCATCAGATACGAGGCAAACCAGTACAGCGGAGGGCTGGCAAACAAGAACCGCGTGGCAACCTGACAATTACAAGTTTCAGAAAAAACGTGATACATCATGATACAGGTTTAACAGTATTGGTAAAGCAAAAACTGGGTTCCATCCTACTGCCGGATTTCTAAATATAGCTTGCTCAAATAATTTCCACACTAAAGACCAACAGCCAAGGGAAAATGAGTTTTCTTTTTTTTTCAATGAAAAGGTTAATGACTTTTTAAAATTATCTAGGAGTCGTTATTTCAGTTTAAGTATAACAAAACAGTACCACATTTAGCATGATGTAATGAGGTAAAACTATTATTTATTTCCACAAGATTGTACTTGCCAAGGGGACTTTTAAGTTCAGACCAACAAGAGAAGATGGGCACTCATTTAGCCAGCCTTTTATTACTATTTTTACTAATGACTAAGCCGCTACAAGCTTATCATTTGGAGCACAGAGCAACCCCTGACTGAGGCTCCAAGAGGGTTTTAAAGTTCTCTTACAGCAACAGCCTTTTGTGTAACATTTATCTTCCCAAGCAATTCCTGGGTGTTGCCCTGAAGTTTTTTGTAAAGATGAAAATACGTCTTTCAAAGTTTGGTAATTTATAATATCTTGCTGACATACGATGAAGGAAAGGGTTTGTCTGACCTGTACATGCATAACAAAAAATGCCGTGAGAACCATGAATCCCAAATGCAGAACAAAAGGAAGAATTAAAGCAGATGAGTATCCTGGCTTTGCCCGAACAAACAATTCATTATCTAATGTCATCATGGCATTCTTATTAGAATCAGGGAACTCCTCTTTGCTCCTTTGTTTCCTCTGTCTGAGAGTGGAGACTTCTGTTACAAATGCAATAATGGATTAAGTAAAATATTTTTGCATCGCAATAAAAATGGAGAAAAGGAAACAGATACATCCTTACTATTTCATGCTAAGCAATAGTGGCCACAGAGTTACAAATTGATCAAAATTAGCTTCCCCAGTTTGCAATTCCTGAGATGGCAAATTAATTTTCTTTTTTTTTAATCAATAATGAAGAGACTTAGATTAAAATGAGAGAAAGAGAAAAAGAGCACAAAACTAATAATCTGGTCCCAGAACCAGAAAAAACCCAGTGGAGGAACAAACACTACTCCTACGTCGCTGAAAAACCGGTGGACCATGCAAAAAAAACCCCCAAAGAGCAGCCCACACCTTCTGCAGGTCCCCCACCTGTGGAACACCAAAGAAAAAGTCTTGTCTTCTAGCTCCAGCCCTGGCCATCTTGTCAGCCATCCAATTAGCTGTTCTAGGCACTTAGTTGAACAATTTGTTCAACTTAAAGTGTGATAGATGTGGCCAGGTGAACTAAATGCAGCAACTGCCAAGACCGTGCCACATCACCCTTCATTGACCTAAAAATGGTTCCTGAATCCCCTTCCACCTGCAAACTCCTTAACCCCTTTCTATGTGCCTCCATTAAACCTATGAGAAGGGCTAATAACTCAGCACGTGTGGAGTTCCCTTCACCAATAGGGCCAAAATAAGCACCAGCAACTGTGCCTAGATGGTTTCTGAACACCCTACCCACACCTGACGCACCAAGGTTGCACAAAGAACATCCATCAAAGTTAAGCTTAATGCTACCTCCAATGAAGACAGACACACTTTCAGGCTCATCAGTCTCATGGGTTATAAGGCCAGGAATTAAAGGACAAGATGTAAATGAAGATCATGTTCTCACAAACATACCTGGTTTAGGTTGTGGATGTACACCAGTCCATTGGACTTTAGAAAGGAATGAAGGTTTGCTAAAGGAGCACCCTGCATTTGATTTACCAAAAATCTCTGGCTCACTTATGGATCCACTAGCTTTGTACTGACCTCATTAAAAATTAAAGGCGAGCCATCTACCATCATGACATTTAAATCAGCCTTTAAATCCTGTCTCCTTCCTCTCTCTTCCCCATTCATCTCATTCCTTACTTGTTATCCAACTCTTGTATGGCTTGAAGTAACATATTTTTCCACTACCCGACCACACCGAAGCACTTTTTGTTCCAATGTTTAATCTTAAGTTTCACCCCCCTTTCCTCAAAAATTCAATAGATAACGTCTAATCAAGAATTTCATGAACTTAAAAATACCAAGTTTCATTGTCATTGTCCACTAAATAAAGGAAATTCAGCAATTTCATTTGGAAAACAGTTTTACAGATCTTTTGCAAAGCAAAATCCTTTCTGTGCAAACCAATAGTCTAAAGCATAGCAAAGATATAAGATATTCGGTGAATAATCTATTGAAATGTCACTGTAAAACAAAAGTCAGAGTGAAAGTTGATGCAAAAGTGGCTTCTTCCTTATAACTTTAGAAGTGGGAACTCATAATGCAGATATGTCTGGAACTGATACCTTTCTCAACTTCGGAAGACAAGTCCTCTGGAAGCTCAGCATACAATGACCTTTCCTCTCTACCCAGACTACAGAACATAGTAGCATAATTCCTCTCCTTAGAAGAAGTACGGAAACCCAGAGACGACACAATTTCAGGACGTAACTTTGCATAGTAAAAAATGGAGCAAACTGCCAGAGACAATACTGGAGCTGCAAGAAGAAAGTTCGGCAACTGCTTGAATTGAAAATATCGCAAGAAACCTACTCCCCTGACACAAAAAGGCCACCAATGAAAATTAAAAAACAAATACTTAGTCGAGATGCAGAATCTCCAAACAAATGCATTTGAGATTTAGCACACCAATAAAAATGATATTGGTGCCAATACATGCAGCTAGTTTAAAACCTGTCTGTAGCATACATCACTAAGGCAAAAAATCATCAAATCTGCAACAAAGCAGCCACAAAGTAACTTGAGTTACTTCACGTTATGGTAAAAGCCTTGGGCTGCCAGGGTGAGTATAACCTAGTGAAGTTCAAAATCTTCTATTCATGACAACCTATAATCTAAAGCAGATACTTAGTATGTGTTGGGAAAATCTCTAGCATCATAGTTACAAGCATCGAATTGCAAATCAACAACAAAAGGGGATAAGAAAGAGACAACTGAGAATAAATGGTAATGGTTTTCAGAAGATATGAACATACCAATAATGACTTTGAAGGAAATTGTACAATAAAGGTAACTTTGCGTTGCACCAAGGCCTCCTTTCATCTGGCGAATGCCCAAGACATATATTGTAGTACCCATATGCTTGGAAAGCAATAAATGGAAAAAAGATACAAAAAGATTGTAAAACTCCAGCAATAAGAGACTGCATTGCCAACTGGAATTTATATACATAAATCAATTAGCATAGTGTAATGTTGCTTAACCAAGGGGGATGGAAAAAATATATATATGGAAAAAGCAGTAGTGGCAATTTGAATAAAGATTCCAACGATGCTAAAAAATAATTAATTTCTGGAAGCTAATTAGATATGCAATTCCAACAAAAGGGCATGCTCTGATATGATCTGTCACGTCCAAACTACCCGAAGACTCAATATAAAATTCATGGAAGCCCAACAAAGCCCTGACATGAAAGCAGGAAAAATTTTGGAACCCCACACTAGACACAAACAAAATAAGTAGTGCAAACTACCTGGTCCAAGTGGTTTGGCACCCCAGTTGGTTTCAGTTCTTTGATCATTTTGAGACAAAAGTTCAATAAAAACAAATGAGGCACAAATTTGAAGAACAGGACCCATATTCCATACACATGCACATGCTGTGTCAAGTTGGACATGGATATTGTGGATAAAGTGAAAGGTCCAGGTTTCACACGTTTTTAGATCAATTTAAATGGGAAACAAACACTTTTCAAAATAAATATAAAAAATCCACCAAAGTACTCGGTTTCTATATAAAACATTAAAGGCTTTGGTATAGTATAGTATGTGACAGCATTCAAAATAGCACACCTGTTATACAATTTGAGAATAAGTCGAAGACAGTAACTTAAAGAAAATTCAGAGCACGAAGATAAGCCTTTCCAAGAGGCAGTAAGGATGCAAAAAAGCATACACAACTAGTAACACAGGTAAGTATCTAGATCTTTTATGCCTCTAATCTTCTAATTGTTTCCCATTTACATACATTTCAACCAAAGCCTGAAATGTTACAGGGAAAGCAAAAATAAGTAGAAGCAAACAATGTATGTGTGTGTGTGTGTGCGTATGTGTGTGTGTGTGTGCGCATGTGTGTGTATTTGACTTACAGCACGACGTTTTCTGCAGATAGCATCATAAGCCTGGTGAATGGCCTTGAAACAGAAATAGCCAGCATTAAGCACCCCATTTGACCTTGCAGAACCAGAAAGAGCAAGCAGAAGCAAGGCAATAGTGTTTGAACAAGATAACAAGTAGAATAGTCCTCCAAATGAAAATAGGGAATACAGACTTTCTGAATATCTGCCAAATCAAAAGGAGAGTCCAATCATCAGTTTAATCATTTGCAATCAGGCACCAGTGACTTTAAAATGAAGAAAAATGGGAAATTTACACTGATGAATAGAAAATGGAAGCTGGATTGAAGCAAAACAATATGGATGCTCGCAAAGCTGCCTCCGTGTCCCTCAAAATAATAACTGAAAGCCTGTCAAGGCAATAAGACCAGATATCACATATAGAAGCTCTGATGAAGAAACACAAACGCTGGAAAAACACTCAAAAGACTGGAAATTCAAAGAATATAAAGAATTTTAAAATAAAAAATTAGAGAAACTGCTCAATAGTACATGTATATGAAATTTGAAAATAATTTACTAGATACCACTTTAAAAGTAACATATATGCCCTAGATGCAAATGTAGTAAGAATATTATTCTTTCTATGAAGTAAATCTATAAATATTTCGGATATAAACAAAGGATGCAGCAACTATATATAATTGAAAACATGTCCCACGTGTCATAAAAATTTAGAATACAATTACTACCAGGAACTATCCATATATTTGTCACAGCTTAAAATTAGGCCAGCTTGCTTATCAGTAACACCCACTGAAACTGGGGATGAAGCTTATCAGGCTTTCTGTTCCCAACACAGGTATACATAAATAAACGTACATACATGCAACCTATATATACATAAATACAAATAAAAAATGTATGGTGAGTGCTAACGTCCATGCTAAAGAAGGGAAGTAAGCTTCATCCCCAAGTTTCTCTTCTGTATACAAAATTTCCAAAAATGTGTAAGAGCATTTGTTGCTTTTTCTAATTACTCTTCCTGAGCTTTTCATCCAAAACTACTCTTCCTCTTTTTTGCTTTTCTATAATAATATTTTCTTCTCCAACAATTGAAACCATTTTCAAGTAACCTACATATTTTTTTCTTCATTTTTTAGAAATTCTATCTGGCTTCATGAATATATCAAATTAAACAGAAAGGAATATTCTAAGTCTAGGATTTAAACAGTTCATAAAGCATCAATGTGATCCGGTGACCAAATTTATGAATGAAAAAAATTTTGCCCACCTATTTTATATAAGAGAAAAGTATATAAAACAGTTACAATAATGCCTTAATATCAGAATCACAAATAGCAAAATATCACTTATCCATATTTAATATCAGCTTTAAGATGCTGCTTTCCTTTCCCCTGGTTCATGCATTACATGAGCGCACATAGAACAAAAAGTTCGGATATAATCCTACATCCCCACACTATCTAATCAAGTGGTAGATGTTCTAAATCTTAACTGCATCCCAAACCCATTGAGAATCCATGGTCCCTAAGAACCACGATACCGCGACTAGTCATTGTTGTGATCCCATTAACATACATCTGCCATTTTTTTATCATATTGTATGTATAATAATATTTCTTTCCAAACTTCTATATCATTTATTTGCCGGTGGACTTGTGGTATCTATCAGTTGGGAGCTGCTAGCTACTTGTGATGCCATCTGGGATATGAGTGTGCAATACAATTGATCGTTATTTCAAGGGAATGAGAGCACTTATAATTGAATGAATAATTAACCAAGTCCAGTTGAAATCGAAGAGAAGCAGAAACAGAAAATGCACAAACAACTCACCTATAAAAATATACAGCTGCCAATAAAAATGTAATGTTATTGACTACATAACCAGATAAACCCAACACAGCCCTGTATCCAATAAGCGGAACCAATGGCGCAAAAACTGAAACAGAAAGCATCAAAACCCGTTTACAAATGATCAATCTCAGATATCCACAAGAAAAAACCAATCTTGATGGAGAAAATAATCGAATCTGCTCACCGGTTTGAGATAACACGTAAATACAGATTGGAAGAAGTGGCAAGAACGCGTAAGTCTGTTCATATTCGTATCCGCACTGCGCAATCCTGACGAAATATACTCCGTCCCATACGATGCTGTCTTCGATCGCCGAGCCAATCATCGGCCATCGAACAGATTTGACTGTGGGAGGGAAATCCCCGGAGTTGGAAGGGAGACAATCGGGGTTTAAGGAAGCGGAGGTGTCGTACGGACTAAGCAGAGACCTCCAGAAGACGATTAACGCGAGAAGGAGGAGTCTTGATGCTAAAGCAACTCCAAAAACTTTGTGAGATTGGTCAGATTCGCTGGTGTAAGAAGCAGACGGTTCGTGAGTGGATGATCTGCTCGACATGAATTCCAGTTCCGATGCCGCTGCGTGCATGAACAACGCCGAAATCAAAAGCTTGAAGAAGTCACAAGCCTAACGTACGCGTACCTTTCTTCACCATGGAAGTGGTGGGCAATGGTTCTCGCCCTTTGTTTGGAGGACTATAAAAGTCCTATGAGCAAATTCCTTTACTTATATATAGTGGATATTTGTATCCATTTACTATTATTTCTTAACTTGATCTCCTTTCTTCTCATAAAAGAAGAAGCTTAACTCACTTTTAGATCTAATTTATTTATTTCATTTTCTATTCTTCCCAAATTACAAATTCAACACAAGTAATTGTTTTGGATATAAATAATAACTTTTATAAAAGGGTAAATTACACTTACCTCCCTTGAGGTTTCTGAAATAACACTTTTCTCCTTTGAGATTTGTGTATGGGTCAAAATAACACTCTTTCATTGAAGTTTCCGTCAAAACAGTAGTGATAGTTAGTAAAATAATTTGAACTGAACAAGATTACCCCATTTAAGTTAAATGATAGTTATGTCTTAGGCCATTAAAATTTTTGTTCTCATCTTTATGAAGGGGTAATCTTGTCCAATTCAAATTATTTTACTAATTATCATTACTGTTTTGATGGAAACTTCAATGAAAAAGTGTTATTTTGATCCATACATAAATCTCAAAGGGAGAAAGTGTTATTTCAGAAACCTCAAGGGAGGTAAGTGTAATTATAACATACCTCAAGGGAGGTAAGTGTAATTTACCCTTTATAAAAATTACCCAGATACATACTTTGGAAAATAAAAAGCCTAGTAAAAAATAGGGATAATTACACTTAATCCCCTTGAGGTTTGTCATTTATGCATGTAGACCCCTGACATTTAAAAAATAACAATAACCTCCCTTGAAATTTGCACAAATTGTCACAAAGCTCTTTCTAAAGATTCCTAAAATAAACTTTACGTTTGAATAAAATACCTTACGTTATATGCTAAATGACAGAATTACTATTATTTGTAGATTTATAAAGAAACATTTGGAGAATGCTATAAGGGAACTTTTTGAGAATGCTCACTAGTGAAAGTTTGAATTTTGTTTTTATGCAGACTAATTTAGTTGTATTAACTCTTTAAATTTAGTTTGATATCTTTGGGATTACATTGGCTTTTAAATAAATTTAATCTGGGTTAGTTTGGTCTTTTTAATATTTTTGAACTGACAAAAGGGGGGGTTTTGCGACCATTTGTGTAAATGTCAAGAGAAGTTATTGTTAATTTCCAAATATAAAGAGGTTTATGTGCATAAGTGACAAACCTTAGGAGCGTAATTGTAATTATCCAAGCTTTGCCGAAAGCGTAATTTGAGCTCGTTATCTCAGCTTGGGTTTGGGCTTGGAACGGGCCGAAGTCCATTTTATAAGCGAATCAATCGAACGGCTAGGATGCGCCGGTCCTCTCTATATAAAACGGAAAACAGAGTGCGCAGCTAGGGTTTTTTGCAGAAGGTAACTGGTGAAGAGATTCAGAAACCCTAGGTTTGGAAGATGCCGGCCGGTCATGGTGTGAGGGCACGGACGAGAGATTCGTTCTCTCGGCCATTCAGGAAGAAGGGCTACATTCCTCTTTCAACTTATCTGAAAACTTATCATATTGGGGACCACGTGGACATCAAGGTGAACGGCGCCATCCACAAGGGGATGCCTCACAAGTTCTACCATGGCCGTACCGGAAAGGTTTGGAACGTCACCAAGCGAGCCATCGGCGTAGAAGTCAATAAGCAGGTTCAATTACATTTCCTCTTATCTATTTCTATATGAACATAAAAATTCCTTTCATGATCTGTTTTGACTTCTTAGTTCAATATATCTGCTATATAAATCCTAGTTTAGACTTTTTGGGGTTCTCTAGGGCGTTTTGGGATCTTAAAGAAATAGAATCAGTCATGTTTTTGAAACCGTTTCTTGGTAAATTGATGTGTATAAATGGCGGTTTAGGTTTATGGAATTTTCTTTCGATCGGGGATATTTAGATCTGTACAAAGCGATAAAACAATCATATGTCGAATTAGTTTTGATTTTTAATATTTGATGCTGTGGTGGTGTAAGAAACGATTTTGTAATCCATTTGGGGAAGAAGAGAATTATTTTGAGAGCATTAGATGTTGTATACTTGTCTGTATTGTTGTCGAATTGGGGTAGAGCCGTTAGACAGGGACATCAGGATACAAACAGAACTGCGGGTTGCTATTTGACCCAGAGAGGATCTATGGGTCTCTGGAATGCTGTCCCTTATTTATTTATTTTTTTTCTTAGTTCTCTTTGTTGGGTGCTTGTGTGTATTGGAGTGGATTATGAGGCATAAATGACACTTCCCAAGTGGTACTGGCATTGAGAAATTATACTAGATGTCGGTTCAAACAGCTCTTTCATGTTTGTGGTTGATTCAGGAGCTGAGATTTGTGATATAGTTAGTGTGATGGTTTAAACCTCAATTTTTTTCAATGGAACTTGCCTGTTTGAATTGAAGAAGAAAATTACAGATTCTCTTTATGGAGAGATAAATCTAGATTTGAGTTTATGTCAGTTCAAACAGTACATTCGTGTTTATGGTTGATGCAAGAGCTGAGATTTTTATGATGTAGTTGATGTGATTGTTTAGACGTCAAATTTTTTTTTAATTGAACTTGCCTGCCTGAATTGAAGTAGAAAATTAGAGGTTCTCTTTATGGCGAGTTTTAACTAGATTTGGGTTTAATTCAGTTTAAATAGCCCATTCGTATGTGTGGTAGTTGTGATGGTGGATTGTATGTAAATTAGTTAATAGCTTAAACCTCAAGTATTTATAGATGGAACTTGCCTATTGAAGAAAAGGTTAATAGTTTCCGCATTCCAAAATTGGTGAAATTTTGGAATGCGGAAAAAATTCAACTTCCAGAACTTTGAATGGGTACCACCTCTGGATGGACTGTAGATCCCACATCTACCCATATAAACCCTATTGATGCGTGTGCTTTTTGAGACAATCTTGTTTGTAATTTTGACTCCAGCTTTTAGAACTGCCCATTGGAGTTATTTTCAGGCTGTGATTCCAAATGGAAGCTTGTAATTGAATGATCTAGATTAATGATTTTGTGGCTGAGTGCATGTTAACATTGGGCAGGATCAGTTATGAAACCTTGATCAGCTCTCCTTGAATGAGACACACATGAACTGCTTGGATGCTTAAACCATTTTTTTTTTTTGGGGTGATGTTTAATGTTGCATCCCTTACTTGAGCTGGTTAATGGTTAATGTGGTATAATTTGGCAAATTATCACTCCTTGCTTTGGTTGATGTATGCTGGTCAGGTGGGCAATAGGATAATCAAGAAAAGAATCCATGTTCGAGTGGAGCACGTGCAGCCTTCTAGGTGCACGGAGGAATTTCGATTGAGAAAGTTGAAGAATGATAAGTTGAAGGCAGAGGCAAAGGAGCGTGGCGAGATCATTAGCACAAAGAGGCAGCCAGAGGGCCCCAAACCAGGTTTCATGGTGGAAGGTGCAACCTTGGAGACTGTCACCCCCATACCTTACGATGTCGTCAACGATCTAAAAGGCGGATACTAGTTATGAGGCTTGTTGGTTTTGTTTCTCAGTTTTATTATTATTATGTTTTTTTGGCACCTTAAATAGATTGAGGTATGAATTATCTTTTTGTTAGTTTCATTTTTGACGTAATCTAATGTTCCCCATTTTCATTTTTGGGGAGTTAACTAGAAGTATTTATCAACTTTGAATAACAATACAATTGAAGATGAACTACCTGCTGTTTTGGATGAAATTGGAACAACCCCATCAAAGCTCGATTTGAACCGAGGGGGAAGTCTTGACAGTGGTGAGAGCCATGAATACCCTGCAATTTACATGGTCCGGGTAAGTCTTAGCAGGTGGCTCAATGGTCCGGTAAGTCTTAGTAGGTGGCTCAAGAGAGTTCGAACCTGAGACTTTATCGATGATCTGAATTTTTGTTATCGAATATATAATCTGCAATCACTTCGGTCTGACTTGGCCACCTGTCACTGGCTGTGTTGCGTCACCTAAAAAAACGACCAACAGATATCACTTTTAGGTTTTTCCACGTGGCAAATTAATATTTTTCCGCCAAGCAATAAACTTGATAAGGCGCCACGGAATAACTTTTGGTGTATTGGATATGTATGTACTATGTACTATGTACCAATGCATGTTTATCCAAAAAAATTTTATATATAAGGAACGAACAGAAGCATAACACGAGATGTTTGAGAAAGCGCAGGAGGGAACAGGTTTATACAGGCGCTTCTGTTTGTATCGGAAGGGAAGGGAAGATCGACTAGCAGAGAGTCTCAGTTCTTCTATAACTCTAAAACCCTAATACCGATCTTTTCTTCCTTCTTGTTCGTTTGTTCATCTCTCTCTTGGACACTTGTTCAATCAACCGAACAACTATTCCTTCTACCGATTCTGTTTGATAACTTGATCGTAGAGTGAGAGTTCATCTAGAGTGAGAGTTCATCCGATCACAAATTTTCTTGTTACGCGATTCTTGAGCGAACTATTTATTTGTGTTAAAAGCGATTTCTTGAGACAATCTTTTTATCTTTGTAGGGTTTTAGGATCCACGTAGACTTGATAGTTGATATATAGGGCTGAGTTGGATTTATCAAGCCTGGAGGGTTTCAAGATTCAGTAATGGTGGATATACCTGGTTTCCGCCTCTTTTTGGAATTCGGTTGGGTTTCAAAGATAATTCTAAGGATACGGTGTGTGGACAGCGGAGCAAAATTGTTGGAGTGGAAAGAATGCTGAACGTGCTGCGAGTGCACCTTCCGTCCGACATTCCCATTGTGGGCTGTGAGCTTCAGCCGTACGTGATCTTGCGGCGGCACGATGGCTCTATCACTACCGATGATGTCCTTGAGTCTGGCCCACTTGATGGCTACTACTTGAGTTACAGATGGTAAGTCTGTCTTTTGATTTTCTTTTCTTGTTAACTGTTTTATCGGATTGTCAAATACTTTTATTTGGCTAACGGGAACCATTCCGTAAAAATCCTATCCTTTAATCGTCATTATTTTTTTTAGCTTGTATTTTTATGAACAACCAAGAAAACGTTTCCAGACTTCGTTTGTTCTGATGTAAAAAATTTAACAATTCAAATTAATTTACGTTGACTTTGATTTTCCACAGAATATCTGCTTTTTCAATTTGTTTGGTCAAAGATGAATTGAAAACGTACATTTCCTCCCTTATTTCCTCCCTTATATTTTTTTCCTGTTTGGTTTCATTTCCTCCCTTTTCAATGATATTTCATCACTTATTGAAAATAATAATTTTTGAAAATGTACACATTTGACTTTTGTGTCTTTGGACTGATATGAAATAAGCTAAGAAAGTAAATAATGATCTTAACAAAATATGATGGAATTGATGCTTAGGCAGTT
The DNA here is from genome assembly GCA_947561395.2 of Buxus sempervirens. NCBI lineage: Eukaryota > Viridiplantae > Streptophyta > Magnoliopsida > Buxales > Buxaceae > Buxus > Buxus sempervirens. Next base: position 1,671,574 of record OX387183.1, on the reverse strand, counting down.
GTTATTGAATCATTGTTGGTCATTCTTAAAAGTAATAATCATTTTCGTAGGTAGTATTATGTCTCCACCAGAAGTAGTGGTGGTACAACCATCGGAGATGGTGGCAGCATGCTGTAATTGTTGCAAATGATGGTGGTGGTGATAGGTAATGTGATGGTAGGGCGGATAAATTCATGTTGACAGTGGCTCTGGTATGATAAAACCGGAAATAAATAAATAAAATGGTATTGATTCAATTTATTTTGGTTTTCTGGAGAATGAAATTTAAAAGTTCGGATGGTATGGCATTTTTCAGAAAGTGCCTTATTTGAAAAATGAGATACATCTGGATATATTCTTACCTCCAGATAATATTTGGAAAATACATTTCGACGGAAAATGTTGTTTGTATCTTATTTTACATGAAAATAAATGGAGCACAAGTGAAAGAGAATACGAAAAATAGCTGTTATGATAGCAGTATAAGATACACTTAAGAAATGTACATTGGGAAATCTATTCCCTTATCGACTAGGCAAGCATGCCATCAGGAGGGATATGCCAAAATTAGGAGCACTCCTTTTGTGAATCTATCAGCTAATCTGATTGGCAGATCAACGCACATGGGAGAATGAGATTTGCAGCCTTTCTGCTGGAGCAGTTGCCAGACTGTATGAGGCTAAGTGTCACAAGTGTGTACATTATAATCTGCTATCCATGAGAAAACCACATTCAAGTCCTCTCCACCTCCAAATCTTAGAAATCCTTTCTTATTGTAAGTCTCTGCTTGATCAGTGGTGCGTAGATCTCAACTTTGATTGCATTTCCTTCCCACATAGAGCCTAGTGATCTCTAGGGGCACTCCTGATCTCTAAAGGCCCAGGATTACCCAATGACAATCTATCAAGGTTAAGCTTAATTTACCCAAACATGGAGAATTTTAGCTTACTTGACAGGTACTATGGACCACATGTAGGACTGCCATCTTCCTTCAGTCTCTAATCATTTTGATATCGTTAGATACTTGGACTTTGGTATGTACAATCCCAAGAGCACTGAATCAGTGATTGTCTGTATATTGGTTTTCTCATCTTGTAACTTCTTCTGTTCCTCTTATTACATATAGACCAAAGTTCTGAAAAGTGAATAAATATAGAATCCCCACCCAATAAAAGTAATCCTACATGCCTTCCCAACACTAGAAACCGCTACGGCTACCAGTGACTCTTGATCACCTGAAAACAAAGATGCTAATCCAATCAGACGCAACATTTCATATCACACCTCCTTGGTGAACCTACAATGAATGAATAGGTGATCCAGCAAGTCCCATTATACCTAAACATAAAGCAGATTTGTGAAGAAATGGCATGCCAATTTCTTTTCCCATTTTGATTCCATTGTGCATGTAGTCCAAGTAAAGGCTTTGATTTTAATGGGGGATATTAACTTTATAAATATGCCGAAAGGAAAATACTGTTTTATGAAGGGAACTAGCCATAGGGGGAAGTGAGAGCTAGCAGAAAAACACATCTATAAATTTGGGTTTAAATATGATCGTCATGAGAAGAAGACGGTCAATGAAGATATCTTGCAGTATCTTTTTTGCATGCATGTTTTTTTTTAAATGTGGCTGATGTGTTGCATTTCATTATAAAATCACTTATACCTGTCTTGTTTCTTTTCATTGTCAAGTTTCTTTGACATTGGCATTAGAACTGTTAGTGTTGCCTGAAATTCACATAGATTAATTACTGTTTTTGTTTCTAGTTGTAACTAATTTACATGTGAAACCCTTAAGTTTTTATTGGGATGTGCATGGTAATTATGGTTGTTTGAACTAATGTATCATGTTTCTGTATCTTGAGGTGCTTCTTGACATTGTATATGCATTTGAAGAATTGGAATAAGTAATTGTTTCTTTTTTCTTTGAATTTTTTGGTTGAATCTGTGAAATAATTTATTTGCCATAAGTGAGTGCAGCATGCTAATTCCAAGCAAAAATTTCATGGCCTAGGCAAGTGAAGTTATAAAATATCCATACCTTGTCAAGGAAGCCGTGGTGTCTGTCTTACATGGCTAATATGCTTTCTTTTATATTATTTTTTATTGGGGCTACTCCTATTGTCTCTTTGATGTGATTGTTGATACTAGCATGCTTAACTCAATGACATTTATCCTATGGATATATTGCTCTTTTGCTACCCTAATCTGCCTCTACATTATAATAAGCCTAATCTATGCATATGATATTTCTATTCTCTATAGACATTTGATTTAAGGTAATGGAAGTGGCTACTTTTGAGAATCTTCTAGTTCTTGCTGTTATCAGGCTTCACCGAAACTGCTATTTATACTATTTTTGCATGTCAGCACCCTAACTTTGCGTCCGTAAAATGGCAAAAACCTACCAGTGCCAAAACCATAAAACTGGGCCAAAGCAAGACATTTCTTGTTGATTTTAAGTTCAAAAGATAGGGCTTGAAAAATGGAATCTAATAGTATAAGTTTCGTCAAAATCAGACTTAAAATGAGTAAGTTATGGGTGTTTAAGGATGGGGCAATAGAGAGTGCCATGTGGCATAGTCTTACCAAACAAGATCAAATCATCAATCATACATGCAGCGGAACCTGGCGGTGCCACAAGGCAGAATGTGGTAGTGCCACATGCTAGTCACGTGTAAAGCACGCGGCATCCAAAGTGGATCCTAATCAATCATGTGATGACACATGGTGCTTATGTGGCAGACGCGTGGCACACCACGTGGCACACAATTGTCACATATCATTAATAAAAGAAGCCATATAGATTGGTATTCGCTGACATGCGCCATGCGATGTACCATATTGTAATTGGAAGTTGGCGTATGTGTGGCACACTCGCGCCACATGCCAGCATCGCAAAATGCCACGTGGCAGAAGCTAACAAACTCTAACAGAAGCGCCTCGTGGAGATCTCTCATTCATCTTGTGTCCCGCAAAACCATTAGACGACAGAATTTCCGCTTGTGCAGAATGATTTGGATCTAGTCGCTCTTACTGAGTGGCTAGAACAAAATTTGCCTTGGCCCTTCAGTTTTAGCGGCCAAATCGAAAGAAACTATGAAAACTCACTTAAGCGCCCTTGTAATGGACTTTTGGCAATTTTTAGTAGTCGAGCACGTGAAACCTCTCCTCTTCCGCCCGAACTTTAATTTAGAGTTCCTTCTTCCCCACTTCTTCTCACCTCATTTTCATAAAGAGATCCTCATATTCACTACCACCACTTGAAGTGGAAAACCATTGAAGAAGAAGAAAGTACTTGAAGGTTGAAGCCCAAGGGAGCTCCATTGACAAGCTCAAGCCTCAATTTCCCACTTCATACAGGTATGTAGAATTGTTTGTTTAACAAAACATGTTTAAATTCCTTTTAGTATGCTTTATCTCTCTGTTCCATGTTTGTTTTTCTCTCCCCTTCTTCTCTCACTTTGATTTGAGGTTGTGAGTACTGGTACTACCAACCATGAGATTTGAAGTGGGCTAAGAGGGTCGTAGGAAGGCCAAAATCATCATCTCACCTTAACAAAGATTCCAAGGAGCATTGGAAATTGAGTTTTAGTGCAGTTCGTTCACATCTTCATGTACCTTTCATGATCCCCTACCCCTTTTCCTCTTGTTGTACCTTAATTAATGGATGATATTCATTTTTTATGAGGTTTGAAAGGGGATGGTGCTTGGCCGCTCAAAGTGAGTAGCCACGAGGTGACCAGCTCATATGCACGAATGGGCCACCTTCTCAACCTTGAGCACCCTTCCTAAGACCTACCATATTGTGGAGTAACCCTAAAGCCCATACCGCATCCCTTGAAATTAATTATGATACAAATTGCCATTTAGTTGCTGAGCTAGAGCAGCTGGGATTAGTTGGTATGCAACCACTGCAGAATAGAGGCCAGATGAAAACTCAGCGCATTGGGCTAATTGCCCCCCCTAGCTTTTATTTTTTAATTAAAAAAATATATATATTTTTTATATGTTTTAATTAAAATTTATGTTTTGCCCCCTCTAAAATTTCTGGTTTGCGCGCCCCCCCCCCCAAACTCATTGAAATTTCTATATTTCATGAGAATCCCCTCTAAAATTTCTGGTTTGTCCCCCCAACTCATTGAAATTCTATATTTCATGAGAAGTGTTAATTGAAAATTTTTTTTGCCCCTTCAGATTTGGAGTCCTGGTTCTGCCACTGGCTACTTGGGCCCATTTTTGGATTTTGACCAAACCAGAAATAGTTCAACCTAAGCTAGTTCACCATTCTTGCTTAGGGGAGTTTCCAGAGGACCACAAAACCTATAAGTGAAAAATAAAACAAATAAAAATAAGGAAGATCACTGGTCGCTGCTTAGTAGCGGCTAGAAGGAATAACGTGTAACCGCTTAGTTACAGCGGCCAGACCCTGAGATTGAGAGAATAAATGCACAGGGCCCAAAGGCCTGAATTCCAGACCAACCTATGCATGCTCTTAACCCAGCCTAAGAGACGTTTCCCTTTAACTGAAATTGAAATAAGAATTGGATTTGTGGGCCTAAAACACATTTGTGGGCCCCACATTATATCAAACCCATAAGCCTGTTACACATACCTTAAAACATTGGTCCAACTAATTAAAGGAAACTTTTGAGTCTTATGATTTGAAAGGTATTTCTCCATAAATGTGGTTTGAATTTGTTATTGTTTCTTTTTCTTCAATCAAAAAATTTGCATTATTTTCAAATAGAGCACATCAAGGCACCTCTTCTTAAATACGAGTCATCAATTTATTCATGAGCTTTTGACAAAGATAAGGGATTGCAGCTGACCCTGATGTAAGGATATTGTTACCTGAAATTACTTGAACGTACTGACAACTATTCTCACACTAATTTGTTTGGTACTTGTCCATGATGGCATCAGTAGATTTGTTTGGTGTTATTTTCTGGCCTGCAACTTACAATATAGGAACATTATCTTCTGATTTTTCTATATCAATAAAAAGCATTGGAAAGTCTTCTTCATTTCTAAGTTCTGCTTTACTCTTTTAAGTAAAATTATAAGAGTGAAGTGTACACATCCATGGGATAAAAAAAAAACTGATTTTTAGAAAGCTGTACTATTTGTCCATATCTTTGGTCCATCAATCCTTTCTGTAATTTCTTAGTATGGCTTATAAGTTTGATTTCATAGTAGCTGATACAACTTTTGACATCTTTTTCTTTTTATTATCTGTATTAAAATGCTTCTTCTCCAGGTATTTGGAATTTTCTTATTCATTCCATTAGATAATTTGATCAAATGAAATAGAGATGGGGCTCAAGCACTTGTGCAAGGGATGAGTATTTACCATTCAAAAGGGATTTTACTTTGAGAGAACTTTCATGCAAAGATTCTCTGTTTTGTATATCCATTGCTGAACTTAGAGCAATTTCTTTTGTTATCTGCCACAAAAATATAAAAATGGAAATAAGATAGTTAAAATCATTTTATAAAGTGGATTTTTATGCACAATTTTTTGAGTGGAGCCCATCAATCCCACTGTATTATGATTATTATTTGCTGACAATAGCAAACAGTGTGTCGAAAATTGGTTCCTCAGAGCTTCATAAGGGAACTTTACAGCTGTCGAAGATTTTGCCTTTGCTTCAGTTTTGCACTGTGAATTGTGGTTTAGCATATACTTCATTGGTATGGATTGGGTATCTTCATATTAGAAGAGTATTTTTATTTTTCCAACGCCATTTGTGAATGATTAATGGATTGCAGGTACTTGTGGTGGCTTAAAATTTTACTCAATAATTTTACTCAATGCCTTCATGCTACATAGCATGAGCTCTTGATCATGTGTTCTAGCTTTTATTGGTTGGTTTGAAACATCAATTTTGTCTTGATATATTTTACCATTTTACATATTTCTTTTCTATCGATTTTTTTTTTCAGGTTTCGCATCCAAAGTGACAGAAATGTTGCTGTTTGCAGTATCCACCCCACTGAGCAAGCCACCTTGCAGTGCTTAGGTTGTCTTAAGGCTAAAATACCTGTTGCCAAAAGTTTCCATTGCTCTCCTAGGTGCTTTTCAGATTCTTGGCAGCATCATCGTGTTCTTCATGATTGTGCAGCTAGTGCTGTAAATGAAAATGGAACTGAGGACGAAGAATTATATGGGCGCTTTAATAGCTTGGGATCTGGAGTTATCAATACAAGTTTATCAAGTTCAGTATCAAGCACAGGGCAGAGCCTAAACTTGAATAATGGTCCTGCTACTTTATACCCTGCAGCTGTTGCGGAAAGGAGTGGTGGTGAAGCCTGTTATGAGGTAGGGCGCTTCAAGACATACACACCAACAGCTGATGATATTGGTCATGTTCTTAAGTTTGAATGTATAGCAGTAGATGCAGAAAAAAAACTACCTGTGGGACATGTTAGCACTATCCTGACTTCTCGTGTGATACCAGCTCCCTCTCCTAGTCCCCGACGATTGATTCCAGTTAACGGCTTTGATGTGATGGAGCGTTTAGATTCAGATGGTCGTATTTCAGCATCAGGAACCTTTACTGTGATGTCTTACAACATTCTCTCTGAAATGTATGCAACAAGTGAGTTATACAGTTACTGTCCTTCTTGGGCTCTTTCTTGGCCTTATCGCAGACAAAATTTGATGCGAGAGATTGTTGGCTATCAAGCAGACATCGTTTGTCTCCAAGAGGTACAAAAGTTGTACCATTAGTTAATCCATTTATGGCAATCTCTTTGGGGTGTATGTGTTACAATTGATTGCAAACAGATCATATTTTGTACCATAACTCTGTAATTTATTTGGATCTGGCTCTCTTTGGCAACCTTGTATAACTATTATTAGATGCTGAAGACCCCAACTTAGGCTTATTGATTTCTTACTTGCTCGTTTCAAAATTTTGGTAAATAGTGAAGCTGTGCTACTTTTTGCTTCTTCTTTTTTTTTTCAGTATCCATTTTCATTTATTAACTTAAGATATTGTTTACAAGATTGTTGAGAAACTCTCTTACCATCTTAATAATTAATCTTGGCATACTTTTTGCTTCTTTTATTAATTAATCTAGGCATGCTTGCCCATGCCCATGCATTTTCCTGGTAAACTTGCAGAAGTTCTATTCTCTTGTTCTTGCATTTTACATTATTCTTGTATTTCCTAATTGAACATTATATGGGTTCCATGGCAGAGAGTACCTGATGCAGGGTTGTATGAGTGGTAGCAGAATCTGCGTACACAATAATCTCTGAACTCCTCTATAAGCCTAGAAAAAAGCACAGATCTAAGAATCTAGGAAAAAAACGAAGACTCTCAAGAGTGTTCTTGTTGATAAATTGATAATAAGCCAAAAATTCCTGATGGCTACACATCATTCTAAATATATAGGAAACCCAAAAAAAAAACGCTAAATTGATAATAAGCCTAATAACTTAAATAACCCCAACAAATATGAAAATAGAAATAAATAACAGAAAATACTGAAAAGAGAATAAAATAATACGTCTACTCCTCACGCCTTTCCCCTTTCATATTTCTCCATAAAGTTTAAGGCCACTTGGTCTATGTCAGTACCTTTGATTTTATGATTTTAATTTGTGTTTTTTATCAAATGAGAAGTTAAGAATATCATTATAAAGATGGTGAATGTCTCAAGAAAGCAGAAGGCAAAAGACTTGAAATGTGCATTGATCAATTTTCTCCACCCATGTGGATAATGATCCTTTGCTTCTCTTGTTTGTTGTGTCTATTGATAAGATGAAAAATGCCAACAGTTTCAATCAAACTAAAAATTAACAGTCCTAATATTATTTAATGGTATAGGGTTGACTGGACTGTTTGATATTCTTTCTAGGCTTAGCATGTGGTTTTTATTTATTTAATCTACATTTGGTCTGGGAAGTTGACCGAAAATCATCATGTGGGCAGCCAGTTACACTTGTTTTTAGTGCTAGGCATTTGGTCAGCCAGCAAGCCTGCAATAGGCTCTTGGGTGGTCGTTTCAATGCACGTATAATCGTGGTTATTGCTAGGCAGCTGCTTGGAGTGGGAGGGATGTTATTATAATTTTTAAATGGTTATAGAATTTCATTCAAAATACTTAATATTTGGAATATTTAGCCTATTTTTATTATGAAGTGCCTTATATCAACAACTAGTTCAGAATTTTAGTTAGTAATTACATTTTTTTCTTGGTCTAAAATTTAAATAAAAACATGGCCTAATAAATCAATCAACAATGATTCTGACTCTGGATTTTTCTTCTCAAGAGTTGGAAGATAATTGGATTTTCTAGTATTCTATCCGTGTAACATCATTCTACCTCTTCCTTTTCTTTAGTTGCGTTTGGAATTAGTCTTGTTAGCTGTTAAGACAGATTATTTCTCAATGATTAGATTGTTACGAGTTCCTTGTTTTCCATCTCCTTTCCAATTGTTGTAACATGTTGTATATTGTGACAAATAATGAAGTAAATTCACAAAAAAAAAAAAATCATCCTTAGGTGTATTCATTTCTTTTTTTTATTTATACATGTAATGTACAACGTAATCCAAGTTCAGTAGGAAAGTGTGTAGGTGCTTGAAATGATGCAGTCACTAGATTCTAACCTTGTAGTCATTTAATTTTTATTTATATCTTACATTTAATGTCCTACTATCCCAGTTCAGTATGCAAGTGTATAGCTGCTTGAAATAATGCCTTTACAGTCACTAGATTCCAACCTTGTAGTTTTTTACAAATTACACACCGACATGCACCCCCATGTCTGATGGTTTGGGGCTTGCTTTTTCACTGAGCAAATTAATGTATCTGGCTTCTGTATTTCAGGTTCATTGTGACCACTTTGAGGAGTTTTTTGCCCCTGAACTTGACAAGCATGGTTATCAAGCTCTGTACAAAAGAAAGACCGCGGAGGTTGGCTTATAAACTTTATTGTGTATATTTAAATTTATTTTTTCTTTATATTTGCGACTCACGTGCTTATTATGATATTCAGGTTTGCAGCGGAAAAACCTACGCTATTGATGGTTGTGCAACATTCTTCCGCAGAGATAGATTTTCGCATGTTAAAAAATATGAGGTTTGAAAACATTTTACAAGTTAATTGTTGCTTTCCTCATTTTGTCAAATATTATGGGGTTTACGCTTTTATGCAGGTTGAATTTAATAAAGCCGCACAGTCTTTGACTGATTCATTTGTCCCAAGTTCTCAGAAGAAAACTGCTTTAAATCGATTACTTAAGGTGGTTCCAGGATGCTGATATTTATATATATATATATATATATATATATATATATGTTATTTTTGGTTGTGCCTATGTTTACCACATCCAGGAATGGTTTCTTATTTTATAATTTGATTTATGTGCATAGGATAATGTTGCACTAATAGCTGTTCTAGAAGCAAAATTTAGTAATCATGTGGTCGACACTCCTGGAAAACGGCAGCTTCTTTGTGTGGTAAGGAAACAATCTGTACATATATTTCCTTTTACCATGAATCTAGGGCTATATAAATTATGCATGCTCCAGTTTAGTTTGTGGCATTTTTGTTCATTCATATATATTGTGGTTTATGGCTCTTTTCTTGGAGTCCATCCACAAAAAAACAAAAATTTGCTACTTGCAGGATATCTTTATTCACCCTAACAAAAAATGAACGTTAATTCTCTGTTTTTACCATTTTAACGATTTGTGTTTTGTATTTGTATTTGTTTTTATTTATACATACTGAGTTAATCTAATATGAAGTATAATTCCTTCTGCATTGTGCCTCACAATAAGATCTGGCGTGCAACACATCGTTCAATAAGAACCACGTTGAAATGATTTCATATCTCCTCTTTTTCTGTATAATGTCAAATAGCATCTGCGATGAATTATCAACATGAGTTCTCTCTATGAAAAATTTTCTGTATATGATCTGACTCTGCTCATTTGTGCTTGTCTGTAGCCACATGGGATGGTTTATCTATACTATATATAATGGGAATAGGCCCCTTGTAAAGTGTGCCAACAAAACGTGCAGCTTTCCAAAATAGCCCTTACATATTGAGAAGATTTATTAATTTAAGGGTACAATGGTCATAACTGTCTAAATCTTTTCAAAACTTACAGTTCGTTTTTCAACCTTCCTCTCCCACGTTCTCCCTATTCCCCTTCCTTCTTACACACATGCAGTACTGCACGTGAATCTTGCTAGTAAAGATGATCATATGTAGAATGCTTATGTCTGGATGAAATTTGCTACTTTTATATTGCATTATCTTGTATTGCCCATGCCATGAATTCTGTTTGTAAGACTATTCTTATTCTTGTTCTTATGTTTTGGGCATGGTCATCTGAAGTCCATAACATTATGGAACCTTGTATCTGTTGTATTTATGGCATTGGAAAAGGAAACAATTTTCAAGTATTTGGGCATTACTACTATGGAGGCTGCATGCATGCACTAAATCATTGTTGAATGCCTTGTCGGAAATTAATCTTCCTCAAATACTACTGGCGACTCATCGAACTGCACACCATGTAAAAAGTCCTCTTATTAATTTTCAATTGAAAGTAATTTGCATGAGGAGGTCAAGCAGATAATTCCACAAGTCAATCCTATACTCAATTTTCATTCTTTGACCATTATATGTCAATGACATTTTGAATCATCTGGCTATGCACTTACACCCTTGTTGATAGCTCACATGATAAATATGGCTCATTAATCTTAAGAATCAGTCTATGCACCCTGGTGGAGACTGATTCATTAGTTCACATGGTATTATGGTTCATTGGCTTAGTTATAATTTTTCTAAGACTGATTCCTGCACTCTTTTTTGGGAAGTACACTTAAAGGACTGCCAATTAAAGTCATGATGTTAACAGACAAACTGTGCTGCATGAAGGTTCATTTTGGGAAGCTTCAGAGGAGATTAGGAGTTTGGGATCTCCCTTCATGTGTCATAGGAGATTTCAATGTGATCCTGTCCATGAAACAAAAGACAAGGTGTCAAAGAGTGTCTATAAGCATGAAGGAATTCCCGAAGTTTATCAATAGTCATAATCCGGTGCATATTGTCTTAGGTGGGGCAAAATTTACATGGTCTAACATGCAGTTTGAGGCCATCTGTAGTCTATCAGATAGAGCCCTTCTTTCCAAAGAATGGGATGACTTCTTAAAAGGCATGCAGTTCACTGTGGGGTTTGGAAAAGGAATCAGATATGGGAGGATCTTTGGTAAATGAATCCTCATTCTCATAGCAATTTCCTTTTTTTTTTTTTTGTGGCAGCACATAATGATGCTTGGATTAATGTTTACTATTGCATTTGGTGAGGGAGCCCTCTTGGTGCATTCCCCTTAGGTGCAATCTGTTTGATAAGGAAATTGGATCCAGTGATGTCTTTGACATCAGATATCTAGTTAGTGGTAGCTAGGTGAATGTGGAGATAGTTTTACATGGATATGGGAGAAGAATGTGAGATTCTCCATCAATGCCTTTTTCTTTTCCCATTCGCAATGTAAGACTAAGTTCAATGTGGCAAATGTAACTTGGAGAGTGACAGTGCCATAAAACATGGCATTCTTTATGTGGATAATTTCCCTATATAAACTGCTGACAGTTGAACTATTGATTTTAAGGTCTCGATCAATGCTTAAGGATGAGCCCGATTTGGTTAACTAATTAGGATACTGCTTGATAACGCAACATATTTGTTGTCTTTTCTTATCTAAATTTGGGATACTTTTGGGCAGTATCATTTGATTTTGATATTCTGCCTTTATGGTAGGAGTGGAGTAAAGGTAAATACCGAAATTTTGTTGGTGAATTTGTCCTGCTGTCATTTATTGTTGTCTTTGATGTGAAAGGAGTGCTGTTATTTTTTTTTTTGTGTGATGGAACACTATCCGCTAGCAAAATAGCTTACAGCTGTCAATTAAGTAATGAATATTTAATCAAATCGAACCCCTGGCTTACTATATATTTCTATTATCAAAGATAATTTTTTGGGCCAGCATATAGGTGGCTTCTTTCATTTCACACACACACACACAATTAATGGCCTATATGCACATATTGAAGTTGCATTTTCAAATCCTTGATGGAAACGCAAGTTAATTTAGATATACGTACTTTGGTATGCATGTATTTATAGGTGGTGTTGGTTAAGAGGTGTATGCTGGAGAGAGAGTCATGAGGTGATGGAACATACACAAGTCTCACTATCACGAAAACAGTATTATTTCTATTACAAGTTAATGAGATGTTTAGGGGCTATTAGTACTCTGCTGATCTGCACAAGAAGAAAATAGCAACAGGATGTAGGACAAGAGAGGTGGTTGCCAACAATAAAATGAGAGGAAGAGGAGAGGCATGTGTGTGGGGTGGGATGGAGGGAAGTGAGGGAATTTGGGCATATATGGGAAAGCAATTATCACTGTAAAATGCACTTGCAAAACATGTTAATGAGGAAAATGAGACTGGCTACTATTGCTTCAATGGTGCCCACAAATTGAAAATAAGGACTGGGGGTGTGGGGGGAGGTTGTTTGCAATAACAAAATGAGAGACAAAGGAGAGGCAAGTGTCGCTATGTGATGATGGATCATGTAGGAAGGCTCTGAAAATCAACAATGCCCTTGTACAACAAGTTATCACTCTATATAGAAAGAGGAAATGCAGTAATTCCCCTTTATATATTGTAATTGTGTATATATAGGGAAATGAACTCTCATAAATATTTTTCTTAATTTCTTTTATACTTTGAGTTCTAATCTCTTGTAGATTCTGTATGTGCATATTCAGAAGCATCCTATAAAAAAATTACTCTCTTGGCACTGCATTACAGGCAAATACACATGTAAATGTCCACCAAGAACTCAAGGATGTTAAGCTCTGGCAGGTATCCAAGCAGTTGTTTTTTCTGAAGTTGGTACATTTTCTTCAGACTTATTGTCATCTGACTTGGATGGTTGTTTGAGTGTATTTTTGTTTTCATATCAGGTGCATACTCTCTTAAAAGGATTGGAGAAAATTGCTGCTAGTGCCGATATCCCAATGTTGGTTTGTGGGGATTTTAATTCAGTTCCTGGAAGGTTGTGCATCTGCTCTGACATAAATTCTCTAATGTGTTAATATAACTAATTTGATAGAATTAGCACCTATTTGGTTACTTGGGCAAAGGCGAAGGCAGATCCTCATGCACTTCTTGCATGAGGATTAGTTTGATAGAATTAGCATCTAATTTGATTAACGTGCAGTGCTCCTCATGCTCTTCTTGCAAAGGCGAAGGTAGATCCAATGCATCCAGATTTGGCTACGGATCCCCTTGGAATCTTGCGTCCTGCTAGCAAGCTAACACATCAGCTTCCATTGGTATACATATTTTTTGGATGATGCATGGCTTTTGTAACTGTGTTCTCTTTGCAATTATTAAAACCCATGTGCATACCACGGACACAACTAAATATTTGTTATTGCAAGCATATCGGGTGATCTTCTATGGCATCATGAACTTGTGCTCTCTGTCTCATTCTTATCACAGGTCAGTGCTTACTCATCCTTTGCAAGAATGGGTGTTGGTATTGCGTTAGAGCAACAACGGAGGAGAATGGACCCCACAACACATGAACCTTTATTCACAAATTGCTCTAGAGATTTTATTGGCACCATTGATTATATATTTTACACAGGTAGACCTTTTCAAGCAGCTTTCATTCATACCCTTGTATTTCCTTTTTTTTTTTCCCTTAGTCCTTTTGCTCTTTGCATAATTGGAATTTGATAATGTTATTTTGTATCAAGGAGCATTTAATACATGTCATTGCTCTACTTGTTGTTTCAGCGGATTCTTTAACAGTGGAATCATTACTGGAACTCTTGGGTGAGGAGAGCTTACGGAAGGACACAGCACTTCCTTCTCCAAAGTGGTCGTCTGATCATATAGCACTTTTAGCTGAATTTCGCTGCAAGCCTAGAACTAGACATTGACACACAAGTAAGGTGCTTACTTTTTTGTTGTCTTCATGGGTGTCGAGATTTTTTTGCCTTTTTAATTTACTTGGTCACTTAAATGCTGAAGTTGTACTGTAATTTCATATGTTATTCTTTGGAGTTGCAACTAACTTATTTGTTTATTTATTTGATTTTACCTCTATTAATTATCAGTATCATATCTATCTTTAGGTTAACTTCGCATATATTTTAATGACAAAAATTTTGGAAGAAGGTCATAAATATTTATGGGAGACATGCTAATGTTGAAAGATTAAATGTTGTTACAAAAGTAATTGGTAGAATAATCTAATAAGTTTTAGCTACTTTGCTCCTGTCTTTACTAAGTTCAGTAATCAAGACATTATGAAAAGGTGATCGATACATTGAAATTCTACTAAGGAATGGTGATCATGCTAGAAAAGATTCAGCTAGGGAACCCAAGAAAGGTCATTTGATTAGGTGGGAGGTAGTATGTTGGGATAGAAGCAGGGCTGTGATCAATGTTGGAGATCTCCATGACCAAAACTCAGCTCTCTTTGCTAAATGAATGTGGCGGTTCAGCATTGGAAAAAAAAGATCCTATGGCATTAGTTCATATTTAGCGAATATGGAATTGCATACAACTGTTGGAGTGTGAATTTCAATGCAAGGTGCATGGGAGCTAGCCCTTGGAGGGCTGTGATGGTGTTAGCTTCTTATTTCCCTCCGCTTGTCCATTTTTCAGTTGGCTTGGCATCAGATATCCATTTCTGGTTGGACATGTGGTAGGGTGACATCATCTTAGGATCTAGGTGCCCAAGACTTTTCATCTTGAATGTAATCCCTCTGCCTGGGTCAATGAGGTCATTTCTTATTCTCTTTACGATCTATCTTGGAACCTCATGTTCAGTAGAATTTTGAGGCTGCCGATTAGACGAGGTAGCTTCTACGTTATCTTTCATGTAATGTTTTCATTTATCTGTCTTTGCCTGATAGGCACATTTATTGTCCCGAATCTTCCAGAAAATTTTCTTGTAAATCCTTTTTTGTATGTACCCACCACGATAAAAGTGCTTATTTAGCTCCTTTCTCTTGGAAGAAAATTTGGAAACTATCCCTGCCTCTCAAAATTAAAGCCTTTGTTTGGGCAGCATTATCCTATAAGATCAAAACTGCGGAAATTATCCAAATAAAGTGGAAGAGCTATGCCTGATTTCCTAATTTCTGTGTTCTTTGTAGGGTCCAAGGTGAATACATCGATCATATGTTCTTCCATCTTAGGGTGGCTTGAGAAATATGGAAACTTTCATAGGAAAATAAGTCTTGTGGGTTTTTCCTGAGAATATTTGTTTCATTGCTGGATCTGTGGAGAGTGATTGGGACGGGAATGAGGGGAAGGATATTATATTGGTTCCTTTTCCATTCCATAGAGTGGAATATTTTGTTCAATGAGAGAATATTTGAAGATGTGTCTCTTCCTATCAAGGCGATTATTGTGAACATTTTTCAGTGGCATCATGGATGAATTTACAGTAGACCTTTGATGGGTAAGCAGCATGGGATATTTTAAGGGATCGGATTGGCATTTCCTGTTCCTATCTTCTAAGATGTTGTGTGTTGGCTGCTTGAGGTTCACTGAGGGAAGGTGTTGCCAAGTTTAACTTCAGAGGCTGCTCTTGGGGGCTTCAGGAGTTGGGGGTCTTTTTAGGGATTTTATGGGCACTATACTCCTTGGATTCTGTATGCTGGTGGTGTAGGAGATTCAATGAGGGCAGAGTTACTTGCACTATAGGCAGGGCTGGATGAATCAGAGGCAGAAGGTTTCCACGATCTAATTGTGGAGGAGGAAGGCAATTCTGCAATCATTATCCATTGGGCTTCTTCTGACAGTCTTACCTTATTTCCAGTTACACCATGGGTTAGGAAAGCTCGATCTTTGGCAATGGAATCGAACAGCTCATTCAACCATGTGCTCTTGTCAGCAAATTGAATGATGGATAGACTTGCAAAGAAAGCAGCGATGAGTCTTGAAATTTTCTGTGGCATTCCTCTGGCTGAGCTACCGTATGAGGTTTAGGGTTGACTTCTGATAGGTAGTTATGGAGGCAAGAGTTATAGAAGAATTACTTGCATTAGTGTTTGTAACTTGTAGCCGTAGTTGCACCTGCTTATTTTTTTATTTTGTTCTTGTTTTGACAACGGGTTTCGGGGTCAAATGGAGATGCTGGATTCTCGTCCACTTATTTTTCAATCCTGGTTAATGGTACTGCAGTTTGGGTTTTTTGGATCATCTAGAGGGTTAAGGCAAGGGGTTCTGCTTTCTTCCCCACCTGTTCATAGTGATGGAAGCTTTCAGCTGGTTATTGGGGTGACCAACTCTAGGACTATTAGAGGGAGTAAGCTTTGGATCCGGGAGACTTTCCATTGCATTATGCTTTACAGATGGCACTGCTCTTTTATAAAGCCCAACCTTCCCAGATCCTCTTACAGAGTAGTACTCGACTGCCTTGAGGCTGTTTCCGGTTGAAGGTGAATCTTCAAAAGAGCGAGATTTTCAATGTGGGGGATAGCACTGAAGCTTTGAAATTGTATGCTGTGTTGGGGTGTCGCCTAGGTTCAGTTGCAACGACATATCTTGGCATTCCTATTGGGACCCAATGATTGCTCAAATGCACAATGAATTGGCCCCAAGGAAAAACAATTTTTTCAAAAGGAGGTAAATTGACTCTTATCAGGAGTTCCTTATCTAATTTAAGCATGTACTTTCTCTCCTCCTTACTCATTCCAGCTTCTGTAGCTAATAGCTTTGAGCAAATTCAAAGAGATTACCTTTGGAAAGGTTGGGGAGGGGCCCGTAAGTATCATGTGGTGAATTGGGAGGAGGTAGTAGAGAAAAAGAAATAGGAGGGTTGGGTATCAAAACTCTGTTTGTTCAATCGGGCTCCCTTGGCTAAGTGGTATTGGCGTTTTGGTCAAAAGGATGAAAGCCTATGATGAATTATGATTTTCTCTAAGTATGGCTATAGCCTGGAAGATTGGGTGTCATCTAGCATAAAAGGGAGCGTAGGATGCAGCCTATGGTGTCCTATTAGCAAACTTTCATCAATGCTTATTTGGGGGATTCATTATAATGTTGGCAAAGGAAATTGGGTAAGATTTTGGGAAGACCCTTAATGTGGTGATGGCCCTTTTAAGATAAGTTTCCCTGATCTCTATAACATTTCGACATCCAAGCAAGTCTATATATCAGATTTTGGTTGCTATGTTTCCAAGGGTTGGAATTGGAACGTACACTTTAGACACAATAATCTTGATTGGGAAATGGATCCTTTATCTCAGCTCTTGGGTTGTGTACACAGGCAGCAGATGAATCTGAATAAGGATGCTATGAAATGTGTATGGTGTAAATCAGGGGAATTCTTTATCAGCGGTTTCTACAAACATTATAATCAGAAAGAACTTATTTTCAACATTTCAGGTATGCTGAGGCAATCATCTCTTCCCTCTTTTTCATATGGACAGCAGTGTTCGGAAAGATTTTAACCATTGTCGATCTCATGAAATGCTGATGGCAGCTGCCTCATAGATTCGTGATGTGAAAATCACAAATGAATTCAGTGGTCACCTGTTTATCCATTGTAGCGTGGCTTATGCATATTATGGGTACATTCTTGCATGTTAAGATCTTAATGTCCCATAGGGTCGTGTAGCTCCATATAACTTCATATAGTATTCTGGCATGAAGAAGACCTGTCTTGCATTAGATATTGGAAACTTTATGCAGTAGGAATGCTTATTAGTTGTGCTCAGATGACTAATTTTCTGGACTGCTTCCTTAAATTTTCTCTTCTGTGTAGGCTGATGATCAATTTCCAGATAAATCACATGAAAGTGAATCGATTCAATCAAGTTATTAGACAGATGGCATATGATGGTCTGTTTTCTTTCCAGGTCTTTCCGTTCCTGATCCTAGTTATTATCTTCTTGTTTTATGTTACTTTGTTTCATAGAAAAGCTAATGAATGTGATATCCAATTTATCTTTTAGCTCTTGTTCTTTCCCTGCATGCATCTCATTCATATACGTCTCATTCAAGTGCCCACCAGTTCATCCAATTTCAAATCTGTTCCTTTTCTAGAACCTGTATAATACCTATGTTGTGAACCCTAGCAGCCCTGACAGACAGTAGACCATATCTGGCCATGACAGCTAACAAAACCCAATCCAACTTGATCAGTATGTGGGTCGATTTGGGTTGAGTGTGAAGAGCATTAATGATAGGTGGATTCATGGATTAGATCAGATTAAATACTTGCTTTTGCTACACTTTTCAAGTCAATAGAACGTTTGGCAACAGTAAACTGTAAGCACTTGATCAGACATAGAAGATGTTTGCTTACAAGAAGTTGCTGAGAACAGGTCTCCTTATGGTTCATCTTCCTTGTCAGTTGGGCGGGAATTGATCCTGCGGACATTAATGATACTTTAGAAGTGAAATTTATGAACTATTGAAGCGTCGGAAGATGATTTTTTTACTCACGAACTTTTGAGATAATCCCTTTCATTTTGTCTTGACACTGACTATATGTCATTTACTGACACCATTATTTTAGAATGAACAACTTATTGCAGCTGTAGATCAAGTAAAAAAAGGCATTAGCAGGGGCAATTTCATCGTAGCGGGAATGTGCCTTAGTCTGGTTGGCTTGTGGGCAAACCTGTTGTGATAGTGAAAGATGCTTAAATCACATATTAATCCCTTTAAACACTATGTACAAAATTTGGTTAAGCTTTTCCTGGAAAGATGAAGTAAAGCAAAAGAATTTTAGGGAAGGCATTATCATCTGTCACAATAGCATCAGTTGGCTGTTGGGGAATGATCTCGGTCACAAGAACTATCATCCAGACTGATTATTTGATAGGGTATCTTCAATATTATTAACATAACTGTATCTTTCAAGCCCCAAGAACAATATCGAGAGTTGATTTAGGGTCTCCCCAAATGAGTCCAGCCACACCTTGCCTACAAGTACAGGCGTCCTCGGATGAGATTGGTTTGCCGTTTTTTTTCATTTGTAATCCACCTTTTCCTTTTTGGTTTTTCAAAATTTATTTTTATTTAACATTTTTGTTATATAATCAATGGGGACCATTCCTAATCAATACAGCACCTTGCATTGAAATTTGGGTTGGTGAGTGGAACTGTTGCATTGAAAGCGGCTTTATGTTAATTGGGTGGCCGTGAATGATATGTTTACCAGACTCTTCTATTCCCACTTTGTTAATTGCCAAAGCTGGGGTCTGTTAATTACATGTTATGTGCTTTGCCTTCAAAAGTTAATCGAAATCCAGTAGTCAATAGCATTTAAGGGATTAAGATAAGACAACTAAATGCCAATTTTAGTCAATTGATAGATATTGAAAAAGAGATCAAATCATACATCCAATTTAATTACAACCACCTTCAGGTTTTGGAAATTTTTGTGGTGTGTAACAGCAAGTTAATGGTGCCAAGCCACGTGGGTTGTTTAAAGTTTTAGACAGGTTTCATTTAAATCGACCAACCATAAGAGATTGACAGGTTTCTACCCAAAAAAAGACAGGTTTGTATTGAGGTTGGAGAAGAACCTTTGAAGCATGTAAGACGTCGTAGCTCACACAAACAAACATAAGAGATTCCAAATGACCCAACCATGATCACATGAGAAGAGGGTGTAATTATTTTTTAAAGGTAGGACATGCTTAGGGACCCATATTTCCTAATGAAACAAGAAAGAAGGGATAAGAGGTAATAAATGCCTTTGGAAAACGAATCAGTGGTCCTCAAGACGATAACAAGTGTGAACCATTATCTAAATAACATTGACAGGTTTGTAATCAAATCGAAAGATCAAAGAAAGGATTCTTTTACATCTCTTTTCAGCTGCATTGAGGTTGATGCTCTACACTCATCCTTTCAGTTGGATGCTAAGTTGGATGCTAATCACTGCTTAGATGAAATTGAAAGGCATGGGATTGATCGTCTGATTATAGCAGTAAAGTTGGATCTGATTCTGGTGCTGATGGTTAAAATCCAAAAGATGGTCCAGTGGTCGTAATTTAATTGGAAATGTCTATTGATCCTTTGTTTTTTGGTCTAAAAAAAGTCTATTTTTCAGGAGAAATATCTGTGGACACAAGGGTTAACATCTCTTTTAACCTGTGAAGTCTCTGGAGTCTTGCTCTATCTTAAAATCCAACACATCCTTTCTCATTTAAACAAGCCAAAGCCATAGCATATAAGCAAAGAACCATCTCTTCTCTTCTCATTTAAATAAGCCAAAGCCAAAGCCTATAAGCAAAGAACCATTTCTTCATCCCCTCTTTTTCTCTCTCTCTATTTTTCTGTGTATACCTCTGAACCCACCATGGCAATGAGGTCAAACTATTATACAGTAGGACTCTCATTCATGTTAGTGCTGATGATGGGTGGCTTTGTGAGTTCAGACATCAACAAGGATAGGGAAGAATGTGCAAACCAACTGGTGGGGTTGGCTCCTTGTCTTCCTTTTGTAGGTGGAGATGCCAAAGCTCCTCCTTCAGGCTGTTGTACAGGTCTCAAGCCGGTCCTTGACAAAAGCAAGAAGTGTCTCTGCGTCCTAATCAAAGATCGAAACGATCCGTCCCTTGGTTTCAAGATCAATGCCACACTTGCTATGAGCCTTCCTGCTGCTTGTCATACCCCAACCAATATCTCTGAATGCTCCAGTACGTACACAACACATATTTAGTACTTACATATTTATGTAAGCTCCTATCTGTTTCTCACAAGTAATTTTTCTGCTTTTCTGGACTGTTGGATTGGTGATGGATCCAGCTCTTCTACACTTGAAACCTAATTCACCAGAAGCTAAGGTTTTTGAGCAATTTGATAATATCTCCAATGGAAGCACTGGCACTCCAGATGGTAATGATAATTATATATGTAATTCTATATATATATATATATTCAATTATTGAAGGATACTTGAGATGGGGTTTATGTGATGGTACTGATTTTTGCCTGTGCTTTATATGAAGGGAAACCTGAGAGCTCCAATGGTACCATATCAAATGACCAAGAGAAGAGTGGTGGTGACAGGGGACAGAGGTGGTTGGGAGTGGAGAAGGTTTGCGGAGTTTTACTGTGGTGTTTCACATTGATCTTTCTTGATCTTTGATGTTTAAGTGAATTTTCTGTAACGGTCAATTCTATCTGGACTTTTCATATTATATTTGGTATTATCAACATGAAAAGTATGATATGATAGATAGGCTGCATATAAAGATCTATCATTTTGAGAAATTAAGGTACCGTTTGGTAATGCTTTTCAGAAGTGCTTTTTTGCTTTTGAAAGCAAAAAATTGCTTTCGAAAGCAAAAGTGCTATTTGGTTATGCACACATGAAGCAATTTACAAGAAGCAAAAAAGCAATTTCATTGCTTTTCAAAAGAAGCATAGAAATGTTGCTTCTCACTTTAACCATAAATTTGCTTTCTTGCTTCTAAAACCCTCAACACAAAACTAGATTGGGAAAAAATTGACCCATCATGTCCAATCCAACCCGAATAAACGGGTTTGGGTTAACCCATGTAATAGTTGGGTCGGCTTCGGGTTAGGGATTTAGTAACCCATTCATATTCGGCTCAACTCGAATCTAGCCCTATAATGATCTGTTTAACCTGATAATCATCCGTTTAACTTGATAATGACCCACTTAACCCGATAATGACCCGTTTAACCTGATAATGACTCGTTTAACCTGATAATGGCCATTTTAACTCAATAATGACCCGTTTAACCTGATAATGACCCACTTAACCCAATAATGACCCGTTTAACACAATAATGGTTCATTTAACCTGATAATGACTCGTTTAACCCGATGATGACCCGCTTAACCCAATAATGATCTGTTTAACTTGATAATGGCCCGTTTAACTCAATAATGACCCTTTTAATCTGATAATGACCAGTTTAACCCTAAATTATATCACTAATTCACGTTATTTTCTATTGATGTATTTTTTTATAATTAAAAAATAAAAATTTTAATTGTGTTTGTGGGTTGAACCCGATTATTGACGAGTTGGGTTTGGTTTTGGGTTTTCCCAACCCACCAATAAATAGATTCAACTTGAACCAACTCGATTATTGCTCAACCCATTACAATATACGTCAAGTATATTTGTAAGTAGAATGCATTAACTATTTACGGTAGTTTTATATGATAGCATAAAAGCAATTTATATGCTACTGTAATTACCAAACATGCTTTTTTGCTTCTTAGCAACAAAGCAAAAGTTTACCAAACAGCTTTGCTTTAACAAAAGATCTTTTGAAAAATAGAAAATTACTTTTTTGCTTTCTTGCTTTTGAAAGCAAGAAAGCAAAAGCGTTCCCAAATGGAGCTTAAATCTACAAAAGCTTCTTAAGCTATAAATTCTTTGTACCATATTTAATCAAGCTTTGGAATGTTTGAAGATGTTGAATCACTTCTGTGGGATGTATAGAGTTCAGAAATCAATAATGGTTGAAAGTAGTATCTGATTTTGGAAGTAATAGAAGTAATGAACAGGATATAGAGGGGACTGAATTATATTAAATGAAATAGTATGCTTAAAAAACAAAGATAAAAATATTAGCAATGAAATGATCACTGTCATCTGATACTTCTTAATTTTCATGCATGTGTGTACAAACACATACAATTGTAGATTTGTGAATAAGCAGAGGATTGAGATTGCAAAGGGACTTGGAAATAAATAGCACATGTGTGATGTCTTCTTCTCCTAAATGCAAAGTAATGGATCCCATACGCCAGCTGGAATTGAAAGCAGATTAATGCATTGATATGTATGGTGGAGAAACAAACTGGCACAAGGAAAGAGGTTGGCATTGAATGATTCAACTGAGAGATTCATAGCTCATCACTCAGTACATAACTGGCTAATAGTTTCATCCTCTACTTAGATTTGATGGTTCAATTACTGCAGTATTCGATCACAAAGAAGTTTATGGGGCTTTAGTTGTCTAGGTTTCCCACTGCCTGCCTGAAAAGAAGCTGGTTTCCCACTTACCTTGATGCAACTAGATAAGTTTTGAGAGATCCATATATATTTAGCTATGCACTTGGAAGCACCCAACTGTGGGAATAATTGAACATCAAGGATTTGGACTTTAAAAGGGAAGGTTTACAAATTTAATGATCGGCAGATATCATTAGAGTAACAAGTACTATGTAGACCAAACTCAACCACATATCTTAAATGAGAACATACACATTTATTAATTGACATCAATTGTGGTAAATATGTTTGAGCACAGGTTTGGGAAGAAATCCACACATTTATATGTCACTCCAACAGTGCCAAACAAGTTGCATTAACCACAAGAAGAAGAAAAAGCAAATTGAAGGAAAGACATGCTAAGACAAACTGGATTTTCAGTTTGTTTTGAATGGATGAAACTTCGGTTGGCCTCATCAAGAAGGAAAAGACATGTCAGTGACAAAGATGTGATTGATTTCACATTGTCCATTCATGATGAAAGCAATGGCACCCATGAAACTAGTAACCTGTTCTGTGCAAACTCAACCATAAACAGGAATCCACCTTAATTGGATCAACAGGTTCTTCCTAGATCTGAACCGATGAAAGCAGGGGCAAACTATAAATACCCAAGTAGAGAAAACAGTTTTCCCCTAAGTAAGTCAATACCAGGGTTAGATCTAGGAAGCAACTGGCCTTGGGTTGAGCAGGCTGAGGTCTTGGTCTATAAACCTTTTTTACATGAAATAACAAGCTTCTTTTTGAACCGCAAAAGCAATCAGTTTTGATCAGAGCAAGATATTGAAGTTTTATGTAATATCATTTTGAAGTTTAAGTAATGAATTTGGGGCTTAAAGTATCATTTTTTAATAGGAATATTTACAGTTTGCCCCTTAAGATTTTAGACAATTCTACTTCCCCCTTGAGGTTTTTGAAATACAAGGTTTTTTACCACCTTCAAATTTGCTGTGTATATAACAATCTCCCCCTATAAAGGTTTGAGCATTAAAATTTTAATGGTGTTGATGAGGTAGCAAGATAGAAAACATATATTGACAATTTTTGCCCCTCTTATTCTGATTATTATAATTAAATACCAAGATTACCCTTTAGTGGGTTGGTTCAATGTTTAAAACATTGGCTTAAATGGAAGAAAAAAAAATAGACCCAATTCATATTTACCTTGAGGGCATTTTGGGTACTCAATGCATAAATAAAGCTTTTTTACTTTTAAATGTAAATAAGAGGCCAAATTTGTCAATTATATTTTCTCAATTATATGATTTTTAACAATAAAACCTCTAAAAGTGGGGTGGGGATTGTTCAACATAGAAAACGTCAAGGTGATAAACTAGAGGAAATTATGCTCAAACAACTTTTCTATGTGGGCTTCCTTCCTCCACAGCTTGTTTGTAAGACCTCACCCATTCAACATGACCAGATTGACCCGAGCAAATTACCTTGATAAGCTAAAAGTAGACCTAAGTGCTTAGATGAATCAGTGCTACACAGAATGTTGTAAAATAGGAAAAAGGAAAAAGAAGAAGAATAGAAGACAAAGGAGGTAGATCCATACAGGTATACTACAGACCTTCAATTTACTTCGCTTTCTTTCATTCAGTTATGTAACAAACGGAAACCTTGCTACCTTGTTTTTTTCTCAAAAAGTATCTCATCAGAAGAGTTAAAACAGAAAAAGGCCAGTACCATATCAAGTAAGAAGTGACAAATCAAATTGCTGATTGCCGACCATAACAACGTTGGTCAAGTTTAAATTTTATATCTGTTTACATATCACCTATTATCGCTTATCATCTACTGATTAGAAGTGTTCCAACTTAAATTATACAATTTATACATCATCTTCTAATTAAAAGTCTTCAAGCTTTATCAGACTCTGCGCTATTCTGTAATTAGCATTGTAATTTCATTGAAAGGCTCAGAAACCTGCTAAATTCCAAGATAAGATAAACCCAAATCAGCTGATGCAGATGGAATATGAGCAAACCAACAATGTGGTCGGTCTTGACAGTTAGTAAGAAGGAATGGGAAAGGAACACAAAGCATATCCTTGCAGACACAATTGGACTTTAGTTCCACATTATCTCCTTATTCCTGCCCAGCATATTATAAAGATAAATAAAGGAAATGTTCGCCCTTGTGTTATTATAAATATTTTACATAAGTCTGTCTAGACAGGCAATTAAAGGAAATTCTCGCCTTTGGGCTGCCATATTTTTGCTGTTCAGGGGTACTCGAGTGAGGACATCAGGAGATGTTGGATTTCTATACCTATGGGACCTTGATGGTGTGGTGTATTTGTATTTGTTGTACAAATACATAGACCTAGATTGTCTATGGCGTTGGGTGCTACCATTCTCCCTTATGTATCTATTCGTGGAACATGCATTTGAACATCTTGTTTAAACCATGATCTGGGTTATACGTGTAGGAGTATGGTATCCATTGCAAGGTATTGCGTTGTTCTAGGTCAGTGAGGGTTTTTATCTTACAGCCTATGGTTTGGGTGCTCCATTGTACGATCCTTGCTTTTCATATTCATATACATACTTGCATCATTGATGATAAATAAAACAGGCAATTAAGGACATGTAAACACTATAAAGACATGCATATTGGTATTATCAGCAATTCAATGAATACAAATTCAGGTAAGATAAATGTCTATAGAAACTTTGGAAGACCAAAATTTAGAAAATCACTCAAACAATGCCAGGACATATTACACAAGCATGAAATGGAGCATCAAACTACATTACCGATTATCATCATATAGAATGTATACACCTTCAGAAAACAAAATAAGTTAGGCAAATTTGCATGTGCATATCCATCCAACATCTGACAATAGAAGCCCAAGAACCACTTCAAAAGTGGTTTGAAAGATCATTTTTTGACATAAAAAGATTATACTTGTCCTTAAACTCCTATAACCATTAGCCTACATGCTCAAAGATCATAAGCAATGTTGTCACCCATTGAATAATTCCAGGCAGAATGAAGCATGAATTTTATGAATGGTATGACACTACACTTTGTTAGAGGAAATGTCATTTTTCCTCAAGGAGATGTGTAATGAATCCGTTTGGAAGCACAAGCCCGAGTTATACAAACCAAGGTGGCATCTCCATCAGCATATTGTGTAACTGCCCAGCCCTTGCAATTCAGGTAAGATTTCGTGGATTTCTTGACAAATTAATTTCATTCATGATCAGGATCATTTTTCATATCAACCAACAAATCCAAATGGGTTATTATCCCTGCACATGAATAGGTTGAATAAAGTATTTTCCACATCACATAAGGTGTATAACGGCTAGGAGCAAATCGTCTTTGTTCTAGAGAACAGCAAATTTAAAATAATTTTTCTGATTTAATCTGGAGGGATGGGAGTGCATAAGGTACCCATCATCCATTAGAATCTACAGATCCATGGTTGATGGGTACAAGCATTACAGGCTCACTCAGGTAAAATATAGTTTAGTCCATCGCTGGCTTAGCTTCTTATACAAGCTTTGGGTTGAAAGCATCCAACAGGATAAGGGAGTTGAAATTGGAATATTGGGTGGGTTATTTCTAACAAGTTCTTTGATTGGAAGTTTATCCATCTTTGCTATAACCAGAAAAAAATATTTGTTCCTGATTGGTATTGAGAAAATCATGAAAAATTTTGTAGGAAATAGAATTTAACAGCATCACCTTGATATTATGTGTGTACACATAATATCCTACAATATCAGGTAATAGTTGAATTGGGAAAGTATAAGCCTTTCTTGTTTGCACTGAATGTGGATGAAGACTCATGTAATTTTCCCCCATTTTTTGTTGGTAAAAAGGGTTATGCTTTGACATATAAAGAGGAAAGAACTCTGCAATGCCAAGCCCTGAGTATACACAAAGTATACAAAGGGGATATTGGCAAATTAAAGCCAAGATACACCTCCCAAGATACTTACATCCCAAAGGCAATTCAAATTACTCATAGTTGTATATGAAGGCATATCTTTTAATTCCTGAAAGGCAGCCACCAAATGGAAGACACAAGTCAACATACTCTTCAAAATAAGGTCCATATTGCATTCCTTCCACACAAGAAATCATAATACCAAACAAATCACCAATGGAAAATATTCCATAATAATGAATGCAAATCTCGACTTTTACTCCAAATTTCTCAGGGGAAATTGAATTTCAACAAGAAGATCATACTGGATGGATCACCTACTGCTCCCTTGTGACTATGTTAGACACATATGGATGGATCTTTCACGGAGGATAGGAGTTGATCCTTGGTGGCAATGGATCTGTGAAGGAAGCTGTAAGATGCCTTAGTCCCCTCTTCTCTTATTCTTACTTTCTTTTATGTTCTGCTTTCCCCACCCATCTCTCATGGGTGAATTGTATCTCTTTCATCCTTTTTATAGTTAATGAATCCTCTCTTCATCAGTCGCCCAAAAAATCAAAATAAAAAGGAAGACAATACTCGCAAAACCACCATATGGTACAACAAAAATGTCACTCATTCTCCTTCAACTCGACGTCACATATTGATTGGGGATAGTCCACTGCTTGCTAACAAACTAAATAGTTAACTCCTATATAAAGAGGCTGTCCACCTGAAATATGTAACTTTGAAAGGTTCAGGATATGCCCAGATCAGTTTCCCTGGTCCAAACCACAGTCCATCAAAAGCGAGTCATAGAAGGCACCTCTACCAACACAACTTTGGACCCATATTCCTACTATCTCATTTAACATGGACAATGAGGAGACCAAATAATCCAATCTCTTAATTAGAAAAACTACAACCTGAACAGAACCCAGCAAGATACCTAAGTCTCCAGTTTAACCAACAAGTCACTAACCAAGGCATCCGTATATCCCCGAATCATCTAACCCTTTTCCCACCAGTCACATAAACTGAATACCCCTACAGAAAGAATCGGACATAATATTAACTTCCACAAACCAATCCCAGATAGATGCCATATTCTATTAGAAATGGCCTGCCCCCAAAGGCCATCGTTTTTCACAAATAATCTCCAGTGGTATTTCCCTAGAAGAGCATTACTGAAGTCCCAAGGACTGTCTAAACTCTTAGCTTGCAAGCTGAAGCCCCAACTCACCAGAGACAGGCCTCCACTTTGCCAACAAAAAAAGTTCACTTTGGAGTTTTTCAGTACTAGCTAAGAAAATCTTTTCTCCAACCTCTCCATCATTTTATCCACTGCCGATAAGATAAATCCCTTAATAAAACAACACAAAATAATACAAGGATGCCATCCATAGACTGTAGGTGAATAATAATTGGAGCATCCACCTATGTATAAAGTCCTTCCTACAAATCTATATTCAGATATAAATTATTGGTATCAGTAGCTTCATTGCTAGCTCCGATATTGATATGGATTGATTGATCCAAATCATTACCGAACTAGATTGTTTAAAACAAAATACATGCCATTTAAAATATTAACCAATATGTATCATTGTATGCCTCAGATCGATTCAATTTGATCCAATGCTGATATGAACTAGTTGATACACAAATTAATACTGAACAGTACTTTATAAAACATGACTACATTACATTTGAAGAAGCCCACACAAAGCATGAATAAGAATTAAAACAACAATGAGATGTCACATCCTCAATCATCTAATCTAAATTACTTAAAATTTAAGCGTTTGTAAATAGACATCTTCATATCCATATCGCTTATCCTCCTTGGTTATCACTATCGCTATAACAGTTTATTAATTGCACAAGAATATCTTTAGCTACAACCCTGCATACAGTTTTATCCATTAGTCACCTTCAAAAAAATTAGGTTATCCCTCTCTGGGGTTTGGTTCCAACCCAACCTAATATTCTTTCCAAGAAAAAATTTCAAATTCAGTAAAAGTTTTATCAGGATGTGGCCGCCCAGGCACCGATGGAATTTACTCTAGCCAGTCCAAAGGATGTTTTGATGGTCATTCCTATCTTACTAACTGTTTGGTTATTGCATTAGAACAACTTTTGATTCCACCTTCCCATGTAAATTCATGTGAATTGGATCTTCAAAGTAAATGATCAAACAAACTAAATCGGAGAAAAAAAAAAAAGGCCATTAACATAGATACTCTTCCACATCACAGATTATTAACTCCCAAGATCTCAAACATATGGAAGGATACTCCAATGTTTTATAATGTCTTTCACGAAGCTACAGATTTGCAACTGAAGAAGCAAGAAGCATAATCAACATCAAATAAAACGAAACCAGAGCAAGGAAAATTTAACAATCATCCCTTAGACCCAAATTAGCAGCATCTGCACACTTTAATTACATATCAAATTAAATGCTGATTAGCATCTTATTTATCATATGATAGTCTTGTCCTAGTTTCTTCATTTGAAGAAGTATCCTCAAGTTCTCATAAAAATTCAGTATCCCTTCTGTGCCTAAATATGGCTAGTAAAATACTTCATTACTCCTTGAGTTTCTGTCTCTCATAAACTTTTACTTGGATTCCTCCCAAAGGAGAAGAAAAGGTTAAGAATGCAAGTTCCTTGGGACTTAAAGTTGATCGAAATTGAACATGTGTGATTTCCACACTAAACAATATTTCCCCTCTAATAAGCTGGAAAACGGCTGATAATCCTTTTCTTTTTTAATCATTATAACCCAACATCGTACAGCTCCATCAGAAATTCAAGCTTTATACAAAATGGGAATCTCCATTAATCAATTCTACATTCATACCTATTTAGGGAAAGAAAAGCTAAAACCAACTCCAGTAACCAAACCAATATTGAGTATTATCCACCTACCAAATTTCAAATACTCAAACTAGAAATCTCTCTAGGGTTTTTTCTCTCATACTTTACAATCAAATACTCAAACAAGAAATCTCTCTAGGGTTTTTTCTCACATACTTTACAATCAAATAGGAATGTAAAAGAAGATTCGCATCACAACCAGCATCAGAAAGAAAAGAAATCGAAAGGGACCAATACCTTTAACAGGTCTTTCCAGGACACTCGAGACAAAGCTTCATCTTGACAAGAATGCACAGTCATGAACTGCTTAACATCAAGCTTTTTATTGATCCACCCCACATGGAAGTAAATACTGTCGGACGGCGGCAAATCGACTCGGATATCATGAACGTCTAACCAGAACAGGAACCGTCTCACTTGTACTCCTTTAAGGTTCGTGATTGAACCGTACTTCAGGACACCACTGATTCTTTTACCGTAATACACCAAGTAATCAAAATGAACGTAACAGGGCCTTTCCAGTTCAATGACGAAGCTTCCATTGTTGGAGAAAGAGAAGGATTTCACCGAGTCTGGAAAGAGCCCACTTGGGAGTCCGAATTCAGGTAAGATTTCGTAAACGGTGATGCCATTAGAAGCTGAATCTTCTGACGAGATTGCAACGGTCCATGCCGAGAAAAGAAGAATACCCACAAACAATTTCGAATAGGACATTAATGGAACAGCTGAAAAAATGGTGGATTTTGCTCGAAAGAGAAGGTCAATCCTTGGTTCTTCCTTTACGAGAAAGAAATCTGGTTAAAAAAACAAAAACAGATTGTTACTGTTGCAAACATAGACTTTTAAATCCAAAACATCAATTATTAAAATATGTTCGTGAATATTGAAATGGGTTAATTAGACGATTGATCTGCCCTGTGAAGGTGCTTTCGAATCAACATGTAGTAAGTTTGTAATGGTAAGCGGGCATTGCTGATCCACATGAGGATCATCATCTTGAAAATTATGAACACAAGCACAAGGTGAATTGGATCAACAAACAATTTATGGAGGAGTTTAATTAGAGTGGTACTGGTACCATTTTTAGATAATTTCGGAGTATGTATAGCTAAATTGGATCAACTACTCCTACTTGCAATCGTTACTTGACTTTCTTGTTGGAATTAGTTGCAAACACGTTTTAACTACCCCACTTACAATCTTGGATTTCGTACGAGGGCTGCTTAAGTTGGAGTTACTTGCAATTTAAGTAGTATACATCTCTAGTCAAATTTTTGGTGTTGGCTATTAAGTAGAAGTTTGGTTTGAATATTTCTCTAATGATATAAATTAGCTTAAGGACATGGGGCAACTTTTACTCCAAAGTGCCATAATTAAATTTATTTTTCTGAAGGGTTTCTTGTGTTTCAATAGGATATATTAGGAGGCAACACAAGGGATGGCTCTACCTTGTTATCCAAGTGTTCAAAACCTGCCCTCAGGAAATCAAAAAGAGAGTGCTCAACAACTTGCAATTGAGATATTTCGTATCGTTTGAGTTGCCTACCGGCTATATGCCAGGTAGACAATACCCGAAACTAGTGTACTCAAAAAAAGAACAAAGGATATATTAAAGTCTATTGGATACAATTATTGTCATAAGGAGATCAAGAAGGATTAGATGATGGTTTTGATGGGAGTTTAACATGAATATATTATATCAGATTGTATTATACAACATCAATATATATAAAATGATACAATACTAAATATAATTAATATTGTATTATCTATCATAGGTAAATAATAATGTTAATATTATATTATAGTAAAATATATTTCATAAGTGATTGGGAATTTCATGTTTTTTTTTTAAATTTCAAATATCATTAACTATTAATTAATAGATAAAAGTTTTTTAGATTTCAAAATTTTCGATATATATCCATAATTTAATATACATTTAATCTAAAATCTATAAAAAAAAAGTTATCCCTAAAATAATCACTCCCAATTTCTTTTTCATAATAATAAAAATTATGAATTATATGCGTGTGTATTATTTATATTTTTATTTTATTAGAAAATAAAAATACTAGTTTTATTATAATAGAATAAAACATGAAATTTATAAATATACTACTTTTACTATAAAATAAAATTGTTTATATTTTTAAAACATATATTTAAACTCAATGAACACAAAGTCACATTGCAAAATTTAAGTAATGAGTATTTCTTTAAATGATATATTATGGACTCAACTCATTGAAGTTGAATAAAGTGAAATATGATCCATGCCTTAATAATAACCGAAAATTCCATTAGAAATTATAATATGACTCAATAGAAAATATATAGTTTAAGATTTAATTTAAATTAGAACAATTTTAGTTTAAACTTGGTGAACTATTATCATTCTTATTTTATATTTGGGATATTTACCATTTACCCCTGGAGGTTTCCAATAGCTCCACTATCCCCCTGAGGTTTCTAAAATACTAGTTTACCAGCTTGAGGATTTTTGTATATTACAATATCCCCCTTCTAAAGGTTGGACCATAAAGTTCATAATTGAGAAAAATTAATTGACAAATTTACCCCTCATTCAAAAGTAAAAGGCTTTAAGTACCTTAAATGCCCTCAGGGTAAATGTGAACATACCTAGTTTTGTTTTTTTTTTCATTCGAGCATATGTTTTACATTGAATCAACCCACTGAAGGGTAAACTCGATATTGAACTTTAAACAATGAGAATAAAAGGGGCACAACTATCAATACATGTTTTCTTTTTTTTTTTGGTAATAAATCAATACATGTTTTCTCTCTCACCACCTCATCAACACTATTAATAAATTTAATTAATTGAAATATGTATCTTGATAATTATTAATGTTAAATATTAATATATTATTCGATAAATTTTATTAGTGTCTATGATCCCTTGTACTAGGACATAGTGTTAATGGCCCAATATATCCAACCATAGTAGAGTCACAATCATGGAAAATGAGCTTACAAGAGAGAAAAAGGCAATATGCAAAAGATGACTACAATCGGAATGAAGATGCTAAGATAAAATGAGTAGAAAGATGTGGAAATAAATTAAAGGACCATAGCTGTTATTATTGTGTATAATTTTTAAGCACCCCAATATTTTCAATATACCTCCACCAATATAATGTTGAAGTCATATCACTTGATTCACTTCTACTTCCGTTAGGAGCAAGTTCTATCATTTTTGTTGATGCTTTGATGGTTCTCAATCCATTAAACAAAAAAAAAATCAAGATTGGGTTGAGTACACTTGATCCATCCATCTATCATTATGTGACATTATACTACCCTAATAGAGTTTATTATGTATTAGCATTATACATGTAATGCAATATCCAACATTATTAGAATAAGATCAAAGAACAACAATTAATTACAAGTGATATTATATATTGTTTTTTTCCTAACATTTACCTTTTTTGGATTTATACAAAGTTATATAATTAAAATACAAGCATATAAAAAATAAAAATAAATGGACAAATCAAAGTTAGGTAAGGGTTTGCATACTTCCATCTAATTTAGGTTAAGCATTAACCATTATTAATATTTTCGGCTCAACCATAACCATTTCTTATCGTTCATTGCCAAATCCTGTAGTCATTCTTTCAGTCCTTTGCATGACTGGTGCTGCGTATTAGAATGGCTGAGGGTCCCATACAACCATATGCATTGATTGTATCATATGCTTTCTATGTTTCTACCTTGTTAGCTCCACCAAACCAAAAATCCAAAAAAATAAAAACAAAAAAATAATTTAATAATTGTAGGACATTTAAGGAATAGAATATTAAGCTAGAATGTTTAATTATTTTGAAAAAATATAATATTTTATAACCATGGACTTTTTCAAGCACTTTTTCGTAAATAGGTTAGAAAAGTAGTCTCTTTCCGTAATTATCTCAAATTTTATTCCTTGGGCCTTCGGTTTTTCCGTTCTTTTCCTTGCTTCGAAGTCATCGTCCTTGCGCTTGCTTATAGTGCTCTTTGACGTTTCTCTGGAGCTATTAACAATGGCGACTTCTCAGAGACTCATCCTTGCAACCTCTCTCTGCTTCTTCTGTGTTATCTCCTCGGTAACAGCTCGTTGCCCTGATGGATTTCTGGAATCGCTTCCACTCTTCCCCGTCCTCGTTTCAGATGAGCACACCCCAACTGTTCACGAGCTTCTCCCCAAGTACGGTCTCCCAAAGGGTCTCATCCCAAACATCGTCAAAACCTACTCGCTCTCTGCCAACGGAGAATTCGTTATCGAACTCGAACAACAATGTTACGTTGAGTTCAAGAATCTTGTCTTCTACGACAAAAAGATCACCGGGAAACTGAAATACGGGGCTATTGAAAATTTATCCGGAATTCAGGCGAAGAAGCTGTTCTTATGGGTCCCTGTAACCGGAATCGAAGCCGATTCAGACAATAATATGATCAAATTTCACGTCGGTTTCCTGTCCGAGGATTTGCCAGCGGAGCAGTTTCAGAAGATTCCGAAGTGCAAGAGCAACGCGTGTGTTGAGGCTAATCCGGATGAAGCGTCTTCAAAAATTTCCATGGTAAGCGACTCTACCTATTTGTTTGAACATTTATCTGTTTCTCTGAGTGATGCCAAGTTTCCGGAAAATTAGGGATGAAAGGTTGGATATTGTTTTATGGGATTTTGTCTTCCGCTGATTATCTCTGTGCTTTACTGATTTTCCGTGGAATTTGAGGCTTTTGTTGTATAACACTGTAGGGTCCTGACTGTGGAGTGAGGTTGTGTGTGATGTAGGCTGAGATTGATGAAAGCTTTATTCTCCTCCTGAAAATTGGATATCTGGTTCTGGTTTGTGAATACCTCAAAAAATGGGATGGAAGCAGGGGATGTTTATGTTGATCTACCCTTTCACATGCTACTCATAATTGAATCTACAGATAATGGATAATTCTCACAAATGAAGGGTACTAATTTGTTGAGAGATAATAATTGATTTGAAGTAAATTATCATTATTCACTTGAGTAGAGTCATCTGTGAGATCTGGATATAATTTGTATCAATTTCATATTAGATTAAACATCATCATTCATTTGAGTGGGACTTTCTGTGAGATCTGGGTAATTTGTATCAATTTCATTTTGATGAAACCTGAGGAAGAGGCTGTGGACTTGGGGTCGAATTTATCGCATTTGTCATACAGGATTGGAACCATAGACTTAAGCAAGAGTTTGTTCTGTTTGATCTAAACTTCTTCATATCTATGTATTTGACGACTTAGTTGATAAGAAAAACTATCAATTGTGGTATGGATGTAGTTTGCCCCCATTTATACAAAATATTTCTATTTATACATGAGATCATATGTATTCAAGACGGTACATTGTTCCCAAGTGTTGATAATATTTCAATCTGTGGACCTGTTACTCTTTACAAGAATTGTCAAAAGGCAGTGTTTTGAAATCCTGTTTGTGTATTTGCCCTACACTTCCTGTTTATCCAATTTAAACTTCTTATAGATACTATATTATTTATATCTTTAAAGAAACATCCGCCTATAAAACAAAGCAAATTGTGAAATTCATACATGAAAGCATAAAAATTCACATGTAATCATATGCTAGCCGATATTTATGTAAGAGATGAATCATCTAAATTATCTGTTTATGTTGGGTGCATTTCATCAGCTCTGTTAATAACTATCTTTTAACAACTTCAGATTTAAATAATTCTACAGATGCTTGCTCTTGTATGCTGCAATTTCGTGAATTTTCAGGATAGAACATTCCCTTTACCAGCAGATGGGACAGCCCGAGAGCCTTGCTGTTGGGAATAACTAGGAGCTTCTTCTTCTTCTTTCTCCCTTTTTTTTCTCATCATGTTTCCTAGTTTCATTGAGCATTAATGTCTCACTTCAAATATGCACTTCTTAGATCAAATTGAGGTAAAACAGTTTCTGAAACTGCTATAATATCTTAATCTCAGCCACTCTCATTCTATATATGCAAACGTGTAGACTGATCATGCATATGCGTATGAAAAAATATACAAAAGTTAATCCCCAACGACTCAGCAGCTTCGACTGATATTTTGAAGAGTAGTTATGCAGTGATTAATTTTAACTTGATGCTATTTGTCGACTTGATGTATTATTTGTTATCTAACATTGGGAACCGGCACACATTACACTCTGCTAATATGGTTGCAAACTTATTATCAATCTTTTCAAGCATGAAAAGGCCATTCATGTGAACTAGAAAGAAACCAAAAACTGCAATTGAATTAATACTTTTGCTTATTTCTATGTATGTGCTCTAAGAGTTATGTTTTGCTACTTGCTGTTCTGAATCTTGCACCTTTGTAACACATGCAAGGATGCATTATTATAGTTGCATGCTCATGTTTTCACTCGCCTAAAGAATTGACCCATGTTTTCACTCACCTAAAGAAGTGATACATTGAAGCCTTATACATTGAAGTGTTAATTTTCCATTTGCACTGGAGACCATTCTTTGGATTAAGAATCAAGATGGTTTGATTCTGTTTCAGGTTTGAACATCCCACCACTTTGTTCCAAAGTTCTTCAGCTCCTAGCAAGATGAGGTAACTTGGCAATAAAATATTTTCCATATGTTCAGAGACTTAAATCCCTTAGTATGGAATAATGTCCCAAGATGTGTTTTAGATGTTCAAAGTGGAAATAAGCGTTGTCCAAGATACTCATGTAAGTATAATGTTTGTCTTTGTATATGGCAGTTTGAAAGGATTCATGAAGTTAATTAGTAATTTCTGATATGGCTTTAGATCTGCATTCTCATCTGTTCAAGTTAGTTTGGTGTGATTTTCTCAACAGGAGGAACTTTGAGCTTTTATCCTTCCATTGTTATGGTGAATAAGTAGTCCATTGTTTTTATAAAACACCCTATATATGTATTTTGTGTAACTCTTAAAAAATATTTAAGAACACAGAATCATCAAATGCAAAAACAATAAATTTATGTGCATTGAAATTGAAAAAGAGGAGATTTGCCACAAGTTAAAGAGCAAGTCTGGCCCTAAAGTAATATTTAAAGCCAGAGTTTGGCCTAGTTAGGCCTAATATTTTCTATTTTTTCCGTTTATTTTCTAGAGTTTTATTAGTATAGTGTTCTAACAATGTATATATTTGTCTATATTTAAAGATTTTAAGTTTTATGTTTCAATTCAATAGGTCAATTAAAACACATCAAAGAAAATTAGGAACCTAAATTTATGT
Organism: Buxus sempervirens; assembly: GCA_947561395.2. Classification (NCBI taxonomy): domain Eukaryota; kingdom Viridiplantae; phylum Streptophyta; class Magnoliopsida; order Buxales; family Buxaceae; genus Buxus; species Buxus sempervirens. The sequence goes on along the minus strand of OX387183.1, from coordinate 1,634,496 downwards.
GCATTGAAATTGAAAACTTAGGTTGGCCTAGGCTTCATCATACCTGACCCCAGTCCCTCCGGTCCGGCTATAATTATTTTAGGCATAAACAAACTAATCCAAAGATGGTTGTAGCCTTGAAAATTGGGCATAATTTTAACCGATCGAGCTGGTTCTTGGGGTAGGCTTTGAGATTTGGATTATATTCATAGAGAAAGTAATTCTCTTGTCATGATAGGTGAGAATGTGTTTGGTATTATTTAAAAAAAAAATACTGAAAGCAAGAAAGCAGTTATATTGTTTTTATTTCTATGAAGATCTTTTAATGAAGACTTTATATTTACTTTACTGGAAAAAGTAAAAAAACATGTTCGGTAATATCAAAAGCATGAAATTGTTTTTTGACTAATATTATTATAATATACATTATAATGGTGGGGATTAGCAATGGTGGTGATGGTGATGATAATGGTTGAGTGGGGGTGTTAGTAGCGGTGGTAGGTGAGTATATTGGTGGTGGTAGTTGTGATGGGGGTGGTAGTGTGGTAGTTTGTTAATGAGTGAATAGGTGGGCAGGTGGTGGAGATGGTGGTGGTAGGAGTGGTGTTAGTGGTGGTGCCCATGGTAAGTTGTGATGGCAATGGTTGGAGATGAGGGTGGATGGTGGTGGTGTTGTAATTGTAGTGGTTGGTGGTGAGTGGCAAGAGTAGTAGTAGTGGGTGGATTGTTGGTATTAGAAATAAGCATAATATGCAATCAAGAAAAAATATGAGACAAAAAATTTTTATTTCTCAAGAAAGCAATTAGATTGCTTTCTTTGTTTTGTTGTGAGAAGCAAAATCACTAACCACATATGTTTGTTACTAAACAAAAACATCTTAAGTTTTTTTAAAGAAGCAAAAGCAATGCCTAACGCAACTTGAATCTTCTTTAGAAATTTACTTCAGTCTTTTCATCCAATGCACCAATTAGGGTGCGACTTGGTTCGGTAAAACCATGAACTGAATGACCTAATGGGTTGGATTCCAAAGCCTATGGTTCGGTTTGGTTTTAAAATCCGAATTAGTTTGTTTGGGTTGATGTTTTGAATAAACCAAACCGACCTGAAACCCTATGCCTCGCTACGGTTTTCGGCTTGGAATGATTCATTCTCAATTTGGTTCTGATTAATATAGGGTTAATAGTGATAAACTTCGATTTGTTCTTGGGTTGATGTCTACCTAACCAAACCTAACCGAGTTGAATAAATCGGCCAAATTAAACTAGGCATTTTTTGAAGCACGTCTCATTCATGATGAAGTAGACGAAAGAACACCGTTTATGACTGGACGGAACGGGACATATCTTATGTACACGCCGCGATTTAAAATAGTACAAGTCCTTCTTACATTTGATTGTAAGGATATTTTTTAAATACACTCTATATGATATAAAATTTTTCTTAGACCAACCAACAGTGGCGGAACCAGGACTCCAAACCTGAGGGGGCAAAAAAAAAATTTGGATTAACACTTACACATAAAATATAGAAATTTCATGGAGATAGAGGGGCAAACCGGAAATTTTAGGGGAGGCAAAACCTGAATTTCAATTAAAACATATATACTTTTAATTAAAAAATAAAATTTAAGCAAAGCCTGGTTCCGCCACTGCCAACCAAACAAGCATTATATGGAGTTGATCATACATGGAGTTGGGGCAGTTTTAACTATTATACCCTTTTATTGATAAATTTTCACAATGATGTATTAGGACTAGAAAGTCTTACATTTTGCTTGGCGCGATCCCCAAGGAGGCCATATCAGCTGGTCCCTCACACTAGAAGATCTGCTGGTCCAACGGTGGAAGGTGTGTACACATAGGCTTCATGCACCTATGTGGACACATACATCACCGTTGGACCAGCAGATCTTCCAGCCAAGGGCTCCAGCAGATTTGAAGTCATCCCCAAGGGAAGCCTCGCGTTATATATAGTATAGATCTATTTTAAGAATATTTAATAGATACACTCTAAATGATATAAAATTTTTCTTGACCAAACAAGTGTTACATATGCTCCAGTGATGGCTTCAAATAATTTCATTCTTTTGGTTGATCAAACATGCATGAAGTTGTTACAGATGAGATCGTATATATAATAAATAAAAATTTGAAGCCATCACTTGAGCATATGTAGAACTTATATGGTCTAAGAAAAATTTTATATCATTTAGAGTGTAACAAATGTAAGAACTTGTACTATTTGAATGGCATCGTGTACATCAGATAATCCAGTCCGTCCGGTCATAAATCGTGTTCTTTCGTGGTCTACTTCAAAAAGCTCTGGTCATTTGGGACGATGCCATCTCTACCTAACTAAGACCTCACTTTTCTCTAAAATCACAATCTTCTTTTTTTCTTTTCTTGGAATACAAGTTTGTCACTCTTACAAAATGTCAATCAATCACTGAATTGTTTATTAATCAAAGATGGCTTCCTCCAAACTTTCAGGTAAGATCAGTTGTACACTCACATCATTCAAGGATTTTCCTTTCACATAGGTACATAGGGAGATAGTATAGGGATGACATCACCTGCAATGTTTTAATGCATTGTCATCTTCTGCGGCCCTGAGATGCTATTATGTGGAGCATCTCACAATTCGGGTGGGTCCCACATCAAATGTTTACAATCATGATAAAAAATTATTGGCCGTGATACTTTACGTTACAACATCTCACAACACAACAGGTAACAATACAGTATAAATTATTGTTGACGCTTTCATTCATATGGTAGGATACAAACAAGGTGGTCAAAAACCCCATGTTACAAGCCATGTATTTAATTGGACACTATATACTTAAAGTCCAATCAAACATCAATTTTCAAACTTCTTTTTCCAACAGTTCAAAATATCTATATAACTTTGTGAATATACTATGGTCACACTGATTGGACTTTTTCTTTATTCTCTTAGATTGATGTGACGTGGAATATGTTAATATATATTAAGCTATTCAAGCTGATTTAAAGGTCAAAATTATCGATAAAGGTATACTATATAGGAAAGAAACAAATCGTATACGCTGTTGCATACAAAAATATCATTGACGTGGTGCAACAAAGACATGCATGAAACCAAGAACCATTTATTCTAATCAAGGCGCCTAAGGAGTCAAGACAATGTGAACTTATATGCATGACCTTTTCTAAGGTTGTCTTTGAAAACTGATGACTTGTGTCCCAAATAACAAATTCTTCATGGCTCTTGACCTTGAGAATGGGATAAAAAATAAAACTTATTTTTATTTATCTTTTGCTCTTCTTGGTAGCCAAATACAGCCTAATCGATTTTCTACAGTTCTGTATAGGGATTGCACTGGGGTGGGTTGGACAATCCACCTCGATCTGCCCCTAATGGTTAGGATTTGGTAAAGCATAAATCGGGTTAGGGTTGGGTTACGGTTTAGCCCTAAGCTAACCAAATTCGACCTTAATATATTAAAATAGTATTTTTTGAATAAATCCTATATATAAATATATTATTATTTTGTTTATATTATATTAAAATATTTATAATTTAACATTTTATAGTACAATTTGGGTCATCCCAGCCTACCCAATTACCAACATGATGGGGATTAAGAGTGGGTTTAGTACAAAGATAAAATAAATAAAAGTAAAAGTGAAAGGTATTTTAGATAATAAATAAAAGGTAGTTGTCGGTAGGAGGTAGTTATGAACTAGAAAATAAGAAATGAATAAATTAAAAGTTTGGGGTAAATTGGTAAAAAGCCTCACTAGAGAATCTTGACGGTTTTCATCTTTTTAAATGTTCTCCGTAACTTCAGCGTTCTTTGAGAGCCGTCTATAATTGACTTGTTAACGGCTAGATGCGGTTCGTTGAAGGGGCGGCGGATCCCAGAGCTTAAATGATTCCGTAAGGACAAGAATTTTCAAACTTCATTTTATGTCAGAGCGCATAACAAGACGCAGAGATTTGGGGTATAAAAACCGGAAATCCTCAGAAGAATTATCAGCAATGAAAACGAAAAGCTAGAGAAGATAAAAAGGCAGACCCAAAGAGATGGGGAAGCGACACAGGGATCTCTCTAAATCCCCAGCCACAAGTCTGCGGTGAAACCGTAACATATGGAACGTCATCAGATTGAAGAACGGGAAGAGATCGGTGGTCTTTACTTTTTTGCTCTTTCAACACCATAACTCACATCTGTCTTTCTTCTTCTGGTAATACAACAAGCCCTTCCTTCTTATCCTTCATCCTTTATCCGTGTGAAGTTGTTTTAACTGTACTTATTGTCTTGATTTTCATTCTTGGCGATGCCTTGTGGGTCTCTGTTTTTAAGAGAAACCAGATTTTTCGTTTTTTGTAACTTGGTGTAATTGATGGGTGTCGACTAGAAATGGCTGTAAGTAAACTAGGACTGATTGTTTTCTTTAATGGGTCGGCGAGAAGTAATGCGTTTGGGTGGATTCGAATTGTTACATGAGAAAATATGAGGAGTAAATGGAGTCTAGTGAGACGAATTTTTTTGCATTTTCCATAGCTATCTTGTGCCTGTTCTGTTAATAGTTCTCAGGTTTCTTTTCATACTTCCACTGTTACACATGGTGTTAGAGATATTGGGAAAAATATAGTTAGAATTGAAATTTTTTTTTGATGGGTTGATGAGAGCTAATGAATTTAGATGGGTTATAAGTTAAATGAGTTATTAAATAGAAATAACTTATTTTTAGTACAGTGAAGATATGATGCATTCGTGGAGTCCAACATGGTGAAATTCCATGTTTTTCATATCAAATTCATGACCCACTATAAGGTCCTTTTCCCTTCTTTTTTTTCAATTCCTAGAAGTAACGAATTATTCAAAATCTATCTTTGAAACTGATGGAACTTGAAGAATGCTGACTTGTTAGATGCTTTTGTGCTTGTTCTGTTTTCTCTTTAACTTTTTGGTTTTTGATAGTTTGATGCCTTCTGAATGGTGAAAGTTTATATTTAGCGCTTTTTTAATGATATTATCATTAATTAAAAATTTTTTGCTCCATTATGTGCAGCGTGATCTCACTCATATGATTCACTCTTCAATGTCTGGAAAGTGAGTCATTTTCTAAATATTTTCTAAGAATCTTACTGCAATAAAGGATCAGTGATATCGGGGGAAATTGAGACAGAATTCTGATGAGGAACTGATTTGAATTTTGAATAGAAAACAATTCTAATCTACTTGAACATGTTTAAAATACACAATTGTAAAAAGAGAAATTTGGGTAATTTATTTTAAAAAGAAAAAGGGGTAACGAATGGAATCTCACAAAATGCAAAGACTTGGTAAGTTTCTTGGATATCAATACAATAAAAATCTTGCACTTGGTATATCATAAAAGAAGATCAGTTCATTTTTTGGAAAGAAATCATTTTTTAGAAGTTATAGTGCTTATTCTGTTTTCAATTCTTTTCCTTTTTTAAAAGTGAGATGTGAGGAATGGCTCGTCCATTCAAGATTAATGTGTGTGACTCTGATACAAGTTTTGATATTAATTGGAGATTTTTCTTTCTTTCCATGGAATATATATGGAATCTAATGGAGTTCTAAATAAAAATTTGAATTGAGAATATCAATTTCACAGCACAATAAGTTTTGATGCTTAAAAAAGAAACACACACAAACATACATCTTTTGACTAAATGGTGATCCAGATGCTTGCTTTGATGGAGACAGATGAGATTGTCATTTGAAACAATGGAAGTGATGATTATTCCCAAGTAGCAAAATAGGAACTTAACAGCCATGGCAGAACCGGGGGGGGGGGGAACCAGTCAAAGCCAATTCAAATCATGAATCAGTCAAATAAATGTGTGTCTAGAGTTGACAGTGTAAAGACCCTCAGAAAAACCTCTAACCACTGGCCTGGTCATGAAATGTCATATGGTCAAAAAGAACAAAACTAAGTCAAAAGACTAAAAAATTTAATTGAGTTTTTTCTTCATCTTGTTCTTGATCTTTTTAATTGGATCCATAACAACTAAAGTGAAGAAAACTGTAAAAGCACAAAAATAAAGAGCCTTGGAGAAGGGAGAGAGAAATTGGACAAGAAAACAAAAAAATAAAAAAAGAAAAAGAAACAATATATGGGCATTAAAATTCTCCATTTTTCTTGCATCTTATCTCTTTGTCATAATGTATTGATGCTGAAATTCTTAGCATTGTGTTATGATCCCTCAAATATATTTTAGCCGTCGGTCACTTGCAGTGTAATTTATATAGTGAGTCTTGTAAGATGTACTCATTAGCAGCTTTATTAGCTGCTTTATTTGGTGAGAGGGAAAATTTGTTATATACAACAATTAAAAGTGAAGGGCTGGATATGTATTTTTGGATCTACTTACTAGAGCAATTTTACCTAGTAACTGTAACTATTATTTTATCATATAAAAGCATGGGCTGACCCCTTTGTAATAACCCAGTGTTATATGCATTGGGTGGCATCGCTTATAGACATTTGTAAGGGAAAATAAGTGGTGGCCATGAGATACAACATACAAATGAAATAAACTGCCACCAACCCTCCCTTGTTAAGAGGAGCTCAAAATGGACAAACTTCCATCCATCACCCAAAAAGGTTTATCGATAAATTTGTAAATTATAACCCAAAAAAATCACTCTATTCGACTTATCTAAGTTGGCTTCTTTACTTGAAATTTCCATTCTTGTGGTGACTGCAATGCTAAAGCCCATCATATGCCTAAGAATGTACATCATATTTGTTCTGTAAACGGATAAATTGCTTCCAATTTTCTGAAGCTTAATTTTATAATTTTCAGAGGTATCCATTGATTTAAAACTATTGCTGATGTGTTTTAGGTGGTGTGGAATCTAAATTTGTCTACCTCTATGGGTTATGACATGGAAGATGATGAATCTGGCAATAAACCTCTGGGAAGATGGCCTGTCTTTTATTACGGTGTTGGCCACATGCTCAATGACATTACATCTGCATGTTGGTTTACCTATCTATTAGTGTTCTTGACAGATATTGGACTCTCCCCGAGGCATGTTTCTCACTTCCTAGATAATATTTTATTTTACTATCATATATTTTGGACGGCCCTCCTTACATTTAACTTTCACATCTTTACCTTTTTTCTATTAATGTTTGCTTTAAATATCAGAGAACTATTCTGTGCAAAGATAAATGAAATAAAACTTTTATCCAAATAAGTTAGTAAGATCTTTATTGATGCTTAAAACTATTTAGCATACTAAAACCTCAAGTGATTGTCATTCATTTACAATTTGGAAATGGGATCTCTACATGTTTTTTTTTTTCCAAGAAGTAAAATTTAGTTTAATAGCTAAAACATATATGTTGTAATTCAATAAGGCCTCTACTAATCTACATGTATTGAGAATTAATCTCTTCATGATTCTACCAAAAAAAAAGAAGAAGAAGAAGAAGAAAAAGGTCTCTTTACAATAAAATTATTAATAAACTCTTGCGTTTGGATTAATCTAGAAAAGTTGAATTTTCGATAGATTTTTGTTACTGGAATTGCAGAGGTGAAGGTACTAAATTGAGATCGACATGGGGCGAAGGCAGTATGTTTTTATTGGCATATAAACAAGATGGAATAACAACTAGATTATTATTGGGATATTGTTCTAGATCAAGGAATAGGTCTATAAGATGCAATGTCGGAAATAGGTATTGAAAGGGTTAGTTTTTATCATAAAAAAATGAAGTTGAGTTCTTAATAATGAAAAACAACAGTTTAGTAACTTCTCATTATCAGTTCTTTGCTTTTGAACTAAGATTTTTAGTTCTATATATATACATTAATAATTCTCCATTACAAAAGAGAAAATTTGAACTTCTAAAAGTTGCTATGAATTATTGGTCAAAATAAAGGTGTGTGAAACAAGTCAAAAGATCTTTTCAGTCATTTGAGTGGTGGTATCAGAACATGTACAGTCAATCAAGGAAAATTTTCACTGTTCCTATGCTCAGAACAATTATGAAGGAGCTCACTATGATGAGAGTAGTCCTTATCTTTTTTCGCTTTAATAATGGATGAAATTACTCACACATATTTAAACATAGAGGAAGAAAGTGGTGGATATTTGTATCGAAATCTTTTGAAAAATAACTCTATCCAAGGTTGATTTTATGGAATGAAACTTTAGCAGAAAAATATCAAATGATATCTTGGATCAATTTTCCGTAAAGAGGTGGATATTAATTGAGAATATTGCAAATATAATTTGAGTTGAATGGTTTAATTAAAAAGGCACTTTTGGAGTACCATGCGTTTGGTGTGTCCAATGCAAATGAAAAGAAAGATTTACTAGACAGCCATAAGGCCTAAATGAAGTATAGATCAAAATGCTGGGCAAAAAGGGAGCAAAATATGCATAATTAGAGCATTGTTGAGGTGAGAATGTTAAGATAGATGTGTAAGATGATTAAGGGAAACAAAGAGAATGAACATATTCAAGAATATGCCGGTATTGACCAAATAAGAGACAATATTAAAAAAAATGGTTTAAAAAAAATGTTAAGATAGATGGTTTAAAAAAAATGGTTTAAGCAGAGTCCTAGGGAGGCAGCTGTGGGCCTGTGAGAGGTGCAAAGAGGTACTCATTAAAGGATTTAAAAGAGCAAGAGGAAGGCCTAGAAAAAGCTGGATGGAGTCAGTGTTCGAGAGGATTTGGACACTCATAATTTGACAAAAAATATGATAAAGACTAGAATTTAGAAACAAGATGTTATTTTTTATCCCACCTAGTTGGGATTAGGCATTTTCTTCTTCTTGTTTTCATGGCTTATCCTTCTGAATTTAATTTTATATTCAATGAAATAATGAATATTACTGCTTCTTCCTACAACAACCACATCCATTTAAATGGAATAAACTGTACTCAGAATTTTTTTACCTTCAAGGTGCGCATGTTATTTACAATTCTCCAGGTAATAGAATGTGATGGATAAGGTTTCTCTGATTTGTCTATTTTGAGATCTCCTGCTGCTAATTCACAGGGATGCAGCTGCTGTGATGCTTTCAGGTCAAGTAGCTGATGGATTCATGGTCATATTTGCTGGGGAACTGGTACTTTTTCATAATATAATACTTCATTTTCACATAAATAGCCTCCATAGAAGGGGAAATTCTCATTTATTCTGTCAATATATATCTCTTGTTCTCATGTGTGCTATTGTTCCACACCGTTTCTTGATTTATTTTTTGAGAACACCTGATATCCAGAATGTGTGTTTAATCCTTTTGAAGTGTTTATCCTCTCCACGATGACATGGAGGAAACCTGCATCATGTTAACATAATAATTACTTCCTTGAAAGTTGTCTCACCAATGAATTCATTATTTTTTATGGAATCTGTATTTATGCTCACATACTGTTCAACTAAATGTTTACTAAAGATCAATCTTTAGTTAGTTTGCCTGTAACTTCTGTACCTTTTGCTGATGTCAATATTTTCACATGAAATCATGATCCGGAAGGTCCAGTCCTGAAGGGAAACTCATATAATGAAAAATTTAGCTCAGGATTGTTGGTCTATAACTGCATAAATTCAATGTATCTATAGGTTAAAAATATGAAAGAGGTATTCTGTTCTGTGACAATGTCTTCACTTTACTGTTGTGACAAGGCCATTTTTGCCTTAATAATGCATCTTTTAGTTTCTGTGTCATGGATATCCAATTTTTTAATATTTTTAAAAGTTTACACAAAAGGGAACATTGATTTTAGGTGTAGACCTTTGTGCCTTGTAAAAATTTTTATTTTGGTCTAAAACTTCATGTGTGACGTAGGCTTGTTTCATAGTATATGTGTAACAGTGGGGGTTTTAAATAATCTCTCATTTGTCAATTACCTGTAGCAACAGGTAACCATGTCTTTAATGTTGCTCTAGAGAATACAAATTTTAAAAATATTAAATTTAGAAGAAAGTTGAACAATCTAGTCACTCCAGAATGATTCTGAAGCACTGATTCATGGTTGAGTCTAAAACTGAAATGCGACTCAATTGAATTCTTTCTCTTCTAACCAATTAGGTTTGTCCTTAAGTAAATATAAATACAATCCTGGAAAGTTTGAAAGTTTACATATGTTCAAATGGAGACCCTGGAACAAGGAGAATGTATATTCACTGCTATGGTCTTGGATGCCTTTTTTCCTATATTCAAATTGTGAAAACAGTACTAGTATATATTTTTATCAGTACCAATGATGATGCAGTTTTTTCTCTAGATTCCATTGCAACATTAAAGTATTTGGCCATTATTGCAAATAATTTTCTCTCTTTTTATCTTTTTGGTCTCTTCTGCATGTTAGATAGACAGGTTTGGACATTTCAAAATATGGCATGGTGCAGGATCTCTATTGGTGGCTATTTCCTTCTCTTCTGTTTTTGGCGGTTGCCTGCCTTGCGAGATATTTGGAACCAATTCATTAACAGTGCAAACAATTGGATACTGCATTTTTGCTGCAATTTTCAATATTGGTTGGGCTGCTACCCAAGTTTCACACATGTAATAACCTCCTCCTGAAAAGACTACCAGTCAGTATGCAAAAACGTGGAACTGTTTTTTTCTTTGTTTTTTCTTTTATAATTGGAAATACTTATATGATATGGCTTATGATTATTCTCATTGAAGGTCTATGGTGAATTGCTTGACAAGGAATTCAACAAGCAGAGTCGTGCTAGCCAGTTGTCGCAATGCATTTACAATGGTAAAAAGCACTCTTAGAGTCTTTGTGAACCTTGTTATGTTTTAGTTCAATGAACTATTAATAAAAGTTATGGTTCTCCTTGTTATTTTCTAAAGGTGGCCAACCTTAGCCTATATGCAATTGCTTTAGCTGTGTTCAATGTCGGTAAACCGAGGACACCTGCTGGGATTGAAAATCAGGTATGTTTGTTTACATAAATAAAATAAGTTTCTTGATCAGATTTTATAGATCATTTATTCTCAGTTTCTTTTTAACGCTTTTCTAATGTGACCAGTACCGATGGATTGCATATTTATCAATTTTTATTGGTTGCTGCTTCGTGGTCATATTTCTGATCGGAACCAAAGAACCAAGGTGCTAGATATATCTTTGATTTTCCTTGTAGCGCTTAAGGTTATCATTTATATTGTGGTCAAATTATCTATTTCCTAATACAATTCATGTAGCAGTTTGAATGCCTAAGGCAATTAGTGCCAGGGTTGTGACCATCATCTTAAAATCTTCATTCAGATCAAAGCAAGGAGTTCAAGGAAAATTGCATCACAGGATTGCATGGGCCCACTGGTTCAAGAAAGTTTTATACTATCAAGTTGCTCTTGTTTACATGCTCACCCGACTAGTAACAAATGTTTCTCAGGTTGGCCTTTGTTATCCTTCCAATTCAAATTTCTGTTTTATAAACTAAAAGCTACTTCTGCATCACTTATGACATATATGAATTATGATTAGGAAGATCTTTTCTAAATCTTGCCATATTTTTTTTTAATTACAGGCACTTCTTGCATTCTATGTCATTAAGGATCTGCATATGGCTCAATCATCTAAGGCTTTGGTAATTGGGCAAAGACTTTCATCAATATTAATTATGTATAATTCTGAGGAGCTCATTATAAGTTACAATTGATGTGGTTAGGTACCTGCCATTATCTATATTTTCAGTTTCGTGGTATCTGTCATCCTACAGGTCTGTCTTAAATTTTTTTTTTTTTCAAATATTCGCTCGTTAAAAAATATTTTTCTTATTTGTCACATACTTTGCTTTCTGGTACTTTACTACTAACTTTATACATTGTAGGAGATGACTTGGACCAGCCAGCGTCTCAAGGCCTTCTATTCTGCTGGAGGTGTTCTGTGGATTCTTTCTGGTGCAGGGATTCTCATTCTTCCCTGCAGCATGAATTATTTTATGTATCTTTTATCAATAACCATTGGTATTGCCAATGCTCTAATGACGGTATGCTAATAAACTCCATCCACTTTGTCTGTTTTAATATCTGTGAAGGTTATTTCACACAACTTCATATCATTCAGAATTTACTATTGAGAACCGACACTACTATTGTGTTTTTTGTTACCATGTTAGAACAGGCATGACGTCATTTCCTTCACCATAAAAGAGGATCATAGTCCCACTGATTAATAAGTTATAGTGGATCAACCATAACAATTAAGATGCAATAGATCTAACAGAAAGAATCAAGTACGAAATGATGTTATACTTATGTGATGGATTTGCATTAGTTCTTTTTCTCTTTCTCTTGCATTTGTCTTATAGAGCATGGCCACTGTTTTGATCAATTTTCACCAGTTCTTATTGTTGCTACTACTTGTTTTTGTTTTGTAATATCAGGTTACAGGAATAAGCATGCAGAGCATTTTGGTTGGGGAAGATCTCAATGGCTGTGCTTTTGTTTATGGATCATTGAGCTTCTTGGACAAAATGTCATGCGGAATTGCTTTATTTGTTCTTGAATCCTATGAAGGTATGTAGTTCCTTCAGTTAACTTTCTGAAGATAAATACATTCTAGGAATCTGTTTTTTTTTTTACTGTGAACTGCAATAAAATATTCAAATGATTTTTTCTAGCATTCTTTGTACAATGTCCACATTGTTTCCTAGATAAAGTGATTTTTCTTTCACCTGGATAACATGCGATGACTGTATTAACAATTTGACTGATCCCACCTTGGAAATTTCATGTAGAATAATTAAACTGTTACTGATTCAGACTAAGATTTCTATAGGTCTTTCCTGGACTATTTACAGAAAATCTTTGACCTGCTGACAATATTGTACTGGATTGTATGACATGATCATTCTATATCCTGTCATCTCAAAAGCCGGTATTGTTAATTTGAAGCCTTTCTGTAACTCGTTGGGCCTAGAGCTAATTTAGCAAGGGATAAAATGGGGAGAGTCTTTCATGGAGATATTTTGGGGCATATTAAACAGTAAATGATAATGGTGCAGTCGAGAAATTTTTTTTTGCAAGTGAAAGATTTTAATTAGCAATAGGAAGGTTTATTAGGACAGGGACAGAGTTGCTTGACAAGGGTTTGAGGATTGTTGAAGTAAATGCAAAGCTTTTGATAGGCAGGAATAATGGATAAAAAATTTTGCTGTAAAGCACAATTTGTTTGAGAAACGAAATTACTATTTCTTTTTGTTTAATGACTTTCTTTTACTACAACTAATGAATGCCAAACTAAAATCTGCAGATTTGCACAATCCTTATCTAAAATCTTTCTGCTCCCTATTTTACCAAATATGTATTGCATCTTCCGTGAGTTCCTTGATTTTATGAAAATTAATTTTGCGAGTTATGCAATATCTTTCCTTATTTCAGGCATTGAGGTTTTCACTTCCCTTTTTCCACTTCACTTTATCAAGTGTAAGAATGAAGAGTCTTATACCATATGGTAGATTTTGTATAATTCATTATAAATGTTGCAGGGACTCCTCTAATTAAGAGTACTTCTGCTAGACATGTTTCAGATTCCAACACTGCCTGGATTCTTATTCATTACTCAATACTTTCTTTTTCTTTACTCATAAATAACTGGTATCTGAAAGAGAAAAGCACTTATATTATTTCCTATAAAGAAGTTCCAAATTGCAAGTTCCATGGGAGTGCACGCGCTATGCACGCAGAAAATTAAAAAAAAAAAAAAAAAAGGGGCTCACATTTTGTGTATAGAATGTTAGGTAGTTAGTAAATCATACACATGGCGTTAACAAATGGGTGTAGGAGTTAATTTGAAAAAAAAATAGAGGGCGTATGTAATGGTATAGATTATCATGGCCTCACCAATACTAATTCTTGTTGATTGAGATCCTATAATTAGATTGATATCTGTTGTATATGCCTTTGAACATGATAATCTCAGTATATTTCTCTGGGGTCATTATAGCACTTGCTGAAAATAATTTCTTTGGTATCAACATTAATTTATCCATACAGTAGGACTGCTCTCCCACTACCAGGCTGAGGCTGAATGCCTTCCAGGAATTTTAAATTATGATTTGACATGATGATCTTGATATGCAGGTTCTTCTCCAAGCCTCAGTAGTTGCCATTCAATTATTGGCTGCTTGTCGATAACAAGGTACGGTTTGGGTCTTGTTCCTGCAGTGTGTTCGCTTATCGGGGTGGCAATCACATACTCTATGGACCTCCAAACACCTGTTCAAAGACCTTTGAACGAGCCCCTCTTGGCATGAAGTGAAGAAGTTACCACCTTTGCTCAAAACTGGTCACGTTGGTGTCTTTGAATGCCAATACTCAACAGAAGTTGAGTCTTGATCCTTTGCCAGGAGAAGAGTTTCCTGTTGGATGAAACCACGTTAAAATGAAACATTCATCTTTCTTCTTCTCTTTTTATTTTATTTTATTTATTTTTTTTTTTTATTTTTTTTTTTTGTGGGAAAAATTCCTGTTACAAAAGGATGGTCTTTTGTCTGTATTTGTATTATATTAACTGAAATCACACAATTTATAGAGAGAAATTGTTGTGTACTTAAATGGATCACATGATTTACAGCTTCAATATACCGACTGATGGAGTTATTCTTCAATTAGTTCCCCATCTTGAGCTATCTAGAAATACGTTGCTGCTCTTGAAATCAGAAACTTGATGTTAAATAGTTTTTATCGTTTCCGAATGGGTATCATTAACTTGACAGTTTTCTCTGCGGGGAAGAGATTTATGGCTCAACTGGTTTTAACACTTTAAAGCCAAGAGTTAGTGCCAGCATTGCAGCTCACTTGGTTGCTGGGGATTCAGCATTGAAAGGCTGTTGAAGAGGTAAATTCGAAAGCTTAGCATTGGCTTAAAGAAACCTGCCCATCCAGCTAAAACTCATTCTGCTGGACCCCAAAATATTTGAGGAGTTTGAACGCCATGCAACAACTCAAATTTCTCCTCTTAAATAGGAGTTAAATGCTAACATTATAAACAATACCTTAGTTCACCAAAACCTGTAATTCATTAGAATCATATCTGAAGTCATGTATTGCAGTTTCTCCAAACTGCAATTTCAAGGTGTCTAGAGCCGTTAAAATACGCTTTAGACTGATCAAAGCTCCATGAAAGGCAAAGCTTGAGTATTATGGTTTTTCCTGTGTTAAAGATGAATAGCAGTACATCTTGGTTTCTGTTGTCAATTGATGACAATGACTGATAACATGAATGGTTTGGTGGTTCAAATAAATCACCAAGCATCAAATGTTTTCTAGATGGATGACAACACACCACCCCCCAACCAAGCGCCCGCGCCACCCCCGGGTCATTAGGGATAATAAAGATTACATTAAGGGAAGAAAGAGAAAACAAAAAGGTTCAATCAAAATATAAAGGAAAGCGTTTTTATGAAAGTCACAAAGATGTGATCTATGTATAAGATTTCCTGTCTAATCCCTATAGCTCATATATGTATTCACAAGAAACTCAAAGAGTACATAATACTAGGAAAGGAAACCATAACCAGACGCGCGCGTGGGCGCACACATGCACAGAGACAACAGAACCTAATGACAAAGACTTACAAAGTGAAAAGACCTATAAACACTAACCTGCTTTGTTTCAGCGGATGTACAAATCGCTTCTACCTTTTACTGCCTGAACTTTCTCACTTTAGCCTTTTGAATGGTACCTGTTTAATGCTCAAAAGTTAAAAATGCCAGCAGCTTCCCCTTGAGATCTACCTAAGGAAAAGAAGACTGGAGACTCCATATAGAACCATGTTTTTGCCTCAGTTTTCCAACCATTGCAGCTTTCTATTTTCACTGGCTTCCTTTAAAAGCCTCTCCAGAAGACAATTTTCTTCTGTGAAACAATGTGAACTAACAATGAAAACACTTCCATGGCGAACCACTATGATGACAATTGCTTCAATTCCTAGAAGGGGCGAATGGTGAAAAGAAAAGTCTTTGTTTTGGAATGTGCAGGACTGCCGAATTTGTTCTTGAGACAGAACCTCAGTCATGTTGTAAGAATTATGGGTGGATAAATGCAAACCAAGCTTCTTCAGAAGCCCTCCTGTTGTCATGCCTGAAGCACCTGACAATGCACAATGTGACTCTTCAATCCACTTCGACCAGCAATACTGGACCACAAGTTTGTGACCATAGTCCTAAAGTGACCTTTCCCTGCAATTGTCTCCCAAAGTTGAGGGTTGCTCTCCACATGTTTATCAGGGCTAGAAACATCAACCATGCTGATGCTCATGTTGTTACGAATGATGCAAAGCTTCCCATTCAGGGCAACAAGTGCAGCAGCTTCCAATGCCCGTGAGCTCCCTAGGTGGAGTTTGCTGTCAATGAATCTGTTCCATGAATCAGTAGTTCTATCATAGATTCTCACCTTGCACCCATCCCTGCAATCCAATGCATAAAGCTCTCCATTCAAAGAGATACTGGGATTACGCCAACCTGTAACCATCCCATCGTTAACAGGGCCCCAACTATTGGTTTCAGGGAGATATGCTTCACTCATTACCTCACGGTGGGGCCCAAGTCCTTTCAGGAACCACTTTCCGTTATGAACAACCCCAATAAAAGGCACCATTGCAGTACTCATATCTGCAATAAAGCTCCACCTACGTCTGTTGGGGTCATAAACCTCAGCAGATCGAAGCGCCCTCTGAATCCCTTCACATTCACCACCGGCCACATAGAGACAATTATTTATAACACAAGAACCAAAGAAATGGCGCTTTCGCAACATATCTGGTGCACGATGCCATTTATTTGTCCTAGCATTGTAGAAGATGACTCTTCTCATTGACCCTCTGAGTGGATCTTTTCCCCCAAATAAGTAGAGATGACAACCACTGAGAACTGCACAACCAAACCCAAGGGCGTCAGAATACTCAACAGGAACAGGTGGAAGCGGCTGCCAGAGTTGATAGGTAGGGTCAAAAGCATGCCATGAAATCTTTCCATCACGGTCCCTTTTGATGACATAGACCCACTCCTCTGCAATCCCTAGGCTCTTCCTAAGTGAATAGAAGAAGTTCCCGGCCAGGAGCCGATACCATCTCTTGCATACTAGACGGAGCTTTCTATGTTCAGCACGGGGGACTCTGATCAAACAAGCAATGGCAAGATCATCAGGAAGACCCGGCAAGAGTGGGGCCTGTATTCTGGTCCTCTCCCTGCGTGAGTTCTTGCTCTTGTGTGCATTGGACTTGATATCAGGTTGTAGACAAAGTTTTGACCCTGGGACAAATCTCCTAGCCCCAACAACAGATTTTAAGCCTGAATCCACTCTGCAATAGCATGAGACAGAATCAACCTGAAAAAGATTCCATGTTAGGTGCATATGCTGATTCTTGTCACAAGATGAAATGTTTTCTTTTCTCTTTTTTAAACCTCAGCCTGAAAATTATATTCTTTTGTTTTTTTTTGGAAAAATAAACGGGTAAGACAGACCACAAATTAGTTTCAAAAGTTGCAGAAGCTTGAAGTGAGCATGGAAATGTGTGACTAATAATTGGTGATTCTATTAGAATATTTGCAGAAGTTATCAGCCTCTATACAAAAGTCCCTGTGTCTCTAAAATTGTTTATAATGGTACCGAAAGGCTCTCTTAAACTCTTGATTCCCAAAGTAAAAGCATCAGTTAAGCCTCCATAAATAACTAACAGAGCACTAGAGCAAAATTGAAAGATTTTGAGACCTTCAAGAAAGGCAACAGCCCCATTTTATAGAAGTCCTTGATACCAATCAAATAGATAAGATCTTAAGATTGGCACATTTCTCCTGGAACTCCTGAGATCAGGAAGACAGAATTCAAGAATTAAAGGAAAGATCTGGTAGTTTCTGATTAAACAGAGGATAAAACTATCCTACTCTACATAAAAGGCTGCTGAGTTTATTTGTTGCACTGTACACTAGAATAAAAGAGCATCACAAGATCTCCTGGAAAGCAACAGCAGGATATGGTGGGTCTTAGTTGAAGCTAGATGGTAAAGAATTAACCAGTTCCTACAACAATTAAGTGAAGAGAATGATGCATGAAGGAGACAGTTGAAATAAGCATGATCGGGAGCTGTAAGAAATAACCCATGGAGCCAAAGCAATATAGAGAGTGAACTATTTGAAATAAATAACAAAAGGCCAGAGGAAATTAAAGCCAAAAAAATAGGAGGGAGGGAGGGAGGAGCAGGAGGAGGAGGGGAGGGAGGGAGGGGGGATGATGACGGCCAGTCAACATTTTGGTACTAAATAGGGCAAAGTTGGAGGAAATCAAAGGAAAGCAAAAAGATGGGATATATCAACAAGGAAGGAACAAGTACCATGCTAAGGGCACTACAGTTCTATTGGCAGTTTAAAGCTACACAGCATAAAATTCAGAAAAATTGAGATGGCAGGTCTTGAACACTAAACATGAGAGTTGAAATGGTAACCATACTTGAATCCAACAGTTTGTTCCGTAAGTGTTTCAGCAAATACATAGCCTCTAGGTTTGTGCTATAGATAATATTGTGTAAGGAACAAGGTTATTTTATTGTTCATCACATCAATTTAGGTCTTTCATCATAAAAAGTATACTTCCGCATTCAAATTATGAATCATGCTTAATTTCACAAAATGTTATAGGTTATTACTAACTTTCTTTACTTTTTACCAATAGTTGACATCAAAGTTATTGTCATTAACGTGACAAGGTTGCCCATTTGTTTTTTTTTGATGAATAATAAAAGCTTCCATTAAAAGAAATAAAGATAGAAAAGTGTTAGATATAATATTCCATGAGGCAATGGACTACAAAACAAAAACCACCTTACAGTAACCCACTACTGAATACCCTCTCAACATCTACATACAACTCAACCTTGCTTAAGAGCAATGGCCTTCCAATGAAGGGCAATATCTGCCGCTGACAATCCATTACTTACTTTACTAATATTAACCCATGACGAAGCTAACACAATAGCCTCTTCCAACACATCATGAGGAGGGCGAATAATATTCTAAAAAATCCTCTTATTCCTTGTCCAGTTGTTAAGGGGGCAACCTGGGGCAAGCTGTAAATTAGGACATCCTGGGTTCAAAACCTTCTCCTAATTTTGCTCCGACTTATCTGATACACGGGCCTTGCGGGTGGGTTCATATATCCAAGGTTTAGTCCCCTGAGGTAGGTCCAAAGTGCCCTGCCTATTGGTAGGCTCCATATTACAAAGAAAAAGGAAAAAAAATGGTCACATATGTTACCATCATACCGTACTTAGAGACACAATACTTCGACAAGGGAGAGCAAGAGCTTTGAATTGTTATAGCAGATGATTATGACATCCTTTGATAAAACACTATAACAAGAAAAAAATTGCAAATGATTAATGCTTACTTTAACATGCACTCCTTTAATGTATCTAAAGAACAGTGAATGGTTGACTGAGAGAATTTTATAACAACATAATACTTTGATCAACAAAGATTTCAGGTGCCAGCCAATAGAAAGTACCAAAACTCTATTTATTACTGGAGTCCAAATGAGTTTAAATCGCACAGTTAGCAGATGCATCCTTTGACAAAAACATTCTAACAAGAAAAAAGCAAGTGGTAATTAAAATGATTTCATCCAATGCACACCTGTGATGCATCTAAAGAACAGCAAATGATTGACATAAAAAATGCTACAACAAAATATATACTTGAACGACAAATGCATTTGTCGCCAATTGATAGAAAGTACCAAAATTCCATTTATTACCGTAGCCCAATTAAATTTAATCTCAACACTACCAATACAAAAAAATGGCATACACATCTTTTGATGATTTGAAATGAGCTAAAATTCCATTTATTACCAAACTCCAAATGAACTTAAATTTCTAATTTCAAAACCAACAATAATATGAACTTAGAATTACATTTATTATCAAAGTCCAAATGATTGAATGAGGTTTCTAGCAAGAAGCAAAATGAAGCTTGTGAAGTAAGCAAAATTAAAATGCCTTTAAGTTTCTATTTTTTTCTTGATCAATAGTAAAACTAAACAATTATACGCCTCATAAATTGATGTGCATAGAACTCTGCAGACAGAGGCATATATAAATCACAGTTACAATAATATGGTGAGAATAACGTATAGGCATATAAACTAGAGAAAGTCATCTAGGTCTAGAGCACCTCCAAGTACCCATTTACATTAATGGCAACCCTTCCATAAACCCCATGAAATTAAGAACGCAATAACTACTAACCAAAACACATCCGACAGAAGCATAATTAATCACACTGCTCTCAGTAGCCACAGAACCAACTCGTTTCCTCATTAAATTACAGAAACTGAATTCGAAATCCAGCAGATCTGATGTCCAACCTACCCATCTGTGAACTACAAGTAGATTGCATAGCCTATTGTCTGAATTGACAAGGGTAACCGGCAAAATGTGCCAACTTTCTAGTTCTATGTGGTCAATATTGGAAACCCATAAACGCCAAATTGGATTCTCATCAAGCACAGTTAAAATGGTAGCAAAGTCAAAAGATCCTCAACCCATTAAAGTTCACAAATTTCCAAAGAGACAAGAAATTTCCCAAAATTTTCATCTGGGTATTGAACCGAATTCAACAGACAAATATCCAAGAGTGGGTTAAGATCATCTGGGCTTACCAGTGGAGCTTGAACTCGAACACCCCTCTGCGCACTCGAAGACGTTTCGGCGACCTCCATTCCAAACGAAGAGGCTCACATACAAATATCTCGTCCACCCAAAATCAAAATAAAACGTGGGTCACAGAAGCTCAACAGACCCAGATCGAAGTCAAGCCTCCCAAGCTTAAACCGTCATGCTCTGCCAAAAATCCCACAAATGGAAAAGCTTGTCCCTATCTCTGCAAATGCAAACAACGATTAACAGTGAGAGTCGTGCAAGAGCAGAAGCGTCAAAACTTGAGGCAATGCGATTCTTCTCTCTCTAACGGAAGTTTACAGCTGGACCCATCCCCTTCACCAACTTCTCATTTCTTGACCGAAAAAACAAAAGATTAATCTCAAATTCTATCTCAAACTTAATTTGAAAAAACAACAAAAATCGTCAGAATCTATTTTGATGACAACAAGTTTAGTTCGTTTTGTACCGCTCCATTACCCCTCCGGTTCTTTACAAAACCCATGGGTTCTGATTGTCTGTCCTACACATTTATAGCCTAACCCATTTTCCAACCATAGTGGTTGGAAAATGGGTTTGGGTTTGGGTTGGGTCAAATTCGGATACGGGTAAATGGTTTAATGATTCAACCGGATCCAACTCAACCAATATTGGAATGGGTCGGTTGTGTTTTTTGAGGGTATATACAGTGGCGAACCAAGACTCCAAATCTGAGGGGGCAAAAAAAAATTTTTTAATTACACTTCTCATGAAGTATAGAAATTTCGATGAGTTGGGGGGGCAAACCAGAAATTTTAGAGGGGGCAAAACATAAATTTTAATTAAAACATATAAAATATATATTTTGTTAATAAAAAAATAAAAGCTAGGGGGGCAATTAACGTGGTTCCACCACTGGGTATATACAAGGAGTTCACATCCTTTGTGATGAGACAGAGCATGATCGGTGACTTGTTTTTCTGGTCGCTAGTTCATCGGTTACCAATACAGGGTATCCAATGAATAAAAAGACTAGTTTTGCAATAAATAACATCACAAAGGATCTCTTTGCAGATATAAACAACCCATATATTGTCAATCCAATGTTACTAAAATCCTAGATGGGATGATTAATTCCAATTAATAGAATAAAAAAAAAAGACTAAAAACAAGGATATGAGTTGACAAAGAAATGAATATTATTTTACTAATATATTTACACTCAAACCTCCTCACATTTCTAACGAAAGTAGTTGTACTTCCATATATGTGAGAAAAGGCAAAATCTATCTTCAAATTTGAAGAAACGTGCACTTATGACTTACCTCCCTACTATTAAAATTTGACCAAATTTCATTATGTCGATGAGAGAAATGGCCTAAATAATCAGTCAAGCTTAGGTTTTGGAAAAGTTATTTTGGTCATTCTTCTCACTCACATAACACTGTTTTGGCCAAATTTTCATAGCAAGGAAGGTAAGTGCACGACTACCAAAAAAAATGAAGGTAAGTACACTTTTGTTCCCTACATAATGTAGAGAGAGATTTCTGCCTTTTTCAAATGTGAGAAGGTCTAATTACTCTTATAAAAAATGTAAGGGAATAAAAACATAAGTTTCAATATTTTATTTATAATTATTAAATGACAACTAGCAGTTGTCCATATCCAAAGGGTTAGACTTAAAAGTTAGTAGGGGCTGCACGCGTTACGCGTGTAGAAAACGTGGGCCCCCTTAGATAAACAGCCCCAGGTAGTTAGTTTAAAATAGTAGGGGATTGTTTTGTTTGGGGAGGGCAAATTTTGGAAAAAGAAAGGGGACCAAAATCTAGAAGAAATATTCTCCCCTCTTATCTTTACTAATAGTATAAATAAATAAAAAGTTAGCTAATTAATATTATCATTTGTAGAAATCATTGTTAATTTATCTAAAGATTTGATACCAATCCTTTTTCCATTAAATATGTTTCTATTATTACCTGGTCAAGGAAATTCATAAAATAGTTTATAGACTAAAAATCAAAAATATTTTAATTGTTACTCATGCCATGACCTGTACTATTAATTAAATACTTTACAAGAGTGATTTTAAAAACTTCAATCTTTGAAACAGGATGTAAATAGATTAACCAAAAATTTTGGTCTACATGAAATTTTAGACCAAGAAAATGGAAACAAAGAAGAAAATAGAAACTTGTTCCTATTTCATGTATGTTTATGGAATCTTATTTTTCTACCATCACAACAAGACAAGAAGCCCCATCAGAATCATAATATATTAGCATTAAAGAGTCAACTCCTAATATTTTAATAGAAGTACCAAAATGGGGTCAGAGGACAGGAGAGTCTGTGGTTGAGGTTCTGATCTATAGATGGAAATGTGATAAGATAAGCCTGAGGTCCACCATCTTCAATGGATCTGCCCATTGGTTCAAAGTATGGTGAAAAATCAAATTATAAAATAATATTTAGAGAGGCTTAAAGCACTTTTAAATGTACAATTAGAAGCATAGAAGCTTCTCTGGTGTTTGAGTTGTCCATTAGGAGCTAATCCACAGATTGAATGGTTAGCGTGTGATGGTGGAACTGACCACTTCTACACCATGAGAATAGGATTCATTGATGATGATGCACATCAAGTTTATCAGATCTTTCCTACTCCACTAACATGCACAACACCATCTTATTTGAATGAAAGGTCACATAAAAGGAAAAGAGAAAATACTACAACTACAACAACAACAAATCTTACCTTTTTAATTTTAGTCTATCAAAAACCTATAAAAAAGAAAGGCAAATCTTATGCTTCAATCCCAATCTATCAAAAACTTCACAAAAAAAAAAGGAGGTAAAACATGTACAAAAGTATGAAAGAGTTAGAATAGTGGAATTAACAATCAAAATGAGCATTAGAGATTTACCTTATGGAAAATCCTATCAAAGAAGAAAGTTACCTTAGGGGAAGTGCAGGATCATGACTAGATTTTAGGCCATGAAAGGTTTCAACCACAAAAACCACAAGCTCCTTCTCCCTCTCCTAGAAAAAGTTTCTACCTATAGCTTCTCAATCTTCATCAATGGTAAAATGCTGTGCCTTGCTTATATAAAATTGAAATTAACCTTGGTTAAGTAATCGACGGCTCCTAATTAGTAACCGTCGCAATTAGTTCACCTTAGGTGAGCATAGACGGCTCAGATTAAGCGTCGCGTAACCTCTTATATTAAATTTGCCAACTGTCCTTCTCCCACGTGTCAAGATTAATTCGATAATTACTAGTGAACAATTATAGGAAATCTTTTTCGGGCCCTACAAAATCTTTCTATATAAGTCTGAATTCAACTTTGAATTTCAAGATCAATTTCTTAGTAAAAAATATAGTGATCATTTAGTAGTGTCTAAGAGGGCGTTTCGTGGGGATTCTGAATTCTGGATTATAATCTGGATTTTGAAAATTCATATTCTCATTACTGATTTTCTGATTCTAGAATCCTATTTGGATACCTTGAATTTTAAAATTTAATTTGCGATTAAAATCTAGAATCTTATTTGGTAGACCCGATTGTTGAGATTAATATTGTAGTTTCTATATTAATAATAGCATACAAAAAATAATATATTATATAAATACAATAATATAATATATTTTTTATTATATAATATTATACGTAATATATATTATATAAAATATTATATAATATATCTAGTATTGTTATATTATATTTTATCATATATGATATTATGTAATCTCATATATTATATAACATTATAATTTATTTAATATTATATAGCATATACTATATAATATGATCATATATGTTTATTTATTATTTTTATTATTTTATTCTTAAAATATAATATTTTTTCATAATGTTATAATTTTTGGATATTAACATATTCATTAGAATCCTAGAATCTCATTCATAAAAAAAAATATATATATATATATATATATATATATAATAAAAAAAGCAACCTAGAATCTAAATTTGAGATTTTCCTGTAAGGTGCTCAAATTCAAGTAAGGATCCCATAATGGAATGAGATTTTTTTAATCTTTCTACTTAGATTTTAAAATCTGATTTTGGCCAGAATCCAAAATGTTATTAGGCATTGTTTGTCATTCATTTTGGCCAAGGCTTGGAATGACTTTCAGTAGTAAAACAGGTGTTTTATTCTATTTTGGGAGTGTGGTTTCCCCGAATGAGTTTTAATAAATACACTAAAAAGAGAAATCCCACCAACAATACTAGTTTTTAGATTTTCAAAATGAGTTTTGCAGACGTACAGTGGCATACTTGTAATATCTATAAATTCTGAAAGATATACTTGAAACTTGTTTTAAAAACTCCTTTATATGATAAGGACAAGCTTGTCATTTATGAAACTTCTTTTAAGTTATAGTAATATGGCTATTATAATAAGCATATTGCTCAACATGCGTGTGCAATTCAAGTTATGACAATTTACGCAGTAGGTATCATTTCTTTCGAAACTTCAGAGGAAAATTGCATGAGAGAAGCAGACTATGATAAGGTCTTATAATGAATAACTTATGACCTAAAACAATATGCATTTACCTACTCTTTTGGCTCATCTACGTTTGTCAAGAGGTTCATTTTTATTATGTGTATATCTCTCTCTCTCTATATCTCTACACACACAGATATTTATGCACATATATACACCCTTCTCTCCTATACCAAAATCTCTAATCTCTTGACTCCATGGGCAAGTGGCTTTTTTATATTTTGTCCATTCCACAACAAATTGGTCTTGTTAGGTGATGTATGTAATTAAACCATGATTTGTCTTCATACTATTAGTTCTTCTTCCTTTTTTTTTTAGATAGTTTGTTAGAAAGCAACAAGGAAAGAATGGTTTTTCTTTTATATTTTTGTGATTGAGATTCTAACAAGAATGGTCAAGTTTAAACAAGTCGCCTATCACATCGGGGTTGATGTTAGTTGGGCTAGGATTTTACAATGAGGGAGTCTTGCGTGAATCAATACAAGAGATTAAAATAAAAAGGAACTATCAAAAGTAGCCCGAAGTCAATCCTTATATATGGCATTTAGTACAATAGTTTTGACTTATGTTGCAATTGTGGATATTTCCTTGAGATGTTATAATCAAATAAACAATTACCAACAACTTGTAATTCACCTTATAAAAACTCAATAATCTTTCTTACCATAATATGATTCTGTAAACGATGCCAAGAAGATAATTTTTTAAGAAAGAAATTACAAATTTTGGTTCATAAGCTTGAAAAATGTTTAATATCAATCCTGTAATTTACATTCTGAGATATACTTGGTAATTTTGCTTAAGATTGAAGAATGTCATCTTATCTTAATCTATATAACGCAAGAAGACCCCTTGGGAAGCGTGCCAAACGCAATATACAACTTCTCAAAAAACTCTTCCTAGCATTGTTAAGATTCATTAATTAAAGGGGTGTAATTGTCAAACAACTTAATTCCTTTCATTCCAAAGTGAAGGGCTTTTGTAACTGTTCCCTCTACATCTCCTCTCACATGCACCCTGCTAGTAGACTGTAAAATTACATTCTGAGATGTGGCTGGTAATCTTGCTCAAGCTTGAAGTATGTTGATCTCAATAGGCTGAAAATGGGTTTACTGTTTATAGATTCTCAATTCATGCCAACCATGCCAACTGAAAGCAGTGAATAAGTTTCCAAAAACACTCCCCCCTCCCCCAGGAATCAA
Source organism: Buxus sempervirens (assembly GCA_947561395.2). Classification (NCBI taxonomy): domain Eukaryota; kingdom Viridiplantae; phylum Streptophyta; class Magnoliopsida; order Buxales; family Buxaceae; genus Buxus; species Buxus sempervirens. Next base: position 1,608,153 of record OX387183.1, on the reverse strand, counting down.
ACAAAAGATGAGTCAAAATGGCTCTTCTTAAATGTTAAATTGCATTTATTTTGGTCACCGCCGGTACAACACAAGATTGAAAATTCTTCCTCTACAAGGCAAAACAGAACCACAAAAAAAAAGGGGGAAACTGACATCCTCAACGGTCACCAAATGCCAACCAAGGTTGAATAGAAAATTCCTAAAAGAAGTGAAAGAGCCACAAATGCTAAAAGGGCGCAGAAGCACATCCTGTAAACCATTGTATATTCTCCAACCCACCTCCAACACAGATTATGCAAAATTATCAAAAAAAAAAGAAAAACCAAGAAGCCAAAACCCTGATCTTTTAGTTGCTTTTCATCACCATCTTACGCCTCTTCTCCATCCTTAAAAGGCTGGTGCTGATACCACCCCCTAAAGCCCCCCTCTCAATAATATTTAAGAAGACATTTCCAACCCTAGGCGAAACAAGAGAGACCTAAAACTAGGACAAAAAAAAAATAATCCATAAAAATAAAATGACTAAGAAAAGATGAGAAAAAGAGGGGGACCAAAAAATAGGTGCGCACCTGTATCCTAAAATTATATTAGTAAATATAAGTTATTCATTGGTTGGATATTAATTAATCCCAGGCACTGCTTACTCCAGGACCATACCCACCCGCATACCCTCCGGGAGGTCCATACCCACTGTTGCTACTATTGCCTCCACCATAGTACTCCCCTCCGTTGCCACCCCGATTGGAAGAAGCTTCCTTTCGGAAGTCCCGGCCACCAAATCGGCTTCCACCAAACCGGCGGTTCTTCCCCCCTCCATAGGAAGACCTTGCAGCAAAACGTGAAAGCCAAGCCGGTACTTCTTGATTGGATTCCTGCATCAGTTCTGAAAGTGCTCTCGCCATTGAGGAATTATTCTCATTGAAGAATGCAGTGGCCAACCCCGTCTTACCAGCTCGCCCTGTCCGACCTATCCTGTGGACATAATCATCAATGTCATTCGGGAGGTCAAAGTTGACCACATGTGCCACATGGGGAATATCAAGACCACGCGCCGCCACATCTGTTGCCACCAAAATTGGGGTTACGCCACTCTTGAATGATCTCAATGCAAATTCTCTTTCCTGAATGGAGGATTAAAAAAAAAACAATACTTTTTCTTTTATGTTGGGACAACACATTAAACATTACCATAAAAATTTAAGACAATATGCAAGTTTAGGAGCAAGGGAAAAAGCACATACACACATACATACATATATATAAACAAGAGATGCATAAAAGATAGCCTTTTAACAACCATAAAATACAACAATACAGGCAAAGCAACTGCAAAAACTGATTAAAGAATACATTTAGATCGTAAATACTGTCCATCTGGACACTCAATAACTCACAACAACAAAACAATTCAACCTCAGTTAAAATTAGCCACAAGAAAAACTACTGGTCCACACAAACGTCGAGAGGATAAAAATCCAGAGCAGCAGGCAGAGGCAAAACCAAGAATTTATTGTGATCAGGGCAATCAGGGATTGATCATTAGTGTATTCTAAAAGATTCTATTTATTAACATTCACATTAAGGAGTTCATGACCAGAAGCGCAGAAGTGTCTTCAATACTTTAAAATAATTGGATCTAGATAAATAATAGCAAAGACAGAATAACTAAATTCATGACATAAGAAGAAGAGCATATAAATTGAAGTCCTTAAGACAAGGAAAGATCATCAACTTAAACAAAGTAACAATGATTTAATTAAAAAGAAAAAAGGATAGAAACACTATAATAAGGGTAAAGGAGCAACAATCATTCAATTGAGGATGTCTTAATATTTTTCTAATAAAAATTAACCAAAATGGCAAGGTATGTTATGGTTGAACCAAGAAAATCTATAGAAAAATTTTTGGCAACCCAGCAGATGCCCAAATATGTTGTGCAAAGTTTTCCAACCATACATCCTAAATTGACCAACTAAAAACTCAGATTAAGTACATCCCCAGTTCTAAATATCTAAATTCTACACATAATTAATCATTAAACCCAAGAACACATCAAATTATAGAATGGTACATGTAGGACAGAAACTGAGAATCACATAAAAAAAGATATTATCATCAACAAACTAAGACAAGAAATAAAGAACTAAGTTTCTGCTAAGAAACCATCAGGCAAACCCTGACTACGCTTGTATTAACAAATAATAATTAAATAATCTTATTTATAGTATATATTCAGGATTGGTATGGCAGATGTGAATGCCATTAAATAATCTCTCAGCTATTCTTATACTCAGCCAATGTTTTTCAGTATTGCCAGTCCAAACCCAGGTGAAAGAAAAGAAGAAAATCTGTAACATTATCCGATTCCCTGTATCAAGGATCCTGAACCTTGATTCAAAGGTTGAAATAGCCTAAAAGAATTTGTTAGCCAACCTCAATTAGTCCAGGTAGCACTGACCACTCAATCACATATCAATACGTTATCTTAAGATTTGCAACTAGCTAGATACATACAGGGCATGGGCAGCAAGCATAGACATTAAGAGAACCACCATTTAATTTTAGGTAGGACGTTTAACAGCATGAACAAGATAGATCCCTAGCAACATGACACAATGTCAAATACTAGATCAAACTTACTGGCTGCGTTCTATCGCCATGAATAGCGGTTGCAGGAAAACCATTAACACATAACCAATGCTCCAATGAATCAGCTCCCTTCTTTGTCTCCACAAAAACTAAAGTCAGAGATTGCTGCAAATAAATAACAAAAGATATCAGTACGGGGCTAGCTGCTGCACAACCAGGGGCTTCAGATCAAAATAGCAATGGCCTTTCAACTGGAAAACCAAATGGTACAGTTCCATTCAATCCACATAACCACAAGTTTCATCAATCGTATGTATTGAGAAAAACTAGCAATAAACACAGCATACATGTTAAATCAAATTATGGTTATCCAGTTTTACCTTCCCATGAGTACCATTTGCTCTCTGTGCATGAATGAGATCCATGAGGTGGCTTCTCTTGTCAGACTCTTGAACAAATTCAACTCTCTGGACAATCAAATCAGTACTTGAACCAACCCTTCCAACAGCCAGGAAAATGTAGTTTGCTAGAAAATCAGATGCCAGTCTCTATACAATGCAGACGTTAGGGGAGAAATGTCAGCCAGATACAATCAGATGGACATCTTTTCTTTTCACCCATAACAAAATCTTAATATAAACAAGAATAGGATGAACAGGAATAAAACATATTATAAACAGCACAACTCTTTCAAGAACAAGACTATCTTCTCTTTTCTATCTAGAACCCAGAAGGGTAATTCAGGTATTATGTCTCCGACTCTCCATCATGTGACCAAAAGACAGTCTCAACCCAATACCTCTACGAATCATTGGACTGATCACCACCAGACTACAAGCTAGACTATTAACTGAATTACCAAATGCATATTCCTATTACCAAACTATCTCAAGACATTCACCTTTAATCTGTACAAGGGGAAAATGCAAGCAACCACAGTAGCAACTGTCAACACTAAATAAACTGGTATGGCAGAAATGGCAGCTGGCTTAGTCGATATTTGATAAGGTCTACTGGCAGTCATACTAGTGGTTTGGCTTTGAGTCCCTTTAGGGCTCAAATAATAACTCCACACAATTCAAAAAAGGTATACAACTGGAACTCGTCATCATCAGTCCTACAACTGGAACTCATGGGAGTGAGATCAATAGACACACTTATTACAATCCAGTTCAAGCATACTCATAATTTATGCATAGAAAATATTTATGCTTCTCATGACACGCTATCACAGTTTATCCTTCTGAGCCATGTGAATCTTTTATAGGATTTTCAGTACAAACAGAAGCTATACCTTTCAGATACTCCATAAAAGCAAAGAAAAGCCCATTAACTACTACAAAAATTAAAAGATGTTCATTGAACATCTTAAACTCAATTAAAGCAAAGCAAAATCCTATTAATTACAACAAACAGAGGCAGTAGCTTGTGTGTCGTCCATTAAAGTAAAAAAAAAAAATCCCATTAACCATAACCACCATAAGATGCTCAATGAGAAAAAATACTCTTCCAAAATGATAAGATTTTTTCTATGCTCCAGCAAAGGGAAGGGACAAGGCAAATAACCAGAAGCAAAAATTGTAAGATTTCCAATGCAACCCAGAGAGTATTTCCCAGGATAGTTATAACAAACCTGTATCTCTTTTGGAAAGGTGGCACTGAACAACATTGTCTGTCTTAAACCTGGGGGAGGCATGTCCATCTGTTCCACAATCTTCCTAATTTGAGGCTCAAAACCCATATCAAGCATTCGATCTGCCTCATCTAGAGCCAAATACCTTATCATCTGTAATGAAACTCTAGCTCTCTCAAGCAAGTCTACCAACCGTCCTGGAGTAGCCACAAGAATATCCACACCTCTATCCAGATCGCGCAGCTGATCAAACAAAATTCACCACCAATTAATAAATAATAATATCAAAAAGAATAATATATCAAATGGATGCAACCAGAAAACCACTTCTTATGATCATTATGCCATTAGGAGAAATGGTTAAAAATCACTATATATATGTATATATAAATTTTGAAATGGTAGGACCGCAGAACAAGAGTATTATTGCTGACAGAGAGAAACAATAACGATGTGTACAGATCCAACTATGAAACTAGATAATCAACTTTCTGAACAACCCATGAGTATAAAAGCACATGTAGTCATACAAGGAGTTAAGAGAAGTCAGCCACTAAAACATCCAAGTTATTCAGACAGTAGTTACTAAGTTATTATATAAATTCTTTATTACAACTATGATTACATTTTTCAGTAACTTCAAAATCTATCTTCCCTACACCAAAAATATTTTGAACTTCTTGACTGTTACTAAAATTGCAATTAGAATAAGAAAAAAGATTTCATTCCAACTGTAAACACCATGGCATGAAATGTTGCTGATATGTCGCCAACAGTGAGGTTGGCAAAAAGAAATCCAGGGCAAATTTGCCATATGTTGGTTTTTTCCCCCATTTTTTGGAATCTTAGTTACTTTTCACATCTTGTCACCAACACTTTTGATAATGTAGAGGAAAATCAATCAAAAAAAATATTTTTATGGAGAAGAACTAACATATGCCATATTTTATGATCTAATTATCCGGTGATTTTTTAAAACAAAAGTTAATAATTTTCCCAATTATCATCCAAAAAAGGACATTAGGTAACTAAGTAATTAATTAAAAATAATAATAAAAATATATAACAGGCATAAAATTATTTAAAAACTATTAGAACACTTAACGAATTTTATGAAAACTCTATCAAGCATTTCGAATGATAGCGAGATACTTAGAAATGGCTTTTGTGTGTTTCTAATTAAAAACATATAAAAATAAAATTAATAAAATAAGTTCAAAATTTATAAAACATTTTGCTATTCATTTGTAATAACAGATAGAACATGGATCTGTTGAGCTTATTATTAACATGACAAATAACAGTTTTAAATTACATAAACATGACTTTCAGTTATCCTTGTATTTATTTCTGTATATAATAGTCCCATAAACTTATGACTTAGTTACAACACTATAATAATGCAGAGATTAAAAATAATATATCTATAGCAAGATAAAAGAAAAACTATGATAGTGATTATTGAACCTCCCCAACATTCACCTTGGATCTTATATAGGACTTTTTAAGTTCGCCCGCACCCCTCTGTGGCATTATGCTGTCTTCATGTTGACACTTCACACCATGCATACAAACTTTCACATTTTAGGGATCTTTATTATGTTTTTTTTTTTAATTACATTTTGTTATATTCTGCTGTATTTATCACTTAGACACAAAAAAGTTTGAACCCTAAATTCAAGCATCAGGGGATAATTTCCATTATTTCCTCTTAAACTGGAGAAAATTTCCCCATATCAACAAAATTTTGCCAACACAACCGTAGACATTGACATGTAAAATCTTGGAAAAAGTATAGATCTTATAAGAGCAAGAAACGATAAATGTCTAGTGCATGCATACAAATGTATTTAACTTCAATATGGCATATTCTCTCTACTACAACTCAAAATGCTTATGATGATATGTTGTTACGATTTATATTGACAAGCACCATAACAAGGCGAAAGACAAATGCTTGCTGGTCCACATTGTGATCACAAAAAGATAATTTTATTTTTTAAAAAAAGGCTATTTTCGTCCCAAAAAGCACTTATTTATTTATTTTTTTTTATTGGTAATAAAGAGAATATTATTAAAGAATCTTAAAAAAGGGAAAGAGCACAAGTTACACAAACAGTGTACCAACAAAAACCTCAAAGACACCCCCAAGAGAAAGACACAGGTCGACAAATATTCTAAGTTCCCACCACCTCCATGAATGAATCACATGACACGAACTCATCTAGCTGAAGACAGGGAAAGGTGGATAGCTCAGATAACCACCAGAACATTAGCTTTAGCATAGGTCCCAAAAAGCACTTATTCTAAAAAACTATCTACTTTTTGTAGATTTAATTCATATGTGTATTCTAACTTTTAAGGTATTTTGAGTCCTAATTTGTTTTGAAGTGTTTTTTATTAGTTATTTAAGATAAGAAATGAAGCTTGAGTATAAACTTCTAATATATATCGAATTTTTATTTTCGGTAACTAAGATTATAGGAAGATCACTCTATCTGATGGTAAAAGCCTCAAGCTGCAAACATGAGAATGCTGATTCTAGTCTAAGTGCAGTCACTTTGCAAAAAAAAAAAACCAGAGGTTGTTGATCCATCTTCCTTGAAACCCAGCTTTAGCAGGAACTACCAGGTTATGGTCCTTTATTATTCACATACATACACTATATTAGAATAGCTTTACGAGAGAGAAACTCCAATAGGTTTGATGAGTGTCATGACTGCTTGAATGAGCCGATATTGCTAGCATCTCTATGCACATAGATGAAAGATATTTTTTAGTCCATCCGCAAATGAAACCACAAAAGAATCTAGATTTGATTAATGCCATGACAACCCAAATGAGCCAATAACCATGACATAAACGCTGCCAAGTCTCCCTCAGCCACCAAGTTGATACCCCCATAAGATGGCCCTTATCAAACACGTCACTAGTGCTAAAATCTTAGCTCTAGTAGTGCTGCCCTCTCCAATGAGGCTTGAGAAAGCATACGAAAAGAAGACTATGATGTTACTTTAGATATCAATGCATTTGAATCAAAAGCATATTTACTTCAAAGCACAAAGGCCTAGAAACGACCAAGTTCCCTGAGAAATCTACCAACGAAAGCCATGTTCATTTAGAACGAATCTGCTCTTTTTTCAACTTCCTTGCACGAATGATACAACTTTTCCCACTTGACCAAATAATCTCTTTAACTTCTCTCCTTTTACACTGAAGTATATTTATTTTTCTCAACTAAATTTACCACTTTCATCAGAAGTGTAATAATGGACGTTAATAAGGTGGGATAGTCAGGGAAGTGAAATTTGTAAGGATAATACTACACAGAAAGGCAACCTTTTATTGAAGCAACCAACCTTTTAACAAGTTTTTTTCTACTAACATGTCCACAAATTTAGAAGGTTCAAGATTTTCACCAAGAATTCAGCCAGATTGAAACAATACTTTCAATGCTACGTCCATAAAAGCCAAGGACCATAGTGGATCAATTCAAAATTTGAAGCCTATCACTCCTTCCAGTTTCCCTTTTTTTTTGGCACCAATAAAATTAATGTATAAGCCAAACAACTGACTGTCACTTGATGTGATGCTAAAAGCATTGGGCTGCGAGAATTCAGGTTCAAGTTTGAGATCAACCACTTTCCAATTAAATGACAAATGTTAGGCCTATTGCCAGTCCACGTCTCCCAAGACCTTGCTTCAGTGATGCCTCGACGAAATTATGGTCCTTTTAAACCAAACAACTATCATACACAAAAGAGTGAGGCTGGCTGACAACAGAATGTATTAACCTACATGCCACATCTAAAAGACAATGGGTGAACCCAAAAAAAAAATTTACACCAAAATCTGCAAAAGAGGATCCACACCAACCTGTAAAATACAGATTCGCTTAATGGAATATTTGGTCCACTTCAAGCCTCACAGATGGCTTCAAGCACTTCACTCTCCCATAGATGCTAGTAATCTAAGGCAAACCAATAGCTCTTAGCCCAACTAACTCAGTACTCCAACAACCCCCCCCCCCCCCAACAACCACCAGATTTCAGCCATGCATCTCCGACCGTATTCCAAAACCTTTCCTGTGCTTTCAGATTCAACCATAAAAGGAAAACATCACTAAAAATTCTTTTAGCCTCTACACCACCTTTTAACACCCTACAACTCCTTTGGCAAGCCCCTTTTTTGTACATTGCCTGAAGGCTCACCTCAAAGCCTCCCATAAAGCAACATCTCAGCTTCCTCTTCCTATCTGCAACTAAATTTTCTGGAACATTAACATTATTTTCACCATTGAACTCCCAAACCTTAATTTACGCCAACTAGTCCTCTTCTATTCCTTGATCAGGCTTTAGATGCTCAAATTCAAGACTTCCGCATATTTGAGCATTCCTACATAATCGGGTATGCAACAATAAGAAGCATAGAGAAGACACTTTTGCTCCTAAAACAGCCATCAGAGGTGTGAAAAAGGTTTGAAAATCACAAATAGAAGCATGTTCAGCATTGTCAATAGCATGCTTCAAGAAAGAAGTCTCAAAGAGGGGGAGAGATATAAATAGAGTGAAGCAATATCAGCTTTAAAAACGATCTCATGAAGTATCTTGATCCCATCTGGATTGAAAACACACACCCCGGCTCAAACATCTCCATGTATGTTACTTTTCTTTTTTCTTTTTTCAAAAATTGAAGGGGAGAAGGGAGAAAAAAAAAAGGAGAGAAAAAGAACAAATACCAATGAAGCGAATCAGCAGGACTGCAATGGTGAGGCGGGGTGGATAGAAAACAGAGATAGAGAGGGGAGGGAGGGAAAAATTTACAATTGTAGAATACTTAGATCAACAAAACTAGTAGTAAATTTGGTTAGGATGAGTTGATTGAGTTATCAGCAGATAACATAAAAGAAAATGAAAATATATATATATATATATATAAACAGGAGATAAGACATGATAATGAAGTATCACATGCAAGTAATCTGTACCATCTAAACTAAGCAGCATTAAATATATACTAAATGTGCATTGATGCAATAACCAAGTGATGACTAAAACTCAAAAATAAGCAAACTAATGATAACCTGTTGATTAATTGGTGCTCCTCCATAAACAACAACCACTCTGACACCTGTTTGGTATGAGAATTTTTTAGCTTCCTCATTTATCTGCAAGATAAAACACATCCTAACTTTATTAATATCATCATTCACACAAGCAATGATGCATACTTGTAAAGAGTGGATGCCAGAAATGCACCTGACATGATAACTCTCTTGTAGGAGAGAGAATAAGAGCAAGTGGATACACGGTCCGTGAGGCACGGGGCCTCTGTGCAAACTGTCCCGTCATAATTCCACTGATAATTGGAAAGCAGAAAGCAGCCGTCTTCCCAGATCCAGTCTGAGCACAAGCCATCAAATCACGTCCCACAAGGGCAATTGGGATTGCATTACGCTGTACAGGCGTTGGCTTCACATATTTACACCTTTGTATGTTTCTATTGAGTGCATCCCCCAGATCAATATCTGCAAAAGTATTCACAGGAGGAGGAACATTTTCCCCGCTTGTTTCCACCGGAATATCTTCATATGCATCAAAATTAATACCAGTGCTCTCTTGCTCACTAGAAGCACACTCTGCAACATCAGCATCATCTCCAAACGGGTTCACTTCCCGTTCTCTCCCACGATCCCATCCACCAGTTCTGCTAATACCCCCACCACCACCACCACCAGTGCGCCCGCTATTGTCATACCCTGACCGTCCATAATCAGGCCTCGGGCCTCCCCAACGGTTTCCCCCTTGGGGAACACCATAACCAGATCGATCATGACCAGATGATGGGCCACTGTATGCCGGACCAGCTGCACTAGCAGAATCTGATGATGGTGGCCGATTACGGAGATGAGGCGGAACGTAAGAAGATCTGGCAGGCCGTGGGGCAGTAGCAGGCCCATTATCAGCCGAAGACGTGGGAGCTGAATTCTCAGCTGGAGAATTCGCAACAGAATCTGCCCACGAAGTTCGCATGGTTGGAAAAAAAAATTGCTCTTTTGCTTTCTACAATTGTTTACAAATCCTATATCAAATTCCAGATCCCAAAAAACAAAAAAAAAACAAAAACGACTGAAAAATTCAACAGTAAAAATAATCCTTTGCCGAAAAGATAAATTCTACGTCGAGGAAAAAACCCTGAACCTTCTCTACAACCGCATACGATAAATAAGAAAATTCTCTCTTCTCCGTACCGGAATTTTTTATACAATCCCCGTATCAAAACACTGAAAATACAGAAAATAGTCAACGACAACAAAAATTTCGATCTCAGATCAAATTCAATGGAACACGATGTCAATTGAAAAAAAAATACCAACGAAAACTCGGACGGAATAAACTCGACCTGCTCAACAACGGGAATCTATCATTCAAACACGGTAAGAAGAAATTCTGAAACTCATACAATGATCCAACAAAAAGCCCTCTCCTCCCTTTAATACAAACCCCAGAATCACAAAACGAAGAACAATAGCAATTAAGGAAAATCGAGCACGATATACGAACCTAACAGATACGGACGATGATAGAAGCCTCTGAATGGTTGCAGATGAAACGCAAACAGAAAATCCAGAAACCCTAATAAGTTTGGAAGACAAAGCTCCTCGTAGCGTGATCGGACACGACACAAAAATATCTTTCTCTTGCTTTTCTTATTTTTCTCTCCTTTTTCAAAACCGATCAAAGTTTCTTCCTTTTTGGTTCGTCTCGTCTCCCGACTCGGAAAAGAAAGCTGAGATGTTCCCGTCCGTACAAGTTAGGGCTGCCGTCGTAAATAAACGTGAGGTCCAAATTTACCCTCTTAAAATATGAGACGTTAGAATCTTATAAACCCCGTAAGCCTTACAAATATCCGGAATATCACCTAATTAAAAGAAAGAGGGCTTTTTCCAACCCTCCCCTCATAAATTTCCATGTATATCCTCTTATTTTTTTATACCCCTATATTTTGCATTACCATTATAAATTATTTAAATGAGTTAATTTTTGTTGTTTATTTTTATAAATTATTAAAATAACTTTCTATAAAATAAGAATATTATTTATCTATATTTTTTGTTATATTATGTTTTATTTATGCCCTTGTAATATTATATTCATTGCATATATATTTTAAGTCATTGATATTAATTTGCTAATTTAATACTCAAGTAATAATTAGTCATTGAAACTGACGTAGTTATATAGTCATTTGGCTATTTACTATCTTTTAAGTATTTAACAATATAAACAACAAAAGTTAGAAAATTTTAACTTTACAAGGTTTCATTTGGTAACGCTTTTGCTTTCTTACTTTTAAAAGCAAGAAAGCAAAAAAGTACTTTTTTTCTTTTTAAAAGATCTTTTGTTGAAACAAAGCTGTTTGATAAACTTTTGTTTTGCTGCTAAGAAACAAAAAAGTATGTTTGGTAACTATAGTAGCATATAAATTGTTTTTATGCTATCATATAAAACTTTCTTAAACAGTTGATGTATTCTACTTAAAAATATACTTGACGTATATTGTAACGGGTTGAGCAATAATCGAGTCAATTCAAGTTGAATTTGTTTATTAGTGGGTTGGGAAAACCCACAAACAAACCCAACTCACCAATAATCGGGTTCAATCCACCAACCTGATTAAAATTTTTTTTAATTATAAAAAAGTACGCCAATAGAAAATAATGTGAATTAGTGATATAATTTAGGGTTGAACAGGTCATTATCGAGTTAAAACTGGCCATTGTCAAGTTAAACTAGTCATTATCGGGTTAAACGGATCATTATTGGGTTAAGCAAGTCATTATCGAGTTAAACGAGTCATTATCGAGTTAAACGAGTCATTATCAAGTTAAACGGGCCATTATTGTGTTAAACGGGTCATTATCGGGTTGAACGGATCATTATTGGGTTAAGCGGGTCATTATCGGGTTAAACAGATTATTATCAGGCTAAATTCAAGTTGATCCGTATACGAATGAGTTACTAAATCCCCAACTCGAAGCTGACCCAACTATTACACAGGTCAACCCAAATCAGTTTATTCGGGTTAGATTGGATATGATGGGTCAATTTTTTCCCAATGTGGTTTTGTGTCGAGGGTTTTAGAAGCAAGAAAGCAAATATATAGTTAAAGTGAGAAGCAACATTTCTATGCTTCTTTTAAAAAGCAATGAAATTGCTTTTTTTCTTTTTATAAATTGCTTCATGTATGTATAACCAAACAGTACGTTTGCTTTCAAAAGCAATTTTTTGCTTTTAAAAGCAAAAAAGCACGTCTGAAAAGCGTTATCAAACGGTACCAAAGTTTGTAGCGATTATGTTATATGGAAGAATATAAATACAAAATACAAGCAGATATATATGCAAATATGTCATAGTGTAAAAGGTATTTGATGAAAAAAAGGGGAATAACAAAGACACTATTTTATAAAGGGCAAGTGAATTGAGCATATCGAGGGGTGGCAATTTTACATATGGGTCAGGCAGTGGCGGAACCAAGACTTCAAATCTGAGGGGGCAAAAAAAATTTTTCAATTAACACTTTTCATGAAATATAGAAATTTTAAAGAGTTTGGGGGACAAACTAGAAATTTTAGAAGAGGCAAAACATAAATTTCAATTAAAACATATAGGAAAAAATATATTTTAAATTAAAAAATAAAATTTTAGGGGGGCAATTTCCCCCTCTAGCTCTAAGGTGGTTCCACCACTGGGGCCAAGCTTAACAAAGCACTCCAACACCTAAAGGTTCCAAGACCGACTTGATCCTGCTTTTGGGCTTGGCAATTTATGCCCAAAGCCTGGTCCTACTAACTAGGGAAACCCAAGCCTAACCTTGTTGAGCCCATATTTTAAATTAGGGGATAGCACATGCAACGCACATGAACAAAACACTAATTGTAAATGTTTTGTGGGCCCACTTAAAAGCAAAAGCCCAAATTGCATGCCATTCCATTCATTTAGTTATGTTGACATAATATAATAAATCTATAAAATGAGGAAAAGCTGAGGTGCGTTTTGAGTATGAAATATCATGCCTAAATCTTCCCTCATCGGTTAATATAGATTAGAGACAAGTTTTCATTGTCGGGACCAAAAATTGAATCATATGACTTTCCAATCTCACCCACATATGCAAGTTTTTGTATCATGTAACATAAACACATCAAGGGCGCCTTGGTACAACTCATTTATTACTTTAAAACATTATAGAATAAACTTTGATTCTAAAATTATAAATCTTGCTATTTGAGAATTGGAATTGATTTATATTCGATTGTAGCCAAATCTGGTTTTTCTTTTTCATGCTTTATATATATACCCAAATCTGGGATCAATCCGAGCTTTAGTTCAACTAAAAAATTTTATTTTGAATTCTATTTAGCCTATAATGGAATTTAAAGACTAGGTTTTTTTTGGCTCCATCCCCAAAGCATTAGACCATAAAAGATCCTATTTTAGAATGGACCATTAAAGTAATATTTGATTTATTTAGTTGATTTGATTTGCGTTGGGTATCACTTCTAGGGCATTAGACCGTGTGACCTTCCATTATATTGAACCATTTAAGTTTCATTTTGATTTATTTTATTTGATCAGATAATTAATACTTTGTTTAATTGAGGGCCACGTTTGGCTCCCTCTCTATCTACTAGGAGACTATATGTGCTGCGTGTGTAGTAAATCACAACTTAGAAACAACTCCAGCAAGAATTCAAATCCCGGTCCATGTAGTTCAGTTATTCTCTGATTTTTTAAATGAACTAGATTTGGGCTCATTTTTATAATTTTTTATTTATTCTAAAATAACCCTTCTTTTTTGGGGTTATTGGAATTTTCTTTTCATTTTGTGTTTTTTTTCTAATGACACAATCAACCACCCCTTAATGAAGTTTATATGGCGACGACATTAAGCTATACTCATGCCTATTTATCAGAGATTTATATCTTTGATTGAATATCATATTAAGCCTCCAAAGATGGACTGTTATAGCTGGATTCAAAAAATGTGGAAATAGGGCTCGGGCATTTTGAATATAGCCATGCAAATTTTAAGAGTTTTATCAATGCTTACAAAGCCGCTAAAGCTCATTTTTTTGTTATCACTCTTGTGTGCAAAATTTAAGAGTTTTATTAATGCTTACGAAGTCGTCAGTGCTCATTTTCCTGCTATAAGTGCTCATTTTCCTGTTGTTGCTCTTGAGAAGGTAAATAATAATGATTGGAATGCAAGTATCCAAATGACCGAAGACTTCTTTTGTTGCTTGCCAAGACTTTTGTGAAACTAAGTTCCTTGAAGAGGTTTCAAGTTTCAAGGTCAAGTATCACTTCAAACATGCCTATATGACTATAATTATATTAATTAATGAGCTGCTATTTTGTAAATCTGGCAATCTTCTCTACCAGACAATTGCTTTTATGTTAGAAGACTAAAGTTTGGCAAGCCTTTTGCAAACTCTGGAGTCTGGAATAATAAGTCCACCACTCTTTGCACAATTAAGATCTTGTGGGACCTTTATCTACAACCTTATGTAAAGCCTGCATTGGGATCATATCATGTGTATTGTGAATGGCATATCTGTGAATTTTTAAGCAATCCTGTAAAAAGCTGCAAATAATAATGTAGATAAAGGTCCTACAGGATGTGAACCACTCTTTGCATGGGTAGCGGAGAAGTTGGTGTCTCTTGTTACTTGAAACTTTTAGGAGGTTTGCTTATTTCTGGTGCCTTTTAAAATGAGTTTTTTCATCTTAATTAGAAAATACTTTCTACGAATACGAGTTGACTGGATTTATACCTTCCAATTGCCAAGGAATTTTTTGAAGATCCACACTGATAGTTGCTTGTATCTTGGCGCGGATTTTGTTAGACAGTATACTTGGATTGAGTATTTTTATGGAAGGTTGATGTTATATTCTACTTTTGGTAAGTCCGGGGGATAAAAATAGTTCTTCATTCATGTAACTAAGGATAATCCGAGAAAACAAATAACTGAGTACAGAATGAAGTTGCCTCTAAAAGTTTCAGTGTGTGATGGGTTGGCTGCCTATTTAGCTCAATGGTTATGTGGTTATGCTACAAGCTTTCTCTACGGTAAGTGTAATTATAGAATTTTTTTTTTCTTTTTGATAAAAGCCGAAGCTAGTCAATTGCGTTGAAAAGGAGAACCGATCCATCAAAGCCGAAGCCATTTTGGGTTGATTGTTATCAAGATCATGGCCTCGCTTGGCTTTCATTTTAGGAATTCATTTCAAGCCTTGGAACTCATTCCAAGCCTTGGAATGAATTCTGATACCAAAATGAGTGTTTGGTAATGCATGCAAGAACTCATTCTATAAGAATGAAAATGAGAAAACCCTTGATTTTCAGAAACGACTTCAATCCCGTTTGTGGATTTGAGAATGGGTTTTGATTTTTATGCGGTGGCAAACTTGTAATTATTGTTAATTTTAAGCAATGGCATAAATTGTAAATATGCCAATTGAGCCTTCTCTCCTTCTTCAATAAAAGACTTTCCAATCGAGAAGCTTGTACGAATGATTGTCTTAGTTCTGTTCTTATTCCTGAATCTACACTCTTTGCTTTCGTATCCTTCACCGTTGAATTGTATAGATTCCACTCGGCTCTGCACCTCCTTTATCGCTTTCAAGCCAGACCCAAACGAAACCTTGGCTGTGATTCAAAGCATGTTCGATGTTTTGGCTGAAGATATAATGATAGAGGGAAACAGCCATGATTATCTCTTCATCAAGAAGAACTGCTCTTGCGCTTCTTCGTTCATGAAGTACTTGACCAACACGACCTTTACGGCGAGAGCAATTGGAGGGTCAATGTACCAAATGGTTGTGGAGGCGTATGGTGAGCTGTCCTCTTTGCCCAATTTGACACGGAGAGCCCGTGCGGGTGCGGTTGTTTCTCTGCGACTCTTGTGTACGTGGATGTTTGAGTGGGCTGTGGAACTACTTGATGAGCTACGTGATGCAAGAAGGGGACACCATTGCATCGTTGGCGAGTAGGTATGGAGTGAGCATGGATAGTATGCAAGAAGGGGACACCATTGCATCGTTGGCGAGTAGGTATGGAGTGAGCATGGATAGTATTGAAACGGTGAATGGAATTTCTAATCCTGATAATGTTACTGCGGGATCCCTCTATTACATACCATTGAATTCAGGTTGCTTGCTCTTTGAATCAATGTATATTTGTTTCTTTTTCCTCACTCTCTTGGGAATGACCATTACTCTAACTAATTCTATTCAAGAATAAAAAAAGTAAGATTATGCTTCAGTATATGGAACTGACTTACATTGAAATGTTGAGAAAACCTGTGAATTAGTAACCTTTGGCACTTGCTAATGCTAGCTGCCATGATTATTGGCTAGTTGCGAATTGATTCCTTGGTTCTTTCTACCTGTCATTTGAATACTTTAAACAAATTTCCTAGGTAGCAGTTCTTGTTAATGATTAATTTGTAAGTTTTCATATTGACTTTGTATGATGCTTCACAAAGAAGCATACCACTAGTAAAATGAGCTTTTTGGGAAGTTTGGATAAGAACTTCCTTTGATTGAAAAAATTGTACCAATTAGCAAAGCCTACCAATGAAATGGGGCTGCAAACAAGATGCATTGTCACATTTAAGCAATGGTATGTACTGTGCATAACTTCATTAGACAAGAAACATTGAGAGATGCATTATTTAGTCAATATGAAGAAGAAGATTTAATTATTGAAGAAGAGCACATTGATGATGAATCAGATCGAGATGGAGTAATACAAGAACAAGGAATAAGGAGGATGGATGCATTTAGACAATCAATTGCTGAAGCTATATCGCATGCTTGCAATAGTGAATGCCCTTGAGAGTATTATTTGTATTAATGTAATGAACTTTGCTGTAAATTATGGATGTGATAGGACTTTGTGACTTTATCGATAGTTGCTATCACTATGTGTTTTAAATTAATAGACATAATCAGCAGACCCATCATTTATTTTGTTTTTGTTTTTCATTTCTTAGGTGTTTCAAGTTTTATCTTTCAAGGATTAACCAATTTCTTATAATTATTCATGGAAAAAGAAAAAAAAGGGAAAAACAAATTTCATGGAACTCATTTTATTACTTGTTAACCAAACAGTTTTCTAGGTGAAAATTCATTATACTACGTGTTAACCAAACGCAATTAGAAAAACTTCAAAATTGATACGCAAAATGAGTTCTAAGAATTCATTCTCGGAATGAGTTCTTAATCCGGAATGAATGCCAAACGAGGCCTAAATTAACACGCGGACTATCAGGTTGGAGGATCTGGATTATTTGCCACGTGGCTAAAAAAATCATTGTTCGCGAGGTAACTAAACCAGGTGAGACGGAACAGAAAATCCAAGAGCGTCCCTGATAAAAGGCAGATCGAAGAAGTTCGAAGTCCTTTTACCTTAGCTTCTCTCTCGCTCGCTCGGGCGCTTTATTTTTTTCATTTTTTTTCCTTTTTAATTTTTTTTTCTTTCTCGTGGTTTGCTACTTTCCCTTTGTCTATGTTACACAAATACTACGAAAAGACGAAATTTAGGGTTAGAGTTTTCGCTGATTTTTCCTTTCGATCACTGTTTGATTTTGTTTCGTCTGGTTCGGTATAGAGGGAGTAGAAGGGATTTCGATCTCCATCCCTGAAGACGAAAGAGGAAGACGATGAGTGTGGATCTGGTCCCTTCGAACTCCCATGGCAATCTCGATGAGCAGATTTCGCAGCTTATGCAGTGCAAGCCATTGTCAGAACAAGAGGTCATCTTCTTATCTCTAAATTCGGGCCATTTCTTGCATCACTCATATGTTTTACGAGGAAATCCAAGATGTATTCCTAAATGTTTGTTTTTGTTGTTGTTGGTGATTCATTTTGAGCCGTTCGTATCGTCGGGTTTACGACGGATCAACATTACCTTTGAGGGTTTTGTGTTTGTTATGGGGAAAATGATTCATCTGCACGCTGTTTTGTTTCATAGGCAGTGATCCAGGATTCTAATTGAGCTAGGGTTTTCAACCGTGATCGTGGAGTGCAATCTTAGAAAATCATGAGAATCTGCCCTACATTTGTTTGGTTAATGAACTGATCCGCCCGTTATATGTATGAGTTCATCTGCAGGATGATAATCTGTTGTCAGTTATATTTTCTCTATTTGCGTGCTCTTCGCTGTGAGAATCGGGGAAAAGAATGTTAGATGGATTTGCGGTATTTTTGCTTTTCCTAGTTTAAACGAGTTTTGGATATTTTTAACTGTGATGCTTGGGCTTCTTGTTAAGAATTTGTTGTATTGAAAGCATATATTTAAAATGGGAAAGAACATTTTGTCATTTTCTGACCACATTCAAATAAATGATATCATTTGACGTCCCTTGAGCTTTGATGTTAGACTAGTTCTTTTTGTATTGGTGTAACACATGGCCGCTTCTATTTTACATTGAACTAATTCAAGTACAGTTACTAAATTCAAAAAATAGTTGTTTTTTCTTCTCCCCAACTTTTTGAAGGAAGATTTATCCTTTGAATATCGGAACTAAATGCTTCTTAGTTCATCCACAAATTATTGGTTTACCCTGTTCAACTGGTTCACCAATTGGTTTTAATGTTTCAGCTGACATAAATACCCATTACCTGCGATGAGTGACCTGATATAGAAACTGATATAAAAAATGGAATAATATGGGATCGTATCTAATGACTTATTTGTTTTATTATTGAGTGTGGTGAAAGTTACTCCTTAAATGAATATTTATATACCTATCCTCTGTATTGGTTAAGTCAAGGACATAAAAAAAATATATTAAATAAAATAACTTTCAATTGAATGATGGGAATTGTTTCAGTGGTATATTTATTTCCCCTTGCTCTTCTTTTGCCTATATGTGGTCTAAAGGTTGAGCTTGGGACACATACTCCCCCCTCTCAACCTGGTGAAAAGGGTTGGGGGGGAATACAAACACACTGGTAATGAAAGGAATGTTTTCTGTATGCTAAAGTAGGACCTTTTTTCAAATAATGTAAAAAGTATTTAAAAATGATGAGTTAGGATGTAACTCTGGAGGAACGTAGAACGAAAAATTGTCTGAAATAAGTCAATATTGGATTCTGTTGGCTTTTGTTTCACCTTTGGTGAGAAATCTTGCACAAAATCTTTTGGGTTTTACTTTTGAAAAATTTTGCATTGGGAACTTCAGTGTGCTACTAGATGATTGATCATTCTTGTACTACCCTTTTCAGAGAGAATTAATATTCTATTTAAAAAACTTTCTAATTTTAAATAGTTTCTAATATTAGCATTAGAAAAGTTTTTATTTTTAGCCTTAGGAAAGTTTTATTTTAAATAGTTTCCTATTTTAGCGTTTGGAAAGTTTTTATTTCCTGTTTCATCTTTAGAAAAGTTTCTGTAGTTTCTTATTTCAACATTTGAAAGTTTTAATACTCCTTTAAGAAACCTTTGTGATCTTTGTAAAAGAGGAACAACTACATAATTGAAGGCGCAGAATTATTCAGTAAATTAATTGTTTAAGATGAGAGATTTCTTAGAGTTTTGCTTAAGGTGAGAGGCCAAGAGCTGGGTTTTCATTTGGTCCTTTTTTTGGGTTTTCATTGCTACAATACTTGGGTATTTTTTTTCCTACTGGCTTGAAAATTTTAATCGAAGAATTCTGAAGCTACGTCAGTTGGTATCACAGCGAAGTATTGGAATAGCTCTACTGTTTATAATCCATCATGAGTACGGGATAAGGGATGTCCAATGTCTTATAGTAGTGAAGGAGGTGATACTAGCGAACTACAAGTTGATCCAATACTTGTGATGACGGAGATGTTGCAAAAACTTGAAGCCAAAGTCAATGCAAGGATAGGTGCTCAAAATAAGTGTCTTGACGGTCAACAAAGGGTATTAGAGACCATTGTCCAATGCATTGGTTCCTTGTGGAAGGCAGTGTTTGATTCAAAGCATAAAACATACATCAATGGTGATCTGAGAAGTATTAATTTGCAGTCGGATCAGCCAAGGAGTGAAAGGCTTCATTTTGATGAACATAGAAATGAGCCTGGCGATGGCAGCAACCATGACTACGTAATTGCAACACCTAGGAGGAACGAGAGGGGTCCTTATCGAGCCTTTAACAAGCATCAAGAGGGCAGATTTGACCACATGCATGATTTTTTTTGTTTTGGCCAGCAAGTATGTCAAGTTTGAAGTCTTGTATTTCTATGGAAAGGTAGAATCTCATGTGTTTTATGATTGGTTAATTGCAACCGGAGATTTCTTTCGCTATTCATAATTTCTAGTAGATCAAAAAGTTTGTTTTTTAGCCATGAAGCTTAAGGGACAAGACCGAGTATGTTGGCAAATCATAGAGGAGCAACATTATCAAATGGGTTTGTGAGATTACTGATTGGACAGCAGTCATGAATGAGAGATCGTAAGAAAAATTCTTGCATGCTGATTTGATGAGGCTTGTACAAGAAGTACTTAAAAACTCACCAAGATATTAACTTGGTAGATGATAACAATAATAAATCCATGAACTTGACACTTATGAAGATGTGTTCCAACTTGTCATTCATAATGGAAACAAATTGTGTGAGGAGATCAAAGGTCAATTAATAACCTTGAGGTTTTTAAGTGCTGAGGGGGCTTATCATATGGCTTTAAAGATAGAGCAGTAGCTAATGAACAGGGCAAATAGAAGTTTTCCTAATGCTGGATTTCCTACTGCTATAGAAAATTTTTAGTTGTGGGGAATTTGAGGTTGAGGAAAAGGAGAGTGGATTGGTGTTGATGTTATTTTTCAAATCTATGGGGCGGGCACTTGAACTGGCACAACATCTAGTCATTTAGAAGTTTAAGATTTTGAAGATATCATACTCGATGAGTTGTAGCAGACCCCTGTCCATAAAGGGCATATTCCCTGGGCAACTTTGCCTAACCTAGTAGGGTGCAGAATGGGTCCAATTGAGCATGCAGAACTGTAAAAATAATTCTCTGACTTGTTGAAACATGGTTTCTCAAAGGAGAGCATGAGCCTGTGCATGTTACCAGCACTTCTCATGCCAAAGAAAGCTTGGAGTTGGCATATGTGCGTCGATAGCAGGGCTATAAACAAAATCATAATCAAATATCGCTTTCTTATGCCATGGTTGGATGAGAGTTTGGACATATTGCATGGTACATCAGTGTTTTTGAAGATTGACTTGAGGAGTTGGTATCATCAGATTAGGATTCAACCAGGAGATGAGTGGAAGGCGACATTTAAGACTAAGGAAGGCTATACAAGTGGTTGGTAATGTCTCTTGGCCTCACCAATGCACGCAAATTTCATGAGGGTGTTGACCCAAATCTTAAGGCCGTTCTTGGAAAAGTTTGTGGTTGTACTTCAATGATATCCTTATCTATAGTGCTTCTTTTGAGTAGCATGTAGACTGTATTCATCAAGTTTTTTAGGTAATTAAGTTTAAAAGTTTCTTTATAAACCTGGAGTGTACTTTTGCACAGTAACAAGTAGTATTCTTGGGGTTCATTATGTCTAAATGGAGTGCTGAAGCTGATCTCTTGAGGGTGCAAGTGATCATGGAGTGTCTGACCTTTACCAACATCCATGAAGCATGAAGTTTCCGTGAACTAGCAATGTTTTAAAGGCTATTCATCCAAAATTTCAGCAGTATCATGGCTCCTATCATAGGCCAAGAAAGGAACTTTTCTATGGAGTGCAAGAGCATGGAAGGCTTTTGAGGTGGTCGAGAAAAAGATATAGAAGCGCTCATCTTGTGCTTGTCGGACTTTTCCAAGGTGTTTGAAGTTGCATCCGATACCTCAAAAGCTGGCATAGGTGTTTACTAAGCCATGAGGACCATCTGATTGCCTATTTTAGTGAGAAATTGAATGGGACAAGGAGTAGGTATTCGGTTTATGACTTAGAATTTTATGTAGTGGTTCAAACTTTGAAGCATGGGAACGCTATTTGGTGCATAAGGAATTTGTTCTCTAATATGATTTTATGCATTGAAGCATCTTTAGCACCAACCTAAATTGCGTACAATGCATGCTAGATGGATGACTTAGTTACAGCATTTCACATTTGTGATAATACACAAATCAGGAGCTGAAAACGAGTTTTTTTTTCCTGAATAATGAGGAGTATATATATATATATATATATGGTAAAAAGTGTACAATAGAGGCTCTGATTTGAGCCTCTATTGTACAATAGAGGCTCTGAAAACGAGTTAGTTGTTGCCTTGAGCTGAAGAAGCCATTTGCTCACTACCTTAGCTGCTAGTGTCATAGGTTTTGATATTGTCAAGTCTTTTTACCCCACAGACAAATATTTTGGATGCATTTATGGGGGGTTGAAGAATGGTAGAGTATTGCAGCCATACTTTTTTAATATTGTGGATGATTACTTATGCTTTTGGAATATAGATTGTGTCTATCGCATTCATCCTTACAATAGCGTGATATCATGGAACTTCATTTAGGGGGCCTAGCAACGCATTTTGGTAGAGACACCTCCACTAGCTTTGTGGAAGATCACTTTCAAGGTTAAGAGAGTGTGCTTAAGGTCATGAATTATTTTTGAACATGCCAATTTGGCAAAGCGAATTGGCAAAATACAGGCCTCTACACATCATTGCCAATTATAGAATAACTTTGGGAAGACCTTAGTCCTACACATCATTGCAAATTATAAAAGGATCTTGGGAAGAACTTGGTATGGACTTCTTGCTAGGTTTGCTGAAGGCAGTGTGGGGGCATGATTCCATCTATATGGTGGTGGGTTGATTTTAAAAAATGGTGCATTTCATACCATTTTCATGCACAATAATGTCTATAATATGGTGGTACTTTTCTTTAAAGAGGTAGCAAGATTACATAGGCTTCCAAAGACTATATTTCAGATGGGTTGGTGGTATCCCCTCAGGTTGTGTCCCATCATCTCTTGGGAGGTGTTAGGGAGGGTTTTCTTGGTGATCCATGAAGATGGTTAGTTGGAACATCCGGGGTATTGGGTCTTTGGAGAAGTGCCGGGCGGTTAAGGAGGTGTGTCGTAAGTGGAAACCTGATATCGTGCTGCTTTTGGAGACTAAAAAAGAGTCAATTAATGGCCGGTTGGTGAGGTCTTTGTGGGGTAGTAGGAATATTGACTGGGTGTGTAAACCGTCGGTTGGGACGGCGAGAGGTATTCTTGTGATGTGGAATTCCTCTATCCTGGGTGGTAGTGAGGTTAGGATAGAGGCCTTTTCCATCTCTCTCAAGTTTTCTCATGTTTTTGATTCGGTGTCTTGGGTGTTTTCTGGGGTGTATGGTCCTTGCTCAGCAAGTGGGCGGAGTGATTTTTGGAATGAACTTTGCCATATTTCTCCTACTCTTGGTAACTCGTGGGTGATCATCGGTGATTTTAACGTTATTCGGTTTTCAGATGAGAAGATTGGGGGTGTCTCTAGAGTTACTACTAGTATGAGGACGTTTTCCAATGGGATCCAGGATTTCGAGTTGGTGGATTTCCCGTTGAGTGGGGGTAATTTTACGTGGTCCAATTTTCAATCTCCTCCTATTTGTTCCAGACTTGATTGGTGTTTGGCTTCCTCACCTTGGATTAGTTTGTTTCCCTTGGTTTATCAAGTCTTACTCCCTCGACTGGTTTCTGATCATAGTCCCATTTTGGTCTCTACCGAGACTCATAATCATGGTCCAGCTCCTTTTAGGTTTGAGAATATGTGGCTCACCCATCCTTCTTTTCATGACATGATTGGGAAGTGGTGGGGCGAGCTTTATCCAGCCGTTGATTGGTGGGCTGGCTTTAAATTCATGAGAGTGTTGCAGGGCATTAAGCAGAAATTAAAGTGTTGGAATTGGGGCACGTTCAGGAGAATTGAGGCAAGGAAAAATTCCCTGCTAGGGGACATTGGAACCTTAGATAGAAAGGAGGAAGAAGGTCTATCTTCGGAACAAGTGGAAAGAAGGTTGGCTAGTAAAAATGCTTTGCACCTTATTTTAAGGCAAGAAGAGATTCATTGGCGTCAGAAATCTCATGTGACTTGGCTTAAGGAAGGGGATGGTAACACAAAATTTTTTCATGCCCTGGCTAGTGGGAGGAAAAGGAGGAACGTGATTTCTAGGCTAAAATTTGGTGACCAAGTTGTTGATGATCATGACGCTATGGTTCGGGGTTTGGTGGAGTTTTATTCCCAGTTATATAGATCGGAGCATTCTTTCAAGTTTGTATTTAGAGAAAATAGTGATAGGATGTTGGGGGTCACTTAGAAGGAGTGGATTGAGAGGGAATTTGATTTGGATGAAGTTCATAGAGCAGTAAAGGAATTGGCTAGAAATAAAGCTCCAGGTCCTGATGGGTTTACAATTGCCTTCTATCAAGATAATTGGGACACCATGAAGGAGGCAATTATGGAGGTTATGCATCAGTTCCACACCTACGGTATCATTAATAAAGTTACTAATTCCACTTTTCTGGTCCTTATCCTTAAGATCAAAGGTGCAGAGAGGATTATAGACTTTAGGCCCATAAGTCTTACTATTAGCCTTTACAAGATCATTTCCAAAGTTCTTTCCATTAGGCTTAGTATGGTCCTTCCTGCTATTGTCGTCAAATTTTGGATTGTTCCCTTATCGCTAATAAGTGTGTCCAGGAGAAGGTCCAGTTAGGGGAGCAAGGCTTGTTGATTAAACTGGACCTTGAAAAGGCTTATGACAGAGTGGAATGGGGGTTCATTGATTCGGTCCTTCAGTGGAAAGGTTTTGGTGATAGGTGGCGTAGATGGATCAGTGGATGTCTTCATAACGTTCAGTTTTCTTTCATCTTCAATGGGACAGTGGCTGGTCTTTTCCCTTCTTCTAGGGGTTTGAGGCAAGGGAATCCCTTGTCCCCTTTCCTGTTTACTCTGAGGAGTGATGTTTTCAGTTGGTTTCTTAAGAGGGGTCAAGATTCTGGTTTGTTTCAGGGGTTGTATGTGGGTAGAGATAGGGTTCTGTTATCCCATTTGCTGTTTGCTGACGATATTCTTCTCTTTGTCCAACCTAGAAGTGTGGATGTTTTTGGAGTTAAGTGTATTCTGAGATCTTTTGAGATTGTCTCTGGGTTAAAGGTTAACCTTGGTAAGAGTAGTATTATTGGCATGAACATCCATGACTCTGTCTTAGCCAGTTTTGCATCAGTCTTAGGGTGTAGGGTGGATCATTTCCCTATTTCTTATTTGGGGTTACCCCTTGGTGGCAATCATAGATCCATTTCTTTCTGGGAACCTGTGATTGAGAGAATTGAGCAAAGACTTGCCTCTTGGAAGAGGAACTATTTGTCTCTTGGGGGTTGTATCATCCTTATTAAATCCTCCCTGTGCAGCATGCCTATCTACTTTATGTCTCTGTTTAGGATGCCTAGTCGAATCTCCAAAAATGTTGAAAAAGTTCAGCGGGACTTCCTGTGGGAGGGGAGAGAGAGGAAGAAAGATCATTTGATTCGGTGAGAAGTGGTCTGTCGTGAGAAAGACAAAGGTGATTTGGACCTTGGGAATATTTATGCACGGAATTCAGCTTTTTTGGCTAAATGGCTTTGGCATTTCAGCAAGGAGAAGGACAGTTTGTGGCGTAAGATCATTAGTAGTAGGTACGGCACCTCAGAGAATGGGTGGGATATTGATACCAGATCAAGGGTCCCTGGGGGTTATCCTTGGAAGGCGATCTCCTCCCTAGCTCCTCTTTTCTATCAGCATGTTCGTTTCCGGGCTGGTTCAGGTACATCTATTCGCTTCTGGTTAGATCACTGGTGGGGCGAGTTGTCCTTATCGTCTCGTTTTCCTAGGCTCTTCAGGGTGGTCTCTAATTCTAATGCTATGGTTTGTGAGGTCTTGGTTTAGTCCCCAGAAGGTCTCAGTTGGGTTTTGCCTTTCAGGCGGGACTTAAGACCCTTTGAGATTGATCTTTTATCCACTCTTCTTGTTCAGTTTGATAATTTCTCCCTTCAATCCTCTCTTCCTGATAGGCGTATCTGGGTGCCTGACTCTTTTGGGACGTTTAGGTGCAAATCCTTCTTGTCCCTTCTTCGCCCCCCAGTCCTTGCTCCACCCGTTCTTTTCTTGGCCAAGCCCTTGTGGAAACCGGTTATTCCGTTGAGGATTAAAGGTTTCATGTGGATTGCCTTGTGGAACAAAATTAATACTGCTGATACCATCCAGAGGAGGCGACCCTTTATGGCATTATCTCCTCACATTTGCATCCTTTACCATTCTTGTAGGGAGACGGTTAATCATTTGCTTATTCATTGCTCATTCACGTGTCGGATTTGTCAGCATTTTCTTGGGTTGGTTAGTATTGACTGGGTGTTTCCTAGGATGATGCCAGAGCTGTTTGTTCAGTGGAGGTTTTCATGCATGGGGCCTCATGGTCGGTGTTTATACCGCTACCTTTTCTTTGCCATCTGTTGGGGAGTTTGAATGGAAAGAAACAGGAGAGTGTTCGAGGATAGGTAGTGTTCCCTTGCGGAGGTTGTGGAGTCTATTACATTCTATGTATCCTCTTGGGCGGCATTACGTCCTTCTTTTAGGGGCTACTTGGTTGAGGACATTAGGCGGTCTTGGTTTTCTCTATGTGACTAGTGTTTGTATTTTTGCGCGGGGTGGTTTTTCCCTATTCCATTCTCGGTAGAATTCCTTATTCTACCATGGTGTAGGGGTTTTCCTCCATCATTGTATTCCTTATGTTTTCTTCTCTACTAATATATGATCTCATTACCAATAAAAAAAAAAGACTATATTTCAGATTGAGATAGGAAGTTTGTAAGTTACTTTTAGAACCTTGCTGGAAAAGATTTGAATAAAGTTGCAATTTTCCAATGCTTTAATCCATGGAGTGTTGGTCAAACGAATGTAATAAATTGAAGCGTTGGCAACTTGCAGAGTTGCCTTGTTGTTGCCAAAACAAGAGTTTTCTTACATCAATTCTGTTAATAGGCCCCTGTCTAATCTTTTCTATTAGTGGACATTCTCTTGTTTGGGAGCATATGGGTTTGCCTTATATCAGCAACTGTTTTTCGCCATTTGCTGGTGTGTTTGAAGGAGAGAAATAGACGCAATTTTGAGGATCAACAGTCACCATTATCAGATGTGCTAGAGTTGGTTACCTTTTAGTTATCTATTTGAGTTGCCTTGATTCCATCATTTCGGGTTTACTTGCCTGACAATATTAGACGATGTTGGGTGTCTCTGTCTTTAGGAGTTTGATGTTATTGTTGGGTTGGTGGGTTGTTGGTTTTGTTTGTGGTGGTTACTAATTATGAATGCCATATCTTTCATGAATTTGAGACCGTATGCAATAAGAGAAGAACATCTTGTTCTATCATGTTCATGGGATTTCCATC
Organism: Buxus sempervirens; assembly: GCA_947561395.2. Taxonomy (NCBI): domain Eukaryota; kingdom Viridiplantae; phylum Streptophyta; class Magnoliopsida; order Buxales; family Buxaceae; genus Buxus; species Buxus sempervirens. Next base: position 1,580,512 of record OX387183.1, on the reverse strand, counting down.
TGGGCCAATGTTATCTTGGATGGTGGGTTGCGAGGACTTTATAGTGTGGTACAGCTCCTACTGTGGTTTTATTTAGATGCCTGATGATGGGACTTGCACATGCCTCTAAGGGCGACCCATTCTATTATATTTTTCTCTCTTTATCTTTATATATTTATCTCTCATTAAATTGATAAAAAAAAATCAACACCAGAGTTAGAGTGCGGAGGACTTCTTACACCATATGCAGCCCGTATATGACAACGTAAGGAAGAAGATTGCATTGAGTAATGAAGCCTACAAGCAAAACATGAGTGTTAGTAGGCGGGAGGCAAACCTTAAGGATAGAGACATGGTGATGATCCACTTGAGGCCAGAAATATTTTTGAGAGAAACCTTCTACGAATTACACTCTAAACATGCAGTACCTTATAAAATTCTGATGAAGTTAGGTTTAAATGCCTACTTGTTGGAGATACCTGATGATATGGAGATCAGCTTATGTGACTAACCTTGCATGTTATTGTGGAGATGATTGCATTTCAACAAACACAACTACGAGTTTAGTTGTTCAACAACAGAAGGAAGAAGTTAAAATATTTTGGATGATCAAATTGTTGCTTACTTGCAAAGGTGGTTATCAGAAGTTTTTGGTAATATGGAAGGGGGTTTTGTTGTTAGATTGTTTCTGGATCACTACACTGGAGTTGCTCCTGGCCTCTATGAGTGGTATATTTCCTTATACTCGTTGGAGCCAAGTATCTTGAAGGGGAGAGGAATTTGATGCAGGAGATTTTAGAAGCATCCAAATAAAGCTAATGAGCTATCCTGATGATTGAAGTTTCTGAATACTCTTCAATTTCAGCATCAGAAAAGTTTCTATTTTCAGCCTTAGGAAAGTTTCCATCTTCTCTTTTAGCCATAGGAAAGTTTCTGTGGATTCCTAATTCAATGTTATTAGGTTTCTAGTACCCTTTTAAGAAAAATTTTGTAACCTCTATAAAAGAGGAATAGCCACATATTTAAGGTTGAGAATTATTCAGTAAATTAATTATTTAAGTGGAGATATTCCTTAAGAGTTTTTCTTGAGGTCAGAAGCCAAGAGCTCACAATTCTTTTCCTTGGGTCATTCTCGTGTGTTTTCTGTCCTACAATTCCAGATATTTAAATAGAATTTGTGCCCCTTTTTTTTTTTTTTCTGGGAACACTTGTTTTTTTGGTCACCATGGTATGCAGTGTTTCATTTTAATGGATTCATTTTGGTAAATGCTGATGGCTAGATTTGTCAATATTATCTGCTTTTTCTCTTGGCAGGTTCGGGTGTTATGTGAGAAGGCGAAGGAGATATTAATGGAAGAAAGCAATGTTCAGGTACAAAAATACGTCCTTTCTGTTTTATTAATATACTTATGAATATAATTAATCTGTACCTTATTCTTGAATATAATACTGAATGTGTATTTTCTGTTAAATCTTCTTGTATGAAATAGTTTCTTTTAGCTTTGTGGTGCTAGTAAGTACTTTATTCAGTCCACAGTACATTGTAAAAATAGAAGCAGTTTTAAGTAATATAATGAACACATGATCACTTCTCTTCCTCGGGAAAAAAAAGTCCTAGGGTTTTGTTTTCTATCCATTATTTAAGTTTCACAATGCTGCTATGGTTGGCAATGGAGTAAATATTCTGAAGTCATGTATTAATGAAATTTGCTATATATTTTATTATTAAAAAAGAAAATGAAATTCAGTTTTACTTGGATAAGTTACATTATTTTACTACTGTTAAACGACTATTGCACCTAAATGCTTAAGCTGATAGGTGAAGGCGCAACTACGTATTTAAGAGGGCCCAAATATGATATTTCAACACTCCCCCGCATGTGTGACTTCGCATTGGAACATACATGGGGAGGACGAATGCAGGGTATGAACATCCTCTAAACAAATAAATGCCAAGGCAAACTCGCCGCCGGGAGTTGAACACATGACCTCCCCACTCAGATACCATGTTAAATGACCATTGCACCTAAAAGCTTAAGCTGATAGGAGAAGACGCAACTACATATTTAAGAGGGCCTAAATATGATATTTCAACAACTACATTTTTTTTTACCAATAGTAACTTCTGTGGCTCATTTATTTGTGCTTTAGAAGGTATATATTGCTCATAGAACTAGAGCTTGATGGTTTACGTGTAGAGAGATGCTTTGAGGGTATTATGTGATTGATTTCTTCCATTTAAACTAAAAAAAAAATATTTTACAGGAGTGCCTTTAGGGATGTAGTTTATGGACAAGAATGTTGGACAATGAAGAAGCAACATGTGTATAGGAAGAGAGCTGTTTAGATGAATATGTTGAGTTGGATGTATAGGAATATCGGGAAAGATGGTACAAGGACTGGAAATATTTTATAGTGTATGTGTTGTACAAATAGGGGATAAGATAAAAGGAAAGTAGTTTATGATAGTTTAGGTATGTAGCTTGAAGATCTCTGGAGACATCAGCGAGAATTTGTGATGGGTGCTCATTAAAGTATGTAAGAGCGTTAGAGGAAGACCAAAAAAAACTTGGATTGAAACGAGTCAGTAGGGACATGATTTTATTGGAGATATGGTTTTTGAAAGATTGGAATGAAAAAACAGGGTGGGTGACACCTTCTATTTGGGATAAGGCATTTGGTTAGTGTTGTGGGTTCTATTTCTAAGGGCTTAACTTGCATGAAGAACTAGTTGTCCATAGAGTTGAATTTGGTTTCCAAATCATAATTTCTGCTGTTGACCACCTACTTTGATCCTTTTCCCCTTTCTCTGCTGTAAAAATTTCAATCGTAAGAATCCACTGTCTGAAAGTGGGCAAGACGCTAACAAACGTTGCTCTTTCTTGCCTTGCAGCCTGTGAAAAGTCCTGTGACTATCTGTGGTGATATTCATGGGCAGTTTCATGACCTTGCAGAACTTTTTCGAATTGGAGGGAAGGTATTTGTCCTGTCAATGTCATTTATCTTGTAAAATTTTTGTGAAAGTAATTGTAATAGAGAATGAAGTGCTATTGAGGCCTGTGATAAGATGAAATATCACTTGTCAGGAAGCTAATTTAATGTAATATTTGCATATTATGAAGTAACATGTTAATGTTATTTGCTACTTTGATGCATTTTAGTTTATTCTTTCCAATTTTGTCTCTTATCGGGTAGTTATTTGATCATTCAGGTGACTTAAACACTGCACATGCTTTAGAGGGTAGTTATGTGACCACTGCACATCCTTTAAGAGGGTAGTTTCTTGACCACATTGTTTCACTGTATTATACTTATCACTGGTTGATTTGTAGATGTTGTCCAAATTCACGCGGGGGTTAGTTTATGTGTTTCTTAACCTTTCTCATTTATTCCTGTTGCCTGCCTTGCTTTCCTTGGACCTCTGGACAAGGTGAGACTTGGTATGAAAAAACTTTATGCTCTGAATGCGGTTGACCAAGATATCTTGTTTTTATTAGTCTTGTTATTGTTGTTATTTTATTGCATTCTTATTTTGTTACCTTTCATTCCTCGAACATGTTCAACCTTCTGGATTGATAATAACTTGTAAATCCAGTAGAGTTATGTCTCTTTTCATGTCACATAATCATAAATTTGTGTTCCTTGCCATGTTAATTTTTTTTTTTAAATGTCAAAGTATCTGTCATTCAAAATGAGTTCAAAGTTGTGCACTGATCTATGGGTTATCTAGAACTGGAAGAACTGGGTATTATCTTAAGCTAATGAGTAAATGGACATCCACAAATTATTTGCGTCCATTAAATGTTTGTGTGTATCTGTGTGCATATTCTTGCATTTATGACTCTGGTAACATTTATAGTCTGGTGTTTTTATGCGTATCTTTTTCCATATAAATATAAATATGATGTCTTATATTGTTTATTCTTGAAATTCATGATCTACTTGTTATTGATTCACAGTGTCCAGATACCAATTACTTGTTTATGGGAGACTATGTTGACCGTGGCTATTATTCAGTTGAAACAGTGACGGTAAGTTCAAGTTGATTTCATAAATTTTGATTGAGACAAGCTCTATGATGGTACTTATTAAATACTTTTTCAGCTCTTGGTTGCTCTGAAGGTGCGGTATCCTCAACGAATAACAATTCTCAGAGGAAATCATGAAAGTCGTCAGGTATCTGTTGGGATCACTTGGGATCACTTTTTCTTCTTGGTGGGTTGTGTTCCATTAGTAGCTATTGGAGTCATGGTATATTGACCTGATCTGGGATACACTTGTACCTATTAAACATATTTTGATCTGAAGTAACTGATTTTTCATGTTCTGAATGGTACTAATTGTGTCCCTTGCTCTAAATTTTTGACGTGGTATTCTCCTATGGTCATTGGAGTGAATATTTTTTATGGTGAGCAGTCTGAGCTGAATTTTACTTCGTTTTCTTTTGCAGATTACACAAGTTTATGGGTTTTATGACGAGTGCCTGAGAAAGTGAGTTACTTGCATTATTAGCTTATACTTTTAATGCAGGTTCTAATAGGATTATGATATTAATGTTACTTGTGACTTAATCATGAAAAACTCAAAATTTGGTGCCACTGAATGTTTTCTCTATTTTAGAAGCTATTGTATCTGCTATGGTGTTGGAGAACATGAAATGCTGTCGTTTGTTTCTTCTATGAGTCAATGTTTATTTTTCATCCCTGCTCTCTGATCCTATATGTAGAACTTGGTCTTGAATTGAACTGATGCAGCATTTATACGGTATTTATCTGAACGTTTATCATGACTCAACAAATCCCTTGCATGGAGTTGCCAAGTTTTAAAGAATCCATGTATTGAATATAATAGCCTCTATGTTGTCCAAGTGATAGATTATGTATATATGCTTGCACGAACACAGACACATTCATGTGTATATATGCACAAATTGTTTTTCTCTAATTGAAGTTACTCATGTATTAGTTAAAAGAGGAAAATAAATAGCAATTAGAAAGAACACCGAATCCAATAGACAAGCTGGAAAGGCCAGAAAGAAGAAACGATTACAACCCAAGGGAAATGCCTGAAAATAAGGAGGTTTTGCCACCTCCATCCTTGCCGAGCGATCAGCCAGATCATTGGCTGACCTTGGCTCGTGGTGGAATGAGATATTCAAACCACTAGCATGAAACCTAGCCAAATGAATCAAGTGAAGGAGAGCCAAGGGCCACCTTCCTTGTATGGTGATCTCTTGGGTTAATGCGTATATATACAATAATACACATGTACAAATACCATGCATGTAAAATCACGTTTATGCACAGGTAACGCACACATATATGCATACATAACAAACCATACCTATCTATATACACATACATAATTACATAAAACACATTTACACAAACCCTAAACAAATATCTATCTATATATATATATACATACATACATACATACATACATACATACATACATACATACATACATACATGTATATGCACAAAGGTTTACTGTTTTGGTGTGTTTGGGCGTTTTGCCTTGCTGTCGAAACAAAAATCCTGAATTTCATTGCATGAAATGGTCAAATTTTGGCTGTACACTAGCAGAATTTTGCAAGAAACAAATTTCTTTTGTTTTTTTAACTGCAAAAAGTGCAAATAATGTTTCTAAAGTCAGAAATAGTTATCTGTAAGCATAAGAAGTTACAATGCAAAACATTTAGTAAAAAAAAACATACACCTGACTGGGCAAATGAAACAGAAAATCTATCCGATTGTACGAGTAGTTTTTATATGGGATAACAAAAGAAAGTAGATTAAGATGATTTCATTGTGTGAAAAGTGGACCTAGGGAATGCCCTTTTACAAGGTAAAAGGGAGTGTATATTGAAGGATCAAAAAGTCAAAGGCTAGATCGAAGAGGACATTGGTTGATTCTATGATCTAGACCACGTAACTTTATTCTGTATATGGTTTTTACAGATAGGATTGTGGAATATTATTCATGTTGCCAACCCAATATTGTTAGGATTTTGGACGGGGAATTTTGTTGTTGTTGTTATTGTTGATGCATGAAAAACTTGCACATCTTGAATTTGAGGAAAAGAGTTTACCGAAATTTTGCTCCAGAAACCTCCTGCGAGACATTTCATGGGGCATCTCATGCCAAATATGAGCAGAAGAGTTTACTGAAATTTTGCATCAAATCCTCTACGAGATGTTTCGTGGGGTATCTTGCTCAATTTGGAATTGAGCGAGATGTTGGGCCAAACTTGGAATGAAATGCAGCGAAACAGTGTTTTGCTGCATTGGGCGAGACTTGAAATTTCATCCAAATTAATGAAATTTTCACCAACTCGCTTAAATTAGGAGTTTTTCCTGAATTGGTCAGATTTTGGCGGCATGCCACTGAAATTTCATTTCAATCACTAGGTGAAATGACCAACAAAACTGAAACAGCAAACCTTGATGAGGGAGATAAGTAATCATTTGTTGGCAGTAGTTGCCTGAGCACTAATGTGATTATTTTTTCTCGGTACTGTATGGAAGCATGCTTTCCAGGACAAAATATATATCTTACCATAGTCATTGGCACTATTCATGTCGAATACGAGGAAGATAAGTAATGTGTATTGGTAGTACTTGCCCGTGGAATAATATGATTAGTATTTCTTGGTATCCGTATGAATGCATGCTTTCCAGGACAAAATGTATATCTTTCCATGGTAATTGGAAATGTTTTTAAAGTGGAAGCTGTTAGGATTTATTACTTGAAGAGCATATCTGCCTTTGTGTACATTCTCAATTCAGTGAACAAGATTGCAACATGGTTTTGTGTTTCTTTTATCAGAAAAACATGGCTTTGCATTAACAATGTGGCAGAATTTTTATCAGTTGCACTATATCAGTGAAATGTAGGATGGCCTTGGATATTACTAAAAATTATGCTTGTTTATATTTTTACGTATATTGTCAAAGTTCGATCTGTATTGGAAAGGAGTTTTTGTTATAATTGGAAATCTTTGAGTTCATGGCACTGGAATTGCTTTCCTTCATTAATTTAGCTCATTGCAAATCTCTATGTTACTCTTTGTAAAAATATATTGATTTTTTTCCTATTGATTTACAGGTATGGCAATGCTAATGTTTGGAAGATTTTTACTGACCTCTTTGATTATTTTCCACTGACGGCCTTGGTTAGTAGGTTTTGTATTCATCTCCCATGTTGTGTTCTGGTTTATCAATTAAATATATTTAGATGTTTTCTTCTCAGTGCTTGTCCATATGATGGTTACAAGATGTTTCTTTTTTATGTTAATTATTATTTTTTCTAAATGTTTTGCTTCTAACAAAAAATTTTTATTTTTTTGAAGTGGAAAATGTGTTCTATCATGGAAACTTGTATTAAATATAATTAATAATGAAATGAATAAAAACAGAAGTAAGAGAATTTTCTGTTCAGGTTTAAGATGCCTTTTGTTCTTTATAAAAATTGAATTATACATGCATATCTTCAAACTGAAAGTAAAAATTTAAGATGCCTTTGTGCATGCTTTTTCTTCTTTCCTTTATGATAATTATTATTATATTTCACTGGATGTGTTTAAAATACTGATACCATGGCAATGCCATTGGTTTTGATTAATAAATGATGGTTAATCCAACATCAGATATGCATATCTAAGGCGGTGGTTTCAGATTAATTTTATTTCAGTAAGAGGAAGTTATATACTAACTGGGTTAGTTATACAATTGAAAGTCTAATGTATTACATTTGCCCTGTCTTAATTCAACGATGTTAGTAGCTTCTTTGCATGCTTAGAAATTTCTTCTGTGCATTTGTGGGTGGATGGGTCCTGTTGGAGTATTTGACTCAGATATCGAAGGGTGTATTGAACATGTTGTAGATGTATAGAATCTACAGAGAATGAAAGGTGAAACACCAGTTGATGACAAAATTCAGTGGGAATAGCAGTTGAAATATCAGGTTCTAAGGGTATCTATGGGAAGTGAGAGAGCTGAAGAACAAAGACTTGGGTTGGATATTGCTATAAGTTCCTGTTCTTGTTCTTTTTTGCCTTTTTTATCCAATTTGGTGGAAAACTCATGCTTCTTGCAGATTGTAAGCATGCTAGAAAAGAATGCATATATCACAAGTTTGTTGCTTTTGAATATAAGCTCGTGGCAAGTTAGCAGTGTGATTCAACACTTAAAAACATGCAAGTGTTTCAGGTAGAACATTAGGCATTAGCATTCGATTTTTTCTAGTTTTAATGAATGTTTTCATATATTACCCATTGGCATGCATTTTTATTGAACTAAAAATATATCAAAAATTTTATGTACCAACATAAACAAGGAAAACATAAAAATTGGTGAGATAACAAGACATGATAGTTCCACCATTTCAAAAATTTAGTAGCATGTGTTTAATGAAACTTATCAAGTATCAAGGTTAGCTATTAGTTAGAGGTTTTCAAACTTCAATATGGAAAAATGAAATGAAATTGAACCAAGAAACTGTTGTAATTACATTCGTCTATTTGTATCAGCATGAATAGACATAATTTATCCATCATTTGTCATTTCTGGATTTTGGATGTGACATATGAAAGTGAATCAATGAGGATACTGTAAACTTATGATCTCAAATTGACCTCTGTGAGGATATTTTAATGTAAAACAAAGCTTTAAGATAGTTTGAAACAAACAAAATGATAAACTTAGCATATAAGTTTAAAACATACCATAAAACAATTTTCATCTTCACTTTCTGTCAAGATCCCTAGTTTTAATTATTGTATTAGGTGCGAACTTCAAAATCAACCATCAAGGTATGAGGCATGGCCTTCTGTGAGCATTAGAGTTGTAAGACATGGGCATCATGAATCTAAAGACTCAAGTGCTTTTTTCCCGAGCCGTGTCACACTGTGTAAGCCTCACTAGCCTCCTAAAAATACTGCCCTCAATTAATCCCATTAGTTCTCTACAGTTTTCTGTCATCATTTCTTCGGACATGCTCCTGACATGGCAGTGCTCATTATCCAGGTATTGGCCGCATTCAACCCTCATGCAGTGGCATCATACCCTTTGAAATTTTCTGTTTTTATGTTATATAACTATACTAAATTGGCTTTCCATTTCTGTTGTGAAATAGCATTTGGAACATTAATAATGGTTTATATAATTAGTTGAAGCACACCAAATTGTGATCTTTTCATATTCCTAGATGTAACCGAAGAGATGTAATTTTGATGTTAAAAAACATTTTCTTTTATTGATTTCCATTAATTTTTATTATGTTATCTAATTTTTTTCCCCTTCCCAAAGGTTGAATCAGAAATATTTTGTCTGCATGGTGGATTGTCCCCATCCATTGAGACTCTTGATAACATAAGAAATTTTGACCGTGTTCAAGAAGTTCCTCACGAAGGTCCCATGTGCGATCTCTTGTGGTCCGACCCAGATGACCGCTGTGGTTGGGGTATCTCTCCCCGTGGTGCTGGATATACGTTTGGCCAAGTACTTATCCTTTAGCGTTTTCTATTTCTGCTTTTCTCTGTGCTGGAAAGTACATACCAATCTTTGATTTTGAATTGTTAAACAAATTTTGGTCAGGACATATCCGAGCAATTCAACCACACCAACAACCTAAAGCTAATTGCTAGAGCTCATCAGCTGGTTATGGAGGGATATAACTGGGGACATGTAAGTAGTCTCTTCTCTTCAAGGTGGTTGTGTCTTACACTAAGATGATAAAATTTGTGCATCTGACAGCATAGTATTTGGTGCCAGGACCAAAAAGTGGTGACCATTTTTAGTGCACCTAACTATTGTTATCGCTGTGGGAACATGGCATCTATCTTGGAAGTTGATGACTGCAAAGGGCACACATTTATTCAGGTTGGTCGCTTGTTTCTCTATCTCACACTCTTATCTGTCTTTTGGCTTTGTCGCTGTTTATATGATAATCTCCCAAACAGAGGTTAAAATTATCTGGTTTATTCATGGTTGCAGTTTGAGCCAGCTCCAAGGAGAGGAGAGCCTGATGTAACACGTAGAACGCCAGATTACTTTCTATGATTCAGCCATATGATTCAGCCATATGATTCAGCCATATTGTAGTTTCTCATTTTCCAGCATCCAGTATCTACTTGCTGATTTATGATGAGGTGATTGGTCGGATTTAGGATTTATAAGAGCCTCAATCTGCTATGCTTGGTGGTAGTGGGTTTGCCAAAAAGCATGTAAAATGGCGGCCAAGGCCTCCCCCGGATCTGCTCATGTTTTGAAACAGTGCTGGGTTTCCTTCGCGGTTGTCTGAGCTTGGAACGTTGTGGTTACATGTATCATTTCCTGCAAAACATGTATTTAAAATTTTTTTTTTCTTGTGTTGTTGGGGTTGCGTTGGGGATTCTCTGTAGAAGAGGGAGGGAAATATATTCTTAGTGGGTACTGTTTATTTTTTATTTCCTGGAATCTTTATTTATCAGACTTCATTAATTTGGTTAGTTGTTTCACTCTTATCCTGCTTCATTTAGCTTTGATTTTCAACTCTATTCAGTTAAATCGGATCTAAAACTGAAACTGCATTTGTGACCGTTATAACAGTATTGTTGCAACTCTGGAAATTGGTTTGGTTTCGAGTACGTAGTCGAGATTTATGCTCAGTCAAAACCATGTGAGAGTTCTCTCTATAAAACCCCTGAAAGAAGACCTGTTATATTTTATGAAGTTACAGAGAAAAGCTAGCGAACGGAGAAGAAACCTATAGGGGGAGTTAGAAACAGAACAATGGCCCTGCTGTTACAACCTCAGTCAAAAAGGAAATATGAATCTGCAATATCAATATCAATGTATCTTTTACAACGTTAACATGAGCAAACAAAAGCCCAGCCGTACTCTACAAATAATACTCAACATATTTTCATCTTTGTTTACAAACTCAGCTTATAGAAAAGATGTGGAACCAAATCCACAACTGACCATGCAAGGCCTGCATATTGAAGGAACCTTATACCTGTGTCAACATCGTATGACTTATGATGGACGAGGAGGATCAGCTTCTGAAGATAACCTGACTGCTTAAGGCTGTCTGACTTTTCACTGCTGGTCGATCCGTTTAGCTGAGGGATATAACTGCTCGACTTTATTGGGATTCCCAAGGTGCTGGACAGGATGGGTAATGTCCATTTAGCGAGCGCCTTGCTGCAGAATTTGACAGCTAGAATTGTCGGAATGCCTACTAGCATCCTTCCTGAAAATGCTGTGAGTGATAGTCCAGAGCCAAATAGGCGCGGAACATCTTCATGGTGAAACTGAGAGTATGTCAGCTTAACACCAACCACCTGGATAACATCAAATATTTTGTTATGAATTAAATGACTAAAGAAAAGATTGATTGGGCTAGCATTTCTATATCATTTTCAAATGGTGTTATGAGGCTAATATATGAAGCCAGCAATTATTTTCTATGTTTTTTCTTTACACTATTCATTTGCATCATCAATGTGTTTTTTATACTCTCTCTCTCTCCCTCCCTCCCGCCCTGTTTTACTTCTGAAAAACAGTTGTCAAGATGATGCTAAGATCAACCTGGCCTTCTAGGAACACAATTAAAAATGGGATATGATAAATGGTGTTTCAATTCCTAGAAATGCCATTTTGTGGACTTACCAGTCACAGAATTTCCTTGTAAACATCGACGATATAAGTTAACAAACCATTGGGCTCATCATTTTGCTCTTGGATTTTACCCCAAAAGGCCTTGTTGATTGAGGGAGGCACAAGCCAATACATATGAACCTTTAGTTTCTCCTCAAGCAATGTGGGATTCCATGATCTCACAATCCACCAACCCTTCCACCTCCACCCCTCTCCTCTTATGGGCTGCACATCCTTGTGTAGCATCTTACCAGCCCCAATAGCCCGCCAACCCATTAATCCAACCCTGCACATGTGCACGGGTCTCACATTTCCGGTTGGGGTCCGGCTCTGATACCATTCTGTAATAGCCTGATCCTTACAGTAATGATATTCTCCGCCTTGTTCCATTGAGTTTCACGATTTTGCTCTTAGGTTTTACCCCAAAAAGTCTTGTTTCTTGAGGGAGTCACAAGCCTATATATATGGACCTTTAATTTCTCCTCTTCGAGCTACTAAGTATACCTTCAAGAAGTACCAACTGTTCTTTAAGTTATTAAATATTCTAATGACACCCTTCTGACCATATAATAAAGGCCATGCTAGAGAAAATAAAAAGCATCCATTTAGTAAAGCAGGAACTTCGGTATCCAAATTATTTCAACATCACAGGGGACGGTGAACATGCAAACAAGGTAATGGCAATTTCCTAGAGGTCCTTCCTCTTTCTTCCTTCATAATGGCCACCATATTTCAACTTGTTCCAGGGTCTGACTTTATGAGCACCAAATCAGATATGACTTGACAAAATATTAGCTGTATGGCTATTACATGTCTTTTAGATTGGGTATGATTCTCAAATCCTTTCAATGATAGTAAAAACAGTGCATCCTCAATAGCTCATGAAAGAGGTAAATAAATGTACTGTAGGGATGATTTGTAAACTAGCAAAGAAATATAACCTGTTCCTCTCTCCATTCTCCTTCCAGTAACCAACTAATATCTTATGCTTTTGATGAATAACTAATATCTTATATTTGCAATAAAGTGTGGTGTCAAGAATTTGTTAGGATTTCAACTTTCTCACCTCCATGAGATTAATATAGTTGGATTTATTTGGAAAGGAAGTCTCATTTTTTACCAAGAAGAATAATGGAACAATGCCAATGCTTGAAGAGTTCAATATCTTAAAAAGGAAATTGTCGTTTCAATAATGTGATATGTGACTGATTTACCCATAGAATGGATTAGGTGAGAAAGGAATTCTGACATCAATAAACAGTTCAGATAGGGAACTTGGAAGTCATCCTGACATGTACAACAAAGATAGTGATCCCAACAGTAAGAAAATGATTTTGTTCAGGTTGAGGTGCTGAAAAGACCAGGAATTGCTGAAATGGGCATAAAATATGGTAAGAAGAAATTGAAGATGCATGCTTATGAATACAAGAACAGAAGATGAGCCAGCCAACACCCAGCAGTTGCATGTCTAGACATAAGATGAGGAGGCGCTTCTTAACACAAGTACATGAAATTTTCTATTGGTTGAAATTTGGCCAAGCAGCATGTTCATTTCATGGTAGTAAATTTTTATGCATGAAGAACCATGAAAATCATTAAGAAAGAGCAATCTTATTCATCCTCTATAGATGGCAGATAGTCATAATATTCTGTGCTTTGTCCAAAACCAAGCATATTCTTTACTTCAAGGTTTGGGCTGAGTTTCATATTGGCCCCCAATGGAGCTGATAAGTAGTAGTTCTGGCCAAAATCATAAACCATGGACCACATTGATGCTTTACAAGAGACTATAACACTCTGTACCTAGTGAAACCATAACAAATTCACAAGCTGTGTAATCTTCTTTTTCTTTCTGCACCATGGATCTCATCATGATCAACAAAAATAACGACAATAATGTCTTTGTCCCAACTCAATTGAAATGTTACACAAGATCTAAGCGGAGTGCAAGAACAGTTTTGAGGAGAGAGAGGAAGGGGGGCGCCTCTTACTTTCAAAGTCTTTGCTTCTTGTTTTTCCATATTGTCTGTTATTTTCCTTGTTGGACTCTGGTCTTTTAATCTGGTCCTTTTTCTGTACATTCTGCCCTTTTCTAGTTAAAAAAAATCCTTGTTATCCATAAAAAGGAAAAAAGAATGCCTTATCCTGGCTAGTTATGGTCAACAACAGGGATCCTGTTAGGTCATTTCAATCTATCAAATAGCACATCTTTAGTAAACTTATGTGCCGGAAAATTTTTCTGAGAAACTATATCAATGTTCTGTTCTACCTCTTTTCAACACTCCAACTTGCAGCATCTCACATGTCCTCATAATTATTAGTATATGTCTCTGTTTAACAAGTTCACAAGTTCAAATCATCTCAATTGACTCTCTCATCTTGGTTCCTATCCATGTGCTCCTAGTCTAAATAATATATGCACTTTCCTTGCCTTACTCACTAATTCTCCCATATACTCATGTCAACATAACCTGTTAATGTGTTATTTCTGAATTTCCAACATTTGTCCCATGCATCTCAGTATTGTCCCCTTACAACTTGATATCGGTACGAGTCAGCTACTTTGGGTGATACCACCAAAAAGTAGCTGCAGAGATGGGAAGAAGAAGAAGGAGAAGAAGAGAAGAAGAGAAGAAGGAAGAAGAAGACGAAGGGAGTAGATTTCTTCTTCTGCTTCTGAAAAAACCGGAAATCTGGTTTGTGAAACCAAAAATTTGAAGGAAAAATAATCTGAAAAACGAAGAGGAAGAAGAAGAAAAAATAAGAAGAAAGAGGAGGAAGAAAAGAGGACAGCCAAACTGGCTGGTAGCAGCAGGTACTGGCGGTACATATTGGGGTACTGGTGACTGCTGGTAACAATGCCCAAATCGAGATTTTAAGCCCTGCACCACTCTATCCAATCCAACGAACTCTAATTATATGTGCGATAATAATATCAACTGCAAGAATGACATTGCCCCTCCCTGTCTCAGAAGTTATTCATATAAATGGCAGAATTGATTACTATTAGGAATCTCCTGGTACTTGTATATTTTAAGAATACATGATGGCCAATGTCAAAGCACGATTCCTAATAGCAGAATTGATTAATTGTATATTCTTGAAAAATAATTGGATCAGGAAAATGTCAAATGTGCTAAATTTCAGTTAAAAGTGGCATCATAAAGGAATGCTGGTATATAAAAAAAATTCATTGCTCCTGAGCAGTGCATTATCAACAGACGGAATAGATCTAGGACTTTCCAAATATTTTGCAACCAGTTTCTTACAAATATTGTTGTGGACTGATTTAGCATGTTCCTATTATTATGAGCATCTTCTTGTATACTATTTATATTTCCTTCTAATTCTCATGGTAACCTATACACAAAAAGAATCAGATAGGACTGCAGGGGGAATGCAATCAAATAAGGGGCCCAACTTTTAAACATTTATAGTGTAAGCAGATACCATGGACCATGAATGCTATAGATATGGTAGCATAAAGTGAAATACTAATAGTAATTTTCCCAGAATCCACAACAAGCAATGCCCATATTAGCACCTCAACTGATATTTGCTGAAATCAAGCTAGTCCACCCCTCATGAGAATTTGCTTCAACGGGACCTACACTGGGTCATGGTTCTTATCTATAGAGGACCACCATAGTGATATACTTAAATGTTTATAAGACGATTAGTGAGCCTCTTATGAAGTAAAAAATTAGAAGGGACAACAAGTGACAGTACAGGACAGAATAAAACTATATTGTACCTTTTTGTTTCAGTACTTGTATGGAAGCACAAGCTAGTATTCAGCTATCTCAGATTAGGAGTATAGATGGCACAGAATGGTTGGCAAAAAGGGAGGCAAGGCAAGGATTTGACATTGTCCATGACCTAAAATTGTAATTTGAAAATTTGGTGGTCCATAAATGGTTCCAACTTATTTCTTTCATATACTGTAAAAACAGTCACAACAAAAGGTAATTTTTTTTTTAAAAATTCGCTAAGCAAGGTTTTTGTTGAGTGACTGATAAATGATGGAGACTAAATGCTTGAGAAAATTTCCGAATTATCTCATAAATTAATAAATTTTGTAATCTTTTAATGATTTTCTAAGTTGTCACAAATTTCCGATTGATCTAGTTTATTTTGTGATTTCTACAGAAAATAAGGATATTCTGAGGCAGAGATGATTCATATGTATTCATAAAATTTATTGCACAAAGTATGATATGATATTATCCATTCTGGACAACAGAAGTGTAGATTCTGTACTTACTATTCCCAATGCAACACCGTTGAAGGCGGTGTGGTACTCAAAGCTTGGAGTTGGAAACTCTGGTGTTGGGTATGCAAACAGCAATAAGAAACTAAGGGTGACCCAGAAGGATGTTACTGAAATGGAAAGAAATAATGCACATAATCAATAAAAATGGTGATAAATGATGCATGAACGATACCACGAACTCCCATTCTACATACCATTCTGTTCAGAGACTATAAAACTGTCCACATACTCATGAAATGTAAGCCAAAATGCAAGGATCAAGAGCCCAATGGCAAGGCCGCCCAAAACATCGACCAAGCTATGCATGCCAAGGTAAATTCTTCCTAAAAGGAATACCAAACTTCATTCATGAGCTGAAGTATAAAATGGCAGAAACCTCACCCACAACTCAAAACCATAATTGCAAGCTTACCCAAGCCAATGAGCCCCACAAGCAAGCATGCCATGGCAACTCCAGCAAGAACAAAGGAAGCATCTTTATTCTGGGTGTAAGAGATAACATAATGCACCAAGTATCTGCATCTCAATTTCAAAGAACAAAGTCGGCTTATATCCAAATCGAGCTAAACATGAGTTACAAAAAAGTTAAAAAAAAAGAAGGAGAGGAAGCATTGATACCCAGATAGGCAAACTGTGTTAAGAGTGTGAGAAGAAGGCAAACCATATTCCGCGGCATTCTCTTTCTCGTCCTTGGTAGTTGTAACTCTCCTAACAGGTGGAGAACTTGGTCGAGGAGCTGATACCAAATCCTAAAACACAACCACACACGCACATTCAAGAATAAAAGATAAGCACTCAATTATCAATTGAATTCGGCTAAAATTGAACATATGGAGACCAAAGGTCGATCATGGAAGAGCTACCTTAATAGAATTTCCCAAATAATCACAAAAAGCCATCAGAAGGGTCATCTGCCTGGCCAACTTACAATGCCCACTCTAAAATTTTACCAAAACCATTCAATCAAAATTTCAAATCTTGATGTACAAAATTACTGCAGAAGGAAAACAAAAAACCCTCACAAAATTGGAGAGAAAACATACCCAGAACAGCAGAGGAAGAAAAGCGGTGTAGAAGGGCACAGAGACAACACAAGACAATCCAGAGAACAAAGCGTCCAAGAACCCATGTTGGAAACTCTGCAAAACCAACAGAACCAAAACCATTTTACGGGAAACCAACGGAGGGTATTGCTCACCTGGATCTGAAGTGGTGAAATGGGTATTGCTCACCTGGATCTTAAGTATCAGAGGGGTGCCAGAGATGACATGGTGGGTGACCCAAGGTCGGATGAGGGATCTAAGCTTCTGGGTCACATTCAAATATGAAGAAACCACGATCCATATCAGAACACCAGAAAGAGACACGACCTGCCACCCGGGTATGCTTTCCATTCTACCCTCCATTCTCCAAACAGGAATTCAGGAAGGAAAAGACCCAAAAAATCAAAAAGAGGAAAAGAAAAAATAGAAGAAAGGACGAACTGGCTTTCCAGCCTTTTCTTCCTTTTACTTAATTCTTTTGAGATTTCATGGTACTATTTGTTATTTTGTGGGTTGTTGGCTGAAGCCGCTGAACAGCCAAGAACCCATGATAGAGAGAAAAGAACCTTCCCTGGAGTTGAACTGTACCAGAGGCAGGCATTCACGGAATGAGAGAGACAGAAAGACTCTGGGTTGTACAATTTTGAACCCACATGATTACTTTCTTTTTTAATTAATAAGATAAGAAATAAGACTTTTGCAGAATAAAAAGTCCCCGGGATTTGTCACTTGAACAGATTAACCCCTGGTATTTGGAAGATATTTTTTTAGATATTTTTTTACGTGATCGGAAGTTTTTGACCATTTTCAAATACCAGGGGATTATCCATAAGTGACAAATACAAGGAGGTATAAGGATAATTATATCCCTAAAAGGTAAATCCAGTCCCATTTAAGCTGATCCATGGTGGTTGAATGGTCAAGATTGTTGGAGCCCATCCGATGATTTGAATGGCCAGCATATATATGATCAGTGGTCATGACAGACCTTATTATATATAGTCAAGGGAAGAGAAGAAAGGGCCAGCCATGCTGTTGCTGGATTGAATGTAAGGATGGCAATGATTCGGTTAAAACCGATAAATTGAATAAACCTACTGGTTTTGTGTTTTGTCAGACCTCCAATTATGGATGGTTCGGTTAAATTAATAAACGAAAGCAAACCAAAATTTGGTAATTTTTGGCTTTTGTATTATTGGGTTTTGATTTGGTTTCTGCTTTATACGAAAAAGATCAATTTGATTCTGTTCTGGTTTTCTCATCCGGGATTGACTGGTTGGTGGGTGCATGAGAGAGTCCTTGGCGAAATACCAACTCCATAGCTTTCTTCGGACTTCCGTGGGATGCCACGCTAGAGTTCAATCCAAACACGGACAAGATCCCATTGGAGATGGCGACTACTCCTGTTACCAAAAAAAAAAGATGACGACTAATTCGATGTTTCATGAGGTTTCCACGTTAAGGCCGGCTTATATAAATAAAGTTAATTTTTTCCAAGCAAGTTCCCCGCCTGGTCAGGAACAAAGCTCTCAGGGGTTACTCATTAATTAACAAAAGGTCCTACAAGGCATGTTTATATTCTGATTGAGTAATGGAGAAACTTTGGTTACATGGAAGCACCATTACTTCTTTCAAATTAAATCAGATCTGGGCCTCCCATTTGAACAAAAGTTCTCCAATATTCTTCAACAAGCTAATTAACGGGGCATGAATTTGTCAAACGTCTCCACTCTTTACGTGGGTACAGTACATCACTGTTTCAAAACTCGTAACTCGGAAAACTCGCCCGAGTCTCATTTCAAAATTAAAAAAGTATTGTTGATCTCACGAAGGTTGAATTACTTTCAACTGGGTACAAATCTTATACCTGCTAGAAACCTTAGAAATTATCAATGTCTATATCAACCCGTAAGCCTATGTGTTATTCAAATGGTATCAGAACCAACCATCACATCTAAGGTTCGAGTCACGCAAGGAGCAACTTATAGGTTGGATTAAAATGTCTCGGTATTATCATGGTGTTAAGTCATTAAATACTAATAAGTGGAGTTGCCAAAAGAGAAAAGACTACCATCAGAGTTGTGGAAGCGTGCGTGGTGAAATATTACAGTCCTAGATGTTAAGTGTTTAGGTAAGTAACAAAGCAACAATGTATATAAGAGGACCCAATTATGATATTTCAGCACAGAACAGAAAGAAAAACCCACCCAGCTATAGCACTAGCATCACATCGATCTTACTGAAACAGACGATTAAGGTCGTGACTCGTAAGACAAAACACAGCATCGGCTCCTTTGGCACCAACCGTGTCAGTCAAAATATAGGAATTCACACAGATCGCTATATGTTGTGGAACACATAAAGTCGTCAAGCCAAGCACGATCGGAATCAAGAAAAAATAGAGCTTGCGACTTGCCAGCCATTGAGCAGGCACAGATAGGGATATTTTGGCGCAATGGAATGATGGATGTGCACCACCATTGCTTCCTGTCACCATTAACTAATCGTCAGCTCCACTACCGGCCCAGGCACAGATGGATGTTCTCATTTGGGTTCAAATCATTTCCTTATTCATACACAGACAACCGATTACATATGGCCCTTGTTGACTACAAGCTGGTAAGAAGAAATGAGAAATCCCAGTTATACGTTTCTTCTGTTCCCTATCACGCGAAGACTTTTTTTCATATTCCCATTGTCGTCTTTGCAAAGTTGGGGGACCCGAAAATCACGTCTCTCTGTTGTTGTGCGATTTGCGCCCACCAGGAAAATCATTCAAAATATTGTGGAGTTAATGGAAGACTATCTATAAAGGCCCATCATTCAAAATATTGTGGAGTTGAGGGACCTAGCCAGTGAGGATATAATGCTGCCTGAAAATCTTTGTTGTAGGAGCTTTCATAGAGAAGCTGCCTCCTTTCATGTAAAACCATATCAGAATAGTTTGAACATATTTGTTGGGAGAGGCTCATCGAATTAAACAGAAGTAGTACGTGTTTACAGAGAACATTATGATGATCTCTTGCATGGTGGATGGATCATGCATTTGAAGGACAAAAAGAATAAATAGTTCAACACAAAATCTGTTGAAGCCAGACTGTAGATATATATATATATATATATATAGGTTTGCTTCTGTGTTATTCAATCTGGGTACAGTCATATGTGTACGTATACCCAAGTACAAATTAAGTAGAAGCTACGTACGAAATTAAGGAAGAACCTAAGAGCATTATGCGTTGAGAAACTTAGGAAGCGATAATGCAGAAATTTTATTCATAAAGCAAGAAAAACCTTTTGCAATTAGTTGCAGGCTTTTACAAATCAAAGAGATTACAAATAACAAGAATGTATTGGACTTATCAATACATCCCTCTTCCTTTCATTACATGCCTCCTTAGACCTGGAATGTGGACATTTGAGATATAATCCTTCCAATCTATGGTTCCCACATCAAAGCCAAAGCTCCTTTTCTCTTCTTCAGACATCTCCTCCATCAGCTTCTGAGTGTTGCTATTGTCAAACCTAGCAATTACATTTTATGTCCTTAAGTCAGTAAAGTCCCCGGCAAAACAATATCCATTAATTCTTATACGTATATGAAAGTATATGACACATCCCCACCTTCCTCCATAAAAAGTGTAAGGCTCATAAATGTTGGCCAAGTACTTTGCTTGCTCCACTGATTTCCTGCATATGTTCTCTAGCTTCTGAGACAGCTTCCCATTTGAAGTGGCAGCTTCTACTAGCCCACTCCGGTGAACCGCATCTTTCCATATGTGGGACGAAAAGTCGTTCATGGAGTTGAAGAGCTTCATTCTAGGAACATGGATTGGCCTGCCTTTTGAGTCCATGTAAGGGGAAGAACTGAAATGCTCATATAGAAGACTGGCCAGGTCTTGGAAAACAAGTGGGTTGACCACAGATGAAGCAATCTGGTAGATGTTAAGTTCTGATTTCCCACCCTTCCCATGCTTTGCCATAGCAGCCAACATCGTGTTCACGACCATGTCCGCTGGTACCTACATCCATACATGAAATTAGTGAAGCAATATATAATTTATTGGAAGAATCATGTATAGATTTGGTTAATTATTATTTATACAGCTAGAATAAATTTGTATAAACCAACCAAATACAACTCACAACATCAAGGACTCCTTTGGGGTCTACAAGAAAACCTGTGAGCTGGCCTTTTCCATAATATAGAACAATTGGATCCATCATCCTGAGGTTTCCTCATAAATGCCAAAGAATATTGTTAGATACCCATGATGTTGATGATCACTTGGATGAAAATGACTTAAGGGAGGGGCATGGTTTGAGCATAGAAACCTGTTTCCTTCCATCCATCCAGGGAAAGGCTCTCTCCAAGTGCTTTCGATGACGCTTGGACGGATAATGACTAGCGGAAGTTCTCCTCTCATGTTATTGATTAGCATCTCACCCATGGCCTTAGTGAACACATATGTGTCTTGCCATCCATAGGTTCTGGCTCTGTTTAAAGATAATTATCACAAAAAAACAAAGAAAACAGAAAAAAAAGAACCCAACTCGTTTTGAATTGAGTTCTTCCAAAATTAATCATTAATGGACATTCGGTAGTCATATAGAGAGCAGGAAAGAAAAAGTTATCACCTATCCAGACCCAGTTCTTTCATCTTTTGAGCCACTGTAGAGTCTTGGAAGGCCTCCCTTGAGTCCAAAGCCAACTTTATTTCAGCTTCAATATCCAACAAAGGGAGGGATTGTAGTGGGGTTTCTGAGGTGACTCTCTCCCTTGCTATGCTGTCCCCTATACTGAAGGGCTTCTCTAGGATTCTTCCTTGCCTTTGGCCATTAACGTAAGCTGTTTTCAGGGCAACACTCATCTAATCGTTTTCAAGTGTGCATACACAATATTTTGTTTCTGTATTATAATTAACTGTTTATAATTTACCTACCAGTTGACACTTGAAGGAAAAGGTTTAGCTTCTTGCATCTCTTTGCAAAGGTCATAAGCCTACAAGGTCCTCTTGTGTTGATGTCAAGAGCAACATCATACCTGAAAATTCTTAATTAACCCAAATTGAGTGATGACTGAAACAATGATCTTTTCATAACAATAATAAGCCCAATCAAGGAGGATGGAGGGGAACCTTTCATCAAAGGTTGTATTGGCAGCAGAATTCACAACCACATCAACTTTCTCAGCTATCTCATCAGCTACATCTTCTTCCATCCCTAGATTGGATTCACAAACGTTTCCCACAACAGGAACCAGCTTGCTTAACATGAAAGCTTGATAGGAATTCCCATGGGTTTGTTGAAGGTGCTTGAAAAGCTCTGTATCTGTGATCTGAAAATTTATAGTACGTGGCAAATTATGAAGCATGACCAATAAACCAAAATGACCAGGAAGAAACTTAATGACCAAAAAATATTTTTTAAAAAAGGGCTAAAAGAAACATACTTCACTTTTTAATCTCTCCATTGCAATTTCTTTGTTTTTGGCCTTGATCAAGAGAAAAATCTTGCCAACATGGGGCTCTGTGCGTAAGATCTTCTCAATAAGCACTGCAGAAGAATCAAACAACATGAAACAATATCTTTAAAAACATCAAGTGAAGAAGGCCATGCACAAGTACTCAAAAAGAAAAAAAAATGAAATAAAGAAAAAAGGCAAGGTCAATGGTGGTCACTACCTTTTGCAACAAACCCAGTTGCACCAGTGATAAAAAACGTCTTTCCCTTAAGAAACCTGACAATCCCAATACCATCAGATAACTCCTTGAAAGTGGTGGTGGTGGTTGCATCATAAGGCACCAAATCCTTCACTGCTATCTGTTCATGTGTCTTTCCATTTGGTGATATGACCAAGTTTCCAGGATCCTTCAGAGCATTACCATGCTCCATTGTCACCACTTTCGGCCTCTCCGTAAAAACAGAAGACAACCCAGTAGAAGTTGTGGCATTACCATTACTTTGGCAAAACACCATGTTGCTCCTCTTCAAACGAGGCCGATTATCTTCTGCAAGCTTTGTTGGCATGATGAGGATGTGGTTATGGAAGAGAATCCCCATTGCTGCTCAGAGAAATGAAAGATTAAGAAAAGAGAAAAAGGGAAAGAAAAAAACTGATGTTTTGCAAGAAAAGATTGGTTGGATTGAAAACTCAGCTACTTACTTCCTAGTAAGTAAACAAGTAAACAAACTAGCTAGCTAATAAGAAAACAAGTAAACAAACTGAGCAGTATCATAAGATAAGAGATGGGTTGGGTTTGGTTTTAGGAGGAGGAGAGGGGAATGGTGAGAGAAGAAAGATGGGTGGGGTTGAGGTTTTAAGGGGGGAGGAGATGAGAGTTAGGTAATACCTAATTGCATTAATGTATGCATCTTTAAGAGTGGGATGGCACTCTTTTTGCCACACCTTCACACCTTCCATCATAGGCTAATCCTAACTCCTAAGATTAAGGGAGTTCTTTGATTATACAACGTGAAGTTCTAAAATGATAAGAAGATTTCTGGAATAAAGGTTGTGTTGGGTCGGTAGAAAGAGAGCCATTTGATTAAAAATAGTTTCAATTTTGTTGGAGTTGGAGGTGCGAACCTTGAGGTTTGAAATCGTCAACAACCGTTGAATTTACTACAGATGGTTCCTTAAATTTGAAAAATAAAATAACTTCACGCTGATTTATTTAAAAAAATTATTTTTAAAATACAATATTAGGCCACTCAGAGCCTACTCAACAAACCTCATTGTAGAGGATGTGTGCTCATCCTTTCGAAGTCCTTTCATTACTTGGGCATGTTACGTTAACCTAAAAAGGCTTCGGTGTATTTGTTAGCCAGCATGTATTGCGATCATAGTATGATATGCGTGACTCTAACTATAGTTAAACAGCCCGTGTTTAGAAAGAAGGTCTATCTTTACTATATCCAATAGGAAGCGCCATAGAAGAGTTTAATTTTAAAAAATACCTAAAATTATTTCATTAATTATATATATATATTAAAATTATTTACTGCAAATAGGAGAAGCCGTAATTATTTTTTTCTGATAAAATGCATAACTTCGCACCAAAAGCACAAATCAGGAGAGTAGGTCTCTATCAAAACATGTAATTTGAGCCGTTAAAATTCTTTTCGTCATCAAACATTTTAGAGTTAGGGTGACAATGAAAGAACACTATTGAATTATTGTATTGTAAAGCATTGGAATTCTTCGGCGGTGTATTTTAAAAAAAATTAAATCTATTATATTAAGCGGGGCGGGATGGCATCTGACGTGGCAGGTTCACATGCTTTGGGGCTGAGGTGGCAGGTTCGAGATATTACATTCCAATCTATTACATTCATTAGGCTTTTTTCGCGTTTGTGGTAGCCATCTAAGTTATCATAGATGCTATAAACTTGAACAAAAGCAGAAATCCTCATGATTATTGAAATATGTTTAAATAAATGAACCCTTGTAACTCTTTTATATGGTAATTGTATCTTTTAAGCTTTTGTAGAAATTCTCACTATAGTAGAGCTAGGATATATTGGATGGTCCTCCCATTGTATTGGCTAAGGATTTAAATCTACAAGGGCTTAACTTATTTAAATAATTTTATGACATTAAAGTGTTTACTTTTTGTAAAACCCCAGTTTTTTTTAGTAGGAATTTAATTAAAGGATTAATTAGTAGATTTAATTAAATAAAATTTGTGGAGATTTCAGCCATTAGGTGGCAAAGAAATAAGTACAATTTTATTAAGTAAGTGAGTACAAAATTTAAAAATTTGTAGCAATTAGAAATTTAGCAAACAAATATTTTATGTTATCCTCAACTTTAGGGAGGGGTAAATATAAGATTTCGATGGTTAAGTTAAGGTGAGTAATAAATCTATTAGGTTAAGGGAAGAGGGTTTCGAGACCTAATAGATTATTAGGTTAAAATTTCTGGTTGAGGGAAAAAGAAACCAGAGGCCATGTATTTAGATTGGCCGCTGCCTGGTACCTGAGGGCATCGGCCGATAAGCTTTGATCTTCGGAGGAGTCGATCAAAAGGGTTGGAAGCTAGAAGGAAATCCTCTATTCGGTGAGTAGCATCGTTCTAATTTGATGTTTTTGGGTTTTGTCTATGGGATTTAGCCATATGCATGATCTCGGAGAAATAACGATTCGCCGATGTTTTTGGTATAATTTTAGAGGCGAAAAATGCATGTTGTTAGATTAATTTCGAATTGTGTCTAATAGTCTTTGGAAGATGGTAGGAGTGTAGAAAAGTCGTTACAGATGTGAGAAAATGAGACAGTCAAGGAGTTCTGGGAGTTACAGAGAGTCGCGAGTTGAAGGTGGTGTCTGCTGACTTGGCGCCTACCTAGCGCCAAGTGGTAGAGTCAGCGCCAGATATGATTTTTGTTCTCGCCGAATTCGCGCTCATCTCGCGCCAAGGGTTTTAGTTAGCGCGAGATATGGTTTTGTTCTCGCCGAGTTCGTGCTCATCTAGCGCCAAGAGTTTTAGTGAGCACGAGTGGTAATTGGGGTTATCACCGAGTTGGGGCCGACCTCGCGCCAAGCGCCAGAGGTCAGCGCACCCACTAAAAATTTGCCGAAAGGTGTGTCTGACCAAATAAAGCCAAATTTTGATATTTTGGGGTTTCAATCTCTTAGCCAATGACTTGATTAGGATCTTAGAATTACTTTTATTTGTTCAAAACACCCGGAGATTATTAAGTCGAATTATTGGTAAATCTTAGGAGTTCCGAAGTAAATTTTGAAGGGCTATCGGTAGGTTATTACTGTTCTTGACACCAGGGGTTAATGAATTAGTTTTCTCTTATGTTCTACACTTGTTCTTGATTGAGAAATTATTTAACCTGGTTTTACTTGATTTAGAGTTCTGAACGGTATTTGTAAAGTTTATCTTGGTGGAGTAAATAGATTTTTTTCTATCAGTTAGACATGTGCTTTGGGTTGGAATATTTACTGAGATATCATGAGTCGCTGTTCTGGTCCGGAGTGACCTGTGTTTAGCTGTGTTGTGTTATACATGATGATGGATATGTTTGGTTTTAATGTGATGTCAGAGTTGAGTTTATACGATGGTTTTTTTGTTTTGGTTTAGCTTGTCCTGGATCCAGAGTTTAAGCTTAGTAATGTGATGTATATGTTTTATTGGGGTAATGGCATGGCCATGGAGTGTTGCCACAACCGGTGTAGAGCAGCCAGAAACCCTGAGTAGGCCGGCATTGGATGACGAAACCCTGAGTAGGCCGTCATTTTAGAGTATACCCTGAGTATGCCGAAACTGTGTATTGTGAGACATGGTAAAAATCAATTCAATGACTTCCTAATCATCACACGGGATTGGTTAAAAACAAAGAGTCGCCACTATTCTTTTAAAGTGTGAATGGACACCAAAATATCAAATAAGTATAAAAAGGCAAATTTAGGGTAAAAATAACCCTATTAAAAAAACAACCAGAGATGGGTAAGGAGATTAGGTTATGAATAAGGGAAGGTGTTAGGCACCCCTATTCATCCACACAAGGTGGTTGCCAGGCATTGTTCATGTTTTTCAAAGGAAAAAGGCTTGCTAATAAAAAATCATGAAAAAACACAAAAAAGATAAAAATGTATGGCTTTTTCATACGAATAGCCTGATTGATCCAGAACTTTCAAATATGATCATACCATTCCTAGGATTTCATGATCAAAACAAAATTGAGATGAAATCAAATAAAACCAAAATAAAGTAAAAACTTAAAAAATCTAGCTTCAAGTTAAATTCTAGAAATCTAGAAAAATATGATTTTTATAAAATATTGCAAAATTGAACTTGAATAGTCCAGGATATAGGTAGAGCCCAAATTTCACATTAAATCAAGAAATCAAAACCAAAAATACCCACGTTGATGAAGAACATCAAAAGGGGATAACTTAGACCGTAGGGGTCTTCTCTCAAAAATGAAAAAGGATTCAAAAACAATATCATGAAACCCTAGAAGTTATTTTCAGGCTTCTGAATCCAGATCTATCATACTGATCATGATAGATCCAAGATCTTAGCCTAATATCACAAAAATCACGAAAACAATGCTATAGGTGCAAAAGTGGTGAAAATCTCAATTTTAGGAGAAAAAGAGGATTTCATGCTATGAACATCATAATCATCATAGATTCATTCAGATTCAATCACTAGATCATTAAAACATTAGTAGGATATCCAAAGTAGCCATATCTCACAGATTAGAGCACATGGGGGTCTACCTATGGATCCACATGTTCTCTTTTCCCCTAGCTCTCTCTTCACATTTTACGGCTAGAGAAGATTCTTGAGGTACTTGGAGATAGGTTTGGTGATACAAACACAATCAAATGCCTTATTTTATAAAAAAGAGAAAAACAGATATGGGGTTCTATTCTAGGGATCCACCTGTTCTCTTTTCCCCTAGGTCTCTCTTTACCTTTTACGGCTAGAGAGACTCTTAAGGTACTTAGAGACAAGCTTAGGAATACAAGATAAAAGGAGGCCTTATTCTACAGCAATGGAGAAGATCCTATTACTTCTAGAATTGAAGACAGAAAATAAAAGGGAAAAGAGACTTACCTGGATTGAGCAAGCAGAGGAGCAGGGATTCCTCTCTTCTCTTGGAGCTCCTTGGACTTCAAATTTTCGTAGCCCTTTGCTTGAGGAGAAGCCCTCTATTTATAAGTAAACCCAGGGGTATGGTTGGTCCAGAGGGATATACCAGGATCTTCCAGATTGAATTGAAAACAGGGATAATGCCCATCCATGGCCAACAAGGATAATTCGAATAAATAAATTCGCTTATTCAAAGAGATATTTGGATGCAGATAAGGCTCAGAAATCGAGCAAAGATAAAATTTGCACAAAACCCCCATGCCCGTATATATATTACGGTCGCGCCTTGCCCGTATTATTAATACGGGCACGCCCTGAATGTATATCAACTGCGGGTATGATCAAACCGTAAAAAAAATACGGTCATGACCAGCTTAGCCAGATTTTATACTTTTTTGACCTGTTTCAAATTCCAATTAATATTTTCAATTATTTTCTCATTTTAGTGCAATTTGGGGTGTCTACATATACATGGAGGTGTGGATGTCGCTCTGGTATTTTGATTAACCAATCTAAACAACTACATGACATTGATCAAATGTTGGGTTTTTTTTTATTTAGCATGAAATATATTAGTGGATTGTTGCAGAAATTCGGTTTTCTCGAGAGGTGGTTATAATGATATTGGATTTCATGATTATTTGGATTAGTTGACAATCGTACTCAGATTTAATTACATATTGGTTTTCATTAGCTATATCATTGTGTCTGATGAATTACTGTGAGTTTAGTCGGATTAATCGAATTATTGCCATTGTTACTTGTGAAATTATTCGATTCATGTTTTAAAACTAGGCAAAAATGTATTTTTGCATGCATATGCTACTCGCTGAGATATTCGTATCTCATTCCGTTTGTTTTTATTTTGTTTTTAGATACGCTTGGAGAGCCCGATACTTGCAGATAGTTTACTTGGTCATGTGAGTTTATTAATTTGGGATTATTTTAGCGCACTTTGTTTTATAGTTATTATTATATTCATGTTTTTCCTTCACTCTGATAGTGCAGTCTTGCGTTACATAATAACCTCTGGAGACGAGTTATAGGTTTTCTACGTAACTCGGATTCGGGGCGTTACACTTTTTGATAAGAATCGCTTGAATTAGTCATTTGGATTTAATGTCTTGACAATAGTACACATTCATTAGGCTTTTTTTCGTGTTTGTGGTAGCCATTTGATACTTTATGATAACTCTCACTTCACTTGGAGGCTAAGCCTCCAAAGTGACGTTGTAGCGCCCCAGATCTGGGTCTGCCCTATCACGGCACCGACCCGTCCCTGAGACCTACTTATGGGCCCAATAAAACCTAATAAACACAATTTCCTGGGCAATTACCATGTAATTATCAGAGTGCATAATTAAAGAAAGCATGGAATAAAAATTTTCCATCCAACAAAAGATTTCCTGTATTACAATCTCCAAAACATGATATCTGTGCATACAAAATACAACTAAGGCATCTAATTGCAGACAAGATTTTTCCCAAATATACAGACATATACAAAAGGTAAGCTCCCAAGAGTATAAATCCAAAAGTATTATTTACATCCCATTTAAAACTCACTAACAAAATACAATATCATAAAGAGAGTCCTACTGTGGGTAGTAGTAATAGTCCTCGGGTCTATAGTCTAGATCTCCCTCTATGCGTGGCTCACCAGGAGGATTTGAAAACAAATCCGGTAAAACAAAACACGCGTGAGATTTAAAGTCCCAGTAAGCAGCAAACATGCATGGATAGAAACAGTTTATGCGCAGTTTTATAACGTCATGATCACATTCACAAATATAAAATGTAAATCTCAAGTCAAAGCATCTCAATCGAATAATATATGAATTCAAATCGGCAATTACAATCAAATACTGCAAATATGTCTTGTTAGGACTCGTGAGTTGGCGTGTCTCTAAATTAGGTTAATGTCCACTGTCCATTTGCCACCTATACGACTTACAGAGAGAAGCCTAGCTAGGGACATCTCAGCAAGCAGAGCACCCACGCATGGGTTGGCAAGTGACAACCAAAGTAATAATCAAGGCTAGTGGAATGCCCCATTCACTGCTGAACCAAACCATAAGAATCACAAGAATTCCTACTGGTTCCCGGCGACGGGTGGTTGCCGCAGTACCTCTGTTCCCCGAGAGGACCTCACCGATTCCCCACAGTGGAAAGCTATATGGACAAGAAAAATTAACACTAACAAGCCAACACCGACACACTACTAGACTCACTGTGGATCCACACTAAGAATAATGTTCAATTAGACGACTCATAAATCAAAACAAACCATTCAATTCCGTGAGTAAAACCAGTGCTTAAACCAAAGCCAAGTGGAATTCCCCATCCACTATCAAATCAATCGAGGCTTAGTGGAATATCCCATTCACCGCCAAATCACGACATAAGCCAAGTGGAATTCCCCATCCACTATCACATCAATCGAGGCCAAGTGGAATTCCTCATCCACTGCCAGTAAAACAATAAGCCAAAAGCCTTGTCAAGTTATATAAGGGTTTTTCAATATCGTTTTCATAAATCCAAGCCAATCAAAACGAAGGTCATAAAATCCTCAAAACGTATTTTTGATGAGTGGGTTGATCTTAAAAACCCCAAATAAGTCATTATACCAAAATTCAATGGATTCCGAGACAAAAAGTTATGGACCTCAAAAATATTGTAAGTCTGGTTGAAAACGTTGACTTTTCGGTGTCGAATTTTTCTAAACAAATCTACAAGGAGTTTGGGGCTCAAATTGTGGTTGTAGTCTATTGGAGGGTATACAATTCATCTAGAATTTTCTGGGCTTCTGAATCATTCATTTGGATATCAAACTTAAAAAGTGGCCATTTTTTAAAATCGGGAAAACTGGAAATTTAGGCATAAACTAGAAAGTTGACTTTTTATTGGTTGGGAATTGGGCTTTGTGAGTATTTTTATTGGTTCCAAATGGGGGGTAAAACCTTATTTACCTATAAAGACTAAAGTAAATGGAGCAATAAATACACAAGAGAGTTAGCTTGTTTGGAAAAGGGTTGAGGAGAAAGAGGGTGAAGAATTCTCAAAAAAATAGGGTCAACGCGCGGACGTTGAGGTTGGACGTGCGCGCGTTGAGGTAATACACAGGACAACGTTCGGGCGTTTAGGTTTAAAGTGTGCGCGCCCAGGTTTAAAACAGGGTCGACGCGCGCGCTAAGGTTGGACGCTCGCGCGTTGAAGCTCGCGATTAGCCTCACGATTAATAGTGGGGATTAATCCTGCCTTAACAGAAACTCATTTTGGGGGGTTTTGACTCAGGATTAATCGCGAATTTTCAGGATTAATCGCCACCTCGGGTTTTCAAATATTTTTTGGCTATTTTCGACTCAAAACTCATACAACTCCTTCCTAACCTTTCCAACACCAAATGGGATGATCATAAATCATCCCAAATCCACAAGAACAAAAATTAACACATGAAACTTCATTCCAAACACAAAACTCATACCAAAATCTGGAGTATCATTAATCTAGGTTGCAAACACATAATAATCAATAGAAAACAAACCAAGAGTGTTATAAATCAAACCTACGAGTTTTAGAAGCAAATACCAACATGCAAGATCATTTCTTCAAAATCAATCAAACCCTAGAGAGAGAATACGAATTTTGGTAATTCATTTTGTTTTGAAGGGTTTGCTACTTACATGTTGATGGAGAAACAAAACTTCTCTTCAAGCTCCCCTCTTCTTCTCCTTCAAGCTTTTCAAGTGAACTCCCATTCTTCTTCTTGTTCTATACGTCCAAGGCAAGAGAAATGGGTTTTCAAACACTTAATTAGAAATTAGGGCATCCTTTTATATGCCCAAGTTTTGGGCTTTTCAAATCTGCCCCTAAACAAGGCTTTTATTCGATTAAAACCCTTGGGGGTACCTTAGTGTTAAGTATGGGAGTACCTTTATTGATAAGTAGAGGGTACCTTAGTGTTATTTGCAGGTGTACCCAGGTGTTTTAAGGGGTTTTTCCTTAGCCATTTCAAAAGGCATACTCTAGGGATGCTTGAGGGTACTTTAGTTATACAAAATGGGATACCCTAGTGTGAAGTGGAAGTACCTTAGTGTTATTGAGAGGGTACCTTAGTGTTTCAAGGGATTTACCTTAGTCGTTCTAAAGGATAAACTTTAGATAAGCTTAGGGGGTGTACCTTAGTTATATTGAGGAGGGGTACTTAACTATAGAAGGGGTGTACCTTAGTTATATGAGGAGGTACATTTAAGTAATACAAGGAGGGTGTACCTTAGGTAATATAGGGGATGTACCTTAGGTATATTGGAGGTACTTTAGTAATATAAATGGGGTACCTTAGCTGTAGAAGGGGTTATACCCTAGGCAAAACAGTGGGGGGTTATCTTACTTATATAAGGGTTACTTTAGTTAGACAAAAGGGAGTACTTTGGCTATATAGGGGGTATACCTTAGGTAAAACAGTGGGGGTACCTTACTTATATGAGAGGAGTACCTCGAGGAAATACAAGGGTCTACCCTAGGTAATGTAAGGGATGTACCTTAGTAATATGAGGGGGTACTCTAGCTATACAAAGGGGGTACTCTAGCTATATAAGGGAATGTACCTTAGGTAAACAAGGTGGTACTTTAAGTAAAACAATGGGGTACTTTAGTTAAAATAAATGGACACCTTAGGCAATACAAGTGAGCTACCTTAGGTATAATTAGATGGTACTTTAGGTATACATGTGAGGTACCTTAGGCAATGCAAAGGGATACCTTAGGTAAACACAGAGATACCTTTAGGCAAACACAAGGGGATACCTTAGGCAAACACAGGGATACCTTAAGCAATCACAAGGGGATACCTTGGATGAACATAGGGGTACCTTAGGCAATTAAAGTAGGATACCTTAGGTGAAACAGTGGGGTACCTTGGGTAATACTTAGGTGTACTTTGGGCATACAATGGGGGTACCTTGGGTATAGAAGTGAGTTATCTTGGGTATACTTAAGAGGTTATTGGGTATTCTTGAGAGACACTTAAGGTACACTTGAGAGGTACCTTGGGCATTCTTAAGAGTTACTTTAGGTACTCTTAGGGGATAATTTGGGTACACTTGGGAGGTACCTTGTGTATATCTTGAAGGTACTTTAGGTACACTTAGACTAATTGGAGGGTACCTTAGCCAATTGAAATTGAGAAATAACATTATCTAAGCTTACCTTAATAACCTTCAATAGAGATCAATTTGATTTCCCCCAATTCCTTAAGCTTGATCCACATCCACCTCACATTCATAACACAAATGCTTAATTAGTCTAATAATCATACTTTAAGTAATTAAACTTAATAATTAAGGTATAATCCGGGTCGAGGTTTTACAGACGTAGTCTGTAATGTTGTCGATTGAGGGTACGGATTGGGTGAGAGAGAAATAACCATTAAATGCGGCAGGGTGAGAGAGAGAGAACCATTAAATGCGGCAGAGTGAGAGACGAAAGAGAGAGACGGGTGAGGGAGTCAACTTTTGAAAAAAAAGGTTTCTTCTCTTGTATGGTAGAGCATTAAATGCGGCAGAGCGAGAGAGAGGGTAAGAGAGAGAAACGCGTGAGGGAGCCAATTTTTGTTAGGTCCGGACATCCGAGGCTGCCCGAGGCCGCCATGTCAGCCCGAGGCAGTCTCTTTTAATATACTAGATTTTGCTGGGGTTGGAGGTGCAAACCTAGAGGTTTGAAATAATCAACAACCGTTGAATTTACAACGGATGGTCCCTTAAATTTGAAAAATAAAATAACTTCACACTAATTTATTTGAAAAAAATTATTTTTAAAATACAATATTAGGCCAATCACAGCCTACTCTACAAACGTCATTGTAGAGGATGTGTTTTTTTTTGGTAATAGCCAGCCCTATTCAATTTCATTAAAAAAGAAGTAATACTAAGAAATTGATACTCATAATCCCTACCAACCACTACAACTTCTGCTCCAGCAAATATGAAAAGATTCAGGTTGAGGGCTAGAGCCACAATCATCGACGATAAACCATCGAGAATGCCTGATGAAGGGTCCACTCGAAGGTGGATTGAAAATCCTATTAAAGGGGAAGCCGTCTTCCATACCAAATAAGTGACAAAAAGAAGAGAAGTAAACGGAAAACCGCTACAAACCCAAACAAACGGAAAATCCCATTGTAAAGGATGTGTGCTCATCCTTTCGAAGTCCTTTCATTACTTTGGCATGTTACGTTAACCTAAAAAGGCTTCAGTGTATTTGTTAGCTTGCATATATTGTGACATCAGTCAAACATTGGACGTAATTTCAGCCCCCCCTCTCTTTATTTTTCTTTTTTTTGGATATATTTTGTTACAAGAATTGCTTGCCTATCACATAGCCAGTATACAAATGCACTCCCGTCATACGGACTCTCATCCCCTATCGCGCGTGCTGCATACACCTCCTCACATTTATTGGGGGGGGGGGGGGGGGGGGGGGGGGAACCCACCATACATTTGAGGGCCTCACCATTCATTTGGGGCCCCCCCACCATTCATGTGAGGGGCTGTCTACAGCACGCACTATAGACGATGCCCATTCCTGTCATACTTATGTTCTGGGGAGTGTAGTTTTAAAAGAGACTCGCGAACTTGTGTAAAGGGCAACTTGAACAACTTGAAATGTTTCACTTAAAGGTGAGCTGTTAAGCACTCTTCCTCTCATTAAGAGAGGATGGGTTTTGAACCCAACCATTAGATAAAGACATTATATATAAGGCTCCGCCACCGTCCCAAGTCATACCCAACTCAGGCCAATAACCCCATAGAGCTCCATTTGGGTTGTGGATTTATACCAATTGTACACCGTTCCAAATTAATAGTTTTGGGTTTACCCTAGGTACTAGATATTGTTTGAGGTAGGCTAAGTACCAATAAAAGGATTTGATTAATTTGTGGTTGTTACCAACAAAAGGATCATCTTATGTACAGATATTGCTTGCATTCAATCATGCACCTGTTTTTGCAATGGACGTTGTGATTGTGCATCCAATTAAAGAAAAATCAAAATTAACTGATCAGGGTGGTGGGTACGACTTGCCAGTTTCGAAATCTTGAGACGTTGAAACCCTTAAATATACTCATCAATTCTTCATATCGGTTTTTTTTGGTGGGAAACGCACAACAAACAACTTTATTATCTTTTAAATCTCCTTACATGGGAACCTCCGAAGAAGTCCGATTGAAGAGAGGAAAACATAAATAGAAGTGGGTGGAAAACCCAGCAACACGAGAATTCATATCGGTTGCAGGCCATATGAGCCACAAATTCTCAGACAGAGTCGGTGCCGCGTCAGTTAATGGAGACAACTAGCTTCACCTGAAAAGAGACCCACCACCCTTAAATATACTTATCAATTCCTCGTACCTGTTACCTGATACTCTCGTCCTCACTCAATCTAGGAGTTCCTGTGGGTGCTCAAGAGGAGGGTGGCCACACCCATTCCATGTATTCGCTTTTCCAGTACACAAGGTGGTTGTGAGACGGGTCCTGACTGCAATAGATTTAGATCTAACTACCAGTACAC
Organism: Buxus sempervirens; assembly: GCA_947561395.2. Taxonomy (NCBI): domain Eukaryota; kingdom Viridiplantae; phylum Streptophyta; class Magnoliopsida; order Buxales; family Buxaceae; genus Buxus; species Buxus sempervirens. The sequence continues at coordinate 1,545,393 of OX387183.1, read as the reverse complement.
ATTAATGATGAGATGATCAATACAAAATAATGCAAGTTTTCTAATAATACAAGAAAATTTTGAGCTTAAAATGATTCCAACTCAAGTAGGGAAATTTTGTAGAACATGCCGGGAACATAAGTTTGAGCAAACAAGGCCTCGTTTTGCATTTATTCTCACTTTGGGGAATATAAGTTTTGTGAACTCGTTATAAAAATGAGCTAAGAGAAGCTCAGTTTAACATTTCTTATAGAGGTTATAAATATTACACATATGCCACTATTTTAAGTTAAAATAACTTTTTATAAAACAAAAAAGTGTAAAGAAGTCTTTATAATAAGTTTCAAAAACCCGATGTTACACATTTGCCACTATTTTAAGTTAAAATAACTTTTTATAAATCAAAATTAACTGCACAAAATCAAAATATTGTTTGGAGTACCACTGGATATGGGGGGGATGCTTGTAATTGACTGTAAATGACCTTTTCCACCCTTCCAACTGTGAAATAACAGTCATATTTAAGGGTACAGGTGGTTAAAAGCTATTTTTGGTTTTTTATAAATATGCCTAACCCTTCCCACTCCAAACCACACCTCTCCTCTTCCTTTGTTAGAATCTTGTTCAAAGTTTTGGCTAATGGCCAGTAGAGTGCTCACATGTGGGGCGTCTCTAGGCCAACCATTAGCCAGTCTCTAAACAGGACTCTAGGAAAGTTATGAAAAACACTTTTGCATTTCCTCATTTAGACACGATTTAAGAGATAAGTAACTTTTACTTGTAATAATTAATTTATTTACATTTTTTTGATCAAAATCTATCCCAGTATGTGTAAAACAATTTTGTGAATAATAAACATATTTTTCAGAATTTTTTAAATGATTTTTTACTATTTTCCTTTGTTTTTTAGGAAAAAAAACAAATTTTCAGACCCAGGCCCGACGGCCCTCCGCGTGCTGGGCCGTGCCTGGGTATATATTAAACGAGCCTGGCGGGCTGCGGCACGCCCAACCCGTGCTAAACGGGTCTAGACCATGCCGGACTGGCCCGTTTAGCATCCCTACCCAACGGTATATATCTACATAAGTTACAGAATATACAGATGAAACCCAATTGAAATCAAATCGATTCTGATTTCAAAATTGAAAATCTGTAAAACCAGATACAACACCGACCAAAATGGAAATCTTTTTTGAAATAGATTCTGACTTTTGGGGGAACAGTTACAGATGAAACCCAATTGGTGATGCTTTCTCTCTGGCCATCATTTCACTCTTCCCACTGAGCAACCACATGCTTCATTTGTTTCTTAGAAAACCACTGGAGCACTAAGCTTAGAATTTCCTTTTTATCCTACCAAAAAAAAAAAAAGAATTTCCTTTTTATTTTTATCTTTCAATCTTTGAGACTACAATATGCTTTTGCATCCTAAATATATATGATGCTTCTTGTCACCATTTAAAGATTAGATTTGTATCAAATTACTTCAATTTTAAGGAACCATCCGTTGTAAAATCAAAAGTAAATTCATCTTCCAATCCATACATTAGTTTGTAAAGAAAATGGACATATTAAAATTCAGATAGCTAGTATCCGCTTCAATGCTTATATAGTTTGACCCGGTTCCATATCTCCCAAAGATGCTGATTTTGTTAGGTTAATTTGAATGATCAAATATGATTAGTTCAGGCTTTGGTTGTCATTATTTGGGTTGCACTACATGGCACTGGCAGTTGCCAAGTCTACAGCAATCTTAAGCCACAGATTCTCAAACAGAAGTTATGGACTTCACCACGACTTCGCACTTTTTATACATAATTTTTTATTTGGTTCCATCTTCTTGGCTTATAATCCATGTTCTGTTCTAATGGAAGACAAAGTTAAGCATAGATAGAGATCTGGTTTTGAACTTGGAGTTCAAAACCAGAAGAAGATCAATTCTTATCTAACATATTGAGATAACCCCAGAAAAGAAAAGCAATATATTTGACATTAAGCTTTTAAAAAGAGAGAATTTCTTTGAACTTGAATCTGGGGCTTTGAAAAATTAAATCCACATGAGAAAATGATATAGCTCATAAATTTTCTATTCAGGATGTTCTTGTAGATTATGAAAATAAGAAAAACCAAAATGGATATCATTGAATAATAAGAAGAAAGGAGCTTTCAAACATAAGAAAAACTGTCAAACCTAACTCATCTAATGTAAACAAACATATTCCACAAGAACTCTGTTCTTTCAATGCCCTGTTCCTATATAACATCAAACCTAAGAACTAAAGAGTCACATGAAGTGTATCCAATCCATGCACCCACATCTAAACTACCGTGGTGTCCTTCCTTGACGGGAACTACCCTCACCATTGTTGTGACTATAAGGCCTGTTATGCCTGTTACCATCCTCGGAATGTCGCCATCCTTGCCCGGAACTACCATGACCACCACCATTGTTGTCAATATAAGGCCTGTTACCATCCTCGGAATGTATCCATCCTTGCCCAGAATTACTGGTACCCTCACCATTGTTGTCAATATAAGGCCTGTTACCATCCTCGGAATGTATCCATTCTTGCCCGGAATTACCGGTACCCTCACCATTGTTGTCAATATAAGGCCTGTTACCATCCTCGGAATGTATCCATTCTTGCCCGGAACTACTGGTACCCTCACCATTGTTGTAAATATAAGGCCTGTTTCCATGCTCTGTATGTCTCCATCCTTGCCCAGAACTACTGGGATCCTCACCATTGTTGTCAATATAAGGCCTGTTACCATCCTCGGAATGTATCCATCCTTGCCCGGAACTACTGGTACCCTCACCATTGTTGTAAATATAAGGCCTGTTTCCATGCTCTGTATGTCTCCATCCTTGCCCGGAACTACTGGGATCCTCACCATTGTTGTCAATATAAGGCCTGTTACCATCCTCGGAATGTATCCATCCTTGCCCGGAACTACTGGTACCCTCACCATTGTTGTAAATATAAGGCATGTTTCCACGCTCGGTATGTCTCCATTCTTGCCCGGAACTACTGGGATCCTCACCATTGTTGTCAATTAAAGGCCTCTTACCTTTATCGGTATGTGTCCATCCTTGGCTGGAACTGTTGTGACCTTCACCATTGTTGATAGGAGGATTCTCATGAATTATTAAAGGTTTATGAACCATTGGTGTCAGAGAATCAACAATATTCGGATCAGTGTTTAACCAGTGCCATCCCTCGGCGTCATCTGAGTAGTCCATGAAAGAATTTTGATTGGAATTTTGATTGTACCAAAAATCATTGCCAGGGGACACTGATGGGGGATCAATCAAACTCAAAGAAGGATGCATAGAGGACTGAGGAGCAGCATCAAGTTGTAGAAGATGATTGCTAGACTGGTTATCCACATTGGTGGTCATCGGATTCTGGAGAATACCATAAGCAGAATTATATCCAAAAGGATTCTCTATGTCGTTGAGAAATTGTTCGTCGGACAGTTCCATAGAATCACTCGGGAAATTGAACTCAAGCACTGCAGATGAATCATTCACATTGGTAGCTGCTGATGATGCAGGCTCATCAATCTTCACCTGATTGTCTTTGGCAGAGCGACGACGACCCTTTGAGCCTTTCTTTGGTTTCCGATAAACTTTACAAAGTACCCAGTCGTCCAACTGCAAATACGATCCAAATTTAGTGAGTGGAGAAGAAGAAGAAAGTAAAATCATGATTAAAAGATGTCTTAAACAAGAAGCCATGCTTAATTACTTACCCTCATCTTATCTGCGTTCTTATCCTTCACAGGCTCTGAATTGCAATAACCATAGTCTGCAACGAACTCGTGCATTTTCCAGTCCGTCTTCGTTTCTTTCTGCGGCTTCCCCTTATAGAAAACAAGTGCATTCCTTTGTCCCATCTTATTGCCGCTAACGTCATACACATTCTTAACAGATCCTGTGGCTTTCCAGAATCCTTCACCGGGTTTGTTAACGCCGGCAGCCCTATTAGGTCGATTCCCCTTTGGATATTTCCGATCTCTTGATGTGAGGAAGAACCATGCTCTATCTCTCCCTTTCTTGTACGGTACTGTCAAATCAATTACCCCGTTACATCCATATCTATACTACTAATAAAGAAAAGACGAAAGAATATTCCTTCTATGGTCTCTTTCTCTTTTTCTCTTCCCAAACAAAACAATTCTTTATTTTGTAACTATCTATCTAAGTGGGTCCACGTTTTCTACACGCAGTCCCTTAATCAAAAGAAAATTAACAAGGTATAATAGGATTGAAATCGTGTGTAGCAAGACCTTGCGGCACTTGCAACCGCCATGCAGCATCTCACGGATAGTGTTTTTTTCATATTTCAATGTGAAAAAACACTTTCACATTAAAAAACACAAACCATGAGATGTTGCACGTGGATTACGGCGGCTGCAAACTATGGCAGACGATTTTATTCCGTATAATAGTAATACCAATTTTAATTTATTTAAAACTTAAGCAGTAAAATTGTTCTTAGATTTCTTTTTCTGATCATCTATCTACGTTCTTTAAAATAAATAAATAAATAAATATGCTATAACAGTCATGGAAACAGAAAAATATGCATCTACGTAAACAAACCTGTGAGGTCTTCCGGATTGTATTTGTACAGGTTAACTTCTCTGATTTTATTTTTGGGTAGAGGTTGGCCTTTAATCTTTGGAATTAAGAAATCCACCATGATCTCGTCGTTGTCGGGATCGAACTTGTACCCAGGATCCGTTGATTTAGAGTGTTCTTCATCGTATTCTGCATTGGAGTTGTTGGATGTGGCAATGCCATCGTCCATGGTTTGTTCTCGTTTAGGTTTTTTTCCTTTGGAGTTGTTGGAGGTGCCTTCGTCCATGGTGCCGGGGAAGAATCTCATTCTCTCTAAGCAAATAATGTGAGATAAACGAACAAGAGGCCGAAGCGAATAGAAGCTCGATTTTATATTAATGGTACCGGGGAAGGATTATTTATCTCCATCTCCATCCGTTCCCAAGTTAGAGTAGGACTAGGAGTTTGGGTTAGAGTTTTAATCCGATTTAATCTCTCCATTCTAACGGTCGAATAAGGAGTAGGAGCTTGATCGTGTATTAGTGATTGATTCTCTCAAACCTAATCCAAGTAGAAGTAGAAGATTTGCTCCGTTGAGATTACAGTTGATGATGTCTGCCACTCGTCTATGAAATTCGCCCAAGGTTTGCCTTTGTCCCGACTTCTCTCTCTTGTCTGTCTCGTCTTGGGAAGGGTTTTTTTCCCCATTTAGAAATTACATACTAGAAATTGATTCTTTTGAACAGATGAACAGATTTCATTTCAATACGTTCTTTTACATGAGCTACCAGGCGAGATGGCTCGAATAATTCCATGTTGTTGAAGATTCCAGGAGACAGATGATGTTTGATGAATCACTGGCGAAATACTGGTTTTTCTCTCTTCTTTTACATGTTTAATAAATTTTTGTTCATGTTTTTCTTTCCCTTTTAGCAGTGATTTTCGGTATATAAGATTCACGTTTTCGTTAATGATATTACTGGAGCATCTCATCTCAAATCTTTTCCTCACATGAAAAACTGGTGTTTAGAATAATTTTACAAGTAAAATTAAGTATAGAGATTCTATAGGCATTGTTCTTTTCTTTGGATCTTTAAAGATGGTTTGATTGTCATGTATTGTGGTTACTCCAGATTGCTATAGAAAACTAATGTTATACCCAAATATAAAACTCTATTATCTTCTAATCCAGACATTAGTTTGTAATGAAAATGAACATGTTGAAATTCAGATAGTATACACACTTCAATGCTTAGTTTGACCCAGTTCCATATCTCCCAAAGATGCTGGTTTTGGTAGGTTTGAATGATCAAATATGATTAGTTCAGGCTTTGGTTGTCCTTATTTGGGTTGTACATGGCAGTGGCAGTTGCCAAGTCTACAGCTATCTGAAGCCACAGATTCTGTAGTCTACAACACTTGTTATATATGATTTTTGTTTTGGTTCATCTTCTTGGCTCATAATCTGTGTTCTCAGCTGGTCTTTCGGACTATTGCTTCTCATTAAACCACTCCTGGCCTATCCTTTGTGTAAGCTACGAATTAGCAGTTCCAGGGCACAGTTCCCACCACTCAGGCTATGTTCTGATGAAAGACAAACTTAGGCATAGATAGAGATCTGCTGTACGCCATGGGCAACATGAGAAGCTTCTTTGTTCTTCCCACATATGCTCGCTTTGTCAAGTTATCATAATCGTTGTCCTCGATTGCGTCCAGGATCTTACGATATAACAACAAAGCAGACCACACCTGCAACCATAAATCAAGAACCAGATTAATCAAGTCTTATCTCAAAATCACACATAAATGTGTCTGTCTGTGTGTACATGTGGACTTAAATTAATGTATGAACTGATACCGGCCAGCGGCTATCCTTGTCGAGATGGGAAGCTCCCTCTTCAGCCTGGCTAAAGTAGAATCTTGCCCTTGTAATCTGCTCCTTCATGAACTCCCTCCAACAATCTGTGACCTTCCTCGAGAACACATCGTTGTCACATAACCCAAACTGTGCTAGTTCATCTTGTGGAAGATACACTCTCTCTCTTAAAGCACTAAAACAAGAGAAATATAGATGGTTAAAATGATGGACAAAGACATTAATCCTCAGCAATTGAACCTCAACTCACACTACACTTACTCTTCTCCCACATCTCTAAGTATGTTGGTAAGTTGATTGCCAATGCCCAAGTAGAGCGCGGAATTATAAATGTTATGAACTGAAGCTGGACATTCAGGTGCAATACCCATCACTGGTACACTCATTAGGCCAACTGTTCCAGCTACATAGTAGCAATAGAGATAGAGCTCTTCAAAATTCTGATACCGGCATTTTCTTGTGTCCATCCGCATTCCCTCTATCATATCCTTAAAGGGCTACATTACTAAACACAGTTACAATTGTCTCCAAAATCCCAAAATTATACTAGGAGAAATGAACAAATTTCCTAATCACCTTAATGTCTATGGGGAACTTGTAGACTGTATCAGTGAGAGCGGCATCGAGCATGTCGAACGGTCGTCCATCAAATATATCTTGTAGTCTCTCTTCCCATCTATCTAGAACTGCAGCACTCATGTGGATAGCATTTGGGCCATCGACGAGCTCGTCGGTCCTCCTACACCAAACTGCTTGAACCACATTAATTTAAGTTGTTAATTGTCTATTTGTGAATCACCAAATCAAATGGTTAATTATCTCATACCATAGATAGCCCATATAGCTTTCTGTCGCTCCTCAGTCATGAGCAAAGTTCCTGAAATTGAATCAACAAATCGTCAACTGAAAATTGAATATCAAAAACCCCATTAGATAGATGAAAAAGAAGACGGTACCCAGATAGAAGGTCTTGGCATATTCTGCACAAAGACAACGGCATCTTTCATATGCTTCCTCTAGGAATGTGGGATCAAAAACAGGCCTTCTAAAGGCTGAGTTCTTGGCTTCAGACTGTCTTTCAACAACTCCACTTACATGCAAATCAGTATGTGGGATACCTTGTTTCGACAACTCCAGGAATCGGCGCTTGATGTGGGTGTTCGGAGCGATCGATACTTGGGCTCTTGCAGTACATCTAACTGTGACAATACAAGACGAGGTAATGTTGTTGCCTGCCCCAGTACACGTCTTGGGTTCGAATGAAAACGTGGAACACATTTGGAGATCAGTTTGGTTGAAAGGGATCACAAAGCTGAAGAGGAAAAGCTACCACTCATTCTTTCTGTCTCTAAAAGGTTTCGCAGTTCTTAATAGAATGATTCATAGTCTCTCTGGTTATAAGAGGAAGCATAGGTGCAAACACAAGGAAAGATGCCAATTTGTCCATTGCAAGGCACCAGCTTGTTTACATGCCTCGTCTTCTTGTGCTGCCAAAATTAGGATCTTGGTCTCTTCTGATACCCTTTTATCACCTTGGCCTCATCTGCTTGCCTTGTTTGACTGTGCCCTGAAGTGGCGGCAGATTAAATTATTTAAACTGTAGAGGGATGGGAACAATGTGGAAACTCCTGATAGGGTTTGTCTGGTTGTGTATCAGAATCTGCATTTTTTGTTCTGGGATTAACGTTTTGGATTGTCCAAGAAGATAAATGAAGTTTGGAGGAAACAATAAGGAGTAAGTAAAGAGATAACTGCGGGCATTTTCAAGAAATATGGTGTGTATGGACAATTAAATCGTTATTTACAATTGGGAATATTACAAATGAATGTAATCAAGAAAATCCGATACGATACACACGAGACAAATCCTTTAACGCGATGTTTGGAACCTTGGATTTGGATGATTAAGAAAGAAAAAAAAAAGGGGAAATGATTCGTACATCCTTTCAGACAGAGAAATCAATACTATATAGAATATAGTAAAGGGGAAGGCTCAAGCCACACGCATCGCAGTCCTCCAATCATAAAAGATTCCAAAACCATCATTATAATGCTCCTCTCACATATGAGTCATTATAACGTGTTTATTTTTGTCTTCGTTTCTTGTTGGTTTCGTTGGTTGGTTTCATCGAAGAAAGATGTTGGTTTCCGTGGCATCTTCTATGCTCTTTGCATGTTGCCTTTCTTCTCTGGGACGAGTATCGATTTTCCGATTACTCTCTTACCTCTCATCACGTCTTTGACGATGATGATTTTAACCCCTTTAATGGAGTCTTCAATCTGTTTTTATACGGACCCCCCGTCAGACTCTACTCCTGTTTTGCAGGTGGTTTTTTGTGGCTTCAGCAATAAGTGACGTTTCATTAAGAATTGCAACACTGTTAGGGTTTATGAATGTTATGGTTATCCTGCATCTTCTCTTTTTCTATGTTCTTGTCTGGTTTATGTATTAACCATGGCTTCCGGCTTATGCTCTTGTAATGTAGTTATTTGTTAATGGAAAGGCTTAGCCTCGATGGTTATTAAAAAAAAAAGGTTCATGCTATATAAACTCTTAAAAACAGTGGTTCTATAGCTTTTTTTTTTGGTAGGAGAAAAAGGGAGGAAGGGGACCCTTGGGCGTAACCATAGTGGCATCCTCCCTGCTGAGGTATATTCGGATTGAGTGAGGAATGTCCAGATTGAGCTATAGCTATCAATCATCCCTGCCTTAGTTGGAGGATTGAACCGTCATTGCAAAAATGCAATGAACCTTGTCGGCGAAGGGTCCAATCTTTAGGACTAACCCTTAAGACAGAAGGAACATTTTTAGAAGGTAAAAGATGAGAAAACCAAGTTGTAAGAATATATTGTAATCGGGGGTTTGCAAGAAAATTCTATTTGTTGCACACACCAAGAGTCTCTCTCTCATGAGATATAACATAGATAAAAGGAAAGGGTTTCTTCAAAACATGTTAAAATATTACTTTTTCCTAAAACAAGATAATAGTAAGGTATTGCAAAATATTTATGTAAAGTTTAGTTAGTTTCTTTTATTATTATATATTAATTTTTTTTTTCAATTTTTACTTTTAGAAAATGCCCTTAACTGTTTTTAAAACCCTTTTGACATTTTGAACACCTACAGGTCTGGTTTCGATCTTTATTTGCTGTAAAAGCCCTCCATGCAATTTAATTCAGATCTTGCCACATAAAGTATCCAACAGTTGCTGATTTGTTACTGGTAAAAATGTAAAAATGGTTTCTGTTGTTGAAAAAAACCCCAACCAAGGGGATGGTCTATGTAGCAGCATCTCACTCAAACTGCACCAATGATTTTGATATGAAGCCACAAAGGATGTCATCTCATCCTACTAGTAAAACTGAAAAAATTATTATGACAAATTTTAAGAGCCAATTAATGAATTTACCTTTGCTCTGCCCCTCTGGAGGTGTCAGCGGTGGTGGTGGTGGCCAACCGGTATGTATGTGCACCCCATGTTATGATAAGGAGGGAATAAAGATTCTTGAGAGTCGCACTCACCTAATTCGCAAAAACGTCGGTTAAGAACTCAGAACTCAGTTCAAGAGGTCACCATAATTAAACACAGATCACATTCTCAGTACTAACTGTGAAGATCGTGTATCTTTTCATCAAAGAAAAAAAAAGGTGAAGATCGTGTATCTTCAGGATTTTGATGGGGATGCTATGTAATTGCAAAGGACGCATTGGGTTCACGAACGATGCTGTGCGTGGAATGAGAAGACATTAACTGAAGAGTAACACGATTAGGCTTCGTGTGCTTCTATAAATACTCTGTTTCCTTCTTGTGATGTACCACACAGTGCTCTCACTCTCTCTCTATAATTCACTGATCAGTTCTCTTCTTGACTGATATTTTCTGAGTTCTTCAATTCAATCTGTTCTTACAAAAATGGAGAGGAAGACTTGCTGCACTGGGAAAAGCTATGGCCATTGTCTGAAGGCAACACCAAGTAAGGAACAGGAGATCACCTTCCCCAAGAAGGAAGAGGTTGTCACCAACACAGGCAACACTACTGGAGTGAAATCCACAAAGGTTGATGAGAATGTTTCCCTTCCTGTGAAGAAGGAAGAGCCTGTGAAGGTTGCAATACGCGGGGGTGGTTATGCTCCAGGGGGAGGGTGAAAAACAGTGAATGTCTGGGTGCTGTTTCTGAGATTCTGAGTGTTTGATGTGAGTCCAATGTTTGTTTTGGTTCCTTCAAAACCGTTTTAGGTTTCTAGGTATTTTGGTTTATGTAAGGGTTCTGGTCTTTGTGCTGTTTCAGTTCTTCACCAACTGAAGTTCTTGTGTATATGGGTCATGGTCTGAAACTTATATTACTATGAAGTCTTTTGGTTTGTGAGGTCTTATTATATACTTTTTGAATCTGTCTCTCTTTACACACACACACACAAACAACTTAAGCAGCTTACATTTTAACAAAAGCATAGGAGGGAGCAGAGTATTTATGCAAAAGCTCACATGATCATAGACCTCTTAACACTAAGGATCAAAGAAAGAAATGTAAAGTTCAATGGTGCCCAGAGTCATAAAGAGATGAGATATTCCATATTTATCAAACGAAAGCAAAGATCAACCCAAAGAGACAAGAAAGCTGGTCTTACAGTGTGTTGGATGCCGCTTGGTTATGGAGATGTTAAGCCCTTGGCGTACAAAATGAAACAACATTTGTTTCCAACATACAGTTGTGCATCATGTGATAAGCCTCCTGAATACATAAAATAAGCCTTCATACATATAAAAAAAAAAATTTCACCTCCAACCATCTTATTGATAAGAAAAGCACATGCATTGTAGTATTCAAGAAATTGAATTCTATTTCCAGTGACTCCATCCATGAACTCCCTGAACTGTAATTCATGATTCAATATGGTGAGCCTTGTGAGAGAACCGCGCAGGGCAGAATAGTATTACAAAATGAGATAGTGATAAAGGGCAATGACTTGTATGTTCAACCTGCAAAAAGAAAAAAAATGATTATATATTAATGCACAGTAACTATATTGTTATAATTAATATGTACAATAGCACTGACAGTGGAAACTGCAAAGCATTTTTTTTTCTTGTATCCCTCTTGAAGGGTAGTGATTTACAGGTGTGAATTATTGTCCTCTCCCAGTCATTTGACCAGTGTTTTAAAAACTCAATTGGTGCAACTGTAAACTAGTCATCTGATTAGTTAGATTCAACCTTGTGTTGATTAAACCAGCACAAACTGGATGAAATTGACGAGAACTATACTAGTTGGTGGAAAAAAATCTGAACCAAAACAAAATGATAATATTTGTCGTCATCAGGTCATTTGCTTCAATCCAAAAAACCTCCAAACCCAAAAACAAAACACAAATTAAAAAAAAAGAAAGAAAAAGGGTCCCAACATGTGTAGTCATCCAGTTGTTTTGGTTCAATCCAAAATGGAACCTGACCACTCTCTTCACTTAATAGACAGGTCCAATGTCTAAAGCATTGGGTTAGGGACTTGGGGGAATGCTTGCTTTTCAAAACTCCGCTCCTCAAAATCATAGCCAGCAAATGGGATGTGCCACTGGGGTGGCCTGATATTAATATTACTTCTAAACTTAAAAGTGGACTAGGATTGCTAATCCATCAGTTGAAACTATAAACAAGCACATTTACCAGGAGCTTGAGGATGCGACTTCACTGAATTATGCATGCACTGCAGCCTTGAGATGATGGGGTTGGTTGTGACTTAACTAAAATGAAGAATTCCTAATCACCAGACTTGCACCGGTCACAACAACACTGAAAACCAAACCCTTCAAAGAGCACAGCTTGCCGAGCATGGTGCTCCATACTTGCATCGATATAGCATATGCAAAGCTCCTCACCTGTTTACCAAACCAGGGTGGAAATGCATCAACACAACCAAGGATGACAGAAGGGAAGTTCCCAGTCCAAGGGCAAGCTGAAAAAAGACTGAGTGATCCTTAAAATGGCAAATAACTTGGTATGTGAAATAAAAACCTTCTTCAATATCACAAAGGGCCTTTACTTTAGCATCCACATTCTCTATCCATATGATGTGTGCATTTGGATCTGGAAATTGAAAATACAATGAGCAATACCACTGCTTTTGATAGCAGAAGAATCAAGGCATGTTTGACATTAAGTCTGTGGTATAAATTTCAATCTTGAGAATGCAATATGACATAATTAACAGGAAAAAAAAGGCTAGACAAATTATAGTATAAGTATAAAATAAAGTATTGAAATAAGTTTTTTTCACTCTACTAATCTTGATAACAACTTGCTCTAGGTTGAGGAGGAGAGAGCTCACCACAATCATGATTGTAGAAAGATGGAAGCATATAAACAGCATTTCCGACAGCTTCAGCCTCAATGGAGGCAGCAGCAGATATTAGTAGATCTTCATATGATCCTCCCACCAATTCAATTCGAAAAGCATTAATACGAATCCGTGCCAGTGTGCTGATGTACCATTCTTTGGTGAGAACTAGTGATGTCAATGATAAGGTGTTTCTTCCTCAAAAAATGCTCTATTGGCAGAGCAGCTTGAAATGGGAAACAAGACTTGAGAAAAGGATGAATCTCTACCACACTAAGGATACATGCCATTTGATCATCTGTAATACCTGCCTTCTTGAATGTGCACCTCAGCAAGTAAAATTCCTTTTCCATCTGAATCAATGGGCCACAAAAATTAAAAATAAATAAATAAATAAAACAAGGGTATTGTAGCAATACTAGCAATAGTTTGATATTTATACACACCCCCAAATGATCAGAAGGTACATGGAAAAAGTACATGTGATGGAACAGGTTTGCAAGTACAAGCTATCTGAGATGTGGTATGGTGAATTGGCGACATGCATAATTTTTCTGTCCATGTTAGCTCTATGGAATGATCATGCCTGGACAAATTCCACATGATTAGCAACTGCTGAAGGTTGCAAATCTCTTAGAGCAAAAAGATCAGCTGAAAAATTAGGGCCTACACTCTGAAATTTCACTGGCAGCAGCCACAAGAACCATGATGCAACAACTTCTCACTACCATCTCAGCCGACAAGCATAAGATTCGATGCCTGTTGGATTATTTAGAACTCTTAGTTGGATGGGCTTGTACAGAAAACGCATCATTGTCATTATTTTAGTTTTCTATTTACTTAATATTTAATACAAATTGATAACAATTGCAATAACCACTATTGCTATAAAAAGTGTTAATTTGAACAATTATGCAGTCTTGTAGACATAAGGATTGAATGGGGCAGGTTAAATGGGTAAACCTGACACAAGTTGTGTATGCTAAAAACCAGGTCTGGGTAAATCCACTCTGTTTTTATTCAATCTATTTTATAAATGAATATGTTAAAAATATTTTAAATGAAAAACTATATCCTATTTACGGTATATTGTTGAATTCAGAACCTCCCTGTCCATGATCAGGCTAGAAATGTATGGAATCCTACAGGGGTGGGTTAAAATTTGCATAACCCACCACTGTGCCATCCCTATATGAAAAAGTAAATGCTGCATCATATTCAATATTTTTAAGAGCACTTTTGACCATAGAAGGATAATGGAAAAAAGAAAGAACAACAAAATGTTAACTTTCCACCCAATGTCAGGCTGTGATGGATTCTGCACACTACAAGTTTTCCTGTAGTAAATCTTCTTTGCTGTATTTCTTGAGGAATATATCCATGAAAGTTTTGTAAAACCCTAACCTCTGAAACCATCTCAGAAGATAGACTAGAAGGTTGAAGTATGTCAAGACTTTCTGAAGATGCAACTCCCGATATAGTCATACAAGCCAACCGCTTTACTAGAAGTGGATATTTCAATCCCTGCATACTTCAGAAAGAGATAAATAGAAAATAAGGAGCCATTTGATGTCTTATTTAGAAACCAACTTCACAACTGTAAAAGATGTCAGCGACTAAACTCAAAATATATAAAAGAAAAATTAACAACTTTATGGTCGTCCTTACCATCAAGAAACATGTCTAAGTTGCAAACTTATCAGAGAATAAGAATATTTCAATAACTCAAATTGGATAAGCGTTGGGTAAAGCATATCCATTAACCATATAGGCACTAGTAGGTAAGGTCTCTTTGTGGTTATACAAGTGACGTGGGTTTAACTGTAATGTCCCTGACCCATACCTAGCAAGATATTGTCTGCTTTGGGCCCAATGAGCCCTCACAGATTTGTTCTCAAGGGATAACATAAGAAAACTTCCCAGTGGTCACCCATCCTAGCACTGCTCTCACCCGAGCACGCTTAACTTGAGGGTTCCAAGGGGATTTAGTCCCGTATTATGCCTTAAAAGGCCTCTTGCTTTGTAAGGGATCACAAAACTACTTATAGTATCCCCGAGCGTTGTGAGATCCCAACCATATGCACATCCTCGCCTGGTAGCTCGCCCAGTGAGATTACCCATTCACCCGCCCATTCAGATAGCCAGGATGTCACATACTCCCCTCCATGGGACAACGCGTCCTCGCGTTGGGCTGAACCTCCACACTTTCCGGTCGGGGCAGTCTCTAATACCATTTTTAACGTCCCTGACCCAAACCCAGCAAGATATTGTCTGCTCTAGGCCCAATGGGCCCTCACGGATTTGTTCTCAAGGGATAACACGAGAAAACTTCCCAGTGGTCACCCATCCTAGCACTGCTCTCACCCGAGCATGCTTAACATGAGAGTTCCAAGGGGATTTAGTCCCGTGTTATGTCTTAAAAGGCCTCTTGCTTTGTTAGAGATCACAAGACTACTTATAGCATCCCCGAGCGTTGTGGAATCCCAACCATATGCACATCCTTGCCTGGTAGCTCACCCAGTGGAAGGCCAAGATCTAGAGTCTTTTTAAAATCCAATGGTGATGTAACATCTGTGGTTTTATTAAATATTATAAATAATTTCCCCTAATTTATTTTGGAGATTTTAGGAAATTATTAATTAATTGGCATTATTTTATTTAGGCTATGAGATGGAAGGCCAAGATCTAGAGTCTTTCTAAAATCCAATGGTGGGAGGATCTATTAGAAAGGCAAGTAAAATTCAAATTTTTATCTAGAATATGATTGGCTTGTTTGAATGTGTGATGTGGGGTTGTGAAGCATGGGATCATTTTCTTTAAAGTAGGGTTAATTAGGGTGAAGAATACGTAAGAGAGGAGATTGCTTTTGGAGTTGGTTGTGCAAGTTGTGGCTGGAGGAAACCACCGAGAAGAGAGAAAACCAGAGTTTTGCTGGGATTACTGTTGCATTGCAGGTAAGTAGTAACTCGTTTTGATCTTTAAAACGTGCATGGTTTCAGGTTTATCGTTAAATAACAACACTATCGGTAGATTCTATTTGGTTTGTGATGTTATTGATGTGGTTGTGATTTATCTTTTATCATCTTTTGAAGAATCTGAGATTAGCTTTACACGTCTAGGTACTGCACATAAACAATGTAAAATAAGCCCAACCAACAGCAACAGATTAATGTATATTTATGATGATGAAAAACCATTAGAATCAATCAAAAGTTCTTGGGGAAAAACAATTTTTATGCTAGATTTCGAAACTTATATCTGTGCTGTATATGATCAGAGATCAGAAGGTTTAATTTCGTGTGGTTAGTGAGGACCAGTGCATAGAGGATTTGCTGTAATTTTTGGAAGAGAGAGAATCAAACCATAGAGATGGGATTTCAGATTATGGAAATTTATAGAAGAAGAGGATGATGGGTTTGTTTGAATGAATGAGAGTGCATTAGTGAGCACAATACAGATGAAAAGGGGGGCTGATAATTGGGTGATACAGTCATGAAAAGAAAAACAAAAAGAGTTGAAGAAAACGTGAGCACGAAAGAGAGAAGAGAGAAAAGAGAGAGAAAGAGAGAGAGAGGGAGAGAAAGAGAATTAAATAAAGAGGGGAATTGCATGAGGGAGACAAGATTGGAGTTGGGATTGGTTTGCTTTTCCACGGAAGAGAGAGAAAGAGAGGGGTCGTTTATTCAGGGGTCTTAGTTTGCAAATGTAAAATAGTTTTAGGTTATTTAAAAATTTTAAAACATTAAAGTGAAAAGAAGATTAGTATTTGCACTTTTACCCTATTAAATTCCTTTTGTTATTCTTATAGACTTTTGGGTGCTAAAAACGTAATATTGAAAAGAAAACACCTTTCACAGACAGTGTCATTTGCTCAGATTGATTATTTTACAAATACTTTAGAAATTATAACTTAATGCAAATTACTTTATACTACCTGAAATGATTATACCAATTACGGTGTGGATATTAATAAAATAACTTTTAGACCGACATTATTAGTATTATTACAATATTTGTAAATTACAATAATAGGTAATTAAATATGTAATTAATTTTGGAAATCATATTGATGTGGTATTACAATAATGTATCATTTCAAATTCATATTTTCTTTGTACGTGGTGGATGGTTCGGTTATTGCTTTAAATGAAAATTTTATGGATTTTAGTGAGGAATCTACGTGTACCTCGTAGAAATTATTTGAGTTCCCTCCATGTATCTTGGAGTGGTATATGTCCAGAGTTGATAGGATTGGATTGATAATTGGTTTTGGATTAGTGTCTAGCGGGCATAGCTGTGTATGGATCCATGAGTCAGCTAGGTAATGAAATGGGCCGGTCTTTATTAGGTTAATCCCCTGATCCATGTATGCGTACCACCATGTATCTTGGTGAGGCCTTCCTGTATCTGGTTGAGCCGTGTATCTCGGTGAGGTCTTTCTTTATGTTATTGTTGCAGTCTGATTGGGTTTTACTTGCCAACCCACTCCTGTATTTGGTTTGGGTACTCCGCAATAAGACGATGTCCGAAACCCAGAGTAGGCCGACTTCGCACATAAGACGTGAGGTGGCAATTGGAACGGGTGGTTGACCTCTCAAAGAAGTCTAATTTCATGAGTCCTGTGATGGGACACTGTGAATTGTTTGACTATATTTAATCTGAAAATGATTATTGGTTTTATATTGAAAGTTTTTTTTTTTATTATCTTTGTAACCTCATGAAGGGTATTTGATAAATTATATGAACTGCGTTTTATTACATGCATGTTACCGCTTACTGGGATTTCGATCTCATAAAATGTTTTTCAAATGTTTTGTTTTCAGATTATCCAGGTGAGAATGTTCCAGAAGGGGTAGAACATACGGGGGTAGAGAATTTTGTTGAAGACGACTCAGACGATCATTACTGTTTGATGTAGGGTGTCTTTTTAGAAGATGCTTTATTTTATTGACTTATGGATTTTATTTCATTGTTAGTAGAATTAATAGATAGTTGACCTTGCTTCCAGACTATTATTGAGGATTTTATTTAGTATTTGGATGTCATGATTTTACATTTTAGTCGATGTATTATTATATGATTTTAGATTTTGCGTACTCTAATATATTTAATCTTAGCCTGGATTTAGTTGTTTATTTTGGGCTTGGATTTATTTTATTAAGAATAAATTTGGGTCCGGGGCGTGACACCTAAAGGTGGTATCAGAGCATAATTAGGATCCTCAATCCTAGGTAGTTTAAAGCCTTAGGTTGGTTATGGGATGTGTGTTTCATTAGGTAGAACCTTTAATTTTCATAGGTGAGCGATTCCTAACTTGGATTCTTCTCTTGTTTTGCAGTTGAAATGGCTAGACGACGCAATTTGGAGGGTATCTATACTAAGGCTCCAGCTGCTGAGGCCTCGGATATGAATGAGCAAATGGGGCAGGTTTGGAGAGCCCTGGGATCAGTGTCTACTCTTTTGAACAGAGAGACTGAGGAGAGACAGAGGCAGAATCAGGATATTGGGGCACAGCAGAGATTCCAGGCAGGGACAGTCTTCTATTTCTGAGTTAGAGTAGTTCAGAAAGATGTCTCCACCCAGCTTCCAAGGTTTACCTGATCCTATGGAGGCTGAGAAGTGGTTAATGAAGATAGAGAAAATTTTTACTGTTATGAGATGCCCAGAGGATAGGAAAGTAGAGTTGGCTATTTTCATGTTGGAGGGGGAAGCTGAGTTTTGGTGGCAGGGAGTCAACAGGGAAATTGGAAATGGGGTCCAGCTATCTTGGGAACAATTCGGAGAGAGATTTTACGAGAAGTTCTTTTCAGAGGAGGTGAGACTTCAGAAGGAAGGGGAATTTATGTCTATTTCTTAGGGTAGCATGACCGTGGGACAATATGAGGTAAGATTTTCAGAGCTGGCTAGATTTGCTCCCCACATGGTTGTGGATGAGGCCAAGAAAACTCGTCATTTCCAGAGAGGCCTGAGATCCGACATTCGCAGCAGAGTGGCTGTGTTACTGTGTACACAGCTCATGGACTTATTCCGTAGAGCTACAGTAGCCGAGAGGGTGATTGGCTTGAAGAATTCTGAGCAGAGCAGAGCGAGGGCCCCGGCTAGACCAGTATTTGGTCATAAGAGGTTCTCTACAGGAGATAAGAGGCAAAGAACGGGTTTTGGTGATCAGAGGAGGAGTACTATGACTAGTGGGATCTGTACTAGGTGCGGACGATTCTATGTGCCAGGACTGTGTTTTGCACCTTTTGGAACATGCTTTAGATGTGGGCAGCATGGCCATAGGATTTCAGACTGTCCACACCCCTCTACCTATCAACCATTCAGATTAGGCATACCCTTTAGGTGTTACGCCCCGGACCCAAGTTTATTCTTTTAATAAAATAAATCCAAGCCCAAAATAAACAACTAAATCCAGACTAAGATTAAATACATCAGAGTATACAAAATCTAAAATTATATATTAATACCTCGACTAAAATGTAAAATTATGACATCCAAATACTAAATAAAATCCTCAATAATAGTCTGGAAACTAGGTCAACTATTTATTAATTCTACTAACAATGAAATAAAATCCATAAATCAATAAGTCAATAAAATAAAGCATCTTCGAAAAAGACACCCTACATCAAACAGTAATGATCGTCTGAGTCGTCTTCAACAAAATCCTCTACCCTCGAGGGCGTGACACCTAAAGGGTATGCCTGATCTGAATGGTTGATACGTAAAGGGGTGTGGACAGTCTGAAATCCTATGGCCATGCTGCCCACATCTAAAGCATGTTCCAAAAGGTGCAAAACACAGTCCTGGCACATATAATCGTCCGCACCTAGTACAGATCCCACTAGTCATAGTACTCCTCCTCTGATCACCAAAACCCGTTCTTTGCCTCTTATCTCCTGTAGAGAACCTCTTATGACCAAATACTGGTCTAGCCGGGGCCCTCGCTCTGCTCTGCTCAGAATTCTTCAAGCCAATCACCCTCTCGGCTACTGTAGCTCTACGGAATAAGTCCATGAGCTGTGTACACAGTAACACAGCCACTCTGCTGCGAATGTCGGATCTCAGGCCTCTCTGGAAATGACGAGTTTTCTTGGCCTCATCCACAACCATGTGGGGAGCAAATCTAGCCAGCTCTGAAAATCTTACCTCATATTGTCCCACGGTCATGCTACCCTAAGAAATAGACATAAATTCCCCTTCCTTCTGAAGTCTCACCTCCTCTGAAAAGAACTTCTCGTAAAATCTCTCTCCGAATTGTTCCCAAGATAGCTGGACCCCATTTCCAATTTCCCTGTTGACTCCCTGCCACCAAAACTCAGCTTCCCCCTCCAACATGAAAATAGCCAACTCTACTTTCCTATCCTCTGGGCATCTCATAACAGTAAAAATTTTCTCTATCTTCATTAACCACTTCTCAACCTCCATAGGATCAGGTAAACCTTGGAAGCTGGGTGGAGACATCTTTCTGAACTACTCTAACTCAGAAATAGAAGACTGTCCCTGCCTGGAATCTCTGCTGTGCCCCAATATCCTGATTCTGCCTCTGTCTCTCCTCAGTCTCTCTGTTCAAAAGAGTAGACACTGATCCCAGGGCTCTCCAAACCTGCCCCATTTGCTCATTCATATCCGAGGCCTCAGCAGCTGGAGCCTTAGTATAGATACCCTCCAAATTGCGTCGTCTAGCCATTTCAACTGCAAAACAAGAGAAGAATCCAAGTTAGGAATCGCTCACCTATGAAAATTAAAGGTTCTACCTAATGAAACACACATCCCATAACCAACCTAAGGCTTTAAACTACCTAGGATTGAGGATCCTAATTATGCTCTGATACCACCTTTAGGTGTCACGCCCCGGACCCAAATTTATTCTTAATAAAATAAATCCAAGCCCAAAATAAACAACTAAATCCAGGCTAAGATTAAATATATTAGAGTACGCAAAATCTAAAATCATATAATAATACATCGACTAAAATGTAAAATCATGACATCCAAATACTAAATAAAATCCTCAATAATAGTCTGGAAGCAAGGTCAACTATCTATTAATTCTACTAACAATGAAATAAAATCCATAAGTCAATAAAATAAAGCATCTTCTAAAAAGACACCCTACATCAAACAGTAATGATCGTCTGAGTCGTCTTCAACAAAATTCTCTACCCCCGTATGTTCTACCCCTTCTGGAACATTCTCACCTGGATAATCTGAAAACAAAACATTTGAAAAACATTTTATGAGATCGAAATCCCAGTAAGCGGTAACATGCATGTAATAAAACGCAGTTCATATAATTTATCAAATACCCTTCATGAGGTTACAAAGATAATAAAAAAAAAAACTTTCAATATAAAACCAATAATCATTTTCAGATTAAATATAGTCAAACAATTCACAGTGTCCCATCACAGGACTCATGAAATTAGACTTCTTTGAGAGGTCAACCACCCGTTCCAATTGCCACCTCACGTCTTATGTGCGAAGTCGGCCTACTCTGGGTTTCGGACATCGTCTTATTGCGGAGTACCCAAACCAAATACAGGAGTGGGTTGGCAAGTAAAACCCAATCAGACTGCAACAATAACATAAAGAAAGACCTCACCGAGATACACGGCTCAACCAGATACAGGAAGGCCTCACCAAGATACATGGTGGTACGCATACATGGATCAGGGGATTAACCTAATAAAGACCGGCCCATTTCATTACCTAGCTGACTCATGGATCCATACACAGCTATGCCCGCTAGACACTAATCCAAAACCAATTATCAATCCAATCCTATCAACTCTGGACATATACCACTCCAAGATACATGGAGGGAACTCAAATAATTTCTACGAGGTACACGTAGATTCCTCACTAAAATCCATAAAATTTTCATTTAAAGCAATAACCGAACCATCCACCACGTACAAAGAAAATATGAATTTGAAATGATACATTATTGTAATACCACATTAATATGATTTCCAAAATTAATTACATATTTAATTACCTATTATTGTAATTTACAAATATTCTAATAATACTAATAATGTCGGTCTAAAAGTTATTTTATTAATATCCACACCGTAATTGGTATAATCATTTCAGGTAGTACAAAGTAATTTGCATTAAGTTATAATTTCTAAAGTATTTGTAAAATAATCAATCTGAGCAAATGAGACTGTCTGTGAAAGGTGTTTTCTTTTCAATATTACGTTTTTAGCACCCAAAAGTCTATAAGAATAACAAAAGGAATTTAATAGGGTAAAAGTGCAAATACTAATCTTCTTTTCACTTTAATGTTTTAAAATTTTTAAATAACCTAAAACTATTTTACATTTGCAAACTAAGACCCCTGAATAAACGACCCCTCTCTTTCTCTCTCTACCGTGGAAAAGCAAACCAATCCCAACTCCAATCTTGTCTCCCTCATGCAATTCCCCTCTTTATTTAATTCTCTTTCTCTCTCTCTCTCTCTCTCTCTCTCTCTCTCTCTCTTGCTGATGTTTTCTACAACTCTTTTCGTTTTTCTTTTCATGACTATATCACCCAATTATCAACCCCCCTTTTCATCTGTATTGTGCTCACTAATGCACTCTCATTCATTCGAACAAACCCATCATCCTCTTCTTCCATAAATTTCCATAATCCGAAATCCTATCTCTATGGTTTGATTCTTTCTCTTCCGAAAATTACAGCAAATCCTCTATGTACTGGTCCTCACTAACAACACGAAATTAAACCTTCTGATCTCTGATCATATACAACACAGATATAAGTTTCAAAATCTAGCATAAAAACTGTTTTTCCCCAAGAACTTTTGATTGATTCGAATGGTTTTTCATCATCATAAATATACATTAATCTGTTGTTGTTGGTTGGGCTTATTTTACATTGTTTCTGTGCAGTACCTAGACGTGTAAAGCTGATCTCAGATTCTTCAAAAGATTATAAAAGAAAAATCACAACCACATCAATAACATCACAAACCAAATAGAATCTACCGATAGCGTTGGTTTTTAACGATAAACCTAAAAACATGCACGTTTTAAAGATCAAAACGAGTTACAACAGTAATCCCAGCAAAACTCTGGTTCTCTCTCTTCTCGGTGGTTTCCTCCAGCCACAACTTGCACAACCAACTCCAAAAGCAATTTCCTTTCTTACGCATGCTTCACCCTAATTGACCCTACTTTAAAGAAAATGATCCCATGCTTCACAACCCCACACCACACATTCAAACAAGCCAATCATATTCTAGATAAAAATTTGAATTTTACTTACCTTTCTAAAAGATCCTCCCACCATTGGATTTTAAAAAGACTTTAGATCTTGGCCTTCCATCTCATCACCTAAATAAAATAATACCAATTAATTAATAATTTCCTAAAATCTCCAAAATAAATTAGGGGAAATTATTTATAATATTTAATAAAACCACAGATGTTACATCCTACCCCCATACAAAATAAATTTCGCCCTCGAAATTTTACCTTGTAACTCAAAAAACAATTCTGGGTACTTATCTTTCATTTCCTTTTAACTCTCCCAAGTTGCTTCTTCCGATGAGTGATGCTGCCATAGCGCATTCACCAAGGGAATGGTCTTGGTACGAAGAACTTGTTCACGCCTGTCTAGGATCTGCACAGGACGCTCAACAAAAGACAAGTTCTCTCGTATCTAGACCATTCCCTTGGTGAAGGTGCTATAGCACATCATTCATCCGCTTTGGGCCTCAGCCAGCACAGTTTTGTCCTCAAAAGGTGCCTCGCTCGGTTAAGTGTTCTCCCTGACTCTTATACTATACTAGGTATTCATCCATTTCCAATGTGGGATTGGGATATCACAATCTCCCCCCCCCCCCCCCTTCAGAGCTGCACGTCCCCGTGCAGTGGCCACCTAGAAGCCTACCAGCCCCTCATGGGCCCGCCCATGTTGGTCCAACCACCTCTTACGGGCAACGCTAGGACACACATCAACCACGGACTACTGGACCCGAAACCAGCTTTGATACCATTTGTAACGACCCAACCCAGCGAGGTATTGTCCGCTTTAGGCCTCAGCCTGCACGGTTTTGTCCTCAAAAATGTGCCTCGCTTGGTTAGAGTGTTCTTCCTGACTCTTATACCATACCGAATATTCATCTGTTTCCAATGTGGGATCAGGATATCACTTTTGAGGACAAAACCGTGCAGGCTAAGGCCCAAAGCGGACAATACCTCGCTTGGTTGGGTCGTTACAATTGGTATCAAAGCTGGTTCCGGGTCCAGTAATCCGTGACTGATGTGGGTCCTGGCGTTGCCCGTAAGAGGTGGTTGAACCAACGAGGGCAGACCCATGAGGGGCTGGCAGGCTTCTAGGTGACTACTGCACGGGGACGTGCTGCTCTAAAGGGGGAGATTGTGATATCCCGATCCCACATTGGAAACGGATGAATACCCGGTATGGTATAAAAGTCAAGAAAAACACTCTAATTAGCGAGGCGCCTTTTGAGGACAAAACCGTACAGGCTTATGCCCAAAGCGGACAATACCACGCTGGGTTGGGTCGTTACATTAACTTTCCTTTGGGGTTGAATATTGACTTCACTTCAACACCACAGTCCAAAAATATTATAGCTACAAAACACTGAGAAACCATGCAGTGAGCCACCATACTGTGCCCATAAGTATGAAACGTTGATATTGACATTTTCCAGACTTCATACATGCTTAGTCAATGAAGTATAGAATTGATCATGAAGGAATATATGAAACTCAGATACTATAAGATGAATCACTGATAGCAATGGTGCATCCAATGAAGTCAGAAAAAGATAAGAATTTCTTGCCAGTAAAACAACTGCAGAAGCAATAATGCTTATCCCTAGTTTTTGAAGGTATAGGAGTTCTGTTCTGCATCAGTTATAATTCCTAATCCAGACAATGATATCCTATTATTCTCCCTGTAAAATTCTCTGTGATAGGACACGTTTCTTGATGCAAGAAAACAAAGTTGTACATATTTCTCATTGAAAAAGGAAACTCACATGCAAACTTCAATGATAAGATATTTTACATTTTCTATTGTACATAGAACTTCTATCTTTGTAACTAAATCTCAAAATTTCCACAAATATGTTTATTCTATAAAAATCATTCATATTTCAATACAAAATTATGCCTAAATCTGTGCAAATTTAGATACATATACCAACGTTTTAAAACTCGGCCGATACCGAGTAGTATCGGCCGAGTTGACTCGGTATCGGCTCTGGGCGAGTCGATACCGAGTCCCAATAAAAAAATAAACTAAATCTCGGCGAGAACTCGCCGAGACCGAGACGACTTGGGCGATACCGAGTCGTCTCGGCGCGACGTCTCGGCGAGACCGAGACGTCGCGCCCGAGAACATTAACAGGGGCTTAAAAAGCCCCTGACGAACTCGGGACGCCATTTTTGGCAATCCCGAGCTCGTTTCTCCCTCTAGAAACCTCCATTCCCTAAATCCTTGCACCCCCCTCCATTTTTTGAGCTCATCTACAATCCTATAACAACAAAAACGCAAATCAAGCCTTCGTTGTTGCAGATCTGAAGATTTGGAGGAAAGTTGACAGATTTTTGGAGATTTGCGAGAAAGGTGATTTCTTCTTCTATGATTCATTTTAATTCATTCTTTTTGTCTTAAAATCATCTTAGAAGCTAGTAGAGACTATTAGATTCAAAGTTTTTGCGAAAAACACTTGGATTGGTGACAAATCAGAGGGTGAAAATTGGGGGTTTTTACTATTCCGAAATTTTTTTAAAATTTCTTTTTTTTTTGTTTTCCTCTACATGTATTCACTTCATAGACACGTAAATAACTTCATATGAACTTGTATGTCATTCCGTTAATTTTGCAAAAATAAAATTATATTATTTATTATATTAATTGATTTAATAAGAATAAATTATACTTATATTTAACATATTTGTGTAATTATATTATTGAATTTTCACAAACAACTATAGTTTGTTTCTTAAGTATGTATTTATATTTTTTAAGTTATTTCTGGTTTTAAAAATCCATATTTTGTTTGATAAAGTATATTTTATATTTTATTTTTAAGTTAATTGTTAGCTATTGTATTATCTTATTTAATAATTAATGTCTAATTATCTATAAACTATATATTGTTTGTAACTTTGTATGATTGATTTTATATTCTAATCTGTATCATTTTTATTAGGTATAATCATGCCACGTGATCGTGATGTTGGGTGGCAACATGGCACGATTATTGGAGGTAATTCGAGACATGTTATGTGCAACTATTGTGGACGAGATATGTGGGGAGGTGTGACTAGATTGAAGGAGCACTTAGCACATAAAAAGGGTGACGTAGCTGGGTGTACAAAAGTCTCAGATGAGATAATGCGGGCGATGCAACAACATTTGAGGACTGGGAAAAGTACGAAGGAGAAGATATTGAGGGATAAGGAGAATTTGTTAGATACTTTAAATGAAGAAGCTATATTCGGCCGTGGGTCCAGTAGGTCCAGTATTGGTATGAGTGGTGACATTGATAGTGATGATGACATGGAGCAGTGGGAGAGAGAGCAGATAGAGTTTGCTCGACGTCAGAGTATGGAAACTATGCAGACGGATGACTTGAGGCGTCATTCTGTATCAGTACGGCCTTCTCAGTTTGATGTAGGGGGGATCTGGGACTGGACGTAAACGAGGAGGAGTTGAGTTCGGTCGTGCACGTAGTAGTAGCACGAGGGAGGGAGGGGGAGGCTCCCAGAGGTAGAGAGAGAGTACCATGCCATCTATGCCTGCACATAGAGGAGATCAGTTGAGGAGCATGGATCCTTATTTGTATCCATCACGTGATGGAAAGCAAAAAAGACTAAAAGACGTATTTAGCACAAAATGGATACAAACGGTTGGAAGAGCGTGTACGAAGTTCTTTACATATAATGCCATCCCTTTCAATGCCGCTAGCACTCCATATTTCCAGAGTATGCTTGATGTTGTTGCACAAGCAGGGCCTGGTGTTAGGGGGCCCATACCAGCACAGATGAGTGGAAAGTATCTGAAGGAGGAGGTTGTTGAAATCAACGAATATATAAATGAACAGAAAAGAAAATGGAAGACTTGGGGAGTTACGATTATGTGTGATGGTTGGTCATCACGTACTCGAGCGAACATAATAAATTTTTTCGTGTATTGTGATCGACACATGATGTTTATGAAGAGTATAGACGTGTCAAACCAGAAAAAGACAAAAGAATTTATATTTCAGTTAATGGATAACATGGTTGAAGAAGTAGGGGAGGAGAATGTTGTTCAGGTATATTTCATTTAATTGTCTTTACAATTCATTACAAATTGCTAAATTGATATTTTGAAAACATAATAAATGTGTATTTCGCTCCTGATTTCTAATAGGTTGTCAGTGATAATGAATCTTCCTATAAATCAGCTGGAAAATTATTGATGGAGAAGAGGAAGCATTTGTATTGGACTCCATGTGCTGCCCATACCATTGACTTGATGTTGGAGGACATTGCAAAAGTGGACAAGGTTGCAGATGGACTTGTGCTAAGGAAGAAGATAACCTCCTTCATCTACAATAGTGCAAGGTTGGTTAATTTAATGAAAGCAAAGTTCACTGAGGGCCGAGAGTTGTTGAGACCTAGGATTACAAGATTTTGTACAGAGTACATAGCTATGGAGTCTCTTTATCGGTATCGAAAGAATTTGAAGCAGTTATTTGTATCTGATGAATGGCATGATGTGAGAAATCTGTGTGCCCAACAAAGGCGAAAAGGGCTGAGGCAAAGGAAGTTGTTGACATTGTCTTACAGAAGGACAGTTGGAAGAAGATTGAATTTGCAGTTCAAGTCATGGAGCCATTAGCAAAAGTTTTGAAATTAGTGGATCAAGACAAGAAGCCAACCATGCCCATCTTATACGAAGCGATCGATAGAGCCAAATTGGCATTGCAAAATTCAGTGAAACATTATAAAACTTTTTGGAAGATCATTGATAACAGATGGGACAATCAATTGCATCAGGATATCCACGCTGCAGGTATTATTTGTTGTTAACTTTGTTCCAATATTTAATAAGACATTATATTACTATAATGTCTAATAGTAATAGACTAATACTGTATTCATATGAAATATGAATTTTTTGTATACGCAGCATACTTCCTTAATCCGGCTTTTCAGTATAAATACGACATGACTGCACACCAAGAGATTAGGGAAGGCTTAATGCGCGTGATTGAGAGATTGGAGCCAGACATGAATCGAGCAGCAAAAGCCGAGAATGAGGTATTATTTGTTGTTAACATCTTATCAAAAGAT
Organism: Buxus sempervirens; assembly: GCA_947561395.2. Taxonomy (NCBI): domain Eukaryota; kingdom Viridiplantae; phylum Streptophyta; class Magnoliopsida; order Buxales; family Buxaceae; genus Buxus; species Buxus sempervirens. Next base: position 1,517,309 of record OX387183.1, on the reverse strand, counting down.
TACAAATTTGCATGATGGTCACAACATTCAATTAAATAAATGTTTCTTTCTTGATTTAATAGATTAGAGATTATGAAGATGCAGTCGGACGCTTTGGGGATGCCATAGTTGTCAACCAACGAGAAAGAGACCTTCCATGTAAGTGCGGGGAGTGGGGGACTCTAATGAATCCAATGAATCTTATTGTATTTACTATCACTTATATTTATAATTTATATGTGTATTTTGATATTTGTAGGTTCTTGGTGGAATAACTACGGCTCACAAGCACCCCACTTGAGATCAATTGCATTAAAAGTATTAAGTGCGGTGTGCTCTTCATCTGGATGTGAGCGTAATTGGAAGACGTTTCAAACAATCCACACTAAAGCTCGAAACCGGTTGAAGGCGAAGAAATTACATGAACTAGTGTTTGTGCACTATAATTTGAGATTGAAAGTGCGAAATCTACAGATGAGAGATCATGATGACGCATACTACAATCCAGTAGACCTGAATGTGATTTTTGAGGAGGATGATGTGCTTGATGAGTGGACAAGGGAACAAGAAGTTGCACTGTTGGATAGTGTACAAAATGATTGGATCCAGTCAGATGATGAGGGAAACAGAGATCGGCGTCGATCTGATGCCATTTCAGTTGATAGCGATGCTGAGGAGCATGAGGATGCAGCACGTACTAAACAGATAGATGACGAGCATGACTCAGGCTCTGGTACCAGTAGTGGCAGTGCTGCTAGTGCAGGAGGAGGATCCACATCTCCATCTGATGATGGTAATGGAGGTGGTGGTGGTGATGGTGGTGCTAGTGAGCGTGTACCTTTGACTGTGGAGGAGGCAGATGCATATCGAGCGGCACAGCACCACGTGCCATATCAACGACGCGGACGTGATTCTAGTTCACATAGTCAGAGTCAAAGGGATAAGGGGAAGTCTGTATGGCGTGATAGTGATGAGACCTTGCCACCTGACAGTTATCCTCATGATAAGTTGCAACATAGGTTTGGCAGCTTGGGCTTTGGAGATTATCCAGGGTCGGCACATCATCCTCCATATGCACATGACTATCCACAGTTTTATCCGTATAGACCAGGACCGTATCCTCCATTGCAGCCGCAACCATCGTTAGACTCCAGTGGTAGTGTAGTTGGATATCATGATCATCAGGGAGGAGATTATGCATATGGATCAGGGTCACATCATCCTCATTCTAGCAGTAGTTCCGGGGTCCGAACTTCAGGATATTATGATTATACAGAGTCGGTCGAGTCCGGACATCCACAGGGAGAGGAGCTTGTGTCATTTTTTTTCCCAGAGAGTGGGTCAAATCCAGTTCATTATACATATCAACAAAAGGATGCTGATGAAAGTGGAGAAGGGGGTGGTGACTCAGCCAGTAGTTGGTGGGGATGGTGATGAGGTTAGTCATAACTTTTTTTGGATATGTTGTTTAGTATGTTTACATGTTTATTCCAAGTTTCCAACATTATGTTAAATGTTGACAACTTAAAAATATAAGTCTTAGATTTTTATATGACATTTAATGATTAAATAGTTCATCAGTGATTCGTTTTGTATTTTATATGTCATTTCTTAAGCCTATGTTGATAATTTTAACTCCTATTACCCATGTATAGTTTTAGATTAATTTTTAATATTTTTCTGCATTTTTTCAGATTTTTTAATTAATTTTCTCGAATTAATTGGGCAACTCGCCCTAACTCGGGCAATACCACTCGGTATCGCCCGAGTTAACTCAGTATCGCCCAAGGGCGATACCGAGTCCGAGTCCGAGATTTAAATCCTTGACATATACACAAACAAACAACATTTCAGTTGGTGTATATATGTGCAATGGTAAGGGATAAGAAATACAGAAATTTAAATATAGACAATTTCATAGAGAGTTTATGAATTATTAGGGAATGAGCATTCATCTTTTCTCACATGCTTATAGAAGCTGATGTCTCTGCAGAGTCACTAGCTAGCATTAGATGAAATGTATTCCTTAAAAAATGTAACAACTTACAAGAAAAAAAAATAACCATCTAAATTCTTCCTACCGCGCAACAAAGAACATTGTAGGCTAAATACTTGGAGCAAGTAAATGCATGTTAAACAGCACTTACATATTAAGTTGAATCATTAATTTATAAAATATTAACTTGAATGTAGTTCAACATTCCCAAGGAAGAAAACATAATTAAGATCCATGCATCCCAAAGAGGGCCAAAGAACTCAGTGTGTTCCAACAGGGCATGAAAGAAAAAAACATAAACAATGTGATTCCAGAATCTCTTTAGAATAAAATCAAATAAAGGTTAAGAAAAGATTTAAAAAAGAAAGAAAAAAGTAGATGGAAGCTTAGAGATATTTCCATACCGGCAACGTTCATCAAATTCTGACCAATCTGCCTCCCTCTCGACTGCGTAAAAGCCCTAAATTTGTACAAAACAAAAACATGATTCACTTCAATTAACTGGGAATAAAAAACTACTCCAAAAATAGGAAAACCAAAATCTCAAGGATTATGGTCTATGATGAGCATCATTTCAATATCATTGGCATTAGAACACTATAAGGAATGGCATATGGGTAAAGATAAATATTCAATAAAAAGCCAGAACATCTCTGATCTCCCAGGGATTAAACCATTATTGACAAGATCTATCAAAAAACATTTTTTTCCCAAAACTTCTTGCATCCCAAGCATTATCCAATACAAGTCAGCCATATATGAAAATCCAGAAAATCTATATGATAACCAATAAAACTGTACTAACTGAGAAAATTACATTGGTGAATAACAATATAGTGGCCACATTAAGCTATTCCTCTTATAATGTACCGATAATAAGAATGTGATTTTGTAACCACAGTTCAACTGATAGCAGGTGAAGTTGGCAATTTCTAACCCAACAGGCCAAATTTTAAAAAGTTTAGGTTGCCTTGGTCAACCAAACCATTCGCAAGGGGGCTGGTTGGTGGTTTTATCCAACCTGGCCAGATGTGAACTTGGGTTGACCATCTTCATGTCTTTTACATTATTAATTGTCATATTTAACTGTCTCAATCCCTAATTCATGCCAAAATCCAAACAGGTAGCTGGTGTGTATGATCAAACCAATTGAAGTTACAGACTAGTTTCTTGTACACCATTTCTTCATGAAAAGAACTTAGAATCAAATCCATCAGAAACAATGATGCAGAACACTAAAAGAGTAATTTTATATCAAATTTTGAAGAACTAGTTAGCACATACACAAAAAAAAAAAAGGACTCAAATCAAGAGTCGGTTGAGCGTAAGCGGGCCCCGATACCCTGAGTTCCCAAAAAAAAAAAAATTTAACACATACAATAAGGATCCCCAAATCAATGACTCACCTCTGAGTGGTTTTTGCATTGTTCGCTGCAGAAGGAGACACTTTGAGAAGGTGGTTCGATTTCTATCTTCCTGAAGCAAAAGTAGCAGACTTTGTGGAGATGAGAGAATGATGGATGAGATACCAAAGGCTTCGCCGTGTGGATGAGATCTCCAGCTCCGATTCTGCGAGTTGCAAACACACCCCGTCCCGCTGTCTCCGTAAACGAAACTCGGATCGGAGGAGGTGAAGATCGACTCGTCTTCTCTTCTTTACATGAAGCCGAGGCAATGATGGTGGCGGTGGTGAAAGGGGCGGCGAGAATTAGCTTCTGGTGGTGGCGGTGGAGCTTCTTCAACGGCGAAGCCCAACGGCTAAAACTACCAACCGGAGGCATTTTAGCCGTTGCGAGGGAACAAGTTAAGAACGAGTGCAGAAGGCATTGGTGCTGCTTGAAACTTCAGTCACCACAATTGCTAATTTCTATACGAACGTTAGGGTTTAACCCAAAACGAGTTCAAAATTTTATTTTTAAGAAAGACGGCCGGCAACCCACTTAAGATTTCAAAACTTAAAAAATTTCTTGATGATATTGATAAATAATTAAATATATATTTTAGAAACAAATATGCTAATTAATTCATATATTTTATTTGAAATTACAATTATTTTATAACACAATTGGGTTAACCCGATTCACCCAAAGCTCACCATGTTTCCATCCCTAACGTAAACCTTTGGCTTTTCACAAGTCTAACTTGGAAGGGTATAACTTTTTTGTTTCCTTCATATGAAAAATTAAAATTTGAATGATTTTCAAGAGGGTTTCATGGTATTTATGTATTGAATCATAAAACTATATGATTTTTAACGAAATACGAAAATGTTTATTTTAGGAATTTAGATTCAGAAATAAGGGAAACATAAATGAAAAAGTAATATCATCAAGCTGGAAATGTCGCTGCCACCCTTTTTATGATCTTATGTAATGAATTTTCCTTATTCACTCAAGCTGTTTTTGGAAGTTTGGATTTTGAGAGAAGAGAAAAAAAAATATTGAAAATTTTCTGTTCTTCCATTTGGTTGGAACAAAGAAAAGTGATTTGAAGAGAAAATTTGTCAAAAGATTCTCTTCCTTTCTCTTTGGAGGTAAAAAATTTTCTTTTCTAAAAGTAGAGATTTCGAAAGAAAAAGAAAATCCACTACTACTCACCACTTACCCACTCCCACCACCAACCACCATCACGACTACCACCACCCCCCTTACCCACCATCTTTTTAAAATATATATGCTGTCCCTTTTTTTCTATTTCTCATCTTATTCAAACACTAAAAAATTTCATTTCTTTTTTTAGATTTCTTTTCTTTTCTTCAAAATCCAAGGTTCCAAACACAAAATAGATAAGGATAAAAACTATATTTAACAAACGTGTCATTATTCTTTCTACCTCCCAGACTTCATCAATGTTAGAAACTCTATACATAGTTCTTACAAGTGGTGAGGTTTCTTTCTAACCACTGTGGTTTGCAATATGTTCTGCTTCTGTGTCTGGCAAGGCATCCTCTTCATACCAATTTGGACTGCTGGATTTATAGATCATGCATATACAATAGGATCGAATCCATAAAGTGTTGTCCACAAGAGTTTCTTTACTGTCTTCAATATTCTGCTACAAGCAAACCACAAGCTTTCTTCATGTCATGCAGCTAAGAGTTTTATTCCCTCTTTTGAGTTCTATATTAACTTCTGCTCACCCATCTCTCTTCTTCTTCCTGGGTATGAAGGAAAAAAAAAAAACTTTCACTTGGTTTCCCTCAGACCATGTTGCAAGGGTTTAAATGCTGCCAACATGACGGCAACTTTACACACAAGGAACCCAATCATCCCAACAATGAGTTCTTTTGATGTCAACATAACAGGTGCATCTCCTGATCCATATTTCACTGCTATAAGACCAAAGACTGAAGCCAATGCAATGCTAGACAGTGGGCCTTTCAGCCGTCTGATGAGTTGGCTGAGACCTTCTCCTTCTCTGTTCATAGAAATTGATGAAGGTGCTGGTAAATCATCAACTGACCTTTGCAACAACAACAGATAAAGGAAGCCACAGACACCACCAGTCAAGAAGGTCAATGCAAGTTTTTCCCCTGAAGAAAGGGAAGCTATTGATGTTCCAGTGAAAACAAGCACCGCATCATAGAGTAGCAAGGAGAACTTTAGATCTGCATATTCCCTCATGCTTAATTCATTTGATGTGCCATGAGTTGAGGACGAGGTTGATTGAGGAAGGTCTGCATTTAACAAGGTGAATGGATCAACTCCAGACAACTCTGTAAAAAGGCAGGGTCTCAGTTCGACCATGGATACATCTTCCTCTCCCAGCAAGATATCCTCAGCTTCAAAATTGTACTTTGATCCAATGTACCCATTATTTTCTTCCAATGGAGTTTGAGGGCTACAGAAAATTGTTAGGCTCACACCTCCTAATCTCCAGCGACCTGGCTTTAGCAATGGAATGAGAAAAGAGATTTGTTACTGAAATGCACTGGCTCACCAGATAGATCTTTTGATGGGACATCAACATGATTATCCTCAGAAACATGATCACAAAACACAAATGTATTGGGGACAATGTACTGTTGGCCATTTTTCACAAAATAGGAACATGAGTGAATGCATGTTTTATAAATCTCAGTAGAGCTGTGGTACTGGAAGCACTATGCACTGGAAGCACTATGCCCTTTGTTTAGGACAACAAAGGGGCATCAATAAGAGCAAACGAAAAAAGCATAAGGCAAAGTTTTAGATTGTAACAAAGCCATGTCATATTAGTCATCTAAGCCAGAGTTTGCTTCAACCAGAGTGAGTCCAGAGGCTTATGACTTGGTCAAACCATTACGCATGGAGCAGAACTGGAACCTAATGCCATGACTTTATAAGGCCAAAAGTATTGATGCCTGGATTTAAATAGGCAGTTGACAAGAACTCTGGCAAAGCCTACATCAATGACATTCCAATCACCTTACCCCATGTTATTTTAGGCCTACCTCTATACATGTGTGTGCTCATGCAAGTGAATCAAATCTAGATTATTCAGAGCATCCATGGAGCAAGCTGTAGAGGTACCATTGCTTGCATTGTATAAGAGACTAACCTGACTCTATACCAATCCAAAGAGCTTCAATTTTTTCCAGTTTAGGTCCCTCAAATATGAAATCATCAACAGAACCTCTTTGAAAATGGAGCAATTCAGGACCAGAAATTTCCTTTGATTGCCCAGGAGGAACTATTGAACATGCAGGGAGCCTCTGCAATATTGAGTCACCATTTTTATCTGTCAAGCATAACAAAATACCAGCATTCAAATCACTTAGACTTGAACCAGAAAAGCTACTAGTCTTTATCTTGACCACATATATGGATTGAGATTCGTCCGCTCCGAAAGTAGGAATCTTCTCCAGTATGGACCCTCTACTGGTTTCTGTGGCTGGCAAAAGACGCAGAGGTCTAGCATAGCCCTGAAAATCTGAAGAAGTAACTCCTATTAATTTACCAAAGATATTGTGTCAATTTTCTAATCATAAAAAACACGAAATCAAGGTCAAATGACGGATAAAAAGAAACCTGGAAGAATTATGGACCTGGTTGGTATGTATGCAGCCTCAGAGTTCACTAAACCATAAAAGCTTGTGACTTATATTGTGAATGTGATTTACATGTTCACTTATTTGGGGCCTGACTAGTGTCCACCTGGACAATAATGTTTCAGAATGTGCTCTAATCAATCGAATATCAATTCAAATCTGTTTTCAATCGTTAAAATGATATTAAAATTTTTTAGAAATTAATTATCAGACTTCAATAGTTGACTTAAAAAATGAAGAGGGTTAACATATGCCGCATGTAGACATAAGAATCTTAGGGATACTAAAATCTATCAACTTGGTGGATGTTATGTTTTTGTTATTTTTTCTATATCCCCTCACCCCACATAACAGTTTAGCAATCAGAACATCAGTTCTATGTAATTGATGGCATACATATTGTTTACGACAATGTAACGACTTACATTCAATATCTTTTAAAAGATATTGATAAGAGCTTACCAATGATTTATTTTTAATGACCATTTAAAATACCGAAAACATTAAAAACCAATATATTTCAATCCATATAAGGCTCTATCCCATGAAATGACACCTTAATCCAGTGTAATGTCGCAACTTAGATCAGCACCATTGTGGGACTGGATCGCACCACTGGGGCCGACTGGCTGTGGTGAGCAAAAGCAGGCTCACCATTTTACCATTTACTTCAGTTGGTTGATACTTGTTGACATCATTCTGAGCTTTCTTTTAAGAAATAGCGCTTGAAGGATATTAAAACCACAAGAAAAAGATGTCCCTTCCACTTGAACTAACTCAAATTAAAATAAGTAGCAGCATTTGTCTAATTAATCCTATATAATTTTTATGTCATATTTTATTTTTACTATGAATTTACTGCAAGGAATCACTTAGTTCAATAACTAATATGAGTATCCTTCTAAGATTAAAGTTCAATGCACATGTCCAGCAGTAGTGATAGATTCCTCAAAAAATGAGCAAATTTAACTAAAAGATTTCTATAATCTTGTAAATTTTGTTGCTCTAAGATCGATCCTATAATTAAACAACTTACAAAAATGATGGTAAACATTGATACCTTGAAAATCAGATTTTTTTGAGAATGTAATCAAACGATATGACCTAATTCGCATGCCAAGTATCTTCATCTGAACTGGGATTCTTCGGTATCTAATGGGAAAGCTACCCCGATTCGAAGACATGAGATTGCTTAAAGAAAGTGCCTCCATTTCCCGCAAATCCAATCTGGACAGAACCAAATATCAGATACAAGCATATGGAGAATTATAAAAAAGATTAATAATATGAGAAAGAGAAAAAACCATCACAGAATGATGCTAAAACATTTATCTGTAGTTTTCTGAAGCCAACAACAAAACTAACTTCAGTAAGGGAGAGAGAGAAGAGAGATAAAGAGCGAAATTAGAAGAATCACCCTAGCAGAAATTTTGCGAATACCAAATACGAAGGTGGTTGCGGTTTTGATAAGTTAGTAGTAGAAGATTTTCCCTCACGGTTCTCAGGGACCGTAGCTTTTGTAGGGTTCCATTTGGGCCCGGAGCAGATTGACGTTTACAAGGAGGGCTCAAACCACTGAGATTTAACTTGAAATTATCTGTATTGTTGGATATTTCCTTAAAATATACAGTAGTGTTTGAAGGTTTTTAAAGATTAAAGCACAAATGAAATTTTATTTTAATTTTAAGGCTTGAAAAATAAATATAAGATTTTTTTTCTTTTAAATTTTGGTAAACTTAGTGTTAAGTTACATTTTGGAAGACATATGACCTATTGATCTTACCTTTTACACAAATGGCTAAATAAATTCAAAAATGATAAAATATAGACCATTTGGTCCTATTGATGGAAATTTGTAAATATGTTGATGTGAAATTACAAGTCAGATGATGGAAGTAATCTTCGTAAAGAGATTTGTGACTCTCATCAACTTATAATTCCTCATCAACAAACTTGTAATTTCCATTATCTGACTTATAATCCCCCATCAACGGGCTTAATTTTCATCAACCGGATCAAATGGTCTATATGATCTCATTTTTTGACTCATTTGGCCATTTGCAAAAAAGTACAACCAATGGATCATATTTTGTCCAAAAGGTACTGAAGAGTAGTTTTCTCTTAAATTTTTAGTAATGTGGAACGTACTGAAGTAGGGGGATTTCAACCAACTATAAGGGAGTAAATCTACCTACAAGGCCCATGTATCAATTAAGTTAAGGAGAACACCAAGCCGACGTTTGATACCAATATGTCCCAGTTTATGGTTTATCCCAAATTCTCTTCTTAACCAACTCTACAACCAGAGCAGTTTCTAATAATAAGTGAGGTTTAGCAACAGTTTGGAGATTTGTATAATAAGCTGTGAATGAAAGAGGACAAAAAGTAGATTTGTAAACTTGTGCTCTGAAAACACATAAAAAAAAGAAAAAAAGAAAATTGAAATCGAGATCAAAATGAGAATATCATCTGCAAGGATTTGAAACTATAACACATAGTGGGCTAAGTGGGGAGAATAAAGAAATGTGGATAGAATGTTTCTAAAAATTATTAAGTAAATATTGGGTAGAAATATTTATTCTAGGTGTATTTATATTTATTGGAAAGTCAAGACAATACTACCATATTTTAAGATTAAGGTTCTTAAAGTGAATGAAGCTTCAGCAAAGATAAAGATAGGATGTAAAAATTGGTGCATTCTAATTAGCCAAATTCTTTGATGATATTTTAAGAACTAGAAATTTTGAAAACTATTAATGTAATATGTTATATCTACACTTTATATAACAAGAATAGGCCCCATGGGGAGAGTGCCAATGACTATGCATGACTTCCCCGAAAAACCCTTACAATTAGTTGATAATATATAATTAATATAAGGCTAAAATAGTCAACAACTTTGCCTATTCGTTTAAAATTTAGATAGTTACAAAACTGTTTCCTTTCTCTATATGTGATATTGCACATGCACCCTTGCTAGTTATATATGATAGCATCAACTTGTATGTTATGTGCATCAAATTTACACATTTATATTCAAGTTTAATAACCATCATCATCCAAGCTATCCAATGCCTATTTGTTGGGCCCCAACCCCAAGTATAATCAAACTTGAAAGTAATGAAACCCTCATCTAATCCCACTCTAAATGCAGAAAAAAACTGAAAACCGATGAAATGAGAAATCTCACCCACACAAATGATGTGGGAGCTTGCTTTATTTATAGTAAAAGTAGAATATCCATTAAAATGGTAATGTATTCAAATAAGGCAAGGATCAAGGAATATCATAACTGCTATAGTTAGTGCTAAAAATTAGAAGAAAAATCAGCTAGTTGATTATCATAAACTAACTAAAATCATATAGAATATCCAATAAGATTTGATTTGTTAATAAATGCCAGGGCATTAAATGAACAAATGTTAAGGGTTATAGTGAACAACAAACCATTTGTCCTTTTTTTTTTTTTTAATAGGAAAATATTCAACTTTTCATTACTCAAAGACAAAATGAGGCAGCGCCCTGCCCATACAATCACAGTTAACCATATCAGCAATAGGTTGAGGTACACTATTAAACCACAGACAAGGATGGTGGTCCAATGCGAAATTAGCTAACCCCGTCAGCCACAGAGTTGGCTTCTCTAAAGATTTTGAAGATATTCAAGGAGATGAAGAGAGAACAGAGATGGTGAGCTTCATCCAATAGATGATCGATCTTCCATAGGCTCCGATTATAATCTTTCAAATAGGTGACAATGGTTTGGGAATCGCTCTCAACTACAATCTTTTGGGGCATTAAGCGCTAACACACACTTGAGTCCTTCTATGTAGAGCTCGCAACGGGTTGGGTTGGGTCGGGTTCGGGTTGGACAAAATTAAGATGGGTTGGAAAACCCCCAATCCAAACCCAACCCACCAATAAATGGGTTCAACCCGTCAACCCGTTTATTATTTTAAAAAAATATGATTAAAATAGGGTTGGGGGTTAATTGGATCGGGTTATGCTGGGTTTGAGTCAAGTTGGGGGTTAATCGAGTCGGGATAGGACATTTTTGTCGCTTTTTTTTTTTAAAATTGGGTTACCGGGTCATAATCAGGTTGACCTGATTACTAGCGAGTTGGGGTTCCAACCCAATTACTAAACATGTCAACCCAAAACCCATTTAACTTGGGTCAGTTCGAGTTGGGTCGCATTTTGCCTGCTCTACTTCTAAGACAGCTTGGGCTTCAGCGGTGATTGATCTTGACCACTCCTGGGCACACAAACATTGTCTTCTACTAAGGGCTGCAGTTGATTGATCTTGACCATTCCTAGGCACACAAATCACACATATCTAGGAGCATTTACTCTCTCTAACAGTCCAGTACTTGCACGCATGGAGGCATAGAAAGAAGGAAAATCTGTGGTCCTGAAGTGTGGGCTATAACCCAAAAGAGAGGTGGCCCCACCAATTGAATGTCACTCCTTAATGAGCCAAACTGCCCACAATGGTGGTTACAGGCTTACAGTATGAAAGCACCTGAGATTGATCATGTAAACTTCTGTGCACCTCCTTTAAGGGCTCAAGGTGAATAGGTGGGCAGTACTGACTTCTCTTTTATTTTTCCACAGGGAGAGAGAGAGAGACACTGATTGCCCTTTTATTTCTACTTCCAGCCACACAAACTCCAAAGGCATGCCTACAAAGAGAGGGCACATGGTCTTATAAAGGTGGTTATCTACATATATACCCATCCTTTCACATTAGAGGGACCCAAAGTAAAATATACCCAAAGCCTGTCATTTCCAATTTTTTTTTTTGATAATGCCTGTCATTTCCTTTCCCCCCCTCTCCCTTTCCAATGGGTCATTACACCATTAAAGCTGCCAGCATGTTGGTAGGGCTCAACTTGTTAATAGTGCTATAAATTACTGACATGCAGAACTTGTAGAGACACAGAAAAAGAGAGAGATAGAGAGAGAAAGAGACTTCCATTAAACCTTTTCAGATGAAGATACAGAGTTACATGTTACACTGTTGGAGTATGTTTGGGAATGAAAAATCAAAATGTCAAACAAACTTCTGTTTTTTAATCTCTTGTTTGGTAATAAGTTGGACTAACCAAACAAGGAACAAGAAAGGAAAGAGACATTAATATTTCATGGTCATCAAATGTGGATTTATTTTCAAAAGGGTATGTACAAATAGCCTGGCTTTTGCAATGGCTTTGAACCCTAATCTAGTGAACTGTCAGAGCATGGAAGTTTAACTGATCAACTAATTTCCACCATTTGATGAAGCTTATAATCACTGACCCATTGGTGATCTCCAATCGAAACCCTCCTTCGGGTAGTCCATCCGAAGTTCCTCTGGTGGGATGAAGCAGTCGATCGATAATCCTGGTACGTTGAAGACCACGTCATCGATCGTCCACGTTTCCTCCATGCGTCTAACTATGGGCCCCACCCTCATACTATCCCCAAACGCTGTGAGGCTAGCTGTAGAATGACCCGAGTGAGCGATCATCACACCGTCCACCGTCCGATAGTCGTTGATCTTTGACCCCATGGTGGTCTCCCAATACGTCGGGCGGGACCCGGGTGATTGGATCCGGGTCAAATGGGAATCCTCCAGATACACAAGCAATCCACTCCTTTGGCTGAAGTATCCAATAATAACATGCTTGATGATCTCTGCCGCAGCATCGCTCCGACTGGCCAGTGCCGCGTGATCGGGTGACCGCTTCAACGCGAAACAATCCTGACCCGCCATTCGTTTTTCACCCATGTATTGTGCCGATGAGAACACATCCGCCACGGTCATAGGATCCAGCCCCTACACCGCACAACACTAGATAATAAGCATCGAGGCTTAATTATTAAAACTTTTTTTAAGTTAAAAACAAAACTTGTAATATTTAACAAAAGTTGTTTTATCAAACTTACAATTGATCAACAGTTGAAAACCTATTCCCGGGGAACTCATTTCAGATACAAGATGAGTGCCAAACGAGGCCTAAGTGAATTATTAAGTGAATGGTCATGATTACTCAGTCAAGAAAATGGTGAAGGACTTTTAAGGGTTGTGATGTTTGATTATCATGGAAACGTGCTCTATGAAGGACCCACCAAGCATGTAAACGCACATGATGGAAAAAGCGTGGCATGAATGAATGTGTAAAAAGCCTGATTAAAGGAAAAGACGGCACAGGCGGTTGCGATACAGGTAAACAGAGAGGAATATTCCGGCGGAATGGTTGCCGGAGATGCAGTAAACTTGCCTGAAGTGCACGCCGGAGAGGACGAACTCCACCTTTGGCGGCGTGGGAGCCGAGCCACGGGGTGTGGCGCCAAGCGACGTTGCCGTCGCTACCAGCTATGATCATGTGGCCATTGACGGCTAGCTCCACTAGCCATTTATCAGGGACCATTTGCCACATTACGAAGCAACCCTTCTGGGAGACGCCGGCCGATGAAGTGGACGTTGAGCCGCTGGAACCGATCTCTTCAGCCATGACCATCTTCACTTTTCCGGTTGCGTACACACTCTTCACCGTCGTCCCCATCTTTCTACATCCGGTTGCCGCCGTGAAGTGTTGGATTATGTACTGTGCCGATGATTCTACAACCTTTTGAAACAAAGAAATTAAATGTGATTACAGACAGGTATCTATAGAAGTGCACAAGCATGTTGCATAGTGAAGATGCATGACTTACATCGTTGAGGGTTTGTTTAGGGTGGATGGAGACTGGAGAGAGAGGGCAACCCAGTACACTGAGGAGGATTTTCAGATCAGATTTCTTGTTGAATAGGAGAGGGAACTGGGTTCTGAGCCAGTTTCTGAATGACTGACCTTTCTTTGAGTTGTTCTTTCTGTCTTCTTCATCGATGGGTTCTTCGAAGACAGGTGAAAGGCGACCCATTTGATCTTTGGATGGCGGTGGTGGTGGTGGTGGTGGTAGGTTTTTAAAGAAGGGAAGAGAAGCTGTTTGAAGGGGAAGCTTTTTAGCTTATTATTCTTTTCAGGAAGGGGATACGAGGAGGAGCTTTTAAGGGAGGCAAGGCAGGCAGAGGGTCCAAATCTTCGTTTTGTAATAATGACTTTTCTGGTAGTTTGGTGGTGAATTTAGAAAGTCTTTTGAGGGTAATAAGATTTTTGGAAGATGCGTATCAAAATCCTTAATGAGGCTGTTCGCTTTCAGGCTTTCCCTTTTGTTGCTGTTGTTGTGGTAAACAGCTGGACACGTCACTTAGACCCTCTTGGGGCACGTGACTGATGCGATACCCACGTGACTGGTGAGGCTATGTGGAATACTGATGCGGATCGATTTTTTTTTAGTAAATATTGGGAAATTGTGGGGTCCTAAAGTCACTAAAAAAATGGTTATGAACTTTTTCAAATTTGGTTCTACCCTTGATTCGAGTCTTTTAGATAAAATTTGAACCATATCTATACTACTACTAAAATCACAAACTACTTTAAACTTTTTTTGTTTTCATACACCCAAAATGGTCTTATAGAATATTTAATTTCAAAAGTACCATCTCTGCCAATTTTTATTAGGCCGTGTTTCGAGCCTTGGATTTTGGGAGAAAAGAAAAGAAATCTAAAAAGGAAAAAAAAAGAAAAATACTGATTTTCTTTCGTTTTCTGATGTTTGGATGCGATGAGAAATAAGAAGAAAAGAAAATATATTTAGTAAGATGATGGGTTGCATGGTGCCAGGTGGTGATGGGTGGCGTGACAGCTGGTGGAGGTGGGTGGACGGTAATGGGTGGTGGTATTGGTGGGCGATTGTGGCAGCGGCTAGTGGTGGGCGGTGGTGGCGACTGGTGGGTGGTGGTGGGCCTGGTGGCGGCTAGTGGTGGTGGTGGTGGGTGGTGGTGGATGGTGCTAGTGGTGAGGTGGGTGGGTGGTGTGATTAGTGACAAGTGATAGTGAATTTTTTTTTCTTTCAAAATTCCTACCTTTTTGGAGAGAAATTTTTTTATAATAGAGAGAAAGATGGAGAGAAAATTTGGAAAGAAAATCTCATTTTCCTTCATCTACACCAAACAAGAGAAAAGAAAATTTTAGCATTTTATTTTATTTTCTCCCCAAATCCAAGGTTCCAAACACAGTCTTAGTCTACAATATGCATGTCAATGAAATAGGTAAATCTATTATCTTCGATATATAAGTAAATAAAATTATGTAAAAGTTATATTCACTATTTCTCATTTTGATCTTTGTTTAATTTAACTTTTCTTTAATGAATTTTTCCAACTCTTATTTAAATTTATTTGATTTTTGTTGCCTTTTATGCAGTACTTTATTGAGACATTGGAGTAAATTAAATGTTTAATAATCATAAGGTAAATAATTTATTTTATTTATAGAATAAATTATCTATTTGTTAAATGGGTTAAGATATATAGCTAACTTGAATTAACTTATTCAAAGTAACCCTAATTATAATCTATGTACCTATTGAATATATCATACACATTTATTCCAAAAATTTAAAAATATTAAATTTATATTACTTAAATTACCTTGTTAATATTAAAATTAGGTTCTATGTAAGACGGATGGAGTTGAGCGATCTCAATTGTTTTACATTAACCTAGATGCAGATCAAAGCCTTAGACATGCACCTAGGCCCTAAGTGGTCTACGTGCACTTAATCAGGTAGTGGTGATTCCTTTACCCCTTAATCCCTTAAACCTGAAACTCTCAATATTTACTATAATTTAAATATTTAAGAATAAGTAAATTGAAATAATTGTATGTTTAGTATAGTCAATATTTTAAATAGAAACCCTACCTTTTCTATTTCATTATCTTATTCTAGAGTTTCTATTTCAATATTTTAAATAATATAAATTATTAACATTAACAAGATAAAAACAATCATAGAGAAGGCATATTTGTTAATTTATGTACCAAGGAATTAACAAGATAATTTAAGTAAAATATAAATATAAATATAGATATAGATGATTGTTTCTTTTTCATTTTTCACTTTTCAAATAATACCCATCCACAATGTCTTATCCCTAATATGTCCTAATCTTTTTATACATACGGGTGCACCCACGAAACGCGCCTTCTCCGGTTTTCGAATTAGGGTTCTCCTTCTCGACAAATAATCCCGGGCCCGGCTCTGTTTTCGAATTAGGGTTCTCTTTCTCGACAAATATTCCCGGCGATGGCGGCCGCTGCAACAGCGGTTCCGGCGAACAGGACCGGCCGGAGAACCGGTCCCGACGACGACAACTTGGTGTTTGAAACGAGCCCAGGTGTGGAACCTGTCTCGTCTTTTGATCAGATGGGCATCAGAGACGATCTTCTCCGTGGAATTTACGCTTATGGATTCGAGAAGCCCTCGGCGATCCAGCAGAGAGCAGTGTTGCCAATCATCCAGGGTCGGGACGTGATCGCACAGGCTCAGTCTGGTACGGGAAAGACCTCAATGATCGCTCTCACAGTGTGCCAGATGGTTGATACCTCGAGTAGAGAGTACGGTCCTAATATGTCTTATAACCATTGTTTTTGTGCTTGTTTAGTTTTTGTTTTTGTTCTGGTTTGGTTTAATGCTTTTCCTTTTCTTTTTTTCCATTTTTTTGTAATGTTCGAGTAGGAATGATTTTCGTGTGTTATTGATAAAACCCTATAATTCAGCAAAACTTGTCGAGGGAATTCTTGTATCTTTACAATAGGGATTTTGGAACGGTACTTTGAGGGAAATTTCACAAATTTGCAAATTTTTTTTATGTTTCTAGAATATTTGTAATTAGAAAAGAATATACTCCGATAACACATAGAGGAAGATAATGACGATTACAGAGACAGGACACGTTTCAGCTATTACAGGACTCAAAATAGAAAAGAACCCATCAAACTACCACTACCATGGCACTACCACCGCAATCCCTGCTCAGACAATGATCCATGGCAAGAGAGGCCAAATTTCAGAAACTAAAAATAATAACTAGAAATTTATCTTCTCATACACACAAAGAGGTGAAAACGAGAGCAGACGAGGGTCAGCTGGTGAGTTTTCTTAGCTGGTGCGGCTGCTGCGGAATTGACCCAAAGCCTTGATGAATGTGGTTCTCAGTATATACTGGTGGTAACTTGCTCCTACAACTGGCCAGACCAGAAGAATCTAGTGTTCATACATTTTCTTTTTTGTTGGGGATCACAGCAGCAATGAAACTACTGGATGGATTGGTGCTGGTATCAGTTACGGGGTTGGTAGCCCAGTACACCATGCACACTGTGAACCCAATTATAAGAGGAACCAACATAGGTACATGTGAGTTTTCTGCATTTATCTTGGGCAGAGAAGACAGTGTGTGCAAGCATTAAGTTACCAGTAATATCAACTCCCAAAGCTGTTCCCTTCAAGTGAGCAGCAGAAAACTAGTTGTATCCACCTCCTTGAGCATTCTAGCTATCCTTTATGATAACCTTAAGAAGTTCAACCTGGCAAATAGCTCCCTGAAACTATACCACCATGTAATCCAAAGCTCTTATCAATGCAACCTTGTGGGCCAAAATCAGATTAATGTGTTGATGCGATCACCAGAAATTTTGGTAGAAACAAGGATGAAGATCAGGCCACCAAAGGCCGACGTAATGCCCAGTAGACCAGCACCACCGCTGGCACCAGGTTGCTTTAGGTTTCTGTTAACTGTTGTCATTGTAACCATTCTACGTCAAAGAAAGGTGCAGGTTGTAGGTCTGTGTAGTCCTTACCGGACTGCTGTCGTTATTCTCTTACGTCCTGTAACATATTTCAAATCTCTTTCTAGAGATCTGCCATTGTTTTTCTTGGATGCAGATTTTTAAGCTCTATCTTGAGTTTTTTCGTGCTGTCCTTTGCTTTCTTAGTAGTGAGGTTAGATCAAGAAACAGAAATCTGCAATATTTCGTGTGAAATAATGAAGGAAATTCTTTTCTATGTGTGTGTATGTGTAGGGCTAGTCCAGTGCACGAGGCTCCCGCCATTATGTGTGGTCTGAGGAGGGTCTAATATACACAGCCTTACCCCTGCTAGCGGTGAGGCTGTTTCATGTGACTCAAACCCCACGACCTTTAGGTCGCAATGGAGCAACCTTGCCGTCGTGCCAAGGAATATATATATATATATATAGACACGAAACTTGAGTGGCCTTCCTAGTTGAAATGCTAAGGAGATTTCTTAAAATTTCAGGATGTTTGAAACAGTGTAATTGAGGAGGGAATGAAAATGTGTAGAACAAATGAAAAGAAAAGAAAAATGGGAAGAAGAAAAAAACTTAGTTTTCATTTTTAGATGCTCCTGTTGCAAGAAATTTGTACCTTTACTATAAGGCTATGTTTGGAAAAACTTCGTCTGATGTTGTTTTATATTGATATATCTTTTGGGCATTGTTACTCCCTAGCCTGGATAAGGGAAGAGGTTGCATAAGGTTGGTAGTCTGTCTAAAACTTTGCTAAGTCTCCTATGACATGGGTCCTGAACATGGATTTTAATATTACACTATGGTCTCCTCCAGAAATGACGCATTTCAGTGGAGTTAGGTTGCAGTGGCAGATAAGGGTTAGCTAGGGTGTCCTTTGAAATGATGCGTTGCAATCATATCTGGGTGCATTTGTAAGTTCCAAGGTTTTTCACGTTGAAGCGTACGAACATGAGTAAAGAAGCTAGTCCTAAAATGTGGGATTTGTCTTGCCATATAGAATATAAGGACTCTAACTGAGAAGAAATTAGAGTTAGTAGATATTATGAGAAGGAGAACTAATATAATATGCTTACAAGATATTTAATGGAAAGGAAAAAATGTAAAAAGAGATTGATAAGTACACTATACAGGAAAAAGAAACAATACAGATGATGTGGGAACCATGGTAGATAAATATGTGAAGGATATAGGTTAATGATAATTAAATTAGTTTGGGCACAAGAGGTTCTTTTAATCATTAATGCCTATGCACCAGAAATAGGATTAGAAGAAAACATTAGAAGACCAATTTGGGAGAATTGGATGATTTAATTCAAAATATTCCCTGTTTAGAAGAAAGTATTCTTAGGTGGGGACCTAAGTATTGGTGAAGAAGGTGGAGGATATCATAGAATACACGGGGAGATCTTTGGACTAGAGAATGAGATGAGGGAACAATTCTTGAGGCTAGCAATTACTTAGGATCTTACTTTAGCAAATACTTTCTTTCAGAAGAGAGTTGAACACTTAAGATCCTTAAAGAGTGGAGCAAATTGAAGTCCAATTGACTTGTTCCGTAGATGAAAGGAGCTAAAAACTTGTAAAGATTGCAATTTCATTTTATCATAGAGTCTTGCATCATATAGTAGGTTTATGGTTGTGAATGTTATTATAAAGATTTGGACAAGCAGAAAATGTAAAATATTCTAAAAACAAAGTAGTGGATCTCCAGCGTAATTACTTTGATATGGTTATCTCTTCTAGTTCTAGATACTTGAATATTTCCTAGCTGCTCTAGTACATTTACGGTTATCGATTTTATGAACATGGTAGCTAAATAATTTCTAACTTGTTTCATTAGGTAGATATTGTATAATTTTTTGGTTTTCTGCAATTTTTTTACTCTCTATCTATGTGTATAACTCAATATGGGTTCATAGTCGATGGTATCTTCAGTTTACAGAAATCATGAGTCAAAGAGCACCATGCATTGATGGGTGGTGAGGATCCACACTGGTAATCGTGATGACATATCTTGTAGCTGGTATAGGCATACAAAATGTAGGGGGGGATGAAATAGGCAATTACATTAAGATAATGGGAAGAGGTGTCAGGAGATTCTACCGGTAAAATTCAATCTCATAAAAGATACATGGTGGTGAAATAATATTTATTTAAAATGCTATTGAAGTGAAAAGGCATTATTTAAAATCTTGGTAAAGAAATCAGAAATTGAAATACTTAGAAGAAGAAAAAGTGTTAAAAAAGATAATAGGTGAGGCGGAAGAAAAAAACAGCTTATGATAGCTTTTATTGGCTGGGTTTGAAAGAGGTTGAGAAATTTATATTTAGACGTGTTTTTTTTTTTGATTGGTAATAAGAAAATTTATTGAGGGCCAGAGTCCAAAGAGAAAGAGAAACAAGTGTGTACACAAACAGTGTACAGTGCAGAAATATAAAGCTAAAACCATCTACAATTCATCATAATGAATCCAACTAATGACTTCCTGGAAATCCAAGTTTTTTGATGATTCCAAACTTGATGACCAAAAAATCCAATGTTTGATCACTGTATGAGTAAGGGAACTTTGAGTGCTTGCTCTATCTTTAAAAATCCTCTTGTTCTTCTCTTTCCACGAGGTCCACATGATTGCTGCTGGTATCAACCCTCATATCACCTTCCTATAAACCATAGATTTGCTTTGGCCCCATGACTCTATCACTTGGAACAATTCTGTCGGTTGCACCCAACTTGTCTCAAACCTAGAAAGGAAATAAGACCATACTGCTTGAGCTATATTACAGTGAATGAACAAATGATCCACCGACTCCAGTTGTGATTTACACATTATGCATCTATTAGCCACTGCCATCCATGTCTCATCAGGTTATCAATGGTCAAGATTTTCCCAAGAGTGGCTGTCCACATGAAGAAACTAACTTTTGGAGGGAGAAGAGGCTGCCACAATATACCTGACAAATTAAACCGATGTTCTTTCCGGTTGAACTTTCTGGAGAAGCTATATACTGATAATTCTCATGATTTTATTTTTTGCATCATACCCATCTTATCATATATTTATTTGGATTAAGCTTGGACCATTCACATAAGCCAAGATCTGAGATAAAGGAACCAATTCCCAATCTAGTCTAGAATATTACGTCTAAAAGGTAGATTCCAATTCCAACCTTCAGGTCCCTAGTGTCCCGTCTCTGATATTCTGATATGCAGGCTTGCTTTGAGGTAGAGAACTAGAGATATTGTAAATTTCCTAGAATTTTTCTTTGAAAGGACCATCACCGCAGCAGTAACCTCGTATCTAATCTCTTTGACCATCATGTGTGATAACCTACTTATAGGTCGCCAGAAGCTGCATCGTACTGTGCCTTTAACTGGTTTGGGCATCCAGTCTATTGGAGTATAATTGTACTTAGCTACGATCAGCCTTCTCCATAAACTTTCCTCTTCTCTACCGAATCTCCAACACCATTTAGCCAAGAGAGCCTTATTGAACAAAGACAACTATTTGATCCCCAAACCAGTGCTTACAGCGGTGTGCCATCGAAATTTTGTTTTTTTGGACTTAGCGATGCGTTTCACAGTCGGAAAATCGCTGATTTGCATTTCTGTCGATTTTTTGTGGCGTGCCGGCGAAACGGGGCGAAATGATCGAAACAGGGAGGAAAAATGGAAATTCCTTTAATTTTCATTGGCGATTTTTGGCGGCGTGCTGGTGAAATTCCGACAATATAAAAAAATCCAGTTTTTTTTAAAATTTTTCTTTCTTTGATTTTTCTAGCGTTTCAGTGAAATTTCGTTTCGTGCGATGTGCGTGCCCCAAACCAACATCTTCTTTGTCTTTGCACGATCACACCTTCTCCCAGTTCACCAAGTGGTACTTCCTAGCTTCGCCCCAACCTCCAAAGAAGTTTCTTTGGATTTGCTTCATACAAAATCCATACTTTTAGCAACAGAAGCTGGAATAAACATAAAGGAGAGAATAAGAAAAAGGAAGACGAGATTTAAATGATGGTAGGGAGAAGAGATCGGGTAAGATGCATTAGAAGTGAGGATTCAAGAGTCTTTGAAGGGATGAAGAGATCAAAGAAAGACGGATAGGATATTTTCTAAATTATTAAGGCATCGTTTGGCTTCCATTTTATGAACTCATTCTATGGTTTGGAATAGTTCCAAGGGTTGGAATGATTTTCAGTAGTTAAAAAGGTGTTTGATTCCATTTTGGGAATGAGTTTTCCTGAAATGAGTTTTAAAAAATACACTAAATCACCCCAACACCTGTTTCTGGATTTTCAAAATGAGTTTTGCAGAAGTGCGGTGGCATACTTGTAATATTTATAAATTCTGAAGAGTATACTTGAAACTTGTTTTAAATACTCTTTTATATGATAAGGATAGACTTGTCATTTATGAAAATTTCTTTTAAGTTAAAACAATGTTGAACTTGTAATATTTATTACCTTTACAAGAATCAATTGTCCTTCACGAAATGTCAAACCTAACTTTTCTTTAACTTCGACAAACTCATTCCCTAATCCAGAATGAATGCGAAACAAGGCCTAAATGGTGAAGGTACCGAGAAATTTGTTTTGAGTATAAATGTGGTTGTGAGTCAAGAAAACATTGTAAGTGTCGTTTTTGATTTTGAAATCAATTCAAGATCTTTATGTGTTTCTCTTTGTAGGTTCATTTAATGTTGACCTTATTCCTAAATCATACTGCGGTATTGATGATTAAGCCATCGGATGATTTCTCACCTTCAACATGCCATTTCTGAGAGGCATGCACTTAGTAAAAAACATTTAGGCATTACACTTGTTTCTTTGTACCATCAGAATTTGAATCACATGCTCACTTTCTCTGTATTTTGAATTATTTCTAACTCACTACTATCTTGGGGACACATCTGTACACAGGGTCCAAGCATTAATATTGTCTCCTACTAGGGAACTTGCTTCACAGACCGAGAAAGTAATATTGGCTGTTGGAGATTACATAAATATACAGGCCCATGCTTGCATTGGGGGAAAAAGTGTAGGTGAGGATATAAGGAAACTAGAATATGGAGTCCATGTCGTATCTGGAACGCCAGGCAGAGTATGCGATATGATCAAGAGAAGAACCTTACGAACCAGAGCGATCAAGTTATTAGTTCTTGTGAGTTCATGGTTTTATATTTTTGGATGAAGTTTTATTATGTTATAGCTAAATGGGGACTCATCATTTTTAATTTTCATGACATTATGACAGGATGAATCTGATGAGATGTTGAGCAGGGGTTTCAAGGATCAGATTTATGATGTTTACAGATACCTTCCTCCTGAGCTTCAGGTATGTCCGTTTTACTGCTCTGTGGATAACTTGGTTGATGGTTGGTAAATCTGAAGGTGTCATGCTACCATGTGGCTTTAATTAGTGCAAATTTTTTAAACTCCAAGTGGCATCTCAACTCTAAAGTTTTTATGCATCAATTATGGCATCTGATTGTACCCTTGCCTTCTGATGAGCCCCAGTAAAGGCTAATCAGATCAGGCCCTAAAATAAACTAGATATAGCCTGAGTTTGAGTCTAAAAGGATGGTTCATCTGAAAGTACGGTTCCTGATTGATGGCAAGGCCAGGATTAGTCTAGGCATTGCACAAATGTTTAATGTTGAGGTGTGATTTACCAGTTGCATACATGACAGGCCAGGCTGGTTCTGTGGCTGAATTTTTTTTGGCTCAGGAAATGGTTGGAGTTATAGTTGAGCCCATGCCTGAGAATGTGTACCCATCCATATGTAGTGGCCCTGGGGATTGAATAATTTGGACCAACTTCCGAGAGATATGTTCAATTTCCTTCATTTCTATAATAATAGAGGTACCCCTTGTTTTACCCGAAGACAAGACAAATTTAACTCTCTGCCTCTTTGATCCTGAACAATGAAGCGTAGGATCTGCCCTTTGGAGTTCTATACACTGGCAGGATTTGACAAGAGTGGATTACCCACTATGTAAAATATTACTTACTACACCAACCATTTCTTAATTCTTTTATGGGATTTGCTAATTTCTATGTATAATGATTATAACGAAATGACTCTTATGCAGTTCTTTTTAATATGTTATTAGATCAAAAACTTTAATATTTTTGATAGTTTAAAATAAAATTTTATATTTAATATCCACTTTATCCTTGAAATTGATTTTAAGAACATCAGAAAGGTTTTAAAATATTAGAGGTTGTTAAATTTACAATGGTTTTGTAAATTTGTTTAGTAATTTTAATGGATTTTTAATTATTGTTTTAGATGTTTTTAGTTTCTTTCTTGCGTTTGTAAATTTTTATATGTATCTATATTGGGTCTTTTAGTATACTTAAATCTAAAAAAGAGCCTATGTTATTTTCTATTATGGGTATAATTAATATGACGAAAGTTTCCGAGATTTTGTTTGATACTTTTTGATACAGAATTATTTGAAAATATTTGTATTGTTACCAGAATTGTTTTAAGTCAATAAAACTATGAGATAGACTTTGTTGGTATGGCTCTATTCATGTTTTTTGGTTGCAATTGAACAAGAGAGTTTCAGTATCCATATAATTTCTAAGTGCAGGTCCCAATCCATCAATTCATATGGTTTGTCAATTATTAAATGTTCTTTGTAGCTCTTTAGTTATCTATATATAAATTCACCAAGAATATTTTATTCATCAGAAGACACTGAAAAAACCAGTATTTTTCTTAGTATGAAAGGACGATAACATAAGCGAATGATGTTTACTTATGGAACTTAATGCTATTATTGAAGTAAATACATTTGAGGAGGTAATGGTTATTGATAAATAGTCATAATTTATAAAATAAAAAAACCTTGAAATTGATTTTTGTATTAGTTTAGTGTGATCCATGAAAACTAGGGTTTCTGTATACATAATTTGTTAATGTTGTTAGTCTTGCTATATTGTATTATTTTGTTTGGGTTTTCCATGTGAAGGTTGTCTTGATTTCTGCCACACTTCCTCATGAAATCTTGGAGATAACGAGCAAATTCATGACAGACCCTATCAGGATTCTTGTGAAGCGTGATGAATTGACTTTGGAGGTAAAGAATGTTCATTTTGTAAAGCTGCATTCATAAATCAGTACAACTATGATTCTAATTACTTGAGTCCTTTTTTTTTCCCAATTTGATGACAGGGCATCAAACAATTCTTTGTTGCTGTGGAACGGGAGGAGTGGAAGTTTGACACTTTGTGTGATCTCTATGACACTCTTACCATCACTCAGGCTGTAATTTTCTGCAACACAAAGCGGAAGGTATTATTCATCTACTGTTAGGTTCATATAGTGTGCGTAATGCATATATGGTGTTTAATATATATTTGAAGGGCTATAAAATTCTTAACATGTGCTTTAGGGGTTGATGATCCTTCGATTAGATCCATTTCTGTGATTAGATGGTTCAGAATATACGCTAACCCCAAACCGCTATTTTATGTCCTGAAATATTGGTCCTAAATCTATATTAGGATCATATTATTTGCTTAATCACAAAATAATATCTGGTTCAGTGAGCAACTAGGCCTTTGGCACTAGACATCGAATAACCCTTATTTTACCCATAGCAAAGTGCCCCAATGTTATTTCAAGTTTAATCCTGTTGTCACATTAATCTTTGGTAATATAAGCACAGGGACATGGCAATTTCAAGGAATCTATAGCCATCAACTGACCAAGCAGGGCACAGTTTGGTAGTTCTGGACATGTGCATATTTTATGATGATTTCAATACCTTGTGATGCCACTTGGCACATTTATTATTTTTGATAAGTGATGAAAATTCATTAATAATAAGAAAGGAGTAAATACAAAGATAAAGAAATAAAATGAACTACTAGAAGCCAAGAGGTGCCCCAATCTAAAGGACACCCTTTTATTTGAGATCAAAATATAAGAAATCTTCACAAAAAGTGGACATATTGAGAGTTAATCTCTAAGGGCATCAAACACATGCCATCACTTCTGCTATATGGTAGTCTGTTTTATTATGCTGCATTACATGACACAAATTTCCGTGTGTAAAGTGGTAACTTAGGTTACAATGAATAATTTCATGGCTTATGAACATGTAAAGCAATCTTGTAATTATTTTACATCATGGATTGGAAGATTTAGTTACCTGGTCTGCTTGTGTATATGGATATCAGCAATGACTTTGTTTTTTGAAATTTAAATATCTGTTGAAGTCCACTGAGAAAACCAACCAATATATATGGCAAGGGTGGAAGTGGTCCTAACTTAACCATTGAAGACAGTTATTTCAGATTGAGGATGATACCCTTCTTAATCCCAACTAAATTTTATGAAGGGCCATATATATTAATGAGGTTGGTGAAAGATAAGTTCAGATATTGCAGTGAATTCCAACATTTTTCTTTCTTTATTTGCTTCAATGTTGGGTAGAGTTTTACCACATTTTAAGTAGTGTGGTGGGTATAAATGTGGACCTTTCTGATCCGGACAAGCTCAACTTATGTATATTAGCCTTGTGATAATTTTTCTTTATCTCAATTATTGTTTTTGGAATGTTAGTAAAAATTGTTGATGTAATAGAATTTACAAGTGATACAAAGACCAGTCAACAAAGGACAAAGCCAAATATCTAAATTGGCCAAAACAAAAAGTGTCTGGCTAGGTATACACCCTAGCACTATCACAAGTACATCAAGTACTAGTAATACCTTGGATGTAACCTGCACTTGTGACAAATATCTCTGTTCAGCAGAGTGCTCTTCACCTTTCCTTCAAAGCATTGGAGAACACCTTTCTTTATCTCAGTTATGATCCTATTAATTTTATATATTTCTGTAACAGGTGGATTGGCTCACAGAGAAGATGCGTAGCTGTAATTTTACAGTCTCTTCTATGCATGGAGACATGCCTCAGAAGGAACGAGATGCAATAATGGCAGAGTTTAGGTCTGGTACAACCCGTGTTCTGATTACAACAGATGTGTGGGCACGGGGGCTTGATGTTCAACAGGTAAGTCCATCAGGAGCTTGGTTTTTTTCTTGTCTTTGGGCCAGATTTTGATATCATATTGATTCCTTTTATAATCAACCATCATTAGTTAGAGATATAGCCAATAATTTTTGGGTATCTATCTCTTATTTGGTCAGTAATGTGCTTATAATTTGGATATAGATTTTTATATTTTCAGGCTAGGGTATGGTAGGATGCTGCATTATAATATTTATCCAGACAGTCCAATTAGTGGCCACATAAAGGAGATCTTGTGGATTTAATAAATTTGCTAATCAAATGATCCTTAGTGTCTCATCAGATCACACTTTTGGGGTTTAAAATTAAATAGAATGGACAGTCATGATCATACAAAACTCTTTAAAGCAGAGGATATTTTATGTTAGATTCATCAGTTTCTCAATATAACTCGGCCATTGTTTCTTTTGCATTGTTAAATCTCCAAATCTGATAACATGCTTTTGGGAGGAACAAAATTCATATTGCTGACCCCAGACAGGTAGGATAAAGCATTTTTGTTGCTGTTTTTATGGTAGGTTTTTGTCACTTTTAATTTGTGATGTGGGACCTTTATCTTCATGACAAGGAATAATTAGCTATAGTTGCATTACTGATTATATGAGTAATAAAAGGGAGCAAAAAACCAAAGTGGCCTTTTAGTTGCTTTCTCTAAATAACATGACCTTATTTACTCATGTTTTTATCATTTTTTTTCCTGTCAGGTATCTTTGGTGATCAATTATGACCTTCCTAACAATAGAGAGCTTTACATTCATCGGATAGGACGTTCTGGTCGGTTTGGGCGCAAGGTATTTCTTCTTTTCTGTGGTTTGGAAGCGTAACTGTTTGCATCTCTTCTTGAACAAGTTTACACATTAGCTTTCTTCTTTTAAAAAAAAAAAGTCTTCGGAATTGTTAGCTTTTTCCTCTTTTAATTTTTATTTTTATTTCATCTGTGTAACAGACTATATGTAATCCCTGTTTTTACTGGTTTATAGTTTCGTAGATTGGAGTATTCTGTCAGATAGGTTGTTCCCTTAAAAATTGTGGAAATGAAGGGATAGGATCTTTCTTTCAGTAGTCTTTACTGTAACTTCTTAAGATTAAAATACTACACTTAGGATATGTTCTTTTTGCTTAGTGCTCTGCATTTGTGTATGGCCCCATGGAATGGCCTCCATTGATTGGAATAGGATACCGCGCTTTTGTTGTTATTTTCATATAGTTGATCTGTGTAATGTTCTACATTTACATTTAGGTTTTAAGTAATAAGATACAACCTTTGGCTAAAGCCTGGTTTCTGAATTGTTTGTTCTTATCAAATGACTAGAGAAGTTATTGTGAAAAGCCCAAGTTTTATAGACTAGATGATATTAAGTGCCCCTCAATGAAGTGTTATTGAATTTATAAAGCACCTTTTTTTTTAAAGTGAATTGAGATATGAGAGAGCTTCATTAAAGTTGTTTTGGACTGAGCCACCTTTCTCAATGATATGACTGACAAGATGTTTAGGACCTGAGAGAGCTTCATTGAAGTTCTTTGAATGAATGGCTTTGTGGAAAGTGGCTTTGAATCAAAGCCTTTATCTAAAATATGCTTTGTTATTTATTTTTCATAATTTTTATGTTACTTTTGTCTTTTGAAAGAACAATAACAGAAATGGATTGGTAATTTAACTTTTTAGATGCTTTACTTAAATTTTACTTCTGTGTCCCGCATTTGACGGGTTGGCATTTTATTTTACCAAAGCACGAGGAATGGCTAAGGAATGTTTTGTAATTATCAAGAGCGTGCATTATATATCAAATGATTGATTAATAAAATATAGTTAGAAAAGATGTGAAGAAAATAAAAAATTTGAAAAATAAATTTCATGGTACACAATTTTGTGGTATCTTTGGTACCCTTTCTTCTTATAAGATTTTGTCCTTACCTGCCGCCACTTCAATTTTAAGGAATCTATCTCCTATCTTGGAATAAACAATAGCCTTGGAAACAAAAATCAGAAAAAGAAAAATGCTTACATATGCATAACTTTATTGGTCTCCAGACTTGAAACTATCAATTGAAGATCACGAACATTGAGTATCTGTACATGTATATATATATAAGAAATTAAAGAAAGTGCAAGTTAACCATGAGTAGAAACTGATTCGTTTAAGTTTTTGACCCTTTTTTTTCATATTTATGTTGATTGTTGAAAAATGACCACACTGTTTTTGGCTCCTAGTGTAAAAGTTGGTGTCTTTCTTTCTTTTATAGATCAAGTGTAAGCAATACACAAGGCATGTCTGAAGGCATGACTGGAGCCTCATGTGTGCTTAACATCTGAAGGCATGAATTGAGCCTCTTTAAGGTTAAGCCTTCAGGTCTTTAATCCTGAGCTTCATCTTGAGACAAGCCTTATGGTCTAATCCTCACATGCCTTGTCAAGATAGCTTTTGAAATGTTACTTGTTAAATATTCCATCATGATCGTGTGTTATTTCACATATGTGCATTTAAAGCATTGTATAGACTCAAAACATTGAGAATTTTCTTCCTTTTTTCTGCAGGGTGTCGCCATAAATTTTGTCCGCAACGATGATATAAGGATTTTAAGAGATATAGAGCAGTACTACAGTACACAGATTGATGAGATGCCAATGAATGTGGCTGACCTGATATGAGATTCTACCTGCAATTTTGTGTTTGAAGCAAAAATGAAGGTGGAACAAATGGTCTGATTAATAGTTTAATTGATCAACTTTGCGTGCTACCGTGTGCAGAACTGGGTATCTGGAGATCGAAATGATTCGAAAGGTTTGTTTGTATTGCGACAAGTTCTTGAGAGAGGAAGTTTCTGATGCGAGTCTATGAGTTGAAAATGACGAATAATTTTATTCATCAGATGATTACAATATATACAGTTCAGTGTAGATGTAACTAACTAACAGAATGATACAAGATGACTGCCAGCTAAGGTAGTCACTAACTAATGAGTTACAATTGAATACAGAGTAACAAACTTCTGTGCTGTAATATATTGAACCATATATCACGAAGATTTCAATGATTTGAATTCCCAAGGAATAATGGGGTTATGTACTTGAGTGAGAGTTTCTGCTGGTGTGTCATGCATGTCCATTTTTACATGGAACTCAAAACTAATTTTGTGAATGATATCAGCAATCACATGCTTCTGAAATTCTCTTTCCTTTATTACAGTAATCTAAATACAACTGCGGCCAGGGTGAAAGTACCCAGACCCCAAATTGCTATGTTAGTTCCATGACTTCATGATTAACGGCTGCTAACAAAATTCGAAAGAAAAATCTCTAATGGAAAGATATCTACCTACCCCCGCTCCCCTTTTTTTTTTTGTAGGAAGACAGTTATGCCATTTCATTCATAACAAAAACCATTACATCAAGAACATAACAAAAACCATTACATCAAGAATGGCCGAAGCCTCCATTGTTGAAATAGAAAAACATCCATGTAAAGGATATGTAGGGGAAGTAGTTGTTCTATCAGGTAGATTACAGTTCTTAGATAAGGGGTTGAACCTATACTGAAAGCTATATAAACCACCGGAAGAATAGGGGTCAGTTTTGACACAGGGTCCTTATCAATACGGATTAAATGTCCAACAAAGGGAGAAAATGCATCTACATCGAAGATGAGATGGTCGACAAGGGAGGTCTCGGAAAACCGAGAAAAACTTCGACTAATAACTGTAATTTGGATAATGGGGACAAAGTACCCCTATATTGAGCAGGACAAAAACAAAAACACAAAAACACTGGATCTATATGACCTAAAACTAAACCAAAAAACCATAAAAAGGCCGCCATCTTCGCTGGTTTCACCCTGCTTGGGGACCAGAATCCTTTGGCCAGAGTTGTCAATCTAACTATAGTTTCATTTGACAAAAAAGAGGACAAAGGAGGACAAAAATATACAATATCCATCAATGAAAAGAAGACATGTTGCTTAGAGTTTTATAATAAAAAGAATTTTTTTCTTGTCAACAATCGGAAATCTATATATATATCCATTAATCTGTAAAAAATATGTGTGAATAATAAATATATATTTTTAGAATTTTCTGTGTTATTTATTTCTATTTATCTGAAATTTTTAATAAATTTATTCTGCAGCCCGTTAGCTTGCATGTCATGACATGACGTATCTTTAGCCATGTCACGGGCTGGGCCATGCCTGTGTTGTCTTGATGTTCTCACAGGACGCGCAAATTTCGTATGGGCAATTTGGAAAATTCGAAATAAAGTTTTGTTTTGGAGGAATGAAGCCCTCTATCGTTGTGAAATGTTCATACATTGACCAATTGCAAAGAGATTCTTAGGGTCATCAGAAATCATAAGATTGAGAACCACAACCAGGTGCTGAAATCGGAGATGCTCGTTCGTTGGATTCCCATTGATGTCAATTCATTCATCATCTCTATTATCAAAATATTAAAAAATATATATAAAATGTTGATGATAGATAATAAAGATAAAACTCATTTGTGACTTGTTAAACAACCGTTGCACCTAAAAGCTTAAGCTAATATATGTGAAAGCGCAACTATGCATATCAAAAAGCCAAACACAATATCTCAACACTCCTTTACACAGGAACACACATGAGGAGGATATGATCCAAGCATATATATCCTGTATACAAATAAATGACAAGACAATTCCCTGGGAGAGTTGAACACTATGACCTTACTCCAAATAAATGACAAGACAACTCGCCGGGAGAGTTGAACACTAAAGCCTTAACATGACTTTGGGCCAACTCACCCCTATAGTTGAACAGGAAGACCTTAACATGACTTTGGGGCAGGCTGACGTGAACCATGTGTCGACTTACCTAACGGGTTGGTTGGGCAGTCGAGAATTCACAATATGGTTCCACACTTCCACGAGACAAAGTCAGACAAACAGTCTTCCTAAAGCTGCCGAGTATGGCCATAGAAGGTCAAAAAACCATGATGCGCCACTGAATCTAATATGTACATGATTTGGCCATATACTATTATAAATAATTAACTTTATTCTAATTGCAGATCAAAATTTGATGTTTGGAAACACGAAACTTATAACCAAGAATAATCCTAATCCTCAAGTTGTGATCTTTCATATATAGACTAGGGGCTGCACACGCTACACGCGTAGAAAACGTAGGCCCACTTAGATAAATAGCGGAGGTAGTTACAACATGTTTAAAATAATGGGAGAATACTTTGTTTGGGAAGGGAAATGTTTAGAAAAAAGAAAAAGGGGGCCAGAATCTAAGAGGAATATTCCCCTTCTTCTCTTTATTAATAGTATATATGGTTGAGTGCCATTTGTAGTTTTTTGGTCAAGAATGTTGAGAAGCTTCTCTGCTAGCTATATTTCTAAAGCTTTAATTTAGCACTTCCTAATTTGTTTGAATTCTGATTCAATTAATCGTGAGTACAGGGTGGTTAATAGAGCTGCTTATAGGTTAGCCAGTTGTTGTGAATTGTGCAACGTGAATAGAAAATTAGAGAAGAAGAATAAAAACACACAAAATTTAAGTGGTTTAGTAATGTCCCAATATTCGCCATGTACGGCAAAAATTTCACTGAAAAAATTCAATTAGGGTTACATCATGATATATATATATATATATATACCAACCCTAAATCTGATATTTTTGAAATTCCAAAAAAAAAAAAAAAAATACCCGTGTACCGTACCACCCCTCTTGGACCCAGAATACAAATCACTGTTTCCAACATATTTCAAATTTAATGAAGTTTTACTTAGAATTAACAAGAAGTTGATTTTGTTGTCTTTAGAGCCTTCTAGTTCTAAACAAATTCTTTTCCTACGAAAAATCCTGGTTTTTCCAAAGAATGATCGGAGACTTGAGATTTTCATTGCCACAGTCAATAATTCCGGTCATGTGCGGAAGTAACTTCCATTTCTATTTGTAGATTTCTGTTCCCACCGTTTAAGAAAAGACTACTCCAACGACGGGAATTGAGATGCGTCACACCACATCGGCCATGTTGCCTTTTTCAATCTACCACCAAGCGATAGTCCACCTTGGAGTATATGATCTATTGACTGCGTCACAATCACGTCACGGCACAGCAACATCGAAAGCGAAAAGAGTAGAAACACCTCTCTCTCTCTCTCTCTCTCTCTCTCTCTCTCTCTCTCTCTCAAAAGAATAATCTCAAAATTACATGTACCACCATTAGTATAATAGTAATACACATTATTTTCTTAATCTTTAAAAATTATAATTGTGAGTTCAAGAATCATAGAAATATATATATCTGTCCCATTTAATTAATGAGCAGAAAAATCTTGATATTTGAAGCTAAAAGCCACTGGATATTTTTACTACTTAAAATAAAATAACATATTGTTTATGTTGAGATGTTGTATTTTGGCGTCTTATATGTATATATTCAGTTTAAGCTTTTAGGTGCTACGGTTTAACAGTTTAAAGAAAAGGAAGAAATACCATGCCAATATGTATGACAACATGTATATTATACCAAAGAGAAAAAAGGAGTTGAATTCGTCTCTCATGCTTCCTTGATTTGCTCCTTGATTTGACCGTGAGATGTTGCGATGTGAAGCATCTCAAGGCCACTGCTT
This sequence comes from Buxus sempervirens, assembly GCA_947561395.2. Taxonomy (NCBI): domain Eukaryota; kingdom Viridiplantae; phylum Streptophyta; class Magnoliopsida; order Buxales; family Buxaceae; genus Buxus; species Buxus sempervirens. Next base: position 1,483,955 of record OX387183.1, on the reverse strand, counting down.
TTTCATGTGGGGTCTACCTGATACATTCTGGGGTCCACTGTTTTTTCATGTACATGACAGCATCTCACGGCAACATCAAGGAGCAGTTCAAGGAAACTTGGTAGACAATTTCATTCCGAGTAAAAAACACCATATTTGAAACATGTTAACACTTTTATGGCAGGTTTTATTATATACATGCAATGAGAAAGTTCTTATGTTCTTAAAATTTTAAATTAAAAAGCATAAAATTATCTAAAGAATTCTAATTCTGGTGTGACAAATTTATTTTCACACACATGGATAAAAGTAGGGTTTGCAAGACAAGTCGTGATATATGATGATTTTGAAGTGATGGTTTCACATAAAGTTTTGGCTCCAAAATCAAATTGATCCAAGGTTTTGGTTGTTAGATATGGTCAATTATTAGTGCGGAACCTTCACAAGTCTACCTAAGACTTTGATTCGTGTAATTCGGGGTAAAAGCAACTTTGACAAAGCTCATAAAATAAGCATTACAAACATGAACTAATCAACTAGTAGCAACCCACCTTAACCCTTCTTACACATTTTCAATGTGTACATACACGATCCTCTCAATATTTCTTATTTAGGTTCAGACGCCCCACTTACTTGCTGTTTTATTTTATCAAACTGGGATCCAATTGAAATCTTGTGGGGCCTCTATCTGTATTTTTATTTGGAACCTCCATAGGATCACTGCCTGAACGGTATAATTGTAAATTTTTAATTACATTTGGAACAATCTTATGAAAAGCTCCAAATAAGGGTACAGAATGTGAACCACCTTGGATCCAAAATCTCGACCATTACACCACCAGGGACGGTGGTCAATGCACTACAAAAATGGAAAAGGAAGGTAAAGAAAGAAAGTTTGGTTCATCCTTGGAATTCAAAAGGACAGTATTGGGACTTCTAACAACCGTCTCCACGAATTTAGTGGCAGTTCCTGTTAAATTTCAAACCCATTAGTTCCATGAGCCAGCATCAAAGCTTGAAGATTTGTTCGAGACTTTGGACGAAAGGCAACGGTCCTTTATGGGAAATCAAGCACTGTGTTAAAATTGTATGCACCAATCACAAGACTGGATGCATTGTTGGTGCAGGAATTTGGGTGTATAAAGATTTTTAGGCGCTTTATCTAACGCTTCAACCACATATTTCCCAGCTATTCTATAAATACTATACATTGCACCATTACATTTATTCCTATGTTCTATATTCTACCAGAGGGGCTTAAAAGTTCTAGTTCTTGCATCCAGTTCTAAGCTCTATAGCTTCATAAATCAGAGATGGCACCGGGGAGATCGGATTCGATCGATATTATTGATTTCGTTGTCAAGAAAGGTAATGGAGTGAAGGGTCTTGCAGAGACAGGTATAGTAACTCTTCCTAAGCAGTACATCCAATCTCCAGAAGAGAGGATGAGCATGAACAGCATGGTGACCGAAGAGTCCATACCCGTTATCGACATGTCGAATTGGGGGGATCCCAAAGTCGCGGATTCGATATGCGATGCAGCGGAAAAATGGGGTTTCTTTCAGGTGATCAACCATGGAGTTCCCACTGAGGTTCTGGAGAATGTGAAGGAAGCAACTCATGGGTTCTTTGGATTACCAGCCGAGGAGAAGAGGAAGTATCTGAAGGAGCATTCTCCGACCGCCTGTGTGCGCTTCGGCACGAGCTTCAGCCCTCAAGCTGAGAAAGCTTTGGAATGGAAGGACTACCTCAGCCTCTTCTACACTTCAGTGGACCATGCCACTACATTCTGGCCTCCAGAGTGCAAGTAAACAAACATGACCTTATTTTACTAAAAATATTATTGCATGCAATAGATTTGCTCTACTGCTCTACACAGACACATATATATATATACACACACATATGCAAGATACAAACATGTTAACTGTTCTTGGGGAATCCAGACATCTTACTGAACTTATTGTTTGGCTTTGTGGATGGACTTGTACAAGCAGGGATCAAGTGCTGGAATACATGGAGAGCTCCCAACCCCTTATTAAGCGCCTGTTAGAGGCTCTAATGAAGAGGCTAAATGTGAAGGAGATTGATGATACAAAGGCTTCACTGTTAATGGGTTCAAAGAGGATTAACCTTAATTACTATCCCAAATGTCCCAACCCTGAGCTCACAGTGGGAGTAGGCCGCCATTCCGACGTCTCAACGCTCACCATCCTCCTTCAGGATGACATCGGCGGGCTATACGTGCGAGGACTAGACGGCAATAACTGGGTCCCTGTCCCCCCCATCAGTGGATCCCTGGTCATTAATGTCGGCGACGCGCTGCAGATTATAAGCAATGGGCGGTACAAGAGCGTAGAACATCGTGTTGTTGCGAACGGAAGTAAGAATCGGATCTCAGTGCCGATCTTTGTGAATCCAAGGCCGGAGAGCGTCATTGGTCCCTTGCCGGAGGTGACAAATAGTGGTGAGAAAGCGGTTTACAAGCATGTTCTCTACTCTGACTACGTTAAGCATTTCTTCAAGAAGCCTCATGACGGCAAGAAGACTATTGACTTTGCAAAATTCTGATATTGTGGTTAAGTTTTGTGTGTCGCTTTCCCTTTGAAATAAGAAGAAAAAGGGAGATAGGAAATGTTGGTTCCAAATAATTAAACAACTAGGAAGGGAAAGAGAGACCTTTATAGAGGCTGTATTATCTCCATTAATACTTTTATATCCATATCATGTGTTTGCTTCTTCTCTCTATGTACTTTTAATTCCTCTTGCTCTTGATGGGTGGTTTTGATAATTGTCATTTTCTTGCCTTAGAACTCTTATTAGGCAAGCAATTGATCATCCTCATCAATTATTATTATAAAGTGAACACCCTCTTTTCTGGTTGACATTTGATGCCAAAAACACCTTCAACTTTTTATCAAATTAATGCCTACACCAATTAATTAATGCCATGTGTATCAACAAATAACTCCTAATATTCTAATATCCAAAACACCCTCAATTCTTTTTCAAATTTGCTACGCGCATAGCAGGTGTATTCTCCTAATTTAATATTAATGGCTATATTAACCTCCCCATGCGTATTCTTTATTGCAAGAAACACTTTGTTGGTTACACGTTCCCATTTTTAACATTTGGTAACCCACTTTGCATTCTTGCAGAGATTATAAATATTACAAGTTTGCCATTGTTGTAACTTAAATGAACTTTCCATAAATGAAAAGTCTTGGTCAAGTGAAGAAGTCTTTATAAAGAGTTTCTAGTATATCCTTCAAGGTCTTTAGATATTACAAGTTTCCTTGAGCTTTTTACAACATGCTTAATTGATGATACTATAACAATCATTAAACGAATAGATTCAGAAGTAGATAAAAAAAAAAAAAAAATCAATGATTGCTTTCATGTATATCTTGCTACAAATTGATATGACAACAGTAACATAGTTGGCTTGTAATTCTTCATTAAAAGTTTATAGTAATCTAAAAGTTTAATCACATAATTACCTTTTTAATACTTTATTTTAGACCCTTAGTTAAGTTAATTTAAGAATATACATTAAAATGTAAAGTCTCAAATAAGTACACCAATGAGAGTAAAAGGTTCAGCTTTTCTTTCAAGCAAATGTCTATTACAATTATTTGTTTTCCTCATGGTGCCCCTTTGAAAGTTTAAAGGATTATTACAACACTCTTCATTACAACTTGATATGAGAAGGATTAAATTATCCTCATTGACTGCAAGAACTGATATCACAACACTATTTGTTACAGCACTTTTTCGCTTTTTATTCTCATTTACCCAATGCATAAACACCCTATAATACAAGATCAACTTAAGAAAGAAGGAGTTTCTTTATTTATTGCCTCTGACATGCAAGTTTACCTCAAACGTGTATCTATTAGCCACCCCAGAATCTGTCAAGATGCAGCTGTTAGAGTCTACTGCGAGCAGAGAGCTCCTGCTTCATTTGATCCCTCAGAACTCTCCTTAATAATTTGTTAGATGCATTTCTAGGAAACTCCGCAACAATCTTTACATCACTCACCTGTTCTTCAACAGAAGATTTATCATCAAATACTCTTTACCAAACTAGATAACAAGGGAAACATAAAAGAGAAAATAGGACGGTTAATATCTGAGAGGATAAGAAAAATGAGATGGAACCTTAAACAATGGATTGAGGTTGCTTTGTATGGCTTTTGAGAACTTTGTCTTCAACTGTGATGGTTTGCAGCTCGATCCTTTCTTTAGTACTGCAAATATAACCAACTGTTCCGGTCCACCATTTACTGGTGCAACACTAATCGCTGCAGTTTCCACAACGTTTCCATCTGCTCGATCACATACACGCTCAATTTCAACTGAACTTGTCTGCATGTGAAGAAACATTTCCAGCTATCAGCATGGTTTCACAAATGAATCTGTGCATACAAAATTACTCAGTAAGTATGAATACAGCACCTTGATGCCACCAAGATTCATAGTGTCATCTGCTCTGCCGTGAACGAAAAAATAGCCTCCAACGGTTCTTTTAATTATATCACCATGTCTCCTGAGGCGCTGCAAATACATTACGATTCATTAAATATGCTTGAAAGGCTCGTCTTTATTGGTAAAGCAGAGCAGTTGTAGCAGCACATTATACAGGTTACAGGGATGACACATAAATGAAAACTATGGTATATGGAATTGGTTAAAGTCAAGAGAGCATACCATGCCTTTGTACAATGGCATTCCTTTAAAGTAAATCTTGTCATGATCAGCATTAAGCAACCTATCTGTTGCACCCATAGCCACAGGGAACAAACCCACTTCCCCAACACAAGGTTGATCATTCGGCTGCAATGTAGGTCACAGAATTCATCTTATGCTTTTAATGTAACAATTTTCTTGAGTCATAACAAGAAAAAACTTAACCAGAAAAGCTTCTTACATATGGAACTCCATTATCATCAAGGATGACAAAGCCTGTTGTCATTGCTGCTGTGCTGAATGCTCCAAATGCTTGTGGTTGCAGCAAGCTTCCAACAATATAGGGAAATGAAAGCTCTGTTCCACCACAACACTCAACAATAGGCTTATAATAAGCCCTTGAAGAAAGCCACAAATCATCATCGATGTTGGAAACTTCTCCAGTGGAACCAAAAGATCTGCAGAGAAACATATTCTAACTCCTCTTCCCAGAAATTATATAGAAATTGAGCATTTCAAGTTCAAAAGAAGATTACTTTATTTTTGTCCAATCTAGGCCTTCCATACACCTGGTGCTCTTCCATGTTTTCACTAGGCTTGGTACTGTACCGAGCATTGTCACCCCTGCATCCTGGACAAATTTTCCAAAGCCACGACTGAGAGGAGATCCATGATAGAGGGCCAGAGTAGCACCAGATAGAAAGCTTGAATAAATTAAGGCTGGCCCCATCATCCAACCTAAATTGGTAGGCCAGCAGCAGACATCTCCAACTTGGAGATCACTGTGTGCCCACCAATCGAGAGCACAACGAATTGGAGAAAGTTGAGTCCATGGAATAGCTTTTGGATCACCTGTAGTTGAAGATAGAGAATCATCAATTGGTTGAAGAAAAATAAGCAGAATTATGTGACAAATATGAAGGCAACTTTTTGTCTACCTGTGGTACCGGATGAAAAAAGTATATTTGTGACCGACTCTGCTGGTTGATAAATTGGAGAGTAACAATTTGGTCTGTGAAAGCAATGATTTTCAGTTAACAGACAGTAAGTATGAAAGAACATAATTGGAACGAAATGTGAGATAATACAGACTTTCCAATATAGATAAACAAAAAACAATAGTTCATAGTTAAGTGTTAGACTTCAAAGTGTTACAGTAACAGCAGGAACTATATTGATTGAGACAATTCCCAGTGTGAATCTGACATGATAAAATTTTCAAGTACAGCATCTCCTGAAAGTTAGTATCTGGATTTGGCAGTACTTTAATTAAGGTGGAAGAAACAATTACTTTATGAGGCATTGCGACCTTCTCAAATATCGATACAGCATACAAGAAAAATATGTCATTAAACCAGCCCGACAACAGGTGTTTGGAGTACCTCGGGAGATGATTGGCACGAGAAAGAAAATCTTTCCATGATAAATCATTTTCCCTTAAATCAATGACCACATCCTGTCCAGTTGCAGGGACCACAATAGCTTTACATGAACCAGCTTCTACCACTCGACTGCAAGGAAGAATAATAACATGAATGATGTTTTGAGTAGTTTATTTAAAAACTCTGCAGGTATTCTATTCAAGGAATTAATTCTATACATGCTTATAGCCTTGAAAATAAGAAATTTCCTAGTGATAATTTATATCATTGACTGAGTTGTTAGCAGGAGGTTTACAGAGAAAGAAAGAAGCTCTTTCTGATGAATATGAACATCTCAAAAGCAAAAAACCATTATACATGATGCTTGATGTAGAACATGGCATGAATTATTTAGTGTCAGTATCTTAGATATCCATCTTACCTGTACAGAGGAAATTTTCGACCCCCTCGTACAATGAAGTCCTGAAATCAAAACGAAGGTGGGAATCATTTCCCAAGTAAACATCGTATATGCAAAATGAAAGACAAGAAGACTATGAATCACAATTAATTATCTGGTCTATTAAAAACATTCAAGGGAAGCTGAGGAAATAACAAGCGATTGTGCAAGTGTGTGCACACAAAGATGCAAGCTTTTTGACTTATTCACCGGCATCAAACCTCTTATTTAGTATTCCAAACTTCCAGAAAAGAAAAAGATTATATCCATCCAAGTACTTTGTATCAGTTTATATATATATATGTATGTATGTATGTATATACATGTTCATACTCCTGTGTGTGCATTTGTATGTAAATGTATGTATGTGTACACAAACACACATACACAAATACATAATCTTTCATCTTCAAGACTCTGTAGCTGCTTGAATTTGAAGAAATGGTTTAAGTTGCCAAATGACTTGAACATGGTATGGATTTAGTATCTTGAGTTTTAAGCATCGTGTCCAAATATCAAATTCATTCTTGCTGAATCAATGACTTCAATTTATGTTTGTCAACAAAAGTAATCTTACTGAAAAAAAAGGACTCAATTTCTATCCAGGACACACGAAAATAAAGGTTCATCACTTGTCTAATTTCCTTATACATTTCATGTGTGGACCTCTGTAGTGTACTGTTTCAAGTTTAGTACTTTCTTTATTATACTGCCAGATTTTTCTTTTTTGAATCCAATGATTTCTATAGCTTGTATCCAATGATCTGGTGTTTAGGTAGGTTAAACACTTAAGGATTCATAGCTGTAACTGACATATGTATCTAAGTCTACATAACATAAGCTCAAAACTACATTTTACTAGCAACAAAACTAAGCTCCCAGTAGGAATTTCTTTCTTTGGATGTTAGTCTAGTAAAGTATTAGTGTTCTTAGCAATAAGTTTCTATACGTTGGGTTATGTTCTTTTAGGATTCAAAAGGCTGAGAGAAACAATAGTTGAACCGTAACCTGTCCCTAAAAGTACAGCCTTTCAATTGCAATGCTATATAGAATTTTCGAAGCAGCTGCAGCACTTCCAGGAGTGAAACCTTAGGTTCTTAGTTGAGAGAAACATAGGAAATTAATATGGCAACGCAATTGGAAGTTCCTACCCTGGACAAGTTCTCAAACACCCAGATTAATGTGAACAGAGGTGCCGTAACAGGAAGAAGAATGTGTGTCAGAAACAAAGTTCCAGCTCAATCAGCACCAAAGGATCAGAAATCACGGATATCCAGGTAAATCACTTAAAATACACCATGTGAAAGAAACTGGTAAAGAAAGAATTGAGCAACCATGAAAGCAGTCATCAGAAGATCTGAGGATAGACAGAAAGACTTGAGCAACCTTAAAAGCATTCATCAGAAGATGAGGATAGACAATATCATCAAACTTCTTCCAGAAGACATATTTCACAATATATGAAACAAGCTGGGCATGAAGGGAAAGATGCAGATGTTGGGATAAGTTATTTTGTTCACATTGATGCCTAGATGAGTCAATAGATAATCAGACACCAACCTGAAAGGATTACACGTACTTGGAAGAATGCCACTCTGAAAGAATGCCAGAGTTTTGGGCCGGGGGGATACCTACATTGGGTTAGAGATTTTTTTTTTTCCTTTTTTACACAATATAATTATTTAATCAACTACTCCAAAACTCTATAGAATTTTATCTGCAGAAACACAAAAATCTATTGCAGCAAAAACAGAGAGAGGAAAAGATACTCTGGGACCAAGATGGTTCCTATGGTTTAGGAGATTCTCTCTATTGATAATTCTGATCCTTTAGACTGCAGATGATTTATTTAACAATGTAAAATTACCTGTGTAAAGATACCCTTCGCTTTTGATACACGCAACCGGGTTGTGATTTCCTTTGCTACAAAGCTGTCAGCGATTGATACAACAACAAATCCTGCTAGTATGATTGCCAGGTATATGATAACTGCAGTGATTGTCATTGGCATGTCTATAGCAATTGGATCACCCTTTGAAAATGTTGCATCTAGTGCATTTGCTACCATCCTGTGAACCATGCCACAGAAACATCAGCACAGAAAAACACATAACAAAAGCCAAATAAACTCTCATTTCATATTCTGGGAAGAGTCTGTAAGACACTGGAAACGAAGGTACAGAAAATTCAAAGCGCACATCACTTGTTCTTGAAGTTCTCTTAATGTGATATGATTGACAGGAAAATCATCATACCCTTCTTCCCGCCATATAACTGCAACACTATCATACTGTTTATTTGGATACTTCATGGGTAACAGACAACACTCGGCAACATTCAAAACTGAACCTGGAAGCCACCTCCCTGCACTTTTTGATTTATCAGTGGTATCTACAATACACTTTGGGTTTTCATGAAATGCAAGTGAAAGCTCCTTTAGAACAATTGACAAATAGACCTGAAAAATATTTAAAGTTTCTGTTAATTTCAAAAGGAAAATGTGGCAGCTTTAACAAATAATTAACAAAGGGATCATCTGTTTTAAATAATTTGGGGCTTACCTCAGGATGCTGAACTGAGAACTCCTGAAAAAGACTAAAGCTTGTTATAGGATTCCTGTAAGATGTCCCTAGAAGCTTTGGACCATGAGTTTCCATAATTCGTCCCAAATTGGAATGTTTACATTGAGACCTGATAGATTAAACACTTTAATTCATATCCAAAGTAGTAATGCATATTAGAAATTGAAGAACATTTATGTTAGGTGTATGATGCCAACATACTATTAACTCTAGATGCTTTAATCAGAGTCTAAGGATCCCTGGTGAAAATAGAAAACCCCATATTATATTATACAAGTCTTCTTACACACTGTATTTGATGTCATGAAAAATGTGGAAAATTTTTAGGCCTGTGGCTTCCGTTGATATGCAGAAACAAGTCAACTCTCCGCAGTTGTCTTTTTCGTTTGTTTTCTTCACCTGTTGCTCCCTCTTCTTTCCTGTTCTCCCACTCTCTCCACCGTTGATTTTTCTCTGTTCCGTCACCTAATTCTAAATTTTTTATTCTTTGTTTTTTGTTTTTCTTCGCTCAACACACTTGAAAAAGTCCACTTGAGGTAAATAAAGAAATATGATCAATCAAACTAGTGGAACCCCTTTATCTCAGTAACTCGATCTATACAAATCCCTATTTGGACTCCATCATTGAAAGCCATGGCTTCAATCAAGTTCAATTTCGTTTGAATGGAAATGTGTGTGTAATCGTCCAACATGATCTATCCGCATTAAAGACTGCATTAAGAGCTTCTAAAACAGGTACAGAAACAAGGGCTGGCCCTGCCATTCATTCGGACAGTTGCAGAACACAGAAGAAGTAAACGAAATGAAATGCAGAGAAAGGAGGTAACGAGGCTTACGGGGAAGGGAACCAGTAAGGAGGAGGGCCTTGGGTAGAGACATCCCATTGAGAGTAAACACTGTAGTATATGAGTTGATGGAGCTTGTGTGGGTGAGACGGTTGGAGTACTCTTCGTGTAGTGAGCTCCCTCCATAGCTCCTTAGGGCCCAAAGCTCCCACTCGATCGATTGCGCCATTAACGGCCTCATGAAAGACTCGAGCCTCCTCCGGCGATAAACCTGATCTTACAATCTCGTCCAATCCCACTTCACTCAGTAACCTTCCTTGTTGGCTCGCCATCGATCTCGCTCTGTATCCTTCTCTGCGAACTCTTTTAAACGGGGAGAAAGCATCGACAATGGATTGGTAGCTGTGGCGTGCTCGTGTGAATGGCTGGTGGCAATGAGCGCTGTTGAAGTAGGTAAAACATGGGGTCCACATGATGGGTCCCATTGGCGGGAGTGATATCGTCTGCACCGGACATCATGTGGAGCGCATATACGGAAAGAGATATGATGTGGGGTCCACCAAAAATTCACTTTGATATGTCTTAGTATAAGCTCTCTTGTTGTACATGCGTTACAAACGATAATGTGTTGTCATGTCAAGCATATTACTGTTAATATTTGGGAAAATAATAGAAAAGGGTCACTTTTCGTCTATAATTGACTTGAAGGGTCACTTCTAAAAAATAATTAAAAAATAGTGTCATTTTATTATAGACAAACCATGCTCGAGTCCACGTATGATGTGCTCTTGTTCCACGTAAAATACGCTTGTGTCCCATGTAAGATGAGCTTGTGTTCCATGTAACAAGTTTGCTCGAGTCCATGTATGATGCACTCGTGTCCCACGTAAAATACGCTTGTGTTCCATGTAAGATGAGCTTGTGTCCCATATAATAAGCTTAGTCCTATGTATGATAAGCTTGTGTCCTAAGAAAATGATTCTCAAATTTAATTATTTTTGAAAAGTGATATTATAATTTAATTTCGAGGAATTTTTTATAAATATCGACAAAAAGTGGCATGTTTCTGTAATTTGGGATCTTAGTGGCATGTTTTTATAATTATAGACGAAAAGTGACTCTTTTCCATAATTTTCCTTTAATACTTTTCCATTATTTTTGATGTTTCATGTGAAAAAGCACTGACATTAAGATGTTCCACATGGTAGCATCTCATGCCCTAAACAGATACAAATTTACCAAAACATAGTAGAAGATTTCAACCCATGGGCGACACCTTATTGAGCCACCTCATCACAAAGCTACAAATCGGATGAGGTGGTGTAAACGGGTGGGACCAACACACACTTAAGCACATGAACCACACTTGAACTCTCTTGGAGCCCTTGGTTGGAATATCTATTGGCCCAACGGCGAAATATGTGTCTACATATGTGTATGAAGTCTATGTGTATACACTAGTGGTGCAACTCGAATCGGTTTGGGTTGAGGTCAACCCAAGACCAAACCGAACCGAATTAAAACCAAAACTACTAAATCGAAAACCGATTGAAAATATATAGAAAAATCGAAACTCAAACTGAATCGAACTACATGAAAACTATTCAGTTTGGTTCAATTCAGGTTAGACCAATATGTTCTTATGCTCAAACAAGGGTTTTTTTTGTAATATACTTAAAGTTTAAAGATAAACTTTGAAAGTTTAACATATATTATATTTTTTATATATAAAATATAGATTATATGTTTTAATATATATATATATATATATAGATATATGAATTCGGTTCGGTTTCAGTTTAACTGAACATGCAACACAAAACCAAACCGACTTAGTTCGGTTTAGGGATGTTGGACCGAAACCAAACCGAACCGAACCACTATAAAAATTGAACCGAAGTCAATTTGGATCAGTTTGGGTTTGGTTTTAATCGGACCGAGTTGCACCCCTAGTACACACCCTCCACAATTGGACTAGTAGATCTTCCAACATGAGGGACCAACTGACATGGTCTCTATAAACCATCTGCATCTGATTTGATGCACTTGAAGTGGCATCTCCAAGACTCACCTAGTGAATCAGAAGAAGTTGCTTAAGGAATTCTTTAGCTGAGATAAAATTTTGAGGAACAAAGGTAGGTAGGTGGCATTTATAGGCATACTCCTAACAAATTTAACAAGTTAGTAGGTGGGATTTGTTAAAAAGTGTCACATAACCAGTATATAAACACCCATTTAACATTTACCGCTGGAGTGCAGCTTAAGTCTTGGATATAAACACCAGCTTTAACCACTATTCCAAGTGACACTCCCAAAGTGGGGATGTGAGCATGTGTACCAAAGGACGCGCGCACGCATCCAGGCAGAGGCAGGCATGCACGCATACGAGCTCGTACACACATCCAAATCCTCCCTCTTAATTAACTTGAAAACGATTAAAACTTGCCACCTTTGCTAAAATGTCACGCCATTATCGCATGAATCAATTGGCAAACCATGTCGAGATCCAAGTTTCAACTAATGTGACAAATTATAATTGGCTTTAAGTTGACCAATGGAGGATTTTAACTGGAGAGGATCCGAAATTTTAATGTCGTTGGGTGCTACTTGGTTAAGTGGGGAGCATCAAGTGGCCATGAGTTCTCTGTGCTCCATGTGTTTGATTAAAGTGCTTAACAATCTCTATATCCAATTTTTCTTTTGGGTACTACTTGGTTAAGGATCCTTATTTTATGTTCTCATGTCCCGCTCTCCAGATTTTCTCATGATAGGAAGGGAACGTTTGGATCAAACTTAGAAGAAGATTGAAGGTGAAATCAAATGTAAATATAAATGACAACTTTGTCAACCAAAAAAATAAAAAATAAAAATACAAAATAAAGATAGATCAACCCAATTGCACTCAAACAGAAAAGAAATTCTCCATGGTTTTATTGATTAAAAAAGGTGGCACATAAGCACCCACAAGATGAACACATGGTTTAGGCTCTTTGATTTCCATGTGAATACCTCTACAAATATGTGTGTTTTCACATATCTGGGCAGGATTATACAACTAAAGCCAATTGACATTAAATTAAATACCACATTGTAAGTTCCAACTGACTCTTCTGAGAACCATAACGACTCAATTCTACATCGAACAAGGAAAAAAACAAAGAACTTTATTTCAGCTTCAGATGTCATGGTCAAGGAACAAGATCAAGGTTCTCTAACCATCCATGGTGTATACATTACAACCGGAAAGTAACAGAACCAAAATAAGAGGCAGAAAGAATAGCAACAAAAAATTGGATATTCAACCGTTACCCGAGTGTTATCAAGCTCTAAACTCTCTAAAGATTGGACCAGGCTCAAGATCCTTTCTGTAATCAATAATTGGCATGGTAAAAACTGGATTGATGTGAATCTCAAAATGAGGCCAGAATGAGGAGCATTACCAGAATTGGAACTGTGATCATATTTACTCTTAGGATTGAACCACGTCCAGAAGGGGCTACTGGTCCAGATGCAGTGGGAGGCAAGATTGGGATACGCCCACTTATCTTCGAGTTAGAACTGTTACAGAAATTAATCTTTTAGAGGTATGAAACCAATATCAATTTTGAAGGAGCATACCAGTATACATAAATTCAACAAACATGTACCTTCCTGTGAAAACACACGAACCATAACCTGCAAATGTCCACCAACCATAAAAAAGACCAAGACTGTTAAGTTTCATTTCAAGATTTTGAAGATAGTAGATATTTGAACTATGGAAGAGCATAAGGGAAATTTCATGCATTCAGACAGCAACAAAGTAAAAATCTTATCCTTATTTTGAAGGAGGAGCACCCATGCTTTGACCTTTTGTCAAAGTTTTTAAGGATTCTATTTAGGATAAAATTCACAAATGAGATATGCTGTGAACTTTTCCTCCTTGTCATATGCCAGATTAGAAATTGCCTCACTTTGTTGTTTTATAGAGTTTCTTCCTATCATTAGTTTTTGACTAGAAACTGAAATCTGCTAAAGTATGAGACTGATGATTTAGGTTCCACTAATATGTTAAACAGATTATGTTAACATAGATTCGTATTCTCAAAAATTCAATCAGATGCAAAATATAGAAAGCTCCTTCCATGGCTGTTGGAAAAGGTAATTATGTGTTTTGAGTCCTTCCTATTTACTTTTAATTTTATGGTATCAAGTAGAGATAAAGTATCAAGTAGCAGGCAGCTTTCAGAAGGAAAAAAAAAGAAAAAAAAAGGGGAAAAAAATATAAATGATTTGACCAATAAACATTTGTGATGCAACCATTGCTGATTTAGATCCAAAGGGTTATCTTGACCTAGCTGCAAGGGCACTAATCAATGAAATGTAAAAATAAAACGTAAAACCTAACAGAAAAGGATCATAGAAATTAATAATCCTATGATTGAATTTGACCAGAATAAAGGTTTTATTTCATTTTGATTCTAATTGCCATACTACTGTGCGAATAATATTCTGACTGGACTGCACCAGGATATTAAAAAGAGCCTCTTACAAACCTTAACAAGAAAAGAAGGGGAGCCCTGTTATGGCTGGCATTGAAATCTCAAAAGGTACTTGATTACGCCTTCAAATATTCCAAAACCACAAAAATATACTCCAAGAAGAGAGTAGCTACAATCTAAGACGGCATCAAAACATAACAGGACAAAGATACTAATGCTCTAATCTTCATGATAATGCAACAATTTCAACATTCAATCACATGGTATCAAAAATCTCAAATTTCTTAGTTGTTCAAGACCAAGAAATGATTGTATTACAGGGAAAGGATCTATGAACTTACTGGGATCAGCTGTGGTTGTTGTGGCCGTGCCACTGAAACTACAGCTTCCACCAACACTTTGCATTCTCTGGAAATAATCATTGTATGCATATGAAGCATGGTTCTGGAGTGTGTTTGGTTCATAACATGGCTGCCCCTGTTGAATGGCAGTGCAGTTTGCCTGGCCCTGCCCACAAGCCCAGTTCAGTCCATCCCTCAATTTGTCAGGGTCTGCATTTTGATTAGCCACACAGAACATGCCCGAAGAGTTCCCTGTAACTTTATCTGAACTAATTAAATTAAGAGGATACAAAGACGTCCCGTTTGTAAAGAACACACCCCAGTTCTTCTCAGATATGGGCCCTGGACGCTTGTCTTCATTGAAAAGCTCATATATGTATGTACTGATAGGTATAGTTGGCTGACTAGGTGGCCCTGAATTATTGAGCACCCGGCGTATCAAATTGTTGTTATAGGTCTCCGAATTTTCCACAGTGGCATCAGGTTCATTGGCACCTCCAAACCATGGCCAGCCCGATTCCGTCACTATCACTGGAATTCCTGAAAAATTGAGAGCTTCTATAGCATAGTAAGTGGCATCGACCATTGCATCAAACATACTAGTGTAATGGAGAAGGGTATTGGGGTCAACAATCTGTTTGATTGAAGGGACTGGCCGGAAAAGAGCATAGTCAATAGGAAAGATGCCTTTTCCATTCGTGTAACCATAATAAGGATATGCATTCAACATGTAAACGGATCCTGTGTTCTTTAAAAACTGGAGGAACTTGTATATGGTAGAGTTCCATGTGGAATTGAAAGTGGCAGTAGATGGGGGGAAGGACCTGGGAATAATGTCCATGGATTGGGGACTCGAGACTTTGACCTGGAAATTGAGGTTTGAAGCTACTAAAGCATTGTGTAGGTAGTTCATGGCAGGAACTAGAATGGGAGCAGCATTGGGGATTGATGTCAGGATCTCACTGCCTACGGCAATGGCTGTTATATTGGTTGCGGGCAAGTAAGCGGCAACATTCTTATTGATCCACGCAGCAGCTGCTGATGGGGATTCTCCAATCCCCAGCACCTCCTCATTGGTGACTCCAACCATTACTTCAATCCCAGATTTTGAAAGGGCATTCAACATGCGCCGATCAGCATCAAAGAGGCGAATATGAGTTATCCGATGAGCTTTAAGGATTGCCACTATATCTGCAGCTGGTGGCAAGTTTGAAATATCTGTACCAATATTTATTCCTATGAATGCACCTATAAATTCACAGAGCATGTTTATGTAACAGTCAGTAACAAAAATAAATATATATAAAAAAATGTTCAAAATAGGAAACAGCTACTGAAAGGAGTGAGTGAAATAAACTAAAAATTAAGAGATCATTAAAGAAATCATAAAAAGCAGGAGTGAAATGGTATTCATCACTATGCACTAGAGGACATATTCATATTGGATGTATTCATTCTATTTTCCAGACTATTTTTAAAACTTTCCTTTACCTTCTATTTGGTTTACTCTTATCTCATATTGGACGTATTCCTTCATTACCTGTATTTTCTATTCTTCCTATATACCCATCTAACATCCTCATTTGAGAAACTTCTTTATTGCATAACAATTTGTTCCACATCTAATAGTCATGTAGAGAGACTAATAGTTGACTATAATTGTCAGCAAGTCTTTTAGCCACCCTTGGAACATTAGATAAGAAGGGTTCATTGAAGAAAAAGAACAAGTGTGTACATCTCTAAGAGTCTCTATCCCCAACCTAGATTGTTCATTGTTCTACCAATGAGCAATCTCAAATTCTGCAGATTTTGCTCTGAAAAACACAACAGAGAAACTGTAAATATCAGGCTCATTCAGACCTTTATTCACAACCTGACTAAATGGACTTGCAGTAAAAGAGGCCACAAATAGACTGATTTACCTGATGCATTGAAAGACATGAAGAGCAAGAGGAAAAGCCCACCACCCAGACAATTTTCAATCATCATCTGCTCCAAAGACGTGTCAACCTGGATCTTCAAGTGCTGCCGTTCTATCTGATGGCAAAACTGTAACTGTCGGAGCCAGCAAATATGTACAGAATATAGTAAAGAACTCATAGAGTAGCGTTGTCCTCAAGATAGCATACAATATTAGTGGAAAAAGTTATAATTAAGGGATGTAAGAAAAAAACTATCATCCGCACAGCTTTATGAATGAGATATAGATGGTGTTAAGTAGAAAGCTCAGATGATGAATAGGCCATATTTCATTGGAGAGATTCACAAAATGAGACCTACCATCCAAAGGAAGAAACCAAAGAAGAAGGAAAAGAAATTGCAGAATAAAAATAAAATAGAATGTTAGAGTTGGGTACTCAAAGCCAGATCCTGAGTATGCTACTCATAGAGTTTACCAGGAAAGCTGGATGGGGTCTTAATTAAGTCATCAATTCAACATTGACTCCCAAAATTAGATTCACAAACATTGGCCTTACTTACATTAAGAAAACAAAAGATAGATCATCTACTAAGAATGAATCACTCATCTTCAATCAGCTTATGGGCATTAACATCATTTCTAACTGGTTCCATCCATGTTATTTTTTGTCTTCCCATGTCTAATTAGATCTTCAACAAGTATCCTCTCACACCTTCCCAAGTAACTTCTCTAGATATCTTTGATATGCATGCCGAAACCTTCTTAAACTACTTCATTTATCTTATTACCAATGCGGCAATCTTGAATATGTTCATTCCTTATTTTCCCAGTCTTCCACAAATCTACCTTAACACCTACATCTCAACAAAACTCATCCCATGCCATATTGGTTATTTGTTGGCCCAAAACTATGATCCATACATCTTAACAAACTTGATGTCTGTATTGTAAAATTTTCCTTTTAGTTTGAGACAGACACATCAATCGCATAACACCCCAAACACATCTCTCCACTTCGACCATCCAGCTCTAATTATATGTGCAACACATCCACTAATGTTAGAAAAATTTTACTTTTTCATTCAAAAATTAGTTTAAAATTGAAATTTTTTAAAACTAAAACCTAATATCATAATCAATTGGAAAAAAGGAAAACCAAAGCTAAGTGCACCCATTTCTCGTATTTATATTTAATTAGATAACAACGAGTCCATCTAACATCTATCTCTTTAGATCTAATCTCCATGAGTCCATCTATCGCTTTAGATCTAATCTTCATCATTGAGCAACATATTCAATTAGGCAGTTCCACCAGGAAGATGCATGACATCTAATGAATGGCATTATATCAAGACATATAAGTTTAAAATTCATTGAAGAAAAGTACTTGAGACATCCTCTTCATCAATAGGATAACTTAAAACAAGAACATGTGTGCTGAATATGAATAATAAATCACACAATGGAACGGTTGTGAGAGACAGTACCAAATTAAGATTGTTAAGAAAAGTGTCAAAGTGACTATGAGATGTCAGGCATACAGGAAACAACCAAACAATCAATAGAATACCAACAATTCTTCTTGCTTATATGTTGAGTCACTTTGGTAAAAGGCACTTTCCTTTCTTCAATCATCTTTCCAGGTTAATAAATCTGCAATCACAGATGGAACACAGAAGGTCCACAAATGCAATGGTAGACCAACTTCGCTAACAAGAAGCACAAACATATCAGGAAGGAACAAATTTACCAGAAAAGAACAGTTTTAGGTTTCTTACACAATTCACAATAGTAGGTGGAGTTGGATGGAATTCAAGAGACCTACCAAGAATTATCTGACTACAGGTGAGGACTTTCTCAAGCTCTCAACTATCATTACTAGCCTTAACACAATTAAGTGCTTTAATGCAGACAGTTGGAAAGCAGAACAGTTATATCTTGCAATGTTCATTACCACAAGGACATCATGCAAGATAGAAAATTTGTTATGTTAAAACAACCCAAAGAGCCACCAAAGAAAAAAAAAATGGAAACCCTTATTTCTGTAACCTGAAAAAAAAAACATATTTAACATGTTCCGAACAGACGCTTACTTGAGACTCCCTATAGCAAACTAAAATCTACTTGTATTTATTTCTCAAGATTACATTTGAACATCCGCAGTAATCCCACTATCTTCAATTTTGTTACCAAGAAGAGAGAGAGAGAGAGAGAGAGAGAGAGAGAGAGAGAGAGAGAGAGGGAAGGGGAAAAAAGGAAGAATAGAAAAGAAAGCCCCAACGCCAATAAAGAGACCAAAAATAAGGTCAATACTAACACACTACCTAGCCAAGCAACCTAAGCTAGAGCAGGACACAAGAGAAGAAGAATAGCCTAAACTCAGGCAACCCAAATGGAGACATTCCCCATAGTACAGCATAGATGCAGATATTTCACAAACTGCTAAATAAGAAAAAGGAAGAAAAAAAACACCCAGATGCAGAAATCAACGAAGAAAAACATTAGAAGTACCTGAATCAACTGCTCAGCTCAAGAAACCCAGTTAAATATTATTTGACAAGCTCCACTTCATCAGGCCCCCAACAGTTCACGAAGACTTCTGTGTTCGTCCACAGTATACAGCCGGAGACTCGCGTGGAACCAACGAGAACATCTGACTAGACTTCAACAGCTATGACATTTAAATTTAAAACAACACCAGAAGAAAAAAAATGTAATACCATTAAAAAAACTTAAGAACTAGAAAAGGAGCCACAACTCCAGTAATCACTGCTTCCCTCCACCAGAAATCTTCACAAGATTTCTTCTTTTATATATGCTCTTTGTTTTAAGAGTTCTCTTATTAGGATCCTTTGTCTGTTTGTACTATTTTATTGACAGTGAAAGTTTCAGATACATTGATATTGACGCCCGCATTTCTACTTATTTTAATGGCTGGAAAAAAGAACTTAAAGAAACCACGTAGTCTTTTTCCCTCTTTTATTTTTCTTTTCTTTGAACTTTGTCATTCCAAAAGTCAGATTTTTTTTGGCTCAAATGACTTGAAGAGTCGTCCAAAGACTCCAAACTGTTCAACTGGAAAACGTTTCACAAGGGAAAATGCTTATTCCAGAATTTGCGTATGTGACGGGCACTGAAAAGACTCCAATGATCTCAAATAGGCTCTCATCTTATGCGAACATTGGTGATAGCTCGGCGTCATAAGAAGCGCCCAACTAACATTCTCTGATTGGGTTAGCTGGCTAGGCCAAGACAGCCCACAGTTTACGTGAGTGTGCTTGGCCCACTACAAAGTTAAGGTGGGGTTGGTAGGCCCACTGATAACTCGTAGATTAACTGTTGTTTCAAATTTAGGAATGGCAACGGTCTGGTTTTGAAGAAAACCAAAACTGAACCAACTAGGGCTGTCAATGGGTCGGATAAAGATCTGAATCTGATCCGAATTTGACCCGATTATCCGAATATGGATCTTAGCTTTAGATCCGATTACCTGAATAAGATCCGATTATTCGAATATGGTATTGCACATATTCGACCTGATAAAGATTCGACCGTTTATTTTGTATATATGTTATGTTTTTTTAGGTCTTTTTAAGTCTTTTTATATATAAGTATAGAAGGAATGAAGGTTTCATATAATATTTATTGATTTAAAGTCATAATATAAGACAAATTTGAATTAATACATCCTTATTTGATCCACTAACTTAAGGTTTATAATATCTTAATCTTTTTCCATATATAATGTAATCGAATTCGGATATCGGATAATCGGTCGGATTTGCATTCGGATCGAATTCGGTATTAGATATGAAAGATCCGTCGGATAATCGGGTCGAATTCGGATATCGGATTTTCTTATCAGATCGAATTCGGATCTTGGCAGATCCGTACCGTATTCGACCCGTTTACAGCCCTAGAACCAACCTATATATAATGCAAACTGAAGCCTTCAATATGAATCCAAACCCAATCAAAAAAACCGAAACTGATTGATACGAACCTTAAAACGGTTAGTTTTATTGATTTTTAACCGATAAACTATCCTTAGTTGGTGGTTTGAATTGTATATACTAACAAGATGCATGTGCAGTACTATACACCATAAGAGAAAATAATTGCAAAATTGATTGTTTAGTTTTAGAAGATTTGAGACAGTTTCCACTATTCTATCCCTTTTTTTTTTATGACTCTTGGTACTGTAAGAGGACAACGGTGAAAAGATGCACATTTTTTAGCACGATTCCCAAGTAAGTGCCTTGCGTTAAATATAGTATACATGTACATATGCAATCAGTTCAGTTTGGTTTGGTTCAACCTTGAAACCAAAACCAATTTGGTTCTTACAACGTAAAACCCAAACCAAACTGAAACCAATTAAGGGCACCTCAAAACCGCCCGTCAAAGGTTTGTTTCTTTTTTCAGTCTAACCGAAGCGGCCTCAAAGCTCAGAACACTTCCGTTTATTGCCAATGTCCTCCGTTTGGATTTCTAGGATTGTGTATTGTAAATTTGTAAACGTGGTCGCCATCTAGAAACCCCATTTACAAGTTTTTTTTTTTTTTTTGGGGGGTAAAATCCCTCATTTACAAGTTGGTCAATTACTTTGTAAAGACAAGCTCATCAAGGAATGCTTAAAATAAGCAATTTCAACCTTCAATATTTTTCTTTTTTGGTAAGACAACCTTCAATATTTTGCTATGACAAACCGCGGCCCTCAACTTTAATTGATTCTGAAAATATGTTATCTACTTTATTTCGAGTCTTCTCAAAGCTTTAACTTTGCAAGTGACCCACCCTATTTGATTGTTTGTTCCACTCAGAACAGATTTTGATTAGACCTCATCATCCAGATAATGTGTCTCCTAAGACGTTCAAGCCAAGTTAAAACCATCAACAGCATGAACACTTAAATGACATCCACTAACATTATCCAAACCTTTCCTCCCTTTCCGAAGCCAGCCCTGAGAGTATTTAACAGTCCAAGCCAGGGGGCAACATACTGCAGGCACCACAATGCTAAACTTGACCTACTATACGCTCCACCACGAGGCGGATTTACTAAACTTCTACAACTCTATGATTAAAGTTGCAACTAGAAGAAACGATCTATGATAATTACATCAAACAGCTACTGGTTGATTAAATTTCAAACGAGGTTCCTAGTAGAAACTCAGCTACCAGAGGCTGTGAAAGTAATTATCTAAACATGACTACTGAAATATTGCAGCAGAAATTTTTTTTCTTTCTGTGTTGTTTATTCGCTCGGAGACCTTCCTCGCTCGTGTCCCCTTGGATGGTCATCATCAGAAGTCGGACTCCGGCTTCGACTCAGGCTCCTTGATCCATTGTAGTGAGAACGTGAATATTATCGCTCCCGATAGTATCTCCTGTGAAGGGGCGAAACAGATCTGCAAGGAAATAAATTATGGGCATCTTTGGCTGAAAAATGCAGAAAATAAATAACGATATTAACAATATTAAGAATTGGGAAACTTGTCTGCATACCTTGAATAGTGTCTCCGCCTGGGAGAAGGTGAATAATGACTAACGCTGCGTGAACGAGATCTTGCATAACGTGATGATCGAGAATGGCGAGGGGAACGAGAATACCGTGGGGGTGATCTCCTATGGTCATACACTCGACCCCTACGAACAAAGGCATAAAAGATCAGTATTTAAAAATAGAAGAATCAGAATTAGTTATCATAACTCATCTACATAGAGATCAAAAATATTTTATCCTATGAAATTATCATCTCAAGACTGCCTTTTGGATACTGCTCTTTATTATTAATTAATATGCGCACTCTCAGATTTCACAGAAAAGATTTCTTCAAGCTTGAAGCACATTCATACTTGTAGTGCAAGTGTAAAACAGGCATGGAAGCCAGATAAAGAATACTTTATGGAAACATCTTTTTATGAGCATTCAAACAGAACCTCCTAGCTTAAAACAACACCCCTTGTAACTGTATTACATCAGTTTCATACATTTCTTAAATATAGTTCTCAATCTACTGCTATAAAAGCCTCAAGATAGTAAGAGCATGCACCTCAAGACGTATTTCATGTATTCCATTAAAGCATTGTCAACACGTTTATCATGAATTTCCAATCTAATGAGCTTTCCCTCAAAACTGCATTTACAAGGTTATTTCTGTAACAAGACTTTTAGACAATGAATCATTCAAGGCATCTCTCCACTGGTAACATCACAGGGCTTATGCCACTCAACCAGTGGAGACTCAAAACCATGAGTTTCCCCATTAATCATGTCTCTGCTAATCAAGTCAAGGGATTTAAATCTTTTTTATACCCACTAAATAAATCCATAATAAAGAGAAACTCAGAGGGCAAGCCCCATTTCCACAGAGCATACACAGGATAGAAACCAAAAGGAGCAGGCAGCCGAAGAAAAGAAAATGCAAAAACAAAGGATTATACCAGAGTCTACCACCAATATGATTAGTTACAATAAATGAATGCTTATGAATCACACAACTACAACTCACACCTTGGTCATGTAAAACATCTTCTCACGCCTTGAAGAACATGAGTTACTATATTCATCAAGGCAAAAAACTGGTATGACATCTATAATTCACTTATATGGATTATCTACAGGAACTCCTACTAGAGATGGAATCCTTTCAATATGTCCAGGCTTCCCATTCCAAGGTCTTAAAGTTTCAGCTCAGTGCAAATTATTGTCCCTCTAGAACTAGAAATGATTTATGGAGGTGACTTGGTTTAACTCAGCCAGATTATTTAACATCAAAGTGTCTTTAAAACCCAGCTGTCATCAGCTTGCTTGGAACTTTTATCCAATTTCCACTATACTTCGAATTCCAGTTGAAAGGAGTTACGGGATAAAAAAATACCCACAAGCCAAAAATTTCTTTGTAATTGTTCTAATAATGAGAGTCCTATGGTGAGGTGAGACTAACAATAACCAGCTTAAGAAATAGAGGCAATATAAATTACCTGGATATCAAATATATCAATAAAGATGAAGCCAAAGAAGGAATCTATAGGAAATCATGCTGCTAAAAATTCAATCAAAGAAAAAAAGTTCCTAAAAAGAATCTGTAAGATTTAATGCATATAAGAAGTCATGTAAATTCCTAGAAAGAAAATAACAAGTTCACCTAAAACGCTCTCTTGCCCTCATCTCAGTTGGCTTCTTTCTGTTTTCCTCTGCAAATACAACAGTAAGCTCCCTGCCATGAAGAATCTGACCATCCATTTGGTATTTGGCTTCCCCAGCATCTTCTGGATCTACATATTGAATAAAACCGAATCCTCGTGGCTCTCTGCCGCATGAACAAGTTCAAAGAAACAGAGTTTCAATAAACAGCAGTGCTATCATCACTTTGATTCTGCTTTTGTTGGCTAAATGACCAAACGATCATCAGTTTAAAAAGGTCACAATAAGTTCAGAAATGTTACTGGTACTTCAGGCAATTCAAGTAAAAGCAATCACTCAGCTGCTGACCTCGTAATGTGTCAATCTAAAGACTTGAAATTCTTCAAGACTTCAACATCTTCAATATGTATTCAAACCCAAATTCCTTCCAATCTTCACAACATTAACATCAACAGAACTCTTACTACTTCGTTGATGTCTTCAAAACCTTAATTTCACTGTTGAGTCTCAACAACTTTAATTACAGCAGTCAACTTGTGATAAGAGAAAAATATGTATCCATGTATCATGTATATAAAAGTCTCATCATCACAAATATTTCACTGAAAAATTAAGAACCAGTGGAAAGTACAGAACTTTGATGGTTGGCTTGCATTCATCTTAACAAGCACAATGATTAAGTCTATCTACATCACTAATAATAGATAAAAACATATAAAAACAACAAATACATAACATCCAGACAACTTTTAGATAATTATTGTAAGGAAGAACATACCCAGTATGATAATCTCGAGGCAAATATACGTCCTTAAGAGGACCAAATTGCCCAAATATCCTACGTATATCTTCTGCCCTGCATAATTTGAACCATACAAATTTCAGAAGCATGAAAAAAATTGATCAGCGACAATTTTAGTGATACAGAAGCTATTAAGATGCATTAACCCTCTTGCAGACCCTAAAATGACACACAGAAGGAAATGAAGCAATTTAAGTATATATTAAGAAAAAAACAGTATCTGTTTCTGCTGAACGGATTTAGTTGGTTGTTGTGGAAACCCAGATACTGTCACATAAAAGGCTGATCTGGCCGAGGGGCCCTCTGGACTGGTCACATGGAATATATCTAAACTTATATGAGCCTCCACAAAAGTTGCTGGATTGGGTTTTTTCTTTCTTATCAATAGCCATGCAATCTTTAAATGTTTTAGACAAAGAGAGGTGTTATTCATTGATGGCCTTTTAATTTAATCCACACAGAAAATTTATTTGGGTCTAAGAAGGTAAGAATTGGCCAAGGATTGGTTAATTCTATATGCAAAAAAATGGGTTCTCCAAACAAGTTTCAACATGTGAGTTAGCATCCTCAACCAAGGTTTTAAATCTCGGCCAGTACCATTAAATACCAGTATTTAATGTGAATAACAGCTGGTACATACCAGCTACAATTTTCAGGATTTAAAACACTGGCCTGAACAGGTTGCTCCGTCTAGGGATCCTCTAGACACTAATGAATGCTATATTAAACCTTTAGATAACTAATAGAACACATGTATGAGATATAACTCTAACAAAATAAAATAAAAATAAAAATAAACAATAACAGATGGTTGTGACTAATCTGGGCTGACAACATTAATCCTGTTCTGCCATCCTAATCTACAAAAAACTACATCTTCATTTCTATAAATAAATGTAGATAAATATGTACATCCATGTGAAACCTAAAAAAATAAAAATTGACCATAAAATTTATAGAAAATAAAAAAAATTAACGAACGGAAATCAAACATACTGCTGGGTAGGGAATTTTGGCATGATCTCATCCTAATCCTCACTATCGCTGTTCAAATATATGCCAGTCATATATATTTTATATAAGAAATATATTTACAAGTAAATATGCTAAAAATCATATAGTCTATAAAGCCTTTTTTAATTCATAATATGTGTTAAAATTTGGATCAACCTGGTGACAAACAGTTTTGCAATATGGTGAACCATAGGGGTGAGGCCAGCCAGAACCCATGAAAAACTTGCATTGTTACATTCATGCGCAAGTTACACAAAACACTTAGAAAACCAAAAAATCCATTAATTTTACTTTTAAAAAATGACTTTGCTATCCCAAAATATAATCAAACTTGCATCATGTTTTTGGGTATATAAACTTCACACATCACAATAAAAATTAATTTGCTGCTCAGCCAGGCCAAATTACGAAATAACTTAAGTCAGTAGATAGAGTCCTAATAGTAATCTCATGCCTATTCCAGATCGGGAGTCAAGGAGTTGTTGGTGGGAAGCTAAGAACTTGGATGAATGTATTAAATCTGTCCAAGAGCAGAAATAGCAGCAAATTTTGTAACTGATGACCAAGCATAAGCCAGGAATGCAAAGTACGAGACAAAACTTGGTGAAGATCATTGAGTAAATTTTGTAAATGATGACCAAGCATGAGTAATGGTAAGGAAAAGTTCCAGGTGGGAGAGAACAAGAAAAATTAATAAAAATGGCCCACGTGAAGTCCTGAAAAAAGATAAATGAATGCTTATTTCAGCTTAGTCTACTAAGTCATATCAAGAAATCGGCTGTCTGAAATTTCAACCACCATATATAATATAAGGATGAAACTTTTAGATAGAAAAATTTATCATAACTTGTGGAGAATTTTCTACAGTCAGCATAAACTGATGCAAATCAGTTAGCCCTTGATTTTCTTGCAGATTGAGACTGCATGAAATTTAATGAAAAGTTCCAGGTGGGAGAGTACAAGCAAAATTATTGAATAGATGGCCCAAATGAAGTTCTGAAAAATATAAATGAAAAAGTATTTCAGCTTAGTCTACTAAGACCTATCAAGAAATCTGCTGACTGAAATGTCAACCATCTTATGCCATATAAGCCATGGAACTTTCAGTTCTAAAAATTATCACTCGCAAGAATTTTCTACTTTCAGGATAAACTGATGCAAACCTATTAGCCCTTGATTTTCTTGAAGATTGAGATAGTATAAAGCATCTCAAGAAGGACTTCCTTGCTTTATTCCTTTTTGAGTTCTTCTATGTCCACCTTGTGTTCTGTATGAACAATTAAAATTGTTTATCGTCTGTTTCGTTCACTGAAAAGTAGGATCACTCATATACTGTCCTAAGAACTCAATATGGAAATTCTGCTACAAGAGAATTGAAATTGGTTAAATGCTAAACATCTCATTTGGCTCTCATAGGTAGGAAGCTCATCATATATCGTCTAATAACGCTCCATATTCTCTTCTATGCATAAGTGGCCTGTTCAACAACCGCATGAATTGGGGATAAAGAATGGGCTGATACCAAGATGTGACATCTTTTGTTATAATCCACCTTCCAACAGAAGAACCCGAATGCAATGTCCATTAAGTACAAAAATAATTTCTTTTTGTGTTGGGAGGGAGGGTGGGATGAGAAGGGAGGGGGGAGGAGAGAGAGAGAGAAAGAGAGCATCTATAAAGCTAATCCGTTAATGACAAAAAGTAGTGCAAGATACTCTTCATAGGAAAATAAAGCAACAAGCAGAACTACAAGAGCAACCCAAGTCAACAATAATCAAATGTTACAACTGAATAATATCAGCTACTAATCAAATGAATCTAAGAACACCAAATCATTCAAGAACACCAAATCATTCAACAGGAGCACACCCCTAGATATGCAATAAATTTAAATGGAAATGAAAGATATAATGCTTAATTAATTCATAATTAAGATAACATGAAGAGAGGAGCAAAATGTCCATATAAAGAAGTATAACAGCAATGATATGAAGTGTCAAAAACTTAGCCCAAAAACAACAATATAGAGATAGACATGGGAAAAAAAATTAGCAAGTACATACCTACAATCAAGGCGGAGATTGCGAACCAAAAGGCTAGTAGGAAAATCTCTACTGCGCGCTCCATAGCGACCCCTAGGGCTGGGGCTCCTACCTCTTCTACCATGATACCTTGGTGGTGATGGACTATAACTGTAACTTCTACCCCTCATTTGTGAACAACTGAAAAATATAAATAAATGACAAAAGGATCTCTATGAGACAAATAATAACATTTTCAAGAAAAAATTACTTGAATAAGAATCTCATGATCAATTTATAAGAAAAAACATCAACATATAATCTAGAATTGCAGAGGAATATCTAACTTCATAACAACATAATATAAATAAAACATTTATTTGGCCCAGAAGGTCTCCCGGCTGTGTAACTGTAAGTACTAAAATCTTCACAAAGCAAAACCTTAAGCCATACAACAAAAGATAGATTTCCATGTTTTACACCCAAAAAAAGAAAAAGAAAAAAAGAAATCAAAGATGCAAAGATCAACTAAATTGTCAATGTTCATGAATAGAATTAGTAATGAGATACAACAAAGGCAATCATGTTAGGCCCCGATTGGTTGCAAGAATTGGGGCGAGAATTCAGTACGGAATTGGAATTGTGAGCTTAAATTCCATATCTTTTGTTTGGAAGCACATTGGAGAATTGGAATTAAAATTGTTACCCAATTCCGTTGAATTACTTTATAAGCTATTTTTAGTTTACCTAATTCCCTACGCAAGAGGAGAAAATTTAGGATTTGTGATAAGAATTAACACTCGATAGAAACCCATCGACAAAACCCGTTTTCTTCAAAATAGGTACTTTTATTCTAAACCTGAAACAGCCTCTCTCTCTCTCTCTCTCTCTCGTTAACTTCTAAACAGGTTTTTTTTCCTTTCTTTTCCAACAACCTCTCGGTCATCTTTGTCGTAAATCATGAAACAACAACCCCTCTTTCTCTCTCTCCCCACTCTCTCTCTTCTGTTTTCTTCTAAACAGGTACCCTTTTTTTTACTTTCTTTTTCCGGAAAACTCTTCGGTCTTCTATGTAAACAGCCACTCCTCTCTCTCTCTCTCTCTCTCTCTCTCTCTCCTCCCCTCTCTCTCTTCCGCTTTCTTCTAAATAGGTACCTTTTTTTCGACAAACTCTCCGGCAATCTCTCTCTCCCCACTCTCCCTCTCTTCCCACAGCCTCCCATCCCCTGCTTTCCCCATTAGCAAACTCAAAGGATTGATGCACGCTCACACATGCATCAATCCTTTGAGTTTGATTGTTTTCTATACACTAAACCTTCTCTAAATTAATAAATTGAGGATTTGGATTAACAAATAAGAAAAAAAATATTTTTTAAATAGAAGCATAATTTAAGGCTTGGCTTGCTTTGAATAATGATCCAGTGTAGGCAACACTTGTTGCAGCAAAACATGGATGCAAAGAAGTACTTCCCATCTCAAAACATACATCTACTCCACTTGTGTTGTTGTTAATATAGGAATGATATAAACATTAATAATCCAATTAAATAAGGAATTGTAATTGAACTTCAAAAATTCATCCAATCAATGGAATTGGAATTTAAATCAATTCTCTATGGAATTCTAATTCCAAAATTCAATTCTATTGTCATCCAATAACAAGAATTTGAATTCTATCTAATTCCAATTCTTAATGAATTGGAATTAGAATTCTTAATTTCAATTCCAATTCATCAAACCAATCGGAGCCTTATAGTTTTCAAAGGTAGGCCAAACGCCAATAGCCATGTTGTATAAAAAGAGTTTGATTTTGTGGCAAGTCCAAATAATAGTATTCTCACAAAGATAGACATAAAGAAACCACTATCGCTTAACAACAATATTATTTCTCTCTCCTAGAAGTGATATAACTCATAAAATTGTGCAACAATGTCATTATGACACAATGTAAAACTGTTCCTACAGAAGCAAATGATCTCTAAAATTGGATCTTATGATTACATGATTGATCCTATAGTGAGGATACATACAAAATCCAATAACAAATACAAAAGCCAAGGATAAAAAGCACACAATCTTTCACATAGGTGGAAAACATTTTAGACAAAGGACATAATGACTAATCGCAGCAGAATACCTCATTCCTTATATGTATTTATTAGCCATAGTGGGTATAGGGAGATTACACATAGAAGGCTGTTGGGTGGTTTTGTGAATATGTACATCAGTTTTTGGGCTTGTCTTTTGTTTTGTTCCCCTCCAGTTTTGGGTCTATGTATTACCTTTTGTACATTGTTATTAATATAATCTACGTGATTTCAATCAAAAGAAAAAAAATGACTAAACACAGCAGCATAACCATGTATACAGATTTTTATATTCCTAACTTACAAATAAATTGTTCCCAAAAATCAATAACTTAAAATTTTTTAAATATCAGATTCATTTCATGATGACAATGGGGTTCCATATTCCCAGTAGGGAGAGTGACCTATAGGCTGGATTAAAATAAGTTTGTGTTATATATGAACATAGTTGAATACTGATTAGGTGAGTGGAATCTGCCCCCGAGAGAAAGGGCCACAAGCTATCAATGTCAATAGAGGAGGCTGTTAAAGAACGTTACAATCCTAAAGGATAAAGGGCTTTAACCAAACATGTTCCCAGAAGTGCTGGGGCTTTTGGAACAATGGTTAGACTCATAACAGTGGCTTCCACCAACAAAGATCTGCTAAGGATTAACCCACTTTTCGTTAAACTAGATCATGAATCCAAGCATCAAGGGCAATATCTAGAAAGGGTTTTTGATATGACAAGTACACAGACCAGCTAAAAGTTAAGCCGTATCACTCTCTACAATTCTCTAACTTTATGCAGAACGTATGAAGCATCCACATAACGATATAGAAAACTATAAATTAAGCGGAAACAGGACTTCTCTTTCATTTTCTCAGTCCAAGCCCTAACAAAGGTCAGACCCATCATAAAATATCAAGATTTGAATTAATTCACAATGTATGGAACAATCAAATCACAAAATAGGAAATCCACGAAACCCTAAAAACCTGAATCACAAAAATTATTGCTCCATCTACGCCAATCACCACAATCACGTCAAATAAACACGAATAAACATCCTAAAGCACCCCTTCATCCTTGCGTTTCACGCCAATGAATTCGAGAAATCAATACTTATATTGGCGAGAGAGAAAATAAAAAAAACTCTCAATATCATGAAAAACCTATGGTATATAGATAACAAGCACATAAACTCAACCAAATATACCTCAAACACGACGAATCGCCTGTTCTTTCCTTGCAATCTCAGTAACTCACTCGATATCTCACTCCACGTTCATCGATTCTCTTTCTTCTCAAATAACGGGGGGAGTCGGAGCTTTCTTCAGTTCTTTTTTGCCTTCGAGAAGGTTCTTGCGTATTGGAGTGGTGTCCTAAATTGGTAATACCAGCGAACTTGTGGTGTCCTAATTTGATTTTTCACCGAAGAGGCTGCGTCACAAGGCTGTTCGTGGGCCGGGTGACCTGCCAGCCCGAGGTGACCAGCCCGCTTTTGTATGGGCTTGGCCATTGGTTGACCATAGGGCCGGGCTGGGAATCATTTTTAAAAGCCCGGAAAATTTTGGAAGGGCTTGATAAAAAATAAGAAATGGTGTGTCAGCCCGGCACGGCCCGAAGTTTAACTATTTAATTAGTTTTTATTTTTATTATTTAATTAATACTTTCTCTTTTAACTTTAAACTACTTGTATCTACTCCACAAGGTTTTCATTCTTTCATCTCTTCCTCGATAAGTTTTTGTTGGCCAGTGAAATTTTTCCCCAACATTTTTTTGAATTATCATAAAAAGAAAATATTAGTATTTTTGCCTTCTTTTAAAGTATTAAATTAAATCTCTAAGTGATTATTGTTGGGTAGGCTTGGTGGGCTTGGGCATTTAACTGTTTACTTGAACGTGCTTGGTCAATTAACAGCAGTGCTATCATCACTTTGATTCTGCTTTTGTTGGCTAAATGACCAAACGATCATCAGTTTAAAAAGGTCACAATAAGTTCAGAAATGTTACTGGTACTTCAGGCAATTCAAGTAAAAGCAATCACTCAGCTGCTGACCTCGTAATGTGTCAATCTAAAGACTTGAAATTCTTCAAGACTTCAACATCTTCAATATGTACTCAAACCCAAATTCCTTCCAATCTTCACAACATTAACATCAACAGAACTCTTACTACTTCATTGATGTCTTCAAAACCTTAATTTCACTGTTGAGTCTCAACAACTTTAATGACAGCAGTCAACTTGTGATAAGAGAAAAATATGTATCCATGTATCATGTATATAAAAGTCTCATCATCACAAATATTTCACTGAAAAATTAAGAACCAGTGGAGAGTACAGAGCTTTGATGGTTGGCTTGCATTCATCTTAAAAAGCACAATGATTAAGTCTATCTACATCACTAATAATAGATAACAACATATAAAAACAACAAATTCATAACATCCAGACAACTTTTAGATAATTATTGTAAGGAAGAACATACCCAGTATGATAATCTCGAGGCAAATATACGTCCTTAAGAGGACCAAATTGCCCAAATATCCTACGTATATCTTCTGCCCTGCATAATTTGAACCATACAAATTTCAGAAGCATGAAAAAAATTGATCAGCGACAATTTTAGTGATACAGAAGCTATTAAGATGCATTAACCCTCTTGCAGACCCTAAAATGACACACAGAAGGAAATGAAGCAATTTAAGTATATATTAAGAAAAAAACGGTATCTGTTTCTGCTGAATGGATTTAGTTGGTTGTTGTGGAAACCCAGATACTGTCACATAAAAGGCTGATCTGGCCGAGAGGCCCTCTGGACTGGTCACATGGACAATATCTAAACTTATATGAGCCTCCACAAAAGTTGCTGGATTGGGTTTTTTCTTTCATATCAATAGCCATGCAATCTTTTAATGTTTTAGACAAAGAGAGGTGTTATTCATTGATGGCCTTTTAATTTAATCCACACAGAAAATTTATTTGGGTCTAAGAAGGTAAGAAGTGGCCAAGGATTGGTTAATTCTACATGCAAAAAAATGGGTTCTCCAAACAAGTTTCAACATGTGAGTTAGCATCCTCAACCAAGGTTTTAAATCTCGGCCAGTACCATTAAATACCAGTATTTAATGTGAATACCAGCTGGTACATACCGGCTACAATTTTCAGGATTTAAAACACTGGCCTGAACAGGTCGCTCCGTCTAGGGACCCTCTAGACACTAATGAATGCTATATTAAACCCTTAGATAACTAATAGAACACATGTATGAGATATAACTCTAACAAAATAACAAAATAAAATAAAAATAAAAATAAACAATAACAGATGGTTGTGACTAATCAGGGCCGACAACATTAATCCTGTTCTGCCATCCTAATCTACAAAAAACTACATCTTCATTTCTATAAATAAATGTAGATAAATATGTGCATCCATGTGGAACCTAAAAAAAAAAAAATTTGACCATAAAATTTATAGAAAATAAAAAAAATTAAAGAACGGAAATCAAACATACTGCCGGGTAGGGAATTTTGGCATGATATCATCCTAATCCTCACTATCGCTGTTCAAATATATGCCAGTCATATATATTTTATATAAGAAATATATTTACAAGTAAATATGCTAAAAATCATATAGTCTATAAAGCCTTTTTTAATTCATAATACGTGTTAAAAGTTGGATCAACCTGGTGACAAACAGTTTTGCAATATGGTGAACCATAGGGGTGAGGCCAGCCAGAACCCATGAAAAACTTGCATTGTTACATTCATGCGCAAGTTACACAAAACACTTAGAAAACCAAAACAATCCATTAATTTTACTTTTAAAAAATGATTTTGCTATCCCAAAATATAATCAAACTTGCATCATGTTTTTGAGTATATAAACTTCACACATCACAATAAAAATTAATTTGCTGCTCAGTCAGGCCAAATTACGAAATAACTTAAGTCAGTAGATAGAGTCCTAATAGTAATCTCATGCCTATTCCAGATCGAGAGTCAAGGAGTTGTTGGTGGGAAGCTAAGAACTTGGATGAATGTATTAAATCTGTCCAAGAGCAGAAATAGCAGCAAATTTTGTAACTGATGACCAAGCATAAGCCAGGAATGCAAAGTACGAGACAAAACTTGGTGAAGATCATTGAGTAAATTTTGTAACTGATGACCAAGCATGAGTAATGGTAAGGATAAGTTCCACGTGGGAGAGAACAAGAAAAATTAATAAAAATGGCCCACGTGAAGTCCTGAAAAAAGATAAATGAATGTTTATTTCAGCTTAGTCTACTAAGTCATATCAAGAAATCGGCTGTCTGAAATTTCAACCACCATATACAATATAAGGATGAAACTCTTAGATAGAAAAATTTATCATAGCTTGTGGAGAATTTTCTACAGTCAGGATAAAATGATGCAAATCAGTTAGCCCTTGATTTTCTTGCAGATTGAGACTGCATGAAATTTAATGAAAAGTTCCAGGTGGGAGAGTACAAGCAAAATTATTGAATAGATGGCCCAAATGAAGTTCTGAAAAATATAAATGAAAAAGTATTTCAGCTTAGTCTACTAAGACCTATCAAGAAATCCGCTGACTGAAATGTCAACCGTCTTATGCCATATAAGCATGGAACTTTCAGTTCTAAAAATTATCACTCAGAAGAATTTTCTACTTTCAGGATAAACTGATGCAAACCTATTAGCCCTTGATTTTCTTTCAGATTGAGATAGTATAAAGCAGCTCAAGAAGGACTTCCTTGCTTTATTCCTTTTTGAGTTCTTCTATGTCCACCTTGTGTTCTGTATGAAAAATTAAAATTGTTTATCGTCTGTTTCGTTCACTTAAAAGTAGGATCACTCATATACTGTCCTAAGAACTCAATATGGAAATTCTGCTATATGAGAATTGAAATTGGTTAAATGCTAAACATCTCATTTGGCTCTCATAGGTAGGAAGCTCATCATATATCGTCTAATAACGCTCCATATTCTCTCCTATGCATAAGTGGCCCGTTCAACAACCGCATGAGTCGGGGATAAAGAATGGGCTGATACAAAGAAGTGACATCTTTTGTTATAATCCACCTTCCAACAGAAGAACCCGAATGCAATGTCCATTAAGTACAAAAATAATTTCTTTTTGTGTTGGGAGGGAGGGTGGGATGAGAAGGGAGGGGGGAGGAGAGAGAGAGAGAAAGAGAGCATCTATAAAGCTAATCCGTTAATGACAAAAAGTAGTGCAAGATACTCTTCATAGGAAAATAAAGCAACAAGCAGAACTACAAGAGCAACCCAAGTCAACAATAATCAAATGTTACAACTGAATAATATCAGCTAATAATCAAATGAATCTAAGAACACCAAATCATTCAACAGGAGCACACCCCTAGATATGCAATAAATTTAAATGGAAATGAAAGATATAATGCTTAATTAATTCATAATTAAGATAACATGAAGAGAGGAGCAAAATGTCCATATAAAGAAGTATAACAGCAATGATATTAAGTGTCAAAAACTTAGCCTGAAAACAACAATATAGAGATAGATATGGGAAAAAAAATTAGCAAGTACATACCTACAATCAAGGCGGAGATTGCGAACCAAAAGGCTAGTAGGAAAATCTCTACTGCGCGCTCCATAGCGACCCCTAGGGCTGGGGCTCCTACCTCTTCTACCATAATACCTTGGTGGTGATGGACTATAACTGTAACTTCTACCCCTCATTTGTGAACAACTGAAAAATATAAATAAATGACAAAAGGATCTCTACGAGACAAATAATAACATTTTCAAGAAAAAATTACTTGAATAAGAATCTCATGATCAATTTATAAGAAAAAACATCAACATATAATCTAGAATTGCAGAGGAATATCTAACTTCATAAAAACATAATATAAATAAAACATTTATTTGGCCCAGAAGGTCTCCCGGCCGTGTAACTGTAAGTACTAAAATCTTCACAAAGCAAAACCTTAAGCCATACAACAAAAGATAGATTTCCATGTTTTACACCCAAAAAAAGAAAAAGAAAAAAAGAAATCAAAGATGCAAAGATCAACTAAATTGTCAATGTTCATGAATAGAATCAGCAATGAGATACAACAAAGGCAATCATGTTAGGCCCCAATTGGTTGCAAGAATTGGGGCGAGAATCAGTACGGAATTGGAATTTTGAGCTTAAATTCCATATCTTTTGTTTGGAAGCACATTGGAGAATTGGAATTAAAATTGTTACCCAATTCCGTTTAATTACTTTATAAGCTATTTTTAGTTTACCTAATTCCCTACGCAAGAGGAGAGAATTTAGGATTCGTGATAAGAATTAACACTCGATATAGGAACTCGATAGAAACCCATCGACAAAACCCGTTTTCTTCAAGTACTTTTCTCGTTAACTTCTAAAAACTAGTTTGTAGTGATATATTTAAAAATAATTTAGATTCAGTCACATAATTCTTGATAGTTAAAACATGGTAATAATTTTAACATAATTGAAAATGAGTTAAGATGATACTAATTATTAATTATGTTATCACTATTTTTTAATTATCGATAATTATGTGACTGAATCTGAGTTATGTTCAAAAATTAACACTAGAAACGAATTTTAATGTACAGAAGCGCTCAAATGGGGAATAGCGGGGCCCACACCCCCTCACCCGTAGATTTTCCCCAATTTCAGATGCCGGAGGGAGCAAAAACATCGGTCCTGCGTGGGAGAAACAAAAGCCAGACTTTCAAAAGCTGAAAGAACAGGCGCTTTTTTGTATCTCCATCTCCATGGACAACCTACCGTCGGCGCTTAGTCTCGAAATTCTGAATCGATTGAACGATTCAACAGATCTCGCTCGCTGCAGGATCGCTTCCCAAACCCTGAACACTCTTTCACAGGATGTCCGGTCTCTCAATATTCTCTGCTCCTGGGATCGATACTTGAAATCAAGAGCACCAGAGACCAAAGCTCTAGTCACTCCCTTCAAAACAATCATTAAGAATCTTATCACGAGTTTGAAAAATCTTGAATTTGTCTCCGTTGGGGTCGAAAAGCCAAATCGAGGAGTTCCCGAAGATGAAATGGACGATGAATCGGACGATCTATATCTAACGGAAGTCAATTTTGTATCAGAATGGCTGCCGGCATTAGCCGATTGGTTGAAGCGTCTTCGAATTTCCGATTTCTGGATCCAATCCTGCTGGAGACGATCGGAAGTTCTATCCGTGGTTTCTTCATTTTGTGAGTCGCTGGGAATTTATAAATTGTCTAATTGTGGTTCGTTAGTATTGGATTTTCGGGTTCACAGAAGCATTTTTACTTTTCTCTGTATTTTCAGGTCATAGTCTTCTGGAATTAGAGGTTAAGAATGCCTGGCTATCGGTAGATGGCTTGAAACCAATGACGACGTTGACAAGCTTGACGCTTGAATTCATTAGGCTAGATGATGAGGACTTGAATACGGTGAACAATTGCTTCCCGTCGCTGCAAGTTCTTAATTTGATTGGGGTCGGAGGACTTCAAGACCCCAGAATTCATCTCTTCCACCTTAAAACCTGTCAATGGACGGTATCAAATGCTCCGCTTTCTCTTAATATTTATGCTCCTAACCTTGTTGAGCTCAAACTGAAATGTCTTAATATTTATGTTAGTAACCAAATGCAATTGCTATAAACATTATGCATATACAATTAGTAGTACCATAAACAGAAAGGCAAGCTACCTTGTATCTGGCACCCTCAGTGTCTGGGAAAGCGTATAAATAAGTTGTGTCCAACACTCTTCAGCATCCTGTTCAATATTTCATATCACAATCAAACCAGCAAGATAAAATGCTTAAATTAGTTTACTGATACTCTAGTAATAGCGGAAAAATGAAAGACCTGTTGCATAAAAACACCATTATGAAGCTGTCCAAATTGAGGATACTTTTTTCGCAATACCTGCAGAAAAGATTAGACAGAATCATTGTGCATCCTGACTTGCTTTCTGTCTTCTTTCATGACTAATAGGTTATATTTCAGTGCATCATCTATGAACTATAGCAAGGATCAAGGTTTAGGTTATAAAATAATACTAAAAAAAGGATAGACACTTTAAAAAAAATAGCATGAAGCTACTGGATATACATGATAAAATGAGATATCACTCAAGCAAGCATGTATAAAAGTGGCATCGAATGTATGGGTACCTTAGGGTCCTTAAAAGTCAATTTTAGAGAAAAAATAAAACAACTTAAAATAACATGTGCCTAGAAGAAGTCTAAGCCTGTTTTATTTGAGTAGTAGTTATACTGCTCATATAAACACCTTAACCCCAATCACTGAAAGTTACATATTTGAAAGCATGTCTAGAAGTTACATATTTTCATAAAAATGAAACAATAACGGTTACATCAATATGATGCAATCATAAAAACGTTCAGTCTATATAGTAGTTCCTTCAATAGAAGTAACACTACAAAATTTCTTGCTAATTGGCACCCTCAGAGCCTAAAATGGTCGGTATGGAATTGCATAGAAGGAAGCAATAATCAAACATAATAGTGAGACTGAGAACTGACAGTCCAAAACTGCATTGGGGCCACAGGCTTGACATTTCTATCAAGCTCATTAAACAGATCTCGTGTTGCACAAGTCAAGAGATGTGAAGACTGGTCCAATTCATTGCTTCTCCCAGACTGGGGATACCTGATTGAAAATGAGATATTAAACAGCAAAACCTCAGTCAACCAATTTCAACATATCCAAGTTAGCATAGCTTTAATAGTTAGCTTCTGAAAATATTTGGATCATTCCAGATTAAGAGGACTCACTTAAGTAAAGCTGACTTCAATTCTGGAACTGAGTGCAAGCATTGTAATGTAGAATTCATGTAGCATGTATTTCCCAGATTGAAGAGACCAGCACTGTGACCCTTTTAAAGGATAATAGCATATCATAATGATTCAAAAAGGGAAACACAACAAAATAGGAAATAGAAGGATTGTCATACGTCAGTGCCAAATAATCATCATCCTAGATTTATCTCATGATCTTATTGATATTCATGGAACCTGCTAAAATTAGTTTTAGAGTCAATAAAAGGAAACACACAATCCAAACAGATGGCATCTCCTTACAACTGGTGTAGCTACCTATTCATCTAAAACAAAATCCTAACCTGGAAACAAGCAGCTAAAAATAAACCAAGAGTTGAAACTTTTGAAACTTGGTAGGTGAAAGATATTCCAAGAACTGCAGTAAAAAACCTAGATCAGGGATGCAGATATAACAGATGCATTTCAAATTCATTAGCTCCTCACTGATGGAGGCTGGAGGACATTCTACAATACAGCTTGATGCTATTTGAGAGTAGTACTAAAGCATTCTCTGACATTGGCTATGGGACCTGAAATCAATTAATGGTCCAACAAGTGATTAAGAAAAAAAGGGAAAGACTTGGAAGAAGAAATTATAAATAACGGAAGATCAACC
Organism: Buxus sempervirens; assembly: GCA_947561395.2. Classification (NCBI taxonomy): domain Eukaryota; kingdom Viridiplantae; phylum Streptophyta; class Magnoliopsida; order Buxales; family Buxaceae; genus Buxus; species Buxus sempervirens. Next base: position 1,444,819 of record OX387183.1, on the reverse strand, counting down.
TAGCAGGGATCATAAAATAACTTCGCCAATATAAATTTTGGATGTAACCCCCAACCCCCAAGCTTACTTATATTCAATATGAAATAAATATTCAAATAGGCATTATGAACAATTGTCTTCTTTCCCCTTTTTTTTCCAAGCAGTAAACACTCTTATATTACAAGGAAAAAAAGGGTCAAATATAATTCACAACATAAGAACCCAAGAAATGGAAAATGATTATGATTGCAATAAATGGGTTACACAATACTAAATGAATTGAAAATTTTAATTTGAAACCGTTAGATCATGAGCAAGGACCTTACACTTAGCCATCTGCCAATAAAGCAGTAACAGCACTACAGATAGTTTAGCTAAGGCTGTTTGAACGTCTCATTCAAACATGTAATAAGGGCTGCTAACACCACTGCAGATAGTTTAGCTACGGTTGGAGCTTCGAGTCACTCTCTAGTCTGTGGAGATATCTCTTTTTGCTTGAATGTTTAGAATGCTTTAGCCATTAGGGTGTCTTTGGGTTTGTGATATCCCTTTTTATGTTTCTGTTGGTTTCTCATTCTCTGTTTGTACTTTCTTTCTCCTTTTTTCTAATGAAATTTCAACACTTATAAATAAAATAAAATAAAATAAAGCAACAACAGCAAAAACTGATTAACATAAAAATGCTAAGGCCTCTAAAACATTATTGTTTCTTATCTCTCAAATTATCTAGATTAGTAGACCGCCATACAACTGAAGTTATATAAACCAGACCATTTCCAGAATATGCTTCAGTATTGATGTCCTGGAGAATATAACAACATGACATTGCGTTTGATTATCTATCAATGGTAAGGTGACTACTGGTAAGGCCAAACAAATAAACACCATAAAACATCAAATCAGACCAAGCATCTGTGCAACAGGAGAATACCGTTATGAAAATCATATGACACAAAACAAGATAGACATAAGGTATACCATAGCAACCACTTGTTCTTCTTCAGGAAGATCTTCCATAAAAACAGTGCCTTTCTCTGGGGCTTTCACAATCTCATCTGCAGTTCCCATCATCATCAACCTTTGACCCTGATTACAAAAAACAAAAGCAAAAAAAAAAAAAAGAGACAAAACCGAAAACAAAGAAAAAGAGAGTCAAACAATAGCAACATTTCACTACAATCAGAAGATGTAGGAGATATCAAATAAAAGGAAAAAGAGGCCACCTCCTTAACTCCCAATGTCGACCAATCTGCATCATCCTGAATCCCCATGAGCATAAGGTCAAAAAGTTAGACTGAACACCTTCAACAAGTTTACTAAATGACAACTCTTGAATATGAATTTGAAATATGCATATGATCCATAATGTATTCTATAGTATGTCAAATTTGCATGTTTCATAGACCACAATTAACTTTGATGTATCATCATAACTTACCTTTAGCAAGCCACCTTTAACCATAATCTTCTGTCTTTCAGGTGGAACACCTGTGAGATCATATAACTGACATTTGAAAACCAACGGGGGCTGGCAGGTATCAATTTCTACAGCTGGAAACAGCTCCTTTTGCCATTTCACACTCACTGAAAACAGTTATACCATTGTAACAATTAATGAAAGAAAAATCATGACACTAGAAACCACAACTGCCAGGATTTAAAACACAGAGTAAGAATCCAAACAAAAGAAAAGACATATATATACATATGAACAGAAGAGCTAGCATATAAAAAATAAGCTGGTTATATTTCAGAAGTCTAACAGCTTCAAGATATAAAAAAAGCAGTGGAATACAACTCATCAAGATTGGAAACGAAGATTGCCCTGTGCCTCATATTTCCTTGCCTATAACATATACAGCTTTAACACTTGGCCACTTGACTTTTACTGCATTTTCATGTTGATTTGAAAATTTGCAACGCCATTCCTTATGCAACAACCTATGGCTTCACATGGGAAAGGGAAGGTCCTGACACTTGATGACTACAACAAACTGAGTGTTAATGCATGTCTAAGAAGTGGATTCAATCATTGTTTTAGAAGTTGGTGACATTTCACAACATACATGTCTAAGATTTTGGGGTTGATCAAATCAACCGAAGTCAGTTTCTGTTGGTTCCAGCATTTCAATATTATGTCATGGACATGGTGGAAATGTCCCCCCAGCTTGAGATAAAAATGGAGAAATCACTACCTATAACTGACTTGGTGAAAATTTCTCAATGTTTGAGAGGAAAAAAAATGTGAAATCTTACCCAAATGATAGAATTTTATGTTTAAACTAAAATTGTACTTTAATAAGTGAAATATACATCAAATAAATAAGAATATGATAGCAAACATTTATAAATAATGAATATTTTATGAAAACAAGGTTTATTTACACTTGATAATGAAATGATTACATATCTATGTCTACTATTAAGAAATAAATATATAATAATCTGCCTTTCATTTTCACTCATAAAGTTGCCAGCCAACCCTAGTGAAATGGTAGGCAACATCGATATTTAAGACCTTCGCTTTGATTATAGAAAAGAATATTCTAAAGTATCATCATCACCTGACTTTCATTTTCACTCATAAAGTTCAGAGCCAATGATGACAGGAACCAGACAGGCTACAAATACCAAACAATTTTTATAGGCAAAAAAACTGGCCACAACATTAATTATAGGAAAGTACAAGTTTTGAACCAGATTGTTACTCCAATTCTCAGCAACTCTACCAACCAACCAAGCCGGTATTGTCCTATCATATTTTTTGCTAATTGAAATAAAGATTTATTTATATCAAAAGAAAGCAGTACAGAACCAGAATATGGAACTGTTATCAAAAGAATGAACTCATGCTGTAACTGGGAATTTATAGGTCCTTTTTAAGCTGTGGTAAATGGTTATTATTACTTTGTACGTATCATTAGGAAGCAGGCAACGTATCTGTCTATTAGTTTGAGATCAATGGAAAATTAATTACTGACAGCATTCCAACATACCTCATCAAGTCAGATTTTCCCCCCTTTTTTGAAGTTTTTCTTTACATAGGTTCAAAAAAAAGTCCTATTAATAGAACAAACAATGACTAGTCGCTAATCAAAATATCTTGTTGTATCCCATATGTCCTGATAGAAAAAATTCCATGTACAAAAGAAAAGAAAAAAATTTGTTTCCTTGGATCTTTAACATCCATTTCCTAAAATGCGAGCCTAGAAACTTCTCCATGATTAATTTTGAATCCAGTTCATACACAAGCAAAGGGATAATTATTGAATTGATATGTAGCACATGCCATAGAAATTAAAAAGACCCAAAGCCAATGCTATCAAACGTTATTTAACAAGCTCGTTAATTTTATGAGTTGTACTCATTTTGCTGATTTGTAGAAAGGGTATTTAAGAGTAGGATGGGATGTCTTGGTACACTGTTTGTGTACCTGTTCATGTACCTCTTTAATTCTATTCTTAATGATAATTCAAGCAATATTACTTATCAAAAAATAATAATATTCAAAACATGATTTAACCACTGTCCAAAAATTAGAGAGTTGGTCAGCCAGGCCAAAAGAAGAAAGGCTCAGGTGTCAGGATGAGGTGATAATACACGAGTTTTGATCAGTCAGTTATTTCAAGTCCAAGCATAAAGCTGTTTGTCAGGCACAAGCATAATTTTCTTTCCCATATTCCGGTCACACAATAGCAGATTGCTATCCTATTGGCCTTTTTATGCCCAAGGATTTGTTGGTCAAGGAATTTGAATGTCCACATGATTATGCAACGACATGATATTTTACCAATGATTTATTAATTGACGATTGTCAAAAGCTACAATCATTCAATACATTCAGAAATTAACAAAAATTCAAATAAAACCTGAAACACGGCTCTAATCATTCACAAAATGAGAAGATAAACTTTATAAGGCATCGAAACATAAAACGTATCCAGGCCTCTAAAAGAGAAAGAAATAGATTAAAACACAATTTCGCGTGCCGAAATCACTGAGAATAGGCACCGGGCACGATCAAGAAACAGGTCGGTCGTGATTAATCTTCAAAAAAACTAACAGAAAATAGAATCCAGATCTCCAACCTGTCGGCATATTTGCACAGCGTCTTTCGAGTTTGAGTAGCGACCAAGAGAGAACGATGGTTTTTGCTTACTTGCACGATGGAGATACGGATGGGCTTTTATAGCTTCGACTGTGAATAAATAGTGCCGCTGTCTGGGACTTAAAGGGCGTTTTGGTCAAAATGTGCATTTCGGTTTTCTGGGTGCACCGTATTACTGTTCGTGCGCAACCCCTGTCGGCGATGGTTAGGGTTCGATGCCCTAAGTTAGTGCGCCCGGCTCGACTCGCGTTGTCTAGTGTCCGTATCTTGTTGGATTTATGTTGAACTTTAGGTCAATCCTCTATCCAGTTTTTGGGTTTTCGGAATCGATACAAAATAAGGGATTTTATGGGTATAGTAAGTCACCTGAGTGAAGTCTAGGTCTACTTTAGGAACCAATTTGTTCATCTAGTTATGACACGGAAAAGTCCTTAGACATATTGGGTCATCCGATGAAAGGGCAAGTTTTGTTGGATTTAAGGGTTACACCAATTTGATTCTTTTATTTAATTTCTTTCCAAATTTTCCCAAGGCTTAGAGGGGCATGCATTTGTAGGCCTGTTTGGATCTTCCCAAGTGTTTGGACATTGAAACAAACCAAATTGGGTTCTTCAGAATTTTTCTGGTTGGAGCCATACCAAGGGTACTCGGACCCTTTTTGTCAAATTGGTTTTTCTCGTTAGGACATTTAAAGGGCTTAAATTGGCTTTTGTTTCCGTAGTTAAGATCATTTTTCGAGATTTTTTTCTTGTTGAAAAAACCTCTGGCAACATCCCCTCGAACTATATAAATACATGATAAAAAAAAAAATAGAGGATATCATAACCTAGAAAATGGACCAAGAATGGATCACTTGTTGAACAAAATTAAATAGATGGGGGAAAAAAATGAGGCTTGACCCCAGAACAGGTAAACTTTCACTCTCAGTACAAAAGTTGATGAGAAAAAGTCTTGAGCCATGTCGGCTATAATTTATAGTTATTCGGTCAACAAAGATTATAGTAGATAATTATGATTTTTGAACAAGCTTCTGACATTTCGAACCATATAAGCACAAATTTCTTAGTAGCTTGACCAATACTCTGTAGCTATTGAATCAACAAAGATTAAAGCAGACCAAACGAAATTCAAACAGCTTTGTGCAACTTTTACCATGAATTATGGCGAAAACATAGTTCGGATAATGATACAAAAATCTTTATAATTTAGTTACAAGGAAATTTTTTTCTTATCTGTCTGCCAATGCCAAGAGCCGGTTCAGGCACCCAAATCTGCGCTTTGATTTACCAATCCATCCAGCCAAAGTCCGCATCTTGTTCATTTTTTGTCCATGTACCCTTTCTGACCTAACGCACCACCCCGGACCTGGAGAACAACTGCAAGGCTTCACTCAATCTGCCGAATCTGCAAAACCCATCAAATTATTTTGTGACACAGTGATTCCTTGCCAATAACCATTGATTTTGAGACTTTCTGTTCTATTTGCAGGCTTTTGACATACCAACAGCGCCTTGGATTATGTAAAGTGAACCCCACCTCGCCTCAAACTTCACTCTAAGCAGAGACCTCATTTTTTGGTTGCTTTAGCAAATGTTTCAGCAACTAGTAAAGGGAAAGCAATAGTTGCATCACAGTGTACCTATTTGATGCCATGATTAAAAAAGAGGACAACAGGAATCATAATCAGCACACACTGTTCAATAATTTATGGGGAAACAAAGGAAGCATGAGCAGTACTAGAGGAAAACACATGAAAAAATAAAACAGCAACAAGAAGGGAAATTTAAATAAAAAGAAAACAGGAAAGAGGAACATTAAATGTTAAAGAAGATTACTTTAACAGTTATAGCAGAACCTCGTATTTTCCCCCATGACACAGCTTCATCAGGACGAGCACCAGAATCACACCCATCAAACTCCTGTGCTGTGTTGATGAAAACAGCATAATCTGCACCATTCCGCATCATATTGGCATTGCAAATGTGATGTTTGGGCAGTCCACCTCCAAGAATTATCATGCCAGTCTTCCTAGGATTTGCATGGACAGCTTCTCCATTCATCGCCCTTATATCTGTTCGGGGCATTAAGGTGTTATATGTGTGATTTTGCAAACTTATGATATTAACAAATATTGGCAAAAGGTCGCTCTGGAGAACAAAATACTTACCTTGCACAACATCAATAATTAGGCCAGGTTTGCAAAAGGAATGGAAGTACAACATGTCCCCTAATGAACCATCTGTTAATCCAGGGCAGAACACTGGAATGTTGTTCTGGGAAGAATCAAAAAAGGAAAAGTTAAATTGATGTGTAACATAATAAATAAAAGATGAACATGACTCGGCATAAATATTTAAAGGGAAAAAAAACAAAAAAGAAGAAGCAAACAGATATTTAAAGAAAAAAAGCGGATAACTTTCAAGTTTCATATCCAAGGACACTTCAATTCTACATGGAGCTCCCATACATGACATATCACAGTAATCTGAGATGTACAGATTCATATAATCTCAGTTGGCATGATTTGGATAGAATTATATAGAGTTATTTACTTAAGAATAGCATGACAACTTGAATTGCCCAATTATGGACTTGCACTAATGTCTTTTCTCTTTCCTTTTGACTCTTAAAATTACATCCCAAATGTCAACCACATTGACACAAGCACACACACCCATACGTGTTATATCTGAATGCTTATAATCACAGTTGAAGTATTTTGCATCAATTTCCAAGTGGCGCTGCACAATACTTTGTCGCTAAAAATCAAACTTATAAATTTAGACACCACCCCCCCCCCCCCCCCCCCCCCCCCCCCCCCCCAAAAACAAAATTCTGCTCTCCGTGCAGATAAAGATATTGTGATCGAATCTCTTTCCTTTAATGATTGACCACCCTTTACACCACAACTTCAAAATACTAAATTACAGTATAACTTCTTCCTAAATGAACCTGCAGCCATTAATTTTCAAATCTTATATTTTCTTGAATATCTCATAAATCTGACTGAAGATACGGTCGAAAGATGGAGGAACAGGATTTGTATTACCAACCCCAACTAGTTGGGATAAGTCTGTTAGCTATTGTTATTGTTTGCTATCTTCTGGAATATCCTGCCCCGTGTATACAAGTCAAACCAAATCTGCGTGCCAATGATCATAAAGCAACAAAAAAAAACTATCCTGCAATTACGTACAAATAAGAACATGAAACAGTAATTGCAATGCTGGATCTCTTAACACACCATAAAGCAAGGCTTCAGCTTGTGTCAGAAAATATTAATTTCAAACACTACATTGGATGAAGCTATTACCTTGTATGCCCAATAGAGGTATGAGCTTGAATCATTTATTTCTTTACCCAGACGGGCAATCACCTTCGAAGGAGTCCACAGCACATTCTGTAAAGAAAAGAAGAGAAGAATAAGAAGGACAAGTGAGTTTTGACCATGCCACAAGCCATTATAGTATGTCAACAGAAAAAATAAACATGTTGAAACCGAAGTGAAAACCCAAGATGCCCTTAAGCATCCTTGTTCTAATGAGCTTATTGTAGAATAATCTATCAGTTATCACCAAGAAACTTACTAAACCCCAGAAAAACTCAGTTTTGACATTTACAAACCATGACATGCATGACTCGTCAGACTTCATATAGAGGTCATTATCACATCCAACATATAGAAAACCATATATATCATAACCGAAACATTTCATATTGCTTCTAAGTTGCAATTTAAGACAGAAAATCTGAGAACATGGTTGAGTATACACGAAATGAATTTACAGGCATGACTAGATGTGTGGAAGGAGTAAGTAATGATAAAATAGTAGAGGGTAAAAATACAAGAACAGGGAGAATTTACAATAAAGATGTGAAACAGTTAAATATCAAAGAAATTTGGTAGAAGGATGCAAAAGAAATACCTCTACAGACTGCTCTTCCAACATTAGGTCAAAAATTGGAATGATCCAATCCTCAAATTTACAGTAGTTATCATTGGGGACCAACAAGTTACCAATGCGGTTCAATCCTTTTGCCCGTAACTGAGCTCCAGGTAGAGAAAAATCACCTCTATAAGTGGGAGCAAGGCATTTTATAAGATCTTCCTCTATACCACCAGTTGTAGTTACCACCACATCCACCTGCATTCAGATTATAAATAGCATTACATTCATCTCTTGAAGTGCTAAAATCATAAAAGTCAAAAGAATACAACTGCAGCAGCTAAACTTTCATCCAACATTTAGACCCCCAGTTTTAAGGGAAAAATTCACATAATCTTCTGTTTCAAAGGTTTTAATTTCAAATACAGTTCACTATGCAGACCAAACTTGGTTAAATTTTTTATGCCATCAACGCATCTTAAACTCCAAGTTTGGGCGTACGGATTGATATGAATAATCACAATATTATCTGACACCACTTTACTTTTTATTTCCTAAATATTATCAACAGGTATTATGGTAACAATTTGCAGCCAAGGCTAAGAGCGGTTAAAAAATGGGTTCTGATTACGACAATTTTTAGTTTTTCCGTCGGACAATTCAGAAGAATATATTAAACACGCATCCACGCAAAACGAAAAGGGAAAGAAACTCACCATATGATGTTCGACAAGATAGCGAACGGTTTCCCGAACGCCTGAAGATATTAAATTGGAAGTAAAACCCAGGAATACTTTGCATCTCACAGACTCTCGATAGCTCGGGTCTCTCTCCTCCTCGCTGCAATCGTCCGTTGGAGCCTCATCAGCAAGCCGCCAATTTAGCTTCAAGAACAGTTAAAATATTTCATAATCAGTATTAAGTTAGACACAAGAACAATAAAAAGAAGAAGGGGATTAGGAACAAAAAGAAATAAAAAATTTGTGATTTGGGAGCTTCAGGAGCTGAAACTCACCATTTGATTGACGACATCAATAGCGTCTCCAAGATTGGAGGCCTGAAACCCTGTGGATACCATGGACTTGAGGAGATCATGGTAGTTTACACCTCGGTTGAAGTCATAACCCTCAATTTTTAAACTTCTGTCATCAAGGCTTTCTGATGCTTTGAAAACCGTTGATCGAACAGACGAAAGAAGCCCTTGGTCTTCAGCACATTCTCCCATCTCTTACACTAACACACAAGATAGAAGGGGACAAGGAGAAAAGCGAACGACGCTTCTCGATGTTATGTACAGCGGGTGGTATAATTGTTTGGAAAAATTATGAATAAAGGGTCATTTTTTACCTGTATTGATAAAATCAGTTCATAAAGATCTCATTTTTTTTAAAAAGTTGTCACTTTTCAAATATAATTGATCTGCAGGGTCACTTTTCAAAAAATTAAAAAATAATGTCACTTTATTGGAAATAAAACATGCTCTCATCGGATGAGTACAACATGCTTGTGTCCCAAATAAATTAATCCTCTACTTTAATTATTTTTTATGTGATCCTTTTCTATAATTCACAATTATGATGTACTGTTTCTGTAACTTTCCCTAACGCTGCATTTGGATAGCCGGATTTCTCCAGATTTTGTAAGAAAGCTAACTTTCCCTAACGCTGCGTTTGGATAGCTGGATTTCTCCAGATTTTGTAAGAAAGCTAACTTTCCTACAAAATTTTAGCGTTTGGATACCCGGAAAGTGTGGGGTCCACTGAAAATAAAAGCCATCAAACTCCGCTCAAAGCCCATTTAGCAGGATTTTGTTTCCCGACCAAAATGGTCGAATTTTACCAGGGAAAAAAAAATGTTATCTGTTGTCTTCCTTTTTCTACCCTTTCGTGCCTCCTTCAACCCACCAACTAGCATCTGGTTTGTTCTCATAACGTTCTCCGGCGTCTCAAATCCCTTCTCATCTCTCTATCACAGTGCCTCTAGTTCCTACCTCAACTAGGGTTGCTACCAGTGGCGGAACCACGTTAAAGCTTGGGGGGGCGCACGCAATTGCCCCCCCTAGCTTTTATTTTTTATATGTTTTAATTAAAATTTATGTTTTGCCCCCCCAACTCATTGAAATTTCTATATTTCATGAGAACCCCCTCTAAAATTTCTGTTTTGTCCCCCCAACTCATTGAAATTTCTATATTTCATGGGAAGTGTTAACTGAAAATTTTTTTTGCCCCCTCAGATTTGGAGTCCTAGTTCCGCCACTGGTTGCTACACTCATTTTTGAAGGAGATTGGTGGCTGATTTGCTGGCTTTGTACAACATTTTCTGATTAGTTGCCAAAATATGGGAGGCTTGTGGATGAGAAGTTTCCGTTTTGGATCTTCTTGCTATAGGGTGATTTGAGGATGGGGCATGTGGTTTGGTCTTATCCATTTTTCAACAAATGAATGAATTATCATCACACCACAAGGTATTAATTGAATATATTGAAATGATACTCAGATCTCATCCGAATATTATTTGAATATTATTAATAAATTGGATGTTAATTAATTAATTAATTGAAATGATTATCCGAATATTATTAATTAGATGTCATTATTATTAAAAAAAATTATTTGAATATTAATTTTAATATATTAATAATATCAATGTTAATATTAATATTTTTATTATTAATGAGCCCTATGACATGTGCACAAGCCACATATCTGTAGCTTCATCAAATCACTCCACATTTTATTACATTTGTACAATAAGGGTAAAATGGGTAAATGTAAATCTTTTCCCATTTATTCTTATTAACCAAACACTCCAACCAAGATTTTTTGTCAATTTTCATACATTTTCTTGGTACAGCCAAACATCTTCAAGAAAAGTTAACTTTTACTTTCCTAAATATCACTTTCTTGCATATCACTTTCCTAACTGACTTTCTAACTTAATCTGACTATCCAAACACAGCCTAATTGTTTGTGCTTGGTATTTTTTAGAAAGTAAAAAAAACAAAAGATGAAACAATAAGGCGTTATAATATTATTTTAAGAAAATATCATGTCTTTGGCATGCCCTCCAACTCCAAGTGACTACACCCCGCTATAGCATAGATTTATATATTACTAGCATTGTGGCCCGTGTAGTTTAATAATTGTAATTCAATGTGTACACGCGCTAAGGCATAAGAGAAAAGGTCCACACATTTTTGAACCTTTTTTAAGAAATACTATAGGTCCAAGGTCATGCTCTTTGAAGTTTCTGTTTACTCAGTAGATGGATTTTTTTCGCGCTTACTGCTAGAAATAGAGATCCATATTGTTCCAAGACATCCATGTAAGGGCTTATCACTTGGATGAGCTGATGGGATGAAAATTTCTTTCCTTAGTTATGAGGATGACTTGATGGGATAAAAATTTCTCTCCTTAATTATCAAAATCTTTAGTTAGTCTTACTATACTGCTGAGGACTCAAGTTCATGCACTCAAATTGTGGCAAAGCAACTATTGCTGGTTTGGAATTAGACTAACAACATATCTTTCCAATATGGGTACATTTTTATTTTTTCAAAATTACAATATTTTATTTTTTAATAAAATTAATTTATTATTTTAAACTTTTTTTTTTTTGTTGAAAATTTCAAATAATAAAAGAACAATACAAACACCAAACTAAAGAAAAGAGAAATATTTTTGAAAATAATATTATAATTTTATAAGATAATAAAAGCTTAAACTATTGTTTTTTCTTTATGCCATTCATCTAATGTCATTGTTTGGCAGAATTTTAGGTGGCACTAAAGCCCATGAATAAAAATCCACTTAGCAAGCCATACCTACTGCATTAAAATCAAATAGCTAAAATAATAAACATGACAAAGAATACTTAAGAAATCAGCAAAAAGATCTACTTTATTCCAAATCAACACATTGATCCACCATTGAGGACAATATACAATACTATAGAGTAAAGAGAACTAACTACCAAATAATCAAAATCAAAGAAATTTTATAATTAAAAATTAAAAAAAGTAGCATTTTAGATGCAAAAGGAAGAAATGGCAGCTACGTCTATGTCTTTCTTTTTCTTTTTCTTTTTTTATAAACATCAAAATGAAAAATGGGAAGAAAGGAAGAGAAGAAAGGGGAGCCATGAAGAAAAACAAAATTCTCTCTCTCTCTCTCTCTCTCTCTCTCTCTCTCTCTCTCTCTCTCTCTCTCTCTCTTGTTTCTTTTAATTGTTGAAGAAGAAAAATAAAGAGAGGATGGTGGGAGGAGAAGAAGAAAGGAGAATATGCAAGGATAAGAATCACTTAAAAACATGAGGTTCCAAACGGAGGCTCCTCACAGTTAAAATTTTCAACCAAACAAAATTCTACAGAAGTTAGTCATCCACAAAAAAAGAAAAAAAAAAGTGTTAAGCTTCTATCCAACAGAAATCCTCTGTTCTCCTACTTGCTAATTGGTGGCAGTGATTAGAAGTATAGAATCCTTTTTATAATTTCAAAATTTTCATATCTTTGTCCATCCAGCTTTAGTAATCCCAGCTACCAGCAATGTACACAAAAGTTATTGTTACTCAGTAAACATCTAAATTCTAAGCTGTTCAGGAATTTACCAGAACTAAGATGGGTATACAGATTTAGGTAGTGACTTCAGAAACAAAAGTTTTTCAACATTTTACTAAAAATAGGTTGGATCTATAAATTTAGAGAATGACCTCACAACCCACTAGTGATTCTATATCTTTGAAACTTGAAAACAGATTCCAAGTTCAAAAAATAAGATGAGTTATCAATTCCACCGTCCAATATAAAATTCTATATTCTGGACTACTTAAAGGACAGAATACTTGTTTTACAAGGAAAAAAGTTTGGTCTTTCAAAGAGGACATAGTGGAAAATAATTACACCCTCTTGAAGGATTTTCTCGAAATAGGATTGAGAAACAAAATGTGATTCCAGAATTCATGAAATCAATTATAATTTCTTTAAATTCATTTACTAAATACAATTCGTAATCCTACAAATGTAAAGCCAGGAAAATATCGATTGCATAACACATCGATCTAAACCTTAATTTGAAAAGCGATCAAGTATAAGAACAAACATGGAACAGGGGTTTTCCAAAATCACCTCTTCAAGAAGCACCGTTTCGAGGACGGGACCTGTAACTTCTTCTGGCTTCGGCGAACGTTGAGAATCAACTTCCTCCCTTCTTCTTCTTCTTTGCTGCTGCAATCACTGATTTGCTTCTCCTACCGTTGAGACATAGCTCCCGAGAAGGAAATGGATATGGAGAAGTGGTTCCATTCAATAAACGGCGGTAGGGTTTCAACCGGGAAATAGAAGGAGAGAAAGAACGAAATAAACGAAATCCACGTGGAAATGTGTCAAAAAGAAAAATCCTGAGAATTCCACCTCAGCGCCACGTAGGAGAGAGACTCTGGCGCTAGAGTCCTCTGCTATAGTATAATACGGAGAGATGGTTTGGAGAGTAACGATTTTCCCTTCTAGAATAGCAGTTTCTGCGAAGCTTTTCCCTTCTAGAATAGCACGAAGACGATAAAGCCGGGAGATGAAGCGTGGGATGGAAATCCTAGAGAAAGAATTCACAGAAGATATAAATTTAAAAAAAAAAAGGTTTAAAAATAGTTTAAGGTTCGCAGAAGACGAAGCGTGGGACAGAAAGGGAATACGGAGAAGAAATATCTTCTACTGCTCTCTTGAGAGTTTCTTCAATCAATAATGTTCATTTGAATTTTATCAATAAAAACTGCATCTTAATTCACTTGTTTTTTTTTTGGCCATAATGACCATTTAAATTTGTGTGTATGCGTTTTTTGTTTTTTTTTTCCTTTATTTTCCAACAACCTCTCGGTCATCTTTGTCGTAAATCATGAAACAACACCCCCTCTTTCTCTCTCTCCCCACTCTCTCTTCTGTTTTCTTCTAAACAGGTACCCTTTTTTTTTACTTTCTTTTTCCGGCAAACTCTCCGGTCTTCTATGTAAACAGCCACTCCTCTCTCTCTCTCTCCTCCCCTCTCTCTCTTCCGCTTTCTTCTAAATAGGTACCTTTTTTTCGACAAACTCTCTGGCAATCTCTCTCTCCCCACTCTCTCTCTCTTCCCACAGCCTCCCATCCCATGCTTTCCCCATTAGCAAACTCAAAGGATTGATGCACGCTCACACATGCATCAATCCTTTGAGTTTGGTTGTTTTCTATACACTAAACCTTCTCTAAATTAATAAATCGAAGATTTGGATTTACAAATAAAAAAAAAAATTTTTTTTAAATATATAGAAACATAATTTAAGGCTTGGCTTGCTTTGAATAATGATCTAGTGTAGGCAACACTTGTTGCAGCAAAACAGGGATGCAAAGAAGTACTTCCCATCTCAAAACATGCATCTACTCCACTTGTGTTGTTGTTAATATGGGAATGATATAAACATTAATAATCCAATTAAATAAGGAATTGTAATTGAACTTCAAAAATTCATCCAATCAATGGAATTGGAATTTAAATCAATTCTCTATGGAATTCTAATTCCAAAATTCAATTCTATTGTCATCCAATAACAAGAATTTGAATTCTATCTAATTCCAATTCTTAATGAATTGGAATTGGAATTAGAATTCTTAATTTCAATTCCAATTCATCAAACCAATCGGAGCCTTATAGTTTTCAAAGGTAGCTCAAACGCCAATAGCCATTTTGTATAAAAAGAGTTTGATTTTGTGGCAAGTCCAAATAATAGTATTCTCACAACGATATACATAAAGAAACCACTATCACTTCCACAGCAACAACAATATTATTTCTCTCTCCTAGAAGTGATATATAACTCATAAAATTGTGCAACAATGTCATTATGACACAATGTAAAACTGTTCCTACAGAAGCAAATGATCTCTAAAATTGGATCTTATGATTACATGATTGATCCTCTAGTGAGGATACATACAAAATCCAATAACAAATACAAAAGGCCAAGGATAAAAAGCACACAATCTTTCACATAGGTGGAAAACATTTTAGACAAAGGACATAATGACTAATCGCAGCAGAATACCTCATTCCTTATATGTATTTATTAGCCATAGTTGGTATAGGGAGATTACACATAGAAGGCTGTTGGGTGGTTTTGTGAATATGTACATCAGTTTTTGGGCTTGTCTTTTGTTTTGTTCCCCTTCAGTTTTGGGTCTATGTATTACCTTTTGTACATTATTATTAATATAATCTATGTGATTTCCATCAAAAGAAAAAAAATTGACTAAACGCAGCAGCATAACCATGTATACAGATTTTTATATTCCTAACTTACAAATTAATTGTTCCCAAAAATCAATAACTTAAAATTTTTTAAATATCAGATTCATTTCATGATGACAATGGGGTTCCATATTCCCAGTAGGGAGAGTGACCTATAGGCTGGATTAAAATAAGTTTGTGTTATATATGAACATAGTTGAATACTGATTAGGTGAGTGGAATCTGCCCCCGAGAGAAAGGGCCACCAGCTATCAATGTCAATAGAGGAGGCTGTTAAAGAACGTTACAATCCTAAAGGATAAAGGGCTTTAACCAAACATGTTCCCAGAAGTGCTGGGGCTTTTGGAACAATGGTTAGACTCATAACAGTGGCTTCCACCAACAAAGATCTGCTAAGGATTAACCCACTTTTCGTTAAACTAGAGCATGAATCCAAGCATCAAGGGCAATATCTAGAAAGGGTTTTCGATATGACAAGTACACAGACCAGCTAAAAGTTAAGCCGTATCACTCTCTACAATTCTCTAACTTTATGCAGAACGTATGAAGCATCCACATAACGATATAGAAAACTATAAATCAAGCGGAAACAGGACTTCTCTTTCATTTTCTCAGTCCAAGCACTAACAAAGGTCAGATCCATGATTAAATATCAAGATTTGAATTAATTCACAATGTATGGAACAATCAAATCACAAAATAGGAAATCCACGAAACCCTAAAAACCTGAATCACAAAAATTATCGCTCCATCTACGCCAATCACTACAATCACGTCAAATAAACACGAATAAACATCCTAAAGCACCCCTTCATCCTTGCGTTTCACGCCAATGAATTCTAGAAATCAATACTTATATTGGCGAGAGAGAAAAAAAAAACTCTCAATATCATGAAAAACCTATGGTATATAGATAACAAGCACATAAACTCAACCAAATATACCTCAAACACGACGAATCGCCTGTTCTTTCCTTGCAATCTCAGTAACTCACTCGATATCTCACTCCACGTTCATCGATTCTCTTTTTTGCCTTCAGAGCTTTCTTCAGTTCTTTACAGCGATTATTACAAAAACATGCAATTAAGATGGAAAATTGCACAAACATGCCACTTTACAGAAAGAATTGCAATGAAGGTCATTCCACATTTGATTTTTAAAAATGGCAAAAATGCCCTTTGTTAAAATAAGGGCTTCTTCCCAAAATCAATTTTGCTCTTCCCTTTCAACGAACCAGTCGCACAGCCACACTGAGTTCGTGCATTCCATCTTCCTCTCCCTCATACCATCTCATTCCCCCTTTCGCTCATCTTCTCCAAAGAACGAACGGAAGGGTTAGCTGTTTTTTTCCCCTCCTATGCCGGTGACATCTCCTCCTTCGCCAGCGACCTCTCCCCCATTTTTTCCTTTCCTTCGCCGCCGACGAACAGCGACCCCTGCTTTTTCCTCTCATTCCTCATTCTCCTTCCCCATTTCCCTATTCTTCTCCAAAAACGCAGAGATCTCGACGGCAACCCCTCTCCTCCTTCATTCTTTTTGCTCATTTTATCCTTCTCCCTCATTCATTCTCCCTCTATAATCGAAACCCCTTCTATTTTTTTGCACATTGAAGCATCCACCAACATTGCTGGTCATTGGAGAGCCCCTGCCGTCCGGCGACCAGGTTGCTGCCGTCCAGTAGCTCGCCGCACAGGTTTAAGATTTAACTTATTTTATTTCTTTTGCAGAAAACCCTCATTTCCTTTTTTTTTTATTTTCTCTGTTCTTGTCATGAATGTTGCTTGCTGGAAAGATGCCTACAATCGTAATGCTGGCCAAGAGTGGCTCGGTTTATAGTGTGAGGGTTGCATTTTTACACTGGGAGTTACCGATATTTGTTGGAGAGAATTAACTGAAATCGGATGAGATGGTCTGTCTCGAATGCAGAAACCAATAATATTCCTTAGTAGTCAACCAGTCGACTTGCAAAAAATTGTTTGTAAATCTGCTGATAAAGAAGCCTTACATAATAGAGGTTTTCCCAATCCATTTCATAAGTAGTCAACCAGTCGACTTGCAAGGAATTTCCCCAAGTAGTCAACCAGTTGACTTGCAAGGAATTTTGAGGCAATGACTCTGAAGGTAATTTCAAGTGAAAATTTACCTCATTTTGTCGGAATTTCCCCAATCCATTTCGTGAGCTAAAACTTGTTGAAAGAGTTTTTCCTTTGTGGTACCTTGTTTGTGTTCGTCTTTGTGATTTCAAATTTGAATCCTGAAAAATCTTAAGTCTTTTGTGAGGTTCAAATTGATTTAGTTGCCATTTCAATATCTTCAGATCTTTGCAATCGAATACTGATCCAGATCTGTATTTGATGCTGAAGCTGGCAGATGTAGATATAGACAATGATGTAGGTTATGAGATGGAGCATACTAGTCTGGAATTGTTTAAAGTCAGTTAAACCCGTATATGTATCTTTTAAGGACTGAAAAAATAGATGCAATGTCATCTTCTTCATGAGCTATGGTTCTAGACAATTGCTGCATATCAAGGTGATGCCATCAAATGTCTATGCACGTGACACACCTACTAAGGGTTCCAAACTTCCAATAAAGTAGATACATTGACTAATGTGTTGGAAAATTTGGAAAATGAGTTTGGAATATTCTCTTGCTATTGTGCTGATAGATGAATTTTTTTTTTCTTAATAACAGTTGGCTATTATTTATATTATCAAATCTAATAAGTAGAGCAACCCAAAAAGTTTTCTTCCCATTTACAATATCAATATATCAACACTTAATATATTGACACTAAACAAAAGGAGTGATGGAGGATACATAATAGAGGTTTTCCTCTTCACACCTTTTAGAAGTCACAACTGTGCAGCTGTCAAACAATTGTGCGGTTCACTTTGTGTTTGTGGTTTGCATATGCCAAAATCTACTTGATCGAAGCAACAATAGGGGAAAAAAAAGTGGATAATTGAAATTGCTTTAACTGCTTGTGTCTACATCATATGCATGTGCTTTTGTTGATATTTGACAACAGTTATTTCTACATGCCCTTTAGAAATGGGATTAACCTATCATGTTTATGGGACAAGATGCCATACAAAAGAAAGAAGTAAAGAAATTGTCTTAACTGCTAGTGTCTACATCATATGTTTGTGCCTGCGTTAATTTATGATATGATGATTGTTATTTTTTATAACTGTAATTTTTTTTAGTGTTTATTATCAGTTGTTGGAGTCAAACACAAAGTATTATAGTCTAGAAATCAAAAAAACATACAAGAAAACTGCTCTATGATACTTTGATGCGTTTGGAATATGTTACTTAAGTATTTTGGTTTAATTAATTATTAAAAATCATTTTGACAATAAATTCACTACGAAATAAACCAAGGTCAAAGGTTCCATAGTATTTTCAAGGAGAAACCCAAAGAAATTGTTCCCATGAAGTAGGTGTGCGAGAGAAATCAGTGGAAAACTTCACCTACAGCTTTAGAAGTTTGGCTTTCTTGTAGATTCAGAAAATTAAACACGATGCTGCTTTTTTTATTATGATTGGTTTTGTTTCAAGCAAGTTTTGTTACTTAAGTCAAAGTGAAATTTGTGAATGCAGGTGCAGCTGCAAAATGAGGAAGAAAACAGATCAATGTTTGGACATTTGTAAGGGCCAAGGATAAGGATGGAGGCAATTTAGAGATTTCTTGTAACAAGAGGTTTGGATCTAACCTTCCATGTTTGGTACGGCATATTTTTTGACAAGCAGTGGATAAATCATATGTTTAGAAAACGGTTTGCAATTTGTAATGTAAAGTGGTTTTTTCCAGGGAACTCATTGATGCATGTGATCTCCCCAATGATGGTTACAGGGCCCCTATTGCAATGCAGGCAGAAGCTTATTCTCGGCACATACAATATGTTGGGTGCGAAGCGAGAAGTCAGCTTGATTGTGATGGCTAAACAATTACATTTAACTCAACATAGAGGGTTGGATAGTTGATTACTTTACCTGTTGATAACTTAAATTTCAGATTTGGAACTCTAATTCATACTTGGTTCTTTCACGATTAATCCAGGTGTACTGATCAATGATGGTTACTATATTCTCTTTAATAGTTTGTACTGTCATTGTTCTTCATGAGTTAGGATCCTAAGAGGGATGTGGTTGTGGTGAAAAAATGCGGTTCCTGTAGGAGGACCTTTTGCATTCAAGGTGGGAACTCCACCAAACACTGCAGTGTTAAAATTAAAAGACATAAGTGTACTTTTAGCAATATTTTTTAACCAAACACAACGAAAACTCCACCAAACATGCATCCCAATCACAGGCAAACCAACTCATTCCTCTAGCTTAACTTTGTGGTTGTGAAAAAATGCGGTTCCTTTAGCTAGTTTACGTAAGATTCAAGCACATCAATATGGGACTTGAGCTATTTTATTAAGGACTCGAGTGTAAGATACATGGGACTCGAGCTAGTTTATGTAGGACTCAAGCGCATCAATATGGGACTCGAGCTATTTTTACGTAGGACTCGAGCATAGGATATATGGGACTCGAGCGTAGCATACGTGGGACTTGAGCTAGTTTACGTAGGACTCAAACACATCAATATGGGACTCGAGCTATTTTATTAAGGACTCAAGCCTAAGATACATACGACTCGAGCTTAGGATACATGGGACTCAAGCGCATCAATATGAGACTCGAGCTATTTTTACGTAGGACTCGACCATAGGATATATGGGACTCGAGCATAGCATACGTGGGACTCGAGCTAGTTTACATAAGACTCAAGCGCATCAATATAGGATTCGATGTATATTATTAAGGACTCGAGCGTAAGATACATAGGACTCGAGCGTAGGACACATGGGACTCGAGCTAGTTTACATAGGACTCAAGCGCATCAATATAGGACTCGAGCTATTTTTACGTAGGACTTGAGCGTAGGATATATGGGATTTAAGTGTAGCATACGTGAGACTCAAACTAATTTCCGTAGGACTCAAGCGCATCAATATGGGACTCGAGCTATTTTTACGTAGGACTTGAGCATAGGATATATGGGACTCGAGCGTAGCATACGTGGGACTCGAGCTAGTTTACATAAGACTCAAGCGCATCAATATAGGACTTGATGTATTTTATTAAGGACTCGAGCGTAAGATACATAGGACTCGAGCATAGGATACATGGGACTCGAGCTAGTTTACATAGGACTCAAGCGCATCAATATGGGACTCAAGCTATTTTTACGTAGGACTCGAGCATAGGATATATGGGACTCGAGCGTAATATACGTAGGACTCGAGCTAGTTTACATAAGACTCAAGTGCATCAATACAGGACTCGATGTATTTTATTAAGGACTCCAGCGTAAGATACATAGGACTTGAGCGTAGGATACATGGGACTCGAGCTAGTTAAAATAGGACTCAAGCGCATCAATATGGGACTCGAGCTATTTTTACGTAGGACTCAAGCATAGGATATATGGGACTCAAGCTAGTTTACGTATAACTCAAGCGCATCAATATGAGACTTGAGCTATTTTTACGTAGGACTCGAGCATAGGATATATGGGACTCGAGCGTAGCATACGTGGGACTTGAGCATGTTTACATAGGACTCAAGCGCATCAATATAGGATTCGATGTATATTATTAAGGACTCAAGCGTAAGATACATAGGACTCGAGCGTAGGATACATGGGACTCGAGCTAGTTTACATAGGACTCAAGCGCATCAATATAGGACTCGAGCTATTTTTACGTAGGACTTGAGCGTAGGATATATGGGATTTAAGCGTAGCATACGTGGGACTCGAGCTAGTTTACATAAGACTCAAGCGCATCAATATAGGACTTGATATATTTTATTAAGGACTCAAGCGTAAGATACATAGGACTCGAGCGTAGGATACATGGGACTCGAGCTAGTTTACATAGGACTCAAGCGCATCAATATAGGACTCGAGCTATTTTTACGTAGGACTTGAGTGTAGGATATATGGGATTTAAGCGTAGCATATGTGAGACTCGAACTAATTTACGTAGGACTCAAGTGCATCAATATGGGACTCGAGGTATTTTTTTAAAGACTCGAGCGTAGAATACATGGGATTCGAGCTAGTTTATGTAGGATTCGAGCACATCAATATGAGACTCAAGCTATTTTATTAAGGACTTGAGCGTAGGATATGTGAGACTCGAGCATATCATACGTGGAACTCGAGCTAGTTTACGTAGGACTCAAGCGCATCAATATGGGACTCGAGATCTATTTTTACGTGGGACTCGAGCATAGGATATATAAGACTCAAGCGTAGCATACGTGGGACTCGAGCTAATTTACATAGGACTCAAGTGCATCAATATGAGACTCGAGCTATTTTATGTTGGACTCGAGCATAGCATACATGAGACTCAAGCATAGCATACATTGGACTCAAGCGTAGCATAATTGGACTCGAGCGTAGCATATATGAGACCCAAGTGAGAAAACTAAGGACTCGAGCTAGTTTAAGTGGGACTGGAGCGCTTCAAACATCGAACTCGATTGAACTTGAGCATAGCATACATGAGACTCGAGCGCATCAAACATGTGACTCGAGCTATCTGCAAGTGTTGTTTGGCCAATGTGTTTCATGTGGGCGTGCCTCTCGAAATAGATATAAATATGAATGGTTCATGATGAGCCTAATGTTCGCTGCCCACTTTGCATAGGAGGAATGTAAGTTATACAGAAAGCCATTGATAATTGTGACACGGTCCCATGTCCATGCAAAAAGGACATAAGATACGGTGTGAATGAATTGATTCATATCTCATGAGTTCTGTGAATATTATTATAAGCGCTTTGGTTGAAAGAGGATTGCTAAAACTTAAAACACGTAGGGGTCGCATGAAAAAACTTGAATCCTTCCTATAGATGTACATGAATATACATAATTCCAATACAAAACACCTAAAAACAATGTTTGAAATGACAAAATGAACCATAATACAAAGTTAAATATGAGCCTTCTCCTAGACTCAATAGTGCCCTATCAGTTCCTTAACGAACAGATGAGATCGAAGGCTTCAATTCCGCAATTGTGACTATATGTGTAAGCAACATACCCATTTGACCAGTTGTGTTCAGCATTATGATCATGTCGACCTAAAAATGTGCAAGTGAAATTAGCAGTGAAGATCATGACAAGAGTAAATTTCAAGAATAATCTTCCCCTCGAACACAAAGTCAAAAATTCAGTGGATACAGATATAGTTCAGGTTCATTAGATATAGCGTGAAAAGGTCAATATGAGCTCTATACTAATTCAGACCACCTAAAGAAAACTCAAGTCACTCATCGGTCACACTTTTTATGATTAAATGCAAACCATAGAAATTGATCCCAAAAAGAAAGACAAAAGAGATATAAATGCCTCTTGATTGCCTTTTGATCCATATAGCAACAAAATAGAATAATCACATAAACACCAATGCATATCTTAACTTTTCTCCATACCTTCGGTAACAAAATATCTTGGCCAAACCATAAACACTCGGTTGCTATCTACCTGAGATTGAATGTAGTAGAGTTAAGATATTTAAAGGAGAGCTTGTTTCCATTAGAAATAATATAACAAGAGCAATAACAAGATATATTAAGCCATGTTTCCATATTTAAAGTAGAAAAGGAAAAGCTCTTGTTATACCCTCCTGTCCACCCATTTGTCAAACATATGCAACAGTCATATCGTACTCATCATGCATAATGAGAAACGATGAACGCATATAATCCAACTCTTGTTGGCACACGTAACAATTGCTAATTTGGTATGTTAGAAATACTTATAGTCATCGTAACACCAGTGGCTGCAAATAAGTAACCAGGGACCAGGTTTTTGGCTTAGAGAAGACTGTTATTTCTTACAAATACATGCAACTTTGAAATTAATTTGGAAAATATAATATAAATTCCACACCACAACTTTGAGCCATTGCTATCCCAAAACTCTGATAATAGTGTGAACCAGCATTTGATATAACACGAAAAAGAGAAAAGCACGCTCCAACCTCCCAACAGTATATTAACTCACCTTGTGGTGTGTACTTCTCATATAAGTGAGAAAGCTCCGTCTAATTTGATGATTTCAAACCACTGACAATCAAAGTGAAAGCATTCTATAAGAATGATTGCCTCAATGGGATCAAGTTGATACCATTTAGAAGTATCCAGGATAGTCACTTGTAATTAAGCAATTATGAAAATTGACAGAAGAAACACCCCATGATAAAGAAAGTGGAGTTTGGGTAGTTACAAGCCTATTGCAGCATCATCTTATTCCAGGACTAAGGACACTGCCCATTACATTATTAGGACTGATGTAATGCATTAGAAGGTTTGAAACAGACTATTTTGAGTTTAGTCATCATTCCTCCATCACAAAGATAAAAATAAATTTACTTCTTTCAATTGATAATAGTTGCCAGGATCAAATTTATTTGGTAGAAATAAAAACGCATTGAACATGAATACTCACATAGATTAGAGAACTTGATGTGGAAAGACAAACCGACAGGCGAGGAAAACTAAGCTGCTGGATGAAGAGACCCCATAACTAGGAAAATGCTTGTAAAACAAATAGAAATCATTATTGGAATGCAACTGCGATTTTACATAGAAACAGGATAAACTTATACGCAATTAGGATGGATGTATCCATCAGGATAAAGAAGCAACTGTTATGCTGATTTTTCACGTACGGATACTTAGCGATGCCCAGCTTACATTAAAACCCCAGGTTAATATCAATTTGAAAGACCAGCACAGATTCTACACTCCGGACATGTGAAATTCTTACGAGATGACCAATAATTTGCAAGGAGACGAGTAAGGGGTTTGCCTGTAGATGATGATACTGGCTCCACTTATATCACCTTCTTTATGACTAGTAACTAAATACCACCCAGCTCATGTTTGGTTCCCACAACTAGTGTTTTCATATACTTCATTCCCTTTAACTTAACCGACCAGAAATCTAAAACAGGGAATTTTGCAAGGGGGATAAAGAAGCCATGAAAGTTTAATAACATGTAGTGATATGATAACGGAGAAACGACGTTTAGTAAACTAACCATCGCTTGATGGAGCCGGTGCCGGTTTAGGGCTTTGAGCATTAATGGGGAGCCAAACCAGAGCCAAAACGAGAACCAAAAGAATCAAATTTGCAGAAGAAACTCTTACAAACTCCATCCAAACCCTAAGCTTAGTTTCCCCGTCGTTCCTCCTTGCAAAAAACTTTGTACACACCTTCCGACGGTGAGGGTTGAAACGAACCAGTACAATGGAAACGAACCAGCACAATGGATCTTCCGCCGGTGTAATGAAAGAGGGAGAGAGTGATTGAAATGAAGGAGAGCCAACAACCTGTGCAACTGGTTCTGGTTCGTTGAAAGGGGAGAAGAGGGATTTTGGGGAAGGAGGAGAGGGAAATCACGTATTCCTCTCCTTCCCCCTATTTTAAGCAAGGGCAATTTTGCCATTTACAAAAAACCAAATGTGGAATGACCCTTTATCCCAATTAAGGCTGTAAAGAGGCATGTTTTTATAATTTCCCAACTTAGTGGCATGTTTTTGGAATATTGGCTGTAAAGTAGCACTTTTCTGAAATTTTCCCTTTGATTTTTCACCGAAGAGGCTGCGTCACAAGGCTGTTCATGGGCCGGGTGACCTGCCAGCTCGAGGTGACCAGCCCGCTTTTGTATGGGCTTGGCCATTGGTTGACCATAGGGCTGGGCTGGGATTCATTTTTAAAAGCCCGGAAAATTTTGGAAGGGCTTGATAAAAAATAAGAAATGGTGTGTCGGCCCGGCCCGGCCCGAAGTTTAACTATTTAATTATTTTTATTTTTATTATTTAATTAATACTTTCTCTTTTAACTTTAAACTACTTGTATCTACTCCACAAGGTTTTCATTCTTTCATCTCTTCCTAGACAACTTTTTGTTGGCAAGTGAAATTTTTCCCCAACATTTTTTTGAATTATCATAAAAAGAAAATATTAGTATTTTTTCCTTATTTTAAAGTATTAAATTAAATCTTTAAGGGATTATTGTTGGGCAGGCTTGGTGGGCTTGGGCATTTAAGTGTTTACTTGAATGTGCTTGGTCATTAATCACAAGCCCGATGATCGGGCTGGGTGGGCTTCGTCAAAGACAATATCACTTATGTATGACCCTTGGCCTGACCTGAATGCTCCCAAGCCCACCCAATGATCAGCCTTGGTCACTAGTCCATAGTAACTAAATCTCACACATTTTAATTGGTAGTGTTGTAAGTTGGGCTGAGTGGGCTGGATTTCAAAACTAACTTCCAAGTTAACTGGATTTTATGGCTCAAGCTCAACTTAGGGCTAAAAAAATGAGTTTGAATCCAAAGCAAGCTCTTCTTTGGATTGGGAACATCAATTTGTGGGTTGGCCAGGCAAAGGCTTTCTGCAGAAGGAAGGATGGTTGTTAGACACATCAAAGCTGCTTGTACAATTGTTCAAGCATGGTTAAGCCCAACCCAATAATAGAATCATCTAAAGATCCTAAACTTCCATTTATGAAGTTTTATGTCATAAAACATGCTGTCCCTTGAGAAAATTGGTTTTAAGTGATACTTTTTCAAAATTATTCAGATTCGTTTATCAAATTCTTGATAATTGAGAAATATTAATAGTTTTTAAAGTAATTGAGAATGAGTAACATTGTGCCATTCACAAAGAATTTTTTCTAAAATACCCTCTAGAGACTTGTAGGCCTTTTATACTCCTTTTGTTACAAAGTAAAATTTCCAATTATTTCAAGGTTATTTTTGGAAGAAACTCATTATGAATAGTAAAATAACACGCTCAAACGTGTCAATATTCCTCAATTACAAATAATTAAGTGACTGAAACTGAATTATTTTTAAAAAATATCACTTAAAACCAATTTTCCATCACAAAAACGGCTGATTGTGACTTTATTGGAGTAAGCTTTTTCTGTCTTAGTATAAGAGAACTCATTCTTTATGAGTAAAATAACAACACTCCTTTATTAATGAGAACTCATTTGAGTCATAAAGAATTTTTTCTAAAAATATCCTCAAAATACTTGTGAACCTTTTATTACTCATTTTGTTACAAGTACAGTTTTCAAGTATTTCAAGGGTTTTTTAAGAAACTCTTTATGAACAGTAAAATAATATTCTTTCTCAATTCTTTTTAAAAATGATCATTATTTCTCAATTACCAAGAATTAGTGACTGCAACTGAATTATTTTTAAAAATATCATTTAAAACCAATTTTATGTCCCAAAAATGGCGGATTGTGGTTTTATAGTAGTAAGCTTTTTCTGAGTCTTATTTTAGGAGAACTCATTCTTGTGTACGTGACTAAACACCACTTTATCAATGAGAGCTCGTTCTAGTGACTCAAACTAATTGCAAACAGGCACATGAGTACTGAAACTGCATGAATGGCAAACGGCACCTAAAATTTCCTAAGTATAATCCACAACTTGACTTTCCATGTTGACCTGATTGGTGTAAAGTCTTTAGGCGAATATATTTTGTCTAAGCTCACTTTCAATTCTTGACCCAAGTTAATTAGGTGAAGCATTTGTCCACTTGCCAGTTGCCACCAACCTCAATTATTTACTATGGTCAAGACAAGATCCAGCTACCAATGTACAGTGGGGTCAACATATATAAATCTTAATAAATAGTGTGAGTCACACCAGTATTCTAACTTTAACTCCTGTAATTAATGAATCTACTTCATTAAATTTTTTTGGGTACATCGTTCTTTGGAATTGACTACCATGCAGATAGCTGGGATTTTAGGGGTAGTTGGGGAAAGGGTACACACATCCACCACTTACCTTCAAAGAAGAGCGCGACATTCTTTTATTTGCGTGAGCCGTATTGTGCAGCAATTTAGATGATTGGTTGTTTGAGCTGGAGGTAAACTCTTGAGCATTCTCCCTTTATTCTGTTAAAGGTGGCAGTGGATCCCTGGTCAAGGCTACGACAAGCCCATAACCTTATCACTCTCGCAATCAATACCTTCACTATCTGTTTCATCTTAAGAAAAAAGAAAAAAAACTTAGTAAAAGGGTATTTGCATGTCAAATCCTATATTTTCAATTCATCCCAACTATAACCACCATATCTACTGCTCTTTTCACTTTCAAATTTAAACCCCACCTCTACTTCTATGCTACAATTATTGGGTTTAGGATATGGATGTGCACTATGGATGTGCCACCACTAGTCTGCAGGCAAATAATAATAATAATAAATACATGGAGACACAATGTCTCCCATCCATAATTTCAAGATCCACACTAACTGGAGTGGAATCTTGGCCTTTTCTAATTTGTCGCAGTCGCTAGGGTTTTCTCTCTTAGTCTTCCTTCAAAGAATTTGAGTCTTCTTTTCACATTTTTTTTTCTCCAGAGGCCACGTGGGGAAGACCATGGAATTCCTTTTCACATTTGGTAATCGAGCTGAGGGCCTACCACAACTCCACTACCCTTAACTTTTATAAGGACCGTTTGGCACCACATCATAACATAACTATTTCCTATTTAACATTCGGGTCATTGGTAGAGCTAGCTGGAAATGGGTCGGTTCATGCACAATTCTAGCTAGCGCGATGACATTGTTTGCTGCGCCTACCTGACATAGTTTCTGTGTTTTTACATTTTAGTTTATTTTCCCATTTAAAAACCAGAAGCCGTTAGATATTGCACGTGGCAGTATTTGACGCAAGCTGCAGGGTCTACGACAAAAACCCTTGAGGCAGACGATTTTAAACCAATTCTAACCTGTTTGTTTAATAAACAGGTCAAACGACATTATAGAAACCAAACCCAATTAACTTGTATATATAATATATGTATAGAAATTTACATTTACATGCCCTCATGTTTCGGATAAAAGTAGTCAAATCTCTCTTGACATTTGAAGAAAGGTATAGAATTCTCTCCATATTTGAAAAAGTGTACACCAAAGTTTAGCGAAAACTGTGTTAAGTAGATGAGAAAAATAATCTAAATATATAACCCTTCCCAAACCTCGACATTGTTGAGATGATTTAAACCCTGATAGATTATTCAAGTCATTTCACTTCTTATCATCAGTTTGACCAAATTTTAATGGTAGGAGAAGTATGTACCCATTTGTTCAGAACTAGAGGGAGTATCATATCCTTTTTCAATTATAAGGGCGTATGACTGCTTTTGTTCGGAACTAGAGGCATAGCTGAAAATCTCTCAAATATGTAATATATCACTCCAAACTACTAGTTTAGTGGGCAGCTTGATTCATCACCTGCTTGTATGCAAATTAGTTCAAATGAGGAAGGATAATTACCGGGTCGGGTCAGGTATGGGACCCAAATAATACTTCAAATTAATTCCACCCATATATTGCCATGCCATTTCAGGAAAAAATGGCTGATGGAGAGGTAATTAAAGTTCCACTGTTGGGTAGTTGGTAGTACGTACCCAGTTTATTGGTTTGATTGAGAAATCCATTAATGTACAATTGCACATACCCAAACGCACTCTAAGGAGGATCACAGTCGTCCACGTCTATATAATTGCAAAGGCATTTAGGATACTGATCAGGGGATAATTCCGGCAGATTGAAGAGGAATCCTTCAAACACTAATCATGGTGCAAATGGTGCTCTTCATCAGAAAGCTTGCGCCTCTAAAGGCCATTTTGACAGACTACCAGTGCATGACTGTCAGGTAAAATTTCTAAGTACTTGTTCTTTAGAGCTAACTGTGAAACATTTGTTCTTGATGCTTAATTTGACGCAAATGACTTAGCTAGTTATGCGTTGATCAGTTTCTTCTTCTTTAATCGATAGGATATTCAGTGCCCAGCAGCAAGTTAAAAAACCACACCGTCCACCAGTTCGTCCGGGTCATCCTCCGGGAATCAACAACGTCCCCCATGAACAAGAGAAAGAAGGTGGAGCAAATACAAAAGGTAAGAAAACTAATGTGAAGGAGGAAGGCCAAGAATCGAGCAACTGAGACAACCCAAAACATGCTGGTTGTGGTGCTAAGAAGACTGAATTAACATCTAGTAGTAAGCTTCTAGATTCTCTCAGGAGTTCTTGTATCTTAGTAGGTTGGTAACAGTGTTGTTGTTGGACTTGTAGGAGTCTGAAGTGGAGAGCCTTAATTTGCTCAAAATTAAATTATGGTGGTTTAGTGTGAGATATTAACTAGTTCCTCATAATAGTTTGTTCTCTTGGTTTTGGGTCAGTTTGTAATGTTGAACAAGAAGTATTGGCAAGAATATTGGAATACCAGCTTAACGATAATGGCCTTTTTCCGATCGTTTCACTGTAGTATGTAAGGCTTTAAATTTTCGCAAAAACTTGTGGATAAAATTTTCTATTTTCATGTTTAAGAAATGCTGGTGCGGTGGTCTATTAACCCAACTCGTATAGTAGAATCTTCAGAACAAGAAAAACAAAAAAAAGAAAAAAAAAAAATTTGGACCATTTCCCGATTTGTGCGTGCCATCCTTGCGCAAATAGGCTGAGACACTCGCTTATCAATAGTCATGGTTGCTTCTAACTATTCGATGTGGAGCAAAAGGGAGGTTTGGATGCTTCTTGGAGACGGCGCTGTCGGTGGTGATGCTAAAAACTATGGCGGCAGAGGGAGGTTAATTTGTCTGTTCAAATTGGAGAGTCTGATCGACCTTAGGGACGAATCTTCTTTAATTAGTATTATGGGGTTTTGATTACTGGATATTCTAATCATATGGGGTTCTTTAAGTTCGACTATGGATTTCTTTAATTGGCACATTGGGAGTGTTTTGAATCTTCTTTTGAGGTGGACTGCACCATCACTTTTCCTTAATTATTTTTTATTTTTGGTTTGATTATAGCCCTTATGCAATATATTAATTTGACCATTGTTCTTCATATAAACATTCCTCTCTCTCTTCTTCATGAAGACAGTTAGCTTTGTTAATCTTCCTCTATATCTCCTACTGTTCAACCTTAGAGTGATTTACTAAGTAGTGATACAGAAATAAAAGGAATCATAATGGATCATTGGTCTCAAAAGATTTTAGGAACCAAATTAACAAGAACAAACACGATAAGATTTCAGCTTGTATGGGAAATTAACAAGAACAAATATGATGGGCTTCTCAACCTAGCTGGCTCTTGCTATGCATCAACTTATTGAAAGTCATTCTGTCCTCAAGATGCTGACGATTAATGTCTCTTCAAGCAAGGGATTGATTTTAAAGGACTAGCAGAGGGGCCAAAGGTAGAGATGACAAGATGCTGAAAACAAATCATGGGGCCATTTCTGCAGCCAAGAGATGTGATCATGGATATATAGATAAGGTGACCCAATGTAATAAATTTTTTTAAGTGCTAAGATTTATGATCAGACAATGATATGGGCAAATTAGATGCATTCCTAGAGTTAACAGTGGCTGTTACTTTAAGCTTTTTCCAGATCCAATTTAGCCTTTTAGCAGCCAAAGTGCGCTTGCTCAATGACTATAAACCAACTAGTTAGGCTGTTTAATTATTGTATTTGATTTTGTTGATCCTCTTTATTCTTATTCTGTCTGCAACTGTCCCCCCGCAGAAGTATCGACAAGTTGCTTTACTACATAAAGCGTGATCTATAAACAGAGAGATACATGTGGAGGAAATCCTTTTGTTATCATTCTGGATAGTTTTTTTTATTATTATGTATGTGACTTGTATTCAGCCAGCGGGTCAAAGTGGACATTCTTAAGCAATTAATGAGGTTTTTTGAGGTAAAACCTAGGAGCAAAACCGTGAGATCCAGCGGGTCAAAGTGGACAAGATTGCTGTGGGTGGGATTTGGGTGTTACACTATTTTCACAGATATAGTGAAAAAACCCCTCATTCGTGGACATAGATATCTTTACCGAACCACGTAAATCTCTTGTCATTTTTGGCTTTGGTTTCTTGCTTTATTTTTGCTGCTATCTCACAACATTTTGCTAATCTTATATGAAGAAGATGTTGTTCCTATAAGAAACCATGTTGACAAAACAACTGAGCTGAATCTTTCAAGGTCCACTGTCCCCTTCCTTTTGCTCCAATCAAAAAAAAAAAAAAAGTCCCCTTCCTTCTGCATGTTGTACTTAAATTTTACAGGGCTGTAAAAGATGAACTTTTAATTAATGGGGCTCAAGATCTACAGCCAAAGATACAGGATTTCAACATCCTATCCTTTAAGATTAGGCCACTTATCTCTCTACGTAGGTTGTTGAAGTCATAAAATGAGTAACATATGTGTGTCAAGGGCTAATCTCTCTGCGTAGGTTTGTTGAAGTCATAAAGCGAGTAACATATATGTCAAAGTCGTCTAGCGGACGCGTTCTGTTGAAGAACCCAATATTGTTCCATATTCAAAAGTCCAACCCCACATTCACCATGAAAATGTAGAAAAGTAAAACATTCAAAAGTCCAACCCTCCTGTATACATATTTAATGTATAAAGGACAAATACCATAAAAATTTTAGGGTGATTCTGAAAAGTATAGTTTAATGGAAGAAACAAAAATGTCTCCTCACCCCACACATGATTCTTGGGTATCTTTTGTTTTCTTGCCATTAGATTTTTGTTTTGTCTTCTTTTGGTTTCAACTTTTTCAAGAATATTCCACTATGAATAGGTCATTCATAACAAACAAAGAGAAGGGAATGAAAGCCATAAACAAAGAGAAGGGAATGAAAGCCATTATATCTATACGACTATACTTTATTGGGGGGGGGGGGGGGGAGAATTCCCCCAATTATGGCCTCCCTTTTTTTTTTTCCAACTATTGCCCATCTCAACTAAAACAATCTGAAACTATAACCACCCCACTACTCTTTCTACATTCTAATTTAAACTTGTACTTATATGCTACAGTTAAGTGTGAGGATGTGCAGTATGCACGTGCCAGCACTAGTCCATTTAAAACAAACAAGAGTAAATTATACTTACCTCCTTTATGGTTTCTAACAATTGCAAATAACTCACTTAAGGTTTTTGAAATAACACTTACCACCCTTATCAAATTTAAAAATATAATTTGACTATTTTATCCCTTATAAAATTTTTATTTAGAATAATAGAAAGTTTAAAATCTAAGTAGTAAAATTACCCATAAATTTTAAATTGATTATTAAAACTTTGAAACCTTAAAAAATTATTTTTTTATTATAAAAAACTTAAAATCTTACACTTTTTAGTACTTAAATAAGGATAGATTCGTCAAAATATATTAAGATTTTAATAACGTTTGTTGAAATGGGTGAGATATAAAGTAAACAACCAAAGTAGGAGGGGGAGTGTCATTTCAGAAACCTCAAGGGAGCAATTTGTAGTTGTGAGAAATCAGAAGGGAGCTAAGTGTAAATTTCTCAATAAACAAATAATTTGACAAATTTTTTTTTAGTTCTTTAATTTAGGTGGGACTAAGGAAATCTTAGTCAAACGCATGGTTCTCATGCCCAGCGTTTAATAATCCCTACTTTGTTTCATTGACTAATGAGGAACTCATCATGCTTATAAATATAGGCACGCACACACATCTTGGTATAGATCAAAGCACATAAACCAGATCGATCAACTGCACATTTCAGAGAAGCATCCATCTCTTTCCCTGTCCTTCATTCATGGCTCAAGTTGGGAGCTTCATTCTAAAAACCTTGATTGAGATCACAAACATGAAACCCCATCAACCAACAAGGAATTTTGTGTAAGTTGATTTTGTTATGGATTCCTAAGACTATGTTCTGGTTGGCTATTCTCTTTTATTTTCACCTTTTTATTTCAATCATCAAACACTCAGATGATTTTTTTTTTCTTGTTTGTGTGACAGACTATATGCACAGGGAAGGAGACCTGCTGCTATTCATAGGCTTTCCAAAGAAGACAGACCTGATGTTGACAAGGGAGTGAACCAACCTCAACACAATTGAGTTCCCTACACGGTCACAAGCTGGAGAGTCTATAAATAGATAATGAAACTATGGTTTTACGAGAATCAAAAGTGGGAAATAGAAGCAGTTGAAAGATGAGATATAGAAAAGATGGGAGATGAAACGCCATGGGATGGGGACCTGTATTCCAATCCCATGATGGGTCTTCATGGCAGCTCCTGAGTAATTTTGTTATGAGTTCCAGTAAAGTTTATCTTCTTTTTGAATAGAAAAAGTTTATGTGTCTATTGTTTGAATATGATGCTTGTGTTATCCATTCTCCTTGGTGCAATAAAACATTTTTAAGATTTCTACAATTCTCAGCAGTGAGCTCCATATATACATACAAAGGACCAATAAAAATCAATGATTCTTTTTTCTCATTTGAAGGAAACAGACCTAAAAGATCTTTAGAATTAGTTTTTCAAATGACATATGGAGGACTGGTTTCTGGGATGAGTTCCTGATCCCTAATGTACAGCGCACAATGACCTAATAATGCATCTAGATGAGATTGAATTATTATTATTATTATTATTTTTTAATTTAATCCATATGAAGATTCAGGGATTTAATTGTTCAAAAGAAATGGGAAAAAACATGTTGAGATTAATAACGCACAACTGGAATCGTTCATTTGATCAAGGAACAACGCACGATTGGAATCGCTGGTCTGGTGAGCTTAGAAACCCAGATCATTAACCCCAACTGGAAACTGGAACAACAGACTCTCCAGATGAAGAATCAAGGATAAGGGAAAAAAATTTGGACCATTTTTCGATTTGTACATGTCATCCTTGCGTAGGGACATGTTAATCTTCTCTGTATCTTCTCTGATGCAGGGGGATCCGAGACAGATGATGCGGAGCTGTCAGATTGTACATTGATGGCGCTGGAATACCATGAGTTGGCAGAGCATCGCAAAGGCAGGAAGTGATGGTGATATATTTCTAATTGGGGCAGTTTTGAGCGCGTTTTAGTATTTTGGCCATAACTTTGGCTACGGTTATCGGAATCGCGCATATGACCCCAATTCGGAAAGATATTTCCGGTGCGCACGCCATGCTACATTGACTAAAGTCGATGTGCACCTTTATCGACCTCCAAATCCGCTGTTTTCCCCTCCGAATTGCTATTCTTAGTTATTTGTTGCTATTTTTGGTAATACTTCGTTTGTCAATTAGGAAGTGATTTTAAAACCGATTTGGGCTAGATTTTTCATAGGATGCTTATTTATTTCTATATTTTATTTAGGCATGCCTTAA
The DNA here is from genome assembly GCA_947561395.2 of Buxus sempervirens. Taxonomy (NCBI): domain Eukaryota; kingdom Viridiplantae; phylum Streptophyta; class Magnoliopsida; order Buxales; family Buxaceae; genus Buxus; species Buxus sempervirens. Next base: position 1,410,312 of record OX387183.1, on the reverse strand, counting down.
GGGATTTTGCCGTTTTTAGTAACTTTCCAGTATAGACGATTTTGGCTATAAAGTCTGGCTTGTGGACTCAGTTTAGGGGACTTGATGAATTAATATTGAATTGAACCTCAGAGACGTTTTTCTCTGTGTTTTGGGCAAGCTGCTTGTGTTCTTCCCTGTTTATCATCTGTTTGAACTAGCCTACAGAATAATCTTTATTCTGTTTGGCGTCAGACACTCGCTTATCAATAGTCATGGTTGCTTCTAACTATTCGATGTGGAACAAAAAAGAGTTTTGGATGCTTCTTGGAGACGGCGCTGTCGGTGGTGATGCTAAAAACTATGGCGGCAGAGGGAGGTTAATTTGTCTGTTCAAATTGGAGAGTCTGATCGACTTCAGGGACGAATCTTCTTTAATTTTTTTTTTTAATAATCTTCTTTAATTAGTATTATGGGTTTTTGATTACTGGATATTCTAATCATATGGTGTTCTTTAAGTTCGACTATGGATTTCTTTAATTGGCACATTGGGAGTGTTTTGAATCTTCTTTTGAGGTGGACTGCACCATCACTTTTCCTTAATTATTTTTTATTTTTGGTTTGATTATAGCCCTTATGCAATATATTAATTTGACCATTGTTCTTCATATAAATATTCCTCTCTCTCTTCTTCATGAAGACAGTTAGCTTTGTTAATCTTCCTCTATATCTCCTACTGTTCAACCTTAGAGTGACTTACTGAGCAGTGATACAGAAATAAAAGGAATCATAATGGATCATTAATTGGTCTCAAAAGATTTTAGGAACCAAATTAACAAGAACAAACATGATAAGATTTCAGTGTGTATGGGAAATTAACAAGAACAAATATGATGGGCTTCTAAACCTAGCTGGCTCTTGCTATGCATCAACTTATTGAAAGTCATTCTGCCCTCAAGATGCTGACGATTAATGTCTCTTCAAACGAGGGATTGATTTTAAAGGACTAGCAGAGGGGCCAAAGGTAGAGATGACAAGATGCTGAAATCAAATCATGGGGCCATTTCTGCAGCCAAGAGATGTGATCATGGATATATCGATAAGGTGATCCAATGCATGTAATAAAAATTTTTAAGTGCTAAGATTTATGATCAGACAATGATATGGGCAAATTAGATGCATTCCTAGAGTTAACAGTGGCTGTTACTTTAAGCTTTTTCCAGATCCAATTTAGCCTTTTAGCAGCCAAAGTGCGCTTGCTCAATGACTATAAACCAACTAGTTAGGCTGTTTGATTATTGTATTTGATTTTGTTGATCCTCTTTATTCTTATTCTGTCTGCAACTGTCCCCCCGCAGAAGTATCGACAAGTTGCTTTACTACATAAAGCGTGATCTATAAACAGAGAGATACATGTGGAGGAAATCCTTCTGTTATCATTCTGGATAGTTTTTTTTTTATTATGTATGTGACTTCTATTCAGCCAGGAGAGGGTTGTATGTTTGTAACCTTATCTGTAAAATCCAAGAATCCCATTTACTTGGGGAAGAGGGTTATATAGGCTGGTGACATCCTTAAGCAATTAATGAGGTTTTTTGAGGTAAAACCTAGGAGCAAAACCATGAGACCCAGCGGGTCAAAGTGGACAAGATTGCTGTGGGTGGGATTTGGGTGTTACACTATTTTCACAGATCTAGTAAAAAAACCCCCTCATTCGTGGACATAGATATCTTTACCGAACCACATAAATCTCATGTCATTGTTGGCTTTGGTTTCTTGCTTTATTTTTGCTGCTATCTCACAACATTTTGCTAATCTTATATGAAGAAGATGTTGTTCCTATAAGAAACCATGTTGACAAAACAACTAAGCTGAATCTTTCAAGGTCTGATGTCCCCTTCCTATTGCTCCAATAAAAAAAAAAAAAAAAAAAAAGTCCCCTTCCTTTTGAATATTGTACTTAAATTTTACAGGGCTGTAAAAGATGAACTTAATTAATTGGGCTCAAGATCTACAGCCAAAGATACAGGATTTCAACATCCTATCCTTTAAGATTAGGCCACTTATCTCTCTACGTAGGTTGTTGAAGTCATAAAATGAGTAACATATGTGTGTCAAGGGCTTATCTCTCTGCCTAGGTTGTTGAAGTCATGAAGTGAGTAACATATATGTCAAAGTCGTCTAGCCGACGCGTTCTGTTGAAGAACCCAATATTGTTCCACATTCAAAAGTCCAACCCCACATTCACCATGAAAATGTAGAAAAGTAAAACACACCAATCACAACCCTATATACTGAAAAGTATAGTTTAATGGAAGAAACAAAAATGTCTCCTCACCCCACACATGGTTCTTGGGTATCTTTTGTTTTCTTGCCATTAGATTTTTGTTTTGTCTTCTTTATTGATTTCAAGAATATTCCACTATAAATAGGTCATTCATAACAAACAAAGAGAAGGGAGTGAAAGCCATTATATCTATACTTAAGGGGGGGGGGGGGGGGGGGGGGGGGGGGGGGGGAGGCGCAATATTTGTAACATCCCAAATTCTTCAAATTTGGTATTTTGAATTAAGTGTGAAGTTTTCGTCTAATTTTGGTGAATTATCTGATGCGCACGTTTTGGATGCAATAATACTCATAATCCAATTTTAATAATTTTCTATTGATTGTGATAAATTTTGGTATTTATTGGATTTTATTTGATTTTTGGAAGGATTAAAATATCATTAAAGGGTTTAGTTTATTCTTATTGGGTAAAGGCTTTGGAGGATGGTTTAAAAGTGTTTTGATTTGGACCTTAACTACACTTTGGTTTGGGCGGTGGATTATGTGAAGGGTGTTAATGCATGTTAAGTTGGGTGCATTGGCAAGGCATGTGATCATACTATCCTTAGATATCTCACGAATTTTCTAGAATTAGGCGGTGTGTTCTATGCCCTTCTTCTATTTTTCTCTCCTTGAGGTCCAGAGCTTTTCATTTACTGATTTCAGAGTTTGCATGTTGAGGCTTTTAAATTTGGTTTGTTTAATCGGCATGGGAAGAAGGTAGTGGTCCGGTGGGTCAATTGGTTGAGAGAGCTGGTGAGGGTTGGCTGTCAAGTCTCTGCAAGTTGTTTGCAACCTGTAAGTCATCAATTTAATTTGATTTAAAGTAGGTAATTTGCTTGTTGAATGTCTAATTATTATACTCATTTGGTTTTTAGCTGATTTATTAGAAGTTTTGTTGAAGTTTTGGAATCATACGGATGCTCTGTTCTGGGTTTTCCATAACAGTTGCAGATAGTTTTATTTTTGGGGAGGTATTTAGATGTCTTTAAGTTTATGCCTTTGTATTATAAATCTCATATTAGTAGCTCCAAAATCAATTTGCCAGATCTAGAATACGTAGGAACTGATTTCAGGTTAATTCGGCTCCTGGTTTGATGTATAAAAATCCTCAAAGTCGGCCATTTAATCATAGAAAATGTATAACAGTCAGTTGCAGATGGTTTTGGGAGATATTTAGATGTCTCTAAATTTATGCATAAGTGTTGTAAATCTCAGCTTAATAGCTTCAAAATTTGTTTGCCAGGTATAGAACACATAGGAATAAATTTTAGGTTCAGAGGCTTCCTGGATTGACCAAAAAAAATCCTCAAAGTAACACATTTAATCACAGAAGAAAGAAAAGAAATGAAGCAACAGTCTGTTGTCGAATTTAAAAAGTGTTTAAGTTTCAATACAATGTGGATATAATAATCTGAAAACAGTTATAGATGAAAAAGTTATTGATAAATTAGTACGCAGAACCTCAATAATTATGTTTTAGTTCAGATATTAGTTAAATTCAATAAATAAGTTCAAAACCCAATAAATAATTACATTTTAGTCACCTTTTGAAAGAAAAATCAAAATTTAAGGAAAAAGTGTTTAAAAGTGAATTTTAAGATTTCAAAATTAGTTTTAAAATAGGATAAGGTTAATTTAACAAAAATTAAAGAAAGAATTTGTAACTTAGGTGAAATTTAGCATATTATATGAAAGAGAATTTTCGTCAATTTAATTAAAAGTGGGGGTTGGTAAGTGAATGGTTTTGTGATTGCATGATTTATTTATTTGCATCAGAGAATCTTAAATCGGATTTTATCGATTATATGAGTATAATAAATTTCAAACAATGATGTTTATCCTTGTTATTAAATATTTCATATAAATTCCACTAGCATGATTCCTAAATTACATTTATATTATAATATTATTATTTTGAGAAAATATGCATATTTGAATAAGATGACACACACTTGAGCATTTATAGTTTTGATTTGTGCATATTGTACTCTTATTAAATTTGTTTTACCCTGCGATAAGTTTAACTTATCAATAGCGGGTTAGCACTTTACCGGTATGTAAGGTAGAAAAATGAATTTCCCTATTTGATCTCAAGAGAGATCCTTATTATGTTTTGGATATTGAGTAGTTTGTGTGGATGCTTAATAAGATAATTAAAACTTGAGTGTGTGAGGGCTCATCAGTATGGGAGTAGAGGGAGTCGTACTGATTGGAGCGACGAAGCTGGTTGAGTTGAGGATTCCTCCCGGCATGTTTTTGTTTATTTTGTGATGTGAGTCAGTCGAGATGTGATTCCTCCTGACAGAGCCAGTCGAGACGTTTGATTCCTCCTGGCAGTGTGAGCGATGTGATTGGTACTTCCCGGTAGAAGGGGATTTACCCGAAATGTGTGTGTGTGGTGATCTTGTGATCCAAGGATTGTGCATCCCAATCTGATTACTATAGTTGTAGTCCTGGCCGATGTCTATAGTTCCGGCTGGACATTACTTTAATTAGTCTTGTGAATAATATGATATGGTTTATCGGATTAATCGAATTGATCTGGTTCTAAGTTATAAATTGATTTATATATTCCAGTTGATGATTATTGCAATTCTTCTGAACCTTGTTGTGAATTCATATTATTTAGTGGGATACGGGGTTGTCTCACTTGCACTTGATTACTTGTGATGTATTATGATTTGAGATATATCCGCATGTGTATTTAATTTATCATATGATGACTTACTGGGATCTCCGATCTCATTTAGTTTATTATATATAGACTGTGCAGATTCCAGAGTGTTAGCAGTTGGTTACGGGTAGATCCAGATTTAGAGGTATAGCAGTTTTCATTTTTTTTATTCATTGTACTTGATTATACTTCATTTCAGTGATTTTACATTCTGAGATTATGATTCAAGATTGATATTATATTAAATCTTCCGCTTTATCATTATTTGATTTATTGCACTCTGATATATTTGATGAGCATGGATTATCTGTTGGTATCAGATGATTGGTAGTGTTCATAGATGAGTGAATTCGGATTTATTGTCTTAAATTTTAATTAAGACCCGAATTTACTTGTCGCCCGACATACCAATTCTAGTAATTCTGTGGTTTAATCCATAAGATACTGGAATTGAACTGGTGTATGTCACAATATTCCCCCAATTATGGCCTCATTTTTTTTTTCCAACTATTGTCCTTCTCAACTAAAACAATCTGAAACCTCATTTTTTTTTCCAACTATTGTCCTTCTCAACTAAAACAATCTGAAACTATAACCACGCCACTATGTACTCTTTCTACTTTCAAATTTAAACCTGTACTTATATGTTACAGTTAAGTGTGACGATGTGCAGTATGCATGTGCCACCACTAATCTATTTAAAACGAACAAGAGTAAATTATACTTACCTCCCTTATGGTTTCTAACAACTGCAGATAACTCCCCTAAGGTTTCTGAAATAACACTTACCACCCTTATCAAATTTATAAATATAATTTGACTATTTTAACGCTTAAAAATTTTTTATTTAAAATAATAAAAAGTTTTAAAATCTAAGTAGTAAAATTACCCATAAATTTTAAATTGATTATTAAAATTTCCAAACCTAAAAAAAGTATTTTTTTTAATTATAAAAAACTTAAAATCTTACACTTTTTAGGACTTAAATAAGGATATATTCGTCAAAATATATTAAGATTTTAATAACGTTTGTTCAAATGGGTGAGATATAAAGTAAACAACCAAAGTAGGAGGAAGGCGAGTGTCATTTCAGAAATCTAAAGGGAGAAATTTGTAGTTGTGAGAAACCAGAAGGGAGCTAAGTATAAATTTCTCAATAAACAAATAATTTGACAAATTTTTTTTTAGTTCTTTAGTTTAGGTGGGACTAAGGAACTCTTAGTCTGCGGTATATACTACGGACGACGCAAGATCCCATTTCAAGGAAAGAAGTAGAAGGCCAAGCATAATTAGGTGCTGGTCATCTGGTGCAGTCAAACGCATGGTTCTCATGCCCACTTTGTTTCATTGACTAATGAGGAACTCATCATGCTTATAAATATGGGCACGCACACACATCTTGGTATAGATAAAAGCACATAAACCAGATCGATCAACTGCACATTTCAGAGAAGCATCTGTCTTATTCCCTGTCCTTCAGTCATGACTCAAGTTGGGAGTTTCATTCTTAAAACCTTGATTCAGATCACAAACATGAAACCCCATCAACCAACAAGGAATTTTGTGTAAGCTGATTTTGTTATGGATTCGTGGGCTTAAGTTTATTTTTTATTTTCACCTTTTTAGTTCAATCATCAAACACTGAGATAGTAATTTTTTTTTCTTTGTTTGTGTGACAGACTTTATGCACAGCGAAGTGGACCTGCTGCTATTCATAGGTTTTCCAAAGAAGACAGACCTGATGTTGACAAGGGAGTGAACCCACCTCAACACAATTGAGTTCTCTACACGGTCACAAGCTGGAGAGTATATGAATAGATAATGAAACTATGGTTTTACGAGAATCAAAAGTGGGAAATAGAAGCAGTAGAAAGATGAGATATAGAAAAGATGGGAGATGAAACGCCATGGGATGGGGACCTGTATTCCAATCCCATGATGGGTCTTCATGGCAGCTCCTGAGTAATTTTGTTATGAGTTCCAGTAAAGTTTATCTTCTTTTTGAATAGAAAAAGTTTATGTGTCTATTGTTTGAATATGATGCTTGTGTTATCCATTCTCCTTGGTGCAATAAAACATTTTTAAGATTTCTACAATTCTCAGCAGTGAGCTCCATATATACATACAAAGGACCAATAAAAATCAATGATTCTTTTTTCTCATTTGAAGGAAACAGACCTAAAAGATCTTTAGAATTAGTTTTTCAAATGACATATGGAGGACTTGTTTCTGGGATGAGTTCCTGATCCCTAATGTACGGCACACGATGACCTAATAATGCATCTAGATGAGATTATTATTATTATTTTTTAATTTAATCCATAATGAAGATTCAGGGATTTAATTGTTCAAAAGAAATGGGAAAAATCATGTTGAGATTAATAACGCACAACTGGAATCGTTCATTTGATCAAGGAACAACGCACGATTGGAATCGCTGGTCTGGTGAGCTTAGAAACCCAGATCATTAACCCCAATTGGAAACTGGAACAACGGACTCTTCAGATGAAGAATCAAGGATAAGGGAAAAAAATTTGGACCATTTTTCGATTTGTACGTGTCATCCTTGCGCAGGGACATGCTAATCTTCTCTGTATTGTTCCAATTTTATTGGATGTCTCCAAAGAGACACCAAATAGGCTGAGAAACTCTTATCAATAGTCATTTTTGCTTGTGACGATTCGATGTGGGACAAAAGGGGGGTTTGGATATCATGGGCGCTGATTATTTTTCTGGTTATTGGTTGTTGTAGTTGATCATATGGGGTTCTGTAAGTTAGGCATCTATGAACAAAGATGCATGTGGATGAAATCTTTTTGTGATTAGTCAGGGAAGATTTTGCTAAATTTATATGGACAAGATGTTGTTCTCATAGGAAATTAACCATGTTGGCAAATAACTACAACTGAGCTGAATCTTTCAAGGTCTATTGCCTCGCTTTTGCAGATGATTAAATTTGTATAGGGATGTAATACAGATTTGTTTGCTATGATTTCAATTAATTAGTTAGGCTCAAGATCTATATACATCCAAAGATCTTGGCTCTCAACATGTTGGAAACGGTGATTCATATTCTAGGTCTAAGGGGGGAGGCAGAGGTTCGAGTACTCGGACGCACAGCGAACAATGGGGTTGGGGGGTGAAGCCTCCGTGGCATTGTACAAGGGTATTATTGGTATTTAAAAAATACTAAGTTTAGGATTGGTATATATATGTTGATTTAATCCTATTCGAATTCTTCTTAATGGAATTTTTGCCGTACACTGTGGATGCAGACACATTACCGAATCACTTATATTTGCACAATTCACAACACAACATCCCCATCCTTTGAGACTTAGTCCATTTTTCTCTCAATATCATATGTATTTGAAGTCTTAAAGTGAGTAACATGCATGTCAAAGTCTTGCCCACGCGTTCTGTTGAAGAGTTCATTGTCCAATATTCAAAGTAAAACTGATCTACACTCACCAATGAAAATGTAGAAAGCTAAAACACACCAACCCACACTCACCCAATCAATTTTTAGGGAGATTATTTATTAAAAGGTATAGTTTAATGGAAGAAACCAAAATGTCTAGCTCCTTTCATGACCCCACACATTGCTAGCTCTTGGGTGCCTTTTATTTTCTTGCCATTAGAATTTTGTTTTCTTTTCTCTGTTTCAATCTTTATAATTGTGCATTTCCCTCGTGTGTAAGAATATTCCACTATGTATAGGTCATTCATAACAAACAAAGAGAAGGAACTATTGCAAGCCATTATCCATTTCCAATAAACAAATAGTTGATCAAGAAATTTTTTTTTAAAATTCTTAAGTTTAGGTGGGACTAACTCTTACGCTAAAAATGAGCTGAACCAAGTTGAGGTTTTGCACAGCTCAGGCCCGTAGGGATTAGAGAAGGCTTGGACTCCCGTTAATAAACTCTCGCATGGCTTGTTAAAGCCAAACAAAATCACACAAATTAAGGAGGTATCAATTGAAAATCTACAAAATCTATGGAAGTATCACATATACAGAGTTGAGTTAAAAAATTATAAATATATCATATAGTAAATTAAGCAAGCCGTAAGTCGAGAATTCTACGGCGTTGAGTCAGGATCGTTCTACCGCGATCAACCGTGCATTTGTCTGCGCTGTTATGGACGCAAGACCCCATTTCAAGGAAAGAAGGTAGAAAGCCAAGCTTTGATTAGGTGATGTCTTTCTCAATTGATGGCGCAGCAAAACTGCACATTTCAGAGAACTAAAGCAGTCTGATACCTTGTTCTTTATTCATGGCTCAAGTTGGGTGCTTCATGCCAAAATCCTTGATCCAGATCCCAAACATGAAACCCCATCAACCAACAAGGAATTTTATGTAAGTTGATTCTATAGAACTCATCATGTTTTTTTTATTTTTTATTTTTCTCCTTTTTAGTTCAATCATCAAACGCTGAAATGATAATTTTTTTTTCTTTTATTTCTTGTTTCTGTGGCAGATTATGTGCACAGCGAAGTAGACGTCGTATTGTTCAGTCCCCCAAAAAGGCAGCGGAAAGACCTAATGTTAATCGCAAGTTGAACCCCCCTCATACACACAGCCTTCTCACGGTCACAAGCAGGAGACAAGAAATAGATAATGAAACTATGGTTTTACGAGAATCGTATGGTTTTACGCTTGTGCTATCCATTCCCCTCTGTGCAATAAAAAAAATATTTTTAAGATTGCTACAATCCTCAGCTCCATTTGTACATAGAAACGACCTATAAAATCGTTTCATTCTTTTTGCCATGTAAAGGAAACAAACCTAGCTAAAAGACAACTTTAAAATTAGTTTTCCAAATGAGATATCAAAAGTACTGGTTAATTTCTGGGATGAGTTGCTGATTTAGCATGAACACGGGAGTTCAGAATTAATCTTTCACCAACAACGGCTGGATTAAATGAATATGGTGGTTCCATTAAAGTCTCGACAAAATTAACGATCACATAAACTACTGATTCATAATGCAGGGTCCAAGATATCTTTAGTACAAGAATACATAAAAATGATAAGTGCAACATCATGCACCGTGCATTATTGGGCATACGGCCCACTTGACCAGTCCCAAAAATGACAAATTTGACAACAATTGAATGAGACTACAATTAGAAATTATAGAAAGCAAAAAGAACCCAAGTTTAGCTTCAGTCCATGCCTAGGTATTCATTCAGTCATGTTTAGACCAAAAAAATGTCGTTTCTTATAAATTATTTGGAAGACATCCACACTGAGCTCGCTGTATCTAATCATTCAGTCATGTTGGGGCCTATCGTTTGTTTTATTATTTGGGCCCTCGGGGATCTGTTTATAACTTCGTCTATATTAACTGAATTGTAAAAATTAAGAAACAAAGCAAACTTGCTTTTTTCAATAAATTACATTAAGTAAAGACTTAATAATGAATATAAAACTCTACTTCTCAACAAGCTTATACTTCAAAAAAAAGGGATGTCGGAACCGAAGTTAGACCAGCAACAATAAAGACTTAATAATGAAATAATGAATATAAAACTCTACTTCTCAACAAGCTTATACTTCCGTCTTTACCTCTAACTACTTGGTCCACTCATACTGGGCATTAAATAGTGCGACCCATATAAAATATAACACTTCTATAACCGCTGGAGTCGTCTTTCATAGTCTTTGTTCACAGATATTAATTTTTGGATGTTTAGTGTTTACTGTTTCAGTCGCTCTGGTCTTCGTTCAACTTGTTTTCGCAGTCGTTCAAAACGAGTGTGAACACCCATCCTGCGTTCCTTCTTTTTGTTTTCTCGGAGGTGATGAGGGCCAACCGGGCCCCAACACCACCGATCACAAATCCTAAAAGGGGTAGCTAGCTGTCAACCATGTCTATATAATTTCGACTGGAACCACTTGTTTTTCAGAGTTTTTTTTAGAGGATAATCCTGCAGATTTAATAGGAATCCTCCTCCCCGTATCAATTATGGCGAAAATGGCACTCTTCACTAGAATTCTTGTGCCTCGAGTTCCCATTTTGGCAGGCTACCAGTACTTGACTCTCAGGTAATTAAGCGAGCTGATCTAGTAACAGACAAATTGCTTATTATTCTTTGAGGCGAGCTGGGAAACAGTTATTCTTGATGATTTTAATGCTTTGCCAACAATGATTAAGAGTTGATCAGTTTCTTTTTAATTGTTTCTTTCCTTGGTATGATATTCAGAGCACAGCGAACCAACAAACAAGATAATCCGCCACCAACGGAGCGGAAAACCAACAACAAAGATAAGCCGCCACCAACTGAGCGGGGTGATCATCAAAGAATCCACAAGGATAAACCTAAAAAGGACGACGGTGGAGAGTATAAACAAGGTGTGTGAAAGATGATGGCGAACCGGACATATGAGACGATCAAAGAAATTCTGGTTGGCGCTAATAATTAATTAATGCTGGGTTAATATATAGGTAATGGTAAAGCTTTAGATTCTATCTCCCAGGAGTTAAATTTCTATGTAGTTCTGGTTACATGAGTTGGTTCAGTTGGTGTCAGTAGCTTGGCAACAGTACTGTTGTTGTAGACTGTTCTAGGAGTTGGAGTGTAGTTGCTAAATTAAAGTATATATGGTTGTTAGTGTGAGATGTTTTCTCCTTCTCATAAGTTTGTTCTCTTGGTTTGAGTTTGTTTGTGATTGCAAGAAATTAAGGAATTAATGCTTGTTTAATGATGGTTTCACTCTATTGTGCAATGCTTTTTGCAAAAAAACCTTAGCTGGGATTGTGATATTTGAGCAAACTCTTGTTTGTCTTCTGATGTTTGTGATTCTTGTAAGAAACTGAAATTTCCTTGAAATCAACTCTACACTTGGTTAATTGGGAGTCCAAGAAGGGGTTCGATGCGTCTTGGTAATGTGGTTTTCGGTGACGATCGATTCTAAAACCTGCTGCTACGGAATGAGGGTTGCATGTTAAGTTAGTAGAAAGTAGAGAAATGCATGTGATCAACTTAATGTGTCTACCTGCATAAGGTAGAGGTGGTCTAGTGGATTGCAAGACCTTGCATGGGCCCTCAAATGGTTGGCCTTGACCACCAGGTTAGCCTGGTGAAGGTAAAACCCTAAAGAGAACTCATTCTTGTGTACGTGACTAAACACCACTTTATCAACGAGAACTCGTTCTAGTGACTCAAACTAATTGCAAACAGGCGCATAAATACTGAAACTGCATGAATGGCAAACGGCACCTAACATTTCCTAAGTATAATCCACAACTTGACTTCCCATGTTGGCCTGATTGGCGTAAAGTCTATGGGCGAATATATTTTGACTAAGCTCGATCACATTCAATTCTTGACCCAAGTTAATTAGGTGAAGCATTTATCCACTTGCCACCAAGCTCAATTATTTACTATGGTCAAGACAAGATCCAGCTTCCAATGTACAAGTGGGGTCAACATATATAAATCTTAATAAATGTGAGTCACACCAGTATTCTAACTTTAACTCTTGTAATTAATGAATCTACTTCATTAAATTTTTTGGTACATCGTTCTTAGGAATTGACTACCGTGCAGATAGCTGGGATTTTAGGGGTAGTTGGGGAAAGGTACACACATCCACCACTTACCTTCAAAGGAGAGCGCGACATTCTTTTATTTGCGTGAGCCACATTGTGCAGCAATTCAGACGGCTGGTTGTTTGAGCTGGAGGTAGACTTTCGAGCATTCTCCCTTTAATCTGTTAAAGGTGGAAGTGGATCCTTGGTCAAGGCAACGACAAGCCCATAACCTTATCACTCTCGCATGCAATACCTTCACTATCTGTTTCACCTTAAGAAAAAAGAAAGAAACAAAAGAAAAAAAAACTTAGTAAAAGGGTATTTGCATGTCAAATGCTATCTGTTCCAATTCATCCCAACTATATATAACCACCATATCCACCGCTTTTTCCATTTTCAAGTTTAAACCCCACCTCTACTTTTATGTTACAATTATTGGATTCAAGACATGGATGTACACTACGGACGTGCCACCGCTAGTACGTAGCTGAGGAATATAAGGAAGAAACATGTAGAGCGCAAGCTTAAAAGTGCAAACTACGCACGTAAAGCCCAGCAATTATTGATACATGCATCCTGTGCACTGCAATGTGTAATCAGCTCAAAAGGACAAAACAAAAACATACAATTCTGCAATAGTGCGATCCCATCTTTTGATTTAGAGAGGGATAGGCACTATAAGTAAAGCAGCTAGCTTCTCGATCTGATCTTTGTCGCCTTCATTTATATATTATTCCAAATCTTCTTTGAATTATTGAATGTGAAATATTTCTTCTTAAGGCCTTAAAGACTTATCAGCAGGCAATTAGTAATAATAAATACATGGGGACACAATGTCTCCCACCGAAATTAAGACTCAACCTTTTGATGCTGAAGAGCAAAAGCTCTTTCTTTTTTTAAAGAAAACCCACTAAGGTAGGAAAAATCTTAGTGGCACTCCATCGGAAGGAAGAGGGTTGAGGCAGACCCCGACCTGTAGATTAAAATCAAAGCCAAAAAGGTTACACCAAATAGGAGGAAGAGCAAAAGTTCTTTCTTGTTTCAGTTTACATGAAACTTTATTAAGGAATTTCAAGTAGGGATGGCAATGGTTTTAATACTGCTAAACTGAACTCAATTGAATCTATTAGGATTGGTTTTGGGTTTTTATTAAATGGGTTTTGTTGGATTTCTTTTTTACATTAGAAAATCCGATTAAAACTGAATCGAAAATCAATTGGTTTGGTTCGGTTTCGATTTTAGAAAAAAAAACAAATTAAACGGTTTTGGTTTTTAAATTACTAAATCATAACAGTTTCGGTCCGGTTTTAGTTTTTATTAGAAACTTGATGGTTCCATTTTGGTTTTCCTCAAAACCGAACCGTTGCTATCCCTAATTTCAAGATCCACACTAAAGAGAGGATCTTGGCCTTTTATAATTTGTCGCAGTCAATAGGTTGTCTCTCTTGCTCTTCCTTCAAAGAATTTCAGTCTTCTTTTCACATTTTTGTTTTCTGCAGAGACCGCGTGGGGAAGACTATGCAATCTTCTGTTCACATTTGGTAATCAAGCTGAGGGCCTACCACAACTCCACTACCCTTAACTTTTATAAGGACCGTTTGGCACCACATTATAACATAACTATGTCTTATTTAACATTCGGGTCATTGGTAGAGCTAGCTAGAAATGGGTCGGTTCATGCACAATTCTAACTAGCGCGATGCATTGTTTGCTGTGCCTACGTGAGATAGCTTTTGTGTTTTCACATTTTAATTTCTTTTCTTATTCAAAAACCAGAAGTTGTTAGATACTGCACGTGGCAGCATTTGACGCAAGTTGAGGGTCTGCAACAAAGACCACTGAGACAGACGATTTTAAACTGCACCTACCTCCTTTGTCGTTAAAGATTAGCCAAAATTGTGTTAAGTAGATGAGAGAAATAATGTAAATATATAACCCTTCCCAAACCCCGAAAGTGTTAGATGATTTAAACCCTGATAGATTATTCAAGTATGTAATATATCACTCGAAGCTACTAGTTATGTATAGATAGTGGGCAGCTTGATTCATTACCCGCTTGTTTACAAATTAAGTTATGTATAGATAGTGGGCAGCTTGATTCATTACCCGCTTGTTTACAAATTAGTGTAAATGAGGAAAGGATAGTTACCGGGTCGGGTCAGGTATGGGACCCAAATAATACTTCAAATGAATTCCACCCATATGTTGCCATGCCATTTCAGGGAAAAATGGCTGACGGAGAGCTCATTAAAGTTCCATTGTTGGGTAGGTGGTTGTACGTACCCAGTTTAGTGTTTGGTTGAGAAATCCATTAATGTACAATTGCACATACCCAAACGCACTCTAAGGAGGATCACAGTCGTCCACGTCTATATAATTGCAAAGGCATTTAGGATACTGATCAGGGGATAATTCCGGCAGATTGAAGAGGAATCCTTCAAACACTAATCATGGTGCAAATGGTGCTCTTCATCAGAAAGCTTGCGCCTCTAAAGGCCATTTTGACAGACTACCAGTGCATGACTGTCAGGTAAAATTTCTAAGTACTTGTTCTTTAGAGCTAACTGTGAAACATTTGTTCTTGATGCTTAATTTGACGCAAATGACTTAGCTAGTTATGCGTTGATCAGTTTCTTTTTCTTTAATCGATAGGATATTCAGTGCCCAGCAGCAAGTTAAAAAACCACACCGTCCACCAGTTCGTCCGGGTCATCCTCCGGGAATCAACAACGTCCCCCATGAACAAGAGAAAGAAGGTGGAGCAAATACAAAAGGTAAGAAAACTAATGTGAAGGAGGAAGGCCAAGAATCGAGCAAGTGAGACAACCCAAAACATGCTGGTTGTGGTGCTAAGAAGACTGAATTAACATCTAGTAGTAAGCCTCTAGATTCTCTCAGGAGTTCTTGTATCTTAGTAGGTTGGTAACAGTGTTGTTGTTGGACTTGTAGGAGTCTAAAGTGGAGAGCCTTAATTTGCTGAAAATTAAATTATGGTGGTTTAGTGTGAGATATTAACTAGTTCCTCATAATAGTTTGTTCTCTTGGTTTTGGGTCAGTTTGTAATGTTGAACAAGAAGTATTGGGGTTTTGATTACTGGATATTCTAATCATATGGGGTTCTTTAAGTTCGACTATGGATTTCTTTAATTGGCACATTGGGAGTGTTTTGAATCTTCTTTTGAGGTGGACTGCACCATCACTTTTCCTTAATTATTTTTTATTTTTGGTTTGATTATAGCCCTTATGCAATATATTAATTTGACCATTGTTCTTCATAAAAACATTCCTCTCTCTCTTCTTCATGAAGACAGTTAGCTTTGTTAATCTTCCTCTATATCTCCTACTGTTCAACCTTAGAGTGATTTACTAAGTAGTGATACAGAAATAAAAGGAATCATAATGGATCATTGGTCTCAAAAGATTTTAGGAACCAAATTAACAAGAGCAAACACGATAAGATTTCAGCGTGTATGGGAAATTAACAAGAACAAATATGATGGGCTTCTCAACCTAGCTGGCTCTTGCTATGCATCAACTTATTGAAAGTCATTCTGTCCTCAAGATGCTGACGATTAATGTCTCTTCAAACAAGGGATTGATTTTAAAGGACTAGCAGAGGGGCCAAAGGTAGAGATGACAAGATGCTGAAAACAAATCATGGGGCCATTTCTGCAGCCAAGAGATGTGATCATGGATATATAGATAAGGTGACCCAATGTAATAAAATTTTTTAAGTGCTAAGATTTATGATCAGACAATGATATGGGCAAATTAGATGCATTCCTAGAGTTAACAGTGGCTGTTACTTTAAGCTTTTTCCAGATCCAATTTAGCCTTTTAGCAGCCAAAGTGCGCTTGCTCGATCAATGACTATAAACCAACTAGTTAGGCTGTTTAATTATTGTATTTGATTTTGTTGATCCTCTTTATTCTTATTCTGTCTGCAACTGTCCCCCCGCAGAAGTATCGACAAGTTGCTTTACTACATAAAGCGTGATCTATAAACAGAGAGATACATGTGGAGGAAATCCTTCTGTTATCATTCTGGATAGTTTTTTTTATTATTATGTATGTGACTTGTATTCAGCCAGCGGGTCAAAGTGGACACTCTTAAGCAATTAATGAGGTTTTTTTGAGGTAAAACCTAGGAGCAAAACCGCGAGATCCAGCGGGTCAAAGTGGACAAGATTGCTATGGGTGGGATTTGGGTGTTACACTATTTTCACAGACATAGTGAAAAAACCCCTCATTCGTGGACATAGATATCTTTACCGAACCACGTAAATCTCATGTCATTGTTGGCTTTGGTTTCTTGCTTTATTTTTGCTGCTATCTCACAACATTTTGCTAATCTTATATGAAGAAGATGTTGTTCCTATAAGAAACCATGTTGACAAAACAACTGAGCTGAATCTTTCAAGGTCCACTGTCCCCTTCCTTTTGCTCCAATCAAAAAAAAAAAAAAAGTCCCCTTCCTTCTGCATGTTGTACTTAAATTTTACAGGGCTGTAAAAGATGAACTTTTAATTAATGGGGCTCAAGATCTACAGCCAAAGATACAGGATTTCAACATCCTATCCTTTAAGATTAGGCCACTTATCTCTCTACGTAGGTTGTTGAAGTCATAAAATGAGTAACATATGTGTGTCAAGGGCTAATCTCTCTGCGTAGGTTTGTTGAAGTCATAAAGTGAGTAACATATATGTCAAAGTCGTCTAGCCGACGCGTTCTGTTGAAGAACCCAATATTTTTCCATATTCAAAAGTCCAACCCCACATTCACCATGAAAATGTAGAAAAGTAAAACATTCAAAAGTCCAACCCTCCTGTATACATATTTAATATGCATAAAGGACAAATACCATAAAAATTTTAGGGTGATTCTGAAAAGTATAGTTTAATGGAAGAAACAAAAATGTCTCCTCACCCCACACATGATTCTTGGGTATCTTTTGTTTTCTTGCCATTAGATTTTTGTTTTGTCTTCTTTTGGTTTCAACTTTTTCAAGAATATTCCACTATGAATAGGTCATTCATAACAAACAAAGAG
Source organism: Buxus sempervirens (assembly GCA_947561395.2). Lineage (NCBI taxonomy): Eukaryota > Viridiplantae > Streptophyta > Magnoliopsida > Buxales > Buxaceae > Buxus > Buxus sempervirens. The sequence continues at coordinate 1,392,760 of OX387183.1, read as the reverse complement.
AAGGGAATGAAAGCCATTATATCTATACGACTATAGTTTATTGGGGGGGGGGGGGGGGGGGGGGGGGGGGGGAATTCCCCCAATTATGGCCTCCCTTTTTTTTTTTCCAACTATTGCCCGTCTCAACTAAAACAATCTGAAACTATAACCACCCCACTACTCTTTCTACATTCTAATTTAAACTTGTACTTATATGCTACAGTTTAGTGTGAGGATGTGCAGTATGCACGTGCCAGCACTAGTCCATTTAAAACAAACAAGAGTAAATTATACTTACCTCCTTTATGGTTTCTAACAATTGCAAATAACTCACCTAAGGTTTCTGAAATAACACTTACCACCCTTATCAAATTTAAAAATATAATTTGACTATTTTATCCCTTATAAAATTTTTATTTAGAATAACAGAAAGTTTAAAATCTAAGTAGTAAAATTACCCATAAATTTTAAATTGATTATTAAAACTTTGAAACCTTAAAAAATTATTTTTTTATTATAAAAAACTTAAAATCTTACACTTTTTAGTACTTAAATAAGGATAGATTCGTCAAAATATGTTAAGATTTTAATAATGTTTGTTCAAATGGGTGAGATATAAAGTAAACAACCAAAGTAGGAGGGGGAGTGTCATTTCAGAAACCTCAAGGGAGAAATTTGTAGTTGTGAGAAATCAGAGGGGAGCTAAGTGTAAATTTCTCAATAAACAAATAATTTGACAAATTTTTTTTTTAGTTCTTTAATTTAGGTGGGACTAAGGAAATCTTAGTCAAACGCATGGTTCTCATGCCCAGCGTTTAATAATCCCTACTTTGTTTCATTGACTAATGAGGAACTCATCATGCTTATAAATATAGGCACGCACACACATCTTGGTATAGATCAAAGCACATAAACCAGATCGATCAACTGCACATTTCAGAGAAGCATCCATCTCTTTCCCTGTCCTTCATTCATGGCTCAAGTTGGGAGCTTCATTCTAAAAACCTTGATTGAGATCACAAACATGAAACCCCATCAACCAACAAGGAATTTTGTGTAAGTTGATTGAGATCACAAACACTCAGATGATTTTTTTTCTTGTTTGTGTGACAGACTATATATATGCACAGGAAGGAGACCTGCTGCTATTCATAGGTTTTCCAAAGAAGACAGACCTGATGTTGACAAGGGAGTGAACCCACCTCAACACAATTGAGTTCTCTACACGGTCACAAGCTGGAGAGTATATGAATAGATAATGAAACTATGGTTTTACGAGAATCAAAAGTGGGAAATAGAAGCAGTTGAAAGACGAGATATAGAAAAGATGGGAGATGAAACGCCATGGGATGGGGACCTGTATTCCAATCCCATGATGGGTCTTCATGGCAGCTCCTCAGTAATTTTGTTATGAGTTCCAGTAAAGTTTATCTTCTTTTTGAATAGAAAAAGTTTATGTGTCTATTGTTTGAATATGATGCTTGTGTTATCCATTCTCCTTGGTGCAATAAAACATTTTTAAGATTTCTACAATTCTCAGCAGTGAGCTCCATATATACATACAAAGGACCAATAAAAATCAATGTTTCTTTTTTCTCATTTGAAGGAAACAGACCTAAAAGATCTTTAGAATTAGTTTCTCAAATGACATATGGAGGACTGGTTTCTGGGATGAGTTCCTGATCCCTAATGTACAGCGCACAATGACCTAATAATGCATCTAGATGAGATTGAATTATTATTATTATTATTATTTTTTAATTTAATCCATATGAAGATTCAGGGATTTAATTGTTCAAAAGAAATGGGAAAAAACATGTTGAGATTAATAACGCACAACTGGAATCGTTCATTTGATCAAGGAACAACGCACGATTGGAATCGCTGGTCTGGTGAGCTTAGAAACCCAGATCATTAACCCCAACTGGAAACTGGAACAACAGACTCTCCAGATGAAGAATCAAGGATAAGGGAAAAAAATTTGGACCATTTTTCGATTTGTACATGTCATCCTTGCGCAGGGACATGTTAATCTTCTCTGTATCGTTCCAATTTTATCGGATGTCTCCAAAGAGACTCCAAATAGGCTGAGACACTCGCTTATCAATAGTCATGGTTGCTTCTAACTATTCGATGTGGAACAAAAGGGAGGTTTGGATGCTTCTTGGAGACGGCGCTGTCGGTGGTGATGCTAAAAACTATGGCGGCAGAGGGAGGTTAATTTGTCTGTTCAAATTGGAGAGTCTGATCGACCTTAGGGACGAATCTTCTTTAATTTTTGTTTTTTTTTTTATAATCTTCTTTAATTAGTATTATGGGTTTTTGATTACTGGATATTCTAATCATATGGTGTTCTTTAAGTTCGACTATGGATTTCTTTAATTGGCACATTGGGAGTGTTTTGAATCTTCTTTTGAGGTGGACTGCACCATCACTTTTCCTTAATTATTTTTTATTTTTGGTTTGATTATAGCCCTTATGCAATATATTAATTTGACCATTGTTCTTCATATAAATATTCCTCTCTCTCTTCTTCATGAAGACAGTTAGCTTTGTTAATCTTCCTCTATATCTCCTACTGTTCAACCTTAGAGTGACTTACTGAGCAGTGATACAGAAATAAAAGGAATCATAATGGATCATTAATTGGTCTCAAAAGATTTTAGGAACCAAATTAACAAGAACAAACATGATAAGATTTCAGTGTGTATGGGAAATTAACAAGAACAAATATGATGGGCTTCTAAACCTAGCTGGCTCTTGCTATGCATCAACTTATTGAAAGTCATTCTGCCCTCAAGATGCTGACGATTAATGTCTCTTCAAACGAGGGATTGATTTTAAAGGACTAGCAGAGGGGCCAAAGGTAGAGATGACAAGATGCTGAAATCAAATCATGGGGCCATTTCTGCAGCCAAGAGATGTGATCATGGATATATCGATAAGGTGATCCAATGCATGTAATAAAAATTTTTAAGTGCTAAGATTTATGATCAGACAATGATATGGGCAAATTAGATGCATTCCTAGAGTTAACAGTGGCTGTTACTTTAAGCTTTTTCCAGATCCAATTTAGCCTTTAGCAGCCAAAGTGCGCTTGCTCAATGACTATAAACCAACTAGTTAGGCTGTTTGATTATTGTATTTGATTTTGTTGATCCTCTTTATTCTTATTCTGTCTGCAACTGTCCCCCCGCAGAAGTATCGACAAAGTTGCTTTACTACATAAAGCGTGATCTATAAACAGAGAGATACATGTGGAGGAAATCCTTCTGTTATCATTCTGGATAGTTTTTTTTTTTATTATGTATGTGACTTCTATTCAGCCAGGAGAGGGTTGTATGTTTGTAACCTTATCTGTAAAATCCAAGAATCCCATTTACTTGGGGAAGAGGGTTATATAGGCTGGTGACATCCTTAAGCAATTAATGAGGTTTTTTGAGGTAAAACCTAGGAGCAAAACCGTGAGATCCAGCGGGTCAAAGTGGACAAGATTGCTGTGGGTGGGAGTTGGGTGTTACACTATTTTCACACATCTAGTAAAAAAACCCCCTCATTCGTGGACATAGATATCTTTACCGAACCACATAAATCTCATGTCATTGTTGGCTTTGGTTTCTTGCTTTATTTTTGCTGCTATCTCACAACATTTTGCTAATCTTATATGAAGAAGATGTTGTTCCTATAAGAAACCATGTTGACAAAACAACTAAGCTGAATCTTTCAAGGTCTGATGTCCCCTTCCTATTGCTCCAATCAAAAAAAAAAAAGAAAAAAAAGTCCCCTTCCTTTTGAATATTGTACTTAAATTTTACAGGGCTGTAAAAGATGAACTTAATTAATTGGGCTCAAGATCTACAGCCAAAGATACAGGATTTCAACATCCTATCCTTTAAGATTAGGCCACTTATCTCTCTACGTAGGTTGTTGAAGTCATAAAATGAGTAACATATGTGTGTCAAGGGCTTATCTCTCTGCCTAGGTTGTTGAAGTCATGAAGTGAGTAACATATATGTCAAAGTCGTCTAGCCGACGCGTTCTGTTGAAGAACCCAATATTGTTCCATATTCAAAAGTCCAACCCCACATTCACCATGAAAATGTAGAAAAGTAAAACACACCAATCACAACCCTATATACTGAAAAGTATAGTTTAATGGAAGAAACAAAAATGTCTCCTCACCCCACACATGGTTCTTGGGCATCTTTTGTTTTCTTGCCATTAGATTTTTGTTTTGTCTTCTTTATTGATTTCAAGAATATTCCACTATGAATAGGTCATTCATAACAAACAAAGAGAAGGGAATGAAAGCCATTATATCTATACTTTGGGGGGGGGCCGCAATATTCCCCCAATTATGGCCTCATTTTTTTTTTTCCAACTATTGTCCTTCTCAACTAAAACAATCTGAAACCTCATTTTTTTCCAACTATTGTCCTTCTCAACTAAAACAATCTGAAACTATAACCACGCCACTATGTACTCTTTCTACTTTCAAATTTAAACCTGTACTTATATGTTACAGTTAAGTGTGAGGATGTGCAGTATGCATGTGCCACCACTAATCTATTTAAAACGAACAAGAGTAAATTATACTTACCTTCCTTATGGTTTCTAACAACTGCAGATAACTCCCCTAAGGTTTCTGAAATAACACTTACCACCCTTATCAAATTTATAAATATAATTTGACTATTTTAACGCTTAAAATTTTTTTTTTAAAATAATAAAAAGTTTAAAATCTAAGTAGTAAAATTACCCATAAATTTTAAATTGATTATTAAAATTTCCAAACCTAAAAAAAGTATTTTTTTTATTATAAAAAACTTAAAATCTTACACTTTTTAGGACTTAAATAAGGATATATTCGTCAAAATATATTAAGATTTTAATAACGTTTGTTCAAATGGGTGAGATATAAAGTAAACAACCAAAGTAGGAGGAAGGCGAGTGTCATTTCAGAAATCTAAAGGGAGAAATTTGTAGTTGTGAGAAACCAGAAGGGAGCTAAGTATAAATTTCTCAATAAACAGATAATTTGACAAATTTTTTTTTAGTTCTTTAGTTTAGGTGGGACTAAGGAACTCTTAGTCTGCGGTATATACTACGGACGACGCAAGATCCCATTTCAAGGAAAGAAGTAGAAGGCCAAGCATAATTAGATGCTGGTCATCTGGTGCAGTCAAACGCATGGTTCTCATGCCCACTTTGTTTCATTGACTAATGAGGAACTCATCATGCTTATAAATATGGGCACGCACACACATCTTGGTATAGATCAAAGCACATAAACCAGATCGATCAACTGCACATTTCAGAGAAGCATCTGTCTTATCCCCTGTCCTTCAGTCATGACTCAAGTTGGGAGTTTCATTCTTAAAACCTTGATTCAGATCACAAACATGAAACCCCATCAACCAACAAGGAATTTTGTGTAAGCTGATTTTGTTATGGATTCGTGGGCTTAAGTTTATTTTTTATTTTCACCTTTTTAGTTCAATCATCAAACACTGAGATAGTAATTTTTTTTTCTTTGTTTGTGTGACAGACTTTATGCACAGCGAAGTGGACCTGCTGCTATTCATAGGTTTTCCAAAGAAGACAGACCTGATGTTGACAAGGGAGTGAACCAACCTCAATACAATTGAGTTCTCTACACGGTCACAAGCTGGAGAGTATATAAATAGATAATGAAACTATGGTTTTACGAGAATCAAAAGTGGGAAATAGAGGCTGTAGAAAGACTGATATAGAAAAGATGGGAGATGAAACGCCATGGGATGGGGACCTGTATTCCAATCCCATGATGGGTCTTCATGGCAGCTCCTCAGTAATTTTGTTATGAGTTCCAATAAAGTTTATCTTCTTTTTTAATAGAAAAAGTTTGTGTCTATTGTTTGAATATGATGCTTGTGTTATCCATTCTCCTTGGTGCAATAAAACATTTTTAAGATTTCTACAATTCTCAGCAGTGAGCTACATATATACATACAAAGGACCAATAAAAATCAATGATTCTTTTTCTCATTTGAAGGAAACAGACCTAAAAGATCTTTAGAATTAGTTTTAATTTCAAATGACATATGGAGGACTGGTTTCTGGGATGAGTTCCTGATCTCTAATGTACAGCGCACAATGACCTAATAATGCATCTAGATGAGAGTGAATTATTATTATTATTATTTAATTTAATCCATAATGAAGTTTCAGGGATTTAATTTTTCACAAGAAATGGGAAAAAACATGTTGAGATTAATAACGCACAACTGGAATCGTTCATTTGATCAAGGAACAACGCACGATAGGAATCGCTGGTCTGGTGAGCTTAGAAACCCAGATCATTAACCCCGGCTGGAAACTGTAACAACAGACTCTTCAGATGAAGAATCAAGGATAAGGGAAACAAAAATGTCTCCTCACCCAAAACATGATTCTTGGGTATCTTTTGTTTTCTTGCCATTAGATTTTTGTTTTGTCTTCTTTTGGTTTCAACTTTTTCAAGAATATTCCACTATGAATAGGTCATTCATAACAAACAAAGAGAAGGGAATGAAAGCCATTATATCTATACGACTATAGTTTATTGGGGGGGGGGGGGGGGGGGGGGGGGGAATTCCCCCAATTATGGCCTCCCTTTTTTTTTTTCCAACTATTGCCCGTCTCAACTAAAACAATCTGAAACTATAACCACCCCACTACTCTTTCTACATTCTAATTTAAACTTGTACTTATATGCTACAGTTTAGTGTGAGGATGTGCAGTATGCACGTGCCAGCACTAGTCCATTTAAAACAAACAAGAGTAAATTATACTTACCTCCTTTATGGTTTCTAACAATTGCAAATAACTCACCTAAGGTTTCTGAAATAACACTTACCACCCTTATCAAATTTAAAAATATAATTTGACTATTTTATCCCTTATAAAATTTTTATTTAGAATAACAGAAAGTTTAAAATCTAAGTAGTAAAATTACCCATAAATTTTAAATTGATTATTAAAACTTTGAAACCTTAAAAAATTATTTTTTTATTATAAAAAACTTAAAATCTTACACTTTTTAGTACTTAAATAAGGATAGATTCGTCAAAATATGTTAAGATTTTAATAATGTTTGTTCAAATGGGTGAGATATAAAGTAAACAACCAAAGTAGGAGGGGGAGTGTCATTTCAGAAACCTCAAGGGAGAAATTTGTAGTTGTGAGAAATCAGAGGGGAGCTAAGTGTAAATTTCTCAATAAACAAATAATTTGACAAATTTTTTTTTTAGTTCTTTAATTTAGGTGGGACTAAGGAAATCTTAGTCAAACGCATGGTTCTCATGCCCAGCGTTTAATAATCCCTACTTTGTTTCATTGACTAATGAGGAACTCATCATGCTTATAAATATAGGCACGCACACACATCTTGGTATAGATCAAAGCACATAAACCAGATCGATCAACTGCACATTTCAGAGAAGCATCCATCTCTTTCCCTGTCCTTCATTCATGGCTCAAGTTGGGAGCTTCATTCTAAAAACCTTGATTGAGATCACAAACATGAAACCCCATCAACCAACAAGGAATTTTGTGTAAGTTGATTTTGTTATGGATTCCTAAGACTATGTTCTGGTTGGCTATTCTCTTTTATTTTCACCTTTTTATTTCAATCATCAAACACTCAGATGATTTTTTTTCTTGTTTGTGTGACAGACTATATGCACAGGGAAGGAGACCTGCTGCTATTCATAGGTTTTCCAAAGAAGACAGACCTGATGTTGACAAGGGAGTGAACCCACCTCAACACAATTGAGTTCTCTACACGGTCACAAGCTGGAGAGTATATGAATAGATAATGAAACTATGGTTTTACGAGAATCAAAAGTGGGAAATAGAAGCAGTAGAAAGATGAGATATAGAAAAGATGGGAGATGAAACGCCATGGGATGGGGACCTGTATTCCAATCCCATGATGGGTCTTCATGGCAGCTCCTCAGTAATTTTGTTATGAGTTCCAGTAAAGTTTATCTTCTTTTTGAATAGAAAAAGTTTATGTGTCTATTGTTTGAATATGATGCTTGTGTTATCCATTCTCCTTGGTGCAATAAAACATTTTTAAGATTTCTACAATTCTCAGCGGTGAGCTCCATATATACATACAAAGGACCAATAAAAATCAATGTTTCTTTTTTCTCATTTGAAGGAAACAGACCTAAAAGATCTTTAGAATTAGTTTTTCAAATGACATATGGAGGACTGGTTTCTGGGATGAGTTCCTGATCCCTAATGTACAGCGCACAATGACCTAATAATGCATCTAGATGAGATTGAATTATTATTATTATTATTTTTAATTTAATCCATAATGAAGATTCAGGGATTTAATTGTTCAAAAGAAATTAAATGGGAAAAATCATGTTGAGATTAATAACGCACAACTGGAATCGTTCATTTGATCACGGAACAACGCACGATTGGAATCACTGGTTTGGTGAGCTTAGAAACCCAGATCATTAACCCCAATTGGAAACTGGAACAACAGACTCTTCAGATGAAGAATCAAGGATAAGGGAAAAAAATTTGGACCATTTTTCGATTTGTACGTGTCATCCTTGCGCAGGGACATGCTAATCTTCTCTGTATTGTTCCGATTTTATTGGATGTCACCAAAGAGACACAAAATAGGCTGAGAAACTCTTATCAATAGTCATTTTTGCTTGTGACGATTCGATGTGGGACAAAAGGGAGGTTTGGATATCATGGGCGCTAATTATTTTTCTGGTTATTGGTTGTTGTAGTCGATCATATGGGGTTCTGTAAGTTAGGCATCTATGAACAAAGATGCATGTGGATGAAATATTTTTGTGATTAGTCAGGGAAGATTTTGCTAAATTTATATGGACAAGATGTTGTTCTCATAGGAAATTAACCATATTGGCAAATAACTACAACTGAGCTGAATCTTTCAAGGTCTATTGCCTCGCTTTTGCAGATGATTAAATTTGTATAGGGATGTAATAGAGATTTGTTTGGTATGAATTCAATTAATTAGTTAGGCTCAAGATCTATATACATCCAAAGATCTTGGCTCTCAACATGTTGGAAACGGTGATTCATATTCTAGGTCCAAGGGGGGAGGCAGAGGTTCGAGTACTCGGACGCATAGCGAACAATGGGGTTGGGGGGTGAAGCCTCCGTGGCATTGTACAAGGGTATTTTTGGTATTTAAAAAATACTAAGTTTAGGATTGGTATATTATATATGTTGATTTAACCCTATTCGAATTCTTCTTAATGGAATTTTTGCCGTACACTGTGGATGCAGACACATTACCGAATCACTTATATTTGCACAATTCACAACACAACATCCCCATCCTTTGAGACTTAGTCCATTTTTCTCTCAATATCATATGTATTTGAAGTCGTAGAGTGAGTAACATGCATGTCAAAGTCTTGCCCACGCGTTCTGTTGAAGAGTTCATTGTCCAATATTCAAAGTAAAACTGATCTACACTCACCAATGAAAATGTAGAAAGCTAAAACACACCAACCCACACTCACCCAATCAATTTTTAGGGAGATTATTTATTAAAAGGTATAGTTTAATGGAAGAAACCAAAATGTCTAGCTCCTTTCATGACCCCACACATGGCTAGCTCTTGGGTGCCTTTTATTTTCTTGCATGCCATTAGAATTTTGTTTTCTTTTCTCTGTTTCAATCTTTATAATTGTGCATTTCCCTCGTGTGTAAGAATATTCCACTATGTATAGGTCATTCATAACAAACAAAGAGAAGGAACTATTGCAAGCCATTATCCATTTCCAATAAACAAATAGTTGATCAAGAAATTTTTTTTTTAAAATTCTTAAGTTTAGGTGGGACTAACTCTTACGCTAAAAATGAGCTGAACCAAGTTGAGGTTTTGCACAGCTCAGGCCCGTAGGGATTAGAGAAGGCTTGGACTCCCGTTAATAAACTCTCGCATGGCTTGTTAAAGCCAAACAAAATCACACAAATTAAGGAGGTATCAATTGAAAATCTACAAAATCTATGGAAGTATCACATATACAGAGTTGAGTTAAAAAATTATAAATATATCATATAGTAAATTAAGCAAGCCGTAAGTCGAGAATTCTACGTCGTTGAGCCAGGATCGTTCTACCGCGATCAACCGTGCATTTGTCTGCGCTATTATGGACGCAAGACCCCATTTCAAGGAAAAAAGGTAGAAGCCAAGCATTGATTAGGTGATGTCTTTCTCAATTGATGGCGCAGCAAAACTGCATATTTCAGAGAACTAAAGCAGTCTCATACCTTGTTCTTTATTCATGGCTCAAGTTGGGTGCTTCATGCCAAAATCCTTGATCCAGATCCCAAATTAACATAGAACTCATCATGTTTGTTTTTTTTTTATTTTCTCCTTTTTAGTTCAATCATCAAACGCTTAAATGATAATTTTTTTTTTCTTTTATTTCTTGTTTCTGTGGCAGATTATGTGCACAGCGAAGTAGACGTCGTATTGTTCAGTCCCCCAAAAAGGCAGCGGAAAGACCTAATGTTAATCGCAAGTTGAACCCCCCCTCAAACACACAGCCTTCTCACGGTCACAAGCAGGAGACTAGAAATAGATAATGAAACTATGGTTTTACGAGAATCGTATGGTTTTACGCTTGTGCTATCCATTCCCCTCTGTGCAATAAAAAAAAATATTTTTAAGATTGCTACAATCCTCAGCTCCATTTGTACATAGAAACGACCTATAAAATCGTTTCATTCTTTTTGCCATGTAAAGGAAACAAACCTAGCTAAAAGACAACTTTAAAATTAGTTTTACAAATGAGATATCAAAAGTACTGGTTAATTTCTGGGATGAGTTGCTGATTTAGCATGAACACGGGAGTTCAGAATTAATCTTTCACCAACAACGGCTGGATTAAATGAATATGGTGGTTCCATTAAAGTCTCGACAAAATTAACAATGACATAAACTACTGATTCATAATGCAGGGTCCAAGATATCTTTATTACAAGAATACATAAAAATGATAAGTGCAACATCATGCACCGTGCATTATTGGGCATACGGCCCACTTGACCAGTCCCAAAAATGATAAATTTGACAACAATTGAATGAGACTACAATTAGAAATTATAGAAAGCAAAAAGAACCCAAGTGGGAGGTGGGGATGGTGATCTTTCATTGTCTCCCTTTTTAGCTAGAGTCCATGCCTAGGTATTCATTCAGTCATGTGTAGACCAAAAAAATGTCGTTTCTTATAAATTATTTGGAAGACATCCACACTGAGCTCGCTGTATCTAATCATTCAGTCATGTTGGGGCCTATCGTTTGTTTTATTATTTGGGCCCTCGGGGATCTGTTTTGTCAACTTGTGACCTTTAGTATGCAATTGGGGTTGTTTGGTTAGATTGACCCATTAACTTATTTATACTGGATCTGTTTATAACTTTGTCTATATTGACTGAATTGTAAAAATTAAGAAACAAAGCAAACTTGCTTTTTTCAATAAATTACATTAAGTAAAGACTTAATAATGAATATAAAACTCTACTTCTCAACAAGCTTATACTTCAAAAAAAAGGGATGTCGGAACCGAAGCTAGACCAGCAACAATAAAGGCTTAATAATGAAATAATGAATATAAAACTTGAGATTTCTAATCTCAGGTCCCTGTTCTCTTGGATTCTTTTTTTTTTTTTTTGGAAAGTTAGTAATGTATATATCAGTCAAGATTTACAAGGGGTTACAAGAAAAGAAAGAAAACATAGCGCTCTCACTCAAGAGAGACACTTACAAAATCTAAAACCCCAATCTAGATGAAATTCGGGTGTAGATTCCAATTTGTACAAAAAATTCTGTTTGAGCTATTGTCTCTAACTCCTTCACGGATATACAAAAATCTCATGCTTATGTCCATGGTAATTAATCCCACCAGATTTTCCACCGGGGTAGCTTTGCTTTGAAATAGTCTTCGGTTCCTTTCTCTCCAAACATGATAGGTCATTGCTGCAAGTGATGCCTTCTTTACCGATGGTATAAGACCTTTACCTTGAAGATTCAAAACTGCCCATTCAATAACTTGATCCCAATGAGTTGGCCGAACAGAAATTCCATTTTTTCCCATTACTCTTGACCAAATTTGTTTTGAATAATCACATTGGAAAAAGAGGTGGTCTAGGTCCTCATGAGTTGCTTGACATAGTACACATCGGGATCTAGCAATTATATTCAAATGTTGAAGCCTATCTTGAGTAAGAATCCTTTGGTGAATGGCTGTCCAAAGAATAAATGCATGTCGTGGAATATTGTCCTTAAACCACACAATCTTATTCCATACCACTTTTGGAGAGACCATCCTCAATGCATTGTAAGTTGATTTAATGGAGAAGATTCCTGAAGGTGATGGTTTCCATACTACTTTATCGCATCGTACCTGGTTGGGAGGCGGTAGCAAGTATAATGCTTGCCATACTTCATTAAGGACTTGCCTTTGAGTAATAGGTGGATCCCATGTCTGTCCATCAATGATAGTTGCAACTTTTGCATTCAACGGGATACCTGCATCATAACGAAGTCTGTGACCATACCTCCTTATCAACGAGCCCATAGGATGCCAATTATCCAGCCACAACCACGTATTTTCACCATTTCCTATTTCGTACCTGATCAAAGAAAATGTGTCATCTCGTTGCTTTAGTATCTTCCTCCATACCCAAGTAGCTGTAGATGGGATTGGGATTTGCCATAAGTTTCTTCCTCTCAACAAATAAGCCTTTACCCATTGTGCCCAAATCGAATGATCAGGTGTAAGGAGCCTCCAAATGTACTTTGTTGTTGCTGCCTTATTCCATTGCTGCATGTCAATCAACCCAAGTCCACCCTCTTCAAGTGGTTTGCAAACTTTGTCCCATGCAATTGGAACTACTTTCCTTTGCATACCTGGGCCTGCCCACAAGAAAGCTCTACATAATTTTTCCATAACAGATATCACCTTCCTTGGCAAAATAAAAGTAGATAACCAATTCACTGCTGTAGAAAATAAGACAGATTTCACTAATTGCACACGCCCTGCATATGATAGCACCCTTGCTTTCCAACTTTGTATCTTCCCTTGGATTTTTAAGATGAGTGGTTCACAATCCTCAGCTCTAAGTCTTTTTGTAATAATTGGCAAACCCAGGTACCTCATAGGAAGGGATCCTATAGCCACCTTTGCCTCATTCACAATATTTTCTTGTACCTGGTGGGGTATAGCACTACAGTAGATAACACTTTTTTCTGGGTTCATACGAAGTCCTGTTATCCTCCCCAACTCTTCAAGGCTGTCAAATACAATGCTCATTGATTTCTCATCACCATTTGCAAATACCATGAGATCATCCGCAAAATATAATGCTTTGATATCTACCTTCTTGCATCTAAAATGATGGGTAAATCCTTCCTTTGACTTTTCGTTCAAGATACCGGAGAAGATCTCCATAACAAGCACGAAGAGGTACGGGGATATGGGGTCTCCTTGCCGCAAGCCTCTTGTTCCTTTGAAATACCCAACCACACATCCATTCATAACCAAAGAGAATGAGGTTGATGACACACAAGCCATTATCCAAGATATAAATTGTTGGGGGACATTCATGGCTTTAAGTATGCATGGAATCACTTCCCATCGGACTGAGTCATATGCCTTCATGATATCTGCTTTTAGTGTGCACTTTGGACTACCTTTATTCAGGTGGTAATTGTGGAGCAGCTCCTGTGCAATAAGGATATTATCTGACATTGATCTTCCCGGTACAAAGGCACTTTGGTGGGGACCCACTAAGTCTGATATGTACTCTTTCAATCTGTTGGCAATGATCTTCGATACACACTTGTATATCGTATTCACACATGATATGGGCCTGTAGTCCACCACGGATGAGGGATTACTACACTTCGGTATCAAGGTTATTAGAGTGGTGTTGAATTGTGTTAACATCGAACCAGAAGTGAAAAAACTCTTTATGGCCTCTATTGTATCATTTCCAACAATTTCCCAAGCCACTTTGAAGAACTTTGACGTGAACCCATCAGGACCTGGAGCTTTGTCCTCCTTAAGGTTAAATAGAGTTGCCTTTATCTCTTCTGCCATCACCTCCTTTGATAGTTCCCCCCCTTGGTGTTCATCAAGTTTCCTTGAAATATATCTTGAGACCTCACCTTCTGAACTATTCCAATTAGTTCCTTGTCCCCCTAGTAAGGACTTATAGTATGATTCAAAGACAGCTTTTAATTCTTGGATTCTAAACAATCAGGAACAAGTTTACAAATGTCAAGAAGACAAACAGTGACAAGTGCTCATACTATTTAAACAATCAGGAACAAGTTTACAATACCAGAAAACAAACAGTGACAAGTGCTCATACTATTTAACAATCAGGAACAAGTTTACAATACCAGAAAACAAACAGTGACAAGTGCTCATACTATTTAACAACAAGAAACTATACAAATGTCAAGAAGAAACCTCAAGTTTCTTTGATGTAAAACACACCAGAAACATTGTATCAAGATGAACAAGACACTTCAATTATGTTCAAATTTACAAAACCTTTCTCCCAACCAAAAAGATACTTACAAAGATTGAATCCTCAACCTTTTCTTCAATTTGAACATCATGCTTTAACACAACTTCAAAATCTTCACACGTATGCTTCACAATAGAAGAGGCAGCCCATTTCAGTCTTTCACCAGATCTGAAATGTTCCTGTTCTCTGTTCTTTCACAGCACTTCCAGAACACTGCAGCAGCCTCTCCTCCTTAGTCTCCTCTGGTTTTCCTCTTCACCAAGTTTCCCAGCACGAAAGACACCTTCTCCCCTGCTTCCAGAAGCTTTAAATCAAGAGTTATTAACCCCTTAATAACTGCTGTAACCACCTGTAACTAATCTTGAAAACAACCTAACTAACTAGAAACAAACCCAACTGATTCTGAGAACTGCCCGAGAATCCAGTTGGTTGAGTAGCTCCAGCAAGTTACACTTAACCTTGCTAGAAGCTATCTCAAGTCACACATTCAACCATACTTCACTTCATCAACAAACTGAATGTTTTAATAAATTTCAATACTCTTTGTCATGCATTTTGTCACATGGGAAATATATTTTCCAACAAAACTCTACTTCTCAACAAGCTTATACTTCCTCTTTACCTCTAACTACTTGGTCCACTCATACTGGGCATTAAATAGTGCGACCCATATAAAATATAACACTTCTATAACCGCTGGAGTCGTCTTTCATAGTCTTAGTTCACAGATATTAATTTTTGGATGTTTAGTGTTTACTGTTTCAGTCGCTCTGGTCTCCGTTCAACTTGTTTTCGCAGTCGTTCAAAACGAGTGTGAACACCCATCCTGCGTTCCTTCTTTTTGTTTTCCCGGAGGTGATGAGGGCCAACCGGGCCCCAACACCACCGATCACAAATCCTAAAAGGGGTAGCTAGCTGTCAACCATGTCTATATAATTTCAAGGACTGGAACCACTTGTTTTTCAGAGTTTTGTTTAGAGGATAATCCTGCAGATTTAATCGGAATCCTCCTCCCCGTATCAATTATGGCGAAAATGGCACTCTTCACTAGAATTCTTGTGCCTCGAGTTCCCATTTTGGCAGGCTACCAGTACTTGACTCTCAGGTAATTAAGCGAGCTGATCTAGTAACAGACAAATTGCTTATTATTCTTTGAGGCGAGCTGTGAAACAGTTATTCTTGATGATTTTAATGCTTTGCCAACAATGATTAAGAGTTGCTCAGTTTCTTTTTAATTTTTTCTTTCCTTGGTATGATATTCAGAGCACAGAGAACCAACAAACAAGATAATCCGCCACCAACGGAGCGGAAAACCAACAACAAAGATAAGCCGCCACCAACTGAGCGGGGTGATCATCAAAAAATCCACAAGGATAAACCTAAAAAGGACGACGGTGGAGAGTATAAACAAGGTGTGTGAAAGATGATGGCGAACCGGACAAGTGAGACGATCAAAGACTTAATTAATTCTGGGTTAATATATAGGTAATGGTAAAGCTCTAGATTCTATCTCCCAGGAGTTAAATTTCTATGTAGTTCTGGTTACATGAGTTGGTTCAGTTGTTGTAGACTGTTCTAGGAGTTGGAGAGTAGTTGCTTAATTAAAGTATATATGGTTGTTAGTGTGAGATGTTTTCTCCTTCTCATAAGTTTGTTCTCTTGGTTTGAGTTTGTTTGTGATGGCAAGAAATTAAGGAATTAATGCTTGTTTAATGATGGTTTCACTCTATTGTGCAATGCTTTTTGCAAAAAAAACTTAGCTGGGATTGTGAGATTTGAGCAAACCCTTGTTTGTCTTCTGATGTTTGCGTTTCTTGTAAGAAACTGAAATTTCCTTGAAATCAACTCTACACTTGGTTAATTCGGAGTCCAAGAAGGGGTTCAATGCGTCTTGGTAATGCGGTTTTCGGTGACGATCGATTCTAAAACCTGCTGCTACGGAATGAGGGTTGCATGTTAAGTTAGTACTTAGTAGAAAGTAGAGAAATGCATGTGATCAACTTAATGTGTCTACCTGCATAAGGCAGAGGTGGTCAAGTGGGTTGCAAGACCTTGCATGGGCCTTCAAATGGTTGGCCTTGACCACCTGCAGGTTGGCCAGGTGAAGGTAAAACCCTAGAGAGAACTCATTCTTGTGTACGTGACTAAACACCACTTTATCAACGAGAACTCGTTCTAGTGACTCAAACTAATTGCAAACAGGCACATAAATACTGAAACTGCATGAATGGCAAACGGCACCTAACATTTCCTAAGTATAATCCACAACTTGACTTCCCATGTTGGCCTGATTGGCGTAAAGTCTATGGGCGAATATATTTTGTCTAAGCTCGATCACATTCAATTCTAGAACCAAGTTAATTAGGTGAAGCATTTATCCACTTGCCACCAACCTCAATTATTTACTATGGTCAAGACAAGATCCAGCTTCCAATGTACAAGTGGGGTCAACATATATAAATCTTAATAAATATGAGTCACCAGTATTCTAACTTTAACTCTTGTAATTAATGAATCTACTTCATTAAATTTTTTTGGGTACATCGTTCTTTGGAATTGACTACCGTGCAGATAGCTGGGATTTTAGGGGTAGTTGGGGAAAGGTACACACATCCATCACTTACCTTCAAAGGAGAGTGCGACATTCTTTTATTTGCATGAGACACATTGTGCAGCAATTCAGACATGCAGCTGGTTGTTTGAGCTGGAGGTAGACTTTCGAGCATTCTCCCTTTATTCTATTAAAGGTGGGAGTAGATCCTTGGTCAAGGCAATGACAAGCCCATAACCTTATCACACTCACATGCAATACCTTCACTATCTGTTTCACCTTAAGAAAAAAGAAAGAAACAAAAGAAAAAAAAAACTTAGTAAAAGGGTATTTGCATGTCAAATGCTATATGTTCCAATTTATCCCAACTATAACCACCATATTCACCGCTCTTTTCATTTTCAAGTTTAAGCCCGACCTCTACTTTTATGTTACAATTATTGGGTTCAGGACATGGATGTACACTACGGACGTGCCACCGCTAGTAGCTGAGGAATATAAGGGAGAAACATGTAGAGCGCAAGCTTAAAAGTGCAAACTACGCACGTAAAGCCCAGCAATTATTGATACATGCATCCTGTGCACTGCAATGTGTAATCAGCTCAAAAGGACAAAACAAAAAACATACAATTCTGCAATAGTGCGATCCCATCTTTTGATTTAGAGAGGGATAGGCACTATAAGTAAAGCAGCTAGCTTCTCGATCTGATCTTTGTCGCCTTCATTTATATATTATTCCAAATCTTCTTTGAATTATTGAATGTGAAATATTTCTTCTTAAGGCCTTAAAGACTTATCAGCAGGCAATTAGTAATAATAAATACATGGGGACACAATGTCTCCCACCGAAATTAAGACTCAACCTTTTGATGCTGAAGAGCAAAAGCTCTTTCTTTTTTTAAAGAAAACCCACTAAGGTAGGAAAAACCATAGTGGGAGATTGATCGTGGGAGTTCCTACGGATACCAGGCGAGTTCGTTTGGGTGATCGTGTGAGAAGATCTTCAGAGTTCTGAAGTGTTGCTTTGGAGCAAATCTGAGGAGTTCCTCAGATACTTTCAAGTCTGTGAGTTGCAGAGTCTAGCATAGGGATGTTGAGTCGTCTGAACTACAGGTTGTAAGTCTTCTTTTCATATTGGATCTTTTAGGTGGCTCCTGCATAGCCCGGAGGGTTTTTCTCTAGTGAGAGTTCTCATAGAGTTTTCCCTTCGTCACCAAATTGCTTGTTTTGTCTTACTTTACATGCTTTAATTATTTGCTTGCAATTTGGGTGGCTTGTTAATTGCTTTTGATTAGTTATTTGATTTTCTGGAATTACCTTGAGGATTTGTTCATGCCTATTAATTAAGGACTTGTCTTTAATTGATAGAAAAATTTTATTCCGCTGTGCTACACCTATTCACCCCCCTTTAGGTGTTGTTAGAGTCAAAACCCTATTTTTCAAAAAGAAAAAAAAACTTAGTAAAAGGGTATTTGCATGTCAAATGCTATCTGTTCCAATTTATCCTAACTATAACCACCATATTCACCGCTCTTTTCATTTTCAAGTTTAAACCCCACCTCTGCTTTTATGTTACAATTATTGGGTTCAGGACATGGATGTACACTACGGACGTGCCACCGCTAGTAGCTGAGGAATATAAGGGAGAAACATGTAGAGCGCAAGCTTAAAAGTGCAAACTACGCACGTAAAGCCCAGCAATTATTGATACATGCATCCTGTGCACTGCAATGTGTAATCAGCTCAAAAGGACAAAACAAAAAACATACAATTCTGCAATAGTGCGATCCCATCTTTTGATTTAGAGAGGGATAGGCACTATAAGTAAAGCAGCTAGCTTCTCGATCTGATATTTGTCGCCTTCATTTATATATTATTCCAAATCTTCTTTGAATTATTGAATGTGAAATATTTCTTCTTAAGGCCTTAAAGACTTATCAGCAGGCAATTAGTAATAATAAATACATGGGGACACAATGTCTCCCACCGAAATTAAGACTCAACCTTTTGATGCTTAAGAGCAAAAGCTCTTTCTTGTTTCATTTTACATGAAACTTTATTAAGGAATTTCAAGTAGGGATGGCAATGGTTTTAATACCGCCAAACCGAACTCAATTGAATCTATTAGGATTGGTTTTGGGTTTTTTATTAAATGGGTTTTGTTCGATTTCTTTTTTACATTAGAAAAACCGATTAAAACTGAATCGAAAATCAATTGGTTTGGTTCGGTTTCGATTTTAGAAAAAAAAACAAATTAAACGGTTTTGGTTTTTAAATTACTAAATCATAACAGTTTCGGTCCGGTTTTAGTTTTTATTAGAAACTTGATGGTTCCATTTTGGTTTTCCTCAAAACCGAACCGTTGCTATCCCTGAAATTTTTTTTTTATAGACCACTTCCCCAAGGCCAGGGAAGGGAACTCTCAACGAGTGAGAGGGAGGTTGAGGCGTGACCTCCAGACCTGTGTATTAATCAACTGAAGAAACCATGGGGTACACCCCTTACAAAGCATCACATGAGATCTTATCTTACATAACACATCCCACATCTATCAAGTGTTAGACGACCACGTGCCTTCTGTGGCAGGTCCCTTCTATCTGTGTACACCACATCCACTCTGGTAATGATTGTGTCCTGTGCCAGTGCATCTGCAACCTGTAGACACCCCAAAATTGCACGATTTTTAATAAATCTTGAAGGAGAGAAATATTTTATTTTCAACTCTTAGCATTGGGTTTAAGATCCTTAACCCATTTGAATCCAAAGCCGCAAAGGAAAAGGCCCGAATTCAATCTTTTATGCAAAGTCAAACTTTTTCGAGTTGAATTTTGTTGACTTTTGACCCTAGAAAATGAAATTTTTTTTAAAGCAAGATTTGAAGATAATTTTTCCCGGTAATCAGGTTTTTAGCAATGTTATTGCATAAATGAATTTTTTGAGATTTTTAATCTTGATGAATACCTTGGTATTAACATGTTGAATCTTTTTACCGGACCTGAAAAATCGAAATTTAGCCTGGAACTGGAAAGTTGACTTTTTATTCACTTGGAATTTGGGTCTGGAAATATTTTTAATGGATTCAAATGGGGGGGTGTTTGCTTATTTACATGTAATATCTTAAGTAAATGGAGATTAAAAAATACGAGGACATTTACTTAAACGATATTACATGTAAATAAGCCTGGCCTGTGCAGCTAAGGCTCAAAACCAACCAAAAATGTGCCAACCGTACTGAGTATACGGTTTTTTATAATTTTGATGTCAACCGCTCTGTATGTGCGGTTGCAACCGCACACACAGCACGGTTCAGGTCCTTGCTTGTTGCGCTGGCGGCCACGTGGCTTCGAGAAGCTTCGGCCGTTAAGCCGCGTGTCCAGCACTCAATTAAAGCATAACTGAATTGAACCGTTCTGTATATGCGGTTTGGTCGATTTTGTATTAAACCGCACTTTGAGTGGCGGTTCTGTAGAAACCGCACTGAGTATACGGTTTTGGCTGTTTCGAGGCTTTGCGAAATGGCTCGATCTCTGAGCCTTATTTACGCATATTACCTCTCTCTCAAGGACCTAAACTCCCTATTTCACCCTCCGAAACTTGCTGAATTACACCAATTCATGCCTTAGAGGAGAATTGGAATAATCTAGAAGGCCTTTTTGGCCTACCCTTGGGACTCTTCTACCCTTGACTTGGCCTATAAATAGAGAGGCCCTCCTCTTGCAAATGGCTGAGAATTTGAAGCTTGGAGGCTCTAGAAGAAGAGGGAAAACTCTGCTGGATTGCTACCTCAAGTGTTCAAGCTACCAAAGGTAAAGCTCCATTTGATTTTCTTGTTTCCTCTTTACATTTAACTCTCCACTTCTACCTTTCTGTAGTGTAAAGCCAGTGTGTGATTGTTTGCAAGCCCCAAACCTCTTCCAAAGTACCTGGGAATCCTCTCTAGCCGTAAAACGTGAAGAGAGAGCCTTGGGAAAAGGAAGGTGGAATGGATCCTTTAGGCTTAGAACCTACATGTGATGAAGAGCATGTTTATTGGTTATTTTGAACCTATGGTTGCTTCTATGATCTGTTTTTGTATTTACCTATGGAGAAGATGCACGAATCCATGCTCTCAATAGCAATGGATTCCAACCTTCTCCTAGAAATGTGATTTTCCACACCTCTTCACACACTTTTCACTATTTTCATCAAATAGGCTAGATCTTGGATTCTCCATGCTCAATATGGAAAATCTGAGATCTCTGGCCTTAGAATGAATTTCTAGGACTTCATGAGTTGTTTTTCATGATTTCAAGTTATTTTGGTCGAATCCACTTGCACACATGCACTGGTTTCACACTTTTACTCAAGGTTTTTCAAAACAGGGCAGCATCTGTACCATGTCTTAGAATGCTCATAACTTCGTCCTCCAGATGAATTTTTGAGTGATTCCAAAGACATGTGATAGATGGATATGCCTAGTTTATATCTGGAAATTTTCACTCACTTTCATGTAGCCAATTTTTGACACCATCTGTTCAAAGTTTGTAAGTCAGTTCAGCCCAGATTGCTGAACTTGCCGCTTTGATGGTGCACCGTTTGCTCAGTTTTAATCCGTTTTGTGTGATTCTAATTTCTGAGTTTTCCTTGAGAAGTCTATTTTCATTTCCAATTGGTTTCAGCAGATTTTGATCTGTTTTGTGCCTTGGGTGTTCAATTGACTCAGAGATGCTCGCTGGCATAGTCCAGAGCTAATCTGTGGTCTTCTAGGCCTGTTCAAGAGAGCACACAAGTCACATCCGGATAGAGATTGGTGTGAGGTTTTTTTCTTTGGAAAGATGGCACTACATACTTCCTCCATACCAATTTTCATGTTTTTTTATTGAGCCAAACTCCACGAATAGAGCTTTGAAAATGCCTACTTAACACTTTTTCTGAGTTATAACAGCAGATTTCATATGTGGATTTCTCTCTAGTTTTGAATCGGATCGAGCTGAATTTTTTACTGTATATTCTAATATATACCAGTTTTCAAATGGCTTTGGTTTCATTTGATTTAGATTTAAATTGAATGAGTTATGGTTTATCAAAGCTTTCAAGCTCTTTTGGCCAAATTTCTCCAGATTTGCCTTAGCTTGATTTTCTTCATTTTTACTTTGGTTTCACTTCACTCATGAAGTTTTAGAAGTGATGAATCCACAAAGAGAGTCTAAACTCATTAGACTTCTCATGTGGAATGGTCACACACATTGTGCTTGTTAAGCACCTTTTTGTTTATTTTACTAGCAAACAATTTATAGCATAAGCAAACATGTGGTAACCGTCTTAGACGGATGAGTGGGGGTGCCTAACACCTTCCCCCACTCATAAATAATTCCCCGTATCCAATCTCTGGATTTTTCCTCATCTTAGAGCTACTTTGGCTCTATTTGACATCTATGAACCTTTTGGTGTCCATTCACACCCTAAGATGGATGGTGGCGACTCTTATTTTTATCGATCCCCGCGTGACGATATTCGGAAGTCATCCGAGATGACATTTCCATGTCTCACACAACCTGATTACCTTGGCGAAGAGTGTGACAAAAGGACACCCTGTTTATGTACCGTTTGAGATGGGAAACCCAATAGTGGATGCTCCAAGGGCAGTCAATCCTACTATGAATTGCATTTATCAGAACCTCCGAGTCACTTTCAACAATGATCTGGTAGCTGGCTTCAGGATTAATCAACCTTATACCGTCCCACATCGCCCTTGCCTCCGCCTTCAAGCTGTCACTCTCACCATA
Organism: Buxus sempervirens; assembly: GCA_947561395.2. Taxonomy (NCBI): domain Eukaryota; kingdom Viridiplantae; phylum Streptophyta; class Magnoliopsida; order Buxales; family Buxaceae; genus Buxus; species Buxus sempervirens. The sequence goes on along the minus strand of OX387183.1, from coordinate 1,369,894 downwards.
AAAGTGAGCGTAAGCTTGGATCATCTCCCCTCTATCATTGCGCAAGATGCCTCCTCCTGCTGTCGGTCCTGGATTCCCCAGACAAGCCCCATCTGTGTTGAGTTTCACTGCTCCATCCGGTGGTTTCATCCATCTAATGAATCTCACTTGTTTCAATGGCGCAACATTCACCTGAAACCCCAACACCTGCATGTTGAGCCTGTCAACCCAGCTATTGCAGCCCCATGACGGTGCCACTCTCGAGATCTCTCTCACCCATCTCTTTGTTCGATTTATGACATTGGGCACCAATGCCGGCTCATTATCGTGAACAGCCTTGTTCCTAGCATTCCATAGCTCCCAACACATGAAAGAAGGTAGCAGCCCTGTTAAAAAAGTGCTTGGTGTAGCCATTTTTGCAGCATTGAGCCATAACATGATGCGTGCATGAGCCGATTGGGATGTGCTGAAAGGCACGTCCAAGATGTTGGAGAAAAATTCCCAGACCCCAAGAGCCATCGTACCTGTGGAAAAAATGTGGTTTATGTTCTCCTCCTTGTGGAGTGCACAACAGCAGCAACGAGAGGCCAAAGGAATGCCAAGACGCTTGATAGCATCATCCGTCGGTAAACCTTTATTAAGGAGCTTCCACATGAAGACACCGATCTTGGGGGGAAGTTCCTTCCTCCATAACCATTTGAGGGCGGCCACGCAATCATGGTGTGGGTACAAGATATGGTAGGCAGAAGACGTAGAGAACTTACCCGACGCTTCAAGGGACCAAATTGGCTTGTCATCCTCATTAGATAAGGCAATCGGCTCCTTGATGAGACGATCTAACACATCACATGGAATGAGGTTCTGAAGCTTTGATATGTCCCAATCACCTTGGTCATTAACAATTTGGTTGACCAACAAGTCATGGTGCGGCTCCTCTACCGACTGCCACTCCTCCATGAGGCCCAAGGAGTTCCATTTCTGATGCCAAAAGGATATATTACCGGTCCCAATCAACCAATAGTAGTGCTTCTTTATCTCCGGGTATAAGGTAGCAAGGTTCCTCCAGCTCGCCGTTCCATATGGTCTACAAAGACTCATCTCCCCACACTTGACATGGTACTTGTGACTCACCACATCTGCCCATAGAGAGTTTTGTTGAATTAAGTTCCATAATCGCTTTGCTTTTAAACCTTGCATAGTGTGATAAAAGGAACGAATACCCAGGCCACCTTCAAGCATGGGACGACAGGCTTTATCCCATCTTATCCAATGATGCTTCAGATGCCCCTCACTTTCCCCCCAAAAGAAGTTCGCTAGGCCCTCACTTTCCCCCATCTTATCCAATGATGCTTCAGATGCCCCACACTAAAGAGAGGAATCTTGGCCTTTTATAATTTGTCGCAGTCAATAGGTTGTCTCTCTTGCTCTTCCTTCAAAGAATTTCAGTCTTCTTTTCACATTTTTGTTTTCTGCAGAGACCGCGTGGGGAAGACTATGCAATCTTCTGTTCACATTTGGTAATCAAGCTGAGGGCCTACCACAACTCCGCTACCCTTAACTTTTATAAGGACCGTTTGGCACCACATTATAACATAACTATGTCTTATTTAACATTCGGGTCATTGGTAGAGCTAGCTAGAAATGGGTCGGTTCATGCACAATTCTAACTAGCGCGATGCATTGTTTGCTGTGCCTACGTGAGATAGCTTTTGTGTTTTCACATTTTAATTTCTTTTCTTATTCAAAAACCAGAAATTGTTAGATACTGCACGTGGCAGCATTTGACGCAAGTTGAGGGTCTGCAACAAAGACCCCTGAGACAGACGATTTTAAACTGCACCTACCTCCTTTGTCGTTAAAGATTAGCCAAAATTGTGTTAAGTAGATGAGAGAAATAATGTAAATATATAACCCTTCCCAAACCCCGAAAGTGTTAGATGATTTAAACCCTGATAGATTATTCAAGTCATTTCACTTCTTATCATCGGTTTGACCAAATTTTAATGGTAGGAGAGGCATGCGTAACTGTAAATCTCTCAAATATGTAATATATCACTCGAAGCTACTAGTTATGTATAGATAGTGGGCAGCTTGATTCATTACCCGCTTGTTTACAAATTAGCGTAAATGAGGAAAGGATAGTTACCGGGTCGGGTCAGGTATGGGACCCAAATAATACTTCAAATGAATTCCACCCATATGTTGCCATGCCATTTCAGGGGAAAATGGCTGACGGAGAGCTCATTAAAGTTCCACTGTTGGGTAGGTGGTAGTACGTACCCAGTTTAGTGGTTTGTTCGAGAAATCCATTAATGTACAATTGCACATACCCAAACGCACTCTAAGGAGGATCACAGTCGTCCACGTCTATATAATTGCAAAGACATTTAGGATACTGATCAGGGGATAATCCCGGCAGATTGAGGAGGAATCCTTCAAACACTAATCATGGTGCAAATGGCTCTCTTCATCAGAAAGCTTGCGCCTCTAAAGGCCATTTTGACAGACTACCAGTGCATGACTGTCAGGTAAAATTTCTAAGTACTTGTTCTTTAGAGCTAATTAACTGTGAAACATTTGTTCTTGATGCTTAATTTGACACAAATGACTTAGCTAGTTATGCGTTGATCAGTTTCTTTTTCTTTAATCGATAGGATATTCAGTGCCCAGCAGCAAGTTAAAAAACCACCCCGTCCACCAGTTCGTCCGGGTCATCCTCCGGGAATCAACAACGTCCCCCATGAACAAGAGAAAGAAGGTGGAGCAAATACAAAAGGTAAGAAAACTAATGTGAAGGAGGAAGGCCAAGAATCGAGCAAGTGAGACAACCCAAAACATGCTGGTTGTGGTGCTAAGAAGACTGAATTAACATGTAGTAGTAAGCCTCTAGATTCTCTCAGAAGTTCTTGTATGTTAGTAGTTTGGCAACAGTGTTGCTGTTGGACTTTTAGGAGTCTGAAGTGGAGAGCCTTAATTTGCTCAAAATTAAAATATGGTGCATGGTTTAGTGAGAGATATTAATAAGTTCCTCATAATAGTTTGTTCTCTTGGTTTGAATCAGTTTGTAATGTTGAACCAGAAGTATTGCAAGAATATTAGAATACCAGCTTAACGATAATGGTTTTTTTCTGATGGTTTAAATTTTTGCAAAAACTTGTGGATAAAATTTTCTATTTTCATGTTTAAGAAATGCTGGTGCGGTGGTCCATTAACCCAACCGGTACGGTAGAAGAGAAAAAAGAAGAAGAATTTGGACCATTTCTCGATTTGTGCGTGTCATCCTTGCACAGGGGCCATGCTAATCTTCTCTGTATCGTTCCAATTTTATCAGATGTCTCCGAAGAGACACCAGATAGGTTGAGACGCTCGCTTATCAATAGTCATGGTTGCTTATAACTATTTGATTTGGAGCATAAGGGAGGTTTGGATGCTTCTTGGAGATGGCGCTGTCGGTGGTGATGCTAAAAACTATGGCGGCAGAGGGAGGTTAGTTTGTCTGTTCAAATTGGAGAGTCTGATCGACCTTGGGGACGAATCTTCTTTAATTAGTATTATGGGGTTTTGATTACTGGATAATCTAATCATATGGGGTTCTTTAAGTTCGACTATGGATTTCTTTAATTGCCACATTGGGAGTGTTTTGAATCTTCTTTTGAGGTGGAAAAGGTATAGAGGACAAGATGCTGAAATCAAATCATGGGACCATTTCAGCCAAGAGATGTTATCATGAATATATTGATAAGGTGACCCCATGTAATAAAATTTTTTGAGTGTTAAGATTTATGATCAGACAATGATATGGTGAAATTAGATGCATTCCTAGAGTTAAAAGTGGCTGTTACTTTAGATGCATTCCTGGAGTTAACAGTGGCTGCTACTTCAAGCTTTTTCCAGACCCATTTTAGCCTTTTAGCTGCCAAAGTTCGCTTGCTCAATGACTATAAACCAACTAGTTAGGCTGTTTAATTATTGTATTTGATTTTGTAGATCCTCTTTATTCTGTCTGAAACTGTCCCCCCACAGAATTATCAACAAAGTTGCTTTACTACATAAAGCGTGATCTATAAACAGAGAGATACACGTGGAGTAATTCCTTCTGGATAGTTCTTTTTATTATTATGTATGTGATTTGTATTCAGCCAGGAGAGGGTTGTGTGTGTTTGTAACCCTATCTATATAATCCAAGAATCCCATTTGCTTGGGGAAGAGAAAATGAAGGTCTATTATATAGGCTTGTGACATCCTTAAGCAATTATTGAGGTTTTTTGAGGTAAAACTTAGGAGTAAAACCGTGAGGCCCAGTGGGTCAAAGTGGACAAGATTGTTGTGGGTGGGATTTTGGTGTTACACTAGCTATTTTCACTGATCTAGAGAAAAAACCCCCTCATTTGTGGACATAGACATCTTTACCTAACCACATAAATCTCATGTCATTGTTGTTTCGATTTCTTGCTTTATTTTTGCTGTTATTTGACAACATTTTGCTAATCTTATATGAAGAAGATGTTGTTCCTATAAGAAACCATGTTGACAAAACAACTGAGCTGAGTCTTTCAAGGTCTGCTGTCCCCTTCCTTTTGCTCCAATAAAAAAAAAAAGAAAAAGAAAAAACATCCCCTTCTTTTTGCATATTGTACTTAAATTTAACTGGGCTGTAAAAGATGAACTTAATTAAATAGGCTCAAGATCTACAGCCAAAGATACAGGATTTCAACATCCTATCCTTTAAGATTAGGCCACTTATCTCTCTACGTAGGTTGTTGAAATCATAAAATGAGTGACATATGTGTGTCAAGGGGCTTAATAAAGTTTAGTTTGGCTATCAAAAAAAAAAAGGGGGCTTATCTCTATGCGTAGGTTGTTGAAGTCATAAAGTAACATATACGTCAGTCGTCTAGCCGACGCGTTCTGAATAACCCAATATCGTTCCATATTCAAAAGTCCAACCCCGCATTTTGATGTATAAAGGACAAATTCCATACAAAATTTAGGGTGATTCTGAAAACAAAAATGTCTCCCCACCCCACACATGGTTCTTGGGTATCTTTTGTTTTATTGCCATTAGATTTTTGTTATCTTCTTTTTGTTTCAACTTTTTCAAGAATATTCCACTATGAATAGGTCATTTATAACAAAGAGAAGGGAATGAAAGCCATTATATCTATACTTTATTGGGGGGATATTCCCCCAATTATGGCCTCCCTTCTTCTTTTTCCAACTATTGCCCGTCTCAACTAAAACAATCTGAAACCATAACCATAACCGTAACCATAACCATCCCACTACTCTTTCTACGTTCAAATTTAAACCCGTACTTATATGCTACAATTAAGTGTGAGGATGTGCAGTATGCACGTGCCACCACTAGTCCATTTAAAACAAACAAGAGTAAATTATACTTACCTCCCTCCCTTATGGTTTCTACCAACTGCAGATAACTCCCCTAAGGTTTCTGAAACAACACTTACCACCCTTATCAAATTTATAAATATAATTTAACTATTTTATCCCCTATAAAATTTTTATTTAAAATAATAAAAAGTTTAAAATCTAAGTAGTAAAATTACCCATAAATTTTAAATTGATTATAAAAACTTTGAAACCTTAAAAAAGTATTTTTTTTATTATAAAACTTAAAATATTACATTTTTTAGTACTTAAATAAGGATATATTCCTCAAAATATATTAAGATTTTAATAACATTTGTTCAAATGGGTGAGATATAAAGTAAACAACTAAAGTATGAGGAAGGTGAGTGTCATTTTAGAAACCTCAAGGGAGAAATTTGCAGTTGTAAGAAACGGGAAGGGAGCTAAGTGTAAATTTCTCAATAAACAAATAATTTGACAAAATTTTCTTTTTTTTAATTCCTTAGTTTAGGTGGGACTAAGGAACTCTTAGTCTGCGGTATATATTATGCACGACGCGCGCAAGATCCCGTTTCAAGGAAAGAAGTAGAAGGCCAAGCATAATTAGGTGCTGGTCAGCTGATGCAGTCAAACGCATGGTTCTCATGCCCAACGTTTAATAATCCCCACTCCGTTTCATTGACTAATGAGGAGCTCATCATGCTTATAAATATAGGCATGCACACAGCTTGGTATAGATCAAAGCCCATAAACCAGAAGATCAACTGCACATTTCAGAGAAGCATCTGTCTTATCCCCTGTCCTTCATTCATGGCTCAAGTTGGGAGTTTCGTTCTTAAAACCTTGATTCAGATCACAAACATGAAATCCCATCAACCAACAAGGAATTTTGTGTAAGTTGATTTTGTTATGTATTCCTGAGACTATGTTCTGGTTGGCTATTCTCTTTTATTTTCACCTTTTTAGTTCAATCATCAAACACTCTGATGATTTTTTTTTCTTGTTTGTGTGACAGACTATATGCACAGGGAAGGAGACCTGCTGCTATTCGTAGGCTTTCCAAAGAAGCAGACAGACCTGATATTGATAGGGGAGTGAACAAACCTCAAACCAACTGAGTTCTCACGGTCACAAAAGCTGGAGATCGAGAGTATAAATATAGATAATGAAACTACGGTTTTACGAGAATCAAAAGTGGGAAATAGAAGCAGTAGAAGCCAAGATATAGAAAAGATGATTCCAATCCCATGATGAGTCTTCATGGCAGCTCCTCAGTAGTTTTGTTATGAGTTTCAGGAAAGTTTCATCTTCTTTCTGAATACGTACGATGCATGTTTTATCCATTCCTGTCGTGCAATAAAATATTTTTAAGGTCTCTACAATTCTCAGCTCCATGTATACATACAAAGGACCAATAAAATCATTCGATCAACATGATTCTTTTTCTCATTAATTTGAACGAAATAGACCTCAAAAGACCTTTAAAATTAGTTTTCCAAATCATTCCCCCAATGACCTAATAATATTCTGCTGTGCTTCATCTAACATTCAGATCTAAAAAGACTTCATCGACCTAACATTACATTCAGATCTAAAAAGAGGAAAAAAATTTGGACCATTTCTCGATTTGTGCGTGTCATCCTTGCGCAGGGGCCATGCGCAAGGATGACGCGCGAACAGGCTGAGACACTCGCTTATCAACAGTCATGGTTGCTTGTGACTATTCGATGTGGGACAAAAGGGAGGTCTAGATATCATGTGCGTTCTGGGTGTTGGTTGTTGTATTCATATGGGGTTCTGTAAGTTCGACTACGGATTTTTTAATTAATTAATTGGCATAATATATTGGGAGTGTTTTGAATCTCCTTGTGATTTGACTGCACCATCATATAATCTTAATTTTTTTTTTATGTTTGGTTTGATCATAGCTAGCCATATGCAAGTATTAATGGAGTAATGTTAGAAAGACACCACCAGCAGGATTGCGCGCTAATCTTCTCTCAGACTCTTTTTCAGAATGAAAACTCCCAGCTGCTGTACTCAGCTGTTTGGGTCATTTGGTTGTGCATATGTAAAGGAAAAAAGAAATCTAAGGGATTCACGCTTAGGCAACGAAAGAAAGCCTTCTTTTTTTCTTTTTTTAATCGTATAATTTGCCTAAGTAGACGCATTCATATATAGAATATCAAGTTGCTGTTACTTTAACCTTCTGCCAGATCTTTTTAAAGTCTTAACTCATCCAAAGAGCACATGCTTAATGACTACAAGGCATCTATGGACAAAGAGATGCATGTGGATGAAATCTTTTTGTGATCAGTCAGGGAAGATTTTGCTAAATTTATATGGACAAGATGTTGTTCTCATAGGGGCCCCCTTATTCAGAGGAAGACCGAAAATAGCTTATTTTGACAAGCTTAGCCAAAACATCAGGAAGAGAATTAGCAACTGGGGGAGTAAATGCCTAACCTTTGGGGGCAAAATATGTTTAATAAAGAACGTCTTGGCATCAATCCCGATTCATATCATGAGTGTCCTTCCAATCCCAAAAACAGTCTTAAAGAGATTGGAGAGCATGCTAGCTAATTTTTTTTGGGGGGATAATGATGGCCAACCCAAACATCATTGGATAAGCTGGACCAAAGCATGTCGTCCTGTGCTTGAAGGTGGCTTGGGCATCCGATCTTTTCTCTATACGATGCAGAGCTTGAGAGCCAAAAGAATCTGGAGTTTATTTCAGCATAGCTCTTTATGGGCTGACTTTGTAAGTCATAAGTATCGGGTCAAGCTCGGTGACATTAGCATATGCAGGTCCAATGGAACAGCGGCTTGGAAGAGCCTTGCCCCTCTCTACCCGAAGATTAATAAGTACTGCTACTGGATAATTGGCAAAGGTGACATACCCTTTTGGCATTTCAAATGGAGCTCCTTGGGAATTCTATCTGAATGGCTACAATTGGATGATTCACACCACGACTTGAAAGTCAATCAGTTAGTTAATAGCCATGGCACATGGGATATTCCAAAGCTCCAAAGCATGCTTCCAGCTGAAGTACTTGCTCGCCTCATCATGGAACCGATTGCCACATCTAATGAAGAGGACAAGCCAATATGGTCACTGGAAGCTTATGGAAAGTTCTCTACATCCTCGGTTTACCATATCCTGCGTCCCCAACAGGAACGGGTTGGAGTTCTTAAATGGCTATGGAGAAAAGAAGTCCCCCCAAAAATCAGTGTTTTTATGTGGAAGCTTATTCACAATGGGTTACCCACTGATGATGCCATCAAACGGTTGAGCATCCCGCTAGCTAGCCTCTCGATGCCACTGTTGCACAACCCACAAGGAGGAAACCAAGAACCATCTTTTTGCTATAGGTATGCTTGCATCTGATGTTTGGGAGTTCTTCTCAAAAATAATGGATGTTCCTTTCAGCCCAATGCAATCAGCATATGCTAGAGTCATGCAATGACTCAATATTGTTAGAATGCACTCTCCCATTGGCTTCTTGACCGGGGTGCTGCCATCGCTTATTTGTTGGGAAATTTGGAATACTAGGAACAAGGCCATACATGAAAATGTTGCTCCATATGTGACTAAGACCATTAATCGAATCAAGAGATGGGTGAAGGATTTATCTGATATTGCACCAGCTTGGGGAGCGGGGAGCTGGATCAGTAACTTAAATTTGCAGATTCTTGATTTTCATTACAAACTTGCACCACCAAAACAAATCAGATTTGTTCGTTGGATGAAACCACCTGATGGGGTTTGGAAGCTTAATACTGATGGGGCATGCTTGGGTAATCCAAGACCTGCGGCTGGAGGGGGTATACTAAGGAATGATGAGGGTGATATGCTTCAGGCTTTTGCCCATTTCTATGGCGACAGTGATAGTCTTCAAGCAGAGGCAAGAGCCATGTTTGATGGCATCAAAATGCTCAACCTTGCTACCGGACATCAGATTATAGTTGAGAGTGACTCAGAGATATTGGTAAATGCTCTTGTTGGGAAGATTGAATGTCCTTGGCGCATTGTTTATTGGGTTTCTCACATAAAACAATACACTAACAGGCTTCAGTTTTGCCACACATTTCGGAAAGGGAACTCCGTCGCAGATGCATTGGCGCAAGAAGCAGTCCATACCAGAATTGACAAATCATTTATGGTTAGAAGTGATCTCCCACCCACTGTTCGGGGATGCCTTACTGTTGACAAAGCTGGTCTCTCTTATGTTAGACACTAACTCTATTGTTTTTTCTGGTTGTGTAAGTGGCCTACCCCACTCTCCTACTTCAATTAATCTACAGGTTTGGAGGTCTAGCCTCAACCTCCCTCTCTATTCGTAGAGAGCTTCCACTCCTCTGTTTTGGGGAGTTGGTTTCATTAAAAAAAAAAAGATGTTGTTCTCATAGGAAACCATCTTGGCAAATAACTACAACTGAAGCTGAATCTTCAGGGTCTACTGCCTCCTTGCTTTTGCAGATTGTTAAATTTTGTACAGGGATGTAAAAGAGATTTGTTTGGCATTGATTCAATAAATTAAGCTCAAGATCTATATACAGTCAAAAACACATTGGAAACGGTGGTTCATATTTTGGATAAGGGGGAGGCAGAGGTTCGTGTTGTGACACGTGGCAAACAATGGGGTTGGGGGGGTTGTTGTATGTGGGGGGCGATGCCCTTGTGGTATAGTACAAGGGTATTTTTGGTATTTCAAGAATAACTGATTTACGATTGTTTTATATATATATATATATATATATATATATATATATATATATATATATATATATATATATATATATATATATATATATATATGTTGATATAGCCTTATTCGAATTTTTCTTAGTGGAATTCTTGCTGTAAACAATAGACATGGACACATTGATAAACCACATAAATTTGCGCGTTCTTATTCTCCAATTCTTCTATTCACGTTGCACAATTCACAACACAACATCCCATCCTTTGAGACTCATTCACTTTTCTCTCGATATCATACGTATTTGAAGTCATAAAGTGAGTAACATGCATGTCAAAGTCTAGCCCACGCGTGAAAATGTTGAAAGCTAAAACACACCAACACACACTCACCCAATCGATTTTTACTTTTCTAGGGAGATTATGAAATATATAGTTTAATGGAAGAAACCAAAATGTCTAGCTCCTTTCATGACCCCACGCATGGCTAGCTGTTGGGTGCCTTTTATTTTCTTGCCAGTAGATTTTTGTTTTCTTTTTCTTTGTTTCAATCTGTATAATTGCGCATTTCCCTCGTGTGTAAGAATATTCCACTATGTAAGGGTCAGGCATAACAAAAAAAGACAAGGATCCCCCTGCATCACAGGGCCTGCGACAAAGACCCCTGAGGCAGACGAGTTCAAACCAATTATAACCTGTTTGTTTAATAAAAAGATCAAACGACATTATAGAAACCAAACCCAATTAACTTGTATATATAATATATGTATAGAAATTTACATTTACATGCCCTAATGTTTCGGACAAAAGTAGTAAAATCTCTCCTTACATTTGAAAAAAAGGTATAGAATTCTCTCCATATTTGAATCAGTGTACACCTACCACCTTTGTCGTTAAAGATTAGCCAAAACTGTGTTAAGTAGATGAGAGAAATAATCTAAAAATATAACCCTTCCAAAACCCCAAAATTGTTAGATGATTTAAACCCTGATATATTATTCAAGTCATTTCACTTCTTATCATCGATCAGTTTGACCAAATTTTAATGGTAGGAGAGGTATGTACCCATTTGTTCGGAACTAGAGGGAGTATCATATCCTTTTTCATTTATAGGGGTGTATGACTACTTTTGTTGGGAACAACTAGAGGCATAACTGTAAATCTCTCAAATATGTAATATATCACTCGAAACTACTTGTTTATGTATAGATAGTGGGCAGCTTGATTCATTACCCGCTTGCTTGCAAATTAGTTTAAATGAGGAAGGATAGTTAACGGGCAGGGTCAGGTATATATGGGACCCAAATAATACTCCAAATTAATATCACCCATATGTTACTCATGCCATTTCAGGGGAAATGGCTGATGGAGAGCTCATTAAAGTTCCACTGTCAGGTAGTTAGCGGTTTGATTGAGAAATCCATTAATGTACAATTGCACATACCCAAACGCGCTCTGAGGATCATAGTCGTCCACGTCTATATAATTGCGAAGGCATTTAGGATCCTGATCAGGGGATAATTGAAGACGAATCCTTCAAACACTCATCATGGTGCAAATGGTGCTCTTCATCAGAAAGCTTGCGCCTCTAAAGGCCATTTTGACAGACTACCAGTGCATGACTGTCAGGTAAAATTGCCAAGTACTTGTTCATTAGAGCTAACTGTGAAACATTTGTTCTTGATGCATGATTGTAATGCTTAATTTGCCAAGAATGACTTAGCTAGTTATGCGTTAATCAGTTTCTTTTTCTTTAATCGATAGGAGATTCAGTGCCCAGCAGCAAGTTAAAAAACCAGACCGTCCACCAGTTCAGAAGGGTCAATCTCCGGGAATCAACAGCGTCCCCCGTGAACGAGAGAAAGGTGGAGCAAATACAAAAGATAAGAAAATTAATGAGAAGGAAGAAGGCCAAGAATCGAGCATGTGAGACAACCCAAATCATGCTGGTTGTGGTGCTAAGAAGACTTAATTAACATGTAGTATTAAGCCTCTAGATTCTCTCTGGAGTTCTTGTATGTTAATAGTTTGACAACAGTGTTGTTGGACTTGTAATTTGCTCAAAATTAAAATATGGTGTTTTAGTGTGAGATATTAACTACTTCCTCATAATAGTTTGTTCTCTTGGTTTGAGTCAGTTTGTAATGTTGAACCAGAAGTATTGGCAAGAATATTGGAATAACAGCTTAACGATAAGGGCCTTTTTCCGATGGTTTCACTGTAGTATATAAGGCTTATAATTTTCGCATGAACTTGTGGATAAAATTTTCTATTTTCACGTCTAAGAAATGCTGGTGCGATGGTCCATTAACCCAACTGGTACGGTAGATGAAGAGAAAAAAAAAATTTGGGCCATTTCTCGATTTGTGTGTGTCATCCTTGCGCAGGGGCATGCTAATCTTCTCTGTATGGTTCCAATTTTATTGGATGTCTCTGAAGAGACATTCGATGTGAGACACTCGCTTATCAATACTCATGGTTGCTTATAACTATTCGATGTGGGACAAAAGGAAGGTTTGGATGCTTCTTGGAAACGGCGCTGTCGGTGGTGATGCTAAAAACTATGGCGGCAGAGGGAGGTTAATTTGTCTCTTCAAATTGGATAGTCTGATTGACCTTAGGGATGAATCTTCTTTATTAATTAGTATTATGGGCTTTGATTTCTGGATATTCTAATCATATGGGGTTCTTAAAGTTCGACCATGGATTTCTTTAATTGGCAAATTGGGAGTGTTTTGAATCTTCTTTTGAGGTGCACTGCACCATCACTTTTCCTTAATTTTTTTTTTTTTGGTTTGATTATAGCCCTTATGCAATATATTAATCTGACCGTTGTTCTTCATATAAACATTCCTATCTCCCTCTGTTCTTCATAAAGACAGTTAGCTTTGTTAATCTTCCTCTTTATCTCCTACCGTTCAACCTTAAGAGTGACTTTCTAAGGAGTGATAGATAAATTAAAGGATTATTCATAATGGATCATTGGTCTCAAAAGATTTTAGGAACCAAACTAAGAACAAACAAGAGAAGAGTTCTGTTTTTGGATTGGTGGTCTGTATGAGAGAAAGGCCAATTAATGCTTGTGAGCATTTTCTTAGTCTAAACTGATAGGAAGTGAATCAATCAAAAGGATGCTTCTGGGTAGGACAGTACTCGGTTGACAATTTATTGAAGTTTCTTGTTTATTTCTCATATTTTTTGTGGTTAATTTCTACTTGATGGAAGTTTAGACATTAGACTGTTGATCTTTAATTTTACTCAAAAAGGATTAAGAAAGCCATACTATAACTACACCTATGTTCTATATACAATGTAAGTAACTCGGGGAATAGGCCAGTGTTATTGATGCATATGATGGGCTCCTCAACTTAGGCTCTTGTTTTTCATCAACCTATTGAAACTAATTCTGTTCTCAAGATGCTGAAAATTAATGTCTTCAAACTAGAGATTGATTTTAAAGGACTAGCAGAGGGGCCAAAGGTAGAGAGGGCAAGATGCTGAAATCCAATCATGGGTCCATTTTAGTCAAGAGATGTAATCATGAATATATTGATAAGGTGACCCAATGCAATAAAAGTTTTTAAGTGCTAAGATTTACGACTAGACAATGATATGGACAAATTAAATGCATTACTAGCGTAACTGTGGTTGTTACTTTAAGCCTTTTTCAGATCTATTTTAGCCCTTTTAGCAGCTAAAGTGCGCGTGCTCTACTACATAAAGCGTGATTTATAAACAGAGAGGTACATGTGGAGGAAATCCTTCTATGATCATTCTGGATTGTTGTTTTTTTCTTTTCTAATTATGTATGTGATTTGTATTCAACCAGGAGAGGGTTGTATGTTTGTAACCTTATCTGTAAAATCAAAGAATCCCAGTTACTTGGGGAAGAGAAAATGAAGGTCCACTATATAGGCTTGTGACATCCTTAAGCAATTAATGAGGTTTTTTGAGATAAAACCCAGGAGCAAAACCATGAAGCCCAGTGGATCAAAGTGGACAACATCGTTGTGGGTGGGATTTGGGTTTTACACCATTTTCACAGATCTAGTGAAAAAACCTCTTATTCATGGACATAGACATCTTTACCGAATCACGTAAATCTCATGTCATTGTTGCATGGCTTTGATTTCTTGCTTTATTTTTGCTGCTATCTCACAAAATTTTGCTAATATTATATGAGAAAGATGTTGTTCCAATAAGAAACCATGTTGACAAAACAATTGAGCTGAGTCTTTCATAGTCTGCTGTCCCCTTCCTTTTGCTCCAATAAAAAAAAAAAGAAAAAAAATTACCCTTCTTTTTGTATATATTGTACTTAAATTTTACACGGCTGTAAAAGATGAACTTAATTAACTAGGCTCAAGATCTACAGCCAAAGATACAGGATTTCAACATCCTATCCTTTAAGATTAGGCCACTTATCTCTCTACGTAGGTTGTTGAAGTCATAGAATGAGTAACATATGTGTGTCAAGGGCTTATCTCTCTGCGTAGGTTGTTGAAGTCATAAAGTGAGTAACATATATGTCAGTCGTCTAGCCGACGCGTTCTGTTGAAGAACCCAATATCGTTCCATATTCAAAAGTCCAACCCCACATTTAGAAAAGTAAACCACACACCAAACACAACCCTATCCAACCGTTACTACCACCCTCCTGTATAAAGGACAAATACCACACAAATTTTAGGGTGATTCTGAAAAGCATAGTTTAATGGAAGAAACAAAAATGTCTCCTCACCCCACACATGGTTCTTGGGTATCTTTTGTATTCTTGCCATTAGCTTTTTGTTTTGTCTTTTTTTGTTTGTTTCAATTTTTTCAAGAATATTCCACTATGAATAGGTCATTCATAACAAACAAAGAAAAGGGAATGAAAGCCATTATATCTACTTTATTGGGGGGAATATTCCCCCCAATTATGGCCTCCTTTTTTTTTTTTTCCAACTATTGCTTGTCTCAACTAAAACAATTTGAAACTATAACCACCCCACTACTCTTTCTACATTCAAATTTAAACCCATACTTATATGCTACAGTTAAGTATGAGGATGTGCAGTATGCACGTGCCACCACTAGTCTATTTAAAACAAACAAGAGTAAATTATACTTACCGCCCTTGTGGTTTCTAATAACTGCAGATAAC
Organism: Buxus sempervirens; assembly: GCA_947561395.2. NCBI lineage: Eukaryota > Viridiplantae > Streptophyta > Magnoliopsida > Buxales > Buxaceae > Buxus > Buxus sempervirens. The sequence continues at coordinate 1,354,697 of OX387183.1, read as the reverse complement.
TCCCTAAGGTTTCTGAAAAAACACTTACCACCCTTATCAAATTTATAAATATAATTTGACTATTTTATCCCTTATAAAATTTTTATTTAAAATAATAAAAAGTTTAAAATGTAAGTAGTAAAATTACCCATAAATTTTAAATTGATTATTAAAACTTTGAAACCTTAAAATCTTACACTTTATAGTACTTAAATAAGGATATATTCGTCAAAATATGTTAATAACATTTGTTCAAATGGGTGAGATATAAAGTAAACAACCAAAGTAGGAGAAAGGTAAGTGTCATTTCAGAAACCTCAAGGGAGAAATTTGCAGTTGTCAAAAATCAGAAGTGAGCTAAGTGTAAATTTCTCAATAAACAAAAATTTGACATTTTTTTTTTAATTCTTTAGTTTAGTTGGGACTAGGAAACTCTTAGTCTGCGGTATATATTATGGACGACGCAAGATCCCATTTCAAGGAAAGAGGTAGAAGGCCAAGCATAATTAGGTGCTGGTCAGCTGGTGCAGTCAAAGTTGTCAAACGCATGGTTCTCATGCCAGCTGGTGCAGTCAAACGCATGGTTCTCATGCCCGACGTTTAATAATCCCCACTCCGTTTCATTGACTAATGAAGAACTCATCATGCTTATAAATATAGGCATGCACACACATCTTGGTATAGATCAAAGCACATAAACCAGATTGATCAACTGCACATTTCAGAGAAGCATCCATCTCTTTCCCTGTCCTTCATTCATGGCTCAAGTTGGGAGCTTCATTCTAAAAACCTTGATTCAGATCACAAACATGAAACCCCATCAACCAACAAGGAATTTTGTGTAAGTTGATTTTGTTATGGATTCCTGAGACTATGTTCTGGTTGGCTATTCTCTATTTATATTTTTTATTTTCATCTTTTTAGTTCAATCATCAAACATTGAAATGATAAAATTTTACTTTTTCTTTCTTGTTTTTGTGACAGACTATGTGCACAGCGAAGAATACCTGCTGCTATTCATAGGTTTTCCAAAGAAGACAGACCTGATGTTAATAGGGAAGTGAACAAACCTCAAACCAACTGAGTTCTCAGAGTCACAAGTTGGAGAGTATAAATAGACAGTGAAACTATGCTTTTACGGGAATCAAAAGTGGGAATAGAAGCAGTAGAAAGACGAGATATAGAAAAGATGGGATATGAGAAACGCCATGTTATAAGTTCTATTGTTTAAATATATATGATGCTTGCGTTATATATCCATTCCCCTTGGTGCAATAAAACATTTTTAAGATTTCTACAATTCTCAGCAGTCAGCTCCATATATGCATATACACAAAGGACCAATAAAATCATTCCATCAAAATGATTCTTTTTTCTCATTTGAAGGAAACAGACCTACAAGATCTCTAGAATTAGTTTTTCAAATGAAATATGGAGGACTGGTTTCTGGGATGAGTTCCTGATCTCTAATGTAACATCACACAATAACCTAATAATGCATCCAGCTAGATGAGATTGAACAATTATTATTATTTAATTTTTTTAATTTGATCCAATTCTGAAGTTTCGGGGACTTAATTGTCCGAAAAAAATGGGAAACAAACATGTTGAGATTAATAACGCGCGACTGGAATCGCTGGTCTGGTGAGCTTAGAAACCCAGATCATTCGTTTCTCGAGAAAATCAACGCATAAAAAAGAGGAAAAAAATTTTGACCATTTCTCGATTTGTGCGTGTCATCCTTGCGCAGGGCCATGCTAATCTTCTCTATCATTCCAATTTTATCAGATGTCTCCGAAGAAACTCCCAAACATTTGGGACACTTGCTTAATAATAGTCATGCTTGCTTGTAACTATTCGATGTGGGATATAAGGGAGGTTTGGATATCATGCGTGCGCGAGTTGATTATTTTTCCGGCTATTGGTTGTTGTTGTCATATGAGGTTCTTCTGATTTGGCTGCACCATCATTTAATCTTAATTGTTTTTTTTTTTTAAAGTTTGGTTTGATCATATAGCCTTATGCAAGTATTAATGGAGTAATGTCAGAAAACTCGCTGTTGCTGTACTCAGCTGTTCGGGTCATTTGGTTGTGAATATGTAAAGGAAAAACGAAATCTGAGGGATTCACGCGTAGGCAAGAAAAGAAAACCTTCTTTTTTTTTCTAATCATATAATTTGCCTTGGTAGACGCATTCATATATAGAATAACGAGTTGCTGTTACTTTAAGCTTCTGCCAGATCTTTTTAAAGTCTTAACTCATCCAAAGAGCACATGCTTAATGACTACAAGTCAACTAGTTAGGCATCTATGAACAGAGAGACGCTGTGGATGAAATCTTTTTGTGATCAGTCAGGGAATATTTTGCTAAATTTATATGGACAAGATGTTGTTCTCATAGGAAACCATGTTGGCGAATAACAATAACTGCGCTGAATCTTTCAAGATCTACTGCATGCCTCCTTGCAAAAACTTTTGCAAATTGTTAAATTTGTATAGGGATGTAAAAGAGATTTGTTTGGCATGAATTCAATTAATTAGGGTCAAGATCTATTTACAGCTAAAGATCTCGGGTCTCAACATGTTGGAAACGGTGGTTCATATTTTGGGTCCAAGGGGGGAGGCAGAGGTTTGAATCGGACGCACGGCAAATAATGGGGTTAGGGTGAAGCCCCTGTGTTATTGTACAAGGGTATTTTTTTTATTTAAAAAATAACGGGTTCAAGATTGTTATATATATTTTGATGTCACCCTATTCGAATTCTTCTAAGTGGAATGTTTGCATACACAATGGACTTAGGCACATTTCCGAACCATTTAAATTTGCGTGTTCTTGTTCTCGTTTTTCTTCTCCAATTTTTCTATTCACGTCGCATCCCATCCTTTGAGACTAGTCCAATTTTATCTCCATATCATAGGTATTTGAAGTCATAAAGTGATTAACATGCATTTCAAAGTCTAGCCCACGCGTTCTGTTGAAGAGCTCATTGTCCAATATTCAAAGTAAAACTGATCTACACTCACCAACGAAAATATAGAAAGCTAAAACACACCAACCCACACTCACCCAATCGATTTTTACCTTTTTAGGGAGCTTATGAAACATATAGTTTAATGGAAGAAACCAAAATGTCTAGCTCCTTTCATGACCCCACACATGGTTTAGCTCTTGGGTGCCTTTTTTTTTTCTTGCCATTAGAATTTTGTTTTCTTTTCTTTGTTTCAATCTTTATAATTGTGCATTTCCCTCGTGTGTAAGAATATTCCACTATGTATAGGTCATTCATAACAAACAAAGAGAAGGAACTATTGCAAGCCATTATCCATTTCCAATAAATAAATAGTTGATCAAAAATTTTTTTTCTTTTAAAATTTTTAAGTTTAGGTGGGACTAACTCTTAGCGCTAAAAATGAGCTGAACCAAGTTGAGGTTTTGCACAGCTCAGCTCAGGCTCATAGCCTTTTTTTTTTGTGGCAAAAACCCACTAAGGCAGGAATAACCTTAGTGGCACTCCAACGGAGGGAGGAGGGCTGAGGCAGACCCTGACCTGTAGATTGATTCCAAAGAAATTGTTACACAAGCACGGGGGGACATAAAGCCTTACCCCTGGAAAACAATAACATAAAAAGCTATTTCCTAAATGCATACAATCCGGATCGATTCAGAAACAAGCAACCTTTAACTTTAGAAGAAAGGGTTCCTTGTGACTCAAAAATGTATTTGGAGATTTTATCACAACCTTCATTTGCAAGCGCATCCGCAACAGTGTTAGCTTCTCTATAAATGTGGTGCACTATCCGATTTTGGATACTAAGTCTTCCTTTAATTTCTTGCCACCAGAGCATAAACTTCCATGGGATGGAAGCCTTACCGTTGACCATGTCGACGAGAATTTTTGAATCTGTCTCAATAACCAGCTCTTGTAAACCGAATCTATCAGCCAATCGGAGACCATCCCTTTAGGCAAGTAACTCAGCCATGAGGTTAGATTGAAACCCATAGTTAGCAGAAAAAGCTACCAGAAATATACCTGAATTGTTGCGAATTACTCCTCCACCACCAGAAGTTCCTGGGTTCCCCTTAGATGCCCTGTCCACATTTAAGATAAATGCTGAATCCCTTTGCCTTAACCAACGAACAATCTGAAATCTTCTGGCTCTGATATATGGGGAATACAACAACAGCTGCTCAAGAACTAAGACTCCTTGGGGCTTGCAATTCCGAATAGGTTTTGTAAGGTAAGCAATCTCTTGAAGCCAATGATAAACCTTGCTTGCTATTTGCTCTTTTAACATCGGTGCCTCTTCAAATCTGCTATTGCATCTGGATAGCCAAATCTCCCAACAGATTAAGAGAGGAGTTGCTTTTAAAAGAAAGCCATATTGATCCTCAAGATGCCCACTAAACCAGAAGGAAATTTTAGTGGCAAGATCATGCAAAGGATGAAATTGGATTTTGAAACGATTTGCAAAATATTCCCAAACAAAACTTGCAATTTCCCCAGACGAGAAAAGATGATTCAAAGTCTCCAAATTTTTGGATAAGCAACAATTGCATTGAGAACAGATTTGAATACCTCTAGCTGTAATTCTGTCATCTGTGGGCAACACCCCATTCAAAAGCTTCCAAAAAAATACTGATATCTTTTTTGGAATGTGGTTAACCCAGATGCTTTTGCTCTAAGCACAATTATTTCCAAATTTTCTGATGAGATTCCAAGCAGATGAAGTGGAAAAAATACCTGATGACGATGGCTTCCAAAGAGGCTTGTCCTTGAGATTGGATAGGCGAAATTGGATATCCAACAGTTGAGAGTTGATATCAGGAGGGAGGACGCCGTTTAGAATACCCACATTCAAAGAACCAGTCGGGCTGAGCATATCGGAGACCCTTGCCTCAGCAAAAGGAACGTCTTCATCTTGGACAAACTCAGAGAGTTTTCCTAGGTGGGACCAATGATCATACCAAAAGCTTACTTTACCTTCTTCTATAGACCAGGCTGTGTTATCGAGAATGACCTCTTTCACCTTAAGGATTGATTTCCATATCTTAGAACTGCCACTTTTATCTTGAAGATTCTGAAGACTCCCCGAAGCACAATACTTTGCCCTCATAAAATCAAACCATAAACTATCTCCATGCAAGGCCTTCCAACCCATTTTTATTTGCAAGCTTTTCATGACATCTGAAACCGATTTTATGTCCAGTCCACCTTCTGATTTAGGAAGACAAATCTTCTCCCATCTTAACCAATGCTTCTTAGGACCATGATCAATACTCTCCCCCCAGAAAAAATTAGCAAATAGCCCTTCAATTCTTTTCAAGACAACTTTAGGGAAGGGAATAGCAGATAATGTATGAATATGAATACTTGAGAGGACACTTTGTATAAGTGTCACTCTCCCACCATGGGAGAGAGTTTTGGATTTCCAGCCACTAATCCGTTTTTGAATTTTTTCTAAGATTTCCGAAAACATAGGCATCGAAGAGCGGCCATGGAAAAGAGGAGCACCTAAATATTTGATAGGCAAACTTACTTTTCTGATTCCTGACAATGATTGAAGCATGGCCAGCCGAGAACTAGAGATTCTTGAAGAAGAAATCAAGCTGCTTTTGGACTTGTTCACCAATTGTCCAGATGCTTCCTCGTAAGTCTTAATGAAATTCAAGAGGTTTTCCAGGGAAGATTTCTTACCATTTGTAAAGACAAGCCTTTAGAGAAGGCTTGGGCTCCCGTTAATAAACTCTTGCATGGCTTGTAAAGCCAAACAAAATCACACAAAATCAAGGAGTATCAATTAAAAATCTACAAAATACAAGAGATGTTTTGTTCAAGTAAACATGCTTGAAAAAGCCCAAAATTAGCTACTGACTTTACAGATTTTTGTTTATTGCTTTCATGCTCAAATCATTGTCATCCCATGCCCCAAATCAAAGGCATGCCTGTGAGACATGGAAATGTCATCTCGGGTGACTTCCGATATCGTCACGCGGGGATCGATAAATGTAAAGAGTCGCCACCATCCATCTTAAGGTGTGAATGGGCACCAAAGGGTTCATAGAAGCCAAATAGAGCTAAAGTAGCTCTAAGATAAGGAAAAATCCAGAGATTAGGTAAGGGGAATTATTTATGAGCAGGGGAAGGTATTAGGCACCCCCACTCATCCGTCTAAGACGGTTGCCACATGCTTGCTTATGCTAGAAATTGTTTGCTAATAAAATGAACAAAGAGGTGTTTATAACAAGCACAATGTGTGTGACCATTCCACATGAGAAGTCTAATGAGCTTAGACTCTCTTCGTGGATTCATCACTTCTAAAACTTCATGAGTGAATGGAAATCAAGGTAAAAAAGAAGAAAAATCAAGCTAAGGCAAATCTGGAGAGATCAGACTAAAAGAGCTTGAAAGCTTCGATTAACCATAACTCGCTCAATTTAAATCCAAATCCAATGAAACCAAAGCCATTTGAAAACTGGTATATAGTAGAGTGTACAGTAAAAATTTCAACTCAATCCGATTCAAAATAAGAGAGAAATCCACATCTGAAATTTATTGTTTATAATATATCAAAAGTGATGAGTAGGCATTTTCAAAGTCCTATTCGTGGAGTTTGGCTCAATAAAATTCCATGAAAATTGGTAGGGAGGAAGTATGTGGTGCCATCTTTCTAAAGAGATAAGCCTTACCCCAAACTCTATCCGGATGTGGCTTGTGTGCTCTCTTGAACAGGCCTAGAAGACCACAGATTAGCTCTGGACTATGCCAGCGAGCACCTCTGAGTCAACTGAGCACCCAAGGCACAAAACAGATCAAAATCTGCTGAAACCAGTTGAAAATTAAAATAGACTTCTCAAGGAAAACTCAGGAATTAGAATCACTCAAAACGGATTAAAATTGAGCAAATGGTGCACTATCAAAGCGGCAAGTTCAGCAATCTGGGCTGAACTGACTTACAAACTTTGAACAGATGGTGTCAAACATTGGCTCCATAAAAGTAAACGAAATTTTCCAGATATAAACTAGACATACTCATCTATCACATGTCTTTGGAATCGCTCAAAAATTCATTCGGAGGATGAAGTTATGAGCATTCCAAGACAGGCCACAGATCTGCCCTGTTTTGAAGATTTTTGGATAAAAAAACCAAAATCATTGCATGTGTGCAAGTGAATTCGACCAAAACTCTTAAAAATCAACAAAAACCATCTCATGAAGTTCTAAGATTCATTCTGAAGCTAATAAATCCTGATTTCCCGTATTAAACATGGAAATCCCGGATTTAGCTTATTTGATGAAAAATGGTGAAAAGTGTGTGTAAAGGTGTGGAAAATCACGCTTCTAGGAGAAGACTAGGATCCATTGCTATTGAGAGCATGGATTCGCATCTTCTCCAGGAAGTAAATACAAAATAAATCAGAGAAGCAATCATAGGTTTAAAATAACCACACAACATGCTTTTCATCATACGTAGGTTCTAAGCCTAGAGGATCCATTCCTACTTCTTTTTCCCAAGGCTCTCTCTTCACGTTTTACGGCTAGAGAGAAATCCCAGGTACTTTGGAAGAGGTTTGGGGCTACAAACAATCACCAGGGCCTTATACTACAGAAAGTTAGAAGATGAGAGATTGCTGGAATGTAAAGAGAAGACTGGAAATGTAAAGAGAGCTTTACCTTGGTAGCTTGAGCCTTCAATAGACAATCCAGCAGAGTTTCTCCTTCTTCTTACAGAGCTTCTATGCCTCAAATTGTTAGCCATTTGCAAGAGGAGGACCCCTCTATTTATAGGCCAAGCCAAGGGTAGAAGAGTCCCAAGGGTAGGCCTAAAAAGTCTTCTAGATTATTCCAATTCTCCTCAAAGGCTTGAATTTGTATAATACTAGAAGTTTCGGAGGGTGAAATAGGGAATTCAAGTCACTGAGAGAGAGGTAATATGCGTAAATAAGGCTTAGAAATCGAGCCATTTCGCAAATCCCCGAAACAGCCAAAACCGCATACTCAGTGCGGTTTCAACAGAACCGTCACTATAAGTGCGGTTTCCATGCAAATTTATCCAAACCGCACATACAAGGCGGTTCAATTCAGTTACGTTCGTCATGATTGCTGTCGACGTGGCTCAACAACTGAAGCTTCGCGAAGCCACGTGGCAGCTCACGCAACAAGCATGGATATCAACCGTGTTGTGTGTGCGGTTGCAACCGCACATACAGGGCGGTTGAGACCAAAATTACAAAAAACGTGTATTCAGTACGGTTAGCACCACTTTTGAGAGTTTTTGAGTTTTTGACAAATGTCAATGCTCAAATAAGACATTTAAAGCCCCTTTTGAGTATTCTCTTATATCGAGGTACAATTTGGGGTGTCTACAACCGTGTGGCAGACATTTGCAGCTACAAGACCGGCTTGTGTTTTTCAAGATAAAAATGTCTTTTCACATGCAACATCTCATGAATGCTACAAATGTCTGCCGCACAGTCTTGAGACTGATGATTTCAACCTGGGAATAAATCCTTCATCAACAGTTAAATTACCCTCATTCTCAATTATTATGAAAAAGTTTCATGACTCAATCACCAATAATTGACTGAAAGTGGGTTGCTTTTAAAAAGTATCAAGAAAAACCAATTTTTATTGGTGTAGATGTTACCGTATCTGGCATATATCTATATACCTTATCTATGAGGGATTATTTTGTTCTAAACCAAATCTTATCATTTTCTTTATGGTCTATTAGATGCCCTATGTGTTTGGTTTAAAAATTTACTCTTTAGATTCTGTGGAAATGCATGTTTAACATGCCGCAAATGTTTCTAACCTTATGCATTTGAAATTTAAACTTCTGTCAATCACTTGCTTGCCAGGAAGTTGTGCCTTTGTTTTCGTTTAATTTACTATGTAATAACAGTAATATAATGTGAGATGTTATTTTTAAAATAGCATTAATTTGTGTTGTAAGAGAAAGTGAGAAGGGAAATAGGAAAGGATGATCGATCGGTGGGGGCCTTGGAGGACGAATGAGTTTGGAGAGGTGAAAAGGAAGTGAGATGGAGAGAAAAGAATAAAATATCAGCTGTCATGATGGGGCTTGTGGAAAAAAAGGATCCCCACTAAAGGTTTTCACTTGTACTTAAATGAGTAAAAGGTTTTCACTTTTACCTAAGATGAGTAAAAAGGTTTTCAAAGTCTTAGAGAGCATTTTTGGAGGCTTTATAAACATACTGATTCTTAATTATTTTAAAAAAGTATCATTAATTCTTAATTATCAAGAATTTAACGGCTGAATCTGAATTATTTAAAAAAAATCACTAAAAACCAAATTTGCAGGCCACGACTACACACAAAGGCCCTTTCGTATGTGCGCACGCGCATGGGACTACTGAATTCGGAATGGAATCGCCCATTTTCCCCGGGAAAAGTTGCCACTAAAGGAAAAAGCAAAGGTAGAAAATCCTTTGGCTAATTCTCAAGGTTTAGTCCTTAATTAAGGTTCTGACCCCACTCTTTTTAGTCAACGAGGAACTCGTGTCTATATATATATATATATATATATATAACTCCTTACACAAAGCTTGCTACTAGGATGTTCATGTGGCTGCAAATAATATCCTCGATGGCATTTTGTGTGACGGGCAACTTTGGACTGCTGCAAAAAAATGATATTTTCTTGTAATGAGGCTCCAAAAACATTTTTGTTTAACCATGTTTAAAAATATCATGAGTACCTCTTATAAAAATAAAGGAGTCAGCAGATGGTGACAAGTCAATAAATATGCCAAGGCTTAGATGCAAGAATTTTTTATGATGTCATCATATTTAGAGAAATATTTATGGCACAAATAAAAACATCTTCTTTGTTTATGCTTGTGTCTGATTTTAATTTATTGTCTTTGTTTAAAATGTATATATATCGTTAAGAGGGAAAAAAAAATTCTTATGCTATATATGTTCTCCTGAATTGGTGCCTGCTATGGCCATGAGATGCTACAATGCAGAGCATCTCACAGTCAATGTTTTTTCATGTTGTCCCACTTGAAACATTTGAAATAATGAAAAATATCGACTGTAAAATGTTCATGGCAACATCTCACGGCCATAGCAGACACCAATTTAGGCCAACATAATAGAAGATTTCTTTCAAAAGCTTTTTGCATTTTGCTAGTCCGGTAGTCCCTCTGATGACCCGCTTCTTGATGTAGGTAAGTGGATGTGTGGGTGTGTTGTACCAAAAAACAAGGATTCAAATCACCTGCTGGGCGCCCAGCACTGCTGGGTGCCCAGCAGCCAATGGGACAGGGCCACATCACTGCAGCCCTGACACATGTCAGGGCTGCCGGTGATGTGGCCGTGCCCTTATGTATTTCCATTGGCTGCTGGGCACCCAGCAGTGCTGGGCGCCCAGCAGGTGATGTGAGATGTCGGAACCGAAGGTAGACTAGCAACAATAAAGACTTAATAATGAATAACTCTACTTCTCAACAAGCCTTGGAACTTTAACATTAATTTGTGGGACCAAGTGAACTGATGGGGCAAGTCAGACTGAGAGTCAAAAAAGGTGACCTATAGTGGGATATATGTTAGGATTCACATCGTCTGCTGGGTGCCCAGCACTGCTGGGTGCCCAGCAGCCAATGTGAATGGGCCACATCAGTGGCCACCTGACACAAGCCACATTCAAAATAATGTGGCCGCTGATGTGGCCCATTTTCATTGGCTGCTGGGCACCCAGCAGTGCTGGGCACCCAGCAGACGATTTGAATCCTATATGTTAACTCTTGATGTTAAAAAATTTAGAGAGAGAGAGAGCTCTCTCTTCCCCATTTCCTTTTCATACTCCCTTCTGTAGCCGTTGGAGTTTTTCACAAGATCATGTCATGTGTATTGTGAATGGTATATTTTTAAATTTTTAAACAATCGTGCTAAAATCATAAAAAGGACGACGGTGGAGACATGATCTTGTGATCGGCGCTTGTACACACACGTTATTTCGGACGTTTATTGTTTCAGTCGCTCTGGTCTTTGTTCAACTTGTTTTTGCAGTCCATTACCAAAAAAAACACACTTGCTTTCGCAGTCGTTCAAAACGTGTACCACGACCCATCCTTCGTTCCTTCTTTTTGTTGTATCCGAGGTGATAAGGGCCAACCCCCAACCACCGATCACAAATCCTAAAAGGGGTAGCTAGCTGTCAACCATGACTATATAATTTCAAGGACTTGAACCACTTGTTTTTCAGAGTTTTTTTTAGAGGATAATCCTGCAGATTTAATAGGAATCCTCCTCCCCGTATCAATTATGGTGAAAATGGCACTCTTCACTAGAATTCTTGTGCCTCGAGTTCCCATTTTGGCAGGCTACCAGTACTTGACTCTCAGGTGATTAAGCGAGCTGATCTAGTAACAGACAAATTGCTTATTATTCTTTGAGGCGAGCTGTGAAACAGTTATTCTTGATGATTTTAATGCTTTGCCAACAATGATTAAGAGTTGCTCAGTTTCTTTTTAATTGTTTCTTTCCTTGGTATGATATTCAGAGCACAGCGAACCAACAAACAAGATAATCCGCCACCAACGGAGCGGAAAACCAACAACAAAGATAAGCCGCCACCAACTGAGCGGGGTGATCATCAAAGAATCCACAAGGATAAACCTAAAAAGGACGACGGTGGAGAGTATAAACAAGGTGTGTGAAAGATGATGGAACCGGACATGTGAGACGATCAAAGACATTCTGGTTGGCGCTAATAATTAATTAATGCTGGGTTAATATATAGGTAATGGTAAAGCTCTAGATTCTATCTCCCAGGAGTTAATTTCTATGTAGTTCTGGTTCCATGTGTTGGTTCAGTTGGTGTCAGTAGCTTGGCAACAGTACTGTTGTTGTAGACTGTTCTAGGAGTTGGGAGAGTAGTTGCTTAATTAAAGTATATATGGTTGTTAGTGTGAGATGTTTTCTCCTTCTCATAAGTTTGTTCTCGTGGTTTGAGTTTGTTTGTGATGGCAAGAAATTAAGGAATTAATGCTTGTTTAATGATGGTTTCACTCTATTGTGCAATGCTTTTTGAGGGTATTTTTAAAATTTAACAAGCCTTTTGAGGGTATTTTTAAAATAAATCTATTGTTGACAGTTAAATGACACTCATTCTCAATTAATTATTATGAAAAAGTCTCACGACTTTCCAATCACCAAGAATTAAGTGACTGAATGTGGGTTGCTTTTAAAATATATCACCAAAAACCAATTTTATTGGCGCATATGTGACTGTATCTGGCATATATACCTTATCCATGGGGGATTATTTTGTTCAAAACTGAATCTTACCATTTTCATTATGGTCTATTAGATGTTCTATGTGTTTGGTTTAAAAATTTACTCTTTAGATTCTGTGGAAATGCATGTTTAACATGCCGCAAATTAATGTTTCTAACCTTATGCATTTGAAATTTAAACTTCTGTCAATCACCTTGCTTGCCAGGAAGTTGTGCCTTGTTTTCATGTAATTTGCTATGTAATATAATGTGAGATGTTATTTTTAAAGCGGCATTAATTTGTATTGTAAGAGAAAGTGAGAAGGGAAACAGGAAAGGATGAACCATCAGTAGGGGGCTTGGAGGAGGAATGAGTTTGGAGAGATGAACAGGAAGTAAGATGGAGAGAAAAGAAGAAAATAGCAGCTGTCATGATGGGGCTTGTGGAATAAAAGGATCCCTACTATTTTTTTCCTTTTGTTTGTTAAATGTGTATGCATCTCCATTAGGCGGGTACAACAGGGATCGACTGGACTCAACCTAGAGAGAGGCGATAGAGGCGACCTGCGAGGCGATAGAGGCGACCTGCGAGGCGACCTTCTTGAGGGTGGTAAACGAACAGATCTCGAGGCAACCTGCGACCTGGGTCGCTACGACCTGGGATGCCTCGACCTGCGACCTGGGTCGCTGTTGCGCCTCCTGCAGCGCCACCTGAGGCTCTGTCGCACCTCCAGGAAGGTTCAGGGAGGCTTGACTCATGGCTGTCTCTCTCCAGGGAGGCTCTTCCTCCATCCCTCCCGACCAACCAAGGTCCTTCGCCAGTGTTGTTTCAGCACTCCCATCTGTTCTGCAGGTGGAGGATGCTGCCATTCCAAGAAAACAAGCCTCTTCCTACATGGGACATCCGGCTGTGCTCTTCTCCGATTCAAACATCAATAAGTCTGTCGACCCCTTCAAATATGCATTGGTCGCCAAGTTCATCAATGGCCGCCCTTCTGTAGATGTTGTGAGGAAACATCTGGTTAAAGCTTGGGGTATCCAAGGGCCTCATCATGTGGGGGTTGTTGACTCCAAGCACCTGCTCTTCAGGTTTCATGTGGAGAGTGACTTCATCAAAGCTTGGACCAGAGAATCCTACTCCATCCAGGGATTTGTTTTCAGGTTATTTGAATGGTCTTTCAGATTCAATCCTGCCAAGGAATCTTCCCTAACCCCGGTCTGGCTTTCCTTTCCTCAGCTCCCACTCAACCTGTTCCCTCTTTCCTACCTCTTCTCAATCGCTGGACTCATTGGGAGACCCCTCACAGTGGACACACCTACAAAGCACCTTACCAGGCCTAGTCTAGCAAGAGTATGTGTGCTCCTTGACCTCTTGAAACCTATGCCGGACAAGATCTGGATTGGGATGTGAGGTGACTTTGGGAAGTGGCAGAGGGTCATCTATGAAAATGTCCCTCCATACTGCAGCCACTACTTTCTTAGAGGGCACACAATCTCTCGCTGCAAAGCAAAGGCTCCCCCAACCAGCAAGGAGGCGCCCCAGAAATTTGTGAGAAAAGGTATATTCTCAGAACTCCCTTCAATGGAAGATACCTTCGAGCTGCTCCCCCAAGCCAATGCCTCACCTGAGCCGCCTGGCTCAGCTGCTGGAGTGCTTGACCCTACCTCAGGAGGTGAAGATGTAAGTGATGCCCGTGACAAGGGGATGGCTGTTAGGGATGTTCAGGACAAGGGAATGGCTGTAAGTGATGTTCAAGACAAGGAGAACGCTGTCAGTAAGGTTCGTGACAAGGGGAATGCCGCCAGTGATGTCCAAGTAAATACTTCTTCCGATGACAAGGACAACGCTGTTAGTGATATTCGTGAGCAGACTGAGGTTCGTGAGCAGGCCGATGCTAGGGACCATGCTGCAACTTCGGGGGACTATCACACACTACCGCAGGTCAACGCTAGCCCTTCTTGGATTCAAGATGAAGCCATGCAGAATCACGGGAGGGACAATGCCGTGGTTAACGTTGCAAACGACCTGTTTGTTTGCGACCTTTCAAAATATAACTTGCTGGAGACATCAGGTTCTATCCATCAGGCAAAGATCTCTTCCTCTGCCCTGCTGGAGGGCTCCATTCCATCTGATCAAGTCTTGGGAGCTGAGGGGAAACAGGAGAATTTATACAGAAAGAGGATGAAAAGTCCTCCTATCTCACAAGGCTCCCACCAACTGCTTTTAGAAATAATTCACCGTGATGATTCTCATTCACTTCAGAAGAAGGATTCCCTCATCCAGGCTTTGTCATTGTGTCCTACCAGTTCTGAACTCGTCCAAGGCTTCACATCTCTTGAACAAGCAAAGGAAACCCTGTTAAATGATCATATCCACTTGTCTAAAAGAGTTGGGGCCTCATTGGGTTGCCAAGAAAGAAACACTCAGAACCTCACCAGGGAAGACTCCCACTTATCTCCTCCATCTCAGAAATCAAAGAAGAAAAGCTCAAAAGCAGCCTCTAGCATCACCACAAGGTCTAAGGTACAGACCACCTCTAAATCAAACTAACTATTTTTAATGATTAACACATTGATTTGGAATATTAGGGGTGCTGCCAATTCCGACTCTGTCAACATGCTGAAATCTCATGTAGCGTCTCATAAGGTTCAGTTGCTTGCCGTGCTTGAGCCTATGTCTAATGCAACGCGATGCAAATTAGTAGCCAAAAGAATAAAGCTGAAACGTTCCTTTTGTAACAATGGAAATGATAGCAAGATTTGGGTCTTCTGGTCGGATTTTATACAGCTGGACATCGTCGTGGTCTCGGACCAGTATGTTACAGCATTGGTCAGTTCGAATAGTGTCACCACTTTTTCTCCCTTCATGATAACTTTTGTTTATGCTAGATGTGATGTGTCTGAGAGGCGAAATCTCTGGAATGACTTGATGCCTTTTTCTGCATCGGTCACTCATCCTTGGCTCATTGGAGGTGATTTCAATGCCATTCTTGCTGTAGAGGAAAAGTTAGGAGGTCGATATCCTGATCCCCGATCCTTGCATGACTTTCAAGACTTTGTTCAGTGTGCTGGTGTGAGACATGGGAAAAAATCAATCTAATGATTTCCTCTATCATCACACGGGATTATATAACAAAGAGTCGCCACCATTCAATTTAGGTGTGAATGGACACCAAAATATTAAATAAGCACAAAAGGCAAATTTTAGGGCAAAATATCCCTCCTAAAAAAAACAACCAGAGATGGGTAAGGGGATTAAGTTATGAATAGGGGAAGGTGTTAGGCACCCCTATTCATCCACACAAGATGGTTGCCAGGTATTGTTCATGTTTAAAATAAAGGAAAAAGCTTGCTATAAAATCCATGAAAAATCACAAAAAAAGACAAAAATTGTATGGTTTTTTCATATGAATAGTCTGATTGATCCAGAACTTTCCAATATGATCATACCATTCCTAGGGTTTCATGATCAAAGCAAAATTAAGATAAAATCAATTAAAATCAATTTAAAGTGAAAAATTCAAAAATCTGGCTTCAAGTCAAAATTCTAGAAATCTAGAAAAATATGATTTTTATAAAATATTTCAAAATTGAACTTGAATAGTCCAGGACATAGATAAAGTCCAAATTTCACATTAAATCTGAAAATCAAAACCAAAAATATCCACATTAATGAAAAACACCAAAAGGGGAGAATTTAGACCGTAGGGTCTTCTCTCAATAATGAAAAACAATTTAAAAACCATATCATGAAACCCTAATATTTACTTTTAGGCTTTTGGATTCAGATCTACCATATTAATCATGATAGATCCAAGATCTTAGCCTAAAACCACAAAAATCACGAAAACAGTGCTGTAGGTGCAAAAGTGGCAAAAATCCAAATTTTGGAAAAAAGTGGGGATCTCATGCTATAAACATCATAGATTCATATTATTCATTCAGATATATCATAAAAAGCATTAAAACATGATCAAGATATTCAAAACAGCCACATCTCACAGATTAGAGCACATGGGGGTCTACCCTACGGATCCACCTGTTCCCCTTTCCCCTAGTTCTCTCTTCACGTTTTACGGCTAGAGAGACTCTTGAGGTACTTAGAGATAGGTTTGGTTACACAAACACAATCAAAGGCTTTATTCTATGAAAAAGACAAAAAAACAGATATGGGGTTCTATTCTAGGGATCCACCTGTTCCCCTTTCCCTTAGTTCTCTCTTCACGTTTTACGGCTAGAGAGACCCTTGAGGTACTTGGAGACAAGTTTAGGAATACAAGTACAGATATGGCCTTATTCTACAGCAATAGAGATGATCCTATTACTTCTAGAATTGAAGACAGAAAATAACAAGGGATAGGGGACTTACCTGGATTGAGCAGGCAGGCAGCAGGAGTTCTTCTCTTGGAGTTCCTTGTAGTTCCTTAGACTTCAAAATTTCGTGGCCCTAAGCTAGAGGAATGAGCCTCTATTTATAGACACACCCAAGGGCATGGCTGGTCCAGCAAGATATAGCCTGGTCTTTAGGATAGAGTGAAATACAGAGATAATGCACATCCATAGCCAACCAAGGTGACTTGAGCGAATAAAAGACATAATTCGCTCGTTTAAAGATATATTGGACTTCAAATAAAGCTCGGAAATCGAGAGAAGGACAAAACTCTCACGTGTCTTTAATGTCCGTAAATAATTTACGGTCCAATGGTGACCGTATTGGTACTACGGGCGCGCCTGCCCGTAGATATTTTGCGGGCGAGATCGGCCCCTGAAGAAAATACGGGCAAAGCCTGTTCATTCTATTTTTAGGCTTTTTTGACCTGTTTTAAGCTCTAATTACAGGTTTTTATTATTTTCTCATTTGGCAGTGCAATTTGGGGTGTCTACAGCTGCCCCCTCTTTGCTGGTAATTGGAACCAATTACAAGCAGAGAGCAAAAAGACCCGCCAATTGCACTTTCTGAGATTTTTGTATAATCAATTGCACTTTGCAAGGATTAAATGGATGATTTTTGAAAAAAGAATTTATTGTGGAAGATTTGCTAAGAAATCCCTCAGCTTAAGGGCCAAATCCTCCTCTCTACTCTCACTGAGCACTTGTGGGCTATGAAGTGAGATTTGAGACAAAATTTTTAAACAAAAATGGGTAAGGTGGCAATCCTTGCAACTTACAACTAATATCTACATTAATCTCCTAAAAATTGTGAGAAAATGATAAGATACGCAATTTTTGGCTTCGCCCGTATTTGGCTTACGGACAGACCCTGCCCGTAGAGAGTTCACGGGCGACCGGGCCTGTAGTGCTTTCACGGGCGTCTGAAGCCCGTACTGATTTTACGGATTTTGAACTCCTTAATCTCGCGAACGCGACTTTTCCTTTTCTGCTCGCACTTTGCCCTAATTCTCTGCTGCCCGTATTCTCTTCTCCGGACGTCTTTCTTCTTCTTCAACAATCCTCCGACGATCACTGTTCTCCGGCGACTTTCTCCCACCGGCGACGACTTGCTCACTCCGGCGACTGTTCCCATTTCTGACGACCACAATACCTTCAGCAACCATCGACTGTTCCTGGATTTGAGCATATCCGTGGCCTTGATCAATTCATTGGAGTGTTTCCTCTTCTATCAATCGACTGTGGTCAATCTCTGCAGCTTTGTTAGAGTAAGGGCTTTCTATTTTGCTTGCCACATTTCATCCATTTCGATTGAACCAAGTGAGTGGCCGAATCCCCAAATTACTTTGCTGATTGTACCTATACCATGCTTATGATATTCCATGCTCCTTGTTATTCTTGCTTTTGCTTTGAATTTCTTCCATGTGATCTTAATTCCTGCTTGATTTTTCGGTTTAGCCGAAATTTGATCTTGTGCTATCACTCCTTTAGTCTAGGTTCCTTAATGGAGGAAAGCTTAATTTCCATAACTCTGCATTGTCTGATTGTAGGAAATTCCCAAATGCTCCTGGTTTATTGTATCATTTTGATTCGAAAATATGCTGTATATATTGATGCTTCTGTATCCAAATTTCCATGTTTAAACCATGACTGATGTTCCACACTTTTTCTGATTTCTAAATGAGAAACTGGAATTCTTGTCTTAACCGAATTTTTTGCTTTTAGTCCATGTTCTGCAGATGCCTTATTTTCTTGCATATTGTTGAGGCTTGAACTTGCTTAATGTGAAATGAGTACAAAATCCAATCTTGGATATCTTCTCGGATGATGACACTAATTTCCCTTGGCGTGAGCCGAGAACTTATATGACCCGTATGAACTGGTTCTTGCAAGATCATCCATTGTTTTGGCATGAATCCAATACCTTGACAGTCCTGGAACCAAGTAAAATACCTGATTAGATATCTTTAGAAAATTCAAAGGAATAAATTAAAACATCCACACATTTTTCTTGTCATATAAAGAGAACATTCAAGAAGCATGCATTTCTTATATAATTTCTCTATATACTTCCTTGGTTAAAGCAAAAGCACATAAAATATCTTAAGACAAAAAAATGAACTCCTTCAGTTTAATCCTTGATTTGATTGGGAGCTTCTGAAACACTTTTTCCATTCTCCATTTTTTCTTTTTCCCTGTCAATCAATTAAACCCGGTTAGAATGATTAATCAAGCAACTAAAAATTTAAATAAATAATTAATCATCTCCCTGATTTGAACCGTAGATGGCCCGCCTTAGATCGGCTTCCCGAGATCCTGCAGATGAGCCTTCCTCCTCGAGGGTTAGGCGAGATCCTGCTGATGTGACCTCGTCTTCGAGGGCCGAAAGGGATTCTGATTCTGATATCCCAGATTTCCCTTTTGGGGATTCGCGTAAGGCGACCCCAGAGGTATTCTCTAACCTTTCTGCAATTTCCTATCCTTTCCCAAAATACATCTTCCTGATTCTTCAATTATTTTCTTTTAGCCGGCTGTTGAGGCTTCTGGCAGAGATAGGAGCCGTAGCAGACGCAGAGCTGGAGGCAGAGATGGAGGCCATGATGAGGGCCATAGAGGAGGCCGCAGAGGGGGCCGTGGCAGAGATCAGGCCAGGACCAGGGTTGAGATCCCTGAGGAGGTGGCTGCCCAGATTAGGGACACCGATCTTCTGCATGGTTTGAGGACTCATCCCTCAGCGTGCGTTAGGGCGGATATCCCTTTGGAGTATCCGATGTCCCACTATAGAGGGAGCTGGGCCAGCTTTACTAAATTTTTGAGAGCTTGCAGTTCGGCCTATTGTCGGGAGCTAGGATTGTATGGTTTCGGCATGTTTATCACTATCCCGGACGTACGCTTAGATCGGGCCCTCATTGCCGCATTGTTGGAGAGGTTTTTCCCAGAGACATTGAGCTTCCACTTCCCAGATATTGAGATTGGGATCCGGCCTTCTGATTTCACGCTCATCACCGGGATTAGGATGATCGATGATGCTATTACTGAGATGGCGATGCCAGAGGCCGATGAGATTGCTGGTTATCTTGGATACATTGTGCTGCCTCCTGAGGCATGGGATAGGGGGAGAGCTAGATTGTCTCTGACATGGTTGAGAGAGACTTTCAGGAGGAGGCAGTTTGGCCAGCTTGCTGCCGGTGATCATGTGTTCCCCTTCGCCTTCCGATTCCTTTTTCTGTATATGATGGGATCTTGTTTCTTCCCGGAGGACACGACTTCAGTTAGTCCTCACTTTTTGAGCTTACTGGGAGATCTTCAGCGGGCGAGGAGGTATGCATGGGGCCCTCTTATATTTGGTACTATTCTAGCTGGCCTGCGCCGATCAGTGAGTGGCCTCTCTACTTCCCGAGGGGCTGGAGTTGGATGCCGATTCTTCTGGCCTTTTCTGCAGGTGAAATGTTTATTTCCTTTCTTTTTCTCTCTTTCTCTTTTCCTTATCTCTCCTTTTCTATTCTTCTAACTATTTTTTTCTTTCTTGCAGTTTTTTGCTAGGGTTTATATACCCTATTTCCGCCCTACCTCTACGATGCCTGAGGAGACGTATCCTATGGCACTTAGGTGGTGTCATTTAGAGCACGACTCTGAAAAGAGTCATCCCAGGTCTGCCCGGGCCCACTTAGACAAGTTATACCGGTCTGAGGTAATCTTCTTTAATTCCTCTACTTCTTCTTTTCTTTTCTTCCTGGATCGCATATCTGATGTCCTGTTCTGTTTTTCAGCTATTTGTCCCCAGGATGGAGGACATTCATGAGGTACTGGCCCTGCAGGCAGCCAAAGATGATGCATTTGTCCCTGACCAGAGACGACAGAGATATCAGTTCTTTATTGGTCAGCTGGGCAGCATCTGGTATTGCGGCGAGCGTTTCTTCTTTCAGCATGTGGGAGAGCCGCGGATTCCTGCCATCCCGCCAGATACTACTCCTTCTTATCCTCCTATGCCTGTTGATCCTGCCCAGTTCTTAGATTAGACTGAGGCAGAGACATTATTAGAGGAGGGTGACTATGATGCCTGGTTCAGGCGAGCTTCTGTTGGGTGTCTCATGTCACCCATGCCTGTCCGTGGTGGAGTCACGGAGATAGGAGGGGTAGTGATTAGGTCCTACGACACCACGGTATGCCTTCTTCCTTTTCTGATCTTCTATTTCTATTTCATTAACATTTTTCTGACTTCTTTCTTTGCTATTTCAGGAGGCTCAGTTGGCAGAGATCAGGTCTCGCTATGCTGATTTAGAGCGCCAGCGGGATGCCGCGATCGCTGAGCGGGACGCCCTCTATATCACCATTTCAGATCTCCGGGGGCAGCTAGCCAGAGCCCAGGGCCAGGAGGGTCCATCTGATGCACAGGACCAGGCGGGTCCATCTGATGCACAGGACCAGGCGGGTCCATCTGATACTCAGGTTAATTTCTTCTTTTATTTCCATTCCTGCTTTTGTATTAGCCTATCTTGTTCTGACTGAATTTTTCTCTTAGTTTCAGGAGTATACAGCTGGCCCCTCTTCACCTGCTTCACCCGTGCCTATGCATTTCCGGGATGAGGTGTTTTCTGTGGCACAGGTGGAGTTCGTGACGTCTCCCAGTCCAGTGGAGGTTCCTGCAGCAGAGCCCGAGGTCGAGGCTGATATTGTACCTGCTGCTGAGGACATGCTAGAGTCTGCCCCAGTAGTTGAGACTGCTCCTGCTGCATCTGCTGATGTAGATATGGATTCGGCTATGGACGCTGCTGTGGTAGAGCCTACCGTAGAGACTGCGGTGATGGAGGAGGCTACAGCTGATCCTGTAGAGCCTGGGGTTGATGCTGATGTTCCTGGGACCTCTGCTCCTGCTAGTCCTGATATGGAGGCTGCTGAGGTGACGCATGTTGCTGTTGATCCTTCTGCGGATTCTTCCCGTACAGAGTCTGATCCCGATTCTACGGGATATGTAGATACTTCAAGGTATGTCCCTCCTGATCATCCCACTGCTGGCCTTGTGCCTTTATATATGTGGCATGATATTCAGTCTGTTTTGAGCAGGATGACGCGTAGCACAGCCCGTAATATTGTACGGCATGTCTTTGAGCACAGGCGATCTTAAGGCCGTGGTCGAGGCAGAGGACGAGGCGGTGGCCGTAGGGGCGGACCTGCATAGTCATTAGATTAGGATTATTCCATGTACCTTTGTATTTTTTGGCAAAAGTGATGTAAACATTCATGTATATAAAAGAAGTTTGATTTATTTCCATTTGTGTTCTTTCTTCTTTATTTTCAGTATTTATTACCTGATGAATGTTAAAACAGGGACAGGTGAAGCTTAGGAAACAAAGGAAATTAAAAATTCCCATTTTTTTGCATTTTTTCGAAGAAACCGTACTTATTCTACGAGCAGGCTGTGCCCGTAAAGTTACTACGGGTGCATTCTGCCCGTGAAGTTTTCACGGTCAGGCGTGTCCGTAGTTCCTATACGGGCGCGCCTTGCCCGTAGTATAATTACGGAATTTACTGCCTTACGATTTTTTTCTATATAAACTCCTAGGGAATGTCATTGTGACACTTTTATTAATTGAAAAACTCCCTGAGCACATCTTTTCTCGCTTTCCTTGGCTTCTTTGGCGCTTCCATGGCTTCCCCTACACCGCTTTCTCCTGCCGTTGAATCTTCTCCTGCAAGACAACCTGTTAGATCAAAACCTCCTAATCTTACCAGGTACAATATTGTGGATTCCTTTTATGATAGATGGGTTAACTCCATGACCCTTGATGAGGAGATTCGTTGGGATTCCATCCACTTAGGGCACATCCTACACCTCCCTAAAATTCCCTTTAAGTGGGAAATCATTGAAGCTTTGATTGGCCACTGGGTACCTGAGCTGAATCTCTTCCGTTTTGATGACAAAGAGATGACTCCCACCATAGAAGAAATTGAAACCATCCTTGGCCTAAGATTTTCTGAAAAAGTTGTGAACCCACCCCTAAAGCTTAGTTATAAAAAAGAGGCTTCCACTTTCTTGGGTATAGGGAAGAAGGACTTAGGAAATTCTGATGCACTATTGACCTTGTCCAAGACCTTTTTGACTGAAAAACTTCTGAGGAGTAATGAGAAGGACTCTAGGTTTAATGCATTGACCCTGGTAGTGGTCAATCAGCTGCTTTTTCCACGGGGTGATGACCAGGTTGACTTGGCTCTTATCTCAGTTATCTGTCAGGTTAGGGAACGCGAGAGGTTGGCCCCTATGATCCTAGCAGAGATATATCAGGCCCTTACTGACTGTTATTTCAGGAAGAAGAAACGCTTCCTTGCCTGCGCCCCTATCCTACAGGTAAAAATATGCATATTTTTTTTCTTTTCTTTTTTTTTTCTTTTTATTCTTCCTTTCCTTTCTTCTTCTTTTTCTTCTTTCTGCTTCTTCTTCTTCTCTTTTTTTTTCTTTTTTTTTCTTTTTTTTCTTTTTCTTTCTCCCCCCCTCCCTTTTTCTTTTTCTTTTTTTTCTTCTTCTTTTTTTTTTCTTTTTTGGAAATAAATTGAAATACTCCCTTTTTCTGCAGCTTTGGTTGCTTGACCATCTTAGCCAGGTTGAAGAAATAACTCGCCACTTCTTTCCAAGATTGAAAGTTCCTGTTTTGATGAGCAATAGGGGATGTCCTAACATCCAAGGTGGCATGCAAGGCTGGTTCGCTTTCTTGGGTACTCTCCAGGATGATCAGGTGAGATGGCCTGGCACTTATCAGCCTGCTCCAGAGACAGTGATTAGCTTTAGGGATAAAAACTTTCTGGCCCTAGCAGGCTTGAAATCTGCTGTTATCTATCTTCCTTTGAGGGTTCTTCGGCAATTTGGAGCGACCCAGGGAATTATGATCCCCACTGGTTATGAGAGCTTTATAGGGCCACTTACATCAGCCACCATGGGGCTAAATGCTCAATTAATGAAAGAGTGGTCCTATGTTTGCTTTCTGCGGGGTCCAGTCTTTTCTGAGTCCCATGTGAAGGACTATCACTTTTGGATCAAAGAACAGGTGCAGAGTCATGCCCCAGTACCAGAGGATCCTCCTGCAGTTCTTCCTCCTACCTATGAAGATATTCTGGAGTCAGAAAGGGCAACCCATAAACGGCTTCAACAAATATGGGTACGAGAGGCTCAAGAACTTAGGATAAAAGTCCTTGTTCTGGGGAGGAAGCTTGAAGAGCAGAAGTCTGGCCGCATTGCCATGGAGAAGAAACTTGAAGAACAAAGGCAGGCTCGTCGCTTTGAAGTCCGAGTGATGCGGAAGAAGTATCAGGATTCCTTGGCTGACCTTAGGGCATTGAAGAGCAAGCTTTCTTTTTCAGATGAGGTTATCTCCTTTTTTAGTGATCCTGATGCAGAGGGTGCTTCTGGAATCATTGAAACTCAGGCAGCTAGGATTAGGGAGCTTGAGGAGCAGTTAGGAAGTAGGGATTAGATTCTTTCATCTCTTTTTTTTTTCTTTTTTTTTTCTTTCATTTTTTTTCCATACTTTTATACAAAAGCAAACTCCATTAGTGGAAAGATAATAGATTTAATTCAAAAATAGGTTTTATATTATTGGCCTCAGAATTCTCAGATGCTTATAAAAACAGAAGTTTTATGAAAAAGTATTTGATTTCTCATCACTGGCCAAAGTATAGTTTTTTTTTTTTTTTTTGAAAGCTGATCCAAAACACTTAATCACATATAATTAAAGGAATTAAAATCAGGTTGAATAATGAAAAGGGTAGTCCAAGCAATAGGGAGAGACCAAATTTGTCTACCCCGTGACCTTTAGAATCATCCCCTAATGATTCTACCTTCATGATGGACCCTGCTAATCTGCTCAGTTTCCACTGCTCATGCTGATTTGAAATTTAGACCACATGATCAACTCAACCCTTGATTCTTTTCTCTTTTTTTTTTCTTTTGCCCTTCTTGCCCCTAGTGCCAATTACGGTTTTCACTAGGGTTGGCCTCTGCATTCCGTCATCACCAATCTTACTCTGAAAGTTGAATGAATATACTAAAATCACCGAGGGCTTAATAATAGGACGAAACAAAGGCTAAGCTTAGTTTATGAAAGAAAAGGTATTAAATGCTCAAAATTTTCTAAGTGTGAAAATGGGTCAACTGGACTTACAGTCATGGTGGATTCAATCCCATTCCCCTTCTTTTGTATTTGGCATTTATTTGCCCCTATTTTTTCTTTTCTCTTTTTTTCTCAAATTTTTTTCTTTTTGTCCCTATTGGCCTTGCCCTTATTGGCTTTGCCCCAGTATAAGGCTGTAAGTCCAGTTTGGGTTTAACAAAAAAAACGAACAGGCCCAAATTGGTTTGACTAGGGATTCAAATTTTGGGATATAAAGAACAATGGCCTCAGATCATTTCCTAGTAATATTCATTCATGGAAAATATCTCTTTACTGCATCAGAGTTAATTGGCTCAGGAAAATCTTTCCCATCCATTTCTGTTAAGATGAGAGCACCCCCTGATAGGACCTTCTTGACTATATAAGATCCTTCCCAATTTGGTTTGAACTTTCCACGAGGATCTTCCAAAAAGGGTAAAATCTTCTTTAATACCAAACTTCCCTCTTGGAAAGTTCTGGGCTTTACCTTCTTATTGTAAGCCCTGGCCATCCTCTTCCGATATAATTGGCCATGACTAAGTGCCTTCAAACGCTTTTCTTCTATTAAATTGAGTTGATCATGCCTAGACTGTATCCATTCAGCTTCTTCTAATTCAGCTTCCATTAGCACTCTTAGTGAAGGTATTTCCACTTCCACTGGTAAAACTGCTTCCATTCCATAGACTAAGGAGTATGTGGTTGCCCCTGTAGAAGTCCGGATTGAGGTTCTGTAAGCATGTAGAGCGAGTGGCAGCATTTCATGCCAATCTTTGAAACTCACTACCATTTTCTGAATAATCTTCTTTATATTCTTATTCGCTGCTTCCACTGCCTCATTCATCTTTGGTCTGTAAGGCGCTGACTTGTGATGGGTAATCTGAAATTGTTCACACATCTTCCTCATGTCTTTGTTCTTAAGGTTTGAAGCATTGTCTATTACTATGGCACTTGGCAAACCATAGCGACAAATGATGTTGTGCTTTAAAAACTTAAGAACATGGCTACTTGTAATGTTTGCATATGAAGCTGCCTCTACCCACTTGGTGAAGTAATCAATTGCTACAAGTATAAACCTGTGTCCATTTGATGCCTTTGGAGAGATCATTCCAATGACATCTATACCCCACATAGAAAAAGGCCACGGAGATGTCATACTGTGTAATTCACTTGGGGGTGCATTCTTGTTATCTGCGTACACTTGGCATAAATGACACCTTTTAACGTGCATATAGCAATCATGCTCCATAGTTGACCAGTAATATCCCAATCGCAGAATCTTCTTGGCAAGCATATGCCCATTCATATGGGGTCCACACACTCCTCCATGTACTGTTTCAACTATCCTTTCTGACTCAGTCTTTGCAACACATCTAAGTAGTATATCATTGTGTGATCTTTTGTACAACTGACCACCACTTAGTAAGAACTGTCCTGCCAGTCTCTGTATTGTTCTTTTCTCTGTAGAGGTGAAATTTTCTGGTAAGCTCCGATCATTTAGGAAGTTCTTAATGTCTTGAAACCATGGTACTTCTTCTTCTGGGGTTTCTTCTAGAACAAGGCAATAAGCTGGTTCATCTCTGACTTCAATTTCCAATGGTCTAATATCAACACCTTCTGGCATATTGACCATTGAAGCCAATGTTGCTAGAGCATCTACAAACTGATTTTTGGCCCTTGGCATATAATTGAAGGAAATTCGAGTAAATTTATTGCTTATTTCTTCCAAATACTGGTGATAGGGGATCAATTTATGATCCTTGGTTTTCCATTCACCAGTTGTTTGGAAGATGATAAGACTCGAATCCCCGTATACGTCAAGTTCCTCTACTTCATGGTCTAAGGCTACTTGCAACCCTATTATGCATGCTTCATACTTTGCTATATTGTTCGTGCATTGGAACCTTAACTTCACTGCGATTGGGATATGTGCCCCATCTGGCTTGATCAGAACAGCCCCTATTCCATTTCCATTCATATTGGCGGCCCCATCAAAAAACATTTGCCATGAGCTTTCACCTTCCTCCTCTTCAGCAAACAGGATTGCCTCATCAGGGAAGTTGGTCTTTAAGGGTTGGTATTCTGGTAAAGGGTGTGCAGCCAAGTGATCTGCAATGGCTTGACCCTTAATGGCCTTTAGTGTGATATAGGTGAGGTCAAATTCAGAGAGTAACAACTGCCACTTTGCTGTTCTGCCAGTTAAAGCTGGTTTCTCAAATAGATACTTCAAAGGGTCCATGCGGGATATCAATAAGGTGGAATGACTAAGGAAATAGTGCCTTAGTCTCTGAGTTGCCCATACTAAAGCACAACAAGTCTTCTCTAATGGAGAGTACTTTGCTTCATATTCTGTAAATTTCTTGCTTAGGTAGTAAATCGCCCTCTCCTTTCTGCCTGTATCGTCATGCTGTCCTAAGACACACCCCATTGATGTCTCCAAAACAGACAAGTATAAAATCAATGGTCTTCCTGGAGTGGGTGGTACTAGCACAGGTGGGTTCAATAAATACTCCTTTATTGTGTCAAAGGCTTCTTGGCAATCATTATTCCAGACTGTTGGGTTATTCTTTCTTAGAAGTTTGAAAATTGGTTCACAGATAGCGGTGAGCTGTGCTATGAACCGGCTTATGTACTGGATCATTCCAAGAAAACCCCGAACTTCCCTCTCGGTTCTAGGTGATGGCATTTCAATGATGGCTTTAGCTTTAGCTGGGTCAATCTCAATTCCCCTTCTGCTTACTATGAAGCCCAACAATTTTCCTGATGTAGCCCCAAAGACACATTTCGCAGGGTTAAGCCTTAGACTGTATTTCCTAAGCCGGTCAAATACTTTCTTCAAGTTGATCAAGTGGTCTTCTTCTTCACATGATTTGGCTATCATATCATCCACATAGACCTCCATCTCCTTATGGATCATATCATGGAATAAGGCTGTCATGGCCCTCTGGTAGGTTGCCCCAGCGTTCTTAAGTCTAAATGGCATGACAGTGTAGTGGAAGGTACCCCAAGGGGTGATAAAGGCTATCTTCTCTTGGTCTTCCTTAGCCATCTTGATCTGATTATAACCAGAAAATCCGTCCATGAATGAGAATAGACTATGTACAGCGGTGTTATCCACCAAGATGTCTATGTGTGGAAGTGGAAAGTCATCCTTTGGACTTGCCTTATTCAAATCTCTATAATCTACGCACATTCTGACCTTTCCATCCTTCTTTGGTACTGGCACTATATTTGCAAGCCATTCGGGGTATGTGGAAACTGCTAAGAATTCGGCTTGGAATTGCTTAACCACTTCATCTTTGACCTTTAGCGTCCATTCAGGTTTTAACCTTCTCAGTTTCTGCTTAACTGGCTTAGAGTCTGGTAGAATAGGTAGCCTGTGTACCACCATATCTGTGTCTAACCCTGGCATATCCCGATACGACCATGCAAACACATCTTCATAATCAGCCAAAAATCGTATCATTTCATCCCGCTGTACCTCAGATAGACATACCCCAATCTTCACTATTTTTGGGTCATCTTCGGTCCCTAGGTTGATTGATATGGTCTCTTCAATATTAGGTTGGACCTTTTTTTCATGACGCTCTAATTGATATGTGATTTCCTTTGGAACGTCGTTTTCTTCGTCCTCGGTCTCTTCTTCAACCCCCATTAGGTCAAAGTCGAGCTCAAGGTCGAAGTCATACTCATCCTGATCCAATTCCGTTTGTTTATATGGTTCATAAATGGTTTGGACCTTTTTGAAAACTTTATCTTTTCTAGAAAAAACTGAAAAATCTTTTTGTATTTTTTGAGAGCCTTCTACAAAATCTTTCCCTGAAGACGAAGGCTCATTAAAACCTTCAGGAAAAGGGCATTCCACTAATGGAGTTTTTTTTTTTGGAAGCCATGTCTGTTTGCCAAACAAACGCGGCTTCAAAAGTAAGGGGAGTTTCCTCCCAATTATTCAAAATGAAAGAATCTGGGGCAGGGATACAAGCCTGCTCCTCAAGCTCATGGTCTGCATCAGAGATCACCAGTACTGGGTGAGTTGCATCGTCTGTTTCTTTTGTAGGGCCAGTTCCAGATGGAACTTCTACTGCAGCCCAATCAATAAAAGGTAGCTCCTCTGCTACTTTTTCTTGGTTGCCTTCTGTCATGGCAAAGAATGCCCCTACGTCCTCAGAAAAGTCCTGCACCTGTTCTGCCTGTGGCCCAGGCCCACCAGATGCTTGTGGAGGTGGAGGTGGAACATATGGTTGTACCGTTGAGGGTTTGGATTTCTGGAATGGGTTGATATTGTAGTATGGAGGTTTGGCCTGATCCTCAGGAGGAGACAGCTGAATCATGTGAGACAGCTTAGGAAAAGTTTCCCTGATGTGCGGGAATTTCATAGCTTCTATCTGCCCCTGTTTTCTCCACTTCCTTGGCTTGGACCCCAATCCTGCTCTGTGAACCATCTTCTTAACCTGTACAGGTTCTATCCTTCCTTGCAGGTTAACCCCCAGACCTTTTCCAGGGTGAAAATGGTACTTTTCTAGCACATTCTTGACCATTTTTTCAGCACAGGTCAATTTTCCTTCTTTTTCCTGATACCCCCCAGGTATATAATTCACAGCTTCAAATTGGAAAGAGTGAAACGTCAACTTATCTGCAGTCACTTCCGTGTTAATACAGTGTACATCAGGGGACCACATGGGGGGAACCAAATTTTCGGCCAGGACGGTAATCACCTTTTGCCCTCTAATGTACTTGACTCTTTGGTGGAGGGTAGATGGTATGGCCCTAGCTGTATGAATCCACGGCCTTCCTAGGAGTAGGTTGAAGGCTGCAGGTATATCCATCACTTCAAATGTGATGTTGAAAATATACGGTCCAATTGTGACCGGCAGTTCAACCTCCCCAAGGGAGTGTGTTTTAGAGCTGTCAAATGCTCTTATAATTCTTCCATTTTGCTTTATTTTGTTTCGCTCCAGATTGAGCTTAACAAAGGTTACTAACGGGCAGACATTGAGGGCTGACCCATTGTCAATCAAGACCCGGGCTATCATGCAACCCTTACTGAGCACAGCAATGTGCAAAGGATCCACATGATGGTATCCTGCTGGACTAATTTCAGTTTCAGAAAAGGTTATGACATTATGGGATAAAATTTGACCAACCATCCGGCCTAGTTGGTCTGGTTCAATGCTTTTAGGCACATGGGCCCCCTGGAGTATCCTTAACAAGGAGTCCCTATGCTTTTCTGAATTTAACAATAGGCCCAGTATTGAGATCTGGGCAGGGACTTTGTTCAACTGCTCAATAACATTGAATTCACTCTTTTTTATGACCTTAATGAGGTCAGCAGCCTCACTGTCAACTACCTGAGGGGTATCTTCCCCTACCTTGGCATTTCCTTTATTTTTTTCTTCTTCTTTCTTTTATTTCTCTGTCTCTTTTTGTTTTTCTTCCACCCCTACACATTTTTCTGACCTCATCATGAGGTTTACTTCTTCCTTGCTTTCAACTGCAGGGCATGTAGTGGTAAATGCTTCACTATAGTTCCATGGTACAGCCGATTCAATGTAGGAAGGCTTAGGGACATTCACCACCAATGGGGGAAGTTTGGACTTGGCGATGGAAGTCTGAGTAATAGGAACATTAACAACCAATGGAGGGAGTTGTTTTGGTTGGGGGTTTGCAGAAGTGACTGATGCACTAAAGGGGTCACAATTTATGACCAATGGTGGCTTAGACTGAATGGGCGGAGTAAAAGTGGATGGATTGTAATTAATGGCCAACGGTGGCTTGGAGATGTTCATCTGGGCCATGAGGGATGAGACCCGGTCCAAAGACGAGCTAATGTTCTTTGCAGCACCCTCATTTCCCTTTGAAATCATATTTATTTCTTTGCCTTCACTTCTCCTGTCAAAATATACTTTGACCGTTGTCCCTATGGGAGCAATTAATTGAGATGGGTCAAAGGTTATTTTGTCAGAAGAGATGACTCCTATGACATTAGATGGACCTGCCCCGTGATGCTAGGGCAGTGGGTTTTGTCCGATATCGGTTCTTGGAGGATTGGGAGCCCCTGTATTGAAAGACAGAGTATTCTGGTCCAGTAAATCCTGAATAGCATGTTTCAAAGGCCAGCACTTGTCTGTAGGGTGCCCAGGTGCACCCATATGGTAATCACAAGTGGTGGAGGGGTCAAAATTTCTCCCCTTAGATGCATTCGGATTAGGCTCTCTTAAAGTGATATACCCTCCTTGCAATAAAGTGGGCAGCAATTGAGATGGAGTCATTGGAATAGGGGTGAAAACCCTATTCCTCCTTGCTGCAAAATAGGCATCCTTTTCTTCTTTGGTAAAAACCCTTTTTTGGTCTGAAGGTGCTGCTGGAACATTAACCCTCATGGGGGCCTGGGATGGTGGAGATGGAGTAGGAAAATGAGCGGGTACGTTGATTTGTATGGGCTTGTTAGGGCCAGATGATGGCTGTACCATGTTTACCTCACCCTCCTTCTTGTTCCCATTCTTTTTTGTCCCACTTCCTTTCTTTAGGTTGGGGTCCTGCTGGCTGACCATGGCAGAGTGGTCAATTATCTTACCTGACCTTATTCCGTCCTCAATTTGGTCGGCCACTTGAACCAAAGCTGCAAAATTAGTGGTGGTCTGACCCACCAAGTGGCTGTAGAATGGTTGACCCAAAGTGCTTATGAAAGTAGAAATCATTTCCTGTTCTAGCATGGGTGGCCTGACCTGGGAGGCCGTCTCCCTCCACCTCTTGGCATATTGCCTTACAGTCTCTTCCCTTCCTTTGCTCATTCTCATGACGTCGTACCTATCTGGCATGATCTCTGAATTGAACCGGTATTGAGCCAGGAAAGCATCGGCTAGGTCCTTCCATCTTTTGATCTTTCCATGGTCCAGAGTGGCGAACCATCTTAATGCGGTTCCAGTCAGGCTCCTTTGGAAAAGTTGGATCAAGATACCCTCATCCTGCCCGAACTGGCATAGGGCACCGCAATACAACTTTAGGTGGCTCATGGGGCATCCAGTGCCATCATACTTGTCCAGGTCTGGGCACTTAAACTTAGCCGGCAGGTTAACATTGGGGTATAGGCACAGGTCTTCAAAATTGGTGCCTCCAAAGTTGTTTACCCCTTTGACTTCCCTTAGTTCATCTTGGATCATTTCTAGCTTATGCATGAACTTTCTTTCAACCTCTTCCCTTATCCTTTCCTTTTCCTTAGCCTTGTTTGATTCAGCTGTCTCATCCCTGGTCAATATAGGTTCAGGGGTGGGTTCATAGACGGGTTCAGGAGTTGGTTGCACTGGAGGTGGAACGTTGACTTGGGGTGGAGGTGCAGGGTTGGATGTGGATGCCTGGTTCTGGGCCTGCATTTGTTGGGCCTGCACTTGTTGGGCCTGTACTGACAGTATGTTCTCTAGCATTCGGGCTAGTCCTACCACTTGTTCTTGGAGTAGAACAACATCTGGATGAGGAGCATCAACTTCATCTTCAATGGGATTCATGGCTCGAGCTCTTGATCTGGTTACAGGAGTTATGATTGCAAGTGTGTTAGTACCTGGTTACAAGATAAAGGAAAAATATCAGTGCCCAATTAATCTCATTCACATGCCTAGGAATGCCTATGTGCAAGCTGGGTGAACACGAGTTTGGATTTGTTTCTTTTCTTTATTTGCTTTTTTTTTTTTTTGAATTGTTGGAATATTCTAGGGCTTCCAACAGGTCCCACAAAAGAGAGAGAGATCTGAAATTCAAAGGCTTTCAGAGGCCCGGGGGTTTTTGAAAAAAGTCTGAAATTCAAAGGCTTTCAGAGGCCCAGGGATATTTTTGGAAAAGGTCTGAAATTCAGAGGCTTTCAGAGGCCCAGAAGTTTGATGAAAGTCTGAAATTCAAAGGCTTTCAGAGGCCCGGGATTTTTGATGAAAGTCTGAAATTCAAAGGCTTTCAGAGGCCCAGGGATATTTTGAAAAAAGTCTGAAATTCAAAGGCTTTCAGAGGCCCAAAAGTTCTGAAATTCAAAGGCTTTCAGAGGCCCAAAAGATCTGAAATTCAAAGGCTTTCAGAGGCCCAAAAGGTCTGAAATTCAAAGGCTTTCAGAGGCCCAAAAGAAAAAGGTCTGAAATCCAAAGGCTTTCAAAGGCCCAAAAGATCTGAAATTCAAAGGCTTTCAGAGGCCCAAAAGGTCTGAAATTCAAAGGCTTTCAGAGGCCCAAAAGAAAAAGGTCTGAAATTCAAAGGCTTTCAGAGGCCCAAAAGATCTGAAATTCAAAGGCTTTCAGAGGCCCAAAAGGAAAAAGGTCTGAAATTCAAAGGCTTCCAGAGGCCCAAAAGATCTGAAATTCAAAGGCTTTCAGAGGCCCAAAAGGAAAAGGTCTGAAATTCAAAGGCTTTCAGAGGCCCAAAAGGAAAAAGGTCTGAAATTCAAAGGCTTTCAGAGGCCCAGGGATATTTTGAAAAATCTGAAATTCAAAGGCTTTCAGAGGCCCAGGGATGTTTTGAAAAATCTGAAATTCAAAGGCTTTCAGAGGCCCAGGGATATTTTGAAAAATCTGAAATTCAAAGGCTTGCAGAGGCCCAAGGAACCTTTCTCTCACATTTTTTTTGAAGCATTTTATTCAAACTTGTTTCCCTTTATCATTATTTAAAGGTTAAAAGAATATTTTAGTGGGAAAAACTGATTAAAGTTGAATATCCCGAGAAAACCGTATACACAGTACGGTCCAGCCCTGCCCGTATTCAAATTACGAGCCTGCTGTGACCGTATGTAATACACGGGCGAGCCTAGCCCGTATAACCAATACGGGCAAGCCCAGCCCGTGTACTAAATGCGGTTTTACGGAACCCTGTTATATTTTTCCAGTTTTTAGTGGTTTGATCACTTTAATTGTTTATCCAAACATACGGTTCACCCAGTACAGAGCTCCTAAACTGTCCCAAAGTGGACTTTGGCCTTTTTGCTAAAACACATGCTTAGGAGGGCACATGTACCCTTTGAATTGACACCATACTCAAGAATTTGGTACCCTTTTGTTGCCTCTTGTATGCACATTGGGTAGGATTGATTCTAAACAGAGTTAGAAACTCTTCCTATGGGCTGCACCAATTTTAGAAAATATGCATATTTTGGGACCAATTTTATCCCGAACCAATGGGCACCATGACACCCCTATGACATGAAAATAATGCAAAACAATAGGATTACCTTGTTACCTTGTTTACCTTCAATATGGCATCCGCATTATGCCCTGGTTTGTAAGCCATGCACACGGCCTTCCCACAATCATACAAACCCATATTCCTACGTAATTGTGTATTTTAGCCAAAAACGTGTAACTCCACCTTCAAGCGTAGGGGTTTTGGGTTTTGGCTTAATGGCAACTTAGCACTCAAGCCTAGTGATGACCAGAATCCCAGATCCACGTTATCATCACATCATTAGCTCAAAGTTCTAAGGTGAATGTTTTCACTTTCGCTTTCCGAAGTATGGACCTCGTTGCGCCAAGCTACACACATTCGGGTTCAACTTCCTATAGGTTAAGCGTAGGCTGTGTAAAAGTAAAAGGTGCACAGTGCATTGTAAAAATAGGGTGCATTCACAACGTCCCAAACCCTTGCCACTCTTTTCGCAGCCATGCAGAAACAAACCAAGGCATAATAGGAAAGCATATTTAAAATAAACAAGTAAATAAAGCAATCCTATAGCACCTAAACATGCTTATAAAAATCATCCAAATCATGTCAACATATGCTCATATTATATATCCAAGATACACCATAGAAAGCATGCTGAAAATTAGAACATGCATATTAAAATACAGCAAGGAATAAGCATGGTTTATCAAAATAAACCTCCCCTACGTATGTTTCTAGAAACAATCCTTTAAATTAGAATTAAGCATGTTTCTACCCCCATGAATTCTTAAGCAATAAATCAGATTTACGACCTATCCCACATGCTTAAGAACACCAAACAGCAAGCAAAACAAAGACATGCTAAAAACACAAAATAGCAAGCAAATCAAAAAGTCAAAAACATGAACAAACACAAAAAAGGCTCAAATCCACAAGTCCCCAGCAGAGTCGCCAGTTGTGAGACATGGGAAAAAATCAATCTAATGATTTCCTCTATCATCACACGGGATTATATAACAAAGAGTCGCCACCATTCAATTTAGGTGTGAATGGACACCAAAATATTAAATAAGCACAAAAGGCAAATTTTAGGGCAAAATATCCCTCCTAAAAAAAACAACCAGAGATGGGTAAGGGGATTAAGTTATGAATAGGGGAAGGTGTTAGGCACCCCTATTCATCCACACAAGATGGTTGCCAGGTATTGTTCATGTTTAAAATAAAGGAAAAAGCTTGCTATAAAATCCATGAAAAATCACAAAAAAAGACAAAAATTGTATGGTTTTTTCATATGAATAGTCTGATTGATCCAGAACTTTCCAATATGATCATACCATTCCTAGGGTTTCATGATCAAAACAAAATTAAGATAAAATCAATTAAAATCAATTTAAAGTGAAAAATCCAAAAATCTGGCTTCAAGTCAAAATTCTAGAAATCTAGAAAAATATGATTTTTGTAAAATATTTCAAAATTGAACTTGAATAGTCTAGGACATAGATAAAGTCCAAATTTCACATTAAATCTGAAAATCAAAACCAAAAATATCCACATTAATGAAAAACACCAAAAGGGGAGAATTTAGACCGTAGGGTCTTCTCTCAATAATGAAAAACAATTTAAAAACCATATCATGAAACCCTAATATTTACTTTTAGGCTTTTGGATTCAGATCTACCATATTGATCATGATAGATCCAAGATCTTAGCCTAAAACCACAAAAATCACGAAAACAGTGCTGTAGGTGCAAAAGTGGCAAAAATCCAAATTTTGGAAAAAAGTGGGGATCTCATGCTATAAACATCATAGATTCATGTTATTCATTCAGATATATCATAAAAAGCATTAAAACATGATCAAGATATTCAAAACAGCCACATCTCACAGATTAGAGCACATGGGGGTCTACCCTACGGATCCACCTGTTCCCCTTTCCCCTAGTTCTCTCTTCACGTTTTACGGCTAGAGAGACTCTTGAGGTACTTAGAGATAGGTTTGGTTACACAAACACAATCAAAGGCTTTATTCTATGAAAAAGACAAAAAAACAGATATGGGGTTCTATTCTAGGGATCCACCTGTTCCCCTTTCCCTTAGTTCTCTCTTCACGTTTTACGGCTAGAGAGACCCTTGAGGTACTTGGAGACAAGTTTAGGAATACAAGTACAGATATGGCCTTATTCTACAGCAATAGAGATGATCCTATTACTTCAAGAAGGGGACGGTAACACAAAGTTCTTCCATGCTTCTCTGCAAGTCCAAAAGCACAAGAATTTGTTGTCAGGAAATGGTTGGTTTTCTGACAACCCTAGTATCCAGGATGAAGCTGTCACTTTCTTTTCGAATTGCTTCACTTCCTCTACTCACTCTATTAATGAATCCATGGACTTCATCCCTAACATTCTGGATCACAATGCAAATGTGAAGCTCACGGTGCCTCCCTCGATTGAGGAAATTAAGATAGCCACTTTTGATCTTTGCCCAGACAGCGCTCCAGGTCCAGATGGCTTTACGGGTTGGTTCTTTCAAAGCTGTTGGGACATTATAGCTGATGACTTACTGGCGGCAGTTACTGAATTTTTCAATGGAGGCAATCTTCCCATCTCATTCACTGCATCTCACATTGCGCTTATTCCCAAGGTGGATCAGCCAGGTTCCTTTTCGGACTTTCGCCCTATCAGCCTTTGAAACTTTTCGTATAAGATTATTGCTAAGATTTTGGCTTCCAGGCTGTCGGGTGTTCTTCCTAGTATTATCAGCAGAGAGCAGAGTGCTTTTGTTAAAGGGAGAAACATATCAGACAGTATCTCTCTTGCCCATGAGATGTGTCAGGACCTCAACAGAAAATGCTTGGGAAGCAACATTATAATTAAGCTTGATATGGCCAAGGCTTTTGATAGAATGGAGTGGGATTTCCTCTTGGAAGTTTGCAAAAGGTTTGGTTTCTCTAATTCTTGGTGTAATCTCATCTTTCGATGCCTTAATAACTGTTGGTTCAGTGTTCTATTAAAGGGTTCAGCTTGTGGCTTCTTTAAATCATCTCGTGGCCTCCGTCAAGGGGATCCTCTATCCCTTTTGCTCTTCATCATAGCTGAAGAGGTTCTTAGCATAGGGGTGCTCTCTCTGGTTCAGGAAGGCTCTATTGGCTGCTACCATACAGGTAGAATGCCTGTCCGTGTTTCCCACATTTTGTTTGCAGACGATGTGCTAATTTTCTCAAATGGGAAAAGATCTTCTATGGTTAATCTTCTAAAGTTTCTCAACGCTTATGAGGAAGCTTCGGGTCAATCAGTAAATAAGTCCAAGAGCTGTCTCATTGCATCCAACAAAATATCTCCTACTAGATTGGATATGCTTCAGTCCCTCTCTGGTTTCAGAAAGGTCAGTTTGCCAATTAAATATTTGGGGGTCCCTTTATTTCATGGAAGAGCATCTCTACCCATGTTTTCTAAAGTTCTTGAGAAGATTCAAAAGCGTATCAGTGGCTGGAAATCCAAACTCTTGTCTCATGGTGGGAAACTGACACTCATTCAAAGTGTCTTGTCTAGCATTCCAATCCATTCTTTATCCGCTATCCCTCTTCCTAAAGCTGCCTTGAAAAGAATCGACGGTCTATTTGCTAACTTCTTCTGGGGAGAGAGCCCTGAACATGGGGTCAAGAAGCACTGGTTAAGATGGGACAGAATTGCAATGCCCAAAGCAGAAGGTGGTCTGGACGTTAAGTCTATTGCAGAAGTCATGAAGAGTCTTCACATAAAGATGGGATGGAGGGTTCTCTATGGGGAAAGCCTATGGGCAGTGTAAGCACCTCATTTTTGCGCTCCCGGAAGTGCCGGAAATGCAAAACCCTGCTAAAAAGTCAAACCCTGAAGGGTCGAAAGTTTACCTTTCGAATAAATGAAATCTGGCTACCTTGTTGTATCTCAATGGATAGAGAATCCTGACACGAGTCCAACGCAACTGAGTTTGCTGGAATCAGAGTCCGGGTGAAGGTTCTGTGGGCCGGTCAAACTTGAAAATGAGCCGAGAGTTGACTTTTCCTCAATTTCCGTGCCAAGTACCTTGCTCTATACCATTGGATAGAGAATCCTGACATGAGTCCAACGCAACTGAGTTTGCTGGAATCAGAGTCCGGGTGAAGGTTCTGTGGGCCGGTCAAACTTGAAAATGAGCCAAGAGTTGACTTTTCCTCGATTTCCGTGCCAAGTACCTTGCTCTATACCATTGGATAGAGGACTTCGATACGATTCCAACACAATTGAGTTTGCTCAAATCGGAGTCCGGATGAAAAAGATATGAACAGTCAAAGCTAGGGGAATTTCTGAATTTTTGGCAATGCCACATAGGATGCCACGTGTGCGCATGGGGGCTCCACATAGGATGCCACGTGGACTCAATGAGGGCTGCACACGTGGCACCTCCTAACCCTTCACCTCCCAACCCTTCACTTCCCCATGAAACCCTTCATGTCCCCATAAAGAGTCTTCATTTCCCCATGAGACTCTTGGTTCCCCATGAGTCTCTTCACTTCCCAACCAATCCTCCACCTCCCATTAACCCTTCACCTCCCCAACACAAACAACCCTCTCTCCATCTTACACATGTCACCTCCCCAATAAAAATCCTCCACCTCCCATTAACCCTTGACCTCCCCCAACCTTTCCTCTCCACATGGCAACCATCCACTTCCTCAAGAGAAAAACCCTTGACCTCCCATCACCTTTCCTCTCCACATGGCAACCCTCCACTTCCCCAAGAGAAAACCCCTTGACCTCCCCCAACCTTTCCCCTCCACATGGCAACCATCCACCTCCCCAATGAGTCTCTTCACTTCCCCATGCAACCCTTCATCTCCCATGGTATAAAAACCATTTTATTTCCAACACAAGAGGAGATCACCATTTGGACCCCTTTTTTCCCATTCTCTCCCAAGCTATCCCACCCTCTCTATCTCTCCCATTCGTCCCCTCCAACAGAAAAGAAAATCTCTCCCATCTCTCCAACCTCTCTCCAAGAAAACCCACTCCAATCCCATCTCAAGCCTTGAAACCCCACAAAAAACCTCTTCTAATCACTTCTCTACACATCTCTCTTCCTTCTAAACACTAAAGGAGATCTTTGGAGTGCATTTGGAGAAGAGGAAGTGCTGCTCAAGAGCTGCTCCAGCCGTGCCTTGGCTTCAAGAGGAGGTTAGCACAATCCAAAGAAAGTTCTGAAGCCCTAGGTGAGTTCCTTGGCACCCTTTGTTGAACATACTTAAAAATAAATGAAATATGAGCATTTCCATTCTTTTTTATGCCATGTGCCTACTGTTCTCCCATGTTAGGATTTGTTGGTTCATTTTATTTTATTTTTTTGTATATTAACTCCCATGGTAAGGGGAGGGCTTGTGTTCAATCGGAAAGGAGAGAAAGGGGCTACTCATGATCCTTTAAGTGTCATTTTTCAGCATATGTTTTCTTTTCTTTGTTTGTTTATTGCTATTATTTATACGGGGGAGCATGTTCCCTCTCTTATTCTTTAATCCCATGTATCCCAGGTGTAACGCCCCCTTCTCTTCCCTTCTTCAATTAGTTTGGTTTCGTTGCTCATGATCGTCTAAAAGGTCTAGTTTCATGTCTTGCTGGAGGTGTGCTTTGAAGTTGCATGTTTTCGTCAAGATCTTGTTTTAGTGTTTCTTTTTGACATTGCTAGAGGCGCCATGCATGTTAGGATTTGATGAGCATCTAGTTATTACTGTCTCTACATGCTTGATTAGGTTTCTGTGCTTACAAGCTATTATTTTTTGATCACCAAAAGTCAGCCCCATGGGATCATGTTGCTGAAGGTGTACGTACTTCTTTAGTACCAAGGAAGCACCTATAAGCTTCATTCATTGTGTTTATTTGATAAATCTGCTGCTGTTTATCATTTGAGTTGTTTGTGGTGTTAGCATGCAACCTCCCCAGCCATTGCCATACTCCCACTCCCACTGTTGGGTGGATGTTCCACCTATCCCCATGACCACAATTTGCAAGCCTTTGCATGCCCACTTAACTTGCTTTAAGTTGCTGTTTTCTCGTGTGTTGAAATGCAACCCTCCTCCAGCCATGATTATGATCCTCATATCCTTAAGTGATTGCTGTCCCAGCAAATTTAGAAACCCCAAACCATCATGTTGTGGTGTTGGAGATTAACTTGTTAGCCAAAAATCCCAAAGGAGTCACCCAAGGGAGAGAACCCCAAACCTAAACCAATGTGGGCCCACTCAGGGGCCCACATGACCTATAGAAAACCTCCTAGGAAGCCCATGAAACCACCCCCATTGCAAAACCCTTAAAATGCATTTTTATGTGTGATCTTTGATTTTCATTGATTTGAATAATCTCATAACTAAACCAAATGAACCAATAGGGTTTCCGGGTCACCCGGAAACCCAACATGGTACCTGGACCATCGGTCCAACTTGGAACACTAGTGGGCCTTCCAACGGGGCCCACCAAGTCCAATAAATCGGAAAGCATGCAAATAAGCAAGATTAGGTGAAATCAACCAATCAAATCGGATGGGCCAAACCCAATGCGGCCCACCCAGACTTTGTTTGTGGAATGATGTTTTGAATTGTATGGTTTGGCCGAGACCAAGGGCAAAGGCCTATCGGGCCCGCCAAAGCCCACCAACCAATCAAGTAAGGGTTCAAAACCCTGACCTCACTTAACTTGGGCTTTCAAGCCTAAGAATTGAACTATGGGCCCCAAGCCCAATGTCCAACCCATTTTTGAAGGAACTAAATAAAGATAAGTTAAACCTATTTTGGCAACCCACATGGGGGCCCACTCAGGGGCCCGCAAACCAGTACCGACCCACTTCTGACATGAAAATTACTTAAGTTCCAAACTTAAACCTTAACATAAAATCAATTCATTTCACCTAAGCCCACAGGGCCTCCTAGGCTTAGACAGAGGCCCACATGGGTACATGGGCTTACCCAAGCCCACCAAGGACACCGTGGACCTTCCAACGGGGCCCACACCATCAGACTCAGATCACCTAATTTAAGCAAAATAAAATCAACTAAAGGGACCCACACCAACTCTGGCAGGACCTAACTAAAATGGCATGCTGGATTAGGAATCGGGTGAGAACCAAAATAAAGCTGACTCAGACCAGGGAACCCACGGGACCCGTCATTCGACGGGGCGGACTGGGGTGTCTATGGACTTCCCCAGACCGCAACCGAGACCTGCCTCAGAATCTCAAGCCGCAGATCAAACCAATAGATAAGATTAGGCACCCAGGTGTCCGCCTGCACCCCATCAGGCGGTGGCGACTCCGTTTTCCTGTTTTCTACCAGTGCGACCGTTTTTCAGGCGCGCACAGCCTGGCGACTCTGCTGGGGACCACTCAGCCCAGTAGGACCCTGTTTAGCTTGAGTCAGCTTAAGAGGGATTTAGTTGATGTTTTAGGACTTTTTACTATCTTTGTTAGTAAAATGTAGAATACGCGTAACTACGTATTCTGGGGAGTCCTGACAAACGGACATGATAATCGCCTAAGGCAAGTGGTTTTTAATGGGACCGTTGTGACCCTTCCACTTACCTGGGGACTCTCCCGGAACTTCGTATTGCGTGCCATTCTGCACTTTACTATGGAAAGATGGCAAAAATTCCTTTATCAACTAAATTCAAACAAAACTCACCCGTATAGACACAGCACATAGCCCAACTACACACAAGGGCACGCCACCACACCGTGGTTGGATTTTTTAATTTCCTGCACCTATGTGAATAAACTGCGTGGGGTGACACGCACGAGGGAGGCTGCGTGGATGATCCGACCTTGAATAGACGAGCGACTCGGATACTGCTACTTCTTTACCAAGACTTAGACCTCTTTAGCAGCCTACCCTTCTTATTACTATGAACTGATCTTTGGGATGGTATTAGCACCTACGCTCCCGTGGCTTGCCGGGGAAAGCAGGGTAAACCCATCCCCCCAGTTTTCTGGAGTCCATTAGCACCACTGGTTTCTTGCCGTGGCACGCGAGGATCCAGTACTGGTCCAGACCCTTGTAGGCTTATGTCTCGGGCTGGGTATCCTTCCCCACCTAACGTTTCTGAATGAACCTCGCGTTGAGCATGAGAGGGTGAGTAGGATGTGAATGATGAATAAAATCGGAATAAAATCCAGAGTCCATTAGGGGTAGCAACCCCCGCTTTTTGCATACAAAATTGAGTAAACCCTAGATTCCGGGCTACCTCAGCCCTAATTTAGGAAGCTAACCTAACTTCGATCAGGGGAACCACCCCAAATCCATGCATTGAGTCCTGTATGCTATGGGTCTTGACCCATTAGAGTCCGCTGGGAGCACTTTAAGTCCAGATTGGTCTTTTAGAGCAGATGAAAGCCGGCCAGATCAGACAAACAGATGAAAGCAGGCCAGATCAGAACAAGGGCACTAAACCCTAGATCTAGGAATTTTTAGCCTACCCGCTTGGAAGGCAATTTGTACCCTCCCTTTTGGCTCCCAACAGCCTTAAGGATGAATTCTTTACAGATTTGTAAATATTTTTGTAAACCTTCACCCTCGATGGCAAGTTGTAATTTTTGCTATGGTCCGACACCGGAAGCAGATGAAAGAACAGATGAAAGATAGAAAAGACTGATCAGGACTTGAGTGTGCTCCTCTACACAAGTATGTCTAGGAGTCGCGCCTTCACTGGTGCCAACCCTTAGACCCACACACCATGTGTGCTTAAGATTAATTCCGCATTGCTTTATCTTTTGCTTTATTCTGTGAAGCATGTTAGAACTGCTAAGTAGATAGCCATTTTACTTACGATTATGCATACTTTAGGACTAATTGAGAAGTTTGGTGTGGAACCTTAAACTGATTTGGAATTTCGATTGGATAGTTGGCATGGCATCGTCATCCTCATCTGAGAGAATCCGCTTCCCTAGAATAGAGAAGTGCGCCTGGGATACCCCTGGATCCGTTCTTGGACAAGGCAGCTCCAAGGGAGTGAGCAGATTGAATGGGAGCACAAATACCGTATGGGACAGACTTTGTCCCTGTTAAATGTGCCGATCAACTGGGATATGATCCAAGCAGCCTTGCTTTTCTGGGATCCCCAGCTTTCAGTGTTTCGATTCGGGATCAACGAGTTGACTCCCACAAGTTGAGGAACTTGACCTGTTCCTCCGATTTCGCGACTTAGGAGAACCCGCTAGGCCAAGTCTCAAAGAAAGCTACAAGAATGAAGCTTGCGTTTTCTTTGGCCTCTCAAGGGGAGAATTCCAGACCTTAGGAGGTGACAAATCATTTACTCGGGTCTCTAAAGCATTCTTAGCTGAGAAAATGAGAAAAAAAAGCAGGAAAGACCCCGAGCTTGGTTTGACACCTTCACCCTTGTGGTTCTGTCGCAAATCTTCTTTCCAACTGGGGGAGACACCATTAATTTGGCCCTCATGGAAATTGTGGATCAACTTAAGACGGGGTACCGAATCATGCCACTGATCCTAGCTCAACTGTTCCATTCCCTGACTTTGTCCAAAAACGGAACCCGGAGGTTTCAAGGGTGCGCTCCCCTTCTCCACATTTGGCTGCAAGACCACCTGATGGTGTCATCACCCGTCAGTGCATATTACAAGGCAACCGGCGACAA
This sequence comes from Buxus sempervirens, assembly GCA_947561395.2. Classification (NCBI taxonomy): domain Eukaryota; kingdom Viridiplantae; phylum Streptophyta; class Magnoliopsida; order Buxales; family Buxaceae; genus Buxus; species Buxus sempervirens. The sequence goes on along the minus strand of OX387183.1, from coordinate 1,311,174 downwards.
TATCCATTGGTTGGCTCAAAGAGAGATCAAACCAGACCTACCCGCTCGTGAGGATTGGTTTAACCACTTTCTCCACCTGAAGGGAGAAACAGACATTAGATGGTGGGGTACATACAACATCCCTTACACCCCCATCATAGCTTTCAAGAAAAGAGAGGGACTTGCCTTGATAGGCCTTACCCAGGCCGTGCCGTACTATCCGATTCGGGTTCTGAGACAGTTTGGGAAATCGCAGGGAATCCCGATCCAGGACAACCTGAGCGGTTTGATTGGTCCACTCACTAAGGGACTGAGGACACAGTTGCTGGTAGAGTTGAAGACGGTGTGCGTATACCGGGAGGACGTCTTCACCGAATTACACTTTCGAGACTACGAGCAGTGGATAGCTCGGGAATTTGGCCACGACGGCCCCCCACCTCTTCAGCCTGTCGCTTCAAGCGACATTCCAGTTCCGCCCCCTAACACATATAGGGACAGGGTGGCCGAACTGCAAGAGACTCACTCCCGTATCCATTTAGCTTACGTGGATTCGGAACGGGAGAGTAGGCAGGCCAATACGGCCTTGCAACATGAATTGGACTTGGTGCGCAAACGCGCTGAGGAGGACCGACGTCTGCGGAACAAGCTTCTGCGCGCCTTGAGGAGGCAAGACGTGTCCTCCCACTATGATGATGACCAACCTAGCTAGACTTTGGTTTTGTTGTTTTTCTTTTTTTTATGAATATGCTAATGTACTGTGAGCCGCTGTGGCACTTTTTTTTATTAAGCATGAATTGCCTTTCTATTCTATTATGTGTTCAAACTTAACAAAACAAGAACCTGAAATAAAAGAACTAGTTCCCTCAAAAAGGGCAACTCAGTCTCCAATAGACCATCTCTCTCAATCAATTGTAGAATTTCTGGTCGCTGCGACCCCAACTCTTTTAATGGCATCTTTCTCATTGAGATCCTGAAACCCAGCAAGTGTTTAAAAAACCCAAGAATTTGAGCTCAGATCACACCCGTCTGCATCTTCCCCAAGATCATTCGGTCGAATTTCCTTAGGGCACCGAAGCCGCAGACGGATGAGTCGGATATTGGTGGAGGAGCGTCCTGGCATAGCCTACCCCATTTAGTGGCACCGAAGCCGCCGACGGATGAGTCGGATATTGGTGGAGGAGCGTCCTGGCATAGCCTACCCCATTTAGTGACACCAAAGCCGCCGGTGAGTGAATCGGATATTGGCTGCGGAGCGTCCGGGTACTACTAGCCGAATTCTTAGGGCACCGAAACCGCCGACGGATGAGTCGGATATTGGTGGAGGAGCGTCCTGGCATAGCCTACCCCATTTAGTGACACCAAAGCCGCCGGTGAGTGAATCGGATATTGGCTGCGGAGCGTCCGGGTACTACTAGCCGAATTCTTAGGGCACCGAAACCGCCGAAGGATGAGTCGGATATTGGTGGAGGAGCATCCTGGCATAGTGACACCAAAGCCACCAGTGATTGAATCGGATATTGGCTGCGGAGCTTCCGGGTACTACTAGCCGAATCCTTTAGGGCACCGAAACCGCCCACGGATGAGTTGGATATTGGTGGAGGAGCGTCCTGGCATAGCCTACCCCTTTTGTGGCACCAAAGCCGCCGGTGATTGAATCGGATATTGGCTGCGGAACGTTTGGGTACTACTAGCCGAATTCTCAGTTTGCCAAAGCCGTTGACGGATGAGTCGGACGTAGCTAAAGCAACCCTGAGTGCTGCCTTATCAGCCCCCTTCTTTGGCCATGTGTGGTCCAGCCTTGTGATTCTGAGCTCAACAGAAAAAAAAACCCAGTTTTTAAAAAGGGGTTCCCTTCCCTTGTTGTGTTAAAAGCGACTAAAATAGACCAGTTAAACTGGGTTCTCTTCCCCAGGTACCTGCGGGTATCTAAAATAGACCAGGTTCATAGGGTTCCCTTTCCCAGCTGCATCCGTACAGCTAAAATAGACCAGTATCCATAAAATTAGGGTTCCTTTCCCAGGTACCTATGGGTTACCTAAAACAGATCAGTTGAAAAAAGTTTAGGTTCTCTTCCCTTGCCACCTACGGGTAGCTAAAATAGATTCAGTCCTTAGGGTTCTCTTCCCCGGTTGTCTTAGAATAGCCAAAATAGATCAGTCTTTAGAAGTCACTTAGGGTTCTCTTCCCCGGGTACTTGCGGGTACCTAAAATAGATCAGTTTAATCAAAGTTCAGGTTCTCTTCCCTTGTTGCCTTAGGGTAGCTAAAATAGATCAGTGAACTCAAATCCAATCAAGAAATCAGCATAAATCAAATAAACAAGTTATGTCAAATAAATTGCAATGAATGATTCATGTGAATTGCACTAATGCCTGCGAATTGCTACTAGGTACCCAAAATTGCTTTCAGAAGTCCGTACCTGCTAAGATCGAGGAGAAGGCTCGAAATGGACCGACAAGGAGAGCAGACGCCGCCAGGGCAGCATCCGGCAGAACCTAGTCACGCACAAGTAGTCAGTGAGATGCAACAGAGAATTGACGGCATGAGTTCCATCATTCAGGAACTAATGGCTGAGCTGAGGGAGTTAAGACAGGCCCCACCAGTGGCACCAGTCGCCCAGCAACCGCCACAAGTAGAAGTGGCACCACCACCACGCCCGGCCAACCCCCCTCCCCTAGCACCACCACCACCACCGGCGGTGCCATTCCATATTCCCCAACCAGATCAGCTTCTGCCTGCCCAACTAGGGCAAGGTGATGAGGATTGGTACAGGGCCCAGGAGATACAGTTTGAGGAAAAGCTGACAGCAGTGAGAGAAGAGAACAGGGCAGAGATGGCCACCTTGAAGGAACAGCTCAAACAACTCCAACCAAGCACAGTGCAGAGTGAGGCTACCCTGGAAAGCCTCTGCTTCTTTTCAGACATCCAACTCCCGGCCAAGTTCAAGTGCCCTGAGTTACACCAGTTCGATGGCACCGGGTGCCCACTAAACCACTTGAGGTCGTACTCAGGCGACATGTGTCAGTACGCTAAAGAAGAACGGATCATGGTGCAGTTCTTCCAGAAGTCATTAACTGGGACCGCTTACTCCTGGTTCTTGAGTTTGGATAAGGGTAAGATCAAGACATGGAATGATCTGGCAGCTGTTTTCATCCAGCAGTACCGCCTGAACAGTCAAATTGTGCAGACTAGGGCAGAGTTGCAGAGGCTGGCTAAGAAGAGCCAGGAATCAGTGAGAGAATATGCCAAGCACCGGAAGGAGCTGGCAGCATTAGTGCAGCCACCATTGCTAGAGCAAGAAATGACGTCGTTGTTCATTGCGTCATTAGGTCAGCCCTTCTTCTCTCTGCTGCTAGGGCAGAGCACGTCGAATTTCAATGATCTGATCCTGACGGCGGATCGAATAGAGGATGCAGTAAGAGCTGGAAAGAGTGCCCCACCAAGAAGGCCTGTGACTGGGCAAACTAGCAGAAATCAGGGGCAGGAGCCCAAAAGGCAAGAGCAGCAAGCTGTGAACTATGTATACTCGGCACAGCCCCACCATTTCTCCCAAAGACCAGAGGCGGTGGCACCCCAAGGAACAGGGCAGGCTGCCTACCAAGGGGTAAGAAGGACGAGAGAAGAAATGGAAGCTAGGATGAAGCGGGTCTTCACTCCACTCCCGTATGCACCAGCAGAGTTGCTGCCTACTTTGTTGAAGAAGGGGTATGTGCAAGTCAAGCCCCCGAACCCCAGGTTGGTCAATGCTAGGAGCTACAATGCAGCCGAGCGGTGCGAGTACCACTCCGGTGCCCCAGGGCATCACACTAATCGGTGCTGGGACCTAAGGCACGATATCCAGGACTTGATTGATAGCAAGCGCATCACGGTTGACCCCCTGGCACCACCCGCCCAGACTCCAGCGGCCGGTGTAATTACCAATCCTCTCCCAGATCACTCAAAGGCCTCTACTAGTAGAACGGCAAATCAGGTAAGCAGTGATCAAAGCACCGGGCAGTTCGACCCTTCTACACTTATTGGCCGGCCAGGGCAGACAGTGAGGGTACGACTTCAAGCAGAAGCCCCCTTGACGGCAATTATGGTTGAGAAGGATACAGACGCCTACATCTGTGTTATAGAGGATGAACCTCAGAGCAGTGAGGAAGTCACGGGGCCGTGGAACCCGGTACAGTGCGGATGGATCAGGGACTCCCCATCCCCTCCACGCAGAGAAGGAATCGGTAGTTCCGAAGGACCCTGGTTCCGAAATGGGCCACAGGACACGGACGTGTCAGTGGGTAGTTCAAGGGTACCCCCGCAGATGTCTACCGAATGGCCACCCGAGTATATGTCTGCGACATCCGAGCCGGACCTACAATCCCTCATCGATCTCCTATCAGCGGAACCGAGTTCAGAATCTTCTTCCCACGGCACGTCTGAATGGTTCGTCCCCCCTCATGCCACGGAAGAAGAAGAACCACCATCCACTCCTGAACTTGCAACCCTGCTTGATCCGTATGAGAGTTCAGACGAGTCCCCTGATACGGACTCAGAAGACACATCGGCAGAAGAAAGTAGGGCAGTGAACGTTATCGAAGGAGATGGCAGTGACTTCCCTACTGATCTCCCTCTGGTGCACTTCCACGCACCCACAGACCAAGAGTTTTTCTACCCCACCCCTCTCGCCAACCCCTCCGCCCTTAACATCCACGAAATCATGGACTCGCCTCCACAAGACCCCTTCCACCTTTCATTCGAACCACCCACACTGAATCTTTCAAAGCTCAACCTGGAGCCGCCCTCGTACAAGGCCGCACCCCACCTTACCCCACCCAATCTTTCCACCATCAAGCCACCTCCACAACCACCATTGAAGCAGAAATCGACCGAATCACCCGATCTGGTCGATACGTAAACATCGATCCCCCATCCGCACCAGAGGGAGCAGAAGCAGAAGCTGAAGCAAAAAGGAAAGAAAAAGGGAAGGACGTGGTTACAGAATTGCCACCGACCCTCAAGGAAAGGGAAGGGCTACAGAGGAGGAGGTCACAGATTTGCACCACAGCATCTACACTCCCGGGTATGATCTCCTCCAGCAGTTGAACAAGGTACCCGCCCAGATCTCCATAATGAGGCTTCTGATCGACTCAGAGAAGCACCGGGCAGTGCTAATGAGGGTCCTGGGCGATGCACACGTACCAACGGATATCGATCCTGAGCAGCTAGGGGCAGTGGTGTCAGTGATCATGGCACCCCAGGCAATCTCTTTCTCTGCAGCGGATCTGCCACCGGAGGGTTGTGACCATGCTGAGCCACTTTATATAACTGTGAAGTGTGTTGATCTCATTGTAAAGCGAGCCATGATCGACAATGGGTCAGCGTTGAATATATGCCCAATGAGGACATTCCATAGCTTACAATTGAGCCCTACCATGATCAAGCCAAGTGGGCACAACGTCAGAGGCTTTGACAACGCCTGAAGGGATTCACTGGGAGAGGTCACTTTGGTGATCATAATTGCAGACAGGCCCTTTACCATGGAGTTTGAACTCATGGACATCAACGCCTCATTCAATCTGCTGATCGGGAGGCCTTGGCTGCATCAGGTAGGAGCAGTATCTTCCACACTGCACAGGATGGTCCGGTTCGTATCAGGCAACGAACTTATAACAGTACATGCTGAGGACCACCGAGAGTTCGAAAGGGTCGGAGTACCCTATGTGGATTATGAGTTACCCACCACACTCAATTTCCGAGCTGTGGAGATGGTGCAGGTGAATCATATCCCTGAGTCTAAAAGGGGGCGAAGACTCTCGAAAAGGCAAAGAAAGAACATGTTTAGTGCCGCTGATTGCGCAGACTGGGGTCTCAGAGCCGGTGATGGACTGGGCAAGTATAAGCAGGGAATTAAGGCAGCCATCCAACCTTATGGGCAGACTACTGGGTTTGGACTGGGGTTCAAGCCGCAGCCGGAAGACTACTCCCGACTCCTGGGGAACCGTGCCGAAAGGAAAAGAGCCAGAGTTGAAGGTAGGGATCCGCATTGGCCGATCTGTGTGCATGGTGAGCTGTATCATCACTTCGCCAATATGGAGCGTGAAGCGGCTCAGTCCCTCAAAAACATCATTCCGCAGGGATGGGGCGACGAGTTTGAGGACACCCCAGATACGGAAGAAGACTATTTGGAAGGACTAGCACAGATGCTTTGGGAAGAACCGCCAACCCTAGAAATGATCGGAAATGCAGTGGAGGTGGACCCGCTAGCACTGGAAGGGTCGCCAGATAATGTGCCAGCGTTGGTCGCTCTAGAATCTGTTGATGAAGTTACCGTGGCTTTCCCTCCACCAGAAGAGCCGTTCATCCTTGAGGGAATACCTGTCTCACCTGCAATCGCAGTTGAAGCACCGCCGCCTGCTCCCGTCGAAGAATCCAGAGAGGAAGAAGGCCCTGTCATGTATATTTGCATGATGGAAGGACAAGACAGCTCAGGGACCCCAACCCGCAGGCCAAGGTCGCCTCCTCCACCTCCTTATGTCCCACACCCAGGGACCCGTGACGGCCTGAACCGGATGTTCCGCAACATGCCTCAGGTGCTAGGGCCAGTGCCCGAAGAAGTGTACCACGCAGCTTATGGCAAATGGGCACCACCTGCTTACTCTTCTACGGTGCCTGGGATACCAACTGGAATACCCATAATGTTTGCACCTCCCAGAGTTGACCCGGCCAACGAGGTCACCATCGCATATGCGCCACCCGAGGACGAGATACCGATGGCAATTGCCCTCAGTGGATCATGGGTAAGGGTATCGTCAGAGTCTGGCCCCCGAGAGAGAAGCCAGAACAAACCGGCAGGAGGCGCAGCACATGACCCTATCTACATTTCATCTGATGAGAGCACCAATATGGTGCTGACTGAAGAACTGAAGAAGGTAGCTGTCATCAACAAGGAAGACCTGGCACCATTGAAGAATTGGAGCGCCAAACCTTTTGCAACTAGCAGGGCTAACACTTTCAAGGGGGTTTCTGTCACCTCTGAAATTTCTGTTGTAGCTACTGCTGAACTTTTTAATGAATATCTGAACTCTTTCTACTATTTGCATCTGTCAAAAAATGAAAATAACAAAAATAATCAACTTAAGCATCGCAACCTTAGTGTCAATCCCGACGCACACCCGGAAGAGCTGGGGCACGGGATAGATAACAGGATTGCCATAATGGAACAAAAAGAACAAAAAGAAATTGAAAAGCCAATGCAAATGGCAACAATAAATAAAGAGCATGAGCCGGTGTCCAATCCTGAAAGCGAGCAAGGACTCGACAAGTTAGATTGCGACATCAGCCCATCGCAGCTAGGAGATTCAAACATCGTCCCCTGTGAGCCTTTCGAGCATGAGGACGACGATGAATCGTGGGAGACCCCACTGGAAATCCAACTTGCATTGGAAAGACATGAAAAGGGTCTCCAGGCAAATATCGAGGAAACGGAGCCAATTGACATAGGTGACATGGCACAACCAAGGATACTCCAAATTGGTAAAAAACTGTCACAATTATTGAGAAAACAAATGATTGATTTTCTGAAATCTTATTCTGACGTGTTTGCATGGTCATACGAAGATATGCCTGGGTTAGACACGGATTTGGTTGTGCATCGGTTACCGACAAAGTCTGAGGCCATACCTGTGAAGCAGAAGCTTAGGCGCACGAAACCGGAATGGGCCCTGAAGATTAAGGAAGAGGTTACCAAGCAATTGGATGCAGGATTTTTACAAGTGACTCACTACCCTGAGTGGCTGGCCAACATTGTCCCAGTTCCCAAGAAAGACGGGAAGGTTAGGATGTGTGTGGACTACCGAGATTTGAATAGAGCAAGCCCAAAGGATGACTTCCCGTTGCCACACATAGATGTACTGGTCGATAATACAGCGACGCATTCGGTGTTCTCTTTCATGGATGGCTTTTCTGGTTACAACCAGATAAGGATGGCACCTGAAGATATGGAGAAGACATCCTTCATCACGCACTGGGGAACCTACTGCTACCGTGTAATGCCATTTGGACTAAAGAATGCGGGTGCTACATACCAGCGTGCAATGACCTTGTTGTTCCACGACATGATGCACAAAGAGATGGAAGTGTATGTGGACGACATGATAGCAAAGTCAAAGGAGGAAGAGGACCACTTGGTAAATCTCGGAAAAGTATTTGACAGACTCAGGGAACACAAGCTCCGACTCAACCCAAACAAGTGTGTGTTTGGAGTCACTTCAGGCAAACTGCTCGGATTCATAGTAGGCAAGCGTGGAATTGAGGTTGATCTTGCCAAGGCCAAGGCGATTCTGGAAATGCCACCGCCATCAACAGAAAAGGAAGTGAGAGGGTTCCTGGGCAGACTGCAATACATCAGTAGATTCATCGCACAGATGACTCCCGTGTGTGAACCTATATTCAAACTGCTGAAAAGGGATAACCCTGTGGTTTGGAATGAAGACTGCCAAGCAGCGTTTGACAAGATTAAGGCTTATTTGATGAGTCCACCGACGTTGGTACCACCGGTTCCGGGACGACCTTTGATCATGTATCTGACAGTCTCGGAGACGGCTGTAGGCTGTGTACTAGGGCAACACGATGATAACGGAAGAAAAGAACAAGCTATCTACTACCTGAGTAAGAAGTTTACCAACTTTGAGGTCAGATACACGATACTTGAAAAGACGTGTTGCGCCCTGGTCTGGGCAGCTCAGAAGCTTCGGCACTATCTACTCAGTCACACCGTCCTGTTAATCTCAAATCTTGATCCGTTGAAGTATATTTTTGAAAAGCCGATCTCCACGGGTAGGGTCGCCAGATGGCAAGTGCTTTTATCAGAATATGATATCATCTACACAACTAGAAAGGCGATAAAGGGACAAGCAGTGGCGGATCACTTGGCAGAGCATCCCCTACCTGATTACCAACCACTCTTGACTCACTTCCCAGACGAAGATGTGATGTGCACAGAATCTGCAAAGGATACAGAAGAAACCAAATGGCAGATGTTCTTCGATGGGGCAGTCAATGTAAATGGAAAAGGAATTGGAGTAGTATTAATCTCCCCAGAGGGTGTCCACCACCCAATAGCGGCAAAACTTATGTTCGATTGCACTAGCAACATGGCCGAGTATGAAGCATGTGTGTTAGGTCTACGGGCAGCAATCGAAATGCGCATACAAGAACTGAAGGTATTCGGCGACTCGTGTCTCATCATTCATCAAGTTATGGGAGATTGGAGAACCCGAGATACAAAGTTGGTACCATACCAAGAGTTGGTCAAAGAATTAGAAGAGCAATTCGACAGTGTGACCTTTGACTACATGCCACGAGATGGGAATCGGTTCGCAGACGCACTGGCAACATTGGCGTCAATGACCACCATCACTAATGACACCTGGGTGCAACCCTTGGAGATAGAGATTCGGCGTTATCCCGTCTGCTGTTTTAGCATTGAGAAACTCGCACCCGAAGGAGAACCTTGGTATGCGGACATTGAGAGATATCTAAAGGAAAGGACCTTGCCAGAAAGTGCCACAGCCGCAAAGAAGCGAACCATTCAGAGGTTGGCAGGGCAATTCTTCTACAGTGGAGGTAGAGTGTACAAAAAATCGTACAATGATTTGCTACTGCTATGTGTCAAAGAAGACGATGCTCAGAAGCTAATTGAGGAAGTCCATGGCGGATTGTGTGGGGCACACATGAACGGGCATATGCTAGCCAGGAAGATCATAAGGATGGGTTACTACTGGATGACTATGGAGGCAGATTGCTACACTCATGTCAGGAAGTGTCAACTATGCCAAATCTATGCTGACAATATCTATGCACCACCGAACACACTGTATTCCATGACGTCGCCTTGGCCATTCGCCATCTGGGGGATTGATATGATAGGCCAGGTCCATCCGAAGGCTTCGAACGGGCACCGGTTCATCTTAGTGGCAATCGACTACTTTACCAAGTGGGTAGAAGCCATGTCCTTTGTAGATGTGAAGGGATCCCATGTGCTCAAGTTTATCAAAAACAACATAGTCTGTCGCTATGGCGTGCCTGAGGCGATCATCACAGATAATGCAAAGAATTTGAACAACAAGGACATGGAAAAGATGTGTGCAGCTCTGAAGATTAGACATCTGAACTCCACAGCATACCGACCCAAGATGAACGGGGCAGTAGAGGCTGCCAACAAGAATCTGAAGAAGATCCTCGAGAAAATGGTGGTCACCTACAGAGACTGGCACGAGAAGTTACCTTATGCACTACACGCCTATCGGACGTCGATCAGGACATCGACCGGGGCAACCCCGTTCTCCTTGGTATATGGAATGGAAGCAGTCCTCCCTGTGGAAATACAAATCCCGTCACTCAGAATTCTAAAGGAAGCCGAGATTAGTGATGTTGAGTGGGAAGAGTCCCGATTTGACCAATTGCAGTTATTGGATGAGAAAAGGATCAAGGCTTTGTGTCATGGCCAACTCTACCAGCAAAGAGTAGCGCGAGCCTATAACAAGAAGGTAAAGCCACGACAGTTCAAAGTAGGAGATCTAGTGTTGAAACGGATTCTTCCCCATCAAGAGGACAACCGAGGGAAATTCAAGCCAAACTACGAAGGGCCGTTCGTAGTCCACAAAGTCTTGTCTAGAGGAGCACTCATCCTACAAGAGATGGACGGGGCAGTTTTTCCTGAGCCGATAAATGCAGATGCAGTCAAACTGTACTATGCCTGAGATCGTTCCAATTGGGAAATAAAGAGAGGCCATCCTTGACTCTCTTTTAGCCCATAAACCCCTTTAGGTACCCCAAATTCTCCCCTAGTTAGACAATTTTGAGCTTTGGAATTCTTTCAACCTATCACAAGTGTTCTACACCTCAAATAGGGCATTCCTGGCATAGCAAAGAGAAGAAATGGGGCACCCATGCCCCGAAAAACTTCCGAAAAAAAAAAAAGAGAAAAAAAGGGAAACAAAAAAAATTTTGGAAATTTCTTACCTAACCAAAAAAATGGAAATGCAAATAAGCCAGGATGTAAGTCCTACCATCAATAAAGTAGCACACTTGATAAACCTATAAGTCTAAGCCTTTTGAGCCACTTACCTTTCTTTCATAACCAAGACCAAGCCTACATTTGGTCCTATCTCTAAGACCTTTCAGATCCCAAAAGGAATGATCAGGGCAAACAGTTAGGTCCGCATTCGTTGGCAATGATGGAATTCAGAGTTTTGGAAGGCTGGGCACAGCGAAAACCCGAAAAAAGGGCGTTGTGTGGTTAGTCAAAAAAAAACAGAAAACAAAAAAACAAAAAAACAAAAAAACAAAAAAACAAAAAAACAAAAAAACAAAAAAGAGAAGAACTGGTCGCATCCGAATTGGGCAGAACAAGGAACAGAATGAGCAGTAACAGTGGCAGTGGCAGACTATGAGCAGAGAGTGATAGACAAATCTTAAGGATCCGGACCGGCAGGTTGTGCCTGAGCAAAAAACTCCGCAGAGGCCTGTGATGACAATGCTACTGAGAACACCAAGCACTCCAAGTCCTGTTTGACCTGGGAAACTACTTGTGATATTGCAAACACAGACACACACTTACACACTTGTTTCTCTGAAATTGTTCTGTTTAACTGTTTTGAGTACCATAGTGTGCCACTAACCTTAGTTGATGAGTCTCTCAACGTTGGTAGAGGCCACCTCTAGCTGCAATGGGCAAAATGGCCTGAAGCAAAGAAAAAGAAAAAAGAAACTAGATGTGCTTGCATTCCCCAGCTATTCCTCAACTAATGCATTGTTTCTTGCCAACCCTCACAGGTACGGCAACAGTAAGAAGGCGGATATTCTCTCCCAGATCCCCAGTGAAGCTCCTTCAAACGAATGGAGGGCAATCTCCACCAACCCCACTGGAGTCCTGTCAACAATAAGAAATGATGATCAAGGATGCAATTCTCTCAAGCTTCACTCAGTCTGAAGAGGTCGGCCTCACGGAGAAAAGCAACACAGAAATAAGGTGGACTCACGCCAAACCCCTGCAAAGCTCCTCCACACTCAACAAGAACTCAGACGAGCAGGATGATGAGTTCGAACCCGGGCAGAAGGAAAAGGACTCACAAGGAAAATGGCGGCGTAAGGGACCACACTTATCCCCAGCAAGGCAGCTTTCCCCAAGGGAACCTTCACATATGTCAAGAGCGAGAGAGGACTGCGAAGCAAGGGTCCTTACTTAATCACCAGTAGCAATCACTCCAAACAAGGAGACCCCTACTCCGAAGGAGAACCACAAGGCACGCTGTGGGAAAGGAAGCAGCAAGACATGAAGAAGGATGAGCATAAATCAAGATATCATCGGGCAAGATGGCCCCTTTTGTAATTTTTGATTTCACACTTTTGTAAATAGAGTAGAGCAGGTGTGAGCTCCCTTGAGGCACTGGACAGCACTGGAAGCACCTCCTCACCAACAGCAGCTCCTCCTCCGCTATTCCCTCCTCCTTTCTCCATTTGGTCAACATCCTAACCCAACCCTTGGCCATCAAATCCAAAAAAAAAATGATGATAAAAAAAAATGAAAGCAAACTTCAAGTAAAAGACAAAAAAAAAAAGGATCGGAAGTCTGAAGTCACCTAAAAGCTTTAATGGAACAAACAAGAAGAAAAGAATGTTGTCAAGTGTTTGGCATCAACGCCGAAACAGGTAGGCGAGCTTAAGTCCAATCTAATCTCTTTCAAACCTAAATCAAATGCTGAAGAGTTGCCCTACAGAAACCCGAAAAGTAAAGGGTAAGGAAACTCTGAAGCCTGGAAGCGGCTCCACATCATTTGGACGCTTCCCTTTCTCAAAATGAAAACTTCAAAGGACTAAGCTCGTTGACCATGTCGACAGAAATGCCAGGCGCAAAAACAAGTTTCTTTTTTTCTCTTTGCCGTTCATCCGCAAGGTGACTCCGGCAAAGAGGGGCAGCTGTAAGCACCTCATTTTTGCGCTTCCGGAAGTGCCGGAAATGTAAAACCCTGCTAAAAAGTCAAACCCTGAAGGGTCGAAAGTTGACCTTTCGAATAAATGAAATCTGGCTACCTTGTTGTATCTCAATGGATAGAGAATCCTGACACGAGTCCAACGCAACTGAGTTTGCTGGAATCAGAGTCCGGGTGAAGGTTCTGTGGGCCGGTCAAACTTGAAAATGAGCCGAGAGTTGACTTTTCCTCGATTTCCGTGCCAAGTACCTTGCTCTATACCATTGGATAGAGAATCCTGACACGAGTCCAACGCAACTGAGTTTGCTGGAATCAGAGTCCGGGTGAAGGTTCTGTGGGCCGGTCAAACTTGAAAATGAGCCGAGAGTTGACTTTTCCTCGATTTCCGTGCCAAGTACCTTGCTCTATACCATTGGATAGAAGACTTCGATATGATTCCAACACAATTGAGTTTGCTCAAATCGGAGTCCGGATGAAAAAGATATGAACAGTCAAAGCTAGGGGAATTTCATGAATTTTTGGCAATGCCACATAGGATGCCACGTGTGCGCATGGGGGCTCCACATAGGATGCCACGTGGACACAATGAGGGCTGCACACGTGGCACCTCCTAACCCTTCACCTCCCAACCCTTCACTTCCCCATGAAACCCTTCATGTCCCCATAAAGAGTCTTCATTTCCCCATGAGACTCTTGGTTCCCCATGAGTCTCTTCACTTCCCAACCAATCCTCCACCTCCCATTAACCCTTCACCTCCCCAACACAAACAACCCTCTCTCCATCTTACACATGTCACCTCCCCAATAAAAATCCTCCACCTCCCATTAACCCTTGACCTCCCCCAACCTTTCCTCTCCACATGGCAACCATCCACTTCCTCAAGAGAAAAACCCTTGACCTCCCATCACCTTTCCTCTCCACATGGCAACCCTCCACTTCCCCAAGAGAAAACCCCTTGACCTCCCCCAACCTTTCCCCTCCACATGGCAACCATCCACCTCCCCAATGAGTCTCTTCACTTCCCCATGCAACCCTTCATCTCCCATGGTATAAAAACCATTTTATTTCCAACACAAGAGGAGATCACCATTTGGACCCCTTTTTTCCCATTCTCTCCCAAGCTATCCCACCCTCTCTATCTCTCCCATTCGTCCCCTCCAACAGAAAAGAAAATCTCTCCCATCTCTCCAACCTCTCTCCAAGAAAACCCACTCCAATCCCATCTCAAGCCTTGAAACCCCACAAAAAACCTCTTCTAATCACTTCTCTACACATCTCTCTTCCTTCTAAACACTAAAGGAGATCTTTGGAGTGCATTTGGAGAAGAGGAAGTGCTGCTCAAGAGCTGCTCCAGCCGTGCCTTGGCTTCAAGAGGAGGTTAGCACAATCCAAAGAAAGTTCTGAAGCCCTAGGTGAGTTCCTTGGCACCCTTTGTTGAACATACTTAAAAATAAATGAAATATGAGCATTTCCATTCTTTTTTATGCCATGTGCCTACTGTTCTCCCATGTTAGGATTTGTTGGTTCATTTTATTTTATTTTTTTGTATATTAACTCCCATGGTAAGGGGAGGGCTTGTGTTCAATCGGAAAGGAGAGAAAGGGGCTACTCATGATCCTTTAAGTGTCATTTTTCAGCATATGTTTTCTTTTCTTTGTTTGTTTATTGCTATTATTTATACGGGGGAGCATGTTCCCTCTCTTATTCTTTAATCCCATGTATCCCAGGTGTAACGCCCCCTTCTCTTCCCTTCTTCAATTAGTTTGGTTTCGTTGCTCATGATCGTCTAAAAGGTCTAGTTTCATGTCTTGCTGGAGGTGTGCTTTGAAGTTGCATGTTTTCGTCAAGATCTTGTTTTAGTGTTTCTTTTTGACATTGCTAGAGGCGCCATGCATGTTAGGATTTGATGAGCATCTAGTTATTACTGTCTCTACATGCTTGATTAGGTTTCTGTGCTTACAAGCTATTATTTTTTGATCACCAAAAGTCAGCCCCATGGGATCATGTTGCTGAAGGTGTACGTACTTCTTTAGTACCAAGGAAGCACCTATAAGCTTCATTCATTGTGTTTATTTGATAAATCTGCTGCTGTTTATCATTTGAGTTGTTTGTGGTGTTAGCATGCAACCTCCCCAGCCATTGCCATACTCCCACTCCCACTGTTGGGTGGATGTTCCACCTATCCCCATGACCACAATTTGCAAGCCTTTGCATGCCCACTTAACTTGCTTTAAGTTGTTGTTTTCTCGTGTGTTGAAATGCAACCCTCCTCCAGCCATGATTATGATCCTCATATCCTTAAGTGATTGCTGTCCCAGCAAATTTAGAAACCCCAAACCATCATGTTGTGGTGTTGGAGATTAACTTGTTAGCCAAAAATCCCAAAGGAGTCACCCAAGGGAGAGAACCCCAAACCTAAACCAATGTGGGCCCACTCAGGGGCCCACATGACCTATAGAAAACCTCCTAGGAAGCCCATGAAACCACCCCCATTGCAAAACCCTTAAAATGCATTTTTATGTGTGATCTTTGATTTTCATTGATTTGAATAATCTCATAACTAAACCAAATGAACCAATAGGGTTTCCGGGTCACCCGGAAACCCAACATGGTACCTGGACCATCGGTCCAACTTGGAACACTAGTGGGCCTTCCAACGGGGCCCACCAAGTCCAATAAATCGGAAAGCATGCAAATAAGCAAGATTAGGTGAAATCAACCAATCAAATCGGATGGGCCAAACCCAATGCGGCCCACCCAGACTTTGTTTGTGGAATGATGTTTTGAATTGTATGGTTTGGTCGAGACCAAGGGCAAGGACCTATCGGGCCCGCCAAAGCCCACCAAGCAATCAAGTAAGGGTTCAAAACCCTGACCTCACTTAACTTGGGCTTTCAAGCCTAAGAATTGAACTATGGGCCCCAAGCCCAATGTCCAACCCATTTTTGAAGGAACTAAATAAAGATAAGTTAAACCTATTTTGGCAACCCACATGGGGGCCCACTCAGGGGCCCGCAAACCAGTACCGACCCACTTCTGACATGAAAATTACTTAAGTTCCAAACTTAAACCTTAACATAAAATCAATTCATTTCACCTAAGCCCACAGGGCCTCCTAGGCTTAGACAGAGGCCCACATGGGTACATGGGCTTACCCAAGCCCACCAAGGACACCGTGGACCTTCCAACGGGGCCCACACCATCAGACTCAGATCACCTAATTTAAGCAAAATAAAATCAACTAAAGGGACCCACACCAACTCTGGGGGTCCCACTAGGACCTAACTAAAATGGCATGCTGGATTAGGAATCGGGTGAGAACCAAAATAAAGCTGACTCAGACCAGGGAACCCACGGGACCCGTCATTCGATGGGGCGGACTGGGGTGTCTACGGACTTCCCCAGACCGCAACCGAGACCTGCCTCAGAATCTCAAGCCGCAGATCAAACCAATAGATAAGATTAGGCACCCAGGTGTCCGCCTGCACCCCATCAGGCGATGGCGACTCCGTTTTCCCCGTTTTCTACCAGTGCGACCGTTTTTCAGGCGCGCACAGGCAGACTTCATGCTAGCAAAGTACTGTGGTAGGAACCATTCTCAAGATCTCAAGGACAGGTGTGGAAGTTCAAAACTATGGAAAGCAATCCTCAAAGTGAAGGATGTTATTTCTGACAATACGGCTTGGTCTATAGAGGAAGGTAATGTTAGCTTCTGGTTTGACCACTGGTCTCACTTAGGGAAACTGGTGGATTTCCTTCAAGGTGAGGATTTACCTCTTCCTGAAGCTCGGGTGAGTGATTTCATTACACCCCTTGGTGTCTGGAATCTTGACGCTCTTAAGGATGTTCTTCCCCAAGACATAATCTCTCATATTGAGGACCTTCATCTGAACCTTTCTAATCTCAAAGATAAGCCTTTGTGGAAGCCTTCTTCTTCAGGTATTTTTTCTACCTCCTCTGCTTGGAGCATTATTAGAACTCGTGGAGTTTCCTTTCCCTGGAGTAAAACTATTTGGATGAATTTTATACCAAATAAGATTTCTGTGTTCTTCTGGAAAATGTTGAAGGGGGCGATTCCTACAGATGAAAGGATCCAACTCAGTGGGATCCAGATGTGCTCTCAGTGTAACTGTTGTTTCAAAGCCAGTTTCACCCCCTCCATGACTTAGCCACCAGAGTATCTTTTTGGTTTAGTGCTAGCTTTACTGACCAGTGTAGCCTATTGTTCAAAGCAACTCCTTTGTTTATTTGTTGGGAAATATGGATCTCAAGGTGTAAAAGCAGATTTGAAGATGATGCCATGGTTGCAAGCCAAATCATCAGAAAAGTTCAGCATTGGTTGAAGGAAGTATCCTACCTCACAAAGCCTTCAAAAAACTGTAAGTTCGAAGGTGCTTTGATATTGGATCAAATGAATATTTTTTTCTCCTTATATCAGGCCCCCCAAAGTTCTCTTTGTTCGTTGGATTCGACAAAGGACCTTTCCATTCATTTTGAACGTGGATGGAGCTTCTAAAGGCAACCTAGGAATATCGGGAGGCGGTGGAGTCATTCGCAATTCTACCGGTCTTTTCCAGATGGCTTTTTCAGCTAGTTATGGATTTAACTCCAATCTTTTGGCTGAGTTGCTTGCCTTAAGGGATGGCCTCCGACTGGCGGACTCCCATGGCTTCCAAGATCTAGATATTGAATCCGATTCCAAGGTCTTGGTTGATATTGTTAATGGCTTGGCTTCCGTCCCATGGAGATTCTTTATCTGGTGGAAAGAAATCAAAGCAAGACTCAATACTTCTAACCGGCCTGTGAAGCATGTCTTTAGGGAAGCAAACACTGTGGCAGATGCACTTGCCAACGAGGGATGCGCCCACTCCTCAAAGAAACTCTATGTTGTTCACTCAGATTTACCCACTCAGGTTCGAAATTGTTTATTTCATGACCGAACTGGATTGTATGGCATTAGGCATTAGTTTTGTAGTTTTGTTGTTTTGTTGGTTTGTTGTTTTGTTGGGGTTAGGCTGGATGTCCCCCCCATTGTTGCTCTCCCTTTTGGCTGTTGGTTTTTCTTGTAGGGGTAAGGTTCTTTGTCCCCCCCTTGCAGGTGTAACTCTTCTTTTTGGTATTAATATACAGGTCAGGGTCTGCCTCAACCCTCCTCCCACCGCTGGAGTGCCACTATGGCTATTCATGCCATAGTGGGTTTTCTTTGAAAAAAAAAAAAAATCTCCATTAGGCCATTGAGAATTTTAGTTTTCCATTTGATTAGGACTATATGACTATATGCAGTTGGGGTTGTTTGGTTAGATGGACCCATTAACTTATTTATACTGGATCTGTTTATAACTTTGTCTATATTGACTGAATTGTAAAAATTAAGAAACAAAGCAAACTTGCTTTTTTCAATAAATTACATTAAGTAAAGACTTAATAATGAATATAAAACTCTACTTCTCAACAAGCTTATACTTCAAAAAAAAGGGATGTCGGAACCGAAGCTAGACCAGCAACAATAAAGACTTAATAATGAAATAATGAATATAAAACTCTACTTCTCAACAAGCTTATACTTCCGTCTTTACCTCTAACTACTTGGTCCACTCATACTGGGCATTAAATAGTGCGACCCATATAAAATATAACACTTCTATAACCGCTGGAGTCGTCTTTCATAGTCTTTGTTCACAGATATTAATTTTTGGATGTTTAGTGTTTACTGTTTCAGTCGCTCTGGTCTTAGTTCAACTTGTTTTCGCAGTCGTTCAAAACGAGTGTGAACACCCATCCTGCGTTCCTTCTTTTTGTTTTCTCGGAGGTGATGAGGGCCAACCGGGCCCCAACACCACC
The DNA here is from genome assembly GCA_947561395.2 of Buxus sempervirens. Classification (NCBI taxonomy): domain Eukaryota; kingdom Viridiplantae; phylum Streptophyta; class Magnoliopsida; order Buxales; family Buxaceae; genus Buxus; species Buxus sempervirens. The sequence continues at coordinate 1,292,383 of OX387183.1, read as the reverse complement.
GATCACAAATCCTAAAAGGGGTAGCTAGCTGTCAACCATGTCTATATAATTTCGACTGGAACCACTTGTTTTTCAGAGTTTTGTTTAGAGGATAATCCTGCAGATTTAATAGGAATCCTCCTCCCCGTATCAATTATGGCGAAAATGGCACTCTTCACTAGAATTCTTGTGCCTCGAGTTCCCATTTTGGCAGGCTACCAGTACTTGACTCTCAGGTAATTAAGCGAGCTGATCTAGTAACAGACAAATTGCTTATTATTCTTTGAGGCGAGCTGTGAAACAGTTATTCTTGATGATTTTAATGCTTTGCCAACAATGATTACGAGTTGCTCAGTTTCTTTTTAATTTTTTCTTTCCTTGGTATGATATTCAGAGCACAGCGAACCAACAAACAAGATAATCCGCCACCAACGGAGCGGAAAACCAACAACAAAGATAAGCCGCCACCAACTGAGCGGGGTGATCATCAAAGAATCCACAAGGATAAACCTAAAAAGGACGACGGTGGAGAGTATAAACAAGGTGTGTGAAAGATGATGGCGAACCGGACATGTGAGACGATCAAGGAAATTCTGGTTGGCGCTAATAATTAATTAATGCTGGGTTAATATATAGGTAATGGTAAAGCTCTAGATTCTATCTCCCAGGAGTTAAATTTCTATGTAGTTCTGGTTACATGAGTTGGTTCAGTTGGTGTCAGTAGCTTGGCAACAGTACTGTTGTTGTAGACTGTTCTAGGAGTTGGAGAGTAGTTGCTAAATTAAAGTATATATGGTTGTTAGTGTGAGATGTTTTCTCCTTCTCATAAGTTTGTTCTCTTGGTTTGAGTTTGTTTGTGATGGCAAGAAATTAAGGAATTAATGCTGGTTTAATGATGTTTGTGATTGTGATATTTGAGCAATCAAATATTTGAGCAAACCCTTGTTTGTCTTCTGATGTTTGTGATTCTTGTAAGAAACTGAAATTTCCTTGAAATCAACTCTACACTTGGTTAATTGGGAGTCCAAGAAGGGTTCGATGCGTCTTGGTAATGCGGTTTTCGGTGACGATCGATTCTAAAACCTGCTGCTACGGAATGAGGGTTGCATGTTAAGTTAGTAGAAAGTAGAGAAATGCATGTGATCAACTTAATGTGTCTACCTGCATAAGGTAGAGGTGGTCAAGTGGGTTGCAAGACCTTGCATGGGCCCTCAAATGGTTGGCCTTGACCACCAGGTTGGCCTGGTGAAGGTAAAACCCTAACGAGAACTCGTTCTAGTGACTCAAACTAATTGCAAACAGGCACATAAATACTGAAACTGCATGAATGGCAAACGGCACCTAACATATCCTACGTATAATCCACAACTTGACTTCCCATGTTGGCCTGATTGGCGTAAAGTCTATGGGCGAATATATTTTGTCCAAGCTCGATCACATTTAATTCTTGACACAAGTTAATTAGGTGAAGCATTTATCCACTTGCCACCAACCTCAATTATTTACTATGGTCAAGACAAGATCCAGCTTCCAATGTCCAAGTGGGGTCAACATACATAAATCTTAATAAATATGAGTCACACCAGTATTCTAACTTTAACTCTTGTAATTAATGAATCTACTTCATTAAATTTTTTTGGGTACATCGTTCTTAGGAATTGACTACCGTGCAGATAGGTGAGATTTTAGGGGTAGTTGGGGAAAGGTACACACATCCACCACTTACCTTCAAAGGAGAGCGCGACATTCTTTTATTTGCGTGAGCCACATTGTGCAGCAATTCAGACGGCTGGTTGTTTGAGCTGGAGGTAGACTTTCGAGCATTCTCTCTTTATTCTGTTAAAGGTGGAAGTGGATCCTTGGTCAAGGCAACGACAAGCCCATAACCTGATCACTCTCGCATGCAATACCTTCACTATCTGTTTCACCTTAAGAAAAAAGAAAGAAACAAAAGAAAAAAAAAAACTTAGTAAAAGGGTATTTGCATGTCAAATGCTATCTGTTCCAATTCATCCCAACTATATATAACCACCATATCCACTGCTCTTTCCATTTTCAAGTTTAAACCCCACCTCTACTTTTATGTTACAATTATTGGATTCAGGACATGGATGTACACTACGGACGTGCCACTGCTAGTACGTAGCTGAGGAATATAAGGAAGAAACATGTAGAGCGCAAGCTTAAAAGTGCAAACTACGCACGTAAAGCCCAGCAATTATTGATACATGCATCCTGTGCACTGCAATGTGTAATCAGCTCAAAAGGACAAAACAAAAACATACAATTCTGCAATAGTGCGATCCTATCTTTTGATTTAGAGAGGGACAGGCACTATAAGTAAAGCAGCTTCTCGATCTGATCTTTGTCGCCTTGATCATTTATATATTATTCCAAATCTTCTTTGAATGATTTAATGTGAAATATTTCTGCGCCTTAAAGACTTATCTGCAGGCAATTAGTAATAATAAATACATGGGGACACTATGTCTCCCACCGAAATTAAGACTCAACCTTTTGATGCTGAAGAGCAAAAGCTCTTTCCTGTTTCATTTTACATGAAACTTTATTAAGGGATTTCAAGTGGGGATGGCAATGGTTTTAATACCGCTAAACCGAACTCAATTGAATCTATTAGGATTGGTTTTGGGTTTTTATTAGACGGTTTTTGTTCGGTTTCAGTTTTACATTAGAAAAACCATTTTGGTTTTGGTTCGGTTATGGTTTTAAGGTCAAACCGAATAAAAACCGAACCTACTATTAAGCTTGTGTGCAATCAATTATACATTTTGCAAAATAGGTTAGTTGTTATTTTGTACATGAAACCATTGAAAAGACATTTATAATTGGTTTAATAGGTTTATCAATATTCACTGGCTTGCAAAACTGGTTTGAGCTCAAATTATTTAAAAGAGTTTAATTACTTGTAAATTACAATGTTTGATATGTTATTGGGCTCAAATCTGAACCCACAATGATGAAAACCGATTAGAACTGAATCAAAAACCAATTGGTTTGATTTCGATTTTAGAAAAAAAAACAAATTAATCGGTTTTGGTTTTTCAATTGGATTCTCAGTTCCCTTTTGGAACCTTATCTCCAAGTGCATCTCGAATTGCTGGACGTCCCTTCTTATCAACGGGGGCTTGCATGGTTTCTTCAAAGCATCCCGCGGATTACGCCAAGGTGATCCATTGGCACCGGCCTTGTTCATCATAGCAGAAGAAGTGCTAAGTCGGCAGTTTTCCCGTGCTTTTGCTTCAAACCACATCAAGCATTATGCCATGGGTAGGAGCTGTATGCCGATTAGCCACCTATTATTTGCGGATGACGTACTCATCTTCTTGAGGGCTGACCACAGATCGATTCGAAGTCTCCTAAAGCTGTGTAAGGAATATGAATTGGCATCAGGACAAAGGATCAATGTTCAGAAGAGCTCTTTTACTGCCTCAACAAGATGCCAACCAAGTAAGGTCTCCCAAATCACTCGGCTAACCAACTTTAATCAGCAGAAACTTCCCATGGATTATCTTGGTGCTCCACTTTTTAGAGGAAGGCCAAAAATTTCTTACTTTGACAAACTCACTCAGAACATTAGAAAAAGAATTAGTAGCTGGGGAAGCAAATGCCTCACCTTTGGGGGAAAGCTTTGTCTCATCAAGAGTGTCCTCTCCTCGGTCCCGATTCATGTGATGAGTGTGCTGCCTATCCCTAAGACTGTTGTGAAAAGAATCGAGAGCATGCTAGCCAATTTTTTTTGGGGGGAAAGTGAGGGGCATCTGAAGCATCACTGGATAGGGTGGAATAAAGCCTGTTGCCCCATGATCGAAGGTGGCCTGGGTATTCGATCGTTTTATCACACTATGCAGGGCTTAAAAGCAAAGAGAATATGGACCCTAATTCAACAGAACTCTCTATGGGCAGATGTGGTCACTACAAAAAAACAGGTTTTTACCGGCGGTAGGGTACCGCCGGTAAACATACAATTACCGCCGGTAATACCATTACCGGCGGTAAGGCCTCCCGTCGCAAAAAATGCTGACGGTAAAGGTTTTAGCGGCGGTAATTTCCTTACCGCCGCTATTTCTAAGCCATTACTGGCGGAATAATACCGCCGGTAAAAAAAATATAAAAAAATAAAAAAAAACAATATAATGGTTTTTAGCGGCGGTAATTTACCGCCGCTAAAAACATATTAAAAAAATAAAAAAAATTTCTGCTGTCATTCGGCAGCAGAGATTTTTAGAGAGAGAGAGAGAGAGAGAGAGAGAGAGAGAGAGAGAGAGAAGGAGATAGGGATAGAGAGAGTTTGAGAAAGAGAGATAGAGATAGAGAGAGAAAGAGAAAGAGAGAAGGAGATAGGGATAGAGAGAGTTTGAGAAAGAGAGAGAGAAATAGAGAGAGAGTGAAACCTTTGAAGAAACCTGTAGAGAGAGAAATACTAGGATGTTAGTGAGAGAATAATTTTACAAAAGAGAAAAGAAAATATAAATAATAAATAAAAAGAAAAATACATACCTGTAGAGAGAGAAAGACAAGAAGAAAAAGATAAGAAGAAAAATATAAGGTGAAGAAGAAGAGGTTCGGGTTGTATATATAGAAGAGACTTTTAGCGGCGGTAACAAAATTACCGCCGCTAAAAGTCGAATAAAATTTCAAATTTGGCGCTTTAATGTTTAGCGGCGGTAACTACCGCCGCTAAAAGTTAAACGAAATTCATTTGATTTAGAATGTGGGAAAAATTCCCGCTTTTGCTTTTACCGGCGGTAATAAATTCCCGCCCCTAAAAAGTCTACCAATAGCTCCAGCTGCATTTTTTAAAAAAATGACTAACTTATTTACCGGCGGTTAACCGCCGGTAAAACCTGTTTTATTTAGTTTTTACAGGCGGTTGTAAAAACCGCCGGTAAAAAGTTTACATTTTTTCTTTTACGGCGGCAATACCTTACGGCCCCTAAAAGTCCATTTTTAGCGGCGGTAATCTAATTCTCGCCGCTAAAAGTAATTTTTGTTTTTAATAAATGGTTTTTAGGGGCGGTAACTTGTTTACAGCCCCTAAAAGTCCTCTTTTCGCGGCGGGAATTTGATTACCGCCGCTAAAAGTAATTTTTGTTTTTTTAAGAAATGGCTTTTAGGGGCGGTAAACAATTTACTGCCCCAAAAAGCCCTCTTTTAGGGGCGGGAATTCGATTACCGCCGCTAAAAGTCTTCGCGGGAACCTCACACCAACTTGTTGCCGGCGGTAGTTATGTTACCGCCGGCAAACTCAATATAGCGGCGGTAGTTACCGCCGCTAAAAGCTATTTCGCGCTCAAAAAATTCGCGTCATAGAATTTTCGAGCGAAAAAAATGGTAAATTAATTTTTAGGGGTGGGAAGTGCTTTTACCGCCGGTAATAGTGCTTTTAGCGGCGGGAATTTGGTTACCGCCGCTAAAAAGCGTCGCTAATTCTCCTCATTTTTGTAGTGGGTGAGTCACAAGTACCGTGTCAAGCGTGGGGAGATGAGTCTCTGTAGACCATATGGCACTGCGAGCTGGAGGAACCTTGCTACCTTATACCCAGAGATAAAGAAGCACTTTTATTGGTTAATTGGGACAGGCAACTTATCTTTTTGGCATCAGAAATGGAATTCTTTGGGCTTCATGGAAGAGTGGCAGTCTGTAGAGGAGCCGCACCATGACCTGTTGGTCAACCAAATTGTTAACAACCAAGGCGATTGGGACATATCAAAGCTTCAGAACCTCATTCCACGTGATGTTTTAGATCATCTCATCAAGGAGCCGATTGCCTTATCTAATGAGGATGACAAGCCAATATGGTCTCTCGAAGCATCGGGTAAGTTCTCCACGTCTTCTGCCTACCATGTCTTGCGCCCACATCAGGACCGCGTGGCTGCCCTCAAATGGCTATGGAGAAAGGAACTTCCCCCCAAGATCGATGTCTTCATGTGGAAACTCCTTAATAAAGGGTTACCGACGGATGATGCCATCAAGCGCCTTGGAATCCCTCTGGCCTCTCGCTGCTGCTGCTGTGCACTCCACAAGGAGGAGAGCATAAACCACATCTTTTCCACAGGTACGTTGGCCCTTGGGGTTTGGGAATTCTTCTCCAACATCTTGGATGTACCATTCAGCACATCCCAATCGGCTCATGCACGCATCATGTTATGGCTCAATGCTGCGAAAATGGTTACACCGACCACTTTTTTAACAGGGCTGCTACCTTCTTTCATGTGTTGGGAGCTCTGGAATGCTAGGAACAAGGCTGTTCATGATAATGAGCCGGCAATTTTGCCCAATGTCATAAATCGCACAAAGAGATGGGTGAGAGAGATCTCGGGAGTGGCACCGTCATGGGGCTGTAATAGCTGGGTTGAAAGACTTAACATGCAGGTGCTGGGCTTTCAGGTGAATGTTGCGCCACCGAAACAAGTGAGATTCATTAGATGGATGAAACCACCGGATGGAGCAGTGAAACTCAACACAGATGGGGCTTGTTTGGGGAATCCAGGACCGGCAGCAGGAGGAGGCATCTTGCGCAATGATAGAGGGGAGATGATCCAGGCGTTTTCTCACTTTTATGGTGAGAGTGACAGCTTGAAGGCGGAGGCAAGAGCGATGTGGGACGGTATCAGGTTGATCAACCTTGAAGCCAGCTACCAAATTATTGTCGAAAGTGACTCTGAGGTCCTGATAAAGGCAATTCAAAGTAGGATTGATTGCCCATGGAGCATCCACTACTGGGTCTCCCATATCAAACGGTACATCAACAGGGTGTCCTTTTGTCACACTCTTCGCCAAGGTAATCAGGTTGCAGATGCACTGGCTCAGGAAGCAATCAATACCAGAATGGATGCGGTGTACACAGATAGAAGGGACCTGCCGCAGCAGGCACGTGGTCGGCTAACAATTGATAGATGTGGGTTGTGTTATATAAGATAAGACCTCATGTGCTGCTTTGTAAGGGGTGTACCCCATGGCTATTTCATTTGATTAATACACAGGTCTGGAGGTCACGCCTCAACCTCCCTCTCACTCGTTGAGAGCCCCCTTCCCAGGTTCGTGGGGATGTGGTCATTAAAAAAAAAAAGTTTCGGTTCGGTTTTAGTTTTTATTACGAACTTGATGGTTCCATTTTGGTTTTCCTCAAAACCGAACCGTTGCTATCCCTAATTTCAAGATCCACACTAAAGAGAGGAATCTTGGCCTTATCTAATTTGTCGCAGTCGCTAGGGTTGTCCCTGTTGGTCTTCCTTCAAAGAATTTGAGTCTTCTTTTCACATTTTTGTTTTCTCCAGAGACCACGTGGGGAGGACCATGGAATTTCTTTTCACATTTGGTAATCAAGCTGAGGGCCTACCACAACTCCACTACCCTTACCTTATAAGGACCGTTTGGCACCACATTATAACATAACTATGTCTTATTTAACATTCGGGTCATTGGTAGAGCTAGCTAGAAATGGGTCGGTTCATGCACAATTCTAACTAGCGCAATGACATTGTTTGCTGTGCCAACGTGAGATAGCTTCTGTGTTTTCACATTTTAATTTATTTTCTTATTCAAAAACTAGAAGCTGTTAGATACTGCATGTTGCAGCATTTGACGCAAACTGCAGGGTCTGCAACAAAGACCCTTGAGATAGACGATTTTAAATTGCACCTACCTCCTTTGTCATTAAAGATTAACCAAAATTGTGTTAAGTAGATGAGAGAAATAATCTAAATATATAACCCTTCCCAAACCCCGAAATTGTTAGATGATTTAAACCTTGAAAGATTATTCAAGTCATTTCACTTCTTATCATCAGTTTGACAAAATTTTAATGGTAGGAGAGGCATGCGTAACTGTAAATCTCTCAAATATGTAATATATCACTCGAAGCTACTAGTTATGTATAGATAGTAGGCAGCTTGATTCATTAATTTACAAATTAGTTTAAATAAGGAAAGGATAGTTACCGGGTCGGGTCAGGTATGGGACCCAAATAATACTTCAAATTAATTCCACCCATATGTTGCCATGCCATTTCAGGGAAAAATGGCTGACGGAGAGCTCATTAAAGTTCCACAGTTGGGTAGGTAGTAGTCCGTGCCCAGTTTAGTGGTTTGGTTGAGAAATCCATTAATGTACAATTGCACATACCCAAACGCACCCTAAGGAGGATCACAGTCGTCCACATCTATATAATTGCAAAGGCATTTAGGATACTGATCAGGGAATAATCCCGGCAGATTGAAGACGAATCCTTCAAACACTAATCATGGTGCAAATGGTTCTCTTCATCAGAAAGCTTGCGCCTCTAAAGGCCATTTTGACAGACTACCAGTGCATGACTGTCAGGTAAAATTTCTAAGTACTTGTTCTTTAGAGCTAACTGTGAAACATTTGTTCTTGATGCTTAATTTGACACAAATGACTTTTAGCTAGTTATGCGTTGATCAGTTTCTTTTTCTTTAATCGATAGGATATTCAGTGCCCAGCAGCAAGTTAAAAAACCACACCGTCCACCAGTTCGTCCGGGTCATCCTCCGGGAATCAACAACGGCCCCCATGAACAAGAGAAAGGTGGAGCAAATACAAAAGGTAAGAAAACTAATGTGAAGGAGGAAGGCCAAGAATCGAGCAAGTGAGACAACCCAAAACATGCTGGTTGTGGTGCTAAGAAGACTGAATTAACATGTAGTAGTAAGCCTCTAGATTCTCTCAGGAGTTCATGTATGTTAGTAGTTTGGCAACAGTGTTGTTGTTGGACTTGTAGGAGTCTGAAGTGGAGAGCCTTAATTTGCTCAAAATTAAAAAATGGTGGTTTAGTGAGAGATATTAATTAGTTCCTCATAATAGTTTGTTCTCTTGGTTTGAATCAGTTTGTAATGTTGAACCAGAAGTATTGCAAGAATATTAGAATACCAGCTTAACGATAATAGTTTTTTTCTGATGGTTTAAATTTTTGCAAAAACTTGTGGATAAAATTTTCTATTTTTGTTTAAGAAATGCTGGTGCGGTGGTCCATTAATCCAACTGGTACGGTAGAAGAAGAGAAAAAGAAAAAAGGAAATTTGGACCATTTCTTGATTTGTGCGTGTCATCCTCGCGCAGGGCCATGCTAATCTTCTCTGTATCGTTCCAATTTTATTGGATGTCTCCGAAAAGACTCCAAATAGGCTGAGACACTCGCTAATCAATAGTCATGGTTGCTTCTAACCATTCGGTGTAGAACAAAAGGGAGGTTCGGATGCTTCTTGGAGACGGTGCTGTCGGTGGTGATGCTAAAAACTATGGCGGCAGAGGGAGGTCAATTTGTCTATTCAAATTGGAGAGTCTGATCGACCTTAGGGACGAATCTTCTTTAATTAGTATTATGGGGTTTTGATTACTGGATATTCTAATCATGGGGTTCTTGAAGTTCGACTATGGATTTCTTTAATTGCCACATTGGGAGTGTTTTGAATCTTCTTTTGAGGTGGAAAAGGTATAGAGGACAAGATGCTGAAATCAAATCATGGGACCATTTCAGCCAAGAGATGTTATCATGAATATATTGATAAGGTGACCCCATGTAATAAAATTTTTTGAGTGTTAAGATTTATGATCAGACAATGATATGGTGAAATTAGATGCATTCCTAGAGTTAAAAGTGGCTGTTACTTTAGATGCATTCCTGGAGTTAACAGTGGCTGCTACTTCAAGCTTTTTCCAGACCCATTTTAGCCTTTTAGCTGCCAAAGTTCGCTTGCTCAATGACTATAAACCAACTAGTTAGGCTGTTTAATTATTGTATTTGATTTTGTAGATCCTCTTTATTCTGTCTGAAACTGTCCCCCCGCAGAATTATCAACAAAGTTGCTTTACTACATAAAGCGTGATCTATACAGAGAGATACACGTGGAGTAATTCCTTCTGGATAGTTCTTTTTATTATTATGTATGTGATTTGTATTCAGCCAGGAGAGGGTTGTGTGTGTTTGTAACCCTATCTGTATAATCCAAGAATCCCATTTGCTTGGGGAAGAGAAAATGAAGGTCTATTATATAGGCTTGTGACATCCTTAAGCAATTATTGAGGTTTTTTGAGGTAAAACTTAGGAGTAAAACCGTGAGGCCCAGTGGGTCAAAGTGGACAAGATTGTTGTGGGTGGGATTTTGGTGTTACACTAGCTATTTTCACTGATCTAGAGAAAAAAACCCCCTCATTTGTGGACATAGACATCTTTACCTAACCACATAAATCTCATGTCATTGTTGTTTCGATTTCTTGCTTTATTTTTGCTGTTATTTGACAACATTTTGCTAATCTTATATGAAGAAGATGTTGTTCCTATAAGAAACCATGTTGACAAAACAACTGAGCTGAGTCTTTCAAGGTCTGCTGTCCCCTTCCTTTTGCTCCAATAAAAAAAAAAAAGAAAAAGAAAAAACATCCCCTTCTTTTTGCATATTGTACTTAAATTTAACTGGGCTGTAAAAGATGAACTTAATTAAATAGGCTCAAGATCTACAGCCAAAGATACAGGATTTCAACATCCTATCCTTTAAGATTAGGCCACTTATCTCTCTACGTAGGTTGTTGAAATCATAAAATGAGTGACATATGTGTGTCAAGGGGCTTATCTCTATGCGTAGGTTGTTGAAGTCATAAAGTAACATATACGTCAGTCGTCTAGCCGACGCGTTCTGAATAACCCAATATCGTTCCATATTCAAAAGTCCAACCCCGCATTTTGATGTATAAAGGACAAATTCCATACAAAATTTAGGGTGATTCTGAAAACAAAAATGTCTCCCCACCCCACACATGGTTCTTGGGTATCTTTTGTTTTATTGCCATTAGATTTTTGTTATCTTCTTTTTGTTTCAACTTTTTCAAGAATATTCCACTATGAATAGGTCATTTATAACAAAGAGAAGGGAATGAAAGCCATTATATCTATACTTTATTGGGGGGATATTCCCCCAATTATGGCCTCCCTTCTTCTTTTTCCAACTATTGCCCGTCTCAACTAAAACAATCTGAAACCATAACCATAACCGTAACCATAACCATCCCACTACTCTTTCTACGTTCAAATTTAAACCCGTACTTATATGCTACAATTAAGTGTGAGGATGTGCAGTATGCACGTGCCACCACTAGTCCATTTAAAACAAACAAGAGTAAATTATACTTACCTCCCTCCCTTATGGTTTCTACCAACTGCAGATAACTCCCCTAAGGTTTCTGAAACAACACTTACCACCCTTATCAAATTTATAAATATAATTTAACTATTTTATCCCCTATAAAATTTTTATTTAAAATAATAAAAAGTTTAAAATCTAAGTATTAAAATTACCCATAAATTTTAAATTGATTATAAAAACTTTGAAACCTTAAAAAAGTATTTTTTTATTATAAAACTTAAAATATTACATTTTTTAGTACTTAAATAAGGATATATTCCTCAAAATATATTAAGATTTTAATAACATTTGTTCAAAAGGGTGAGATATAAAGTAAACAACCAAAGTATGAGGAAGGTGAGTGTCATTTTAGAAACCTCAACGGAGAAATTTGCGGTTGTAAGAAACCGGAAGGGAGCTAAGTGTAAATTTCTCAATAAACAAATAATTTGACAAAATTTTCTTTTTTTTTAATTCCTTAGTTTAGGCGGGACTAAGGAACTCTTAGTCTGCGGTATATATTATGCACGACGCAAGATCCCATTTCAAGGAAAGAAGTCGAAGGCCAAGCATAATTAGGTGCTGGTCAGCTGGTGCAGTCAAACGCATGGTTCTCATGCCCAACGTTTAATAATCCCCACTCTGTTTCATTGACTAATGACTTAATGAGGAGCTCATCATGCTTATAAATATAGGCATGCACACACATTTTAGTATAGATCAAAGCACATAAACCAGAAGATCAACTGCACATTTCAGAGAAGCATCTGTCTTATCCCCTGTCCTTCATTCATGGCTCAAGTTGGGAGTTTCATTCTTAAAACCTTGATTCAGATCACAAACATGAAATCCCATCAACCAACAAGGAATTTTGTGTAAGTTGATTTTGTTATGTATTCCTGAGACTATGTTCTGGTTGGCTATTCTATTTTATTTTCACCTTTTTAGTTCAATCATCAAACACTCTGATGATTTTTTTTTTCTTGTTTGTGTGACAGACTATATGCGCAGGGAAGGAGACCTGGTGCTATTCGTAGGCTTTCCAAAGAAGATAGACCTGATATTGATAGGGGAGTGAACAAACCTCAAACCAACTGAGTTCTCACGGTGGTCACAAAAGCTGGAGATCGAGAGTATAAATATAGATAATGAAACTATGGTTTTACGAGAATCAAAAGTGGGAAATAGAAGCAGTAGAAGACAAGATATAGAAAAGATGATTCCAATCCCATGATGAGTCTTCATGGCAGCTCCTCAGTAGTTTTGTTATGAGTTTCAGGAAAGTTTCAATTCATCTTGTTTCTGAATACGTACGATGCATGTTTTATCCATTCATGTGGTGCAATAAAACATTTTTAAGATCTCTACAATTCTCAGCTCCATGTGTGAGACATGGATTTCGTCATCTAGGATGACCTCCGATATCGTCACGCGGGGATCAATAAATGTAAGAGTTGCCACCATCCATCTTAAGGTGTGAATGGACACCAAATGCATCATGAAAGCCAACTAGAGCCAAAGTAGCTCTAATATATAGAAAAATCCAGAGATTGGGTAAGGGGAATTATTTATGAGCAGGGGAAGGTGTTAGGCACCCCCACTCATCCGTCTAAGACGGTTGCCACATGCTTGCTTAAGCTATAAATTGTTTGCTAATGAAATGGACAAAAGAGTGCTTATAACAGGTACAATATATGTGACCATTCCACATGAAAAGTCTAATGAGCTTAGACTCTCTTTGTGGATCCATCACTCCTAAGACTTCATGAGTGAACAAAATCAAAGTAAAAAACAAAGAAAATCAAGCTAAGGCAAATCTGGAGAAATGAGATCAAAAGAGCTTGAAAGCTTCGATTAACCATAACTTACTCAATTTAAATCCAAATCCAATGAAACCAAAGCCATTAGAAAATTGGTATATAGTAGAGTGTACAGTAAAAATTTCAACTCAATCCAACTTAAAATGAGAGAGAAATCCATATCTAAAATTTGCTGTTATAACTTGGAAAAAGTGATGAGTAGGCATTTTCAAAGTCCTATTTGTGGAGTTTGGCTCAATAAAATTCCATAAAAATTGGTATGGAGGAAGTATGTAATGCCCTCTTTCCAAAGAAAAAAACCTCACACCAAACTCTATCCGGATGTGACTTGTGTGCTCTCTTGAATAGGCCTAGAAGACCACAGATTAGCTTTGGACTATGCCAGCGAGCACCTCTGAGTCAATCAAGCACACAGGCCTCAAATCAAATCAAAATCTGCTGAAACCAGCTGGAAATGAAAATAGACTTCTTAAGGAAAACTCAGAAACTGGAATCACTCAAAACGGATTAAAATTGAATAAACGGTGCACTATCAAAGCGGCAAGTTCAGCAATCTGGGCTGAACTGACTTACAAACTTTGAACAGATGGTGTCAAAAATTGGCTACATGAAAGTGGACGAAATTTTTCAGATATAAAATAGACATATCCATCTATCACATGTCTTTAGAATCACTCAAAAATTCATCCGGAGGATGAAGTTATAAGCATTCCAAGACAAGCCACAGATCTGCCCTGTTTTGAAGATTTTTTGGATAAAACATGGAAACCAGTGCATGTGTGCATGTGGATTCGACCAAAACCTTAAAAATCAACAAAAAACCCTCTCATGAAGTTCTAAGATTCATTTTAAGGCCAATGATCTCAGATTTTCCATATTGCATGGAAGATCCTGGATCTAGCCTATTCTAGCAAAAACAGTGAAAGGTGCGTGATAATGTGAAAAATACCTAACTAAGAGAAGATTTGAATCCCTTGCTATTGAGAGCATGGATTCCTGCATCTTCTCCAAATACAAAAATAGATCAGATATGCATTCAAAGGTTCAAAATAACCATACAGCATGCTTTTCATCATTGGTGGGTTCTAAGCCTAGAGGATCCATTCCACCTTCCTTTTCCCAAGGCTCTCTCTTCACGTTTTACGGCTAAAGAGGATTCCCAGGTACTTTAGAAGGGGTTTGGGGCTTGCAAACAATCAGAGATTGGCTTTACACTACAGAAAGGTAGAATTTGGGAGTGTAATGTAAAGAGAATGCTGAAAATGTAAAGGGCCTTACCTTGGTAGCTTGAACACTTGAGTAGACAATCCAGCAGAGCTTCTCCTTCTTCTTGCAGAGCTTCTAAGCCTCAAATTGTCAGCCATTTGCAAGAGGAGGACCCCTCTATTTATAGGCCAAGCCAAGGGTAGAAGAGTCCCAAGGGTAGGCCTAAAAGGCCTTCTAGATTATTCCAATTCTCCTCCAAGGCTTGAATTGGAGTAATTCTGCAAGTTTCGGAGGGTGAAATAGGGAGTTCAAGTCCCCAAGAGAGAGGTAATATGCGTAAATAAGGCTCAGAAATCGAGCCATTTCGCAAATCCCCGAAACAGCCAAAACCGCATACACAGTACGGTTTCAACACAACCGTTACTCAAAGTGCGGTTTCTATACAAATTTAACCAAACCGCACATACAGGACGGTTCAATTCAGTTACGCTCGTCATGATTGCTGTCGACGTGGCTCAACGGCCGAAGCTTCGCGAAGCCACGTGGCAGCTCACGCAACAAGCATGGATATCAACCGTGCTGTGTGTGCGGTTGCAACCGTACATACAGAGCGGTTGAGACCAAAACTATAAAAACCGTATACTCAGTACGGTTGGCACCAATTCTGAGATTTTTTGAGTGTTTGACATATGTCAAGGCTCAAATAAGACTTTTAAAGTTCTTTCGAAGGTTCTTTTCTATGGAAATGCAATTTGGGGTGTCTACACCATGTATACATACAAGTGGCCAATAAAATCATTCCATCAACATTCAGATCTAAAAAGACCTAATAATATTCTGCTGTGCTTCATCTAACATTCAGATCTAAAAAGACTTCATCGACCTAACATTACATTCAGATCTAAAAAGAGGAAAAAAATTTGGACCATTTCTCGATTTGTGCGTGTCATCCTTGCGCAGGGGCCATGCTAATCTTCTTTGTATCATTCCAATTTTATCAGATGTCTCCGAAGAAACACCACACTACAAAAATGAAGAGAATTAGCGGCACCTTTTAGCGGCGGTAACCTAATTCCCGCCTCTAAAGGCACTATTACCGGCGGTAAAAGCACTTTCCGCCCCTAAAAATTCTTTTACCATTTTTTTCGCGCGGAAATTTTATGGCGCGCATTTTTTTAGCGCGAAATAGCCTTTAGCGGCGGTACTTACCGCCGCTATAGTACATTTTACCGGCGGAAACATACCTACCGCCGGTAACAAGTTGGCGGGAAGGTCGCGCCAAAAAAAAGCCTTATTACCGGCGGTAGCAGTCCGCCGGTAATAACCCTTTTAGCGGCGGTAGGCCTATTACCGCCCCTAAAAGCCATATATTAGCGGCGGTAAACACTTTGCCGCCCCGAAAAGACCCTTTTAGCGGCGGTAGGCCTATTACCGCCCCTAAAAGCCATATATTAGCGGCGGTATACACTTTGCCGCCCCGAAAAGACCCTTTTAGCGGCGGTAAACTAATTACCGCCCCTAAAAGCGAGTTTTCAGAGGCGGTACTGTCTTTACCGCCCCAGAAGAGACGTTTTAATGGTGGTAATCTCTTTACCGCCCCTAAAAGTCCATTTTAGGGGCTCTAAAACGCTTACCGTCGTTAAAAAAATTTGTCAGGGTGAAATAATGTGCAAGTTTTACCGGCGGTTTCAAGAACCGCCGGTAAAACCATGTTTTCACGTCCTTTACCGGCGGTTAAACCGCCGGTAAAGAGTTTTTTCAATTTTTTTAAAAAGCTCGACTGCTACTGTGTTAGACCTTTAGAGGCGGTATCTAGCGCCGCTAAAACTATATTTTTAGCGGCGGTAAGTCAAGTACCGCCCCTAACAATGTAGTTTTAGCGACGGTAATCGCTTTACCGCCCCTAAAAGTCGATTTTAGGGCTTTAAATCGAAAAAATTGGCGTGGGTGAAATAATGTGCACGTTTTACCGGCGGTTTCAAGAACCGCCGGTAAAACCCTGTTTTCACGTCCTTTACCGGCGGTTAAACCGCCGGTAAAGGGTTTTTTTCATTTTTTTGTAAAACCTCGACTGCTACTGTGTTGGACCTTTAGAGGCGGTATCTAGCGCCGCTAAAACTACATTTTTAGGGGCGGTAAGTCAAGCACCGCCCCTAAAAGCCGGTTTTCAGAGGCGGTAAACGTATTACCGCCGCTAAAAGACATTTATTAAAAAATCATAAATTATTTTTAGCGGCGGTAACTTGCTTACCGCCGCTAAAAGACCATTTCTAATTATACAAGCGGGATTTTTCCCCGCGTTTCAATTTTGAATGTACATTTAGGGGCGGTAATTACCGCCGCTAAAAGTTTAAGTACATTTAGGGGCGGTAATTACCGCCGCTAAAAGTTTAAGCGCGATTTTCAAATTCAATTCAGCTCGTGGGCGCGGAAAATGTAAGGTTTAGCGGCGGTAATCTATGTGCCGCCGCTAAAACTCGAATCTATAAAAACCCGCCGAATCTCTTCTTTTCTTCAAGGTATGTTTTCTCTCTTTATCTCTCTCTCTTTCTCTCTCTTTATCTCTCTCTCTCTCTCTTTATCTCTCTCTCTCTATCTCTCTCTCTCTCTTTCTCTCCCTCTCTACTTCTCTCTCTCTCTCTCCATCTCTCTCTCTCTTTCTCTCCCTCTCCATCTCTCTCTCTCTCTCTTTCTCTCCTTCTCCATCTCTCTCTCTCTCTCTCTTTGTCTCCCTCTCTACTTCTCTCTCTCTCTTTCTCTCCCTCTCTACTTCTCTCTCTCTCTCCATCTCTCTCTCTCTCTCTCTCTCTCTCTCTCTCTCTCTCTCTCTCTTTGTCTCCCTCTCTACTTCTCTCTCTCTTTCTCTCCCTCTCTACTTTTCTCTCTCTCTCTCTCTCTCTCTATCTCTCTTTCTCTCCCTCTCCATCTCTATCTCTCTCTCCCCTCTCGGTTATGCTGTTGAAGGACAGCAGCAAATTTTTTTTATTTTTTAATATGATTTTTAGCGGCGGTATTTCCCGCCGCTAAAAATCTGATCTAATTTTTTTTATTTTTTAAAATGAGTTTTAGCGGCGGTATTTTCCGCCGCTAAAAGCCGGAAATACCGCCGGTAATGAGTGATAACAATAGCGGCGGTAATTGACCGCCGGTAATGAGTGGGCAATAGCGGCGGGAACGTACCGCCGGTAATGAGTGATACCAATAGAGGCGGTAATCTACCGCCGGTAATGAATGGGCAATAGCGGCGGGAACGTTACCGCCGCTAATGAGTGAGCAATAGCGGCGGTAAGTTTTTTACCGCCGCTAAAAGCTTTAGTGACGGCATCTTTTACGGCAAGACCAGTTACCGCCGGAAATGTTTTTAGCGGCGGTAATTGTTGTTTTAGCGGCGGTATCTTACCGCCGCTAAAAGTGTCCTTTTTTGTAGTGCCAAACAGGCTGAGACACTCGCTTATCAACAGTCATGGTTGCTTGTGACTATTCGATGTGGGACAAAAAGGAGGTCTGGATATCATGTGCGTCGATGATTATTTTTCTGGGTGTTGGTTGTTGTACTCATATGGGGTTCTGTAAGTTCGACTACGGATTTTTTAATTAATTAATTGGCATAATATATTGGGAGTGTTTTGAATCTTCTTGTGAGTTGACTGCACCATCATATAATCTTAATTTTTTTTTTTATGTTTGGTTTGATCATAGCTAGCCATATGCAAGTATTAATGGAGTAATGTTAGAAAGACACCACCAGCAGGATTGCGTGCTAATCTTCTCTCAGATTCTTTTTCAGAATGAAAACTCCCAGTGCTGTACTCAGCTGTTTGGGTCATTTGGTTGTGAATATGTAAAGGAAAAAATAAATGTAAAGGATTCACGCTTAGGCAAGGAAAGAAAGCCTTCTTTTTTTTTTTAATCGTATAATTTTCCTAAGTAGACGCATTCATATATAGAATAACAAGTTGCTGTTACTTTAACCTTCTGCCAGATCTTTTTAAAGTCTTAACTCATCCAAAGAGCACATGCTTAATGACTACAAGTCAACTAGTTAGGCATCTATGAACAAAGAGATGCATGTGGATGAAATCTTTTTGTGATCAGTCAGGGAAGATTTTGCTAAATTTATATGGACAAGGTGTTGTTCTCATAGGAAACCATCTTGTCGAATAACTACAACTGAAGCTGAATCTTTCAAGGTCTACTGCCTCTTTGCTTCTGCAGATTGTTAAATTTTTACGGGGATGTAAAAGAGATTTGTTTGGCATTAATTCAATTAATTAGGCTCAAGATATATATACAGTCAAGAACATGTTGGAAACGGTGATTCATGTTTTGGGTCCAAGGGGGAGGCAGAGGTTCGTGTTGTGACACGTGGAAAACAATGGGATTGTTGGGGGGTGGGGGTGTAGTACTTGTGGGGGGCGAAGCGCTTGTCGTATGGTACAAAGGTATTTTTGGTATTTCAAAAATACCTGGTTTAGGTTTGTTATATATATATATATATATGTTGATATAACCTTATTTGAATTCTTCATAGTGGAATTATTGCTGTACACAGTAGACGTAGACACATTGTTGAATCACCTAAATTTGCGTGTTCTTGTTCTCAAATTCTTCTATTCATGTTGCACAATTCACAACACAACATCCCATCCTTTGAGACTCGTTCACTTTTCTCTCAATATCATAGGTATTTGAAGTCATAAAGTGAGTAACATGCATGTCAAAGTCTAGCCCACGCGTTCTGTTGAAGAGCTGATTGTCCAATATTCAAAGTACAACTCTACACTTAATTACCAATGAAAATGTAGAAAGCTAAGACACAACATCCCATCCTTTGAGACTTGTTCACTTTTCTCTCAATATCATAGGTTTTTGAAGTCATAGTGTGAGTAACATGCATGTCAAAGTCTTGCCCACGCGTTCTGTTGAAGAGATCATTGTCCAATATTCAAAGTACAACTCTACACTTAATTACTAATGAAAGTGTCAGCACCTCATTTTTGCGCATCGAAAGTGCCGAAAATGGAAACCCTAATTGAAAAGTCAAACCCGAAAGGGTCAAAAAGTTGACATTTTGATCCGGTATAAATTGACCACCAAACTTCATACCATTGGATAGAGGATTTCGATACGGTTCTAATGACACAAAGTTTGTTCAAATCAGAGTCTAGATGAAGAAGTTGTGAGTTGGTAAAAACCGGTAATAGCAGAAATCGACTTTTTGCTAAACCCCAGATCAGTTGTCTGATCTAGTCCTAGCTGAGAGAGTACTTCGACACGATTCCAACGCAACTGAGTTGGATGGAATTGGAGTCTCAGATAAGAAATTATAAGCAAAACCGGCTCCCAGGGAGCAGTTTTGTAAGACCCCGTATTTTTTGGATTAGCCTAAAATAAGGAATTTGCTAATATTATTAAAAATTAATAATGAGCCAATAATTCAAGTAGTTGTCGCAAGGGTAATTTGGAAAGTTTAGCAATTCAGAGATTATGTAAACTTGGGGTAAGTGGTGGTAATTATATCGTATTGTAATAATTTAGTAAGTTATTAAGGTAAATTTTATTAGATTAAATTAAGTGTGGTTATGTATAAATTTTATAGTAAATAAATACTAATTAGAAACTTTATTTAAAGTGAATAAAGTAGTGTGGATCTTTTGTTTGGGTGGCTAACCATTTAATCAAGGGTGGTTAGGCTGTAGGTGTAGGGAGTGTTGATGGAGTTACACACCGGCTGATCATCAAGAAGTTGAGGAATTTTCTTAACGTATAGAGTCATTGTCTATTCCGAGCGTTTGGAACAGTTACAACTATTCAATTTCTGGAGAAACCAAACGTATGGAGGGGAGATTTGAGAGGTTGGGAAAAACTAAACAGAAACTTTGGAGGTGAGATGGAGGAGAGTTAACTGAAGATTTTAGAGAAGGAGAAGATCTATTCGTTAGAGGAAGTGCAGCAGATCTGGTTGTGCAATTTTTCATCCAACTCTCATTTCAGATCAGGTGAGCAATTTTATGATTTGATTTAGGTTAGTCTGATTTGGTTTTATCAAAAGCTTAAGAAGAAAATAAATCAGGCTTTTAGGATTTTGAATTCTGGTTTTTCTATTCAAAATGTCAGTCCCTTGAGGAAAATCTAAGCGTGGAGAGACATCGGATTTTGCTGCTATTTCTGGTGAAGTTGGAGTTAAGCAAAACACAGGCAAGTTAGCACCTTCGATAATAGCATGTTTTCTGTGTCTTCTTTTAAGATCTAATAAAGGATACGAATGTGTGGGGGATAATTTCCAGTTTTGTTAACAGTGCGGCGGATGAGTTTTAATGGTGGTATAATCTGGTTTATATATTTTCGAAGGAGTTTTATTGGGTGGTTGGGACCATATGTGCTGTGTGGGGAGTTCCCTTAAGGTCTAAATTGATTCAGAAGGGTAAAATAAACAACTGCTGCAAGTTGGAGACTTACCGAGTTGAATTGGGACCTGGTGCCAACCAAATGGACTTGGCGCCAACCTCAAAGAGGTTAGCACCAGACTCAAAAATTATTTGGCGCTAGGGAAACTAATCTGGTGCCAACCTTACCAGGTTAGCTCCAGCTTGTTTCGGTTAGCACCAGATCCAAATTTCTTTTGTAGAGTGCGGCTATTGTAAATTTTCTTGTATTCATTTATTTTAACACCTGAAACAAGTTTAAAAGATTGGATTAAAGTTGCTTAGCACTTCGATAATCATGGGAAGAATTTGGTGAGAGAAAATTAGGATTTTCATTAGAGAATAAATCAGATTTGGAGGTCATGTTGAGTTTTAATGATAGTGAATGCAAGTATAGTGTTTAGGAAAAATCTGGTAGTGCATTCTTGAGCTATTTCTGTTTTTTTTATATCAAACTATTTGATCTCTGTTATGACTTCTGTTTTTTTGTAAATACCTGGTTATCAAACGTGGATTTGAACTAAGTGTGGTAAATCAAAAGGGGTTTATCAAATTGTCTATGGATATGAACTTAAGGCACTTATCGACTCATCTGAATTTCGTTTGTCATATTTTTGAACTATCCTAAATTCTATTTTGAACCGAAAGGTAAATGAAATGGCTTCATGACATATCGTTGGATTCTTTTAGAAGAAAAGTATAGACTTTTACCGGTTGTGCAGATATTTATACATTTTTACCGTTGGATTATTTTAGTGCGTATTTGAGATTGAATGTGGTATTCTTAACTAAATATGTTGGTTTCTTTTACTAAAGGCATATTTTAAGAAAATCTTACGTGGTATACTATATCTTTTGTCAAAGTACTAGGGCGAGACTTAGTGTGGATCTACAGTCGAGTTGTAGTGAATTTTGTATATTTTGTTTGGATTTAAGTCTAGGGTTCCTTCATGCGTTTCCTCCATGATGGAGAGGCCTTCCATGAGGGAAGTGCTGCAGCAACTCCGTTTCCACCATGAGGGTGAGGTCACACGGGTATTTCCGCCACGAGGGCGATGAATTGGTTGTTTGAGCTGTTGCAGTATTTCGACTGGATTGTTTGGAACACTGGTGCTTAGCCACACAAAATAGATAGACTTCACGAGTCCCAATACATAAGATTTTTTGAATGTGATTGATGATGTATTTCCGAGATTAGATGGATTACCGTGGTTAATCGTCGTGTATTTTTAATCGTACATGTTTTAGTACTGTTACAACTATATTTTAGGCATGCATTGCTACTTGCTGAGATAGTTGTATCTCACTGTTTTGTTTTGTTTTCAGATCTCAGAGAGGACGATACAGGCGGGTTTATGCTTGGTTCAGGTGAGTTGGGGAAAATTTTAGTTGACTCTGAATATGTTATTGCCATTTCATGTTTTCCTTACTCTGATATAGTGATCCTGTATAGAAAAACTAACTCCTCGGAGACGAGTTACGGTTTATTTCACGTAACCCGGTCCTGGGACGTTACAAGTTTTGACTTTCTGATAAAAGATGATTCAATGGCTCAATTTTGTCACAGCAAATAGAGATTTCCGATACGATCCAAACACAACTGAGTTTGCTGGTATCGGACTCTGGATGAAGAAGTTATGGGCTGGTCAAACCTGGAAATAGTAGAAATTGGGTTTCTGATAAACCCCAGATTAGGCACCCAAACTTATGTTAGCAGAAAGAGTATCTCGACGTGATTCCAACGCAACTGAGTTTGTTGGAATCGGAGTCTCGGATTGAAAGATATGAGCAAAACTGCCTTTGAGGGAGCAGTTTCGCACTTTTGCTAAAAATTTGAATTTGCTACTAAACTCTGGTTCAGTGGGTAGAACATTTCATATTGATTCCAATGCTACTAAGTTTGTTGGAATCGAATACCAGATGAAAAAGTTATGAGTAGTCAAAGTTTCGAAAAATCTGCACACATGGCAAATGCTGAAGCAAGAGCAATAAAGTAAAAGTTTTGAATTAAAAAATAATATTTTTATTAAAATCTAGTTAAAGCATTTAATTTAATTGAAAAAAATAAATAAATAAAAAATGCAAAGGACGCATGTGCTCAAAACAAAAGAAAAAATCTTAATAAAATAATCTTAAAATCAAACAATATCTCATTAATTAAATAATTATAAAATAAAAGAAAATAAAAAATTAATAAAAAAATTTGTTTTTCAGCACATGGGGATACGTGTCCCAGCTGTCCAAGATAAGAATATAAAATAATTTAAAAAAGGGCATCATGTGAAAGTAATCACATTTTAGTCATATAATATAAAAAGGGTTCATTAACCCTCATTTCAGGGATTCGACCCTTACTCCCACCTCTCCCACTCCTCCCTCCTCTCAGGGCTGGCCCCCTCCTTTCCTCTCCCCTTTGCTCCCACACGACCCCCTCTCCTTCCTCTTTTAACTCCATTCCAAAGCCACCAAGCCTCCCCAAAACCCTATTCTTCTTCATTCTTTCTCCTTCCCTCTCCATCCAAGTTTGAATGAAGACCAAAGGAGATCTTTGGAGGTGAACAAGGTGCTGTCCAGGTGCTGCCATGGTTTAAAAGAGGTGTAACAATACTTTAAACAAGTATTTGAACCTAAGGTGAGCTTTTTGTAGCCTTTTTATTGAACATACATGAGTATGAGTTATTTTTATGCATATGGAATTTTCTACATGTTGTGATATTACTATTATGTAGCATGTGTATTGCTCTCTCTTTCTTGCTCTCTTTCAAGTGTTGTTACCTTTTAAAAGGTAAGGTGAGTATTCCGGGTGAATCAAAGGGAGGAAGAGGGTTCTTTAGGCTTGGCTTTAAAGTATTGTAAGGTTGCTGTTTTTACTCTAATGATATTGTTATTTTCTCTTTCATTTTACTAGAGGAGCATGTTCCTCTCACTTCATCTGATGTATTCCATGAGTAACCCCCCTTTCTCTTCCCTTCTTTAAGTGCTCTCCTTTTTTGGTTGAGTATGTTAGGTTCATATAAACATGTGAAAATCATATATTGAGCATGCTGGATCTCATTTTTAATTTCATTTGTATATGATTTAGATATTGTTGTAAACGTGTGTGAGATCACTCTATCATCCACCATCATTTGAAGCTTGGGTGTGGTTTTTTTTTGGATCATGTAAGCACCTCCCTTATCTACTGTTTTTATGTGATTCATCATGATTTTTGTTTCTTTCTATCTACTGATTTTGGCCTCATAAAGTCACAACTACATGGCTTTGTACATGTTGAATGCTTATTTCCTCTCTTGTTATGAATATACCTAGGTATTTGTGTGTACCATAGTCTAATGTGAGTTTGGATGAATATAAAAATCTGTTTGCTAGTTTTTTGTGTAAGCACAAATAAACACACTCACACATATATATTGATGTGAAATATGCCCATCAAAGTGAGTTACATGTTATTCCTTACTTTTAGGATCATGGAAAAAGGATGTTGTATTGATTGTTTTTACATGCTATACCATGGTTTTGTTTCATGTTAGTTGCTAATTTTTTTTATTTATCACATGAAGCCACTCCATGTGGCTTCACACACATTCCATAAGCATGTTTGTTCCCTCATGTATTAGGAACATGTTTAATGGCTTTAAGCATGGCACTATTTAGCAAAGCATGTATGCATGGAAATCTAGTTTTGGATTTTATGGTCTACTTTATTGTTTAGTTAAATTTTAACTTGAAAATGTGTTTCTTGGTTTGATATTCTCCTATGTATATGAGAGTTTGTTTCTTTTTAAAGCAAAGAAACTAAAGTAGGGATATTCAGATCCCTACTCATTCTTTTGATTTGGATTGGAGGGAGGAAGCCCCCACCCATTCCCTTTGAGTTTGGTTTTGAAAACACCAAAGAAGTAGCCAAATGGCTTCATTCGGACTACTGTGGGCCCACACAGGGGCCCACACAGTACCCAGTACCCAGACATGCCCATAAACCCCAAGGATTTCTTCTCTGTTAAAAATTGCAAAGAGGGTGTTTTTTTGTAGTTAACTGAAAACTCAAATCGGTTACAAAGGTTTTTTGGCTTATCCGAAATTAAATTTCGGATAAACCAGAAACACAA
The DNA here is from genome assembly GCA_947561395.2 of Buxus sempervirens. Lineage (NCBI taxonomy): Eukaryota > Viridiplantae > Streptophyta > Magnoliopsida > Buxales > Buxaceae > Buxus > Buxus sempervirens. The sequence goes on along the minus strand of OX387183.1, from coordinate 1,267,685 downwards.
TGTAGCTGAAGATAATTTTCGGCTACACTATATCCCTTGTATATCCGAAATAAATTTTCGGTTGCATTAAAAATTTAACCAAAATCAGATTTTTGATTATTTATTAATTAATTGTATTATTTAAACAACACCGGGTGAACCAGCAGGGTTTCCGGGTCAACCGGAAACCCAAAACGGGACATGGCCTCCTAAGCCCAACTTGATTCCTTAGTGGGCCTTCCAACAAGGCCCACCCAGCCCAAGATCATTTTCGAACATAAATAAGATAATTAAACAAGTTAAATGGGCCAAACCCTATGAGGCTCATCTGTAGACACCCCAAATTGCACCTCAATATAAGAGAACTCTCAAAAAGAACATTAAATGACTTATTTGAGCATTGACATTTGTCAAAAACTCTAAAAAAAGGTGCTAACCGTACTGAATGTGCGGTTTTTGTTATTTTGGTCTCAACCGCTCTGTATGTGCGGTTGTAACTGTATACACAGCACGGTTGATATTCATGCTTGTTGCGTAAGCTGCCACGTGGCTTCCGGAAGCTTCGGCCGTTGGCCACGTCGACAGCAATCATGACGAGCGTAACTGAATCGAAACCGCCCTGTATGTGTGGTTTGGTTGAATTTGCATAGAAACCGCACATATAGTGACGGTTATGTAGAAACCGCACTGTGTATACGGTTTTGGCTGTTTCAGGGATTTGCGAAATGGCTCGATTTCTGAGCCTTATTTACGCATATTACCTCTCTCTCAGGGACTTAAATTCCCTATTTCACCCTCCGAAACTTCTAGTATTACAACAATTCAAGGCTTTTGCTTAAATTGGAATAATCTAGAAGGCTTTTTTGGCCTGCCCTTGGGACTCTTCTACCCTTGGCTGTGCCTATAAATAGAGGGGTCCTCCTCTTGCAAATGGCTGACAATTTGAGGCATAGAAGCTCTGCAAGAAGAGGAGAAACTCTGCTGGATTGTCTACTCAACTGCTCAAGCTACTAAAGGTAAAGCTCATTTGGGTTTATTGCTTCCTATTTACATTTCACTCCCAACTTCTACCTTTCTGTAGTGTAAAGACAATTTGTGATTGCTTGTAGCCCCAAACCACATCCAAAGTACTTGGGAATCCTCTCTAGCCGTAAAACGTGAAGAGAGAGCTTGGGGAAAAAGATGTTGGAATGGACCCTCTAGGCTTAGAACCTACAATCTGATGAAAAGCATGTTGTGTGGTTATTTTGAACCTATGTTTGCTTCTCTGATCTATTTTGTATTTGGAGAGGATGCACGAATCCATGCTCTCAATAACAATGGATTCCAACCTTCTCCTAGATGTGATTTTCCACACCTTCATACACACTTTTCACCATTTTCATCAAAGAAGCTAGATCTTGGATTTCCATGTTTAATACGGGAAATCTGAATCAATTAGCTTCAGAATGGATTTTAGAATTTCATGAGATTGTTTTTATTGATTTTTAAGTATTTTGGTCGAATTCACTTGCACACATGCACCATTTTGGCTTTCTCTTCAAAAAATTTTAAAACAGGGCAGCATCTGTGGCCTGTCTTGGAATGCTCATAACTTCATCCTCCGGATGAATTTTTGAGTGATTCCAAAGACATGTGATAGATGAGTTGGCCTACTTCATATCTGGAAAATTTTATTTACTTTTATGGAGCCAATTTTTGACACCATCTGTTCAAAGTTTGTAAGTCACTTCAGCCCAGATTGCTGAACTTGCCGCTTTGATAGTGCACCGTTTATTCAATTTTCATCCGTTTTGAGTGATTCCAGTTTTTGAGTTTTCTTTAAGAAGTCTATTTTCATTTCCAACTGGTTTCAGTGGATTTCGATCTTGTTTGTGCCTTGGGTGCTCAATTGACTCAGAGCTGCTCGCTGGCATAGTCCAGAGCTAATCTGTGGTCTTCTAGGCCTGTTCAAGAGAGCGCACAAGCCACATCTGGATAGAGTTTTGGGTGAGGTTTATTTCTTTGGAAAGATGGCACCACATACCTCCTCCATACCAATTTTCATAGATTTCTATCAAGCCAAACTCCACGAATAGGACTTTGAAAATGCCTACTTAACACTTTTTCCAAGCTACAACAGCAGATTTCAGCTGTGGATATCTCTTTCATTTTGAATCGGATTGAGCTGAAATTTTTACTGTATACTCTACTATATACCAGTTTTCAAATGGCTTTGGTTTCATTGGATTTGGATTTAAATTGAGTGAGTTATGGTTAATCGAAGCTTTCAAGCTCTTTTAGTCTGATTTTTCCAGATTTACCTTAGCTTGATTTTCTTCAAATTTGACTTAGATTTTTCTTCACTCATGAAGTTCTGAAGTGACATATCCACAAAGAGATTTCCATTTCATTGGATTGCTCATGTGGAATAATCACACACATTGTGCTTATTTTAAGCATCTCTTGTTTTTCTCTATTACCAGCAAACAATTTTTAGCATAAGCAAGCATGTGGCAACCGTCTTAGATGGATGAGTGGGGGTGCCTAACACCTTCCCCCGCTCATAAATAATTTCCCTTACCCAATCTCTGGATTTTTCCTTGTGTTAGAGCTACTTTGGCTCTATTTGGCATAAATGATCCCTTTGGTGTCCATTCACACCTTAACTTGGATGGTGGCGACTCTTCACTTTTATTGATCTCCACGTGACGATATAGGAAGTCATCTTAGGTGACATCTCCATGTCTCACACCATCAAAAGCCCAAAATTGTACATGCAAGCTTAGTTTAGGACTGGTTTGGCCAAGACCTCGGGCCCGGACTTGCCGGGCCCACTAAGCCCATCAACCAAACCGGGTAGGGTCCAACACCCTGATCCATTGAACTGTGGACCACCCGGTCCAAGTCTAGACGATGGGCCCCATGCCCAAGGTCTAGCCCACTTTGGAAATTAAAATAAGATAAATGAATTAAACAAGCTTGGATTACCATGGTGAAGCCCACCCAATGGACCCACCAAACTAATCAGACCAACCCTAAATAAAACTTGATCTAAAACCAACTTAAACGCTAAGTTAAAAATAATCAAAATTAGACAAAGCCCATAGGGCCTTTAGGCTTAGACAGGGCCCAATAAGGGATATGTGGACCGAACCTGGCCCACCAGGGTATTCGTAGACCTTCCAACGGGGTCTACCCAATCCGACCTAGACCACTTAAATTAATCAAGATAAAATAAAATAAAAGGGACAACACCTATAGAGGTCAAGTGTGAGGAGCAGCTCGCTTGAGCGATGGAGGTCCAGAACTCTCTAGCACTAGTCTCGGTTGAGCATTAAATGTTTTATTTATTTATTTTAAACAGTGCTCAACAAAATTTCTAGTTTTCCATGTTCTTTCCATATCCAAGCCAATTATGCAGTAAGATACCCTAGAAAATCTTTAACAAAGAACTTTGTGAATACTATGGAAATTAAATAAACAGAACCCCGTTTTATTATGTATTCCCAAGAGTTTCAAAGTCGCGTAACATCCAACTAATTCATCCATAATGGTACTACTTCATTCATGGGCATCATCACATGGTTTCCATACAAGCATACATCAAAACACACGTTCACAATCTGTATTGACGGAAGCACAATAAAAATTATAATGAATCCATCCATTTACATGGTATGCACCGTGAACATCACAAAAATTTATGGCTATTAATTATTTAGTTTCTAAATAACAATTTTTAGTAAAGATGGTATTTTAGAAATGAAATTTCCTAATTTCAAGTCATGTATGATCAGTTACTCATCCACACGATTCATAAAATCATAAGCAATACATGATTTTCCACCATTAAACCCAAGAACAAATCTGTATGTAGTGGTACAAAATAGATTTAAGAAAAAATTAATCATATTTTATTATATGCTTATGACGTTAAGAAATCTAAATTTTCACATGCTTTATAGTTCCATATTCACATCATCCAAAGAGGAGTATTAAAGAAATCCATTATATGCACATGACACAATTTGGAAAATACCCACTGTGTAACATTAAACCACTCATGAACCCAAACATGAGATCTGCAAATGTATATGTAAAGATGAGTTTTCATAAATCCACATGCTACCACGTCTACAATTTAATCTTCATTCTTAAAGCAAGGGTATATGAATCTAATAGTTGAACATGGCTTTCATCATCACAATATCAAACGTAGGAACACCTCTAGATTTTCAGTTTTGCACACACATGATTAGATTAGTGAAAGTTAAGGGAAATAATGCAGTGAAATATAAAAAGCATATTAATCCCACTTACTTACATAGGGTTAGGGTTGGGTAGCTCCAAAATCACTAGTTCTTTACCAAAATCTTCTTTTCCATCCTCCAAAACTTACTTCCAATGCCAAAAACGGGATTAGGGTTTTGAACCCTTGATTCATATATATTTAAAGCCTAATGACCTTTATGCCATTCATTAGAAATATTTAATCTCAGCCATTGTTTTAAGTTTGATATAAACACTTAAAAAGGTTGATTTGGTGGGTGTGCAGGCACCCATCTCCTTCATTCTTTGGCTTGCTTTGCATGGTAAGCTCAGCACTTGTGATCGACTCCATGCCATGAGCATTATCAACTACTCATCATGGTACTAAGTTCCTACTGCAACCATTGCTCCCCGACGTTCTCAAAGATTAAAAGCTGCTACCATGAACCCTGCTGAAGAACAATCTACTGTTTCGGCTGAGGCCTTTGCTCAACTGCAAGAGCAAGTGGCAGGGATGACCAAACTACTGGAGAATTTGCTGGCCAACCAAGCCGCTCAGGCTCAGGTGCAGGCGCAACAGGCGCAGGCTCAGGTTCACCAAACTTCATCATCCCACAATGCACCACCACAGGCTCCACCCCAGACTGAACTCCCACCACCAATCCAACCTATTCCACCTCAACCTGAACTCTCTCATCCAAACCCCGAGCCTATCCTGATCCGGGAGGAGGAATCTGAATGTGAGAGGGAAAAGGAAAAAGAAAAAGAGAGACTGAGGGTGGAAATGGAGAGAAAATTTTTGGACAAACTGGAGTCTATTCAGGACGAATTGAAAGAAGTGAGGGGGATCAACACGTTGGGTGGTACCAACTTCCAAGATCTCTGCCTGTACCCCGACGCATGCTTACCGGCCAAATTTAAGTGCCCGGACTTTGAAAAATATGACGGCACCGGATGCCCAATGAGCCATCTGAAGCTCTACTGTGGGGCGTTATGCCAATTTGGCCGGGATGATGGCATCCTGATCCAGCTATTCCAGAGAAGCCTAACTGGGGCAGCCTTGAGATGGTTCGCAACTGTGGACCATGGCAGAATCAGAAGGTGGAAGGACCTAGCTGATGCTTTCCTTGCTCAGTACCGTTTCAATGCTGACATCGTGCCAGATAGGTACGATATGATGAAAATGAGTAAGGGAAGAGAAGAGACAGTTAGGCAGTATGCCAAAAGGTGGAGAGAAGCCGCCTCTCAAGTCAGGCCTCCCATGATGGAGCCAGAGATGGTTACCACCTTCATTGGCACATTGGGGCATCCATTTTACAATCACTTGGTGGGTCAGGTTACCACCAGTTTCGCTGCCCTAGTACTGGTCGCGGACCGGATTGAAGATGGAATCAGATCCGGACGAATCCACGACCATTCTGCCACAGCTCGTCAGCAGGAGCCCACTTTTGATCCTTCTGCCCAGAAGCAGAAAAATGGGGCAAGAAGGAATGGAGGAAAGAAGGAAGGGGAAGTAAACATGGTACAACCCCAACCACCACAAAAACCCATCCAAATCAATATTGCTGCACCTCCACCCAGTCCGGTGCAGCCACAATCGACCTATCAAAACCCTCTCAACATTAATGTTCCTCAGGCAGCAATGCCCAACCAAAAAAGGGTATTCTCAAAAGAGGAGAGAGACGCTTGGATGGCGTCCAGAAGAAGCAGGGTCCTTTCCCCTCTTCCTGTGACTCCATCCCAACTTTTGCCATCTTTGTTAAACGCAGGGTATGTCACCCTGAAAGAACCAAATCCGAATGCTTCAAAGGGAAAGAATTTCGATCCCTCCACCACCTGTGAATACCATATGGGTGCACCAGGACACCCTACAGACAGGTGCTGGCCATTAAAACACGCCATTCAAGATTTGATCGATCAGGGAACCCTGTTGTTTAACACAGCTGCACCCTCTCCCACCAGGACTGACATTGGTCAGAATCCTCTGCCCCAGCATAATGGGGCTGGTCCTTCCAATTTCGTAGGGACCATCTCTTCTAGGCCTAGGACGTTTGATCCCTCGCAGTTAATTGCGCCAATAGGGACGTCCGTTAAGGTCTATTTTGACCAGGAAGGGATAGAGGAACAAATCAACGTCATTTCTGGAAATAATGGAAATGGCAAGACTGCAGAGGACATTAATGCCTCTCTAAACCGGGCCGCCTCTCTCATGGCCCAGCTTAATGTAGCCAAACCCCCTCTCATTATTAATTGCAACCAGGCTGTTGCTTCCCCCACTACTCCATCACCCAAACCATCTTTGGTCATTAATTATGACCCCACCACTGCTTCAATTACGTCTGTTTCTTCTCAGACCTTAAAATCCTCTCAACCCAAGGCACCAAGGCAATCTTCGCCTCTGGTTATTGAGGTGCCTTCTTCTAACCTTATTCCTACATCAGCTCCTGCACCTAGGTCCCACCTCCAACCCTTGGTATTTAACGTGCCTAAACCCTCCTATTCAGAAACCGCTGTACCTTGGAACTACAGCGAGGGTTATACGACCACTACCCCAGTGGCCGGGAATCAAGGTCAGGAGGAGGTAAACCTCATGACAAGATCAGGGAGGTGTGTAGAAGGAAAAGAACAAGAAAGGAAAGAGGCAGAGCAAGTCCAGAAGGGGAAGGCCAAAATAGGGGAAGACACCCCTCAAGTCGACAATAAGGAGGCAGAGGATCTCCTAAAAATACTGAAAAGGAGTGAATTCAATATTGTTGACCAACTAACCAAAGTCCCTGCCCAGATATCAATACTGGGATTATTGCTTAATTCAGAAAAGCATAGGGACTCATTAATGAAGGTACTCCAGAGCGCCCATGTGCCCAAAACAATTGAGCCAGACCAGCTTGGCACGATGATCGGCCAAATCCTATCTCACAATGTAATAAGCTTTTCAGAAAGCGAGATAAGCCCTGTTGGAGGCTATCACATGGACCCTTTGCACATCACTGTGCTCTGTAAGGGTAGCATGATAGCCAAGGTCCTAATCGACAATGGGTCGGCCTTAAACGTCTGCCCCCTTGTAACATGTGTGAGACTTGGTCTGGACCAATCCAAGATAAAGCAAAACGGGAGGGTGGTAAGAGCTTTCGATAGCTCCAAAACACACTCCCTGGGAGAGATTGAACTACCGATTACCATCGGACCGAATATCTTTAATATCACATTCGAAGTGATAGATATTCCGGCTGCCTTCAATCTACTTCTGGGAAGGCCGTGGATCCACTCAGCTAGGGCTATACCCTCTACTCTTCATCAAAGAGTAAAATTTATAAGAGGCCAAAGGGTAATAACGGTCCTAGCCGAGAACCTAGTCCCTCCTGTCATACCACCTGACGTACCTTTCATTAATGTAGAATTAACGGCGGACAAAATTGCTTTTCACTCTTTTCAGTTCGAAACAGTCAACTTCATACCTGGGGGGTGTCAAAAGAAAGAGAGGTTGACCTGCGCCAATAAGATGGTGGAGAAAGTTTTAAAGGATTGCAATTTCCACCCAGGAAAGGGGTTGGGCATTAACCTGCAAGGAAGGGTGAAGCCCATAGAGGCACAGAGGCTGGTCCCACGGGTGGGACTGGGGATGAAAATGAGAAGATGGAAGAGGGGATCACAGAAAGAAAATGAGAGGGGAAAGAATCAAGAAAAGTTCCCTCATTTAAGGGAAACTTTCCCGAGGCCCTCTCATACCATTCAATTGGCTCCTCCTACAGATTCCTCCAAGCCTCCGTATTTCAATGACAACCCTTTTAGAAAGCCTTTTACCTCAACCCTTCAACCTTTTATCCCCCTCTCATCCACTTTGACGCCTGAAGCCACGGGTGAGCCTGAGCCACTGCCACAAGAGCAGCAGGATTTCACAGAGGAGACAGGGGCATTCTTTGCAATGACAGAGAATGAAGGAAGAGATAAAGCAGAAGAAGAAGTTCCTTTTATCGACTGGGCCTCAATCAAGATGCCTGATGAGGTCACCTCTGAACTCAGCCCCGAAGCAGAAAATGGCAGTTTTTCAAATCCGGTAATGATGGTATCGGATCGAGAGTTTGAGGAGGAACGGGTTTGCACTATACCACCTGTTCCAGAGGGCTTTGTATTGAAAAATTGGGAAGAGACCCCTTTGACATTTGAGGCTGCATATGGTTGGCAATCAGCTGCGGCCTCCAAAAAAAAACTCCATTAGTGGATTGCCCTTTTCCTGAAGGTTTTAATGAACCTTCATCTTCAGGAAAAGCCTTTTTAGAAGGTTCTCAAAAAACTCAAAAAGATTTTTCAATTTTTTCTAGAAAATCTAAAGCTTTCAAAATGGTCCAGACTGCTTATGAGCCATATATACAGACTGAATTAGAGCATGTTGAATACGACTTCGACCTCGAGCTCGACTTCGACCTAATGGGGATCGAAGAGGAGATCGAGGCCGAAGACGATGACCTTCCAAGAGAGATATCATATCAATTGGAGCGTCACGAAAAGGGTATTCAACCTAATATTGAAGAAACCATTTCCATAAACCTGGGAACTGAAGAGGACCCAAAAATTGTAAAGATTGGTGCATGCTTGTCTGAAATACAGCAGAAAGAAATGTCCCAATTCTTGGCCGATTACAAGGACGTGTTCGCATGGTCTTATCGGGATATGCCAGGGTTGGATACAGACATGGTTGTACACAGGCTGCCCATCCTGCCAGGAGTAAAACCTATTAAGCAGAAATTGAGAAGGTTGAAACCGGAATGGACTTTGAAAGTCAAAGATGAAGTAGTGAAGCAGTTTCAAGCCGGGTTTTTGGCGGTGTCCACATACCCTGATTGGCTAGCCAATATAGTCCCAGTTCCAAAGAAGGATGGAAAAGTCAGGATGTGTGTGGATTACAGAGATTTGAACAAAGCGAGCCCGAAGGATGACTTCCCATTGCCACACATCGACATCTTGGTTGATAATACGGCAGTGCACAGCCTGTTCTCTTTTATGGATGGCTTTTCCGGATACAACCAAATTAAAATGGCAAAGGAGGATCAAGAGAAAACCGCTTTTATTACTCCTTGGGGAACCTTCCACTACACAGTCATGCCTTTTGGTTTAAAGAATGCCGGGGCGACGTATCAGCGAGCCATGACAGCCCTTTTCCATGATATGATCCACAAAGAGATGGAAGTATATGTGGATGATATGATTGCCAAATCATGTGAAGAGGAAGACCACTTAATCAATCTAAAGAGGGTATTTGACCGTCTAAGGAAGTACAGCTTAAGGCTTAATCCAGCAAAGTGTGTCTTTGGAGCCACATCCGGGAAATTATTGGGATTCATTGTAAGCAGAAGAGGGATTGAGATAGACCCGTCTAAAGCCAAGGCAATCATCGAGATGCCAGCTCCTAAGACTGAAAAAGAAGTTAGGGGCTTTCTGGGAAGAATTCAGTATATCAGCCGGTTCATAGCACAACTTACTGCTATTTGCGAGCCGATCTTTAAACTTCTAAGGAAGAATAACCCTACTATCTGGAATGGGGATTGCCAACAAGCATTCGACAAAATAAAGGATTATCTGTCAAATCCTCCTGTTCTAGTACCGCCAATTCCAGGAAAACCACTGATTCTGTATCTATCAGTTCTAGAAACATCAATGGGATGTGTATTGGGGCAGCATGATGAAACAGGCAGAAAAGAAAAGGCTATCTACTATTTGAGCAAGAAGTTTACAGATTATGAGACAAGATATTCGCCATTGGAAAAGACTTGTTGCGCTTTGGTCTGGGCGACTCAAAGGCTTAGGCACTATTTTTTAAGCTATTCGACTTTGCTGATCTCAAGGATGGATCCGCTAAAATATCTGTTTGAGAAGCCGGCTTTAACTGGTAGAACAGCAAAGTGGCAGCTTTTGCTTTCAGAATTCGACCTGACATATATCACTCAGAAAGCAATCAAAGGTCAGGCAATTGCTGACCACCTAGCTGAGCATCCATTACCAGATTATCAACCTCTTAAGACGAATTTCCCGGATGAGGCCATCTTATTCGCTGAAGAAGAAAGTGAAGACTCCTGGCAGATGTTCTTTGATGGGGCTGCAAATATGAATGGAAATGGGATCGGCGCAGTATTAGTAAAGCCAGATGGTTCACATATCCCAATCGCAGTGAAATTGAGATTTCAGTGCACGAACAACATAGCAGAGTATGAGGCATGTATAATCGGATTACAAGCTGCTCTGGACCATGATGTTCAAGAACTTGACGTATATGGAGATTCGAGTCTTATCATCTTCCAAACAACTGGGGAATGGAAAACCAAAGATCGTAAATTGATCCCATATCACCAATATTTGGAAGAAATAAGTACCAAATTTACTCGAATTTCTTTTAGCTATATGCCAAGGGCTAAGAATCAATTTGCGGATGCCTTGGCGACATTGGCCTCAATGGTTAGTATTCCAGAAGGGGTAGACATACAACCACTAGAAATTGAAGTCAGAGACGAGCCAGCTTACTGTCTTGTTTTGGAAGGAGCGCAAGAAACAGAAATACCATGGTTCCAAGATATCAAGAATTTCTTGGATAATCGAAATTTACCAGAAAGCGCTAGTCCCACTGAAAAAAGAACAATACAGAGGTTAGCAGGACAGTTTCTTCTAAGCAGTGGGCAGTTGTATAAGAGATCTTACAATAATGTTCTACTCAGATGCGTCACCAAGGTTGAAGCAGAAAGGTTGATTGAAACAGTGCACGGGGGAGTCTGTGGGCCGCACATGAATGGACACATGCTCGCAAGGAAAATATTGCGATTGGGATATTATTGGTCTACAATGGAGCACGATTGCTGCCTACATGTTAAGAGATGCCATTTGTGTCAAATATATGCTGATAATAAACATGCACCACCAAGTGAGCTGCACAGCATGACCTCTCCATGGCCATTCTCTATGTGGGGTATTGATGTCATTGGGATGATTTCTCCAAAAGCATCTAATGGACACCGGTTCATTCTAGTGGCAATTGATTATTTTCACAAAATGGGTTGAAGCTGCTTCGTATGCAAATATCACAGGAAACCATGTTCTTAAGTTTCTAAAGCACAACATAATTTGTCGCTATGGGTTGCCAAAAGCCATAGTTTCAGACAATGCTTCGAATATTAAGAACAAGGATATGAAGGAGATGTGTGAGCAGTTTCAGATAACCCATCACAAATCAGCCCCTTACAGGCCAAAAATGAATGGAGCAGTAGAAGCGGCAAATAAGAATATAAAGAAAATAATCCAGAAGATGGTGGTAAGCTATAGAGATTGGCACGAGATGTTACCATTTGCTCTCCATGCTTACAGAACCTCGATCCGAACTTCTACTGGGGCAACGCCATATTCCTTGGTTTATGGAACAGAGGCAGTCTTACCTGTTGAGGTAGAAATCCCTTCATTAAGAGTGCTTATGGAAACAGAGCTGGAAGAGGCGGAATGGGTTCAGTCTAGATATGAGCAACTTAATCTGATAGAAGAAAAGCGGTTGAATGCGCTTTGCCATGGTCAACTGTATCAGAGGAGAATGGCCAGGGCCTACAACAAGAAAGTGAAGCCCAGAGCTTTCCAAGTGGGTAATCTAGTCTTAAAGAAGATATTACCATTTCTGGAAGACCCTCGTGGAAAGTTTAAGCCGAATTGGGAAGGACCTTATGTAGTAAAGAAGGTCTTGTCAGGAGGAGCTCTTATCCTGACAGAAATGGATGGGGCAGATTTTCCTGAGCCAATCAACTCCGATGCGGTCAAGCAATATTTCCCTTGAAGGAATATCACAAGGAAATGATCCGAGGCCATTTTTCTTCCTCCCTCACAAATTCTAATATCCCTAGTTTAAACCAAGTTGAGCCTGTTCGTGTTTTAAAGAACCCAAACTGGAGCTTACAGTCGCGAATGGAGCAGGGTTAATAGAAAAACAAAAAGGGAAATAGAAAAGAAAGGCCAAAAGAAAAAAAACAGAAGGCCAATATTGGGAATGGGGGGGTCGCATCCATTATGACTGTGAGCCCAGTTGTCCCATTTTCAAGATGTTAAAATATTGAGCCTATAATAGCTTTTTTTCATAAACCCAGCCCAGCCTTCATTTCGTCCTATCGATCAAGTCCTCGGTGATCTGGGTGTATTCCTTCAAGCTCGGGATGTTGAAAGGGCAATGACGGAATAAAACAGGCCGGTCCTAGTGAAAACCGTAACAGGCACTAGGGGCAATATTGGCAGAAAGAAGGCGAAAGAAAAATAAATAAAAGAAGAGGAAGAAACAGGAAAAAGGTCACCAACCGTACTTGAGATACAGATTGAACTAAACCGCCCTTTTTCTACGGTTTTGGCAGAAGGGCTATGCAACCGCATATTGAAGACGGTTTTGGCCAAACCGTTCTGAATGCGCGGTTTCGCGCAGCAGAAGTGAATTGAGCAGATTTTCTGCCCAGGAATGAACCAGTAGGCTGGGGCAGGCCCCCTGAAAGTGGGAAGGAAACTTGGGGATGAGTCTAAGGGTTCCAAGGGGGACGGATTGGCTTCCTCCTCATTAACTGAAACACCCTTTTTGCCCAACTTACTTCAATTCGTCCAACCATATGGGATTAAAGCATTATGGACCAATTTACAATAAAAACACACAAAAATGAAAACTATATTTTGGCCAATGATGAGAAATCAGTGACTTTTCATTAAAACGGTCAGTTTTTACAAGCATATGAGAGTTCTGAGGCCAATAGTATAAAAACCTACTTTGTATTCTCTATCTTTCCACTAGTGGAGTTTCTCTTTGTACAGAAGTGTAAAAAAGGAAAAAAATACAATGAAAGGGGCTAATCTCTATCCCCTAGCCTCTCCTCAAGCTCTCTGATCCGAGCCGCCTGAACCGCCACAAGCCTTTCAGCCCCCTCTGCATCTGGGTCACTGAGGAATGAGATGACGTCATCGGAGAGAGTCTGCCTGGTCCTCAAATCTCTGAGCCTGGCCATGGTCTCGTCATGCCTGCGCCATGCGGCTCTCACCTCGAAGCGACGAGCCTGTATCTGCTCTGATAATCGCCGCTCCAGGTCTTCTTTCTCCAACCTCAAAGTGCGGGCCTCCTCCACCCATATGAGCTGAAGCCGCCTATGAGAAGCCCGCTCGGTCTCCAAGAGGTCCTCATAAGTAGGACACGGGATAGCGGGAGGATCAGCCGGTACAGAGGCACAGCTCTGCACCTGCTCCCTAATCCAAAGGAGATAGTCCTTCTCATGTAATTTGGAGAAGACGGGACCTCTCAAAAAGCAGGCCTGCGACCATTCCTTCAATAGGCGGAAGCAGAGACCCATGGTAGCTGGTGTGAGCGGACCTATGAGCTCTTCATATCCCTGAGGTACTAGGATCCCCTGCACCTCCTCTCCAAACTGCCGGATGACCCTCAAAGGCAAATAGAGCAAAGAAGACTTCAAGCTCATGAGCACGGCGAAGTTTTGGTCAGAGAAGCTGATCGCTGTCTCGACGGAGGGCTGGTAAGCACCGGGCCATCTCACCTGGTCGTCCTGAAGAGTCCCCAAGAAAGCAAACCACCCCTGTTTGCCGCCATGTATATTGGGACACCCCCTGTTGCTCATCAAAACAGGAATGTCCAATCTGGGGAAGAAGCGCCGGGTTATCTCTTCAACTTGACTCAGGTGGTCAAGTAACCAGAGCTGCACAAAACAGGGAAGCATTTCCAACCTTAGAAAATTTCAACATGGCAATAAAAATTACAATTCAAAGAAAGAGATTCAGATTTTACCTGAAGTATAGGGGCGCAGGCAAGGAAACTTTTCTGCTTCCTGTGATAGCAGTCAGTCAAGGCCTGGTATATTTCAGCCAGGATCATAGGGGCAAGCCTTTCGCGCTCCCTAACTTGGCAAATGACTGAAATGAGGGATAGATCAACCTCACTATCACCTCGGGGGAATAAAAGTTGATTGACCACTATCAAGGTCAAAGCATTGAACCGGGCCGACTGGTTTGGGCTATTCAACAGCTTTTCAGTCAAAAATGACTTTGATAGGGTCAATAAAGCGTCGGCTTCCCCTAACTCTTTCTTGTTAATCCCCAAAAAGGTGGAGGCTTCCTTTTTGAAGCTCGGTTTGAGAGGTGGGTTAACTACTTTCTTAGAAAAGCTAAGGTTGAGGATGGTTTCAACCTCCTCGACTGTAGGGGTCATCTCTTTTTCCCCAAACCTGAAGAGGTTCAATTGAGGCTCCCAATGCCCAATTAGTGCCTCTATGATTTCCCATTTTAGAGGAATCTTTGGGATTGAAAGGAGGTGGCCTAGATTGGCGGAGGCCCAATCCATCTCATCTTGAGTGGTCATTGAAGAGACCCACCTCTCATAGAATGTATCTACTATGGCATACCTAGTCAAATTAGGAGGTTTGGACCTAATTTTTGGTCTAGGTGCTGATATTTCAGGTACAGAAGATGAAAAAGGCACAGAAGCTGAACCAGAAGCCATTAATGGGCAAAAGTGGATTAAAGGCAGCTAGGAGAGAGAAAATCGCCGAAACAGGGGGTTTCTGACCTAAGCAATACGTCAAAATGACGTCTTGCCCGCAATTCGCGGTTTTAAAATAACCTAAGGGCAAAAACCGCATACACAGAACGGTTGTGTCTAAACCGCACTTAATATGCGGTTGCATTCCCGCAAAGTTTAAAAACCGCGGGTTAAGTACGGTTCTTGCACAACCGCCCTGAATGTACGGTTTTTGCACAAAAAAGGGGTTTTCTTCTTTCTTTTAATAAGTCATGTTCCCAGCACACCTGTTACCTGTATAAACACTTGTAACATGACAAATATACAAAAATAAACAAAAATATACAAAAAAGGAAACAAAACCAAAAAAATCTTCTCTTTTCATATAAACTGTCAATGGATACATCAAGTTTATATACAAATATCTGATAAATCCTAAATCCTATCTCTAACAGGTCAATCCCTATCGCCTCTACCTCGCCGTCGCTGCCGGATGAAAAAGTGATCTGAGAAGCGCTGACTAGCGGGAGATGAAGGCTCACCAAGCGAGGATGGACCAGCAGGAGGCACCGGGTCTGCAGGAGGCGCAGGATAGGTAGAAGAGGCTGAGGCTGGAGCTGGATCACCCCGGGTCAGGTCCATGAAGCGCGAAACTGAAGAGTCCGTCGCCAAGGGAACCAGCTCCAGAACCCGAGAGTCCTCGACCGGAGGAGATGGATCTGCAATGCCGGGAACATCACCCTCTCTCATAGGCTCGGCCACCTCTGGATCTGCTACGCCGGGAACATCCTCCGCTCTCGTAGATCCGACCGCCTCATGAACCACAGGAATCTCCGACCCACCCTCCGCTGGCTCAGGAGCAGTCTCCGGCTCAGATGAAGGAGCGGTCTCAGATATAGGCGCGGCCTCGGGCATCTCGGCCGACTCAGGAACTACACCAGCAGAAGTAGCCTCGGCCGCCACCTCGCTCTCTCTCTCTGGGATCTCTATATCTCCTAAAGAGAAGGACAAAGTGCGGGAACTGGATGGTGAAGCCACCACATCCTCCTGAAAGGCAAAGACAGATTGATCAGAAGCAGAAAAGACAAAATAAAATACAGAAACTGGAAAAGACAGACCTGAGCTCCTGAAGGTCCCGCCTGACCCTGGGCACTGGCCAACTGAGCCCGCAAGTCAGCAATGAGAGCGGCCTGCCCAGTAATGATGACATCGCTCTCAGCAATGGCGGCGTCCCTCTCAGCCAGCTGGCGCTCCAGATCCGCGTATCGAGCCCGGACCTCCTCTAGCTGTGCCTCCTGAAATGAGATAAGAAAAGAAAAGATATCAGTAAATAAGAAAGGAAGACTAAAAGACTGCACAAGGAAAGGAGGTTCATACCGTGGTGTCATAGAGGCGGATCACTACCCCCCCTATCTCAGTAACTCCACCTCGAACGGGCATGGGCTGCATCAGACAACCCACTGAGACCTGCCCGAACCAGGTATCATAGTCACCATCAACTAGAAGGCCATCTCCTGCCTCCCACTCGCCGAAATGGGCAGGGTCGAATGGACCAGGAGGGATGAAAGGGGCTATAGCTGGAGGAGCCACTGGGATCCGGAGCTCGCCAGTATGCTGGAAGAAGAATCGCTCACCGAGGTACCATATACTACCCAACTGCCCAATGAAGAATGGGTACCTCTGGCGCCGCTGATCCAGGGCGAAAGCGTCATCCACGAAGGGCTGGAAGGCCAACTCGTCATGCAGGCCGTCAAGACGGGGGACAGATAGCTGAAAGTGAACAAAGAAGAATATCAGAATCTGATAAAAAGGAGAAAAGAAAATGAAGAAAAGAGAGAAGGGAAAAATGCTTACCTCTCTCCTAAAGGTCCTGTCCAGGTGAGCCCTGGCCGACCTAGGGCGACTCTTCTCTGAGTCACGCCTAATCTGATTCCACCGGCGGGCCAAAGGAAATGTCCCCTCAGACAAGGTGGAGGTAGGGCGGAAGTGGGCCACATAGACTCGAGCAAAGAACTGAAAAGAAGAAAAAAGAAGAAAAAAAAAAAAAGAAGAGAGAACAAAAGAAAAGAAGAAAAGAGGTTAAGCAGAAAAAAGAAGAGACAAAAAAAGAAAAAAAGAGAAAAGAAAGGAAAGGAAGAAGAAAAGAATTCATACCTGCAGAAAGGGCCAGAAAAATCTGCAACCTACCCCGGCTCCCCTGGGAGAAGACAAGCCGGAGACCACTCGTCGAAGGCCAGCTAGCAAGGTGCCATAGACAAGCTGGCCCCAAGCGTAGTCCCTCACTCGGTGCAAATCCCGGAGAAGACTCAGGAAATGGGGGCTGACCGAAGTAGTATCCTCCAGGCAGAAGCAGGAGCCCATCATCAGAAGAAAGAGAAACCGGAAAGCTATCGGGAAGCTGGGATGATCCGCTGCTAGGGTACTGAATCCCCTCTCTATAAATGCCTCCCTCAACCAGGTCCGGGAAATACGAGTGATCCTGCTCCGATCCCACGCCTCCACGGGCATCTCATCATATCCTAACAGCTCGGCAATCTCCAAGTCCGCCGGCCGATCCATCTCAGTGATGACATCTCCAGTCATCCTGATCCCGGTAATGAGAGCAAAGTCGGAGGGTCGAATGCCTATCTCCACATCAGGCAGGTGAAAGCTCAGGGTCTCCGGGAAAAAGCGCTCCAACAAAGCCAAGATCAAAGGCCGATCCTGACGAACGCCGGTGATAGTGATAAAAGGGCCAAATCCAAAACGGCCCCTCTCTCGGCGCAGAGAAGACGAGCAAGCCCCTACAACATCAGCAAAAAGGGCCCAGCTCCCTCGGAAATGAGAAGAAGGATATCTAAGGGGGATGTCTGCCCTGACGCCTGCCGAAGGATGCGTCGTCAAACTACTAAGAAGAGAGGTATCCCGGATCTGATCTGCTATCTCTGCAGGAATGGCGACGCGAGTCGCCCGGGCTCCTGCCCTACCTCTACGACGGGCTCCCCTACGCTCTCGGACCTCACCAGCAGGCTAGAAAAGCAAATAAAAGAGGGTTTAAGTTGAATATGATAAAAGAAAGGCCGGTTTTTGAAAAAGGGAAGGGGAATACCTCTGGAATCGACTCCAGCGAATCCCCAGACGCCCCAGAGTCTGAATCTGAAAGCTCCAGACCACTGGGAGAAGAAGGCTCAGGGTCTGGCTCGGCCCTAGAGGAAGAAGCCACATCGGCCGGATCCCTCCGAACCCTCGAAGATGAAGGCTCATCTGCGGGACCCCGAGAAGCGCGACGTGTACGGGCCATCTACAAGACCAATTGCAGGGAGAAATTTATAATGTTTTATTGGAAATCATTTTATTCACTTTCAGTTAATTTTTCTTTAGACTAATCAATTCTACTTGATTTCCTTTTCTTTACTTCCTTATTATTATATATCCTTCTTATAAATAAAAAAAAAAAGGGAAAGAGAAAATTTTTTTTGTTTTAGCAAGCTATTCAGGATTTTCAATTCATTTTCAAATTTAGAATTCTGATAAGTTTAATGACCGCCTAAAATCCCTAAAATATCAAATTTGTTCTACTTTCAGGCGTACTCAGGGCAAAGCAGCATTAAGGATGGTCAAGGCAGGAGCTGCCTATGCCTATATATGCTAGAGATGTTGGATGAAGCTTTTAAAAGTACAAGAACACATGCTCAAATTTAGTACAGTTGAACACAACGATTCGACATTACTAAGGCAAGCCTACAGGTTTTCAATCCAAGTAAAAATCAAGCATTGAGTTGCATTGGCTACAAATTGGAATAAGCCTGGAAGCATGAATAAGAGCAAACTGCATGCTACTTGAGATCGAGTAAGCCAAGAGTCATTTCAAGCATACAAAAGCATGTTCTTTGTAATGGGGTGAGCACGTCAAGTGTTGCATTGCCGCAGAAAAGAAATCCTCGGGTTGATGAAAAGCAAGTATTCAACAAAAAAATAATAATCAAATTGAACAAACAGGAGTATAGCAATCAAGAAAAAAAAACAAGCATGGTGAAATAAGGTTTCAGTTAAAGGTAAAACAATACAGGCCAAGGTCCAGTACAAACTGATTCAAGAAATGGGCAAGTACAAGGTTTGGGGATTTTATTCGGTTAGGAGCAAATCTGAAATCAAGAGTTCAGTTCAATCAATAATCAGAATTAAAATCATGCTGGGAACAAGCTCATTCAAGCAACAAACACATGCACAGATTTTCGGATCGCATATTTGCAAGAAAGAAATGTGTTCGGCCACCTACTTGTTCTGGTCGAAAAGAGAAGACCTTGCAATGTTTGTTTCGCCGGAGATTCAAGAGCAAACGATCACCAGCACCGAGGATGGGAGATGACTCAATATTGGTGGGCGCCCGTAAGTGAGAAACCACAAGCAGAATGGAGTGAGCTCTAGATGGAAGAGAGTCGCTACAACAGTCCAGCGGAAGAGAGTGAAGAACCACCAGAAAAAGAAGACGTCGCCGGAAAGGATGAGCTCGCCGGAGGAAGAGTGATCTCACCGGAGGAGAAGAAGAGAAGACCGAAGCGAAACCACGGTCGCCAGAGGAAAAAGATGAGTTCGGGAGTTCGAGAGTTTTGCGAAGGCAGAGTGAGGAACCGCGGTCGCGGTCTCGGTTATATGAAACCTAGAAAACCGCACACACAGAGCGGTTGGTAATAATATTGGTGAAAACCGCACATACAGCACGGTTGAAATTGAAAATGCTAAAAACCGCATGTTCAGTACGGTTGGCACCCAAAAATGAATTTTCAAAACTTTTTCAATCTCTCTCAAAGGATCTATGTCCAAGGCAGTTGTGAATTGCAAGAAACACCATCCTACCAACTTTTGCTTTTAAAATTTGCTCAAATCTCACTTCATAGCCACGAGTGCTCCGTGAGAGGCGAGGAGAGGATTTGACCCTTAAGGTTAGGGACTTTTCATCAAATCCTTGAAACAAATTCTTTTTCAAAAACCATATTGGAGTTCTTGCAGCTCATAATCAAATGGACATGATCCTGAGAGGTGCAATTTGCGGGTCTTTTGCTCTCCGCTGCCAATTGATTCCAATCACAGCGAAGAGGGGGCAGTTGTAGACACCCCCAAATTGCACCCCAATATAAGAGATTAACTAAGAAGGGCTCCAAAGGTCTCATTTGAGCCTTGACATATGTCAAACTTTCAAAAACTTTCAAAAACAGTGCCAACCGCACTGTGTATGCGGTTTTTATAATTTCGGTGTAAACCGCTCTGTATGCGCGGTTACAACCGCACAGACAGCACGGTTCAGGTCCTTGCTTGTCGCGCTGGCGGCCACGTGGCTTCAAGAAGCTTCGGCCGTTAGGCCGCGTGTCCAGCACTCGATTAAAGCATAACTGAATTGAACCGTTCTGTATATGCGGTTTAGTCAATTTTGTATTAAACCGCACTTTGAGTGGCGGTTCTGTGGAAACCGCACTGAGTATACGGTTTTGGCTGTTTCAAGGCTTTGCGAAATGGCTCGATCTCTGAGCCTTATTTACGCATATTACCTCTCTCTCAGGGACTTGAACTCCCTATTTCACCCTCCGAAACTTGCTGAATTACACCAATTCATGCCTTGGAGGAGAATTGGAATAATCTAGAAGGCCTTTTTGGCCTACCCTTGGGACTCTTCTACCCTTGACTTGGCCTATAAATAGAGAGGCCCTCCTCTTGCAAATGGCTGACAATCTGAAGCTTAGAAGCTCTGCAAGAAGAAGGAGAACCTCTGCTGGATTGGCTACTCAACTGCTCAAGCTACTAAGGTAAGGCCTATTTGAGATATTGCTTCCCTTTTTCATTCTAGCAATCTCTCATCTTCTACCTTTCTGTAGTGTAAGGCCTGTGTGTACTTTTGCAACCCCAAACCCCTTCTAAAGTACCTGGGAATCCTCTCTAGCCGTAAAACGTGAAGAGAGAGCCTGGGGAAAAGGAAGGTGGAATGGATCCTCTAGGCTTAGAACCCTCAAATGATGAAAAGCATGCTATATGGTTGTTTTGAGCCTTTGGATGCTTCTCTGATTATTTTTGGATTTGGAGAAGATGTGAATCCATGCTCTCTACAGCCATGGATTCTAACTTTCTCATAGAAATATGATTTTCCACATCTTTGCACCCACTTTTCACTACTTTCATCAAATAGGCTAGATCTTGGATTTCCATATAAAATATGGAAAATCTGAGATCATTGGCCTTAGAATGAGTTTTTAGAAGTTCATGAGTTGTTTTTCATGATTTTAAATGGTTTTGGTCGAATCCACTTGCACACATACACTGATTTTGGCTTCTTATTCAAAGTTCTTCAAAAACAGGACAGATCTGTATCCTGTCTTGGAATGCTCATAACTTCATCCTCCGGATGAATTTTTGAGTGATTCCAAAGACATGTGATAGATTGGGAGGTCTATTTAATATCTGGAAAATTTCGTTTGCTTCCATGTAGCCAATTTTTGACACCATCTCTTCAAAGTTTGTAAGACAGTTCAGCCCAGATTGCTGAACTTGCCACTTTGATGGTGCACTATTTGCTCAGTTTTAATCCGTTTTATGTGATTCCAGTTTCTGAGTTTTCTTTGAGAAGTCTATTTTCATTTCCAACTGGTTTCAACGGATTTTGACCTGTTTTGTGCCTTGGGTGCTCAGTTGACTCAGAGGTGCTCGCTGGCGTAGTCCAGAGCTCATCTATGGTCTTTTAGGCCTGTTCAAGAGAGCACACAAGTCACATCCGGATAGAGATTGATGTGAGGTTTTTTTCTTTGGAAAGATGTCACTACATACTTCCTCCATACCAATTTTCAGGGATTTTTATTGAGCCAAACTCCACGAATAGAGCTTTGAAAATGCCTACTTAACACTTTTTCTGAGTTATAACAGCAAATTTCATATGTGGATTTCTCTCTCGTGTTGAATCGGATTGAGCTGAATTTTTTACTGTATACTCTACTATATACCAGTTTTCAAATGGCTTTGGTTTCATTTGATTTAGATTTAAATTGAATGAGTTATGGTTTATCAAAGCTTTCAAGCTCTTTTGACCGAATTTCTCCAGATTTGCCTTGGCTTGATTTTCTTCATTTTTACTTCGATTTCACTTCACTCATGAAGTTTTAGAAGTGATGAATCCACAAAGAGAGTCTAAACTCATTAGACTTCTCATGTGGAATGGTCACACACATTGTGCTTGTTAAGCACCTTTTTGTTAATTTTACTAGCAAACAATTTATAGCATAAGCAAGCATGTGGTAACCGTCTTAGACGGATGAGTGGGGGTGCCTAACACCTTCCCCCGCTCATAAATAATTCCCCGTACCCAATCTCTGGATTTTTCCATATATTAGAGCTACTTTGGCTCTATTTGGCTTTTATGAACCCGTTGGTGTCCATTCACACCCTTAAGATGGATGGTGGCGACTCTTATTCTTATCGATCCCCAGCGTGACGATATCGGAGGTCATCCTAGATGACATTTCCATGTCTCACACCTTCCCAAACCCCAAAATTGTTAGATGATTTAAACCCTGATATATTATTCAAGTCATTTCACTTCTTATCATCGATCAGTTTGACCAAATTTTAATGGTAGGAGAGGTATGTACCCATTTGTTCGGAACTAGAGGGAGTATCATATCCTTTTTCATTTATAGGGGCGTATGACAACTTTTGTTGAGAACAACTAGAGGCATAACTGTAAATCTCTCAAATATGTAATATATCACTCGAAACTACTTGTTTATGTATAGATAGTGGGCAGCTTGATTCATTACCCGCTTGCTTGCAAATTAGTTTAAATGAGGAAGGATAGTTAACGGGTTGGGTCAGGTATATATGGGACCCAAATAATACTCCAAATTAATATCACCCATATGTTACTCATGCCATTCCAGGGTTGGGTCAGGTATATATGGGACCCAAATAATACTCCAAATTAATATCACCCATATGTTACTCATGCCATTCCAGGAAAAAATGGCTGATGGAGAAATCCATTAATGTACATTGTACAATTGCACATACCCAAACGCACTCTAAGGAGGATCATTGTCGTCCACGTCTATATAACTGCGAAGGCATTTAGGATCCTGATCAGGGGATAATTGAAGACGAATCCTTCAAACACTCATCATGGTGCAAATGGTGCTCTTCATCAGAAAGCTTGCGCCTCTAAAGGCCATTTTGACACACTACCAGTGCATGACTGTCAGGTAAAATTGCCAAGTACTTGTTCATTAGAGCTAACTGTGAAACATTTGTTCTTGATGCATGATTGTAATGCTTCATTTGGCAAGAATGACTTAGCTAGTTATGCGTTAATCAGTTTCTTTTTCTTTAATCGATAGGAGATTCAATGCCCAGCAGCAAGTTAAAAAACCAGACCGTCCACCAGTTCAGAAGGGTCAATCTCCGGGAATCAACAGCGTCCCCCGTGAACAAGAGAAAGAAGGTGGAGCAAATACAAAAGATAAGAAAATTAATGAGAAGGAAGAAGGCCAAGAATCGAGCATGTGAGACAACCCAAATCATGCTGGTTGTGGTGCTAAGAAGACTTAATTAACATGTAGTATTAAGCCTCTAGATTCTCTCTGGAGGTTTTATATTTACCGAAGGGGAGTCTGGGAGTCTGAGAGGCGTCTGTGAAGGCGCCTGAGAAGGCGACTGAGGGGCGACTGGGAGGCGTCTGGAGAGGGCGACTGGAGCGACTGTGAGGCGACTGAGAAGGGCGAATGAGAGGGCGACTGGAGAGGGCGTCTGGAGGGCGACTGAGAAGGTGTCATTCTCCATCTCCTTCTCTGTTTACCGCAGGGGAGTCTGGGAGTCTGAGAGGCGTCTGTGAAGGCGCCTGAGAAGGCGACTGAGGGGCGACTGGGAGGCGTCTGGAGAGGGCGACTGGAGCGACTGTGAGGCGACTGAGAAGGCGTCTTTCTCCTTCTCCTTCTCTGTATTCCGCTGTGGCATCTGGGAGTCTGAGAAACGTCTGAGAAGGCGACTGACGGAGTGCTCCCTGGGCGTCTGGGGTTCGTCAGAGAGGGTGCCTGAGAGGCGACTGAGAAGGCGTCTGAAGCTGTGCTCTCTAGGCGTCTGGAGTTCGTCTGAGGGTGCCTGAGAGGCGTCTGAGAAGGCGTCTGCAAAGGCGTATGAAGCTGTTTTCCCTGGGCGACTGGGTTTCGTCTGAGAGGTGACTGAGTTGGCATCAGAGAAGTGACCGAGCAGGCGTCTAGGAACGAGGCTTGGACCTGCAACCCAGGAAGGAGACTAGGAGGCGACAGAGGGGCGTCTGACGCTGTGCTCCCTGGGAGTCTGGGGTTCTGCTCGAGGAGACCTGCGACCTGGGTCGTAGCGACCTGGGACGCTGCTACCTGCGACCTGGGTCGCTGCAGCGCCCCTGAGACACTGGCGTTGCCTCAGGAAGCTTCAGGGAGGCTCAGGGTTTGAGAGAGGCGTCCTCCTCTCCAATGGCAGTCAATCTGCAGGGTGGCTCTTCCTCGGTTCCTCCTGAGAAAAGATCGTTTGCTTCTGTTGTAGCAGGTTCTCCGCTTGAAGTTGAAGAGATATCAATCCCACGGAAAGCAGTGACAAGCTTCCATGGCTACCCTTCAGTGGAGTTCTCAGACGTGGAAATCAAAAAGTCCATTAATCCCTTTGTTCACTCATTGGTAGCTAAGTTTATCAATGGCAGACCTTCGGTGGATGTGGTTCGTGATACCATCCAAAAATCTTGGGGCTTACAAGACAGATTTCATGTTGGAGTGCTGGATAACCGGCATCTGTTACTTCGTTTCAAAGAGGAGAAAGATTTCATCCGAACATGGATGAGAGAGAACCTATCTATCAAGGGGACTCAGTTTCGTTTATTTCAATGGAACATGAGATTCGATCCTTCTAAAGAGTCTTCATTAGTGCCGGTTTGGATATCTTTGCCCAACCTTCCAATAAATTTATTCTCTGAATCCTTTATCTTCTCCATTGCAGGAGCTGTGGGTAAACCTCTAGCAGTTGATGGCCCAACAAGAAGCTTAACTAGACCAAGCTTAGCAAGAGTTTGTGTCTTATTGGATCTGTTAAAGGAGCACCCAACCAAAATTTGGATACGGATGGGATCTGAGTATGGTAGATGGCAGCATATACTCTACGAGAAGGTTCCTCCTTATTGCACAGTTTGCTCTCATCGTGGTCATGATGTTTCAAGTTGTAGAACTGCATTGAAGAAAAAAACAACAGAATTTCCACAGCAGCAGATTAGGCGAGTTGGGGTACTGGAAACATGTCCTTCATTAGAAGATGCCCTGGAACTTCCTCAGCAGCAATATAGGCGTATTGGGGTCTTTGATAAATGGCCTTCTTTAGAGGATTCTCATGAGACCACCACATCTGGGAAAGAAGTTGTTGTGCACCAGCAAGAAAGTCCACCATCTGATTCAATGGAGAAGAATTCGCAGCAGCCAAATCCAATTCTTTATGGCTCAAGTGGTACCGATCAGATTTCAGAAGGAATCCAAGAGGAGCAGATAATAAATCTTGAGAATGGTCTATTGGAACAATCCCACAAGGAAGGTGAAAAGGCTACAGAAACAATGACAAATATTAAAGAAGGAAGATGTTCCAAGCAAAAAGGAGAGTTGGCTGAAGAAGGGAAGGAGGAACTTACAAGTAGCAGGGTACAAAAAGGAAACTCTAAAATGAAGGCGCATTCAAACATATTAGAAGCAAATCTTATTGTGGATCTCTCGCAGTATGCATCTTCAGATTCTTTAATCCAAGCTCTTACCTTGGATCCAGTTAAGGCAAATTCTGCTAAGGGACATTTATCCTTGAATGAAGCAAAGATATCCTTATTAAGGGACCAAGTTGCTTTGTCAAAACGTGTGGATCTTGCATTCAATTATCTGGATCGTAATTTCGGAATTCCTCAAAGAGATAACAATCACTTCGCCCCACCGATTCAGACTCCAAAGAAACACCATAGTAAATCTGCATCAGGCATTACCACAAGGTCCAAGGTAAAGACCTCCTCTTATAATTTTATCAAATCGACTTAATGATTGACACAATGATATGGAATATAAGAGGGGCGGCAAACACAGACTCTATAAACATGTTAAAGTCTCATGTAGTCTCTAACAAAATTCAGCTTCTAGCAATTCTTGAGCCCATGTGTACAACTGACAGGTTCAAAAAGGTAGCAAAGAAGATTAAAATGAAGAACTATTTTTGTAGTCAAGATCATGTTAGCAAAATCTGGATTTTCTGGTCTGATATCTTGAATTTGGATTTCATAACTGTTTCTGAACAATTCATTACTGCTCTTGTAAGTCCAGGGAACAATGTTTCTTTCTCTCCTTATTTAATATCCTTCATCTATGCTAAATGTGATGTGCTGGAGAGAAGACAACTTTGGCAAGAAATGTTGAGTTTCTCAAGTTCTGTGAGCCTTCCTTGGGTTCTTGGGGGAGACTTCAATGCAATTCTATCTGTGGACGATAAAAAAGGTGGGAGAAATCCAGAAAATAGATCGATGCAAGAGTTTCAAGACTTCATTCATTGTGCAGGATTAAAGGATATGGGCTTCCATGGGGATAAATATACTTGGTGTAATGAGCAGGCCGGTCAAAGAAGAATTTGGGCTCGGTTAGACAGATTTTTGATTAATCATCAGGGTCTTAATTTATTGGATTCTCTTAAGGTAAGGCATCTCCCTCGGGTTTGCTCAGATCACAGCCCGATTCTTCTAACTGTTGCTCTTGCACCTGGGACTCAAGGACATTCTATGTTCAAATTCCAGAAAATGTGGATTTCTCACCAGGAGTTCTCAGATTTTGTGAAGTCCAATTGGCATGCTAATATTATGGGTTCTCCAATGCTTGTGTTCTCAAGAAAGTTGAAGCAATTGAGAGCAGCTCTTCGGAAATGGAATTGGGAAGTATTTGGAGACGTTCATACAAGAATAAAGAATCTTTCTTTGAAAATTTCTGAGCTGGAGAATATCTTACAGACACAATGGAATCAGCAAAGTGCAGACTCTCTTCAACTCAATAAGAAAGATCTCATCAAAACCATATCCCAACAAGAGATCCTTTATAGACAGCAATCCAGAGTTAAATGGTTACAAGACGGGGATAGGAACTCAAAATTTTTCCATGCCTCTCTTCAGATTCGGAAGCATAAACAGAGGATGAACGGTAGTGAGTGGTTTAATGATAACCCGAATATCAAAGATGAAGCAATCTCTTTTTTCTCTGACTGTTTCACCTCATCTCCCCATTGCATAAATGACAGTTTGGGGTTCATCCCCAAAATTCTTAATGAGGATATGAACGAGAAACTCACTGCCAATCCTTCCAGGGAGGAAATTAAACAAGCAGTCTTTGAGCTTGATCCTGATAGTGCTCCAGGCCCTGACGGATTTACAGGATGGTTTTATCAGAGTTGTTGGGAAATCATTGCGGATGATCTAGAGGCGGCTGTTTCTGAGTTCTTCCACGATAGAATGCTTCCTACCTCCTTTACAGCTTCTCATATAGCTCTCATTCCCAAGGTGGATCACCCAGAATCTTTTTCTGATTTTCGTCCAATCAGTCTATGCAACTACTCTTACAAGGTAATCTCAAAAATTCTGGCAACAAGGCTTTCTGTTATTCTTCCTAACATTATAAGCAGAGAACAAAGTGCTTTTGTCAAAGGGAGAAGCATCTCGGATAGTATATCTCTTGCCCATGAACTATGCCAGGATATCAACAGAAAATGCCTGGGGAGTAATATTATTATCAAGCTTGATATGGCAAAGGCATTTGATAGAATGGAGTGGGACTTCCTTATAGAGGTTTGCAGAAGGTATGGATTCTCCGAATCATGGTGTAACCTTATTTCTCGGTGCTTAAACAATTGCTGGTTTAGTGTTCTTCTCAAAGGCTCGGCGTGTGGTTTCTTTAAATCCTCTAGAGGTCTTAGGCAAGGAGACCCCCTTTCTCCTCTGCTATTCATCATTGCTGAAGAAGTTTTTAGCAGAGGTTTGATCTCTATGGTTCGGGAAGGTTCTATTGGTTCCTATCACTCTGGCAGAATACCTCTCAAAGTGACTCATATCCTCTTTGCTGATGATATCCTTGTCTTTACAAATGGTAAGAAATCTTCCCTGGAAAACCTCTTGAATTTCATTAAGACTTACGAGGAAGCATCTGGACAATTGGTGAACAAGTCCAAAAGCGGCTTGATTTCTTCTTCAAGAATCTCTAGTTCTCGGCTAGCCATGCTTCAATCATTGTCAGGAATCAGAAAAGTAAGTTTGCCTATCAAATATTTGGGTGCTCCTCTTTTCCATGGCCGCTCTTCGATGCCTATGTTTTCGGAAATCATAGAAAAAATTCAAAAACGGATTAGTGGCTGGAAATCCAAAACTCTCTCCCATGGTGGGAGAGTGACACTTATTCAAAGTGTCCTCTCAAGTATTCATATTCATACATTATCTGCTATTCCCTTCCCTAAAGTTGTCCTGAAAAGAATTGAAGGGCTATTTGCTAATTTTTTCTGGGGGGAGAGTATTGATCATGGTCCTAAGAAGCATTGGTTAAGATGGGAGAAGATTTGTCTTGCTAAATCAGAAGGTGGACTAGACATAAAATCGGTTTCAGATGTCATGAAAAGCTTGCAAATAAAAATGGGATGGAAGGCCTTGCATGGAGATAGTTTATGGTCTGATTTTATGAGGGCAAAGTATTGTGCTTCGGGGAGTCTTCAGAATCTTCAAGATAGAAGTGGCAGTTCTAAGATATGGAAATCAATCCTTAAGGTGAAAGAGGTCATTCTCGATAACACAGCCTGGTCTATAGAAGAAGGTAAAGTAAGCTTTTGGTATGATCATTGGTCCCACCTAGGAAAACTCTCTGAGTTTGTCCAAGATGAAGACGTTCCTTTTGCTGAGGCAAGGGTATCCGATATGCTCAGCCCGACTGGTTCTTTGAATGTGGGTATTCTAAACGGCGTCCTCCCTCCTGATATCAACTCTCATCTGTTGGATATCCAATTTCGGCTATCCAATCTCAAGGACAAGCCTCTTTGGAAGCCATCGTCATCAGGTATCTTTTCCACTTCATCTGCTTGGAATCTCATCAGAAAATTTGGAAGCATTTGTGCTTGGAGCAAAAGCATCTGGGTTAACCACATTCCAAAAAAGATATCAGTATTTTTTTGGAAGCTTTTGAATGGGGCGCTGCCCACAGATGACAGAATTACAGCTAGAGGTATTCAAATTTGTTCTCAATGCAATTGTTGCTTATCCAAAAATTTGGAGACTTTGAACCATCTTTTCTCGTCTGGGGAGATTGCAAGTTTTGTTTGGGAATACTTTGCAAATCGTTTCAAAATCCAATTTCATCCTTTGCATGATCTCGCCACTAAAATTTCCTTCTGGTTTAGTGGGCATCTTGAGGATCAATATGGCCTTCTTTTAAAAGCAACTCCTCTCTTAATCTGTTGGGAGATTTGGCTATCCAGATGCAATAGCAGATTTGAAGAGGCACCGATGTTAAAAGAGCAAATAGCAAGCAAGGTTTATCATTGGCTTCAAGAGATTGCTTACCTTACAAAACCTACTCGGAATTGCAAGCCCCAAGGAGTCTTAGTTCTTGAGCAGCTGCTGTTGTACTCCCCATATATCAGAGCCAGAAGATTTCAGATTGTTCGTTGGTTAAGGCAAAGGGATTCAGCGTTTATCTTAAATGTGGACGGGGCATCTAAGGGGAACCCAGGAACTTCTGGTGGTGGAGGAGTAATTCGCAACAATTCAGGTATTTTTCTGGTAGCTTTTTCTGCTAACTATGGGTTTCAATCTAACCTCATGGCTGAGTTACTTGCCTTAAGGGATGGTCTTCGATTGGCTGATAGATTCGGTTTACAAGAGCTGGTTATTGAGACAGATTCAAAAATTCTCGTCGACATGGTCAACGGCAAGGCTTCCATCCCATGGAAGTTTATGCTCTGGTGGCAAGAAATTAAAGGAAGACTTAGTATCCAAAATCGGATAGTGCACCACATTTATAGAGAAGCAAACACTGTTGCGGATGCGCTTGCAAATGAAGGTTGTGATAAAATCTCCAAATACATTTTTGAGTCACAAGGAACCCTTTCTTCTAAAGTTAAAGTTTGCTTGTTTTTGGATCGATCCGGATTGTATGCATTTAGGAAATAGCTTTTTGTTATTGTTTTCCAGGGGTAAGGCTTTATGTCCCCCCCGTGCTTGTGTAACAATTTCTTTGGAATCAATCTACAGGTCAGGGTCTGCCTCAGCCCTCCTCCCACCGTTGGAGTGCCACTAAGGTTATTCCTGCCTTAGTGGGTTTTTGCCAAAAAAAAAAGATTCTCTCTGGAGTTCTTGTATGTTAATAGTTTGGCAACAGTGTTGTTGGACTTGTAATTTGCTCAAAATTAAAATATGGTGTTTTAGTGTGAGATATTAACTACTTCCTCATAATAGTTTGTTCTCTTGGTTTGAGTCAGTTTGTAATGTTGAACCAGAAGTATTGGCAAGAATATTGGAATAACAGCTTAACGATAAGGGCCTTTTTCCGATGGTTTCACTGTAGTATATAAGGCTTTAAATTTTCGCATGAACTTGTGGATAAAATTTTCTATTTTCACGTTTAAGAAATGCTGGTGCGATCAGTGGCGGAACCAGGACTCTAAATCTGGGGGGGCAAAAAAAAATTTCAATTAACACTTCTCATAAAATATAGAAATTTTAATGACTTGGGGGTGGGCAAACCAGAAATTTTAGAGGGTATTCTCATGAAATATAAAATTTTTCAATGGGTTGGGGGGGCAAACCAGAAATTTTAGAAAGGATTCTCATGAAATAGAAAAAAATTCAATGGGTTAGGGGGGCAAATCAGAAATTTTAGGGGGGGCAAAACATAAATTTTAATTAAAAAATATATAAAATATATACCTTTTTAATAAAAAAATAAAAGTTAGGGGGGGCAATTGCCCCCCCTAACCAATACCTGGTTCCGCCACTGGGTGCGATGGTCCATTAACCCAACTGGTACGGTAGATGAAGAAAAAAAAATTTTGGACCATTTCTCGATTTGTGTGTGTCATCCTTGCATAGGGGCATGCTAATCTTCTCTGTATCGTTCCAATTTTATCGGATGTCTCCGAAGAGACATTCGATGTGAGACACTCGCTTATCAATACTCATGGTTGCTTATAACTATTCGATGTGGGACAAAAGGGAGGTTTGGATGCTTCTTGGAGACGGCGTTGTCGGTGGTGATGCTAAAAACTATGGCGGCAGAGGGAGGTTAATTTTTCTGTTCAAATTGGATAGTCTGATTGACCTTAGGGACGAATCTTCTTTATTAATTAGTATTATGGGCTTTGATTACTGGATATTCTAATCATATGGGGTTCTTAAAGTTCGACTATGGATTTCTTTAATTGGCAAATTGGGAGTGTTTTGAATCTTCTTTTGAGGTGGACTGCACCATCACTTTTCCTTAATTATTTTTTATTTTTCGTTTGATTATAGCCCTTATGCAATATATTAATTTGACCGTTGTTCTTCATATAAGCATTCCTCTCTCCCTCTCTTCTTCATAAAGACAGTTAGCTTTGTTAATCTTCCTCTTTATCTCCTACTGTTCAACCTTAAGAGTGACTTACTAAGGAGTGATAGATAAATTAAAGGATTATTCATAATGGATCATTGGTCTCAAAAGATTTTAGGAACCAAACTAAGAACAAACAAGAGAAGAGTTCTGTTTTTGGATTGGTGGTCTGTATGGGAGAAAGGGCAATTAATGCTTGTGAGCATTTTCTTAGTCTAAACTGATAGGAAGTGAATCAATCGAAAGGATGCTTCTGGGTAGGACAGTACTCGGTTGACAATTTATTGAAGTTTCTTGTTTATTTCTCATATTCTTTGTGGTTAATTTCTACTTGATGGAAGTTTAGACATTAGACTGTTGATCTTTAATTTTACTCAAAAAGGATTAAGAAAGCCATACTATAACTACAGCTATGTTCTATATATATTGTAAGTAACTTGGGGAATAGGCCAGTGATTGATGCAAATGATGGGCTCCTCAACTTAGGCTCTTGTTTTTCATCAACTTATTGAAACTAATTCTGTTCTCAAGATGCTGAAAATTAACGTCTTCAAACTAGAGATTGATTTTAAAGGACTAGCAGAGGGGCCAAAGGTAGAGAGGACAAGATGCTGAAATCCAATCATGGGTCCATTTTAGTCAAGAGATGTAATCATGAATATATAGATAAGGTGACCCAATGCAATAAAAGTTTTTAAGTGCTAAGATTTATGACTAGACAATGATATGGACAAATTAGAGGCATTCCTAGAGGAACTATGGCTGTTACTTTAAGCCTTTTTCAGATCTATTTTAGCCCTTTTAGCAGCCAAAGTGCGCGTGCTCTACTTCATAAAGCGTGATCTATAAACAGAGAGATACATGTGGAGGAAATCCTTCTGTTATCATTCTGGATAGTTTTTTTTTTAATTATATGTATATGACTTGTATTCAGCCTGCAGAGAGGGTTGTATGTTTGTAACCTTATCTGTAAAATCAAAGAATCTCATTTACTTGGGAAAGAGAAAATGAAGGTCCATTATATAGGCTTGTGACATCCTTAAGCAATTAATGAGGTTTTTTGAAGTAAAACCTAAGAGCAAAACCGTGAGGCCTAGTGGATCAAAGTGGACAATATCGTTGTGGATGGGATTTGGGTGTTACACCATTTTCACAGATCTAGTGAAAAAACCTCTCATTCATGGACTTAGACATCTTTACCGAACCATGTAAATATCATTTCATTGTTGGCTTCAATTTCTTGCTTTATTTTTGCTGCCTCTCACAACATTTTGCTAATATTTATGAGGAAGATGTTGTTCCTATAAGAAACCATATTGACAAAACAACTGAGCTGAGTCTTTCAATGTGTACTGTCCCCTTCCTTTTGCTCCAATAAAATACAGGATTTCAACATCCTATCCTTTAAGATTAGGCCACTTATCTCTCTACGTAGGTTGTTGAAGTCATAAAATGAGCAACGTATGTGTGTATCTCTCTGCGTAGGTTGTTGAAGTCATAAAGTGAGTAACATATATGTCAAAGTCGTCTAGCCGACGCGTTCTGTTGAAGAGCCCAATATCGTTCCATATTCAAAAGTCCAACCCCACATTTAGAAAAGTAAAACACACACCAAACACAACCCCATCGTTGCTTTTTTTTTTTTTTTCGGTAATGACAACCCCATCGTTGCTACCACCCTCCTGTATACATATTTAATTTAATGTATAAAGGACAAATTCCATACAAATTTTCGGGTGATTCTGAAAACAAAACACATGGTTCTTGGGTATCTTTTGTTTTCTTGCCATTAGATTTTTGTTTTCTTCTTTTTGTTTCAACTTTTTCAAGAATATTCCACTATGAATAGGTCATTCATAACAAACAAAGAGTAGGGAATGAAAGCCATTATATCTATACTTTATTGGGGGGAATATTCCCCCAATTATGGCCTCCCTTTTTTTCTTTTCCAACTATTGCCCATCTCAACTAAAACAAGCTGAAACTATAACTACCCCACTACTCTTTTACATTCAAATTTAAACTCGTACTAATATGCTACATTAATTGTGAGGATGTGTAGTATGCATGTGCCACCACTAGTCCATTTAAAACAAACAAGAGTAAATTATACTTACCTCCCTTATGGTTTCTAACAACTGCATATAACTCCCCTAAGGTTTCTGAAATAACATTTAATTTCCACCCTTATCAAATTTATAAATATAATTTGACTATTTTATGCCTTATAAATTTTTATTTAAAATAATTAAAATTTTAATATCTAAGTAGTAAAGTTACCCATAAATTTTAAATTGATTATTAAAACTTTGAAAGCTTAAAAAAGTATTTTTTTTATTATAAAAACATTAAAATCTTACACTTTTCAGTTCTTTAGTTTAGGTGGGACTAAGGAACTCTTAGTCTGCGGTATATATTACGGACGACGCAGGATCCCATTTCAAGGAAAGAAGTAGAAGGCCAAGCATAATTATGTGCTGGTCAGCTGGTGCAGTCAAACGCATGGTTCTCATGCCTAACGTTTAATAATCTTTACTTTGTTTCATTGACTAATGAGGAACTCGATCATCATGCTTATAAATATAGGCACGCACACACATCTTTGTATAGATCAAAGCACATAAACCAGATCGATCAACTGCACATTTCAGAGAAGCATCTGTCTTATCCCCTGTCCTCCATTTCATGGCTCAAGTTGGGAGCTTCATTCTAAAAACCTTGATTCAGATCACAAACATGAAACCCCATCAACCAACAAGGAATTTTGTGTAAGTTGGTTTTGTTATGGATTCCAGAGACCATGTTCTGGTTGGCTATTCTCTATTTTTATTTTTTTTTTTCATCTTTTTAGTTCAATCATCAAACATTGAAATGATAAATTTTTCCTTTTTCTTTCTTGTTTGTGTGACAGACTATGTGTACAACGAAGAATACCTGCTGCTATTCATAGGTTTTCCAAAGAAGACAGACCTGATGTTAACAGGGAAGTGAACAAACCTCAAACCAACTGAGTTCTCAGAGTCACAAGCTGGAGAGTATAAATAGATAATGAAACTATGCTTTTACGGGAATCAAAAGTGGGAATAGAAGCAGTAGAAAGACGAGATGTAGAAAAGATGGGATATGAGAAACGCCATGTAATGGGACCTGTATTCCAATTCCAGGATGGGTTTTCAAGGCAGCACCTCAGTAGTTTTGTTACGAGTTCTATTGTTTAAATATATATGATGCTCGTGTTATATATCCATTCCCCTTGGTGCAATAAAACATTTTTAAGATTTCTACAATTATTCCATCAAAATGATTCTTTTTTCTCATTTGAAGGAAACAGACCTAAAAGATCTCTAGAATTAGTTTTTCAAATGAAATATGGAGGACTGGTTTCTGGGATGAGTTCCTGATCTCTAATGTAACATCGCACAATAACCTAGTAATGCATCCAGCTAGATGAGATTGAACAATTATTATTATTTAATTTTTTTAATTTGATCCATTCTGAAGTTTCGGGGACTTAATTGTGGGAAAAAAAATGGGAAACAAACATGTTGAGATTAATAACGCGCGACTGGAATCGCTGGTCTGGTGAGCTTAGAAACCCAGATCATTCGTTTCTCGAACAAAATCAACGCATAAAAAAGAGGAAAAAAATTTGGACCATTTCTTGATTTGTGCGTGTCATCCTTGCGCAGGGGCCATGATAATCTTCTCTGTATCGTTCCAATTTTATCAGATGTCTATGAAGAAACTCCCAAAAATTTGGGACACTTGCTTAATAATAGTCATGCTTGCTTGTAACTATTCGATGTGGGATATAAGGGAGGTTTGGATATCATGCGTGCGCGAGTTGATTATTTTTCCGGGTATTGGTTGTTGTAGTCATATGAGGTTCTTCTGATTTGGCTGCACCATCATTTAATCTTAATTGTTTTTTTTTTTTTTATGTTTGGTTTGATCATATAGCCTTATGCAAGTATTAATGGAGTAATATCAGAAAACTCGCTGCTGCTGTACTCAGCTGTTTGGGTCATTTGGTTGTGAATATGTAAAGGAAAAACGAAATCTGAGGGATTCACGCGTAGGCAAGAAAAGAAAACCTTCTTTTTTTTCTAATCATATAATTTGCCTTAGTTGACGCATTCATATATAGAATAACAAGTTGCTGTTACTTTAAGCTTCTGCCAGGTCTTTTTAAAGTCTTAACTCATCCAAAGAGCACATGCTTAATGACTACAAGTCAGCTAGTTAGGCATCTATGAACAAAGAGATGCATGTGGATGAAATCTTTTTCTGATCAGTCAGGGAAGAATTTGCTAAATTTATATGGACAAGATGTTGTTCTCATAGGAAACCATGTTGGGGAATAACTATAACTAAGCTGAATCTTTCAAGGTCTACTGGATGCCTCCTTGCAAAAACTTTTGCAGATTGTTAAATTTGTACAGGGATGTAAAAGTGATTTGTTTGGCATGAATTCAATTAATTAGTCTCAAGATCTATTTACAGCCAAAGATCTCGGGTCTCAACATGTTGGAAATGGTTGTTCATATTCTGGGTCCAAGGGAGAAGGCAGACGTTTGAATCGGACGCATGGCGAATAATGGGGTTAGGGTGAAGCCCCTGTGGTATTTTACAAGGGTATTTTGGTATTTAAAAAATAATGGGTTCAAGATTATTATATATATTTTGATGTAACCCTATCCCAATTCTTCTAAGGGGAATTTTTGCATACACAATTGACGTAGACACATTTCCCAATCATTTAAATTTGCCTGTTCTTGTTCTTGTTTTACTTCTGCAATTTTTTTATTCACGTTGCATCCCATCCTTTGAGACTAATCCACTTTTCTCTCAATATCATAAGTATTTGAAGTCATAAAGTGAGTAACATGCATGTCAAAGTCTAGCCCACGCGTTCAGTTGAAGAGCTTATTGTCCAATATTCAAAGTAGAACTGATCTACACTCACCAATGAAAATGTATAATTTAATGGAAGAAACCAAAATGTCTAGCTCCTTTCATGACCCCACACATGGCTAGCTCTTGGGAGGCTTTTATTTTCCTGCCATTAGAATTTTGTTTTCTTTTCTTTGTTTCAATCTTTATAATTGTGCATTTCCCTCGTGTGTAAGAATATTCCACTATGTATAGGTCATTCATAACAAACAAAGAGAAGGAACTATTGCAAGCCATTATCCATTTCCAATAAATCAATAGTTGATCAAAAAAATTTTTTTTTTAAAATTTAAGTTTAGGTGGGACTAACTCTTAGCGATAAAAATGAGCTGAACCAAGTTGAGGTTTTGCACAGCTCAGCTCAGGCTCATAATCTTTAGAGAAGGCTTGGGGTCCCGTTAATAAACTCTTGCATGGCTTGTAAAGCAAACAAAATCGCACAAAATCAAGGTGGTATCACTTGAAAATCTACAAAATCTATGGAAGTATCACATATACAGAGTTGAGTTAGAAAATTATCAATATATCATATAATAAATTAAGCAAGCCGTGAGGCAAGAGTTGAGCCAGGATCGTCGACAATCCTAAGAATTCCACGGCGTCAACCGTGCATTTGTCTGCGCTATTATGGACGCAAGACCCCATTTCAAGGTAAGAAGGTAGAAGGCCAAGCATTATTAGGTGAATGTATTTTTCAATTAATGGGCAGGCAAACGCATGATTCTCATGCCAAAAGTTTAATAATCCCCACTCTGTTTCATTGATTAGTGAGGAATACTCATCATTTTTATATATAGGCCTTGCAAAACACACATCTAGGTATATATAGATCACATTAACCAGAAGATCAACTGCACATTTCAGAGAACTAAAGCAGTCTCATACCTTGTTCTTTATTCATGGCTCAAGTTGGGTGCTTCATGCCAAAATCGTTGATCCAGATCCCAAACATGAAACCCCATCAACCAACAAGGAATTTTATGTAAGTTGATTCTGTAGAACTCATCTATATTTTTTCTTTTTATTTTCTCATTTTTAGTTTAATCATCAAAAGCTGAAATGATAAATTTTTTTTTCTTTTATTTCTTGCTTCTGTGACAGATTATGTGCACAGCGAAGTAGACGTCGTATTGTTCAGTCCCCCAAAAAGGCAGCGGAAAGACCTAATGGTAATCGCAAGTTGAACCCCCCTCAAACACACAGCGTTCTCACACTCACAAGCAGGAGACTAGAAATAGATAATGAAACTATGGTTTTACGAGAATCGAAGGTGGAGATAGACGTAGTAGAAACTGTGATGAGCGCCCATGAAACCGAAAAGTGAGGATGAGAGATGAAACGCCATGCGATGGGGAGGAAGTGAGTTTCAGAGATCGATATATGGTTTGTGTTATTTGTTTGAATATTTACGCTTGTGCTATCCATTCCCCTCTGTGCAATAAAAAAAATATTTTTAAGATTGCTACAATCCTCAGCTCCATTTGTACATAGAAACGACCTATAAAATCGTTTCATTCTTTTTGCCATGTAAAGGAAACAAACCTAGCTAAAAGACAACTTTAAAATTAGTTTTCCAAATGAGATATCAAAAGTAATGGTTAATTTCTGGGATGAGTTGCTGGTTTAGCATGAACACTGGAGTTCAGAATTAATCTTTCACCAACAAGGGTTGGATTAAATGAATATGGGGTTCCATTAAAGTCTCGACAAAATTAACAATCACATAAGCTACTGATTCATAATGCACGGTCCAAGATATCTTTATGACAAGAATACATAAATGATAAGCGCAACATCATGCACCGTGCATTATTGGGCATATGGCGCACTTGACCCGTCCCAAAAATGACAAATTTGACAACAATTGAATGTGGCTACAATTAGAAAGCAAAAAGAACCCAAGTGGGAGGTGGGGATGGTCATCTTTCATTGTCTCCCTTTTTAGCTTCAGTCCATGCCTAGGTATTCATTCAGTCATGTTTAGACCCCAAAAATGTCGTTTCTTATAAATTATTTGGAAGACATCCACACTAAGCTAGCTGTATCTAATCAAGTGTACCATTTTATTTGTCATGTTGGGGCCTATCGTTTGTTTTATTATTTGGGCCCTCGGGCATCTGTTTTGTCAACTTGTGACCTTTAGTCCTGATAATTAAAGGTCTAGTACTTGGAAGTGCATGGCACCGGGAAATGAGATTTTTAAAAATAACTTATATTAAGTCACCTAATTCTTATTAATTGGAAAGTAGTGATACTGTTCACGAAGTATTTTCTTCCAAAAATGCTCTCAAAAGACTTATTAACCTCATTAAAAGATGAGAAAAAAAAATTTAACAAGCCTTTTTGTGAGACATGGAAAAATATCATCTAGGATGACCTCCGATATCGTCACGCGAGGATCGATAGATGTAAAGAGTCGCCACCATTCATGTTAAGGTGTGAATGGACACCAAATCTTATCATTTTCATTATGGTCTATTAGATGCCCTATGTGTTTGGTTTAAAATTTTACTCTTTAGATTCTGTGGAAATGCATGTTTAACATGCCGCAAATGTTTCTAACCTTATGCATTTGAAATTTAAACTTCTGTCAATCACCTTGCTTGCCAGGAAGTTGTGCCTTTGTTTTCGTTTAATTTACTATGTAATATAACGTGAGATGTTATTTTTACAGTGGCATTAATTTGTGTTGTAAGAGAAAGTGAGAAGGGAAACAGGAAAGGATGATCGATCGGTAGGGGCCTTGGAGGACGAATGAGTTTGGAGAGGTGAAAAGGAAGTGAGATGGAGAGAAGAAGAAAATATCAGCTGTCATGATGGGGCTTGTGGAATAAAAGGATCCCCACTATTTCTTTACTTTTGTTTGTTAAATGTGTATGCATCTCCATTATGCCATTGAGAATTTTAGTTTTCCATTTGATTAGGACTATATGACCATATGCAATTGGGGTTGTTTGGTTAGATGGACCCATTAACTTTTTTATATTGGATCTGTTTATAACTTCTTGTCTATATTGACTGAATTGTAAACATTAAGAAACAAAACTTGCTTTTTCGGTTTTTCCAATAAATTACATTCAGTAAATAAAATGGTCATGCAAGCATTATCCTGTAACAGTTATGTACAGTGTTATACTTACATTAGTTTAAGATTTTGAGCCCGGAAAGATCTTTTGGATGAAATTGTTTCTTTATCGATGAGTGAGGCTCCAAACAGAGATCATGAAAACAAAAGCATAATAGAGGATTTACATGCTTTGGTTTAGAAGCTTACGAGCAAGGGAGAGGAGTAGGATATTCATGTGGCTGAAAAATAGTATCCTCGACGGCATTTTGTGTGACGGGCAACTTTGGACCGCTGCAAAAAATGATATTTTCTTGTAATGAGGCTCCAAAAACATTTTTGTTTAACCATGTTTAAAAATATCATGAGCACCTCTTATAAAAATAAAGGAGTTTGCAGATGGTGAGAAGTCAATAAATATGCCAATACTTAGATGCAAGAATTTTTTATGATGTCATCGTATTTAGAGAAACATTTATGGCACAAATAAAACCATCTTCTTTGTTTATACTTGTGTCTAATTTTTATTGTCTTTGTTTAAAATTTATATCTATTGTAAGAGAAAAAAAAACTCTTATGCCGCTTGAATTGGTGTCTGCTATGGCTGTGAGATGCTGCAATGCAGAGCATCTCACGGTCAATGTTTTTTCATGTGGGCCCCACTTGAAACATTTGTAATAATGAAAAATATTGACAGTGAAATGCTCATGACAACATCTCATGACCATAGCAGGCACCAATTTAGGCAACATAGTAGAAGATTTCTTCCTAAATCTTTTTGCATTTTGCTAGTCTAGTCTCTCTGATGAGGCGATTCCCGATGTAGGTAAGTGGATGTGTGCGCGTGTTGTACCAGCTATGTGCAGGGTGGGCAAGTTCCTTTATGTGAATGTACCCCAAGAAAAAAAAAAAAAAAAGAGGATGCCGGAACCGAAGCTAGAATCTATTATATAAAGGGAAAGAGGCTCGGGCTGACGTGGCCGCCTCGCGTAGCCTCGCCCGCCCGAGCCTCTTTTAAAAGAAAATGTACCGTTTAAGAGTAAAAAACGGGTGATATTACGCGTGGAATTTGATCGTACGAACCATATCGCATTCAATCTGGGAAGATTTTCTCTTTGACTTCCTTATTGCGTTAGCCGCTGCCATCTGACGGTCCATGTGCCCTGAAAGAGAAAATTTGGGGGAAAATTAGTTTTTACTTGATAAAAAACAATTCAAATTCAATCGGCTAACTCTCTATAATTGATTTTTAGTGATATCATTTTAACATAATTGAGAACCAATGCCATTTTAAAATTTTCTTCTAAAAATACCTTAAAAAAAGACTTACAAACCTTACTTTATAACAAAAATGAATGAAAAGAGCATTTTGGAAAAAAATTTCTTAATAAACAGTAAAATGATATCAATTATCACTTATTTTAAAAAATATTATTAAAAATTAGTTATCAAGAATTAAATGACTGAATCGGAATTATTTTGAAAAAGGATAACTAAAAATCAATTTCCCCAAAATTTGGACACTTGACACGCCCTCCATTAAAAAAGTATAACTTTTTTTTTTTTTGATAACAATTGAAAAAGTATAGCTTTTTTTTTTTTTTTTGGTAATGCATTGAAAAAAGTATAGCTATTGCTCACTCCCTCACCTGTGCACATTAAATTAGGTATCCTTGACAGTACAGGTAATTAGGTTTTTCTCTCCCTCACACGTCTCTCTCTCTCTCACCTTGGTTCTGTTGCTCACTCCCTCACCTTTGTACAGCAGATCCAGTAAGTGGTAATGGTATTTTCATTTCTCAAAGAAACTTCAACTACTCGAATTCAATTTTCCTTTTATTTATTTATTTATTTATTTTTTGTTTTTAAACCCATCGTCAATCCCAGAATGGTCCATCGATTTCGGGCCTTCTGGAATGCTCTGGTCTCTTCTCCATCTTTCTTCTATAGCTCTTTCTTCTATGGCGCCCAAAACCCTTCTTCCTATCACTTTGACCTAAGCCTTAATTGAGCCAAAACAGGAAGCTGCATAGATATCCTCCGATTATCACAGAGTGCCGTCTTGATTCATCCGTCCGATTGTGCAATAATGATGGAAGGTCGTTAGATCTCGGAGGGGTCTTTGGAGGGTTGTTTCTACCATTACGAAGGTTTGAATGGAGCTTCTGAAGCAAGTTCATGGCATTCTGCGGCAGGGGCTCGGGTTTGAGGTGAGTTTCATCAGCGATGGAGGATTTGAGGATGTTGAGACTAGACTTGATAGAAGCAAGACCTTTGAGTTGGTATGATTAGTTACTTCTCGAAGGAAGGTCTACATTTTCTTAATTACTGTTTCTTTGTCCTTTTCTCTGTTCTGCAGGTTGCTTTTGCACCCGCTATAGGGGAGAAATCTGAGATTCTAATCGCCCAAATGAAGAACCCAAACACCAAGCTACTTCAAGATTTGCTCTTCCTCTTGGATCTGTTTCTCCTGAAACCGGTTATATTGTGACGTCTGGGTTATATCGAAGTTATTGGTGATTTGTCATTTTTTTACAGAAACTTTCTTTCTCACTTTTTGTTTCTCTTTTTTGATTTTCATGTTAGATCTTTGTCAACAGATTTTCATGTGATGGATCGATTTTCTTTGCATCAATATCTAAAGCTCACCAAATATACTAAGAGTCCCATTGTGATCTTAACCTCCTCATTTCTTCAGTTTTATTCTTCTTTCACTGTCATACATAGGTAATACCCGCTACCGCATCGTATATAGGAAAGAGAAATTGTAAACAGGATTTAGGTTTTTTTATCCCCTAAAGAATTTTTACAACATCCTAGACGACTAAGGTTTCGTTATATTGGCGGTAAAATACAAGAATGGAAATAAAAATAAATGCTTAACATAGAATCAAATTTAACAACCATACTGGAGAGTAGACGAATCAAGAGTTAAAAGAAAGGTTTACTGTTCAAGGTCTTAGTGTTGTGATGAAAGCTGAGATAGAAACCTTTGCAAGTGTGAATGAATTAAGCCATGACATTAGACAAGTTTAATTTCAAAAACTGAGTGGCTTCACCAGAACAGCAAAAGCATGTGAGGTTGCTGTCCCTTATTTTTTGAGTCTTTTCAGAGGACATGAATGGGAACATGATTCCATGTATCTACTGCTCATCACATGTCACTGCCATGGGCGATTGCTTGAGGAAACAGATAAGTCTGATACTAAAGTACAATGACTGACCTCTCAATTCCGAGAGATTGAGTCCATTTATTCTAGCTAGAAGGATGTAGTACTGAACTTGAGGGACTACAACTCACCACCAAAAAAAATTAGGTAAGGCTTACAAGGGCGAGAAATAGAAGACGATGATGTCTCATATATTGCATACATATGCATGATGGTAGATATTGTAGAGTTTTGATCATGATTGTGGGTTTTACAATATGAGAAATGAGAGAGAGAGAAAAAAAGGAAAAGAAATAACAAAATTATAGCATAGCCCATCCTGGAGTTGCCCCTTGGTTTGGTTAAGCCCAAGAACCGCTGACTTTGGGTCAGTTTACTTGGGTTGGGTTTCAAACTTTCAATGCATTTGGTTTTGTTTTGGTTCAAAGGTCTTGAACTT
This sequence comes from Buxus sempervirens, assembly GCA_947561395.2. Taxonomy (NCBI): domain Eukaryota; kingdom Viridiplantae; phylum Streptophyta; class Magnoliopsida; order Buxales; family Buxaceae; genus Buxus; species Buxus sempervirens. The sequence goes on along the minus strand of OX387183.1, from coordinate 1,224,700 downwards.
TAACTAAGTCGACTCAGTTTTGAATGACTTAGAAAAATAGAAGCCAAACCTAAGTTATAAATATATTTTACAATTTACTAAACTGAATTGATGTATATATACAATTGTATGTGAATATATATTTATTTATATACAATTGACAGATCATAGTTATGATACAATTCTGGCCTATACATTATAAATATCAGAAGATCTTTTTAATTTTGTGTGAAATTGACCTAAATCACCAAACCAAACCTAATTTATAATCTGATTGGGTACATTCAATTTTAGGGTGGTTATTAATTTAATTTTGTGTGGACAGTTAAGAACCTTAGTTTTATTTTGAGTTGATGCCGACTCAGACTAAACGGAACTGAGTTGCACTCGACATCATCAAGCAAGCAATGTAAACGTTCATGAGGATGTAGTCTTGAACAGTACTCATGAACAATGGAAAAAAAAATCTGTTATCTTAGGGGTAATATAGTAAAACTTACCAAAGCAAAGATCCAGGAGAAAATTCACACTACTCTTAACATTCAAAGAATATACTTTGAGAATATCCACCACCAATGTCTTCTTATTTCATATACTTGAAAAGGGAACAATTGGGAAATCCCTTCTTTTTTCTTTTTTTTGGAAAAGTAATATATATATATATCAATGTTAATAATTGCTTTCTTATATTTTCTAATATTTATAAATTTTTTTCTTAAACTATCATATGTATTAAATGTATAACCCGTGCATAGCACGGGTTCCAATGCTAGTAAAGACTTAATAATGAATATAAAACTCTACTCTCAACAAGCCTTGAAACTTTAATATTAATTTGCATCATTAGCATGATGCTGTGACCAAGTGAACTGATGGGGCAAGTCAGACGAATCAGAGTCAACAAAGGTGAGCTATAGTGGGATATATGTTAACTCTTGATGTTAAAATTTAAAAAATTAAGAGAGAGAACTCATCAAGAACTCCAATCACAAGATTCGTCCTGAGATTCTAGAGAGTAAAGAGCTCTCTCTTCCTCATTTCTTTTTCATGCTCCCTTCTATAACCGCTGGAGTCGTCTTTCACAGTCTTCGTTCACACATATTTTTGGATGTTTAGTGTTTACTGTTTCAGTCGCTCTGGTCTTCGTCGTTCAAAACGTGTGTGAAGACCCATCCTGCGTTCCTTCTTTTTGTTTTCTCGGAGGTGATGAGGGCCAACCCGGCCCCAACACCACCGATAGCAAATCCTAAAAGGCGTAGTTGTCAACCATGTCTATATAGTTTCAAGGACTGGAACCACTTGTTTTTCAGAGTTTTGTTCAGAGGATAATCCTGCAGATTGAACAGGAATCCTCCTCCTCGTATCAATTATGTCGAAAATGGCAACATTCACTAGAATTCTTGTGCCTGTAGTTCCCATTTTGGCAGGCTACCAGTACTTGACTCTCAGGTACGTAATTAAGCGAGCTGATCTAGTAACAGACAAATTGCTCTTATTCTTTAAAGCTAATTTACTGCGAAACAGTTATATTCTTGATGATTTTAATGCTTTGCCAACAATGACTAAGAGTTGATCAGTTTCTTTTTCTTTCCTTTTGGTATGATATTCAGAGCACAGCAAACCAACAACAAAGATAAGCCGCCACAAACTGATAGGGGTAAGGGTCAGAAAATCCACAAGGAAGAGGAGGTTAAACCTAAAGAGAACGTCGACGGTAAGAAGAAGAAATAAGGTGTGTGACAGATGATGGCGAACCGGACAAGTGAGACGATCAAAGACATTCTGGTTGGCGCTAATAATTTATTAATGCTGGGTTAATATATAGGTAATGGTAAAGCTCTAGATTCTATCTCCCAGGAGTTAAATTTCTATGTAGTTCTGGTTACATGAGTTGGTTCAGTTGGTATCAGTAGTAGGCAACAGTACTGTTGTTGTAGACTGTTGTAGGAGTTGGAGAGTGGAGAGTAGTTCCTTAATTAAAGTATATTTGGTTGTCAGTGTGAGATGTTTTCTCCTTGTCATAAGTTTGTTCTCTTGGTTTGAGTTTGTATGTGATGGCAAGGAAATAAGGAATTCATGCTTGTTTAATGATGGTTCACTCTATTGTGTGCATCGTTTTCTGCAACTTAGCTGGGATTGTGATATTTGAGCAAACCTTTAATTCTTTGTTTTCTGACCTTCGTAATAATATTTATGCAAGCTGTCCTCTATTTATAATCCGCGCAAGAAACTGAACTTTCTTTGAAATCAATTTTACACTTGGTTTGGAGTCCATGGAGTGTTAGATGCGTCTTGGTAATGCGGTTTTCTGAGATGATTGATGCTAAAACCTGCTTGTACGGACTGAGGGCAGCAAGCTTCTTTTTTTTCTTTTTTTGGGTAAAAAGCCACACCATGCATTTCATTAATCAAAAACAGGATTACATAAAGAGTTAAACTTCCATGGACAACAATAAAAAAGGGACACATGATATCCTTCTTCTCAGCAAAACATTTTTCAGGGGATGCACAAAGGCAATAGACCAGTGGTTTAAACCACCAATACCAACAACAAGTTGTTAGTGGTGCCTACAAATGGGTCCACACAATGACGGATTGAAATACCCAGCGAAGGGGAGAGTTCTATCATTGTTAGAGATGAGATAGAAAGTCTGTAAGTAAAAGAAATTCCAATACTTACTGTAAGGACCTGGTCAAAATTTCAAATAATAAATGGGGTTCAACTCTGACCAAGTCAAGAGTCCTTGTTTTGCATAAGTCCTATAGGTTATTGTACAGGAGATAGGTGCCTGCACACCCACCAGATCAATCTTTTTAAGTGTTAATATCAAACTTAAAACAACGGCTGAGATTAAATCTTTCTAATGAAGGGCATAAAGGTCATTAGACTTTAAATATATATTAATCAAGGGTTTAAAACCCTAATCCCGTTTTTGATATTGGAGGATGGAGAAGATGATTTTGGTGAAGAAATAGTGATTTTGGAGCTACCCAACCCTAAACCTATGAAGGTAAGTGGTTTTAATCCTTTCTTTATGCTTATAATGCTTAATCTCTCTTATGATCATCATTGATTTGTTTTTGTATGAATCTGGATTTTTTGGAAAGGCTCTTGATGTGTTAACATGAATCTAAGAGAAGAATATTATATTTTATGAATTATAAACATGATAGTATTTGAGATCATGTATAAAGAGGAATCTGGAGTTTTTCTTTTATTGTATGGTTGAATGTATGTTACTGCAAATTTGATGTTTTGTGAAATTACGAAACCGTGAAAACATGAGGAAAGTGGGTTCTTCGTTCTGCACCTTGTTTATGTTAAAATACTTTATTATTAATTCAAATGGTTTCCTTTGACTTGTGAAACGACTGACGAAGGAAAAGGAAACTCACAACTATTTCAGATGCATGTGGGTAAAACATGAACGATTTAGAGAAGGACTAAAATTCAATTAGTTTGTTATACATTGGGGTTGAACTGATTCCTAGTTATTTGCTTTAGGTAAATCTATTTTCAATTATTTGACATCTGACGAGAATGCTTTTGAAATGAACTAAATTCCCAATTAGTTTGATTGCACAACTCAAATTCAAATTACTATAGGTGTACAGAGTATTCTTTTGGAGAGAACTCATTCGTAAATATTCTTATAAAGTACAATTGTTGCTTTCGAAGCTTGACTTTACTTTAATTTCTTCAGCAACTTTTGATGGAACCTGATTTCTAATTATTTTACTTTTGATTCATGTGCAACTTTTCATTCATCCGTGTGTGTCGTGTGTTATGAGTTATTATGAGATTTCCGTGAGATTGCGGAATGACATGGAAAGACTGTGTCGAGAACTATATGATATTTTATTTTGAAATATATTTCTTGAGATGAGTGTACTGCTAGTAGTAGAAACTGCTAGTTCAGTACCCAGTAAGAGTATTGCTAGGATGAATTTGTACTGCTAGTTAGCACACTAGTTCAGTACCCACCGTGAATAAACGTTGGGAGATTTATGATGAGTTTGTACTGCTAGTTAAAACACTAATACAGTACCCACCGTGAATAAACGTTGGGAGATTTATGATGATTGTACTGCTAGTTGAGATACTAGTTCAGTACCCAATTGGGAACACTTGTGGGATGGCATTTGATGTACTTCTAGTATTTGTCACATACTAGTTAAGTACCCGCAAGGATTACCGATGGGAGGATTGTACTCCTAGGGCGTTATCTAGTTGAGTACCCAGTGAGGGACGCCTACTGGGATATAGATATTGATGAGTACTCCTGGCTTATAAGCTGGTATGAGTACCCGGTGTGACTTCGGGTCTACTGGGAAATGTGGCTATGTGATACTCCTAGTGTAAATTACTAGTCAGAGTACCCAGTGACCGAATGGTCTATTAGGAAGTTGAGATCGGGCATTCTGATCTTATTGTGGGCTTGGTTAAATAAATCATTTAAATCTTTATTTTTGTTTATTGTGATTGTTATTATTGGTTATTAGGTAAATGGTTCAATTTCATGGTGAATTTCATTCTTAATATATTCTGTTAAATTCTTTTGATGTTAATTGTTAAATTAATCGTTGATTTGATAGAGAGCATGATCCCTTATATTCAAGATTTATGTATATGTTATATATATATTGACTATAAATGAATATAGGAAACACATGCATGAGTACAATTTATTAGATATATATATATATATATATATATATATATATATATATATATATATATATATATATATATATCATATTGATTGTATTTATATTAAGTAAAGTGGAAATTCAGCATGTAATCATATGGAATGCATTAACTCCACTTACTGAGTTCATGTAAACTCACCCCTTACTATTTTACAGGAAACTATTGTAATCGTGGAGACGAGAAGAAATGAGAAGTTATTGAATTTATGATGTTTAGTGAATCTTATGAACATGTACTATTTAGGATTTGAACTTTTTGGTGTTATGTTTGGTTTCATGTAATAGCTAAGTGGTTTGGCCTTTTATCAAAATTGTTTTTAGATTCCGCTATGACTCTGATAATTAAGTTTATTAATGAGAATTTCATGTTTCGAGACGAAATTAATTTATAGGTTGTATTCGCTTACGAGCAAGGTTACGCGCGTCCGGACCCACGTGTGTATAGTTATACAAGATGTGTGGTTTCAGGGCGTGACACTTACCCAGGCACAAACCTAAAATATGCAGGGTTTAGAAAAGGCATCATGAACTCAAACTTTATACACCACCACAAAAGATACATATATAGCACCGGCTAGACACCACATAAACAACCAAAAACCTTAACAAAAGCTTATCACAGGAAAAAGGCTGGATCGTCTCTAATATCAAACCAAAAACAACGATTTCCTCAAATTGACAACAAAATAGGGCTTGATGGACCAAACCTAACTTACGAAGAAAACTTTTACGTGGCTTGCAATACTTTTGTGTGGGGGTAGCAAGTTAATTTATTAGAAAGTAGAGAAATTAACCATGAAGGTCCATTAGATCCATTAGATCTTTTGTGTTATTTATCTACTTGTTTATTTATTTTTAAATGATGGAGACCGGAAATATCCCTGTTTTGTATCATGGATTGTCGATTGCTTTTATTGGTTGTTTTAGTGACACGGGGTTCTCTAAGTTGGACCGCAGCACCATTGTTTTTTCTTTTTTCTTTTTTTATTATCTTTTATATATGGTTGGTGAAATTCTTGAAGTTACGATAGAAAGGCCACCTGAAAACTTGTGGGTAATCTCCTTTTGAGCTTGAAATCTCCAAAAGTTGTACTCTCTTCGTTTCTCCATGTTGTGATATAAAGTCAAACATTTTATATCCAAAACAACGTAGATATAACAGCGTGGAGCTAAAAGAAACATGAATCAAAACACCAAAGCAACCATTAAAAAAAAATTTTACATGAAAAATCTCTCCATGTGAAAGGAAAGACCAATTAATAAGACTTAGTCCAGTAAATAGCTTCCATTATTTCAAATAATGGGATTGCAATGTCCTCTGTAGATTATTAGAGGATGCCAACTTAAGAATAACATGAAGGAAATTTTTTCCCTTTCAAGAGAAGCTTCATGGAAAAGTCAATTTGTGCATTAAATGCACCTTCAAAAACCCAATTGTGCGGTTCGATGTTTGCAAGGTCGTGTCTGAGTTCTTCTGTACGGGTTATTTTGACTCGAAATTGAACTCCACCCATATTGTGCTTATCCCTAAGGTCGATACCCCTAGGAAAATCACTGAGTTCCGTACCATAAGTCTTTGCAATTTCATTTATAAAATCATATCTAGAATCCTTGTGGATAGACTCAGACCTATCATGAACCGATTGATTTCCCCCAATCAATCGGCCTTTGTTCCTGGTCGCCTTATTCAAGATAATATTTTTGCGGCCAACGAGCTCTATCACACTGTTAGGTCTAAGAAAAAGGGAAAGAAAAATGGTCTGTTTGCTGTTAAGTTTGACCTTGCCAAGGCCTATGATAGACTTAATTGGGACTTCATTAAACGCACTCTCCTTGCTTTCGGATTTTGTCAGAGGTTCACTGATTGGATTATGTATTGTATCTCCTCTGTTTCCTTTTCTGTGCTTGTGAATGGATGCCCTTGTGGAAACATCAGGCCCTCCAGGGGGATTCGCCAGGGGGATCCGCTGTCTCCTTTTATTTTTATTATCACTCAACAAGTCCTTTCCTTTGCCTTGATGAAAGCGGAGAATGAGAGTTTTATTCATGGCATTCGTGTGGTGAGAGAAGCAGAACCTATCAACCACCTCTTATTCGCTGATGACTTATTGCTCTTTGGTCGGGCCAGCGTGGCTAATATCAATAATTTCCTGTTCATTACTAACAGTTTTTTTGAGCTGGCAGGACATCAACTTAATCTGGCTAAATCCGAGCTGTTTCTAAGTCCATGCATTAGAGGAGCTGAGAAAGGTAAGGTTACTCGATCCTTCGGCATACACCCGACTACTAAACCAGGTAAATATCTTGGAATCCCTATCTTTCTCCAAGTGCCCAAGCCGGCTCATTTTCATGACCTGTTACAAAAGATTAATAAGAGATTACAAGGGTGGAAGGCCAAATTTCTGACCCAAGCGGGTAGGGCCACCCTTATCAACTCTTCCCTCCTTAGTGCGGGGCAGTATGTCATGTCGGCTGTTAGACTCCCCACAACAACCATTCATATTTTGGATAGGGAAGCCCGTGGTTTTTTCTGGTTCAAGAAAGGCCAAGACCGCCCCTTGCACTCTATTTGTTGGGAACGTGTGTGTATGGCCAAACGTCATGGTGGTCTCGGCATCAAAGATTGTAGGAAATTTAATGATGCTATGATTACCAAGGCGGTTTGGACGCTTAAGTCCCATGATGTGAAAATCTGGAAAGCCCTTCTTAAGTCGAAATATTTTCCGTCTAATGAGTTTGAAGATTGTGCAGCCTCCTCCTCCTCCTCTTGGCTATGGAAACAGGTTCGCAAATCCAAGAACTTGTTCTTGGCAGGCAGCAGATGGCAGTTTGCTAATGGTAGGCTTATTAAGGCAAGTGACTGTCGATGGTGGAAAGGGATCTTGGAAGATGGAGCCCATTTGAATTTTATCGATCCAAGTACAATGATGGAGGACTTCATTGACCAAAACTCCCGTGAGTGGGACTGGAATAAACTCTCGGCAGTATGGCCTTCCCACATTGCAACCCCAATCAACAAGCTCCCAATCAGTAAAATAGCAACCACTGATAGATTGATTTGGACAGGCACCTCCTCTGGTGTTTTTTCTGTGAGTTCAGCATACAACCTTCTGGCAGTGGAACAAGGCAACTCCGAAGAAGAAAAGCTGTGGCTAAAGTTGTGGCACCTCCCCATCCCTCAGAAGATTCGTCTGTTTGTATGGAAGACGATCTTCGATGGCCACACCACAAACGAGTTGCTGCAGAGGAGAATTGGTACCCCAAGCGAGATGTGTGCTCTGTGCCATAGCGAACAAGAGTCCTCGTTGCATTTGTTCTTCAACTGTGAGCTTATGCGTGCTATATGGTTCGGATGTGTTGGTGGTAGGCTACCTCCCCGACATATGGTAAGAAGTATTAGAGAAGGGATCTTGCAACATGTGTTGAACATGCAGGGTACTAAGGACAAAGATCAACCCCTGCTACAGGCCGCTTGGGCCAATATCTGCTGGGCAATCTGGACAACTCGGAACAAACTTTTATTTGAGAATGTTAGCCCCTCTATCCCATTAATCTCATCCTTGTTTTTTTCATTACAGGAAAACTCAAAATGGTTGGATAAAGATCGAATTCTCAAAGCTCAAAGGACACGTAGTGCTGAATTCATAAGATGGGTCAGACCTCACGGCTCATGGCTTAAAGTGAACGTTGACGGGGCAGCTCGTGGAAATCCGGGTGCGGCAGCTGTTGGTGTTGTTATTCGGGATGAAGATGGAAGAATCAAATGTGCCCTGGCTCACTGTCTGGGCACGGCGGACGCCCTCCTAGCTGAGGCTCATGCTGTTGTGGAAGGCCTAAAGTGCGCTCTCGCCATCAATGCTGAAAGAATTCAAATTGACAGTGACTCCCAAGTAATTATTTCCTGCATGCTTGACAACAACTCCCATCTGTGGCGCATCGACCACCTCCTCGAAGAAACTCGGGTCCTTTGCTCTTTGTTCCAATCTGTAGTGTTCTCTAAAGTATATAGGGAGGCAAACTGTGTTGCCGATGCTTTGGCTAACTTCGCTCTAGACTCTTACCCATGTTTCTGGACTCGGTCAGTCCCTTCGTCCATCCATCAGCTGGTTGTGGATGATGGGTGTGGCAGATCCCAATCTCGGCTCATTCCATCCTAATATAAATACCATCTTATTTTCAAAAAAAAAAGGCTAATCAATTTCATGAATATGAATCACAAAAACACAATCAGATCAATTACAGCCCAATTAAACCGAAAATCAACCAAAATATTACCAGGGCAAATGAAAGAGTGAAGCACCATGGATATCATACTCCAATGCATACGTTCAAAAGTTTTCTTAACAGAGATTAGGCAAATGGACAAAGCAATACCTCCCAATGGAAGACCATCAGAAAAGCCTGATTATGGATCCGCAACTATATGCAGATTGATAATCCCTCAACAGGGAGATCCATCGGCTGTGGTAACCACATGATGACGAATGGGGTTCTTGAAAAAAACCTCTTCTTCACCGACAACATTTCCTTGCCTGCTTCAATAGCTGCAATTTATTACTTGTGTTTTTAATAAGCCATTACACACTTTTGCAATCTTGATTGCCATGACATAACTCCCCCTATAAAAGTAAGCAAGAACCGGTCAAGAAGTGGACTTTCTAGTATCAACGTCCCTACCTTATTTGCATATGTGTAACCCTCTATATAACATAAGCTTACCTATGAATGGGAAATGGTTCGGTTTTGGTTGCGTTTCGAGAAAAATTAAAACTGAACCATTAAATATACTCCAAAATCAAACTGAACCGAAATTGCCTCAATCTTTTTAAGTATAAACCATATATGAACCAAAACCCATTAATTCAAACCCAAAGCCAACTTAATAGCTTCATTTTAGTTCACTTTATTGGTTTTAATTGATAAACCAAATAATCCTTAGTTGGTGATCTAATTTAAACATATTTATATGTCTAATTGGTTTGCTTCGATTCAGTTTGGCCTTAAAACCAAACTGAAACCGAATTGGTTATATATACTGTAAACCAGAATGTTTAAGGACAACCCAAAAATTTACCCCAATAGGTTGGGCTCGGTTTGGTTTGGTGGGATGACATCACTTGCTATGTTAGCCTAAATTGATTCTGGTCGGTTCTGGCATGAGATTCTGTCATGTGGAGCATCTCATGGTCAATGTTCTTGGCATTATTGTAAATGTTTCAAGTGGGGCCCACATGAAAAAAACACTAACATATCAGCATCTCACGGTCATACCAATTCAGGCTACCATAACATAGCAGAAGATTTCATTATGGGGTATTCTCACATCCTAGGTTTACTTAGATACCCTACATTATACCCCGATAACAAACAAATTAATGACCGTGACAAACGCCTAAGCCACTTGCAGTGCTCAGAAACGTTTTATTGTACGCGTCCCCGAAGAAATTCTTGTAGGAATAAAGAATTCTTCCCCACCAATATTACTAAGAAAAAAATATAAAGGTAGGTAGAAGACCAGGTCGGGTCTGGGATGGAATTATATTTATGTCGTCAAGTGGACTGGTCATAAAACTCGTGCTGCTGAATCCTCATGCTACGGGGCCTAAGGCCCCATTGACTAACTCTCAAGGTTCAGTCCGCACTTTATTACATTGACTAGCAAGGATGAACTCTTCATATTTATATATAAATGGGCATGCACAAGCATCGATCTGGGCATAGATCAAAGCACTGCATTAACCAGAAGATCATTAGACTGCTGCACCTTTCAGAGAAGCAGTCTCATTCCCATTCCTTAATTTGTTGATCATGGCTCAAGTTGGGAGTTTCATGCCAAAAACCTTGATTCTGCAGAACCCAAATCTGAAATACCATCAACCCAGAAGGAATTTTAGGTGAGTTGATTTGGTTCTGGATCCATGAGATCCATTATGTTTTATTTGCTCTAGTTTTCAATTATTTGTTCAATTATCAAACACCCTTAAAGATATTTAATTTGTCTTAATTTTGTTCTTCTTTGTGTGACAGACTATGTGCAAATCACAGAAGGCCTGATGTTTGGAGGAAAGGGAACCCCCCTCAAACCAACAGCCTTGCAACTGACGCAAGTACCAGACTGAAAGCACAGAATGGAACTCCGGTTTTACGAGACTCAAAGAAGGATCTGATCACAGGATTAAGGAACACTGTGAGAACGCCCAAAGAACAGAAAAATGAAGATCACAGATGAAACCATGCGATGGGGGAGCTGAGACCAGTACCAAGCCCATCATGGATCTTAATGGCAGATACTTCTCAGCAATAGTTTTAGTTGTGTTACGAGTTTCATTTGAATTAATTTTCTCTTTTTCTGAGTAAAATTAAAGAGAAAATTTTGTCTGTCCATGGTTTCAATATGAGGTTGAACGTTGTTCGTTTCCTCTCTTATACCATTAAAACATTTTTAACATTTCTACAATGAAACGAATGATCAAAGATTTATCGTAGCTAGCAACTGTTGGGACTCTTTCTTGCTCGGGAAAAGAATGAAATCCATCATCATATTCATATGGGTATCATTACGGCGTGCCATCAACAGATTCTTTTCACCTATTTTACTGCGTGCAAAGTTTATTGACGCCTTAACAAAGCAACTCGAAAATTTTCCAGTAAGAAGACGTAGGCCTAACAAATATTTTAAGAGCTTATTTACGAGAAAATGAAAGAGCAGAGAGTTTGCACAACTCAACAAATAAAATACCCAAAAGTCGCTTCAAAACTAAAAATATTAGTTTTCCCTACCTGTTTCTTCGTAATAAACCCGAAGTTGGCACTTTTTCTTTGATTTTACATTTAAATTATTCCCCAGAAGCAAGTGTACACGTTGACTCAGAGACAATTGAGTACTTCGGTGTAACAAACCAAGACCAATCAGTCATCACAAAATAAAAAAATTAAAAAAATGGTTTTGAAAGTTGTAAGGCATACTCAACGCTCAACGATATTCAACAACTTGGATGTTGTGAACTGTTGATAGAGCATCTGGCTTTCCAATCAGCAGCTATTCAGGTGCAGGGGGTGTAGTCTACCGTATTGAACTACCTTCTAAAAAATTTGGACCAAAAGTACACAAAGAAGAAACATAACAGAGCCAAACATGATCACCTGGATGATGCTCATGTTCAACCTCCTCATGTTGTTCTTCACCCCTGCTTGAACTTTTATCAGTGTCATTTGCTGTTTCAAGAACAAGCAGTAGCAGCAAAGCATCAATTGTCACTGACCATTCCATTATCCAGTAAGGAAACAAGAATTAACTTTTCATGCCAAAACACCATTTGAATACCCTACAAGCTCCCGCTCACAATTCATAGAAGCAGTTTTACAAAAATTTCCAAGATTTTGCAATGCTCAAGCCTTTCCTTTGAGAAGGATTTTGTCATCATACCTGAGGTGTTGTTCTCAATTCGGATTTTTTTTGGTTGCAATTACATCTCTTCTTTGACACAATGTATTTCTTGTGTATGTGACTTGGATTCAATCAATGCTTATATACGGGCTGACTATACACATACTGTATCTGTTGTGTCTGTTGATGGGTATTTTTGTAACTTGGGTGTCTCTTGCATAAAACCCAATAGTAGGGTTTATGGTCGTTATTTTGAGAGATTATATATGTTACTTTCAGCCAAAAGAGGGTTGTGTGATTGTACAATCACACTATTTTCAAAGATAATAGTGAAGGAACTCCATCATCTGTGGATGTAGGCATATTTGCCAAACCACGTAAATCATGTCTCTTGTTTACTTTATTTTCTATTTAATTTTACTGCTATTCGTTTTCACAACAGTATCCAATGATACCTTACATCAATGTGTTTTGTCAAGAATGATATATGGTATTCTTGCTCGGATGCATGAATGACACTTTACTTATCACAATATTCCAAATACGGTTCTTTCTTCAAGCCTAATTCTTGAAGAAACCACTTCTTCACCGATAACATTTACTTGCCTGCTTCGGTAGCCACAATGTATCCTACTTTTGTTGTTGCTAAGCCATTACACACTTTTGCAATCTTGATTGTCATGACATAGCTCCTCCTACAAAGGTAAAAAAGAAACCCGAATTGTACTTTAATTTATAGTATCCACATCGATCTCCTGCCATATTTGCGTCTGCATAACCCTCTAACACAAGCGTACCTATGGATGGGCAATGGTTCGGTTTTGGTTGCATTGTGAAAAAAAACCGAAACGGATTAACTTTACTCCAAATAAAAACCGAATCGAAACTGCCTCCGTTTTTTAAGCATAATCGACTTCATAGTTTGATTTTAGTTCCTTTTCCGGTTTTAGTTGATAATTAAACCAAATAATCCCCACTTGATGATCTAACTTAAACATATGTATGTGTCTACGGTTTGGTCCAGTTCGGTTTGTTTATCGATTTTAACCAAACCATTGCCATCCCTAAGCTTATCAGTTTCAAAGCTTATACAAAATTTGGAAGTGTTCTTGTGAGATATACTTTAGAATCCGCTTGCCTACTTTTCCTGGATTGGAAAGAAATCTGCTAACAGTCCCAACAACATATATATCCTATGTCTGGTTCCACACATATATTCCATAGCATACATGAGGTGTTTGGTTACGGGGAGTTCTCACATCGTAGGTCCACTTCGTATACCGAGTCCAAGCCATTATACCCTGATAATTACCAAACAAACAAATGACTGTGACAAAAGACTAAGCCACTCGCAGTGCTCAGAATATTGTACGCGTTCCCGAAGAAAGTCTACCGTTTGTGTTCTTTAGGTGTGGGACTGAAGAATTCTACCAACCAAACCACTGCAATATCCGGTTTTCTTAAGAAAACGTGGCACTTCAAGGTAGAAGACCAGGTCAGGTCTTGGGCGGAGTTATATTTTAAGTCGTCAAGCGGGCTAGCTGGTCATAAAACTCGCGCTGCTCAAAGCTCATCCCAAGGTCCCTTTTGACCAACTCATCTCAAGGTTCAGTCCCCACTTCATTTTATTGACTGCCAAGGATGAACTCTCCATATTTATATATATATATATGGGCATGCACAAGCATCTGGGCATAGATCAAAGCACCGCATTAACCAGAAGATCACTAGACTGCTGCACCTTTCAGAGAATCAGTCTCCTTCCCATTCCTTAATTTGCTGATCATGGCTCAAGTTGGGAGTTTCATGCCAAAAACCTTGATTCTGCAGATGCCAAACCTGCAGAAATCCCATCAACCCAGAACGAATTTTATGTAAGTTGATTTGGTTTTCTGGATCCATGAGACCCATTACGTTTTTTTTTTTTTTTTTTGCACTGGTTTTCAATTATTTGTTCAATTATCAAACACCTTAAAGATATATATTTACTTTGTCTTACTTTTGTTCTCCTTTGTGTGGCAGGCTATGTGCAAAGAGCCAAAGGCCTGATGTTTGGAGGAAAGTGAACCGCGGCGGTAAAACCAACAGCCTTCCAACTGGCACAAATACCAGACTAAAAGCACAGAATGGAACTCCGGTTTTACGAGACTCAGAGAAGGATCTGATCCCAGGATTAAGGAACAGTACTGTGAGAACGCCCAAAGAACAGAAAAATGCAGATCAAAGATGATGCGATGGGGAGCTGAGACCAGTCCCAACCCCATCATGGATCTTCATGGCAACTACTTCTCAGCAATAGTTCTAGTTTTGTTACGAGTTTCATTAAATTAAGTTTCTCTTTTTCTGAGTAAAAAGAGAGATTGTTGTATGTGGTTTCAATATGAGGTTGAAGATTTCCTCTCTTATGATTTTACATTTCTACAATGAAACGAATGAAAACATTTATGGTACAAACTGCCGGGCTATTTCATTGCTCGGGAAAAGAATGGAAGGCATCATCATATGGCCTCCGTTGTAGTGATCAAGCACATCAAATATCAGCTTGATTTAATAGTTCAGTTTATTCATTTCAATGGTTTCTTATGAACAATGAGTAACTATCATGGGATAATTTAAAAATCTGACCAAATCATATTATTAAAGCTGTCCGTTATCAGTCTTTGCATGGAGAATCAGTTTTGTGAGAGGTCTTTCGTGGAGGGTTTCGATCATCCACTAACCTACCACATCTAATGTCATGAAACCGTCCTATGAGGCTGTGATTAAAGTACTCTGTCGCATTCCACTCAGGTTATATACATGCTTAGGTAATTTGAATACCCTTTTCAGTGATCACCTCGAAAGTCTTGGACCAGCAAGGACGTAGACGTTCGCTTCTTCTTCATTTTTTTCTTGGTCAAAACCCCATTACCAATCAGGTACTCGGCACCCCCCAAGAACAGGAGGGGGTGTTTAAGGCTGAATCCGTGCATGTATATTGATGGGTGATTCTGTTAGAACAGATTGAATACGGTATTAAAAAGTATAAATAGTAGGGCTGGATTTTGCAAAACAGAGGCCTAACATGGCTAATGATGAAGAGCTACTCAAAAACATAATCCATGTAAACACATACATGGCCACTGCCACTGCCTAGAATAATAGATCCCTCCATTGTCAATGCTGGAAAAGCCTAAGCAATATTTGTGTAATATCTTACTGTGTTGTAAAAAACCTGGTCTTCTTTTATCCACTTTAAGCCAGTTTAATCATATTTCACTTCGGGATGATTGTAATACGATTTTGAATCTCTGCTGTAGATGATACAGCCTACACACATGCCTGAACACTCTCTCCAAGTGCTCTGTAATCTTAGCTTTGGGCATTCAACAGCAACGACCTAGGCCGAATTGATTGATCAGCCTACTGACTACATCGGCCAGCCCCTAGGCAAGCCCACTTAGGCCTTGATAAGCCCTAGTGATATAGAACAAGATCTGTGATCATTGTAGTCATTAGAAGTTGTTTTGCAAAGGGAGGGCATTTTGGTCATTCTACCAAGCAGCATCATAATTGGTTGAAATTTTGTATTCTACTTAGAAACGACATGGAGATCACAACTCACTGCTTTGCTATGACTACGATGGATTTCTGCCAAATTCTATCGTTTTGACTTTCAAATTAGTGAATTTGCTATTTTAAGAAATAATTGGTTACTTTAGTTTAAGGGTAAGGAAAATCTGTTTTAATAAAATTCATTTTTTTTCTTTTTTAGAGATTTATGTTTATACCAAATTTTACTATTTTTGCTAAAATTCATTTTTTTCTATTTTTAGGTCTGTTTTTGTAACGTCTATATAAAAGGCTTTTAGTGCATTCCCATTTTTTTTTTAATCACAAATATTATTGGAGTTCAGAATTTTCTTGTTTTTTCGAGTATTTTCTTCATCTTTTAGAACAATATTTAGGCCAATTTGTCTATCAGAACAATATCAGATCTTTCTTTCTACCTTACCTACATTATCTAGATGGCCCAGGTGAGATGCAAGTATATTAAAATACCCAAACTTGAGACGCCCCTAATAATTTTTTATACTTGAGAGACCAAAACCCATGTTCAGTGATGCGAGGGTCAAGGGTCTACATATTGAGGAACACATAATGTACAGTTACGCAAGGGTCTACAGCTTTTTCATTGTAATAAAACTGAAGCAGCACTTTTTGTTTTGATTTTATATCCAAATTATTTACAAGAAGCAATCACACATGGTGGCATACATAAAATGAGCACCTTAATATTACAAACCAAGACTAACCGTCATCACAAAATAAAAATAAAAAAAATTTTTTTGGAAGTTAGATAAACATATTCAACAACTTTGAGGTTGTTAATTGATGATAGAGCATCTGACTTTCCCATCAGCAGCTTTTCAGGTGTAGTGTAGGCTACTATCCGGACCTATCTTCTAAAAAGTTTAGACCAAATGTAGACAAAGAAGAAACATAACAGGGCAAACATGATCACAAGGAAGACATGGCTTGATCCCTGCTGGATGATACTCTTGTTCAACCTCCTCATATTGTTCTTCACCCCTGCTTGAGCTTTGATCAGTGTCATTTGCTGTTTCAAAAACAAGCAGCAAAGCATCAATAGGGAAACCAAAATAAAAAGCAAAGCATCAGTAGTCGTCTACCATTCCATTGTCAAGTAGAGAAACAAAAATTAATTGTCATGCCAACACACCAGGTTAATACCCTACAAGCACAAGCAAGCGATCCACCAAAAATTTAAAATTTTTCTATAACTAGAGGACAAGAACAGTTAAACCAGTGTGTTATGGATTTTGATGTTGAAGGACTCAAAACAATTAACACATTTGTGTCGGACTATAGCCTTCCTTTCATGGAGTCAGATGACCATAACCATCTCTAAGTCAAAAATTCATGTTTACCTGATAAGAAAAATCCATCAAAATACATGAAGTTTCCTGAATTTACTAAATGGCTGGTTGGGTAGGGTAGTATTTGTCTCTGTGTGTGTGTGTGTGTATCCAGAATGGTGGTAGTAATGGATCTGGATTTTCTAATAATATTGACCTGGTATAGATCCTGTAGCATGGATTTGATTCAGACCTGAATCCAGATTTCACATGCAATAAAACAAACTTGAAACTGTGTCAGGTTTGATCCACTCCAGAATGAACCCATTGAACTCCATAAAAATTACATCAGCCACTAAATTCTAAAAATAAAATATTGATAACCTGTAAAGGTCAAAATACTAAAGACAAAAAAACAAAAATATATACTCTTTCAGTCATCAACCATGGAAGATCTAAGTCAAGTGTTTACCAACTGGCTAACTAAATCATTCTGAACTTTTGCTTCTGACTCTATCTCTTGAGCTACCTGCAGTGGCATGCCATACATGGATAAGAGCTCCAAAAAATAAGGAATAGAAAATGAAAAGACTTAAGCAACACTGATCAAATTCTACAACTGGCTTAAGCAACAATGATAACAAGGAACTAAAAGGAAATTAAAGCAACCATGAAAGATTTCATGAGACACATAAAGGATAAAAATTGTAGTGTAATCTAGCAAAATGTAGCCCGGGTTTTGTGCACATATCTATATTCGACAACATCAAATGTACAATCATAGCTCTTTAACCAAGGAAGAAAAATATTCTCATTGAACGATAGCTGGGGAGCATAATATCAGTGCTATTAAACAGCATTACATCTTGTTTAAAAGGAAATTTATCATACACAATCTTTTTTCTCCCAGATACCTCCCTACAACTTTTTCAGCTTGACAAACATAATAGATATAACTAATTAAATCATAGCAAACAAGCGAAAAATTTAACTGCAAAAATCAATAAAATAAGGCCATTTCAACTGCAAAGAATAAAATTATGGTCAATGCATTCATGCTTATAAGAAAGTTGATAGCTCATTACTATTAATTACAAAACAATTTCCATTCCATGGCAATTATGTATATGCCCCATATCTTGAGAACCAACCTGTAGAAAATTATTATAAAAAATGCAGATTGGAAAATTTTTTTACCAATCAGAATTCAGAATGAAATTCCTAAACCACAATCAGATATTTTCCTTTTTGCTAATGAATTCTAAGTACATTCCAAAAATTCAATAAAAAAATGGAGTGAGCTTAGGCATATCAAACAACCAGTGCCATAAATAAGAATTGATAATGAAACCTTAACCAATTTGAATAGAACAATGAGGACGAAGATATAGAAATGCAAGAACTTGATGTATTTACTTATGCAGGGATGATTTTTCTGGTCCCTTCCCAAGTGGTTGACTGTCATGTCAAGGCTTGGTATCATAAATCCAGCCCATCTATCTGAAACCAGTCCTTCCATGGGCAATATACCTCCAGACAACTAAGTCAATATAGAAAGCCAGAAAAAGAGTTCCTGCTAACATAAACCTAAAGAGAGTCCACTTCCATATTATTATCAATTTCATCACCAGTTAGTCTGCCTCTTTGTTCTCATAGACAAAATTGTAGGACAAAACAAACTGCTATCAGTGGAACATTTTATTAATAGAAATTAATCAAGTCCTATCATGTGTTATTGTGAAACTGAATGAGTTTATCACCCTTCGTCTACATATTCTGTTGCTGGTAATGTTTGGTGCAAAAGCCAAATGGAATGTGCTTGCCTAGGAAGATAATGGAATCCATGCTTTTATTGAAAATGGTTCAGGAATATCAAGGGCAGCAAGGAGGGGTACTATGCTATGTGAATTCTTCCAAAACACCATTCAATGGCAAAATCTGACTCCAAAGAATAGATTCTCTCATCACAAAAAGAAAATATCCAGTGATCAAAAGTTTCCAAAGACCAAATAATACCCAAAAGGCAACAAGAAGAAGCAAACCTAAATGAATCTAGTGGCTTGAAGTGAATAAATACATGCTCTACAGATTCCTTGCACTCCTTTTACATGCCATACACTGGTTCCAAAAATAGAGGCCTCTGTTTTTTATACAATTCAATGTGAAAATTTCTTTCAATATAAAACACAAAAAAATGAACTTCACTCTTGGGGGTACTTTACCACTTCAAGTATGCACCTTGAATTCAAGAAGTTGCCTAATAATCTATACAAATATTTCACCCAGAAAATTATCTTTATATTAGGGCCAAAATCTTAATGTCTAGAACACCATGTAGCTAAGATCATTCTCATAACCTTGAATGTCAGTGAGAAGAATGCACAAAATTCTGTCAGTTGGCTTTCAGTGTAGTTCGGGGCCTTGGCCCATGTCCTACTACTTAGGTCTGCTCCTGTGCTGTGACCGAATCCTAAAACTCTATCCTTCTTGAACCCTGTTTTAGAACAAGTATAGTCTGATCTAACAGAGGAGGACTTACCTCTCCTTTAGACATACAATCACTCTTATTAAGTCTACCTTGGCCAATCTTCCTATTTACTACATATCTCTTTTTAAGAAAATTCAAAAACTTCAGAGACTTCCTCTCAGAAGGTGGGGGAACAAAGAAAAAATCCACTTGTTTAGGTGGAAAGTATTATTCCAGTATAGAATGAAAGGTGGTATGCATGTGGGAAACCTTCAAAACTGTAATTCCAGTCTTTTGGCAAAATGGTTATGGTTATTCAACAATATAGAATAACCTATGGCGTAAGGTCATTTCAACATATAAGAAAGCACCATTATCAGAATGTTAAAGTAGGCAGGAGATGTAAGGGGACCAATCCTTGGAATGCAGTTATTGCTTTAGCAACTACCTCTTTCCCTCATGTACAGTTTTCCATGGGTCAAGTTCATCAATCAAATTCTAAATAGACTTGTGGTGGGGCGAGAGTCCCTTGTCTTCCTAATCCCGTAGACCTTTTCATCTGGCTTGTAAGGGAACCTCTCTTTTTTCTATCTCTCCCTCTCTCACTCTCTCTGTCAATTCCAGATGGCACAACCTGAAATTTCCGATCATGCTATTTGTAAACAGACCGAAAATCACGAAATTCTTAGATTCTATCAGTGTTGGTTGTTTTTTCATCGACACGAGCGAGTTTTTAACACATATCAGTGATTTTATGGGGGTTTTCCACTCCCAATGAAATTCTTAAGAGCTCCATCCTGAAACCCACCAACGGGAAAATTTCGTCGGTACAGCAAACACACTGACTAACATTACTGGGGACTTGAGGGACATTTATTGATCATCCTTCCACAAATGTGACGTGATAGTGCCATAGTGGTGGGATCATCCTTTCACAAATGTGACATGATAGTGGCATGGACACCTTCCCCCAAAGGTTTCATTAAGCTGCATTTCAATGGATGTTCACTAGATAATCCTGGAGCTTTGGGTGTGGGGGCATGTTTAGTGATTCAAATGGAACTAGTGGGGCGTGTCAAAAATTCAAATAGAGCTATTCTTCACGTCTTTTGTTGACCACTAGGATATGGGGACTCAATTAGAGCAGAGCCGCTTGCAGTTTTGACACTTTTAGAAACAGCAAAGGAGGACGCTTTCCACAGCAAAATTGTAGAAGGGGATTTGCCCACAATCACTGGATGGATGCACTGGGCCATTATTGGAGTTGAAAATTGAGGCATTGGGTGGATGGGACGAGATCAGTGGCCTATTGTTTGAAAACCTAGTTTAAACATGTACCTTGCCCAGCTAAAGGGCTTGCCAATAAGCTTGCAAAAGCAGGAGCTAGAAGGTTTGATATGTTTGTAGGATTGATGCCCAGTCAGATAATGATGGTTTACTAGACTGATATTTTGTGCAACTGAGTGCTGTCTCTAGGAGTTGGTAAGGCTCCTTTTCTTCTCCTTCAGTGATTGCTTGCTAACCTTGACTATACTTATCTCTTTGCCTCATAGTAAATTTCGTTAGTTATCCCAAAAGGAATAAAAAAAACCTTGTACATGAAACTTTTTCTTAAATTGAAATACATATGTTACATGCAAATAAAAATTATTAGAATATCTAAGAAGGAGAAATGAATACCAAATAGAACATCGGTAGAGTTAGTTGGAAAGGATTTTGATGCTCAAAACCTAACAGAAATAGGAATAACGAAAATGATTCATGTTGTCAACCCAAAATAATATAAATTAGGCGTTCTCTTATATATATATCCACCAAATACCGCGACAAGAGTGATGTAGGAAATATTTTTGTAAAGTCTAACCATTAAAAACCTAATCAACAGCTTCCTTCTTTACTACCTTGTATTGTGAAGTTCCATTCTCCAATTATTTACTTTCTCCTTTTCATGTCATAAGCCTTTTCAGCTGTTCTTTTTAGAGTGACTACCTACTTCAATGTAATATAAGTAAAAAACTTGAATACATAGATAGTGACGAGAATTATATTCTCGTTTTATTGATATAAGATGAAGTATGGGGTATTGATTTTATTGATTGAATAAGAATTTTTTTTTTCCTTCACCAATATGATCCTTTACAATTCTTCCACACTCTTTCATCCATGCATATCTCAATCTTAATTTGAATACCCCTTACAGTGTTACTTCCCATCTTACATTTTAGCCTTGTTAGTATCTGTTTCTTAGACTAGCTAAATGAACGGTACTCTTTTTTTTTTTATATGAATAATAATAGATCAACGGTACTCTTAATTTATAATCTCAGAAAGGCTCCTTGTCAGTGGACCTCGTGGTCATCTGCGGTCATACTTTTCATTCATTGGGATGCACAGGGTATTTAATTTCTTACATCGTTAAGAGATTTTGTAAAAGACATGTTAAGGAACCAAAACAAGTTTAAAATTACCACAGTATGCGCTGATAAGCAATTTTCAAGTTTTGAAATTTCAACAGAAGGGATTGATGTTGATATCAGAACATAAGAACTTACAGACTTAAGCTGTGAGATCTTTTTATGCAGACCGGTGACTTCTTCATCTACGTCTGCATGCACCGGATCGATCCTCAATTGGATTTCATCAGAACTCACCGCCGATCGTGTGCTAAGGCCTTCTCTGCAGAAAAATCAATCAATCAACAAAAGGAGTTATGAAAAGAAGCAACAATAAAGTAAATCGATCAAAGGATCCCTGCCTCAGAAGGACTTAAGTACCTTGATCTGTAAGGGCCAGCGCCATATAAAGAACCTCCTCTATGCGAACTCGCCATTAAATCGTAATAGAAACAGAAAATCTTTCTTAAGGAAGAAACCCTAGACAGAAGAACATAATGGCATCTCAGGCGGGAGTAAATTCGCAAAATCACTAAAATAGGAGTTGTATTCTTCACTAGAATATTAAACTTAAATTTAAAACAATTTATAAAATAATAAGATTAACTAGCATTCTGACCGTGCGTTGTATGGGCCATTAAGTTTAATAATTGCAATTCAATGTCAACACGCGTTAAGGTATAAGAGAAAAGCCCCACACATTTTTAAACCTTTTCTAAGAAATACTATGGGTCCAAGATCATGCTCATTGAAGTTTTTGTTTATTCGGTAGATGCATTTTTTTTGCACTTACTGCTAGAAATTGAGATCCATATTGTTCCAAGACATCCATTTAAGGGCTTATCACTTGGATGAGCTGATGGGATGAAAATTTCTTTCCTTAGTTATGAGGATGACCTGATGGGATAAAAGTTTCTCTCCTTAATTATTAGGATCTTTGGTTAGTCTTACTATACTGTTAAGGACTCAAGTTCATGCACTCAAATTGTGGCAAAGCAACTATTGAAGGTTTGGAATTAGACTAACAACATATCTTTCTAATATGGGCAAATTTTTATTTTTTCAAAATTACAATATTTTCTTTTTTAATAAAATTAATTTATTATTTTAAACTTTTTTTTTTTGAAATTTTCAAATAATGAAAGAACAATACAAACACCAAACTAAAGAAAAGAGAACTATTTTTGAAAATAATATTATAATTATATAAGATAAATAAAAAGCTTAAACTATTGATTTTGGTTTATGCCATTCAGCTCATTTCATTGTTTGGCAGAATTTTAGGTTGCACTAAAGCCCATGAATAAAAATCCACTTAGCAAGCCATACCTACTGCATTAAAATCAAATAGCTAAAATAATAAACATGACAAAGAATACTTAAGAAATCAGCAGAAAGATCTACTTTATTCCAAATCAACACACTGATCTACCATTGAGGACAATATACAATACTATAAAGTAAAGAGAACTAATTACCAAATAATCAAAATCAAAGAAAATTTATAATTAACAATTAAAAAAAGTAGCATTTTAGATGCAAAAGGAAGAAATGGTAGCTATGTCTATGTCTTTTTTTTTTCGTAAACATCAAATGAAATTGGGAAGAGAGGAAGAGAAGAAGGGGGCGCCATGAAGAAAAACAAAATTATCTCTCTCTCCCTCTCCTGTTTCTTTTAATTGTTGAAAAAGAAAAGTAAAGAGAGGGGGGCAGGAGGAGAAGGAGAAAGGAGAATATGCAAGGATAAGAATCACTTAAAAACATGAGCTTCCAAACGGAGGCTCCTTACAGTTGACATTTTCAACCAAGCAAAATTCTACAGAAGTTAGTCATCCATCAAAAACAGAAAAAAAAAATTGGTGTTAAGCTCTTTCCAAAAGAAATCCTCTGTTCTTTTTGTGAAACATGGAAAATCAATTTAATGACTTCCTAATCATCACACGGGATTTATTAAAAACAAAGAGTCGCTACCATTCTGTTTAGGTGTGAATGGACACCAAAATCATCAAATAAGCATAAAAAGGCATAATTAGAGTAAAAATAACTTTATTTTAAAATACAAAACAAAAACAATCAGAGATGGGTAAGGAGATTAGGTTATGAACAGGGGGAAGATGTTAAGCACCCCTCTTTATCCACACAAGGTGGTTGCCAGGTATTGTTCATGTTTTTCAAAGGAAAAAAGGCTTGCTAATCAAAACAAAAGTAAAAGAAAAATAAAAAAAATGTACGGTTTTTTTCCATGTGAATGATCCAATTAATTTTGGATCCTTCTTCTGAAAACAAGAGCCATTTATTTGGGCTTCATGATTGACTAAAATCAAAATAAAGAAAACAAATCTAAAGTGAACAGTTCAAAAATCTATCTTCAAGTTAAATTCTGGAAATTTAGAAAAAAATATTATTTTTATAAAATATTGTAGAATTGAACTTGAACAGTCCAGGACATAAATATAGCCCATATTTCACTTTGGATCAAGAAATAAAAAACAAAAATACCCACGTTGATGAAGAACATCAAAAAGATGAGAACTTAGACCGTAGGGTCTTCTCTCAAAAATGAAAAATGACTCAAAAACCACCTCATGAAACCCTAGAAGTTACTTTCAGGCTTCTAAATCCAGATCTATCATATAGATCATGATAGATCCAGGATCTTAACCTAATATCACAAAAATCGAGAAAACAGTGCTGTAGGTGCAAAAGTGTGAAAAATCCAAATTTTAGAAAAAAAAGTAGGGATCTCATGCTATAAACATCATGAATTCATAGGATTCATTCAGATTCAAAATAAAACCATTAAAACATTCACATGATGGTGAAAACAGCCATATCTCACAGATTATAGCACATGGGGGTCTACCCTACGGATCCACCGGTTCTCTTTTCCCCTAGCTCTCTCTTTACGTTTTACAGCTAGAGAGGATTCTTGAGGTACTTAGAGATAGGTTTGGATATACAAACACAATCAAAGGCCTTATTCTATAAAAAATAAAACAAATTATGGGGTTCTATTCTAGGGATCCACCTATTCCCCTTTCACCTAGCTCTCTCTTCACGTTTTACGGCTAGAGAGTATTCTTGAGGTACTTGGAGGCAAGTTTAGGAATACAATTATAAGAAGGTCTTATTCTACAGCAATGGAGAAGATAAGATTATTTATAGAATTGAAGACAGAAAATAAAAGGAAAAAGGGACTTACCTGGATTGAGCAAGCAAAGCAGCAGTGATTTCTTTCTTCACTTGGAGCTCTTCAGACTTCAAATTAATGGCCTTTTGCTTGAGGATCTGCCTTCTATTTATAGGCAAACCCAGGGGTATGGTTGGTCCAAAGGGATATACCAAAATCCTCAAGATTGAATTGAAAATAGGGATAATGCCTATCCATTGCCAACTAGGATAAATAAGATAATTCGAATAGATAAATAGAAGAACTCGCATATCCCACAGACATATTTGGATGCAGATAAGGCTCAGAAATCGAGCAAAGATAAAATTCGCACAAAAACCCTGTGCTCGTATTCTTATTGCGGGCAAGTGCTGCCCACATTCTTACTACGGGCGTGGCATGCCCGTATACCAATTTCGAGCGCGACCAACCCGCAGATAAAATACAGGCACTGCCCATATGATGAAATTTTATGCATTTTTAATCTGTTTCAAAGCCCAGTTACATGTTTTCAATTATTTTCTCATTTTGTAGTGCAGTTTGGCGTGTCTACACTCTTACTTGTTAATTGGTGGCAGTGATTGAAAGTATAGAATCCTTTTCATAATTTCAAAATTGTCATATCTTTGTCCATCCAGCTTTAGTAGTCACAAAAGTTATTGTTACTCAGTAAACATCTAAAGGCTAAGCTGTTCAAGAATTTACCAGAACTAAGATGGGTATACAGATTTAGGTAGTGACCTCAGAAACAAAATATTTTCAACATTTTACTAAGAATAGGTTGGATCTATAAATTTGGAGAATGACTTTACGACCCACCAGTGATTCTACATCTTTCCAACTTGAAAACAGATTCCAAGTTCAAAAGATAAGATGAGTTAATCAATTCCACCATCCAAAATAAAATTCTATTTTCTGGACTACTTAAACGACAGAATACTTATTTTACAAAGAACAAAGTTTGGCCTTTCAAAGAGGACATAATTACACCCTCTTGAATGATTTTCTCAAAATAGGATTGAGAAACAAAATGCAATTCCAGAATTCATGAAATCAATTATAATTTCTTTAAATTCATTTATTAAATACAATTCGTAATCCTAGAAATGTAAAGCCAGGAAAATATCAATCGCATAACACATCGATCTAGCCCTTATTTTGAAACGCGATCAAGCATAAGAACAAACATGGAACAGGGGTTTTCCAAAATCACCTCTTCAAGAAGCACCGCTTCGAGGACGGCACCTGTAACTTCGTCTGGCCTCGGTGCGAAACTTTGAGAATCAACCTCCTCCCTTCTTCTTCTTTGCTTCTACAATCACTGATTTGCTTCTCATATCATTGAGACGTAGCTCCCGAGAAGGAATGGATAAGGAGAAGTGGTTCCATTCGATAAACGGCGGTAGGGTTCAAACCGGGAAATAGAGAGAGACCGAACAAAATAAAGAAAATCCACGTGGAAACGTGTTAAAAAGAAAAATCCAGAGAATTCCACCTCAGCGCCATGTACGAGAGAGGACTCCAGCACCAATGTCCTTCGTGATAAGATATATATATATACACACACTAGCAGGCAGCCCGTACGGTGCATATATATATTGGGATAACTTAAATTATTTAAATAAATAATAATTGTTTAACTAATTAAAATTTAATAATATTATGTTATATTAGTAAAATAAATATTTCTCTTGAAAATAATAGTAAAATAAATATTTAAAGTGGTGCCCAAAAATACCACTTTAAATAATCTGTCTCATTACTATTGTTAGATAATATTTCTCCGTTTTAATATATATTATACCTCAATATAAATTTTTTTTTTTTTTTGGTAAACACCTCAACATAAAATTTTTTTTTGGTAATAAACCTCAACATAAAATGATTTTACAATACAATGTATAGGTCATTTAATACACTGACGTGTATGTTCTAACAATTGAGTTGGGTTTGCAAGAGTCAAATGTCACCAAAATTTGATTTTTTTGATAAAGGTTAACCGACTTGACCGACTTTTAATTATGTCTGAAAAAACATCACTAAAACCTAATTTTCCCAAAGGTAATCTACCTGTAGGCTCTGGCCTGGACTGTACCAAACATTAATGTGCCGTGCATCCTCGCCATTTTTTTTTTTAAATTATTATTAAACTAAAGAAAAACAAATTTTCATGCTGAAAAATATACCTATAAAACAAAATTTATTCACAACTTTGTATTTATCATGTGTGTTTGTGTAGGATCCAAAAGAGCTACGAGAGAAGAGAGGATATGTACATATGGAGGAGAGAGGTTTTAGTGGGGCCCAAAAGGGCCATTGAAGAGAGAAGGGGATGTCCACATGGAGGAGAGAGAAGGTGGTTTACTATATATATATATATATATGATTTAAGGTTAAATATAAAACAATTTCTATTGAAATTAAGACAATTTCCTAATTTAAATTAAATATAAAAACATACCTTGACGAAAATTAAAATACTATGAAAGATCCATATCTATACTATATATAATGGGAAGAGGTCCCTTGGGAATCATGCCAAACAAAATACACAACTTTCCAAAACAGTCCTTACATGCTATTGAAAAGATCTATTAATAAAAGAATAAAACCATCAAAACCACCTCAATTTTTCCAAAAATTAACAATCAATTTTGCAACTATTCCCTCCAAAATTATCTCCCTCCGTCCTTTCCTACACCAAAGTGACCCAAATTTCAGCCCACTCAAACCCCACTTGTCATATGACGAAGACAATCCAAAAAATATTTAGAAATTTTATGTCTAAGATGGGAAGGAAGGATATGCTAGTATTGAATTTATGGAAGAGCTAAAACCTTGTAAAATGGAAAATCAATTTCACATGAATAGCATAGAATCAATTTAATTAAGAAAATAAATAAATAAATAAACAAACTTCAAGACAAGATTAACTCATGTGCGGCTTCATACCAACCTCAGCAAGAGCATAAAGAGTTTCAAATATACAAAGAATACTCTTCTGCCAAGTCTTTGATCTGCTATAAATCAAAGCATGTCATGTAGTATATTTATGTTTAAGTATCATAGGATTCTATTTCTATTTCTAAAGAATATATCTTATAGAAGACTAATGAGATGCAAATTTGCCTGAATCTGGACTGGAGTTAGATGAATATAATAAAACCCCATTGACGGGGCTTAAGTTATCACCCTTGGTACCTATCCCATTTTTTTCTAAATTCCTTTTTAGGAACCTTTTTGGTTGAAGTTTCTTTCACTCCTCAACGCTTGCACTTCTCGTATATAGTGTAGATCTTTTAAAGGAAAATTTATTAAAAGGGGATACTTTTCCAACCTACTTACAAAAAAAAATGGTTAGAAAAGTCAATGCTCCCAAAACATCCTACTTTTCCATACTAATTGCTAATAAATCCAAAAAAAAACTATAGCTTAATGTTTTATTCCTTAAATTCCCTATGAAGAACATTTTAGTGTCCTACGATGATTGGACTGATATCCTTGGCTTGTAGCCAACAATGAAAACAATAGTACCCCACGAAGTGTGTGCTAGTATCCCTACGAAGTATCGATTAACTGTTTACTTGCTCGATTAATTGGCCTTTTTTTAATCATTATTTGTAGATGCAAGGATTCGATTAATCAACATTTTTTGGTCCATAATCTTAGATGTATTTGATTAATCGAGTCCTTTTTATGGGATAACATTCCAATCATCGTGGGATATTATTGTTACTATTGTGGGCTACGAGTCAAATCTTCCGATGACATTAATCCGATCATTGTAGGATACTAGTACGTTCTTTGTGGGAATACTATATATTATTATAATCGTTGGCTACAAGGCAAGAATATCAGTCCAATCATCGTAGGATACTAGCACGTTCTTCATGGGATACAACCATCTTCTTTACATATAGAATACTAGTTGATTCAATGGTAAGATACATATAGGTGTTTTTTGTGTGATATTATTGTTATCATCATTGGACACAAGCCAAAGATATCAGTCCAATCATCGTAGGATACTAACACATTCTTCTTAGGGCATTTAGGAATAGAATATTATGCTACAGTATTTTTGAACTTATTAGCATCTACTTTTGAAAAGTAAGATGTTTCGGGACCATTGACTTTCCAAGCATGTTTTTGTAAATAAGTTAGAAATGTAGCCCCTTTCAATAATTTTCCTTAAAACTAGTTGATTCAATGGTAAGATACGTGTAGGTGTTCTTTGTGGGTACTATTATTATCATCATTGGATACAGGCCAAGGATATCAACCGAATCATCGTAGGATACAAATACGTTCTTCTTAGTCATTTAGGAATAAAATATTAAGCTACAATATTTTTGAACTTATTACCAACTACTTTTGAAAAGTAGGATTTTTGGGGACTATTGACTTTCCAAGCGTGTTTTTGTAAATAGGTTTGAAAAGGCCCTTGAAGTTGCACCTTTCAAGTTTCAATCAATCAATTAAGAAAAACAAAAACGAAAACAAAAAATCAAAAAGTAAATAAATAATTTATAACAACAGAAGCTGGAAACAAAGAAAGTACTTTTTGTCATGTTGTCCACAAGAAGAGTGGTTAGGGCGTGAAACTGAAGTAATGAATCAGAGATGAAGCAATATTATTAATGAGGTTTGCTAAGGGAAAGGAACAGATGGCTCCATTATAACAACTAGAATGCATTTATACAAACCAGCCAAACATTAAATCCAAAAAGCTTCCACCAGCATTAAACCCTTGGACGGCAAATTAGTTGCATTGCATTTATTATTCTAGTTCTTTTTTTTTCTTTTTAATTCATTTGGGAACAACTTATTTCCAAATTGCAACCAAACAGTTGTTTTGTTACAAGAACTCATTCTAAGCCCTAGAAATCATTCCAAGGATAATGCAATTCAAATAATGAACATTAGAAGATAAAGGGCATGCAATCCTCAAAATACTACCACTGCCGTCAACAATATACAAAACCCAATAATAACCAAGTACTTCCATGCACATCAAGAATCCCAGTAAGGAAAAAATGGGTATAATTATATGATCCCAGTCCGTATACTTGTGGTCTACACATTTCAATTTCTTTCTCTCTTTACGAAAACTTATACATAACAAATGCATACTCAAATTAAAGTACGCAATTTATAACTCGCTGGAATTCCCACTCCCTCATCAGTTCATTGTGTGGAATTGAAGTTAGTTTTGCCTTGTGTGACAGGTACATGGATGTTGTAAATGGATGTGGCGGAGGACTTGCAGAAGCTCTAAACGCTAGAGTTCATGGCAATGGTACCCAAAGTTTGATCCTTTCTCATGGATTTGGTGCAGACCAGACTGTGTGGCACTACATTCTCCCTTACCTTGCAGTCTACTTCAAGGTGGTCGTGTTCGACCTCGTCTTCTCGCCGAACGTCAGTCCCGATCTATACGATCCAAACAAGTATGCAAGTTTCAGTTCTTATGCGCAGGATCTGCTGTGCCTTCTTAACGAGCTAAACGTGACCAATAGCATTTACCTGGGTCACTCCATGTCTGCCATGACAGGCTGCATAGCTGCAATACATAAGCCAGACCTATTTCAACACCTTATCTTACTAAGTGGCTCTCCAAGGTACTCTCTCCCTCTCTCACGAACACATCTTGATGTAGAACAAGATCTGTGGTCATTGTAGTCATTAGAAGCTGTTTTGCCCGTCAAAGGTCTTTTGGTCATTTTATCAAACGGCATCGGAATTGGTTGAAATTGTGTATTCTGATTGGAAACTATATGAAGATCCTAACTCACCGCTTTGCCATGACTACGACGGATTTCGGCCAAGTTCCATCGTTTTGCCTTTCAAATTAACTAAATTACTATTTTAGGAAATAACTGATTACTTTCATTTAGGGGTAAGGAAAATCCTTCTTCAGTTGTATTTTTGGTAGAACTCTAAGTTTGAACTATATGCTAGGGGAATTTGTGTTTATTCAGAATTTTACTATTTTTGGTAAAATTCGTTTTTTTTTTTCAGGTCTTTTTTTGTAATGCATATATAAAAGCTTTTTAGTAGTTCATTTTTTTAATCACAAATATTATTGAAGTTCAAAACTTTCATGGGTTTTCTGAGTATTTTCTTTGTCTTAAAGAACGATATCTAAACCAACTCGTCTATCAGAACGATATCTAATCTTTCTTCCTACCTTCCCTGCATCACATATTTGTTATAATTCATCTCTAGGTTGCATTATTCATTTGAACTTCCTATTCCTTAGATCTTATCGGTTCTTTGCAGATACCTGAATTCAGAGACATATTATGGGGGCTTTGAGAGATCAGATGTTGAGACAATATTCCAAGGCATAGAGACTAATTTCTCCGACTGGGCGATGAACTTTGCCCCAAAGGCTATAGGTGTGAACAACACAGCTTCTGTAGACGAGTTTGAATACAGTTTAAGAAGAATGAAACCAAATATAGCACTAAGCGTGGCGAAGACTGTGTTTTTGAGTGATCTCAGAGGAGTTTTGGGACTTGTCAGAGTCCCTTGCACCATCATTCAATCTGAGGAGGACTTTGTTGTTCCAAAATCTGTTGCGTTTTACATGGAGAGAAAGCTTGGTGGTCATGCAAGGGTTGAGATTTTAGAAACAGAAGGCCATTTCCCCATGCTCACTGCTTGGCCTTTGCTTTTGGATGTAGTAAAGAGCATCGGCTGTGATGACTAGCAGTTGGTTAGACCTTGATTTTGAATGACATTGGGATGGTTATTCCTTTGTGTGTTAGATTCCTCTTATTTTGTCTGGTTTTCTGTTTAAACCTTCATTGGATCTCTTCGTAATCAAGTGATAGTCTCAATAAACCCCACTTGTCTTCATGACATAGTTTTAGGTATGCAACTCGGTTTAGTTTGGTCTGGGTTGGCCTCAATCCAGGACCGATCCAAAATTTCTCAATGGCAACCCAAACCGAACCAATCTTGAACCTAACTCACATAACCCGAAAACTTAATCGAAATTGAAATGGAAAAAAACCCAAACCGAACCAACTAAAATTCTGAATTCGGTTGGTTTGGTTCGTGTTGGGTTAATTTAAAAAGAATTTCTTTCAAAATTTCAAACTAAAATGAGTTCTCTATGTTTCCAAAATTTCAAATTGTATTTTACATGTGCGCAATGTCTAAGAGACACGGTAAAATTTAACCTAAAGCAAAAGTTAAGAGTAAAGATGTATAATGTACAGGTAAATTATTAGGTTTTCACATGTATAATTATGTAAATTATATCTGGTTCGGTTTAGAAATATTTACAAAATATGTTTTGGATTTTGGTTTGATTAGGTTTAACCGAGAAGTCAACCAAACCGAACCGAACTAATTCTGTTCGAAAAATTTATAATCAAAATCAAACTGAATATGGACAAAACTCAAACCAAACTGATCTAAAGTCCGTTTGTGTCAGTTTGTTTTCAGGCGCTTACTTGACTCAAGTTGCACTTAGTTTATTTCATGAATATTCCATACAAGCTATCTAGGGTTGCTTATTGGGTCAGGCTGGCATGGCCCAACACGCTTAAAGTGTGCTCGTGCCCGGATCGGTCCGCGAGTGGGCACGGCCCGTGTCCCCTAACGAGCTGTGTTGTGCCTAGGGTATTGGTTATTTGACACGTCAAGGCACGACCTATGAGGAATGATGGCCCAGCGTGCCATGGCCCGCGAAGCACACGGGCGGCACAGCAAACTTTAAGCGTGCCAAACAGTACAGACCCACGTGCTGGCCCACGGGCTTGTGTTTAAAAGAATAGGGTTTTTGGCTTTTTTGAGGTTTTTACCTTTTTTTTATAATTTTGGGGAAAATTGTATCCAAATATATATAAAAAATGTGTGAGAATAATAAATATATATATTTAGAATTTTTTATTATTTATTTATTTATTTCCTTCTTTTCTATTTTTTTAAAATTTTTAAAGCATTTATTATACGGCCCGCCAAGCACGACACGACCCAGCCCTAGCTGTGCCACGAGCGGGGTGTGCCTGGGTTTTCGGTGATGGGCCAAGCACGGGCTAATCGTGCCCATGCCATGCCAGGCCGGCCCGTTAAGCAACCCTAAAGCTATCTCCAAAACATTATAATATGTGGAAATAAATAATATGGTCTCTTAAATTGAGTGCTTACAATACAGGTAAAAAGACGCATAATTATCACTTATCTATTGAAAAGAAGACAAGTAAATTGCCAATCTCATAACTTAAAATATTTATAAAATTATAGTTATCTTCTTTAATACTTATCTACATAAAATAATTTTAATAAACAAAATATGAAAGTTAATTACCAATTAAATATAGTTAAATATTTATAATTTTATCTACTTAAAAAATTTTTAATAAAAATATAAAAGTAGATTACAAATCTCTTAACGTTACATATTTAGGTTTTTATTCTCTAATACATATTTATTAAAAATAATTTTAATAATACACAATTACCAATCGTTATTTGTACTTGTCTTATATTTTTATTCTCTAATACTTCATGTTACCATGCGTGTAGACTTCTTTTCTACTACTTATATCTATCTACTTAAAATAATTTTAATTTAATAAACTTAAAAAAATATAAAAGTAAATTATTTTTCCTTCTCTTACACTTATCTACTTCACTAGAATTTTAATTAAAAAATGAAAAGTAAATTACCAATCTTTACATGTATCAAATTTTTTTTGCACTTACAATAACACAATTATATATATATATATATATATATATATATATATATATATATATATATATATATATATATATATATATATATATATATATATATTAGTAATATAATATAAAATATTTCTAGAAGATAAACCATGGAAGAAATTTGTTTTTCCTTGAATGACTGATGGTAATGATAAAATATTTTTTTCATTTATTATTTAATTATAGTAGGATTTTGCCAACAAAAAAGGTAGTTTAATATCTAGAAGTTGCCTCTCGCTAATACTATAGATTAATTTAGTATAACTTTACTAATATTAGATAATTAAAATGCTTAAATTAATTTAATAGCACTTTATTTTTATTTTATATTATTTTCATTAATAATATAAGAAAAATAAAAGAACAAGGAGTAAGAAAATAAGCAAGTTAATTATAAGTAGAAATTTAGAAACTTTCTTATCTTAAATGATATAATTATTTTTACTATGAAGATATTTATTAGTCAATCAAGATGAAAAAATAAGTGATAAAAGGGGATTATTTAGATTATTAATTAATAATGTAAGATGATAATTCTTTAGTTTGTTCTTATCTTATATTTTTATAAATAACTATAACTATAACAGCAACCTATTTTTATAATTCTACTTTTTATTTTATATTATTTATATAAAATAAATCTTAAAGAAAGAAAGAAAAACCCTTTTTTCTTATTCCTATCTATATCAATTTAAATTATCAATTGATAATACCCATGATATTATTTAATAAAAATATCTATACTCTTTAGTATCCTACATATTTAAATAAATCTTACTATAATTCCATATACTTTTCTAACAAAACGAAAAAGAGAATCATATTATAATTGGAAATCTTGTCTAATTGAGAAGAGAGAATTTTACAACAATAATTTATTATATAGGAAGATATTTAGGAAGTTATTTTTAATTTTATTCTTATCTTAAATTTTTATTAATAAAATCCATTACCTTTTTCAAAAATCTATCTAATTTTATATTTTATTATATTTTGATAGAAAATAGTTATCCTTTTTAAGCCTCAAATTATTGAAATAAGTCTTCAAGAAAAAGAGAATTCATTAGGAATTCTATATAATTTTTTTATACTATTTTCAAATAATTTATCGTTTTATAGTAAAAGAGAAAAAAGGATAAGTTTTATTTGTTCTTATCTTTTATTTTTCTATTCATGACAACAATTTACTACAAAATCTATATTTATTTTATTTTCACCATAAAAATCTTATCTCTAATTTTCTAATTATTGAATTAATGTTTCAAAGATAAGGTTAATCCTACTATAATTCAAATTCTCTATCTATGAGATTGAATTAAAATAAATACACAAAATGTATGTTTTTATTTAGAGTTCCAAAATGAATTTTCAAGATAAATGCAAAATATTTTTTTATTTTTTCAAATAGTTTTCTTATGTTAAATAATAAGAAATAATAATAAATATATTTATCATACTTCAATAATAAACCTTAAGAATATAAAAAAATAACCAAATAATTATAATTGCAAAATTCGTAATAATATAAAGAAAAAGATAGGAAGACTAAGAAAATTTTAGCAATTTTCTAATATTAAATTAAGTAATATACTTATTTTTACTATGATGATATTTATTAGTTAATTACAATGACTATGAAAATGGTAGATTATTAATTAATAGTAAAATATTATAAAACTACAAATTTTCACCTTTATTAAAGTCCTCTATTTAAGCAAGTCTTATTATAATTCTAAATATTTATCTACGTTTAATTAAATCAAAATAGCATAATATTTTATGAAAAGAAGCATGTAATTGTATTTAAATATATACAAATATAATTTCTTCTATAATTCTTGCCATTGAGATTAGAGCTGGCAACGGGTCGGATTGGGTTAGGTTCGGGTCGAGTTATAATCGGGTTGTGGGTTAATTGGGTTGGGTTCAGATTGGACTAAATTAAGGCGGGTTGGGGGGTTTCAACCTGCCAACCTGTTTATTATTTTTTTTATTTTTTATTTTTCAAAAAAATATGATTAAAATATGGTTGGAGGTTAATTGGATCGAATCAAACACACGAGTCGGGTTAGGGGTTAATCAGGTTGACCCGATTACTGGTGGGAGACGCATTTCGCAGGCTCTAATTGAGATGTTTCCAAAATAAAGCAATACTTGAACAATTATTTTAATTTCTAATAGAAGTAATATATTTATTAAGTTTGTTTTCTTATTTTCTCCATCAGTTGTTTTCTTATTTTCTAATAAGAAAACAATAAGAAAGCACAAACTAATAAGAAATTGTTCTCAACGTGCAATGCACGTTCACAATTACTAGTCAAAAGAAAAAAGTATGATAATTCAAATTAATTGTCTAATGATTAAAGTAAGACAAAATCTTTATCCTTTTTTACTCCCATACTCTTATATCAAAAGAAAAGAGTACAATAATTCGAATTACTTGCCTAATATTTAAATTAAGACAAATCATAATATTATCTTTCATTTTAGAATCACAAAAAGGAAAAAAATTTCTTATTCTTACGAATGCTTTTCTTATTTTATAAATATTTAAAAGGAAAAATAAAACACACTTATCATGCTACGATAATATTTCCTCAAGAATACAAAGAAATGAGTTAAATAATTATAAAGCTAAAATTCTAATAATATAAAGAAAAAGGGAGGATGACTAGGAAAATTAGTTGCAAACGTTTATACTTCCTTTTATTTTCATTGCATTTCGATATATGTTGCAAAAAAATAATTTATTTTTACCTTTAATAGAAGTAACATATTTATTACATTTTTTTTTATCATCATAATCTAATTAAAACAACTATTTTTATTTTCTTATAGAAATAATATATTATTAAATTTGTCATTTTATTGTTTCTATGCTAAAGCATTAATATAAGTTTAATTTCAAATCATGTATCAAATATCTTATCTTATATATAATTAAAAAAGCTTGAAATGGTAAGAAACACCCAAAATCTCTTCTAAAATAAAATTCAAATTAAAAATCTATTAAAAACCATATAAGAACTCAATGAAATAATTTTACATTTTGAAATTTCTTATCTCTGTTAAAAACAATAAACAATAACTCATATGAATAATGAATAAAAACAGAAAAGAGGAAAAACCCAAATTGGTATAAATATTATCAAACAAAAAGAATAATGGAAGACATATATATATAGAGAGAGAGAGAGAGAGAAATACATATATATATATATATATGATCATTATTTTTATCCTACTAAAATAGAAAGACATTTATTTTTTTTGATAAAATAATATATTTATAAATGCATCATTTTTATTACAATATTGAAGCATAAACATATGTTTATTCGCAATTTATAAGTACAAAATATGGACTTTAATAAATTCTTAAATAAATTTCAAACATATATTTAAAATAATTTTCAGATTCGAAGCTGATATTTTTAAAAATAAAATTAGATATAACAATATTTTTTTTGACCTATTATTGAAAATAGATTTCTAAGTAAATCACAAGCTATGATAATCATTATCAACCACGTTCACAATTTCTCGTACATCAAAAGGGAAAAATATACAAAAAAAAGAAGACTAATCTAGAAAGTGAATCAAAAGATATGGAAATTTAAATAGCATTTGTTAATATCGATAAATTTATACTATTATGTAAATCCAACCCCCAGTTTTTTGCTCGACATTTTATACCCAAAAACACTCCAATTTTTCACAATTTACTTCAATACCAAGGTTTGACACTGCCACGTGTATGAGTATCATAATTAACTACCCACATAACAACATATTCCAAAAAGACATTTCTTTGTTTCTAATTCCGCTAGTTAATATACTTGTAAGCACCCTAAGCATAACTATCAATGTCTAACATAAAGAACTATAGAAAACAAAAGAAATATAAGTTTACAAAAGCTAATAGTAATCTTGAAGGCAAATCTTATGCAAGTCCAAACAACAACAAAAAAAAAAGCAAAGAAACACAAATTTATGCTTGATGATGAGAACAAAGAGAGAGAGAGAGAGTTGAGATTCACCTAAGATTCATGTAAGCAAGGAATTCGCAAACGTAGATTAGATTCTATACCTCCGAGAAGTAAGTCTTTTATGAATGCGTCCGTCCAATCGATAGAAGCCATGGTAATTGATAAACGATCATGCAAGTAAAATGCTACGACAGTGAGCAAGGGGGTAAAAAAGGAAACAGACACATAGTCTAATCCATAAAACAAAATTATAATTAAAAAAAAAAAAAAAAAAAAGAGCTAATCTAAACCATCAAGAAGAGGCTAGTGGATTACGCTCGTATGCCTGTTAACACCGATATCTTCAACATATCCATACTAGGGAAACACTAGGACTAA
Source organism: Buxus sempervirens (assembly GCA_947561395.2). NCBI lineage: Eukaryota > Viridiplantae > Streptophyta > Magnoliopsida > Buxales > Buxaceae > Buxus > Buxus sempervirens. The sequence goes on along the minus strand of OX387183.1, from coordinate 1,186,627 downwards.
GAATAAGAAGCTATACAGCAGGGGTCAAGAAAAGGGAAAACGATAACAGATCTATGGATTTTTTGCTAAGACGATGAGCACAGAGAGAGCTGAAAAAGCATACCAGTAGCCTCACAGTCAACTGATGAGCAAGAACAAGTGAACAATCGATGTACATCTCCTCTTGAATCAATTTCTTTGATTTTAAACTAATTTATTTGATTACATTCGTTAAAAATCCATTTTTTGGTATTCTATTTTACCTGCACCGTGCTTGGATCATGCTGCAATAGAGTTTCTTTCACGCTGCGCTTCATGCATGACGCAATACAAAACATCTGTATGCACAGTGCAGACTGATTGTTTATTCTCAGCTAAAGTTTTTAGGGACTTTGGACTGAAGTTTGATTAAAGGCACCTGAGTTGGCCCTGTTAAGGTCATCCAAACGGCCAGCTAGGCCATTTTTTGGGACTTTCCCAAGCTTGGAATGGGGGATTTGCTTTGGGCCTCTCCCCCAATACTGAGCATCAAACTCACTTTGGCAGGAAGATGAAGATTCTTCAGCCCCTGATTTAAAGGCAACACCCTATTCCAAAGGGGAGGAAAGTGGTGGTGGTGGCCCGGATGGCCTTGCCTTATGTCTGGGCCATATCATGCATGATAACACAAAAGCAATAAGGGAAATGAACATGAAATGGTGATGTAGTGTGCTTGTGTGCTTGTGTGCATGCTGAGCAGAAACTAAAGTGTGAATGTGTGTGCTTGATTGTCTACAAATCACATAAAAGAGAGGGAAAGAAGGGAGAAAATTAGTTACAATCATCCAACAAGATTACCCAAAGAAACTAATCTTCATGCCTGTAGGCCTTCAGGTACTCCCATCTTGCAGTCATCAGCTCCTTAGTCCTTGGGGTAATCTTCATGATGTAGAAAGCTCATACACATTCTACACGTTAACCCTATACACTTTCCTCCACCCATGAACCATTCCAAATACATCACAAGAGGGGGAAAAAAAGGACTAGACTTGTGAAATAACCTCTCATCCTCCCCACTTATTACAATCATTCATAAATGACACTTCTAAATGACCAAACCATTCACAAGGAGGAAACAAAATCATGCTCAAAAGAGGAAGAAGACCATAATCGCATGCTTTACATCAATTTATACATATATAAGAATCAATTTGCGTATATAAAAAAGGGATTAGATAGACTTCCCTTTGAAGGGTGATAGCCTTGATCATGGTTAAGGCCTCCAAAAGCTCCTTTCAGCAGTTGAAGCACTTCCATAGTTCCCTTGGCCCAGATATGATGATTCTTTGATGAGGGAGAGAAGCTTTCAGATCCTTGGCTTGGTTCTCAAGGGTTTCGGAGAGCAAAAGGGTGATTTTTGGATGGTTTTGAGGGTGGAAAAGGTTTAGGAAGAATGGTTTCCGGAGCTAAGAGGAGAGGAGATGAAAGCCGAGAAATGGCCGAAGATCTGTGCCACAGGGAGAAAATTGGCTTTTATAGCCAACTTCAGTTGCACAGTACACACAGCAAGGTGCAACTGAATTTTATTCTGCACCGTGCTCTGAGCATGGTGTAAATCAAAACTGCCCCCAAAGTCAATAAAGCTGTGATCATAGGTGGCCTGTCTGTGGCAATTGATGGGTTGTGTCATTATTGCATCACAACCGAAAATCCCTTTGCAAAGCACGGTGCTAAAATACAAAAATATAAAACCATGACCAGATCTCAAAGAGATTTTAAAAGAAGAATAGCTAATGGCATAACATAGCATAATAAAAAGAATAGAAAAAGACAATCGGGCTATCAGTTAAAGTACTTGCGAAAATAAAGAACGGGTTGAAGTGTTATAGTGCATGTAAAATTAAAATGGAAAGAAACTTGTGAAAAGGTTCAAAAGAAGTGATTGCCGTTATCCCATTGAAAGAATGATAATCAAATGCAGGAAAAATGATTCCCATTGAATCCCATTCTTGATTATTTTTTAATTCCTTCACTTTTTAAAAAGGAACTAAAAAAGTGCTTTTTTTTCTTCCTATTTCTCAGGTATAATGAAATAAATTATGGTTTCCATTTTCCCCTTTTTGACTGTATTGATTCATGGAATCCATAGTGGCTTTTGATGGGTGGTTATAACTTTTGGTTGTGTTTGTCTAATTTTTTTTTTTCCGTTTGCATTGAAAAGTTTCAGGTTGAGATAGTTCAACCAGCTAGATCCAAGGATTAATAGGGGGGCATTTAGTGAGGAAGAAGAGGGAAAACTCATGGCTGTCCATAGTTTTTATGGTAATAAATGGGCCACAATAGCTAGGCTCTTTCCTGATATGACTCATAATGCAGAGAGCATTCTAACATTTATGGGATAAGGAAGCCCCTTCACTCCTCAAGCCCTCAACAAGAGGTTTGGTATGACCCATCAAAAGGATGCTCACAAGAAGAAACATGGTTCCTGATGTGAGAAGAGAAGATAATGCAAAAACCAAAGATTATATATCTTTAACTGAAGGCATAGATTACAATAAATGTTTAGAGAGTTGTTGTATGAGCAATTCAGTATGCGGCCGATGATTTAAAAAAATCAGGGTCTACTAAAATCAATAATGATGCAAGCAGAAACCATTTTTCAAAAACTATATGTGGAACAATCCAAAGGTCGGGGAGTTGTTGTTCTCACAACGATAGCTAGAATACATAGTTGAGAACATGTAAAATTGTACATGACAGCAAGCTAATAATGATTGAGAACAGACCCAGAAAACTGATGGGAAAATGAGCTGTAACTAAGGCACAAATTCTTCAGATATCCTGAAATTCCATAAGGATTACAACCTGCAAAGTTGTTTTCATTTTCTCCAAATGGTGGAAAGGCTATTGGGTAGCACTTATTCTATTAGAATATTGAGTATAACCAACTTTGATAGCTCTCCTACTATATTAAGAACAGACCCAAAAGTTGATTCTTACTGAGATGTCAAAGTCAGATTTCCTTTTGCCAAGAGGCCTCAGCCTCTATATCATGGGAAATGGTATTGATGAAGAGCTCTTCAAGGCAAGTAAAGTTTCACCGCCTGCATTCTATCCATTGGCTTGTACAAAGACCTAAGGAACCAAGCTTCCTTACAGAGGAAAACCCATGACGGGCTTTGTTGGATTTGACCTTCAAAGGAATTGATTGAGATCTGCATTTTCTCCTTCAACACCATGGATTTTCCAAGTTTGGTAGGAAGAGGCAATTGAACAAGATGGCACATGGATTCAACAAACTCCAAGAACAGTAAGTCTCCGCTAAAACCATTAAAAGCAGACACTATACAACCTATTTTACTGAAATTCAATATCTTCAAACCATTAATCACGCATAATCCCTGATGAACCCATCAGGGATCGAGCTCAGAAAGTAGTTGGAGAGATTTAGGGACTGTTAAGAAATCAATCTGATACACCACGCTAGGAAAGTCAAAACCAGAGAGAGAAAAAAAAGGGGGAGAAATGGATTACGGAACAAAAGCGATAAACGACAAAAAGCAGATTTTTGGGGAAAAAAACAGTAGAACACTTCACTGAGAGAGAGAGAGAGAGAGAGAGAGAGAGAGAGAGAGAGAGAGAGAGAGAGAGAGAGAGAGAGAGAGGGGGGGGAGAGATAGCAGGCATAGAATATGTACTGGAGTTGCTTTGCAGCAACCAAGAAAATGAAGATGAAGAGAACACACAGAGAGAAAAAAGAAAGATGCAGAAGAGAGATCCCATGGTAGGTCTTGCGTTACCTAATTCTTGACAGTGAATCTGGAATTTTTGTCTATCGCATGAGGAATTATGTAAGGTGTAAAAAAAATCCTAAAAGCCAATTCTAAGGAATTGGGTTTCAATTCTTAATTTCCAATTTTAGAATATTCTACCAATTAGAAAAACTATATGGGTCTGTTATGAAACAAACAATTGGAATTAACCAGTAGAATTGGAATTTAACAGATTTTGAATTCTCAAAATTTGAATTCCAGGAATTCGAATTCTCATGTTTGGTTGCTATAGAGAACTCATGTAAAATTCTATTTTCACCATGAATTCCAATTCTTATATTTGATTGACGCAACGAATTTGAATTCACTTGTTTGATTCCAATTCTATTTTCACAACGAATTCAAATTCTATTGTTTCCAAATGGCTGCCCCACCAACTATGAATTCTTTGATCTTTTCTCCATCAGGTAATGTGCCAATTCAGGATACTCAAATTGGATTCAATATCAAGGTCAAGAAGATGAATCTCAGAACGACCATCCTACCTGATTTTGAGTTATGCAACCTTCTGTTAGCCAATAATTCATCTGATGAAAGCATTTAAATTCACAATCAACATTAGCCTCACCTAGAAAAGGGGTCATGCTAGGACTCCATGATCTATTATCTTACGATTGCTGGTAAGACAAAACTAGGACTATCCGGATTGATGAACTCCCAATCAAATGGTAGAACACATTGATGTTTAAAAAAATATAAAAAAATAAAATAAAAACCCAATCCCAGATAACTCTAACCAAAGCACATTAAAAACTGCTAGAGAAACACTAAGAAGACACATTGATTACAAAAGAAAGAGGAAAAAAAAAAAAAACTAAGCATCACAAGAAATAGAAGGAAGGACAAGCAAGTAATCGATTCAGAAACATACCCAAAGCCTTCCTTCACAAAGATAGTTGAGAAGCCAAATGGTTCGTGCTTGAATGCCTGAAGATGCTGTGGAGTGTCATAGACGCAGTGGAGAAGATGCTGTGAAGAGTTGAAGATGAGAGAAGATACCTAGGGACTTGTGCTCAAAGCTCGTGCTTTTTTCCACAATTCTCAAGTTGAGAATTGCAAAAACAGGGGTCGTAGCAGTTTAAGCTTTAAAACCAATTCTACAGAATTGGAGGAAAATTTTCTTATTCCAAATTCTATTGTTTCCAAATGTGTGATTTGGTCAAAAAAAAATTGTAAAAATAAACCATGACATGCTTCGAAATATTTTTTAAAATTATTACTATCTTTTAATTATTTCAAAACCATCACTTAATCTTTATGTATTTGATAAAGTGGATTTAACTATAATATCGCCTTTAAACAGTCATACAAATAGTTGCCGAATGTCTTAAATGAAATTAAAGAATAATAAGATGAGAAACTCATTAATACTTAAAAGTATAAAAAAAATGGTCAAATTATAAAATACAAATAAATATCGAGAAATAAATTTAATGAAAATAATAAAATTAAGGAAATTTAAAAATCAAACAATTCAGGAAACAACTAAAAATATATAGCAAGATAAAATGGAAAAAGCACCAAAGAACCAAAAATAAAACAGAAACGAAAATGGAAAGGGCAAACTAAAATACTATAGCAAAAAAGTCTAAAATAACATAAAAGAACTTATCTTTCTTAATGAATATTTTGATCTAGAGTTAAGCAAGAATGACTCAATTCATGCATTTTTTATAAGGTTGGCTCCGATAATTAGAATTGTGATGATTTTGGTTCTTAAGGAGGATAGGCCAAAGAACCAACTAACCCAAACAAACTTTAGGTCAATTTGGGTTTTGTTTCAAAGCCTTTGATTTGGTTTTGGTTTTAAAAGCAGTAAACCTAATTATTTTGGTTTGGTTTGAGGTTGGTGTTTTGATTAAAAGAAAACCAAACCAAAATTCGACTTAAAAATAAGCATTAGTACATTGAACTGAACTGAATCAAACCAATCTGTAGTACATGCATATTTGTTTGATTCGATTTTTGGGTTGGAGTAGTTGGTCTTGATTCAGTTTGATTTTGGGTAAACAGTCAAAAACGTTGGTTTGGTCTTGGGTTGATGTAAACCCTGACCAAATCTAACTGAGTTGCACCCCTACCTATAATACAGTCACCATTGAGAAGATTAATTAACAAGGGTCTTGGCCAAATACCTCCTAAGATTTCTAGCTTGGACACATTTGGTAGAGTCAAGACGTAAAACAATTAACTAGTTTAGCTCCTGATATGTGGAATTATTGTCTTCATTGAGCTTGGTAATAAGGAATTAGTGTTACTTAATCCACACTGATGTAGCAGAAAATAATATGAATTATGAGCAATGACCAACTTGCCAAATGGTAAACTTAATGCTCTGTTAGTGGCCCTAATTTACAAGCGAAATTCACAAACAACTATTCAAGAAATTTAAAATCTAAGAGTTAGGGTTCTAGTGAGGGTTTTTTAATGTCATTTTCTTAAGCTAAACTTCTTGTTTAATTAAATGCCATGGCAAACAGATATTAAGACTATAAGTGCTTATTTTTAATGACCTTGGGATGATTTCGTGGTGGATTGAATTGTCACAGCAACGTTGTTGACTTAAAATTATAAACAATGGCTTTGTTGATCAAAATGAAGATTATGCAAGATGATTGGATCATTCCTCGGCTGAATGTGGCAGTAACATCAAAGCTTCTATTCTAAAATAGTTGGGTACAAGAATAGGCTGTGTACGTGGTACTTTTCAAATCTCACCATCACATTTTCTAATTAGTCATTAGCAACTTTAATGGATAGGATGGGTCATTTAGACAAGGAGAAGAAGCATGATAAAGAAATAATATATCTCTTCTATTAGCACTACAAGCCAAGTATTAACCATCTAATAACAATAAAAATCCAGAATTGATGAAATCTTGGACATATGATTTTATTATATCAACTGGGTCACTCATACTTTGTTTCATAAAGAATCTACTGTTCTAAGGTCTTATCTGTTTTCATTAGTAAAAAGTCCAGCTATATCAAACTATTTATTTTTCTCATGTATTCAGTACTGATATTTGTACAATAAATCAGCAGAATATCTATGGTCGCACTTAGCACCATAACAAAGGACCAAAAATGTCATCCAGATATATATAAAGGTAGACAGATACATCACAAGATAATTATGCCTAACAATATATATATATGCGAATTTTCATTTTAGAATTTCTATGTATTGGTAAACCAATTACAGATATGTTCCACCCAACAGTTCTTAGAAGTTATGCATCCTTCCTCATTGGAAGTAACAAGAATTTTGGCTAAACTAGCACAAATTATAAAATGTAGTTCCTCAAACAAAGACATTAAAGATAATGTATAGATCAGATAAAATTTGAGATCGCACGAAACATTAAATAGAGAAACCATCAGTAGCAGAAATCAGGTTCGTCTAAGACAAAATCCATGACAGCATAACAATTCAGATCATAAGTGATGAAAGTGATGACAATATTACCTTGCATTCAGGTGGAAAGGGATAGATAAAGTAGAAGAAAATATGGATACTTGCAAAGTAGAAAGGCAGATGGAATTCATTTTTATAATTAGTTCGTTATCCCTCTTGAAATTCTTTCCAATCTTCTTATTTTTTTATTACTTTAAATTTAAATTAAATAATAAAATCTTTATCCCTTTTGACTCCCACATTATTATATCTATATCTATACTACTATTAAAAGGACAAACTACCAATCGTTTTCAATTTTCATATACACAAAATGTCCTTCCCTAAAGTTTTTATATTCACATATTACCTACTTAAAAAAGCTTTTATTAAAAACATAAAAGTAATTTACCAGTCTAATAATGTTAGATATTTATAATTTTATCTACTTTAAAATTTTTAATAATATTTATCTATTTAATAAGAATTTTATAATGCTAGATATTTATATCTTCTTTGATAGTTATCTACTTAAAAGAATTTAGTAAAAAATATAAAAGTAAATTATATTTTCCTTCTTTAATACTTACACACTTAAAAAAATAATTGAAGAAATTAAATTACAAATCATTACCTATTTAATTTTAAGTAGATACTTAAAATATATGGAAATTTAAATAGCATTTGTTAATATTGATAAATTTATACTATTATGTAAATCCAACCTCCTGTTTTTTGCTTGACATTTTACACCCAAAAACACTCCAACTTATCAAAACTTACTTCAATACCAAGGTTTGAAACTGCCACGTGTATGAGTATCATAATTAACTGCCCACATAACAACATATTCCCAAAAGACCTTTCTTTGTTTCTAATTCGCCTAGTTAATATACTTGTAAGCACCCTAAGCATAACTATCAATGCCTAACATAAAGAACTACAGAAAACAAAAGAAAAATAAATTTACAAAAGCTAATAGTAATCTCAAAGGCAAATCTTATGCAAGTCAAAAAAAAAAAAAGTGAGCGGCAATGCCAAGACAATAAGCAGGTTAAAAAAAAGGGAAAGAAACACAAATTTATGCTGGATGATGAGAACAAACAATGAGAGATAGAGTTGAGATTCACCTAAGATTCATGTGAAGCAAGGAATTTGAAAATGTAGATTAGATTCTATAACTCCAAGAAACAAGTCTTTTATGAATGTGTCTGTCCAGTCGATAGAAGTCATGGTGATTGATAAACAATTGTGAAAGGGAAACACTACGACAATGAGCAGGGGGGTGGGGGTGTAAAACAAAATTATATAATTAAGAAAAAAAAAGAGCTAATCTAAACCATCAAGAAGAGGCTAGCGGGTTACGATGGTATGCCTGTTAACACCGATATCTTCCACATATCTATTCTAGGGAAACACTAGGACCAAGAATAAGAAGCTATGTAGCAAAGGCCAAGAAAAGCTAAAACAAGAACAGTACTATGGATTTTATGCTCAGACGATGACCACAAAGAGAGCTGAAAAAGCTTACCACTAACCACAATGAACTGATTAGCAAGAACAAGTGAACAATTGATGTACAAGCAACTGAAGAAAAGATAGAAGATGATGTGCTCAAGCAATTGAACGGGACCTGTTAGTGTGGGCCCCATTGGGAGGGTCACCAGTCTCTATTGGGCTTATTGTAAGGCCCAGGTTTATTTGGAGTTTTGGAAATGTCAAAAAACTCCCCTTGAATGAATTTCTTTGATTTTAAACTAATTTCTTTGATCAAATCAATAGAGTTTCTTTTGCGCTGCGCTTCATGCATGACGCAACACCAAACATCATCAGATCTATGCTGTATGCACAGTACAGACTGATTTTTGATTCTCTGCTAAAGTTTTTAGGGACTTTTGACCACTCTTAGGGGCCTGAAGTTTGATTAAAAGCACCTGAGTTGGCCCTCTTAGGTGGCCCGTCTGTGGCAATTGATGGGTTGTGTCATTGCATCAGAATCGAAAATCCCTTTGCAAAGCATGGTGCTAAAAGACAAAAATATAAAGCCATGACCAGATCTCAAAGAGATTTTAAAAGAAGGAAAGCTAATGGCATAACATAGCATAATAAAAAGAACAGAAAAAGACAATCAAGCTATCAGTTAACTACTTGTGAAAATAAAGAAAGGGTTAAAGTGTTATAGTGCATGTAATATTAAAATGGAAAGAAAATTGTGAAAAGGTTCGCAAGAAGTGATTGTTGTAATCCCATTGAAAGAATGATAATCGAATGCAAGAAAAATGATTCTTATTGAATCGCATTCTTGATTATTTTTGAATTCCTTCATTTTTTTATTTATTTTTTACCTTACCTAATTCCTCATTCGATACAGCGATAGACAAAAATTCCAGATTCACTGCCAAGAATTCGGGAATGCAAGACCTACCATGGGATCTCTCTTCTTCATCTTTTTTTTTTTCCTCTATGCGTTGTCTTCATCTTTACTTTCTTGGTTGCTGCAAAGGAACTCCAATACATATTCTATGCCCCATTATCTCTCCTCTCTTCTCTCTCTCTCTCTCTCTCTCTCTCTCTCTCTCTCTCTCTCTCTCTCTCTCTCTCTCTCTCTCTATATCATTGAACTGTTATACTTTTTTTTTTCCAAACAATCTGCTTTTTTGCCGTTTATCGCTTTTGTTCCGTAGTCCATTTCTCCCCCACTGATTTTGACTCTCTGGTTTGACTTTCCTAGCGTGGTGTATCAGATTGATTTCTTAACAGTCTCTAAATCTCTCCAACTACTTTCTGAGTTCGATCACTTATGGGTTCATCAGGGATTATGCGTGATTAATGGTTTGAAGATATTGAATTTCAGTAAAATAGGTTGTATAGCATCTGTTTTAATGGTTTTAGTGTAGGGTTACTGTTTTTAGACATATAATTTTATTGGGGGAAACATTGGTTTTCGACTATATTTGTTTGTTGGATTTAAAAGCTTGAATCCGAGTACCAACTTGTTCAATGGCCTCTTCCTACCAAACTTTCCATGGTGTTGAAGGAGAAAATGCAGATCTCAGTCAATTCCTTTGAAGGTCAATTATATCAAAGCCCGTCATGGGTTTTCCTCTGTAAGGAAGGTTGGTTCTTTAGGTCTTTGTACAAGCCAATAGATAGAATGCAGGTGGCGAAACTTTACTTGAGTTGAAGAGCTTTTCAGGAATACCCTTTCCCATTGAGGCCTCTTGGCAAAAGGAAATCTGATTTTGACATCTCAATAAGAATCAGCTTTCTGGGTCTGTTCTTAATAGAGTAGGAGAGCTGTCAAAGTTGGTTATACTCAATAGCCTTTGCCCCTTTGAGATGCTGTCACCGTTCGGAGAAAATGAAAACAACTTTACAGGTTGTAATCCTCATGGAATTTCAGGATATCTGAAGAATTTGTGCCTTAGTTACAGCTCATATTCCCGTCAGTTTTCTGGGTCTGTTCTCAGTCATATTAGCTTGCTGTCATGTACAATTTTACATGTTTGCAACTATGTATTCTAGCTGTCATTGTGATTATCACAATTGGCAGAGAACAACAACTCCCCGACCTTTGGATTGTTCCACATATAGTTTTTGAAAAATGGTTTCTGCTTGCATCATTATTGATTTTAGTAGACCCAGATTTTTTTAAATCATCTGCCTGCGTATTGTCCTTTGAATTGCATGTATACTGAATTGCTCGTAGAAGAACCTCTCTAAACATTTATTGCAATGTATGCCTTATGTTAAAGATTGATAATATTTGGTTTTTGCATTATCTTCTCTTCTCACATCAGGGGCCATGTTTCTTCTTGTGAGCGTCCTTCTGATGGGTCATACCAAACCTCTTGTTGAAGGCTTGAGGAGTGAAGGGGCTTCCTTATCCCGTAAATGTTGGAATGCTCTCTGCATTATGAGTCATATCAGGAAAGAGCCTAGCTATTGTGGCCCATTTATTACCATAAAAAGTATGGATAGCCATGAGTTTTTCCTCTTCTTCCTCACTATATGCTCTCCTATTAATCCTTGGATCTAGCTGGTTGAACTATCTCAACCTGAAACTTTTGAATGCAAACAGAAAAAAAAAATTTTACAAACTCAACCAAAAGTCATGACCACCCATCAAAAGCTACTCTGGATTCCATGAATCAATAGAGTCGAAAAGGGGAAAATGGAAACCAAAATTTATTTCATCATACCTGAGAAATAGGAAAAATAAATAAAAAAATTCCTAAGAGCCAATTCTACGGAATTGGGTTTCAATTCAAAATTTCCAATTTTAGAATATCCTACCAATCAGAAATACTATATGGCTCTGTTTAACACAAACAATTGGAATTAACCAGTAGATTTGGAATTTAAAAGATTTTGGATTCTCGAAATTTGAATTCGAATTCTCTTGTTTGGTTGCAATAGAGAACACATGTAAAATTCTATTTTCACCAAGAATTCCAATTCTTATATTTGATTGACGCAACATATTCGAATTCTCTTGTTTGATTCCAATTATATTTTCACAACGAATTCAAATTCTATTGTTTCCAAATGGCTGCCCTACCGACTATGAATTCTTTGATCTTAGCTCAATCAGGTAACTATGTGCCAATTCAGGCCACCAAATATTTGCTTTGCTACTTTTCAGGATATTCAAATTGGATTCAATATCAAGGTCAAGAAGATGAATCTCACAACGACCATCCTACCTGCTTTTGAGCTATCCAACCTTCCATTAGCCAATAAGTCATCTGATGAAAACACTTAAAACTCACCATCAACATTTGCTTTACATAGAAAAGGGGTCATGCTTTCACTGCATGACCTATTATCTTACGATTGCTGGTAAGACAAAATTGGGACTATGTGGATCGATGAACTCCCAATGAAACGTTAGAACACATTGATTTTTAAAAAAAATAAAAAATAAAAAAAAACCCTATCTCTGATAACTCTAACCAAAGCACATTAAAAATTGCTAGAGAAACACCAGGCAGACACATCGATTACAAAAGAAAGAGGGAAAAAAAAAACTAAGCATTACTAGAAATAGAAGGAAGGACTCGTAATCGATTCAGAAACATACCAAAGCCTTCCTTCACAAAGATAGTTGAGAAGTCAAATGGTTCGTGCTTGAATCCTTGAAAACGCAGTGGAGTGTCATAGATGCTGTGGAGAGTTAAAGATGGAGACAACGCCTCGGGACTTGGGCTCAAGCTCATGCTCTTTTCCAAAATTCTCAAGTTGAGAATTGCAAAAACGGGGGTCCAAGCATTTTAAGCTTTAAAACCAATTCTAAAGAATTGGAGGAAAAATTTCCAATACCTTATATCTACTGAACAAAAAAAATTATAATTCTATATCCATTTCTAAGCTAATTTATTTACAATCAAATAATTTTTTGAATTCTAAGCCCAATTCAGAATATTATTTTAAAGTAAGAATAAAAAACCAATTCGAATTCTGACTTAAAATTTCCCCCCAATTCCTTTAAGCAATTGGGGTGAGCCCCAAATTTGAATTCTAAGCCTAGATCTGATGCTTTTGGAACTACTTTGCTTCAGGTCACTTGCATCATCTTCAGACAGCCCCAAAAAGGTATAGGTGAGCCTTGTAGAATCTTCGGTCCCCTGAAATCAATGTTTTCACCTGCATATGTTGTCATAATGGCTAATGCAATGCTATTACAAACTGAAAGTAGAACCACCATTCAATTTGGATTCTCTGAAATATCTTCTGCACAAAATCAACGGATTCAGATGATCACAAACCTTTGAAATTTCTCACAGAACCAAACTCCAGCCAGTCCTTTCAGGTGTCACAATCTCCTGCTGTGATCAATATGTTAATCATAGCTGAATAAGGCATTCAACTCCGAAGCCAATGACGTAGAGATGCCTCTACGAAAATACCTTCCACTTAAGACTCATCTACGACCACTTTCACTCCCTTTCATCCCCTAACAATGAAGAAGAAAAGCACCACCTATGCCAATCTCTCACTATCTCCACAACATAAGTACCCGAAACTCTGGAAGAACCGCCAACCATGATGCTGCTGCAACTATAATAGCATCAAAAACTTGTTCCACAGACTCCTGAGAGTCGTGGAAGATCCTATTATTACACTCTAACCAAATATGCCATATAACTGCATGGAATATAGACCTGTACAAAATGTTACCCCTACTCCCCACCCCTCCAATTCTCCATTGAGCGAACAAAGCTGAGAAGGTGTTTGGAAGAACCCACGATACTCCGATCACCTGAAACAAGCGCATCCAAATAGTAGTAGCAAAACGGTACTGTACAAAAAGATGATCAATACTCTCTCCAGTCTCCAAACACATACTACACACGTGAGGGGATAAAGCATTCGTCTTCCATCTTCTTTGGAGACGATCAGCCATATTAATCTTATATAGGATGGCTGTCCATAAAAATGCCTTAATCTTAGGGGGAACCTTGGGTTTCCATAACCGAGAAACGAAAAAGGAAGCAGGAGAAGAATGAACACTTTGATTGAGCAAATTAAAGAAGGATTTACAAGAGAATGTACTAGACGAAGAGTGAGACCAAATGACCTTACCATCAAAAAAAGAATCAATGAACACATCCTTCAACTTATCTAGGAGAGAAGCCAAATCCTCCAATTCAGCGTCATGAAGTTCTCTCCTAAAAGCCAAGTTCCATGATAGACCTGACCCTGACATGAACAAGATGTCAGCCACAAAGGCTTGAGGATGGATAGCCAAGGGAAGCAAACGGGGAAAAAGACTCGATAACGCAATATTGCCCCACCATTGATCATGCCAAAAAAGAACTGAACAACCAAACCCGATCGACAATCTAGGTTGGGATACGTTCCCAGGGAATATTGCCCCACCATCCGATCGACAACCGATCATGCCAATTAGGTGTCTAGGAAATATTCCCACTAGAATTATCTCAAAATTCAAATTAATCAAGAGTTTGGGTACGTTCTACTGAACTAGGTTTTGTAAATAGTTTCGGTTCCAAATTTCTATAGGAGTGATATATTTTAATTCTACCACTTCGAACACCTTCCAAATGATCCTTGGAAGTAGAGGATCAAAGCCAAAACAATGTTGTAAATGTCCTTAATGAGTTGGGACCTAGGTTGCCAAAGTTAATGTGTGAAAAATGCATGATTTAATACCATGAGAATGTCTTGTTGCTATTGGTTACTATTATAGCATGTGATATATTATGAAGGGCATTAACCCAATTGTTTAACATGATATGAAAGGCATTGGCCCAGTATTTGACATATGTATGGAAGGCAGTGGCCCGGTTCCATGAGATAATGAGAAAGGGCATCGGCCCAAGTTGATATAGGTAAGGCTATGAAGCTACCCTTTGAAATTGTATATGTGTGAATGGCATGAGATTTTATACATAATGAATTAAAGGATAATTGCATAATGAACAATCTTAAGTTATGGATCCATAAATCTTAAGTAGGTAAGTTTGTATATAATGCCATGACCGAGTTACTATTGTTCTTGTATTATTATCTTGTATCATCCCAGCACCAAGCAACACTGATGGCCGATGCCCATAGCTACGGGGAAGCGGCATAGATGCCTAACGTCAAGGGGAATCGGTGTATAGATACCTAACATTAAGGGGAATTGGTGTTGGATGCCTAGCCCACCATGTGGTCATGTGCAATATATATTAAACTAACTAGGAAAACTAATTGATGAGACTTGTTGTGTTATTATCTCTTGATTGTTTGAATTGTTCTCGTAAGCATGAAATTACACCACTTTTATTGATATTGAATTGTTGGCGATTTAACTGTATTTTAACTACCTGCATGTCATGGTTTATTCCATATAATCTAAGCATGAACTGTGTTTTCCCCAGCATGTATGTGTTGCTTACTGAGACATTCGTCTCATAAGTTGTTTTATCGGTTTTGTTTTCAGAGCCGTCGAATTCTGGTACGAAGGACCGGAGTGGGGATAAAGGAAAGGAGAAGGCACCAGGATATAGAGAGGAGGACTTCTATCATCCTACCAAGAGTTGCACTTCCTGTATATGGTAGTGGGATATTTTGGATTTTAGAACCTTATAACTGAGATGAGTGGTTAGATACCCACCTTTTTGTAATAACCAAGTTGCACATGTATTTAACTTTGTAATCCATCAGGACTTGTTTGTTAGTATATATGCGCTTTGATATGCACATGTATCAACTGTTCTATCACTTTCACTTGTTTAGGAAAATTTTTAAATTACCTATGTTTTTTTTAGGTCGAAAGGCCTACCTGTAAGGACTAGGGACAGGTGAGTGCCTTAGATGGGCAGACCTGGTTCTGGGTCGTTACATGTTAAAACTAAATGATAAAAGACATCAAAGAACATAAAATAATAAAAACACATTATTAAGTTCTTCGTTGTACCATAACAAAAAATTCCAAATGAGAATAATAAATTTCAGTAAAAATTTAAAAAATAAACTTAAATAAAAATTCAAATTAAAGTCCTTTGAGTCATAAAAAGAGGAAAATTTATTAAGTCGCAAAAAAATGGAAAAACAAATCAAAATATATGAAGTACAATAAAAATCAAGAAATGTGACAAATGAAATCCGTGAAAAGAAAAACAAAGTGAATATCGAAGACTAATAAGCCAACAAATTGAAAATGAATAATTGATGAAGGAAAACAAAGCAATAAAAGGGGATGGCATAGGAAAAACTCATTCAAACTAAATGGTAAAATATATCAAAGAACATGAGAGAATGAAAATAGATTTAAGCTCTTTGTCAAATTTAAGCTCTTACTTGTGTTTTTATATTTTCATTTATTTATATATGTTTTCGTTGTTATTTAAATATTTCTCCAGCTATTTTATGATTTTGGGTATTTTTACTTTATATTTCCTATTCAGGTTTTCTTTTTTATGTTTTTCAAGTAAAATTTCATATTTCTTTTTTATTAAGCTTTACACTCACTTATTTTTTCTAATTTTAACAATTTGAACTCCTATTGAATTTTCTAAAATCAATCTAAATTAGATTTGAATCTTATTTCTCATTTTTTATTTTTGGCTTTCTTTCTTAAAGATATGACAATAAGCTTAATAAGTTAAATTCTTTGGTATTTTTACCATTCAATTTAATGAAATTAGTATAAAGACAAAGTGAACGTAAAAAAATATTAAAATCATAAAAAAAGAAGAATGAATAAATCGTTCAAAAAATTAAAAAAGGAAATGATACGAGAACAACAAGAACGAAAAAGAATAAAAATACTTATAAAGCTTCTAGTATTGTATAAAGAAATAAAAAGCAAAGAACAAAGTAAATAAGAGTCAAATCAAATTAAGAATAAAAAAATAAAAATAAAAAAAGTCTAAAGCTTAGAAAAATATCAAATATAAAAAATAAAATAACATCAATAAATTCAGTAAACAAAATCAGTAAAAAAAAATCTGAATGTATGAAATAATTACAAAATGAAATTGTTGAAGAAAAACTTCAAGAAGGACAGGCATGGGAGGAATGAATTAAATGGAAATAATTAAAGATATCAAAGAATATAATAGAATAAAAATACTTATTAAGCTTATCGGCAAACATTAAAAAGAAAAATCCAAAGGAAAATGGCAAATAAGAGTCACGTCAAATTGAGATTAAATCAATAAGATCGAAAAGGAGACATAAGTGTAAATATCAACAAAGAAGGATAATGAACAAGAGTAGAAATAAAAGCTTAATAAGAAAACAGAAATATAATTACTTACTAAAACGATCTCAAAAAAGAGAGAGACCAAAATAGAATATTAGAAAGAAAAACCGTAAAGCATAACAAAGGAGGAAAAACAGTGAAGTGATAATAACAACAACATTTAAAAATAAATCGAAATATACAAACAAGAATAAATATCAAGGTATTCAAAGAATACAATCAGTGAAAAAGACAAAATGCATGTACATAAATACAAGTCACAAAAATGAAAACTTGCATAAATCATTCAACTTGACAAGGCTTCCATCCGATGATTGGATGGCTCCTCTATGGCTTTGCCAACAAGACATGCTTTCCACCCTACTACCTTATGCTTTCCACCCTTACTCCTAAGGTGGTAGGGCTATTGAATAAAAATATTATAGACTTTATATCCTTGTCTTTCCAAATCAACTTTCCAGATTTCTTGCTTCCCAGATTTTCCAGACTTCCACATTATCAAGATTTCCAGATTCTCCATGTTTCTAGAATTTCCAGCAATTCCAGATTTCTAGATATCCAGGTTTTCATATATCAAGGTTTCAAGTTATACAGGTATCAAAGTTTCCAGAATTCAAGATTTCTAGATTTACAGGTTTTCAGATTTTCAGATTTCCAGATAAAAATTAATAATGAATAAAAAGTCAAAACTAAAAGGGAGGTAATGTAATGTGCTGAAAAAAAAGGAAGTTAAAATTTAGGTTTAGATAATAACAAAAAATAAATTACAAAAGATAAATATCAAGAAATATATTTGATAATATCAAATGAAAAAAAAGTAAAAATGCGAAAATATAGAAAAAATAAATCACAAACGAAAAAGATACCAGTTTTCTAACAAACAGTGAAACTATAACACAAAAAAAAGAATTCAAATAAAAATGTGAAATATTAAAAACATTAAATTTTAAAAAAGAATACGAACTTTTATAATTCAAGGAAAAACATAAACCACCGATTTAAAGTTTAATTCACAGTGGGATGTGGATTAGATGGAGGATTATCTAAGATTAATGTGGGTGAGAAGCTGGTCATCATTTTTCATCCATAGTGGGATGTGGTTCATCAAGGGTTTTTAAATTCATATCTCTAACTCTATCACCTTCAGAGTTGAGTTGGAAATAGCGTTGTATTACTCAATTAATATATTATACTATAAGCTTAATTTCCAAAAAAAAAAGTTCAATTTAAAGCTTATGCCAAGTAAGAATAATGGAACATACTAAAATCGAATGTGAATTAAGCATCCCAAAAGAAACCTAAATTATAGTAAATGAGGATTGGGAGTAAAAACAATTCTAAAAATGGTTAAAAATTAATAACGGTACAAAATACAAATAAATACAATGAAATTTAACAATTGAAATCAATTACAACCCAAGCCCGGAAACTGAAAATATGAAAACAGAATGAAGAATAGCTTTAATTAAGGGAAAATTAGGTTTCAATAATACTTTATAAAGTAAACCAAGATTAATTGATAGTTTATCAAACAATAAAAATATTAGGCGTACTTTAAAATAAATATATTAAAACAAGTGGCAGTTCACTGTTACAATTTATTTTTGGACCGAATTACCCCTTACAAGTCTATTTCCTAACTAGGTGTGTGCCCTATGATGACTTTATGTGTACCCTACGATGACATGGTGTGTACCCAATGATACTGTCCTATGATATTGTGGTGTGTGGCCTATGATAATGTAGTGCATGCTCTATATGATTTGGTGCCTAACCTATGATGATTCAATGTATGCCCTATGATGAATGCGTAATTCGGTCAAAAAATAAATTTGTAAAAATAAAGCATGACTTGTTTTGAAAATTTTTCTAAAATTATTGCTGTCTTTTAATTATTTCAAAACTATCACTTAATCTTTATTTATCTGATAAAGTGGCTTTAACTCTAATATCGCCTTTAAAAAATCATACAAATAGTTGCCGAATGTCTTAAATGGAACTAAAGAATAGGAAGATGAGAAACTCATTAATACTTAAATGTATGAAAAAAAATGGTAAAATTATAAAATACAAAATAAATATCTAGAAATTAATTTAATGAAAATAGAAAATTAAAGAAAATTAAAAATCGAACAATTCGGGAAACAAATAAAAATATATAGCAAGATAAAGTGGCAAAAGCACCAAAAAACAAAAAATAAAAAGGAAACGAAAATGGAAAGGGCGCAATAAAATTCTAGAGCAAAAAAGTATAAAATATCATAAAAGAACCTGTCTTTCGTAATGACTACTATGATCTAGAGTTAAGCAAGAATGACTCAATTCATGCACTTTATATAAATTTGGTTCCGATAATTAGAATTGTGATGATTTTGGTTCTTAAGGTGGACAGGCCCAGGAACCAACTAACCCAAACAAACTTTGGGTTTTGTTTCAAAGCCTTTGATTCGGTTTTGGTTTTAAAAGATGTAAACCTAATTAATTTGGCTTGGTTTGAGGTTGGTGTTTTGATTAAACCAAACCAAACCAAAATTCGACTTAAGCATTAGCACAATGAACCGAACTGAATCAAACCAATCTGTAGTACATGTATATTTGTTTGATTTGGTTTTTGGGTTGGAGTAGTTGGTCTTGATTCAGCTCGGTTATGGGTAAACAGTCAAAAACCCTGACCAAATCTAACCAAGTTGAACCCCTAATTTTAATACCGTCACCGTTGACAAGATTAATTAACAAGGTTCTCAGCCAAATACCTCCTAAGATTTCTAGTTTGGACACATTTGTTAGAGTCAATATGTAAAATAATTAACTAGTTTAGCTCCTGATATGTGGAATTAATGTTACTTAATCCACATTGATGTGGCAGAAAATAATATGAATTATGAGCAATGACAAACTTGGGAAATAGTAAACTTAATGCTCTGTTAGTGGCCCTAATTTACAGGTGAAATTCACAAACAACTATTCAAGAAATTTAAAATCTAAAATTTAGGGTTCTAGTGAGGGGTTTTTAATGTCATTTTCTTAAGCTAAATTTCTTGTTTAAATAAATGCCAGGGCATACAGAAAATTAAGACTATAAGTGCTTATTTTTAATCGCATTGGGATGATTTCGTGGTGGATTGAATTGCCACGGCAACGCAGTTGACTTAAAATTATGAAAGATGATTGGATCATTCCTTCTGCTGAATGTGGCAGTAACATCAAAGCTTCTGTTCTAAAAGAGTTGGGAACAAGAATAGGTTTTGTCTACCTGGTACTTTTCAAATCTCACCATCACATTTTCTAATTAGTCATTAGTAACTTCAATGAATAGGATGAGTCATTTAGACAAGAAGATGAAGCGTGGTAAAGAGATAATATTTCTCTTCTATTAGCACTACAAGCCAAGTATTAACCATGTAATAACAATACAAATCCAGAATTGATGAAGTCTTTGGCATATGATTTTATTATATCACCTGGGCCACTCATACTTTGTTTCATACAGAATCTACTGTTCTAAGGTGCTGTCTGTTTGAACTAGTAAAAAGTGCAGCTATATCAAACTATTTATTTTTCTCAATTATTCAGTACTGATATTTGTACAATAAATCAGCAGAATATCTATGGTCGCACTTAGCAGCATAACAAAGGACAAAAAATGCAATCCAGATGTATGTAAAGGTAGACAGATACATCACAAGATAATTATGCCTAACAATATAAATATGAGAATTTTCATTTTAGAATTTCTATGTATTGGTAAACCAATTACAGATATGTTCCGCCCAACAGTTCTTAGAAGTTATGCATTATACAATGTAGTTCCTCAAACAAAGACATTAAAGATAATGTATAGATCAGATAAAATTTGAGTTCGCACAAAACATTAAATAGAGAAACCATCAGTAGCAGAAATCAGGTTCTTCTAAGACCAAAAATCCACAACAACATAACAATTCAGATCATAAGTGATGAAAGTGATGACGATATTACCTTGCATTCAGGTGGAATTATAAGATACTCCTCAAAGAAACACAATGTTCATGAAAAAAGGTCAGTGAGAAGATGAAACAACTTTTCTGCAACCTTATTTTCTCACAATACATGAAACTATAATGTTAATGACATAAGGAAGCAGGAGAGCATAAAGATGTCTGGAATGGGATAGATAAAGTGGAAGAAAATATGGATACTTGCAAACCCTTGAGAGTAGAAAGCCAGATGGAATTCAATCCGGAAGGAACAATCAGCTTCTAGGATAATTGTATTATAGACCAAACAACAATCCTAAACCTGCTACATTAGAGCGAAGATTTTTTCCTTTTTCTTCTGAATCTCCAACATTCATGCTAAATTTAGCCATAGGAATGATTCAAGATATTTGACTCAGTTCAGGTATGTGTGCGTGTGTGTTTATGTATGTGTGTGCATATGCATGCAAACACACATATGCCAGCATAATAGCCAGAAAGTCTCCTCAATCACGAGGCTTTGGTAACCCCTAGTTTGCTCGCTTCCTTCTGATTCTATGCAATAATATTGTTGCTCCGATAACAATAATTCTTGATTTCCAAATATGAAATGATTAGGCATATAAAACCAATCAAAGGCACATTTTGTGACATTTTTGCTTACTCTAACATGACCATCAAAATTCAAGTGGACAAATTCATATTGTCGGACCTGTTAGTCGAATGAAAACTAAACCCATTTTGACAGCAAGGGCATGAGTCAATTTCATTGAAAATATTTATTTATTGTATCCTATCTCAATCATCCTGCAAAATTTTTTTTTCCTCGATGACAATAATTATTCAATGTATTATAGAATTTAAAAATTATTCGCAAAGTATATGTTCCAATAAACGTTGAATCATCAAGTTATTGGGCTAGATTTGGTAATGAAATCTCCATCGTTACATTGAATAAAGCTGAGGATGAGTCAATTACATTGAACAGGTATGGGAATGAGGCTTTAAAATCTAAATCTAAATGCAACAAACTAACTTCAAAGAACAAAAATATTTATTAACCCTCTCGTCAAACATTAAGAAAGATAAAACAAAGGAGAATGAAAAATAATTCTCCATTCAAATTATGATAAATCTATAAAATTAAAAAAAGGATAAGTACATATGAATTTTAATTTAAAAAATAATGTAAGCGTATGCTAAAAAAAATAGAAGACAAAAAAGAAAAGAAAATGATTTAAATCAATAAGGACAAATAAGTGTAAAGCTTAAGAAATGCATAAAAGTTAGCTCCATAATAACAAGTGAAAAAGGAAAAATACTACATCAACAGAGAAAAAAGTTAGCACCATAAAGTAATAAAAAATCATAAAGCATCTAAAAAATGTAAGAAAGAATAATTGTAGAAAGCTCATTACAGCATAAATTACTGACAAAACAGTGGAACTATAAAATATAAAAAAAGGAATTGAAATAATAAAGTGAAATCATAAAAACATTAAATTATAGAAAAGAATACGAGCTTTTAAAATTCAAGAAAAAGCATAAACCAATGAAGAAATGGTTCAAAAGAACACATTAAATTGAACAATAAGATATATTAAAGATCAAAAAAATATCAAAAAAGACGAGGACTGGAAGAAACATAATAATATCTTGCGAAAATAGAAAACCACATAAGGAAATAACAATATTTTTTAAATCTTCATGGCATGGGAAAAACTTAAAGAAAGAAAAATCTTAAGAAAATGATAAACAAGAATAAATAAAAAAAATTCATACAACTTTAAGTATGCAAGAATTAGTGCAACTACGAAAAACAAATATATATAAATTATCAATTCCATAAAACTACAGAAATATTAAAACTACTGAAAGCAACGCTGATTTTCTACAATTTAATTTATAGCTCCGACCATGGGAGAAAAAGTTTGGAGCAAAACATTAAAATTGTCTGAGGAAAATTCAAAAAACATAAGAGAATATAGAAATGAAAAAAATAAAATTGAATGACAAAAGATATACGAGAAAATACAAGAATAAAAATATTTGTTGGAACAACATCAAATGTAAAATATGCTAACGAAAGAAAATTGGAGTAAAAAGACACAAGTTGGAAAGACAAAACAATTCAATTTAAAACTTATGCCAAGTAAGAATAATGGAACATACTAAAATAATTTAAAAAGTGAATGTGATTAAGTATCGCAAAGAAACCTAATAGTAAATAAGGAATGAGAGTAAAATGTATTCTAAAGCATGCAAAAAAATTAATAACATTAACAAAATAGAAATAAACATCAAGAAATTCAACAAACGAAATTAATTAAAACACAAACAAGGAAAACGAAAAATATTAAAACGCAATAAAAAATAACTTTAAATCAGGCAAATTTAGGATTCAGTCATACTTTATAAAATAATCAAATATTAATTGGCTTCTCAACTAATTAAAAAATTAGTCATATTTTTAAAAATATTAAAAACAAGTAGCGGTTCATTGTTACAATTTTTTCTTGGACTGAATTACCCTTTATAAATCTATTTCCTAACTAGTTGTGTGCCCTAAGTTGACCTGGTGTGTACTCTATGATGACGTGATGTGCGTCGTATTATAATGGAGTGTGTTCCCTATAATATTGTGGTGTGTAACCTATGATATTGTGGTGCAGGCCTTATGATGATCTAGTGCATGACCTACGATGATTCAATGCAAGCCCTATGATAAAAGTGTAATTCAGTCAAGATAAAAATTATAACAATAAACCATGATTGTTTTAAATTTTTTTTAAAAGTATTGTTATTTATTAATTATTTCAAAAACCTAATATTTATGTATTTAATAAATTGTGACAAAAATTTAATTTTGCCTTTAAAAAGACAGCACAAAAAGTTGCCAAATGCCAATGAAATTAAAGAATAGTAAGATAAGAAACCCAATATTAATAATTGAAAATATGCAAAAAATTGTTAAATTTATAAAATACAAATAAACATTTAGAAATTAATTTAATGAAAATAATAAATTGAAGAAAATTAAAGATCAGACAATTTGGGGAAAAGTTATAAAATACACATTAACATAAAGTGGTAAAAAGCACCAAACAACCCAAAAAAAACAAAAAAAAAATGGCAAAGGAACACTAAAATTCCATATCAATAAAATCATAAAATAACATAAAAAAAAACCTCTTGATATCTAACGGGAAAAGAGAAGATAAAAAAAAATCAAAAAATAAAAACATGCACAATTCGGCGACAAAAAAATATAAAACATACAATTATTGAGATCTACACTGAACAAAACCCTTAAAATAAGAAAACTGAGAGGGAAAAACTAATAAGAATCAAATTAAATGAAAAATAAAATAAAATCAACCTAAAGCTTAAATAAATAAGAGTTAAAAACTTAACAAAATGAACTTTAAAAATGTAAATAAAAATCCAAAAAAAAACTTCATAATAATAATAATAACAAATATTAAAATAGAGAAACAAAGCTAAATTCCAAAAAAAATACACATAAAAATCAAACTACAAAACAGAAATGAATATAAAAAACCAAGTAAATTAAATCTCTAAAAAGACATAAAAACTAAAAATAGTAAAACCACTAGGCACAAACATATGAGGCAAAGGTAAAAAAAAAAAGTTACTATGACCATATAATGAGAATAAATATCGCAAAACAGATTTAAGACAATAAATGAAAAAAACAAAATAAAAATTGAATATGGCAGTGCATCAAGACCCTGCTGTCTCCATGTACCTACACACATCCAATAGTTATCACATAACTCATTTACATAAGCAGAAAAAGCATACCAGTAGCCGATGATGTGCTCAAGAAATTGAACGGGACCTGTTAGGGTGAGTCAATTAGACGATAATGCGCTCCAGCAATTGAGAGTGAAAACCAGTCCCTCTTGGGCTTATTTGGAGTTTTGGAAATGCCCAAAATCTCCCCTTGAATTAATTTCTTTGATTTTAACCTAATTTATTTGATTAAATTCATTAAAAATCCATTTTTTGGTATTCTGTTTAACCTGCACCATGCTTGGATCATGCTGCAATAGACTTTCTTTTGCACTGCGCTTCATGCATGACGCAATACAAAACATCTGTATGCACAGTGCAGACTGATTTTTTATTCTCAGCTAAAGTTTTTAGGGACTTTGGACTGAAGTTTGATTAAAGGCACCTGAGTTGGCCCTGTTAAGGTCATCCAAACGGCCAGCTAGGCCATTTTTTGGGACTTTCCCAAGCTTGGAATGGGGAATTTGCTTTGGGCCTCTCACCCAATACTGAGCATCAAACTCACTTTGGCATGAAGATGAAGATTCTTCAGCCCCTGATTTAAAGGCAACACCCTATTCCAAAGGGGAGGAAAGTGGTGGTGGTGGCCCGGATGGCCTTGCCTTATGTCTGGGCCATATCATGCATGATAACACAAAAGCAATAAGGAAAATGAACATGAAATGGTGATGTAGTGTGCTTGTGTGCATGCTGAGCAGAAACTAAAGTGTGAATGTGTGTGCTCGAAAGTGTACAAACCACATAAAACAGAGGGAAAGAAGGGAGAAAATTAGTTACAATCATCCAGCAGGAATATTAGACCCCAAGAAACTAATTTTCATGCCTGTAGGCCATCAGGTACTCCATCTTGCAGTCATCGGCTCCTTAGTCCTTGGGGTAATCTTCATGATGTAGAAAGCTCAAACACATTCTACACACTAAACCTATACACTTTCCTCCACCCACGAACCGTTCCAAATACATCACAAGAGGGAAAAAAAAGGACTAGACTAGTGAAATAACCTCTCATCCTCACCACTTATTACACTCACCCTTAAATGACATTTCTAAATGACCAAACCATTCAAAAGGAGGAAACAAAATCATGCTCAAAAGAGGAAGACCATAATGGCATGCTTTATATCATTTTACACATATAAGCATCAATTTGTGTATATAAAAAAAGGATTAGATAGACTTACCTTTGAAGGGTGATAGCCTTGATCATGGTTAAGGCCTCCAAAAGCTCCTTTCAGCAGTTGAAGCACTTCCATAGTTCCCTTGGCCTAGATATGATGATTCTTTGATGAGGGAGAGAAGCTTTCAGATCCTTGGCTTGGTTCTCAAGGGTTTTGGAGAGCAAAAGGGTGATTTTTGGATGGTTTTGAGGGTGGAAAAGGTTTAGGAAGAATGGTTTCCGGAGCTAAGAGGAGAGGAGATGAAAGCCGAGAAATGGCCGAAGATCTGTGCCACAGGGAGAAAATTGGCTTTTATAGCCAACTTCAGTTGCACAGTACACACAGCATGGTGCAATTGAATTTTATTCTGCACCGTGCACTGAGCATGGTGTAAATAAAAACTGCCCCCAAAGTCAATAAAGCCGGGAACATAGGTGGCCCATCTGTGGCAATTGATGGGTTGTGTCATTATTGCATCACAACCGAAAATCCCATTGCAAAGCACGGAACTAAAAGATTAAAAAAAAAAAAGCCATGACCAGATCTCAAAGAGATTTTAAAAGAAGAATAGCTAATGGCATAACATAGCACAATAAAAAGAACAGAACAAGACAATCCGGCTATCAGTTAAGTACTTGTCAAAATAAAGAAACGGTTGAAGTGTTATAGTGAATGTAATATTAAAATGGAAAGAAACTTGTGAAAAGGTTTGCACGAAGTGATTGCTGTTATCCCATTGAAAGAATGAAAATCAAATGCAGGAAAAATGATTCCTATTGAATCCCATTCTTAATTATTTTTGAATTCCTTCACTTTTTAAATAGGAACTAAAAAAGGGTTTCTTTTTTTTTTCCCTATTACTCAGGTATAATGAAATAAATTATGGTTTCCATTTTCCGCTGTATTGATTCATGGAATCCAGAGTGGCTTTTGATGGGTGGTCATGATTTTTGGTTGTGCTTGTAAAATTTTTTTTTTCTGTTTGCATTGAAAAGTTTCAGGTTGAGATAGTTCAACCAGCTAGATCCAAGGATTAATATGGGAGCACTTAGAGAGGAATTAGAGGAAAAACTCGTGGCCGTCCATAGTTTTTATTGTAATAAATGGGCCACAATGGCTAGGCGCTTTCCTGATATGATTCATAATGCAAGAGCATTCCAACATTTACGGGATAAGGAAGCCCCTTCACTCCTCAAGCCTTCAACAAGAGGTTTGGTATGACCCATCAAAAGGATGCTCACAAGAAGAAACATGGTTCCTGATGTGAGTAGAGAAGAAAATGCAAAAACCAAAGATTATCAATCTTTAACTGAAGGCATACATTGCAATAAATGTTTAGAGAGGCTCTTCTACAAGCAATTCAGTATTCATGCAATTCTAAGGCCAATACACAGGCATATGATTTAAAAAGATATACTAAAATCAATAATGACGCAAGCAGAAACCATTCTTC
This sequence comes from Buxus sempervirens, assembly GCA_947561395.2. Lineage (NCBI taxonomy): Eukaryota > Viridiplantae > Streptophyta > Magnoliopsida > Buxales > Buxaceae > Buxus > Buxus sempervirens. Next base: position 1,159,339 of record OX387183.1, on the reverse strand, counting down.
AAACACTATATGTGGAACAATCTAAAGGTCGGAGAGTTGTTGTTCTCTGCCAATTGTGATAATCACAATGACAGCTAGAATACATAGTTGAAAACATGTAAAATTGTACATGCCAGCAAGCTAATATTACTGAGAACCAACCCAGAAAGCTGATGGGAATATGAACTGCAACTAAGGCACAAATTCTTCAGAATCTCAGATATCCCGAAATTCTACGAGGATTACAGCCTGTAAAGTTGTTTTCATTTTCTCCGAATGGTGACAGCATCTCAATGGTGGAAAGGCTATTGGGTACCACTTATTCTATTGGAATATTAAGTATAACCAACTTTGATAGCTCTCCTACTCTATTAAGAAGAGACCCGAAAGCTGATTCTTACCGAGATGTCAAAGTCAGATTTCCTTTGGCCAAGAGGCCTCAGCCTCTATATCATGGGAAATGGTATTGCTGAAAAGCTCTTCAAGGCAAGTAAAGTTTCACCACCTGCATTCTATCTATTGGCTTGTATAAAGACCTAAGGAACCAAGCTTCCTTACAGAGGAAAACCCATGACGGCTTTGATAGATTTGACCTTCAAAGGAATTGATTGAGATCTGCATTTTCTCCTTCAACACCATGGATTTTCCAAGTTTAGTAGGAAGAGGTAATTGAACAAGATGGCACTTGGATTCAAGCTTTTACATCCAACAAACTCCAAGAATAGTAATTTTCCGCTAAAACCATTAAAAGCAGACACTATACAAACTATTTTACCGAAATTAAATATCTTCAAACCATTAATCACGCATAATCCCTGATGAACCCATCAGGGATCGAGCTCAGAAAGTAGTTGAAGAGGTTTAGAGACTGTTAAGAAATCAATCTGATACAGCACACTAGGAAATTCAAAACCATAGAGACAAAAAAAAGGAGAGAAATGGATTACGGAACCAAAGCGATAAACGACAAAAAAGCAGATTGTTGGGAAAAAAAAACAATAGAACAGTTCACTGATAAAGAGAGAGAGAGAGAGAGAGAGAGAAGGGAGAGATAGTAGGGCATATAATATGCACTGGAGTTGCTTTGCAGCAACAAAGAAAATGAAGATGAAGAGAACACACAGAGAGAAAAAAAAAAATGAAGAAGAGTCCCATGGTAGGTCTTGTGTTCCCGAATTCTTAGCAGTGAATCTGGAATTTTTGTCTATCACATGAGGAATTAGGTAACGTAAAAAAAAAGAAAGCCTGAAAGCCAATTCTACAGAATTGGATTTCAAATCTAAATTTCCAATTTTAGAATATTCCACCAATCAGAAGTTTGATTTAAAGCACCTGATGAAATAAATTATGGTTTCCATTTTCCCCTTTTTGACTGATTTGATTCATGGAATCCAGAGTAGCTTTTGATGGGTGGTCATGACTTTTTGATCGTGTTTGTAAACTTTTTTTTTCTGTTTGCATTCAAAAGTTTCAGGTTGAGATAGTTCAACCAGCTAGAGCCAAGGATTAATAGGAGGGCATTTAGTGAAAAAGAAGAGGAAAAACTTGTGGCAGTCCATAGTTTTAATGGTAATAAATGGGCCACAATAGTAAGGCTCTTTCCTGATATGACTCATAATGCAGAGAGCATTCCAACATTTACGAGATAAAGAAGCCCCTTCACTCAGAGAGCATACCAACATTTACGGCATAAGGAAGCCCCTTCACTCCTCAAGCCTTCAACAAGAGGTTTGGTATGACCCATCAAAAGGATGCTCACAAGAAGAAACATGGTTCCTGATGTGAGAAGGGAAGATAATGCAAAAACCAAAGATTATTACAATCTTTAACTGAAGGCATACATTGCAATAAATTTTTAGAGAGGCTCGTCTACGAGCAATTCAGTATGCATGTAATTCTATGGACAATACAGAGGTAGATGGTTTAAAAAAATCTGGGTCTACTAAAATCAATAATGATGCAAGCAGAAACCATTTTTCAAAAACTATATGTGGAACAATCCGAAGGTCGGGGAGTTGTTGTTCTCTGCCAATTGTGATAATCACAATGAAAGCTAGAATACATAGTTGAAAACATGCAAAATTGTAAATGACAGCAAGCTAATATTACTCATAACAGACCCAGAAAGCTGATGGGAATATGAGCCGTACTAAGGCACAAATTCCTCAGATATCCTGAAATTACATGAGGATTACAACCTGTGAAGTTGTTTTCATTTTCTCCGAATGGTGACAGCATCTCAATGGTGGAAAGGCTATTGAGTACAGCCAACTTTGACAGCTCTCCTACCCTATTAAGAACAGACCCAGAAGGCTGATTCTTATTGAGATGTCAAAGTCAGATTTCCTTTTGCCAAGAGGCCTCAGCCTCTATATCATTGGGAAGGGTATTGCTGAAAAGCTCTTCAACTCAAGTAAAGTTTCGCCACCTACATTGTATGTATTGGCTTGTACAAAGACCTAAGGAACCAAACTTCCTTACAGAGGAAAACCCATGACGGGCCCTGATAGAATTGACCTTCAAAGGAATTGATTGAGATCTGCATTTTCTCCTTCAACACCATGGATTTTCCAAGTTTGGTAGGAAGAGGCAATTGAACAAGTTTGTACTCGGATTCAAACTTTTACATCCAACCAACATATATAGTCAAAAACCAATGTTTCCCCCAATAAAATTATAAGTCTAAGAACAGTAACCCTACACTAAAACCATTAAAAGCAGACGCCATACAACCTATTTTACTGAAATTCAATATCTTCAAACCATTAATCACGCATAATCCCTGATGAACCCATAAGTGATCGAGCTCAGAAAGTAGTTGAAGAGATTTAGAGACTGTTAAGAAATCAATCTGATACACCACGCCAGGAAAGTCAAAACCAGAGAGACAAAATCAAATGGGGAGAAATGGAAGAGAGAGAGAAGAGGAAAGAGATAGCAGGGCATAGAATATGTACTGGAGTTCCTTTGCAGCAACCAAGAAAATAAAGATGAAGAGAACGCATAGAGGAAAAAAAAAAGATGAAGAAGAGAGATCCCATGGTAGGTCTTGCATTCCCGAATTCTTGGCAGTGAATCTGGAATTTTTGTCTATCGCTGTATCAAATGAGGAATTAGGTAAGGTAAAAAATAAATAAAAAACAAAATCCTAAGAGCCAATTCTACGGAATTGGGTTTCAATTCAAAATTTCCAATTTTAGAATATCCTACCAATCAGAAATACTATATGGCTCTGTTTAACACAAACAATTGGAATTAACCAGTAGAATTGGAATTTAAAAGATTTTGGATTCTCGAAATTTGAATTCGAATTCTCTTGTATGGTTGCAATAGAAAACACATGTACAATTCTATTTTCACCAAGATTTCCAATTCTTATATTTGATTGTAGCAACAAATTCGAATTCTCTTGTTTGATTCCAGTTATATTTTCACAACGAATTCAAATTCTATGGTTTCAAAATGGCTGCCCCACCAACTATGAATTCTTTGATCTTTGCTCAATCAGGTAACTATGTGCCAATTCAGGCTACCAAAAATTTGCTTTGTTACTTTTCCGGATATTCAAATTGGATTCAATATCAAGGTCAAGAAGATGAATCTCAGAACAACCATCCTACCTGCTTTTGAGCTATCCAACCTTCCATTAGCCAATAATTCATCCGATGAAAACACTTAAAACTCACCATCAACATTTGCTTTACATAGAAAAGGGATCATGTTAGGACTGCATGATCTATTATCTAACGATTGCTGGTAAGACAAAACTGGGACTATGTGGATCGATGAACTCCCAATGAAACGGTAGAACACATTGATTTAAAATAAAAAATAAAAATAAAAAACCCCTAACTCTGATAACTCTAACCAAAGCACATTAAAAATTGCTAGAGAAACACCAAGCAGACATATCGATTACAAAAGAAAGGTGGGAAAAAAAACTAAGCATTACTAGAAATAGAAGGAAGGACAAGGAAGTAATCGATTCAGAAACATACCCAAAGCCTTCCTTCACAAAGAGAGTTGAGAAGTCAAATGGTTCGTGCTTGAATGCTTGAAGACGCACTGGAGTGACATAGACACAGTGGAGAAGATTCTGTGGAGAGTTAAAGATGGGAGAAGACACCTCGGGACTTGGGCCCAAGCTCATGCTCTTCGCCGACATGACATGCTTTCGACCCTACAACCTGATGCTTTCAACCCTTACTCCTAAGGCAGTAGGGCTATTGAATAAAAATATTATAGACTTTATATCCTTGTCTTTCCAAATCAATTGTCCAGACTTCTTGCTTCCCAGATTTTCCAGACTTCCACATTATAAAGATTTCCAGATTCTCCATGTTTCTAGAATTTCCAGCATCTCCAGATTTCTACATATCAAGGTTATCATATATCAAGGTTTCAAGTTAAAAGATATCCAGGTTTCCAGGATTCAAGAATTCTAGATTTACAAGTTTTTAGATTTTCAGATTTCTAGACAACAATTAATAACGTATAAAAAGTCAAAACTAAAAGGGAGGTAAACGTAATGTGCTGAAAAAAAACAGGAAGTAAAAATTTAGCATATGATAATAACAAAAAATAAAATAAAAAAGATAAATATCAAGAAATATATTTGATAATATCAAATGAAAATAAAGTAAAAATGCGAAAATATAGAAAAAATAAACCACAAACGAAAAAGATACCAGTTTTCTAACAAACAGTGAAACTATAACACAAAAAAAAGAATTCAAATAAAAAAGTGAAATCATAAAAACATTAAATTTTAAAAAAGAATACGAACTTTTATAATTCAAGGAAAAACATAAACCACCGATTTAATGTTTAATTCACAGTGGGATGTGGGTTAGATGGAGGATTATCTAAGATTAATGTGGGTGAGAAGCTGGTCATCATTTGTCATCCATAGTGGGATGTGGTTCATCAAGGGTCATTTTTAAATTCATATTCTCTAACTCAATCTCCTTCAGAGATGAGTTGGAAATAGCGTTGTATAGTTACTCAATTAATATATTATACTATAAGCTTAATTTCCAAAAAAAAAGTTCAATTTAAAGCTTATGCCAAGTAAGAATAATGGAACATACTAAAACAAATTTAAAAAGCAAATGTGAATTAAGCATCCCAAAACAAATCCTAAAGTATAGTAAATGAGGAATGGGAGTAAAAACTATTCTAAAACATGTAAAAAATTAATAGCGGTACAAAATACAAATAAATACATTGAAATTTAACAAATGAAATATATTACAACCCAAACCTGGAAAGTGAAAATATGAAAACAAAATGAAGAATAGCTTTAAAAAAGGCAAAATTAGGTTTCAATAATAATTTATAAAGTAAACTAAGATTAATTGATAGTTTATCAAACAATAAAACTATTAGGCGTACTTTAAAAGAAATATATTAAAACAAGTGGCGGTTCACTGTTACAATTTATTTTTGGACCGAATTACCCCTTACAAGTCTATTTCCTAACTAGGTGTGTGCCCTATGATGACTTTATGTGTACCCTATGATGACATGGTGTGTACCCTATGATACTGTTCTATGATACTGTGGTGTGTGGCCTATGATAATGTAATGCATGCTCTATATGATTTGGTGCCTGACCTATGATGATTCAATGTATGCCCTATGATGAATGTGTAATTCGGTCAAAAAATAAATTTGTAAAAATAAACCATGACTTGTTTAGAAATATTTTTTAAAATTATAGCTATCTTTTAATTATTTCAAAACTATCACTTAATCTTTATGTATTTGATAAAGTGGCTTTAACTCTAATATCGCCTTTAAACAATCATAAAAATAGTTGCCGAATACCTTAAATGGAACTAAAGAATAGGAACATGAGAAACTCATTAATACTTAAAAGTGTGAAAAAAAATGGTAAAATTATAAAATAAAAATAAATATCTGGAAATTAATTTATCGAAAATAATAAAATTAAAGAAAATTAAAAATCTAACAATTCAGGAAACAAATAAAAATATATACCAAAATAAAGTGGCAAAAGCACCAAACAACCAAAAATAAAAAAGAAACGAAAATTAAACGGGCACAATAAAATTCTATAGCAAAAAATTATAAAATAACATAAAATGACTTGTCTTTCATAATGACTATTATGATCTAGAGTTAGGCAAGAATGACTCAATTTACGCATTTTATATAAAGCTGGGTCCGATAATTAGAATTGTGATGATTTTGGTTCTTAAGGTGGACAGGCCAAAGAACCAACTAACCCAAACCAACTTTGGGTTTTGTTTCAAAGCCTTTGATATGGTTTTGGTTTTAAAAGATGTAAACCTAATTAATTTGGCTTGGTTTGAGGTTGGTGTTTTGATTAAAAACCAAAAAAAAATTCGACTTAAAAATAAGCATTAGTACAATGAACCGAACAGAGTCAAACCAATCTGGAGTACATGCATATTTGTTTGATTCGGTTTTTTGGTTCGAGTAGTTGGTCTTGATTCAGTTCGGTTTTGGGTAAACAGTCAAAAACCCTGACCAAATCTAACCAAGTTGCACCCCTAATTATAAGACAGTCACCGTTGACAAGATTAATTAAAAGGTTCTCAGCCAAATATGTAACACCCCGCTCCAATATCCCTAGCACACCCTAATCAATGAGCTTGATGTGTAGGAGAAGATTTGTGGAGCACCAACTAAAGAGCAACCAAGGGTACTGTTCGTGGGTTGATTTGGAAGCAAGAAGGCTTGCTTAAGTGTTTGCAAGAGGTAAGCAGCACCACCCCTCCTTTGTTTTCAAATTTCAGCCAAAATTGCATGTTTAGATGAATGTTAGGGTTGAGATGTGAAAATGAGTCCTAGGGCAAATGGGAGGGATTTCGTTGAGGGGTTTTGTGGGTAGCAGATTTCTACACATGCTAGAAGTAATAAATTGCCAAGTGGGTCATGAAACGTAGAATTGCTAGAAAACCAAACCTTTACATATTACCATCACTGTGAGTACACCACTCATGACCAAATGGGCTTCGGCCTGGTATCCTACACATAGAGTGAAGGGCAGTGGCCCGTATTACTTTTACACCACAGTAAGGGCTTTGGCCCGTGGCTTGTACCACCATGAAACCAAAAAGGGCAGTGGCCCATGGTTATTGAAATCGAAAGGAGGGCAGTGGCCCCAATGACATTGAGAGGTATTGATACGAGTAACTAACCAGTAAGTCTTGTTGTGTTGTGAGCAGTTCATCTCAGTTGGGGCAGTGGACCCTTATTCCTCCCAACTTGGAGATAGAGAACTAGCATCCTCCAATCAAGCTTGGATACTTGAATGTTATATTTGTGTTCTTTATTGTTATACTTGTTGTGAATTGGATAATGAACATATCAGCATAATGAACCCTTAAGGTATGGATCCATAAACTTAAATGGGAATGTTTATATATGTATGCCATGGCCTGTTGTTCTTGATACCATTGTCTCACTATATGTTGATTTTGTTGATTCTATTGATTCCGGCTAGAGGCCGATGATTGTATTGAATTCCAGCACCAAGGGGAATCGGTGGCTGATGCCCAAGCTTCATCTGGATGCCCTACGCTAAGGGGAATCGGCGTTAGGATGCCCAATACCAAGGGGAATCGGGTTGGATGCCTAACCTATATGGGAAACCTATAAAGTTAGATGTGGCCATGGGTATATATGTAAACATCCTAGATAATAAGTGATAATATTGATTACACGATTGCTATTAAATGGATTATCTGTACATCAAAGCACATGTAGGCACAAATTGTATGACACTAAGATGCCGTGGATTTTGTATTATTAAGAACTACCTGCATGCCATGGTTTTATCAAGAGATATTTGCATAAACTGCGTTTTACCGAATCATGCATGTGTTGCTTACTGAGACATTCGTCTCACAGTTGCTTCTCATCTTATTTTTCAGATCCATCGACGTCCGGTGTGAAGCACCAGACTGGGGATAGAGGCAAAGATAAAGCCTTTGGGTATTGAGAGGAATTCTGTAGATCTTGGGTTTTATCCCTGTCCTACATATTTGAGAGGAGTGATATAGTCACCTGTCATTTGGTAACTAAGCTCATGTGTCTTATTACATCTCATATATATATAGAACACACTTTTGATATGCACAGCATAAATTGTCTTAACACTTGCACTCGTTAGGAAAAAGTTTTAAAAATTCTCCGCATTTTATCAAGAAATTGGCCCACTTGCCACGGTCTGGGATGGGTATGGCCTTGGAGGGGCAGACTTGGTTCCGGGTCGTTACAAAATACCTCCTACGATTTCTAGTTTGGACATATTTGGTAGAGTCAATATGTAAAATAATTAACTAGTTTAGCTCATGATATGTGGAATTATTGTCTTGATTGAGCCTGGTAATAAGGAATTAATGTTACTTAATCCACATTGATGTGGCAGAAAATAATATGAATTATGAGCAATGGCGAACTTGGGAAATAGTAAACTTAATGCTCTGTTAGTGGCCCTAATTTACAGGTGAAATTCACAAACAACTATTCAAGAAATTTAAAATCTAAAATTTAGGGTTCTAGTGAGGGGTTTTTAATGTCATTTTCTTAAGCTAAATTTCTTGTTTAAATAAATGCCAGGGCATACAGAAAATTAAGACTATAAGTGCTTATTTTTAATCGCATTGGGATGATTTCGTGGTGGATTGAATTGCCACGGCAACATGATTGACTTAAAATTATAAACAATGGCTTTGTCGATCAAAATGAAGATTATTAAAGATGATTGGATCATTCCTTCTGCTGAATGTAGCAGTAACATCAAAGCTTCTATTCTAAGAGAATTGGGAACAAGAATAGGTTGTGTACCAGGTACTTTTCAAATCTCACCATCACATTTTCTAATTAGTCACTAGCAACTTTAATGAATACGATGGGTCATTTAGACAAGAAGAAGAAGCGTGGTAAAGAGATAGTATTTCTCTTCTATTAGCACTGCAAGCCAAGTATTAACCATGTAATAACAATAAAAATCCAGAATTGATGAAGTCTTGGGCATGTGATTTCATTATATCACCTGGGCCACTCATACTTTGTTTCATATAGAATCTACAGTTCTAAGGTGTTATCCATTTTCATTAGTAAAAAGTGCAGCTATATCAAAATATTTATTTTTCTCACTTATTCAGTACTGATATTTGTAGAATAAATCAGCAGAATATCTATGGTCGCACTTAGCAGCATAACAAAGGACCAAAAATGCCGTCCAGATGTATGTAAAGGGAGACAGATACATCACAAGATAATTATGCCTAACAATATATATATATGAGAATTTTCATTTTAGAATTTCTACCTATTGGTAAACAAATTACAGATATGTTCCGCCCAACAGTTCTTAGAAGTTGTGCATTATAAAATGTAGTTCCTCAAACAAAGACATTGAAGGTAATGTATAGATCAGATAAAATCTGAGTTCGCACTAAACATTAAACAGAGAAACCATCAGTAGCAGAAATCAGGTTCGTCTAAGAGAAAAAATCCACGACAACATAACAATTCAGATCATAAGTAATGACGATATTACCTTGCATTCAGGTGGAATTATAAGATACTCCTAAGAGAAACCCAATGTTCATGAAAAAAGGTCAGTGAGAAGATGAAAGAACTTCTCTGCAACCTTATTTTCTCACAATACATGAAACTATAATGTTAATGACATAAGGAAGCAGGAGAGCAGAAAGATGTCTGGAATGGGATAGATAAAGTGGAAGAAAATATGGATACTTGCAAACCCTTGAGAGTAGAAAGCCAGAAGGAATTCAATCCGGCAGGAACAATCAGCTTCTAGGATAATTGTATTATAGACCAAACAACAATCCTAAACCTGCTACATTAAAGCAAAGATTTTTTCCTCTTTCTTCTGAATCTCCAACATTCATGGAAAATTTAGCCATACGAATGATTCAAGATATTTGACTCAGTCCAGGTATGTGTGCACGCATGTGTGTGTGTGCGTATGCATGCAAACACACACATGCCAGCATAAAAGCCAGTAAGTCTCCTCAATCACAAGGGTTTGGTAACCCTTAGTTTGCTCGCTTCCTTCTGATTCTATGCAATAATACTGTTGCTCCGATAACAATAATTATTGATTTCCAAATATGAAATGATTAGGCATATAAAACCAATCAAAGGCACATTTTTCCGACATTTTTGCTTACTCTAACATGGCCATAAAATTCAAGTGGACAAATTCATATTGTTGGACCCTGTTAGCCGAATGAAAACTAAACCCATTTTGGCAGTGAGTGCATGAGTCAATTTCATTGAAAATATTTATTGATTGTATCCTATCTCAATCATCCTGCAAAAATTTTGTTGCCTCGATGACAATAATTATTCAATGTATTATAGAATTTAATAATTATTCGTAAAGTATATGTTCCAATAAACGTTGAACCATCAAGTTATTCGGCTGGATTTGTTAATGAAATCTCCATCGTTACATTCAATAAAGCTTAGGATGAGTCGATTACATTGAAAATATTTATACTTAGGTCCACCAGTCCAAGTGCTAAGCTGCTTTAAATCCATTATTCCAAATAATTTAGAAAATAATGTCACATTATTGTACATTCTACAGTTAAAATTTGAGAATCTAATACTTTTTTTTTATCTTTTTGAGCTTATACTCTAAAAAATTGTAACTATAATTCATCGGGACAAATGGAAAAGCATGCCAAGCATTAGCTCCTTCTTTTCCAAGTATTACCAAAAAAAAAATGATATCGGCCCCATTACAAAGTATAACTGAGAAAAAAAAAATCAAGACTTTCAAAATTCTTAAAATCAATGCCGAAATGTTCTACTCACCATTATAATTGTTATCCATACTCTTGCCCAAAAAGTTTCCAAACAAATTCATTATTTGCTTCACCCTACCTCGGCCGATGTTTATACATGCTTCTAACTCTTTACGGGTGTAAATGTTTATTTTGGACATTTTTACTTTTATTTGCCCATCATATCATCCTCCTCATCCCACAAAACCAGCATCTTGTTTAATTTATCAAATTAAGAGATCATCCATATTTTCAGCTAGTTCCCCGTGTAAAAAAAATGTTCTCTTTCAAAAAACCACAATGAAAACTGGTAAAAGCAAACCAAAACATAAAATATAAGTGTGTATTTAGAAATTCAGTAAAAGATATCAGTAAAAGGCCAAAAAATTTAATGTTGAAAATTATTAAATCATAAATAAATAAATCATAGAAAAAAAATTAAAAAATGGACAGGTATGGGAAAGAGGCTTTAAAATCTAATTCTAAATGCAACAATATAACGTCAAAGAACAAAAATATTTATTAACCCTCTTGTCAAACATTAAGAAAGATAAAACAAAGGAGAACGAAAAATAATTCTCCACTCAAATTATGATAAATCTATAAAATTAAAAAAAGAAAAACGTTGTTATGAATTTTAATTCAAAAAATAATGTAAGCGAAGGCTAAAAAAACAGGAAGACAAAAAAGAAACTAAATGATTTAAATTAATAAGGACAAATAAGTGTAAAGCTTAAAAAATACATAAAAATTCTTATAAAATAACTTATGAAAGAAACTTAATAAAAAAAATTAATTAAAGCATAACTAAAGAGGAAAAATAGTTAGATCAAAATAAAAAGTATTTGAAAAATAAATAAAAAATAAACATACAAAAAAAAATGAAATTCAGCAAAATGAAATCCCTGAAAATAAAAAATAATATGAATGCCGAAAATTATTAAATCAGAAACATGAAAATTTTAATAAAAACTTACACGAAATTGAATAGGAAAAGTTATAGAAAACACATTAAAAAAGCAGAATAGTAAACAATATTACCGAACATAAAAATAATAACACATACTAAGCTTCTCATCAAAGTTTTAGAAAAGAAAAAAAATCGAAAAATAAAAAATGAATCAAATCCAATTAAAAAGTAAGTCAAAAATTAAGGAAAAGTAAGTACAAATCTTACTTAGAAAATAAATATAAACATAACAAAACAAACTCAAAAAGGAAAAATTAAAATTAATAAAGGTAAAACTGATAAAAAGGCACAAAGTATATTAAAACAAGAGAAAAAATTGAACATTTACTAAAAAAAGCTTACACAAGGAATTGAATTAGAGATTACCCAAAAAAAAAACTTTAAAAAAATTAAAGATAAAAACTACTTATAACACAACGACAACTTGTAAAAAAGAAGAAAACAAAAAATAAAAATAAGTAAAAATAGAGCAAATGAAACACAAGAAAAATATGGGAAAAGCGAATGTGGAAAATTAGCATATCACAAAATAAAAATTGAATATATCACTGAAGAAAAGAAACCAAATGTGGAAGAACACATTAAAACTAAATGGTAAAATAAAAGACATCAAAGAACATAAAATAATAAAAAATAATTAAGTTCTTTGTTATACCATAAACTATAAAGGAAAAAAAACCAAATGCGAATAATAAATGTAACCATCTAAAAAATGTAAGCAAGATGAATTGTAGAAAAAAACTCATTACAGCATAAATTACTGACAAAACAGTGGAACTATAAAATAAAAACAAAAAGGAATTGAAATATTAAAGTGAAATCATAAAAACATTAAATTATAGAAAAGTATACGAACTTTTATAATTCAAGAAAAAGCATAAACCATTGAAGAAATGGTTCATAAGAACACATTAAATTGAACAATAAGATATATTAAAGATCAAAAAAATATCAAAGAAGAAAAGAGGACTGGAAGAAACATAATAATATCTTGCGAAAATAAAAAACCAAATAAGGAAATAACAATATTTTTTAAAATCTTCATTGCGTCGGAAAAACTTTAAGAAAGAGAATGATAAATAAGAATTAAAAAAAACTCATACAACTTTAAGTATGCAAGAATTAGTGCAACTACAAAAAAACAAATATATATAAATTATCAATTCCATAAAACTACAGAAATATTAAAACTACTGAAAGCAACGCTGATTTTCTACGATTTAATTAAGTGCCCCAACCATAGGAGAAAAAGCTTGGAGCAAAACATTAAAATTGTCTAAGGAAAATTCAATAAACATAAGAGAATATAGAAATGAAAAAAAATAAAAATGAATGACAAAAGATATACAAGAAAATAAAAGAATAAAAATATTTGTTGAAACAGCATCAAATGTAAAATATGCTAATGAAAGAAAATTGGAGTAAAAAGACAGAAAAATCAAACAAGTTGGAAAGACAAAACAATTCAATTTAAAGCTTATGCCGGGTAGGAATAATGGAACATACTAAAATAATTTAAAACGTTAATGTGATTAAGTATCCCACAGAAACCTAAATTATAGTAAATAAGGAATGAGAGTAAAAAGTATTCTAAAGCGTGCAAAAAAATTAATAACATTAACAAAATAGAAATAAACATCAAGAAATTCAACAAATGAAATTAATTAAAACACAAACAAGGAAAATGAAAATGTTAAAACGCAATAAAAAAAAATAACTTTAAATCAGGCAAATTTAGGTTTCAGTCATACTTTATAAAATAAACTAATAGTAACTGGCTTCTCAAATAATTAAAAATGTTAGTTATATTTTTAAAAATATTAAAAACAATTAGCGGTTCATTGTTACAATTTTTTCTTGGACTGAATTACCCTTTATAAATCTATTTCCTAACTAGTTGTGTGCCCTAAGATGACCTGGTGTGTACGCTATGATAACGTGATGCGTGTCGTATTATAATGCAATGTGTTCCCTATAATATTGTTGTGTGTAACCTATGATATTGTGGTGCGGGCCTTATGATGATATGGTGCATGACCTACGATGATTCAATGCAAGCCCTATGATAAAAGTGTAATTCAGTCAAGATAAAAATTATAATGATAAACCATGATTTTTTTAAATTTTCTTTAAAAGTATTGTTATTTTTTAATTATTTCAAAAACCATAACCTAATATTTATGTATTTGATAAATTGTGACAAATATTTCATTTTGCCTTTTAAAAAGAGAGCACAAAAAGTTGCCGAATGCCTTAAACGAAATTAAAGAATAGTAAGATTAAAAACTCACTATTAATAATTGAAAATATGCAAGAAATGTTAAATTTATAAAATACAAATAAGCGTCTAGAAATTAATTTAATGAAAATAATAAATCGAAGAAAATTAAAGATCAGACAATTTGGGGAAAAGTTAAAAAATACATATTAAGATAAAGTGGCAAAAAGCACCAAACAACCAAAAAAACAAAAAAAAATGGCAAAGGAACACTAAAATTCCATAGCAATAAAATTATAAAATAACATAAAAAAAAACCTCTTGATATCTAACTGGAAAAGAGAAGATGACAAAAAATCAAAAAACAAAAAAAAATGCTCAATTCGACGACAAGAAAATATAAAACATACAATTATTGAGAGCTACACTGAACAAAACCATTAAAGTAAGAAAACTGAGAGAGAAAAACTAATAAGAATCAAATCAAATGAAAAATAAAATAAAATCAACCTAAAGCTTAAATAAATAAGAGTTAAAAACTTAACAAAATGAACTATAAAAATCCAAAAGAAAACTTCATATTAATAATAATAATAACAATAATAATAATAAGAAATATTAAAATAGAGAAACAAAGCTAAATTCCAAAAAAAAAATACACATACAAATCAAACTACAAAAATGGAAATGAATATAAAAACCCAAGTAAATTAAATCTCTAAAAAACATAAAAAGTAAAAATAAGAAAATCACTAGACACATACAAATGGGGAAAAGGTAAAAAAAAAAAAAAAGAAGAAAAAAAAGTTACTATGACCATATAATGAGAATAAATATCGCTAAATAGATTGAAGAAGATAAATGAAAAAACCAAAGAAAAATTGAATATGGCAGTGCATCAAGACCCTGTTGTCTCCATGCACCTACACCCATCCAATAGTTATCACATAACTAATTTACATTAGCAGAATTTTATTCTTTCCATCCAATAGTTATTGCATAACTAATTTACATAAGCAGAATTTTATTCTTTTTGCCTATGAAATTGGAACTCCAGTCAGACGCTTTCAGTTAAGAGCTAAAATGGAGAAAGAGTCATGCCATTTTGATTGAGGTTAAATAACACCAGAAATTGCTATGGATTCTTATAAAATTACTTGTAGATTCATGAAAAGAGTCACTGTTTCATAATGTAGTATTTTACATATCTTACCTTATAAACTAGCATTTCTTGAGAATTGAACTAATCTTTGCTACAGAAATCGATAACAAAGAATTGGTTTACCTTCTATTTATTTCTTTTTTTTTTTTTTTTTTTTTTTTTTGTAAATATCTGCCACAGTTGCGTGAGAAAAGGAGGACACGGTGTGAAACGATATAAGGTTCCATAGTAGAGTTTCTAAAATCATGTGCACTTTATGAGATTGAAGAACCTTTACATGATTTGAAGGTCGAGGCATCCATTGCACATATCTTCCAAAGCTTAAGGAAGACCCCAACGGGAAAAGGTTACATATAATTATATTCCTGCAAATGTGGTCCCTTTTAGTTCTCTTAAATTCTACAAATATAAGATTATGAAGACAATGGTTTTATACATACATTACTGGATCACCAATTTTTCTATTTGTACATACACTGTTTGTGTACCTATGAATCATGCTTCTATTAATCTCTCTATCTATATATAGATATATATATCTTATTTACCGATCAAAAAAAAAAAGAAGTACCTTTGACAAGTAAAGCATTTATCAGATTTCTGTAGTGGTCAATCCCAGGAACTGTTCACCTCTAAAAAGGCATGATGCACAGGGGAAGATTTTCATATACAAGAAAAAGCATACTGTAAATCATCTTAATTTTTCTATTAAAAAAATAATGCTTTTGAATTACCAAGGTTGAGGTTGTGATTAAATTTAGAAACAATTTATAGCAAATAACTAGTCTATTACTTATGCCACACTAAATTCAATCAATAGGCTTATTATCAAACAATAAAAAAAAATCCAAATGTATTGCTTTATAATTAATTTATGCATTTCACATTCTCACATGATATTTCATACATGAAGTCCAAAACTGCAAGCAAGAGTTTGAGATTATATGCATCAGATTTCACATCGTCAGTTAACACTCAATAGAGATTTAGAACAACGTATGTTAACAATCAAATAAAGATTTAAAACAATGTGTTTCTACTTACCTTCCTTTAGTAAATGTTTCTACATACTTTTCTCAGCTATATTGGAGTTTCCAGAAGCTATCCATTGATTTCCATAGCACTAAACAAAAAGCCAACACGGAAAAAGGATTATAAAACAGAACAACAGAAACATGACAGAACCTTAAATCATTGAGTTATACATTTACAGATCAGAAAACACATAGTAAAGCAATTAAACATAATTATAAAAGCAACAAGAGTTAGGAAAAAGCACAAGCCATCTGCATCTTGCATAAAACAACCAATCGTTCCGAAAAGGCACAGAGCAAATCAACCCACTAAAAAACAGGAAAGGAAATAAAGAAGAAACAGAATTCACGAGGAATAAATGCACGACCTATTTCTTGATATACAGATCTAGCTCTAGCACAAACACGAAAGGCGCGAATAGTTTCATCCTTTCCCGATCTCAAGCTAACAGAACCACTATTATACGGCAATATCTACAGGCACTTCACAAATGAATAACAGACCCACCTCGTCGATGCTCTGATTCCACCTCGTCGATGCTCTGATTCTCTTGCCCCAAATTATTTCTCCGCCAAAGCGACTCTGCGAGAAAAAGAGAAGGAAGAGAACTCAAAGAAAAATTAGAGATAATAGAAAATTCTAAGCCAATTGAGATCAACTTCTTCGAATTCATAAAAAGAGCAAGACGGTGGAGGAATTGATTTTGAATCACATACGTGACTTGATCAACATCCCGTCGATGCTCCGATTTCCCCTTGAATCACGCATTGATTTTGTAGCGAGAGAGAGATAGAGAGAGCACGCGAGGGACTGAAAGGGATAAGGGAGAGAAACGAACTTACAGAGAGAGGAGAGAGGAGGGCAGAGACAGAAAAGAGTTTCAGAGAGAAAGAAAGAAGGGAGATAGAATATGGAGATACCGAGAGAGACGGAGACATTCGCTCAGGAGAGAAGGGAGACGAAAGAAGGAGAGACGGAGGGGAAAGGAAGAGACCGAGGCATCGTGATCGGCTGCGCGGCGGAGGATCTCTCAAGAGGGAAATCGAGGAAGAGGGCATCGGATGGGTTGCGAGAATTGTAATCGGCAATGAAGTGATGGAACATAGTAACTGAGAGGAGCGTGAGAAGGGATCTAGCAGACCGAACCCTTCGGATTGAGTTAGATGCTGCCACGTGATAAATCTGACGGTTTGTAACATTTGACCGTTGGGAGTGATTTTTTTTTTTTTCCTTGCGAAGCGTGTTTGAGAGTGATAATCACGCACACACACTAGGGCTGGCAATGGGTGGGATATATATCTGAATTCGATCCGAAATTGGCGAATCCGATCCGAAATCTAAGATCCGTGGTTCGAATTAGAGCCGGCAAAAAATCGACCCGACCTGACGGGTCAACCCGACTAACCCGGTTATAAACGGGTGGGGTTGACCCGTTTATTAATTGGGTCGGGTGCGGGTTGGGGTTTTCCCAACCCGCCTGAAATCGGGTCAAACCCGATTATGACCCGCCGACCCGATTATGACCCGATTACCCCATAATCCAATTTTAATAATATTTTTGAAAAAATAAAAATATATATAATCGGGTTGGCAGGTTGAACCCGTTTAATGGCGGGTTGGGTTCGGTTTGGGGTTTCCCCAACCCGCCAGTAATCGGGTCAACTCGAACCCGACCCGTTCAACCTCGACCCGATTACGACCCAACCCGAACCCAAACCCGACTCGTTGCCAGCTCTAGTTCGAATACGGATCTAAAATCTAAGATCCGAAAAAATTCAGATTCAAATACGAATATACATATATCTGATTCGAATAAGATCCGACCGAAATCATATATATCTTATACATAAACCCAGAGCAAACATTGGTTAAAATGTAAACCATTTATAAACTACGGTTAAACCATCATAACTAAAACCAAAAACCTTTAGAGAACGATTTGCCCTGAATCTAAACTTTCTATCCTCTTTGTCGCTGTCACCCTTTGGCGATTGGTACCTACAAACCCACTTAAAGAACTAATTCCAAAACCCCCTATTTTGAAACCTTTTTTGCTCTGAAATTCCATTGTCCAAAACAGGCCGGTTGTTCTAAGTTCCGGGGTACGATTTTTTTTGTCAGTCACTAAATATCCACTGTTGCGTGGTGCTTCAAATTTGAAGTTCAAACCCATTTCTAATTTAAATCCCTTTCTGAGTAGGGCTAGCAATGAGTGGGATATATATCCGAATTCGATCCAAAACCGAAATTGGCGAATTCAAATATAGGATTTAGATCCATGGTTCGAATAAGGATCCAAAATCTAAGATCCGATAAAATTCGGATTCAAATACGAATATACATATATCCGATCCGTATTCGACCAATTGCCACCCCTATCACGCAGTACTGGTATGTCGGTCACATGACCCATTTGGCCCCCCAGGATTCGTTCACAAATCCCAGACGGGCCAGACCCGGGCGAATTTCCGTAGGAGTGGACAATTGAGATCCTATAGGGTTTTTATCTACAATCTTATTTGCAGCCTATATTGGGATCATGCCATGTGTATGGTGAATGGTATAATTGTAAATTTTTAAACAATCCTATGAAAGCTACAAATAAAATTGTGGATAAAGGCCCTATAGAATGTAAACTCAGGAGTGGATGCGTAAACGCGCGATTTGGCATAACCTTGTCTTATCCCAACTGTTGTCAAATTCGATTTAAGTGATACTTTTTCAAAATAATTCAAGGCATAAAATTTCTTTCAAAAATGCCCTTAAAAGACTTTGAAAACCTTATAACTTATTTTGTTACAAGTGAGGTTTCCAAGCATTTTTAGGGCATTTTTGGAGAAATTCTTCACGAACAGTAATATGTAGGGTTGATCATTGGGATAGTTTGGGGCGGGCCATAGGTCATATATAAGTGATAGTGTCTTTGTCCAAGACTACCCAACCTGATGATCAGGCTTGTGATTAAATGATCAAGCCCGTTCAAGTAGCACACTTAAATGCCTAATCCCGATCAAGCCCATCCAAAAATGATCACTTAGGGACTTAATTTAATACTTTAAAGAAGGCAACACTACTAATCTTTTCCTTTTGTGATAATTCAAAAAAAAAATGTAGGAGAAAATTTTCACCTGCCAACAAAAAGTTATCACCATTTTGAGGAAGATATGGAAGAATAAAACCTTGTGGAATAGCCATAAGTAGTTTAAGGTTAAAATAGAAAGTACCAATCTCAATTTCTTTCTCTTTATAAAAATTTATAGATGACAAATGCAGCAATTTATAACAGATCTTACTCATTTGAATTCCACTCCTTCATTGTGTAGAAGTCAGTTTTATTTGCATGGATGTTCTAAATGGATGTGGTGGGGGGCTTGTAGAAGCTCTAAACGCTAGGGTTCACGGAAATGGTACCCAAAGTTTGATCCTTTCTCGTGGGTTTGCTGCAGACCAGACTGTGTGGGACTACATTCTCCCTTACCTTGCAGTCTGCTTCAAGGTGGTCGTTTTCGATCTCTTCTTCACCCCTTTCGTCAGCCCCGATCTATACGATCCGAACAAGTATGCAAGTTTCACTTCTTATGCGCAAGATCTGATGTGCCTTCTTAACCAACTAAACGTGAAGAATACCATTTACCTGGGTCACTCTATGTCTGCCATGATAGGCTGCATAGCTGCAATACATAAGCCAGACCTTTTTGAACACCTTAATTATCTTACTAAGTGGTTGTCCAAGGTACTCTCTCTCTCTTTCTCATATGAACACATCTTGAGGCAGAACAAGATCTATCGAGGGCATTTTGGTCATTTTAATGACATCAGAATTGATTGAAATTTTGTGTTCTGATTGGAAATGAGTGGAAATCACAACCCACTGCTTTGCCATGGCTACAATGGATTTTGGTCAATTTCCATCGTTTTCACTTCCAAATTAACGAATTTGCTATTTTAGGAAATAATTGATTTTTTTCATTTAGGGGTAAGGAAAATCCCTTTTGAGTTACATTTTTGGTAAAACTCTTATTTTGTTTTATATGTTATAAATTGTTGTGTTTATTCGGAATTTTACTATTTTTGGTTAAATTCATTTTTCTATTTTTAGGTCTTTTTTTAATGCATATATAAAAGCTTTTTAGGTAGTTCATTTTTTTAATCATATATATATAGATATATTATTGAATTCCAGAATTTTCATGGCTTTTCAAGTATTTTCTTCATCTTCTAGAAAGATATCTAGACCAATTCATCTATCTAAACGATCGATATCTTATCTTTCTTTCTACCTTCACTGCCTCACATCTTTATTGTAACTGGTCTCTAGGTTGCATTATTCATTTGAACTTTTTGTTCCTAAGACCTTGGTTCTTTGCAGATACCTGAATTCAAATATATATTATGGGGGTTTTGAGAGATCCGAGGTTGAGACAATTTTTGAAGGCATAGAGACAGATTTCTTCGACTAGGCGATGAACTTTGCCCCAGAGACTATAGGTGTGAACAACACAGCTTCTATAGACGAGTTTGAATACCGTTTAAGAAGAATGAAACCAGATATAGCACTAAAGGTGGCAAAAGACTGTGTTCTTGATAGAGCTGTAAGTAGGGCGGGCTGGGCTGGGTTTCAATGAGTTCGGGCTCAACCCTAACAAAAATTGGTGAACCCAAACTCTCCTCGGCCCGTCATAACCCAAACTCTTTGAGCCCAAACCCAACCCTAAAATTATTTCTTGAGTTCGGGTTGGGTTCGGGCCAGCCCAAACTTTTTTTTCCTACTTGATACAATGATACATTCACATATATAAGACTACAATATTTCGATATATATAATAAAGTTTATTGGCATACATTGATTTGTTTGTGTATTAGGTTAAAAAATGATCTCTATAAGTCCACCAAACTTTTTATGTGTGTAAAGAGCCTTAGAATAAAATATTCACTAAGATATTTATGAGTTTCACATGTCTTCCAATCTGATGCAACCATCCATCATAACGCATGGAATTAACAGCAATACAACAAATACAGTAGCAGAATTAATCCTAACAAGGCATCCTCTACTCTCAAAGAAACAATAGATAGAAAATGATGACTTGATTAGCAAGGCATCCCTACATTTCCCACTCAATCACTGTTTCACGAAAATTGCAATGCTGTATACAGGACCTACCCCATTTGAAATTCTAGAATTAGTTTCATTGCATTTTCACATTGTTTAAGTATTCAAACCTTAATCTAAAAATAATACCTTTTACAAAATCAATCAACTTTTGTAATTTTAAATAGACTTAATATTCATGTTTCCTATCTCTTCCAATTACTTTAGAATCTACGTTTTTTTTTTTTTTTTGCTGAGTTAGAATCTACGTTTCAAATATTAGAACCACGAAATTACCTAAGAAACACATAACTCATTTGCATATGACCAAACAAGAACAATAAATCAAGATTTTAGGGGATATATATTGATGTTAAAAATAACATAAAATAAAATACTACTAAAGTAACAAGATTTTCATTTTTGCTACCTTATCGGAAATCAAATTTTAATGAAATTTTGCATCTAGTAGTAAAAGATTGGAGATTGAAATATCTGAACTAACTTTGTAGTCAAAGAGGTAGATAATTTTAAATTATATGGTGCATTGCCGAGGAAAAGAAACAAACCCTCCCAAGCACACATTAATGGATCTCATCCAGATCAAATACTAGAAAAGAGAGGAATTAAACAGTACCTGAAAGCAGTGAACAAATGGGGAAAGATGAGATGCCCAAATTAAAGAGAGATGCCTGATTTGACAAAAATAGCAATCGCAAATCCCTTGTGACTTGTAAGCGATGGAATTGTATCGCAAATCCCTTGTGAGCAATCGCAAATCCCTTGCTGCTGGAACTGTACCCCACTATATTGACAGCGACGCCGACGGCAACTATATTGCTAGCTCTTGCCGATTGAGCTCCTTTGTTGGGGGTTTGTCTAGCTAGGTTGTCTTTGAGATGTGAGGTATTGATAATAGAAGAGAGGGACAGTAAGTCACTGAGAGGGTCGAGCAATTCCAACTTCCGTGGTAGAGATATGGGAGAAGACAAGAAACTTTTAGGTTTGCAGGAGACAATCGTATGGAGATTCGCAGAAGGGGGTTTTAGTAGTATATATATTTCGGGTTATTCGGGTTTTTTCGGGTTGTACCTTGTGAGCCCGAGCCCAACCCGAACTCAACTTCGGGCTCAAGATTGAGCCCAGCCCAAACCCAAACCCAAACCCAAACTTATTTCTTAAATCGGGCTTTTATTCGGGCTGGATTGGGTGGGCTTCGGGCAGTCCGGGCCAAACTTACAGCTCTAGTTCTTGAGTGACCTTAGAGGAGTTTTGGGACTTGTCAGAATCCCTTGCACCATTATTCAAACCGAGAAGGACTTTCTTGTTCCAAAATCTGTTGCATTTTACATGGAGAGAAAGCTTGGTGGTCATAAAATGGTTGAGATTTTGAAAACAGGTGGTCATTTCCCTATGCTTACTGCTTGGCCTTTGCTTTTGGATGTAGTACAGAGAATCGGCTGGCTGGACCTTGATCTTGAATGGGATTGGGATGGTTATGATCCCTTCGTGTGTTAGATTCCTCTTTTAATTTGTCTGGTTTTATGTTTAAAATTCCATTGGGTCTCTTTGTAATCAAGTGATGGTCTCAGTAAACGGCAATTGTCTTCATGATATAGTTTTAGGGGTGCAACTCGGTCTGGTTTGGTCTGGGTTAGCCTCAAATCCAGAACCAAACCAAAGTTTCTAAATGGCAAACAAAAACCGAACCGAACCAATCTTGAACTTGACATACCTAACCCGAAAACTGAATTGAAATTGAAATGGAAAATTGCAACCCAAACCGAACAAACTAAAATTCTAAATTCGGTTGGTTTGGTTTAGGTTGAGTCAATTTCAAAAGAATTTCTTTCAAAACTTCAAGCCATAAATAAATAATTTCTATTTTCTAAAATTTCAAATTATTTCCAATGTCTAAGATACACATGATCAAAATTTTAAACCGAAACAAAAGTTGAGAGTAAAGGTATATAATGTGCAGGTAATTATTAGGTATTCACATATATAATTATCAATTTTGTACGTTATATTCGGTTCAGTTTAGAAATATTACAAAATATGCTTTGGATTTTGGTCTAATTAGATTTAATCGAGGAGTCAACCCAAACCAAACGGAACTAATTTCATTTGGACAATTTAGAACCAAAATCAAACCAAATATGGACAAAACTCAAACCAAACTGACCCCAAGCCTGATTGGTCAGTTTGGTTTTGGGTTTACCCGACCCAAGTTGCACCACTAGTTAGTTTATGTCAAGATGGTTCCATAGAAACTATCTCCAAAACATTAAAAAATGTAGAAATAAATAATATGGTTTCTTAAAATTTTTTTTTGGTAGGCATATGGTTTCTTAAATTGAGTGCTTACAATAGATGATCGGGCTTTATATCTATCTATCTATACTATATACAAAGAGAAAAGGTCCCTTGAAAAGTGTGCCAATCTTAATGTGCCTCTTTCCTTAAAACCCCTTACAAATCATTGTTAAGATTCTTTAATAAAGGGGCATAAAAGTCATAACTGCCTAATTCTTTTTAAAACTTCATAGTTACACAACTATTCCCTTCCTTATGTTTCTACATAGGTGCAATACTGCACTGCATGTACATTTTGTTAGTTTATTTTATTACAAGACATCCCTTGGGAAGCATGTCAAATTTGTATTTAAATTGATAATTTTGTCTTTCTTATTTTTTAAATTTCCAAAAGAAACCCTCAACGATTCCTTATGTCTTACATTACATTACGGCTCCGTTTGGTAACGCTTTTGCTTTCTTGCTTTCAAAAGCAATAAAGGAAAAAGTACTTTTTTGCTTTTCAAAAGATCTTTTGTTGAAGCAAAGCTGTTTAGTAAATTTTTTCTTTGCTACTAAGAAGCAAAAAAGTATGTTTGGTAACTACAATAGTATATAAATTGTTTTTATGCTATCATATAAAATTATCGTAAATAGTTGATGCATTCTACTTAAAAATATACTTAACGTATATTGTAACAGATTGAGCAATAATTGGGTCCATTCAAGTTGAATCTATTTATTGGTGGGTTGGGAAAACCCAAAACCAAACCCAACTCGCCAATAATCGGGTTCAACCCACCAACTCGATTAAAATTTTTTATTTTTAATTATAAAAAAAATACACCAATAGAAAATAACATGAATCAATGATACAATTTAGGGTTAAATGGGTCATTATCAGGTTAAACAGGTCATTATCGAGTTAAATGGGCCATTATTGAGTTAAACGGGTCATTATCGGGTTAAACGAATCATTATTGGGTTAAGCGGGTCATTATCGGGTTAAACGAGTCACTATCAGGTTAAATGGGCTGTGACATCCTGGCTATCTGAGTGGGCGGCTGTGATGTGGGCGAGGTGAGAGACCTGAGCGAGCTACCACAGTGGCGAGCTACCAGGCGAGGATGTGCATATGGTTGGGAATCCCACAACGCTCGGGGATGCTATAAGTAGTCTTAAGACCCCCAAATTAACAAGAGGCCTTTTAAGGAGCAACACGGGACTAAATCCCCTGGGAACCCTAAAGTTAAGCGTGCTCGGGTGGGAGCACTGCTAGGATGGGTGACCCCTGGGAAGTTTTCTCGTGTTATCCTTGAGAACAAATCCGTGAGGGCCCGTGGGCCCAGAGCGGACAATATCTTGTTGGTTATGGGTCTGGGGCGTTACAAATGGTATCAGAGCCTGCCCCGACCGGAAGGTGTGAGGGTTCAGCCCAACGCGAGGACGCGTTGTCCCATGGAGGGGAGTATGTGACATCCTGGCTATCTGAGTGGGCGGCTGTGATGTGGGCGGGGTGAGAGACCTGAGCGAGCTACCACAGTGGCGAGCTACCAGGCGAGGATGTGCATATGGTTGGGAATCCCACAACGCTCGAGGATGCTATAAGTAGTCTTAAGACCCCCAAATTAGCAAGAGGCCTTTTAAGGAGCAACACGGGACTAAATCCCCTGGGAACCCTAAAGTTAAGCGTGCTCGGGTGGGAGCACTGCTAGGATGGGTGACCCCTGGGAAGTTTTCTCGTGTTATCCTTGAGAACAAATCCGTGAGGGCCCGTGGGCCCAGAGCGGACAATATCTTGTTGGTTATGGGTCTGGGGCGTTACATGGGCCATTATCGTGTTAAACGGGCCATTATTGTGTTAAACGAGTCATTATCGGGTTGAACGGGTCATTATCGTGTTAACAAGTCATTATCGGGTTAAAACGGATCATTATTAGGCTAGATTTGAGTTGACTCGAATGTGAATGAGTTACTAAGGCTGCGTTTGGCCTAGCTTAAATAAGTGCTTATGGCTTATTAAAGCACTTATTTAAGTTTAAAATTTGTTTCGTTATCTTAGATGGGTAAATACTTACCCATAAGAAGAAGAGGAACATGACCCATAAGGAGAAGCACTTGAGAGTGGCTTCTCCTTCCTCTATTTCAAGAAGCCCTCTCGATCGAGCTCTCTCTCTCTCGCCTTTGAGCTCTGTCTCCCCTTCTCGAGTCTCTGCGAAATTTCTCCCTCTTTCTCTCTTCAGCTGTAGCACCTACTCCATTTACAGGTTCGTCTCCCTTCGTCTCCCTCTTTGTGTACTTGTTACAGGTTTGTCTCCATTTACAGTTTCCCTTCTCCATTTATAGGTTCGTCTTCATTTACAACTCCCACAACCTACCTCAAGTGAATACAAGTTCGTCTCCCTCTTTTACTTTTATTTTTGTTTTTTGATCTGCATTGATCATCCTCTGTATATTTCTGTTCATGGATTTTTGTAGATTCACTTTTTTTATTCTTGTTATTTGATTTTGTTTTTTAGTTGTGCTACTTGTTCTTCAATCGTATGAGTTTCTGTCAGTGCATTGTCTGTGTTTGATGAATTGTATGAAAGAAATCAAACAAGTTGGCATTCCATTGTCTTACTGAGGCTCTTTAACGGACTCTTTTTTTTCCATGTTATATTTTTTCCTCTTCTTAATTGTTGAGGAACGGTAGTTTTCAATCGATGACCATAACTCTGATTCAAATCGATGCCTGCAAAATAGAGCACCGAGTGGTACATACAGGGAAGATTAATAAACATACTTTATCAGCATTCGGATATCAAATTCCAGTAACTCTGATTCAAATCAATCTTACCATCCTTAGCAGCCAATGACACCATTATGTCATCGATTCCCTTCTCCATTCCTTTCAGTCCACACATGTACACATATGTGTTATCTTTCTTGAGCAATAGCTCCTCTGCATACTCGGCCATTCGGGTTTGAATGTACATTTTCTCTCCTTTCTCATTCTTTTGCTCTCTACTCACTGCAAAGTCAACCCTAAAATTCTCAGGTGACTTCTCCTTCATCTTCTCAAATTCCTGTCTCGTATAATTGTTTCAGTTTAGTTTAATCATCTAGAATAAACAACTGATCACTCAAAGTGAAAGCAGCATTCAAAAGGGGAAAAAAATTCATATTATTATAATCATTTTTTTCCTATAAAATCAAAAGCTCTGATTAAACAGATCAATGTAGAGGTGCACAAGGTCCTTAAAGAGATAGTGGGAACCATTCACACTATCACAGGAGAAATCCTTGCAACTTTGAATTCAACAGAGCCCAGAATTTCATATAGACTCACAACTTCACCTAGGAGAAACATAAGTGAGATACTCCTGCTAACATATACCCAACTCACTTCTATTCACTTGTATAGAAAATCAAAGTTATTAAAGTTATATCTAGCTTTCAAACAATTAATCTCAAAGATAATTTAGTGGATTGGTATTTTACTCACAGATTTGTCTATGGTGCAGCAGAGTCAGTGTGGCATGACTCTGCAACACTGACTCAAAGTTATATCTTTTCTTTTGGGGTGATTCCATATTCAATGGTTCTTCTCAAGCCAAAATCCATTCTTAGTTGGATGGAAATCAAAAGCATGCACTGGTATTGTGATTGGCTAGTTCATTTTGAAAAATATTTTCTCTTTCTCTTGAAATAACCAATGCTATTTGGTGCATGATTTTCGGTACAAAGGATTTGCACCCTTCCTAGCTTTTGACAAGTTGCATTAATTTGTTTTCTTCATGAATATGTGGTTCTAGGTGTTTGGTGTTGTCATTGACAATTGGGTTTAAATATTATATATTTTTATTCAACCACTAGAAGAATATTTTAATGGTAATAATTTAATATAGGAACAAGGATGCCAGGTCTTCTAGGTGGCTAGCTATGTGACTCAATATTATGAATGCGTCAAAACAATACAGTGCATCCTCTTGTCGTTATTAACACCATTTAGTGGTTCCTTACATAAATTTATGTTTAATTTATTCTTTACCAAGTTGCATTATCAAGTTTGGATGGTGCAACTGAAGCCATGTTACCATTGTAGATGGTTAAAAGCTTCTGGGGCATTATGAATGGGTGTTAATTTCTATAGTCTTGAATGTATTGGGTGCACTATTTTGCACGAGACACTTACTTGGTAAGATTAATTGAATATGGAATCACCCCAAAAGCAAAGATATATCTTACTCAAAGTTATATAGGAATTTGCTTAAAGTGAAGTAGTTTTTTTAGTCTCAGGTTTTGATTTACTTCGAATGGGATTTGGTTGGCCTAATTTGATAATTGCTGGGTCTGGAAATCTTTGATTTACTTGAGGAGACAATACTTGATGAGAAATTGTCTAACTTATATATGAGATTGTAATGTAGTGCTGTCCCTGAAGATCACGAACAAAGCTGTACAAAAATATATCTTGGACTCTTGGTGTAGCATGAACATTCTAAATCCAAACCCCATGATCAGCAAGACTCTTGGTGTTGGTTTCTGGAGGGCCCCTTGGATAAGCTAGACACAGCAAGGCTCAAAGAGTTGCAAGCACAAACCGTAAAACGTGGTAGTCGAGCTAGGGGGGAAAACGAATTATTTAATTATGCTCATTCATCATTACGAAATGTGATCGAAATATGTTTTGGTGTATTGAAGGCGCGGTTCACAATTTTAAAATTGATGGCTCCTTATCCATTTTCAACACAAAGATATATTGTTGTAGCAACAATGGCTATACACAATTTTATTCGACAAGCTGCATTATATGATGATCACTTTAGACAATATGAAGATGAAGAGTGCATATGTGAAGATGAAGAAAGATCCTTTGATGATGAACCAAATCCTGATGGTATCATCCAGCAGCAGCAGCTTGGGGAGATGGGTTGTACTAGAGATACGATTGCAAATGCTATAAAGTTTGCACATGATAGTGGTCATATTAGTTTTAGTTAATTACATATTTTGGCATTTGCTACATATGCGGAGTTTTATTTCATAGATGGTATTTTCTTTTGTTATGGATTACTTTCTATATTTTCTTGATAGATGAATTTATTTTGTTAGATACACTTATTCTTGCTTTTTATTCATTATTAAAATTTATTTTTAATCTTATTTTCCTTTCTTTTTTTTTTTTTTTAGTTTTTGTTTTTTATAGGGATCCAAATAAAATACAAAGCTTTGATGTGTTTAGTTTGGATAAAATAAAAAAATAAGTGCTTTGATACATATGTTTACCAAACACTTTTCTTAATTAAAAAGCACTTACTATATTATTAAGTGCTTAAATAAATGTGTTTACCAAACACCAAACTTATCATATGAGCACTTTTTTATAACTATGGATAAGCACTTAAATAAGCCAAATTACCTTTTAAGTGCTTACCCATAAGCACAAGCTAGGCCAAACGCCACCTAAATCCCCAACCTGAAGCTAACCCAACTATTACACGGGTCAACCCGAACCCGTTTATTCTGGTTTGATTGGACATGATGGGTCAATTTTTTCCCCGATCTAGTTTTGTGTCGAGGATTTTAGAAGCAAGAAAGTAAATTTATGGTTAAAGTGAGAAGCAACATTTCTATGCTTTTCTTGAAAAGCAATGAAATTGCTTTTTTGCTTCTTATAAATTGCTTCATATATGCATAACCAAACAGCACTTTTGCTTTTGAAAGTAATTTTTTGCTTTAAAAAGCAAAAAAGCACTTCTAAAAAGTGTTACCAAACGATACTTACATCTCCTAAATTTTGTATTTACACACGTGTATCCCTCTAGTAAACTTTTAATGGACGGGATTCTTTATAGTTCCACAGCCCAGCTTGTCTCATGTGTCGCACTCGCAGCAACTATGCCAACTAAGGGACGCTCAGAAATTGCGTTAGTGGGATGGATGTCCCGACAAATTTCTCCGTTCGATGGTGAGAAAACGGTGGAGATTGCAATAAATGAAAAAAAAGAAGGTTCTGTTGGACAAACGGGTTGACATCCTTTACCATGTTGCCGCATCAGAAGAAGAATCACGACGCCAAAGGAAATGTCATGTATGAAATCCAGCTGAACAATTGATTGAGATTAATATTTCATTTGTTTTGTCCATGGTTTTATCTGAATATGAGAGCAGAGAAATGGAATGAGGGAAGCTACGAAAATGGGATTCCCGCCCATTCGATATTAACGGATCTGAGAAACGGGGCGTTAACGCTGACGAGTGATCTGCTCGACGTGACGATACGAGCGGCAGCTTCCGCTGCACGATAAAGCCGCAGACGATATCATCCCTGGACAAACTTAACCATCGATACCTGTATAACGGTTCTCTTCAACGACTCCGTCTTCCTGCGTTTCCGGCATCAGCGTGACAGGTCAGTCCGCATTTCTTCTTTTCTCTTCGATACATCTACCTCTCGTCTCTCTTCTTCAAACAAAACTCCTCCTCACGAGCACGACGAGTGATCCAGGTGAAAGAGAAGAAGCAGAAATCAACGGCATCGTTTCTCTTAATGTAAGACCCTCTCACAGCTCTCATCTCTCTATCAATTTGGTTTTTACGATTTCATTGCACATTTATGCTGTTTCGTTTCCGTCAAACTTGTTGCGTTCCTGCACTATTGAGAGATCTTTCACAGCTCCCGTACCTTATCTTCCCTAATTGTGTCGTCTCAACGACTCTTCAAACGGAGGCAGAACACCAGAGATCAAATCCCTCACGAAGAAAAGTTGAGTTTTTTGCAATCTAGGGATTCAATTTTCACTTATTTTCTCCAATTTATTTTGGCAAGAATTCCCAAATTGAGATTCTGGTCAAACAGTAAAATACCCAGTTCCTGAAATCATGAATTCTTTCGACTTTTGACTGTTCTTTGTTACGCGGGGTTTGATCGAGTTTCTTCTATGGCTAGGTTAGCCTGTAAACCCCAATCCAGATCAAAATTTCTCACCTATCAATTTCTCCTAATTTCAGAAGCTGTACAAAACTGAGAGATAATGGAGGTTTTTTGGGAGCTGGACCCTCGTGGGTCTCAGAGAGCTGAACAAGGTTGCTCATATATGTTGGTCGAGTATGATCCTGTATGCAATTGACTTGGTAAGTCTGTTTGATCAAATTGAGAATTCTATTTTTTGTATGTTTATGGGCTCTCATAAAGTACTTATTTTTATCAAGATTCATTATTATGCTGTTGGGAAGTGCCACTCACAAAGATTTTTGGATGCTTTGACAAGCATTTCAAGTGAAAAATATTGATTTACATGAATTAAAAGACTGTGGAAGTAACAAAAACAGCTTTGACAATTGTTGATGATGATGATTATTATTATTGTTATTATTTGGGTATCATATTAACCATGTTATGGAAGCAGCCAGTATTGCTCTGAAATGTTGCTATTCCTTGTTCTTTTTGACTATGTTGGGTAAATTGTTAGAATAGTAGCTTTTTGGAATTTTTAAAATCTCTTGATCTTAACAAACTTATGATATATTAAATGATAAGCTTACAAATGCAGAAAAACTATTGCACAGTGTGAGAATGATAAAACAGGTTGTCATATGATTCTCAAAATTCTCCAAATAAGTAGAGCAAATATTTGGTGGATTGAAATTTAATTTTTTGTCCATTGTGCATGTCTTCTACATATTGGGCTATCCAATGCACTGCATCATTTATTGATGATAAAAGCTTGCATGCTTTAACTGATAATTGGAAGTGACATAAACTACTCATTGCTCTTGCCATTGTACAAACAAAGATTTAAATGTAATATTGTATCCTTGAAAGCTGCATAACATGCTTCTTTTTTTGTGCATGTATCTTTGGCATTACCGAATTGAAATTACGAAGGTTGAGTATACTATCATCCATTTACTTGGGCATTATATTAATATTTTTCTTCTTCTTCTGAAACTTAGAATTCACTGTCTTTGTATAATTCTTCTTTATAACATTACCCATTATGACAATAAACCTAATTTATGGCTGTTAGAGTTGACCTTTGAGTTTGCCATGTTGGGGCCTTTTAAACCCTTAGGCGAACCAAATTTCACCTAATTACTTGTCATTGTCCAATTGGGATATTCTTGGCTCTTTGAAGTGACCTCTCTAACTGAAATTAACATGGAAAGGAAATCAGATTCAAACTGATCCAATGCTAAACCTAAAACCTATAGATTGCTAGGAATTTGGATAAAGTATCCTTGATTGCTTTAGGTTCTGTTGACAATATCCCTTTCCTTCCAATGCTAAATCTAGTGAATTTGTGTCTCTCTATGTTTGTCGTTTTTTTTCTTTTCTCGAAGTTCAAACTCAGTATTGATCAAGCATTGACTTTTCGGTGCCGCCTGGTGCTCCGCCAGGTGGCTGAAACAGTTTGCCTGCGAAAAGGGCCGAAAAGGCTTTTTTAGCGAAATCGGCGGAAATGCCATTTTTTGCAAAAAAAAAAAACATAAATAAGTTAAAAAAATATATAATAGACATGATTATATACAATTTATATGCGAAAAATAGATAGAATAAGGAAGTATTTTATTTAATTTATGAACAAATACAAACACATGAACATAAACAATGGCAAGGCTATAACTACAAGCACATTAGACCAATTTTGCGAAATTAGCGAAATGTTAGCGAAATTGGCGGCATGCCAGCGGCACCCCAGCGAAACGCTGGGGATACCATTTCTGAGTCATTTTTCATGCCGCTAAGGGCATGAAAAGCGAAATTTCGATGTCAAACCTTGGTATTGATTATAGGTTTTTGCATTTTCTATTTATAGATTGATGCAGGTTTTAATAGCAGCATGCTTTAAATTGACTGCACTTTGTCAAACACGTAGAAAAACCAGGGATACCAACTAGCAGTACTTCGCAAACCGATTGTCTATTTTCTAAGTCCCTAGTATCCCTCATGTTGAGAACTAGAATGAAAAAATTTCAACTGGGAATGGAAGTTGGATTACCAACTAAAGAAAAACGAAATTCCCAACTTGCCACTTTCACCTCTTTTCTTGGTGCCCATCTAGCTTTGTCTGGAGAAAGCAAAATGAGAATTAATGCTAAGAGGATGAGACAATCTCTTGGGGTACCAGATTTTCTATTTTATAACTCCCTTAATGATTGGCAGGTTTCAAATGGGCTTTTGGAAAAGCAAAAAACCTAGTGATAATTGCAAGACCATGTCAGGAAATGCAATTATTCATTATATCTAGTCCTACCAATGATTACTGTGCATGATCAAAAGATTTAACATCCAACGGGAAACACTTTGTTGCTAAGTTGATTTATAAACCACGTTGAGTGGGTTGAATAGGGAAAGAAGGTCAACTCTACCATATGGTTATCTAATTTTTCTTCGGGGCTATGATGTTGCAATAGAATTTGATCTGGTAAAATTTGTTGACAATTGGAACTTCGCACTCATTTAAATGGATGAATGCTTTCACTAGTGAATTTACATTCATTGAGCAAAATTAGTTTTGAGACAGATAAGACAAGGTTCAAAGATAAAAAATGGGTTGATTTTTAAGAGCATGACTCAGAAGATATGGATCACAAGGAAACTTTATCTCCAGTTTCAAGGAGGGATTCCTGTAGTACCACCATGGTATTCGCTGCTCATGTTGAACTTGAGACATTAGGTGGTTGTCAATGCAATATTTTTGAGTGGGGAATCGGATCAGAAAGTACCAATGATTCAACCTGAAGGTTTTACATGCAAAGGTCAGCAGCATCTTCCTTGTACATTAAAGAATCAATATATGAGCTCAAAATGGCATCTGGACAATGGTACTTGCAGTCTGACTAAATATTTGGATTACGTTTATTTTGCAGAATATTGTGGATCAATACATCTATGTAAAAATCTGTGTGAGAAATACATTTATGACATCCTTTTGGCTAGTAGTGATGTTAAAATATTGCATGAATCAGATAAATTTTTTGTGAGTATACTATTGACGGTCTTCAGAGAAATTAACTACAAAGCAATTGCCAGTAATGTTCAATCATTATTTTCATTGACTTTCTCTTGTTTGAAGCATATTATTGCTTGGAAAGTCCAAAATTTGTCTAGTAGTTTTCTTAATTTGTTCTTAAGTGGATAAAAATGCTGTGGTAGACCAATGAAAGCCCGTTTTCATTATATAATAAAATATAGAGAGCCAGGATTTATCACATCTAGCTGTTTTTTAATGTGGCATGCTACAAATGGGACCTCAAAGATCAGATTTTTCCTTAGTCGGATGTTGGTTATTCAATCAGAAGTTTTTTTACAGGATGCAAAAAATACTAAAATTTCTAGTGTGAAAGGTTAAGTAATGAATAATTACATGACAGTCCCTGTTTGGTTTTTCCTTCTCTTTTTTTTTTGCATGGGAACTCCTCCAAAGGTATCTTTTTCATCCTTTGCACAGTCCCTTAAGCAGGATTTGACCACTGTGGGTAGTGATTTAGTAATGATAGAAGCATTTTGTATTTAGAATGTTTTGCGTATATTACGTATCCAGCCATGACATCGTACTGGTCACAAAAAATGTAAAATACCAAATTTGAAAGATTATTTTATGAAATAGTAATAATTGGCTCTGTTTCTATCATGAAAACTCCTAGCTTTCTCCCCTGTTATGTTCCAGGCTTCCAGCTATTGCCAGTAAACTACCACCATATAGAATGGAACCTTTGGTTTTTCCTTTTATAAGACTAAATTGTTGCTGCTTGGATATATATGCTACTCTTTTTATGGAACTTATGATGCCAAGCAAAGAATAGCTTGGTGCCTGCTAGGAATAGATCTTCAAAGTAGACATGCATTTGAGGAGGTAATTGAATTTGGAGACTGTAATTCCAAACTTTTATCTTACCCACATGTTTGGTTTCTTTCAGTATCACACTGGTTATAATACTTTGTGGACGTACAAACTCTCTTTTAAGACCTGACAATCTTTCATTTTGATTAAATTGTTTTTACAGGTGTAATTAATCATGGATATTCCAATTCCAGATTTGGAACTTAATCCACAAAAGTTTGAGGAAGTGAAAGAGGGAGGTCCCTTGTTCCATTGTGATCTCTTTGATCTGGAAGTAGTTCACAAGATTGCACAACTGTTCCTTCCCGGATTGGCCACAGCTTGTGTTGACAACATAGCTGGTGATCTTTTCAAAAGCCCATCCTCAATAGCTGTGGAAATGAGAAAGGAAATGATTGAGTATCTTACTCAGAGAAGTGAAATGTTTATTGCAGAGTCTGTAGTCCTAGAGGGTGGTCCAGATGCAGAAATGTCTGACCATCCAATGGATATTATTTCTGACTTTATTGATGATTTTGCAAGTTCGAAGAGGAACTTGTTTAGCAGGGTTTCAGGATGGCTTTTGAGTGAAAGGAGAGAAGACAAAATAGATGACTTGGTACAAGAGATGGAAATAAACAGTTTTTGGTTGATGGATAGGAAGGAAGCCATTGCAGAGGCTTTGCTGAAGAAAGTTGACTTCAATGTTACATTTCACTGCCAAAAGAAATTCAACTCCAAGGAAGAACTTGCAGAACACAGCAGCCAGTGCACTTTTAGGTCTATAAATTGCACGAATGAGGGCTGTCGTGCTACCTTTTGTGCAATTCATATGGAAGAGCACGACTCGGTTTGTCCCTTTAAGATAATTCCATGTGAACAAAAGTGCCCAGATAGCATCATGAGGCGGGAAATGGATCGGCACTGCATTACTGTTTGCCCAATGAGGCTCATGAACTGCCCTTTCTTCCCAGTGGGATGCCGATCCACCGTCCCTTATTGTTTGCTCAAACAACATCATTTGGAGTGTCTCCATTCTCACTTGCTTTACATTCTACAACTAATTCACAAGGAAGCATCCGTGGAGGATCTGAGCCAAAGGGTGGAGCAACTGGAAAAAGTAAGCTTTTATTATTTGCTTTTTCAATGAATATGGTGCCTAGGTGTGCATAGAAACTTGCAAGATAGAAGACTGATAACACCATTGAATAATGGAAGTCAGTAGCATACACGTAATATGGAGCCTGTACATTATTTTAGTTCATGCCTGCAAGTTGAGTTTAAGTTCAAGCCATTTCATATCAATAGCCTGTTGCATAAAGAATCCCCGTCCATTATCATTCAAAGAAAACCATACATTATTTTAAACCAGGTTGTCAGTAGATTAACCTAGATGAAAGTAACTGCATCTACAGAAAATCTGTGGTGGTGTGAAGGTCTTGATTATAGGGAGTGTGGTATATATTCATTGTGGTTATTATAAAGTGTTATAGTGAAAATTTGAGCAATTATATTCATTCTGGACTTGGACCCTGCCAGTTCAGCCTAATAATAGGTTTAAATGGCTGTGTTTTTACATTGTTAAAGTTTAAGTGGATGAAAAAGAATGGTTTTAAGTTGGATAGCATCAACCTCCATTTGATAATAACATAGTTAGCATTATATAATGAGGAAAAGTGGGTTACAGCATATCCTTACTGGCTTGTCTACTTGCACTGTGTTCTGACACTTTGAGTTTCTCGTGATCTGTTGCTGGATCACTGGTTGTTTCTCTCTCTTGGCCACTTAGTGTGGGTTCTGTTTGCACAAGTGGATCCAAAACTTGTCAAGAAAAAATGTATATTTGCATTTCAATATTTATAATTATTTGTAAATGATGCTCTCTTGTTTAGATTAGTAATTTATATTAAAAGAATTTATCACATTCTGTGACAGTCGTCATCTGCCAATCAGCTATCAGAAGCTCAGGATGTGAGATCTTTAATCTCTGCTGTCAAGAATTTAGAAGAAAAACTTGGGCCTCTGGAAGTTGACACTGTTAGTGAGGTTAGTGAGGGGTGCATACAGACAAAAAATCCACAAACAGATTTATCAGATGAAGCAAACAACCATCTTAAGACCTCTCAAGAACATAATCACAGTCAACCAGAGGTCTGAAACATCCATAGTTTTCACCTCCAGACTGACCCCAGATATGTATTTTTTTTTTTTGGGTAATATTTTTCCATTGTGTCTTGACAAACATTACAAGTGCATTTCTCAGATGGGTTTACTTTTTTTAGTTTTATATGACATCAGATATATTCAGCTTTTAGATGTTCTAGTTTCCTTTTTATGTGGCTGCACAGCAGCTTCTTTGACTATTATCTTATGCTTGATATTAACTTGATACCAACATGGTTATTAAAATCCTACAATATGTTATTTGAAACCTATTTTTTGAGTTAAATCATAACTCATATGGTTTTTAATCCCAGGTCTGAATCCCTTGAGAGAGATCCTACATTTTCATTTAATGTGTACACACACACACACACACAGACACCAACACACACGGAGGAAGTTTCTTATTAAAGATAACGTTAATGTATCGCAGGTCTAAACATGGATTATCTTTTAAAGACGGGTAAAACTGTTACATGAATTTGGATATTGAAATTACAAGGTACATTATACAACATAATAAAGTGGAAGGATAACGCATGTCTATGTTAAAATGTCTCCCAAATATTTGGTATCTAATGGAGAGCTTTTGATGTTTTAGCAGACTGATAAGTTGGTAAAGTCTGATTTGTCTGATTTATCACACAAATTCTCAGAGACCTAGACACAAAATATGTCCTTAGCTTAAACCTTCCAATCATTTACAAGAAACCCAAAAAAAGAACAAGAGAATAATGCAATAGGGAAAAGAGCAAGAGAACAATATTCAAAACTGGTGAATGTGTTCATTACATTTATAATTTGTATAACTTCCCATGCACCCCCATAAACAAACACAAGCATGTACTCACTCATGAAAAAACGCAAAAACTAGAAGGCATAGATATGTAGGAAACCAGAGACCCTTAGCATGAATTTATTGTATGTAGCTTGAGTAAAGATGTGTTTCGAATTGTGTAGGAATTTGATATTTGTTGACATTGATTTTCTTTTACTTCTTATAGTGAACCCGTAAAAATAGGTATTAACAATAAAGGCCCAGACTAAAGTAGTAGGTGACTCAATTCAAGATGACATTTATGAGTTCATACACTACCTGGAGAAAACTTGAACAGACAATCAGGCAAAATCGATTGAAATAATGGTTTCTTTCTATTTTGTTCTAAGTAAAATGTATGGGTGAAATCAATGGTTGTTGATAATGAGCTACTGGCAAAGGAGGATGACAATGAATTCTCATTCCATGTAAGCCTGCAACATCACTGTCAGGATGGGAAAAGGAGGGGTGGGTTTTTGTTCAGGTTACATTTTTTTGAGCTTTGAGAGGTGTGGGTTGTGGTGGCAGTTGTTTTGCTGGTTGGATTGGGGTGGCATTAGAGTCCAAAAGGAGAGGAAAGGGAACAAGTCTAAGCAAAGGGACGAGGAAAAACATAGCAGAAGAAGGGTTGGGGTGGCAACTGAGTCCAAAAAATGAGGCAAGGGAATAAGTCTACAACGAGGAACAAGGAAAAGTATAGCAGAAGAAGGGTTGGGGTGGCATTAGAGTCCAAAAAAGTGAGGTAAGGAAAAAATCTACAAGAAGAAACAAGGAAATTCATAGCATGGTTGATCTGCCCTGTTCACACTTTCATTGAACATATGCTTGTCTTTCTTATTTCCAATTTCTCTTTTGGTTTGTCACAGAATTAGGTATAAAAATTTTACTCTCATATAAGCTGAGACAGGAAAACTGATATCTACCACAACTACAAGATAAATGGCAGAAGCAATGGAGCTCTTGGAAGGTTTAAAATTTTCACTGTCCAAAGTATTCATGTATATTTATGTAGACGTTGACTCAAATGTGACTGTAAATATGATGAAGAAAAGGGCAATCAAAGGAATTATGGAAGAAGCTGCATGGTGTGATTTATGGTATTCAGATTTGGCCTCTCAGTCCTTCAGAGAGACAAATCAAGCTGTTGATGCCACGTTTTTATTTTTTTGGTCTGAGATTATAGAATTCCTTTTAATTTGAACCTGTCAGAGAGAAATGCTTTACAATTGCCCGGTAGACTACGCAATTAATTTTGACGTCTTTGCGAGGTGCCTTGATCTTGACAAATGTTAAGAATTTCCAACTCTTTGTGAGGTGCTTTCTCTTGATGTGCTAGGAATGTGGGAATGCAGATTTAAGTCTGACGCAGTCAATTTACGATTGCCAGATAGACTACTCTGTTTCTGTGAGACTTACATTGGTTTATGATGGTCTTTATCGGAACTTTCAATGAATATCTTGGCCCCACCTTTCATTACCAAAAAAAAAAAAAAAAAAAAATCTTGGCCCCACCTTTCCCCATGAATGTTAATCTTTCATCATCCTTTGACCTAGTCTAGGACAGGAGGTTTTTTTTTTTTTTGGGTGGAAATCTAGGACAGGAGGTTGATGACAACTTGATAGCTCTAGGTCTAATATCCATCAACATCCTCTAGACCATCCTTTTTTTTTTGCCTTTTTTTCCTTTTGGGGCTTGGTAAGATGGTGAAATGCTAACTTGAAAACTCAGGTTCATGTCTTTGGAAAAATCACTTCATACAAAAATATCAAAAGAGTGCCACTTCACCCTTCATGGGGTCTTGCTATGAAGGACCTAAACCAAATTATGATCCTCCATTTTCCGTCTTCCTTACTAGTAGTCATAATCTACTCCACATGATTGTCCAATTACAAAGGTTATCAACTTTTACTAGGAAAAAACACACCAGAAACAGCCAAATCCTTTCAAGATTAGGAAAGATATGGGTCTAAATAGGCGGTTAAAGGTTGCTTCCAAGCTTAAGGTCAACTAAACACTTTAGTGGTTGCACTTGGTGCTGCTTAAGTAAGTGCTTGTTGCTTATTTTCCTAATAGTCAATATATTGCTTTAGCACTTGCTCCAAGTATATCCTGACTTTGACTCAATCCAATCTATCTCTTCTTTGATAATAGAAACTGTGGGGTTAAGGCAGTGGCTACATTATTGTCATAGAGAATGAACTTTGACCGTACTTTTCCCCGTACGAAAACTCAGTTCACGCGGTGCCACTCGAGTCTCGAGACATTACAAGGAAGCATTTATGCTTCAGATTTGTTAGATTCTAAGCGTAGCATAGACTTCAGGGATGAAGAAAAGTATACACTATACCTTATGTCTGTGTGAATATTTTATACATTTCAATGTGCTTTACAGTCGCGTCTGGAAGGCTAGAGGAGCAACTCCATTTCACTCTGGTATTTGGAATCAATAGCAACCTAAAATTATATTGAGCTAGTGGATTAAGGTCAACACAAAGCCAAACAGAATTGAATTTGGAACAAACCCATCAACATAATCACATTCAAGCGGAGAAAAATAAGCTTAAAAACAAACCCAAATTGTATCCAATCTTGGGTTGGTTTGAGTTCAAGGTACCATTTGTTATATGCCATATATAACTGTACAATGTAATATTAAACCCCACTAGTCGGCTGCATGTGCAATACTGTATGTATACAATTGACAAATTGTTATACGTAGTTTTTGGGATATGAAAGGGCTGAAAAATTAATTAACATGTATTGTATAGAAAGAAAAACAAAACAACTCACTCATCCCTAAACAGGTATATTATAATTGAGCATTATAAGGTTGTTTTGAGGAAAAAATTAATTCTCTTCTTGGCAGGTTTTTTAAGGGGATCAACTTCTTTTTTTGATTTGATTTTTTTTTATATAAAGTACATACATTATATTAAGAGAAAAATCTTGTTTTAATCTAATTCATCTTTATCTAGTGAGAGAGCATCTTATTAGAGAATGAATTAAAAGTTCAGAAATCTCAGGATTTCAATATTACTTTCAATATAAATAATACACTTTGGTTGGTATTATTATATTCTGATAATTTAAATCAATCCCATCATTTCTTCATGACATCACTTTAAATTACCTTCAGAATTTCACCATGCCACCCTCTAATTTTAGTTAAGACTGTAAACCAACCAAACACACACACAAAAAAAGAAAAGAAAGGAGTAAAATAGGGTCGATGCCACTTCCTCCTCAAGTCGTCATTCAAACAAAACCGAGTAGAATTTATTATAGGGTGACTCATGGGGTTGTGGTTTTTCACAATTTAAAGGGCTCATGGATCCACCGGCGACCTTCAAGGGGGCGAGTTTATTTGTTTATTTTAGGGTTTTGGTGGCACTGTATTCCCGAGCCGCCGACCGTCACCGATCTTCCACTGTAGCCATGTGGACGAATTGTGACATGATAAGTGGACTTGTACGGTTGGAAGTACCAGATGCGTTGTGCATGGGGATCTGTGGTGCCAGTTGGTGGTGAGATGGATTTTGTCGGATTTGGTAAAAGCCAGGTAGAGAGTTTGACTTCTCAATTTAAGAATTAAATAGCAAGATGCCTATTTATTTTCTTATATCCATTTTCAGTTGAGCTTTTGGGGGTACTTTGTACGGCCAACGACGGTGACGAAGGGATGGCACAAGCCAACAGCCTCACTTTCCGACAGCGCTTTTTAGTTGGTTGCTTTTGTTTTTTGTTAATTTACGCGTCTGTGTTATCAAATGCACTTTTGCCGTCCATGTTAGTTCGCAGGATAACAGGAGGTTCATAGTTCCCAAATTAATTAGTCACTTGAGGTATTATGAAACGAAGCATATTTGCAATGAGATTTAAAGGTATCTTACTTTCAAACAGTTTAGTGTCAGTCCACCTTTTGTTTTTGTACTTGGACAAAATTCAAGATTAAGGAAAAATGTTCTTATGCAAAGAGCAATCACCACTTAGTTTAAATTGATGGATTAGATGGGATCAGATAGTTTAAAAAGAAAAAAAAAAACTTCATAGTTTGAAGTTTGAGATGGGCCAACTCATTCAATTGCTTGCTTCATGGGGCACAACCCTAGCTTAATCAGTCACAATTGAGTATGTTGGTCTCCTGACGAATAAGCCTGGCTATTTGATACCAAATGCAAAGTGTTCCAAAACTCACAAAGTCATTGTTTTGGCAAAATAAGTCATCAAATTAAGTTGAGATTGAGTGTATCTCATGTGTGGAGGTAATGAATGACGATAGAGTGGTACAAGAGGAAACAGTCTCATGACTATGTCTTCTATTCCTTATTAGCTTGACGAATGAATCCCTCTTTAATGTAGAAATCATATAATTAAGCTTAGCTTCCTAGCATTAATCTTGAAAGCAACTTGTAGTTGAT
This sequence comes from Buxus sempervirens, assembly GCA_947561395.2. Taxonomy (NCBI): domain Eukaryota; kingdom Viridiplantae; phylum Streptophyta; class Magnoliopsida; order Buxales; family Buxaceae; genus Buxus; species Buxus sempervirens. Next base: position 1,117,561 of record OX387183.1, on the reverse strand, counting down.
TGCATTAAAAAAAGAACTGAGATTATCTACTTTTGAGCTTGTAAAAGGGGTTTGGTAACAGTTAATTTCTATATCAGCAAGCAACTACAATAAAAAAATTGAATTTTTTTTTCTTGATTTTCAATGAGGGGAGAGAAGGGATGGAGACAGCTACTTGCTAATGCAATATATACTAGGGGGTGCAACTTAGTTTGGGTAAAATCAAGAATTGACTAACCCAAAGCTAGGGCTAGGTTTCAAAGCCTACGGTCCGATTTTAGTTTTAAAATAAGTAAACAAAATAAATTTTGGTTCCGTTTCAAGTTAATCTTTTGATTAAACCAAATTAAATCGAACCTGACTTGTAAATATGCTTTACTAAACTAATGAAATTGTATATACATGTATGTTTGGTTTGATTTTTTGTTTAGAGTAATCGGTTCTCAATTAAGTTCGGTTTGGTTTTAGATTAATAATCATAAACCTTGATTTGATCTTAGGTTGATGTCAGCCTCAACCAAAAATAACCAAGTTGCACCCCTACATACATGGTAAACACTTAACAAATGAGTAGAACAATGGGTTACATGGGGTAAAAGTCTTGTTGGTGTTGCCGGGGACCAAGGTCTCAAAAATCTGGAAGGTCTGATTTGTTGAATTGTAGCCAATTCAAAACCATCTTCTTAACTAAGGACAAAGTGATTTCCCAAAAAAAAAAAAAAAAAAAGAAAGAGGAGAGAAGTAACACGTGGTTGGAAACTACCTAGCTGTTACGCTCTGTTTATCTCTTGCTTTGTTCTATATAAATATACGAAATAGTTAACGTTGTTTTTAGATTTTAAAAGCGTAAGCTAGTGAGAGGGAAGAGGGGCTAGCCACTCTGTAATTTCCAGGACCCAAAGAAACGAACCTCTCTTCCCCCATTTTATTCGGACTCTCCCTCATTGATACCCACCAGTCCCCATTTTCTGATTGGGGTTCTTCTTGCTGTCTTGCTCTGACTTCCATTGCCTCCCCACTCTTTCCGCAAGCCCATCTCATCTCTGACTCACACGGTCTCAGATTTGAGGTAAGATCTTTCAATCCCACGTTTCAAACGGTTTAATGCATTCTCCTCTGTTGTTCTTGTGTTATCTCTTTTCATCCTATCTTTTATTGAAGTTAAGACTAAAATGTGGATGGGTTCTTTGGATAAATGTTTGTTTGTTTTTTCTTTTTTTATTGAGGTGGATGTGGTCATATCTTCTCAATTTTTCTTCCTTTTTTTCCTCTTTGGGGATTGTTGAATGTAAGTTCGTTGAGCAGAAATGGTTTTGTGATTTGAAGTTCTTTCTGGATATATATTACCTTTGTTCCTGTTTATTTATTTTTAATATATATAAATGTTTTTCTCTTTTTCGTTGAACCAATTATTATGTTTGTTGAAATGGGTTTTGCAATGATGTACTGGCTTTGGTTTCCTTGAGGACATGTTGTCTCAAATATGGTTATATTCAAATGGAATGTGTAAATCAAAGCTATTTTTTTCTTTCCCTGCAACATTTTATCGAGCCTCTCTTATTTTTGAGTTCTGTTTAATCAGTTGCTTCCTGCATCCATGAAATATTCATGGATTCATGTTGAAAGATCTGCATTCATATTATTGACATTTAAGGCCTGTTGATAGATTAATTCTTTTGATTTTTATGTTCACTTCTTTGTTGCTGATTTGTTTTACCAGGGATTGGGCGCCTATAGATTTTGTAAAAGGAAATCTTAGCCATCTGCAGAGAGGATTTTGATAAGGTATCTCTTTTCAATCAAATGGGGATAACTTCTTCCTGTCCTTTTGCTGATTATGATGATTTGGATGATGGTTTCGAAGCTGTTATAGTGAGATCCATTAGTTTTGGAGATGAAGATGTTAGGACCGCACTGAGATCCATCAGTTTCAATGGGCGAGACTCAGAACCCACCATAATGAAATCATCTGGTTCTGGAAAGATGATAATAGAAGGATCTGTTAGCTTTAAGAGGAGACAAATGGAGGCCATGATCTCAATAAATCCTCCTTCCACAGATACAGAGAAGAATATGTCAATAGGATCAGTCAGCATTAAGGGCAGACAGATTGATAAAAAATTGCACAGATCGGACAGCTTCACTGAGCATATACCCCGATCACCAATTTCGGGTTCATGTAACCCCAAACACCATGCTGCATTGAAGTTACAGAAAGTCTACAAAAGTTTCAGAACCAGGAGACAGCTTGCAGATTGTGCAGTGCTTGTGGAGCAGAAGTGGTGAGTTTTTCATCTCTTTATGCAACTTTCTTCTTATATATGCCTTTCTCCATTGAAATTGTTAGTAGAATTTTCTCTTATTAATTGATTTTATAGGTGGAAGCTGCTGGACTTTGCTGAACTCAAACGAAGTTCTATATCATTCTTTGACATTGAGAAACCTGAGACTGCTGTTTCAAGATGGTCAAGAGCAAGAACAAGAGCTGCAAAGGTAAGCTTTTGACAAAATTGATGAGTGATTCTTTGTTAATTCTTGGTTCATGTCTAGACTGTAATTGCTTTCACTATGTTCTTGCAGGTTGGCAAAGGTTTGTCAAAAAATGAAAAGGCTCAGAAACTTGCTTTACAACATTGGCTTGAGGCGGTATGTCATTGATGTCAAAGAATAAAGCTAGTGGTCATTCTTTATCAGCCGTTATTGATATTGGTTCACTTTGCTTCCCATGAACAGATTGATCCACGGCACCGTTATGGACATAATCTTCACTTCTACTATGTTAAATGGCTACATTGCGAGAGTAAACAGCCATTCTTCTATTGGTATGTTAGAAAATATTTTATCATTTTTGTCAATACCATGAATTCTTACCACAGATTTGGAGTTTGAATTCATAAAAATAATTGTGGACTTTTAAAATATGCAGGCTGGACATAGGAGAAGGGAAAGAGGTCAATCTTGTTGACAGATGTCCTAGGTCAAAGCTTCAACAACAATGCATCAAGTATCTCGGTCCGGTGAGCTTCATCTAGCTTAATGAGAGCTGTTTTGTTTCAATGGAGACTTGAGAATGTATACTGAAATATAGTTTTTGTTACTGCTTTGTTTCAATGGAAACCTAAGAGTATATACTGAAATATGGTTTTTGTTCTTCTCACAGACAGAAAGGAAGGCTTATGAAGTTCTAGTTGAGAATGGAAAGTTCCTCTACAAGCACTCTGGACAGCTGCTTGATACAACTGGAGGGCCAAAAGATTCTAAGTGGATTTTTGTACTCAGCACATCTAAGACCCTCTATGTTGGGCAGAAGCACAAAGGAACATTTCAACATTCAAGCTTCTTGGCTGGAGGAGCCACCTCTGCAGCCGGCCGATTAGTTGTGGATGATGGTATCCTGAAGGTATAAAACAGAAAACAAACTTTGATTTTCTTCACTATAATTTGAAATTTATGTCCTCTAAACTTCATAAGACTGTTTAACAATGATTTTTCTGTTAATCTTCCACAGGCAGTCTGGCCTCACAGTGGGCATTATCGCCCAACAGAAGAGAATTTTCAGGAATTTGTGTCATTCCTTACGGAACATGACGTAGACCTCACTGATGTCAAGGTAAACAAAGCTCTTTCTTCTTATCTCCCTATGAGAGAAAAGTGAAGTAAGATCACATGACACATACTGAGCAAGTCCTATCTTATGTTCTATTCAGAAAAATCCGACAGATGAGGAAGAGGAATTGATAAGCAGCAAAGGGTCCACTTTCTGCTTTAGAAGCAACTCATCGCCACATGATTTGGTTCAAGAGGTAGCGAAGGCAGAACATACTGACACCAAAGGCTTGGTCCAAGATAAATTTTGCACAAGAACGCAACATATTGGCAGTACACAAGATCCACTCGAGCTGAGGCCGTCATTTTCAATTGGAAAATTGACTAAACTTGAAGTAGCTAAAAGGGATGACTTGTTTGAAAGATTAGAGAGTGAATGTCCACCTGCTGAACCAAGGTCCAGCAGGTTCCCTGAAGAATCTAAATTGGATGGTTATGAAACAGCAGAAGAATCATTTGTAGATGAGCAAGATTACATGGTACCTAAGCGAAATTTGTTTGATGAAGATCAAGAAGAAAATGAGGAGGAAATTGTTCCTAAAGAATCAATTCTTCGTAGGATCAACTCACATAAAGGAATGAAGTCATATCAGTTGGGGAAGCAGTTGTCTTTCAAATGGACCACAGGAGTCGGGCCCCGAATCGGCTGCGTAAGGGATTACCCCTCTGAGCTTCAATTCCGTGCTTTAGAGCAAGTAAACTTATCTCCAAGAAGTGCTGGGCTTTTGAGGGCTCACTTCTCTCCTCGGAATACAACCTGCCTGAGCCCGAAAGTGTCAACACCAACCATTTTGTCTAGAGAACCAACATCTGCCAAAAGTTCTCCTGCCTCAGGGAACGTAAAATTGTCTCAAAGAAGTGCTGGCCCCTCTAGAACTTACTCCATTCCTTTGGATTCACAAGGCATGAGAAAAAAGCCAATTACACTGACTACACTGTGAAGAGAAACAACAGCAGCAACCATCACAGTCACATAGAAGGTTTAATCACTAATTGATTTATTCACTTTTTGAGTAGCAAGAATGATATAGGAATTCTTTAGCATTCTTCCATACACTTTTGTAGATCCCATACTGAAATATGGGATGAAATTAATAGACTTTTTTTTTCTTTCTTTTGGGGCATTTGGGATTTTTTTTGTGTGGGGTTGGGTTGGGGTTTTCAATGTCCCTTTAAATATTGTAGTTGCTCAATTTATTTTCTTTTAAGTAAATCTTCAAACTGTAAAGCTGGCAGGACACTATCATTGAAGTGAAATACCACCCATGGAGTCTAGCAGTGGACGTATGTGTTTAGAAATGCATCCTTTTACAGTTCTACTAAAAACCTTGAAAACATTTAAGTAAATCTTGTGTCAAATTAGAAAAGCAAGGATGGGGGACTGATTGCTACCTTTTTAAGGTATAAATGGTTCAGGACCCAAAACTGAGGAAGCACCATTCCTGCCTGCTCTGCATACCAGCATCAAGCAGGGAAATGGGAGTCTGCAGAACTCAAAACATCATTCAAGTGCTCTTCATACAATCAAATGATCTAATGATTTTATTCGCATGCCTGCTCATGCCCGCTGCACCCCCATCCTGAAGCTCCACACCAAACACCCACAACCATTACTGTTTGTTATATCTTCAGTGGGATAAATGAATGGTATGGATCAGTGGGGATAAAACCATTCAACCAAAGCAAATTGTGTGCAGGGGCATTATTGCCACAATGCAAGGCATGCGGTTCTTGTGCCTGAGAAGTCCTTTGATGAGGATAAATTCAAACAGTAACATAAAGTGAGTTCAGTAAAATTGAATTTAATTTGTCTTAACCGGAACTATTACCTGTGGTGTGCTCAGAAGTTTGTGTGAGAAGCAAGTCCAGTGACCAAGTGAGAGCCAAGAGGAAGTCCATTTTCCATTCTTGCTGCCAGAGGTAAGAGTTTAAACAAGTATTGTTACCGGGGTTAGATAAATATTATAGTTTCTGACTTCTTTGATGATCAGCCAGTCGGCAAACAAGGACAAGAATAAACCCATTTAAATTTTCTAGGGATTGATGGATTCCTTGCAAAAAGAACAGAAAAGAAAATTTTCATATGAATTCCATTTCTGGGAACACATTGAAAACATATTTTAAACAGATAAAGGAGTTCAAAATAAACATTTTGGAATTTGTATACTTTCGGTGTAAGGTTGTATTTTTAGCGTATATTTATTATTATTATTTTTTCTCGGCGGAAGAATGGTGTAAGATAGTCAGAACTTGCATATATTTTTATCTAAAGATTATCTGGATAATTTAGTTGGCTTCTACCTCTTCTTCCTCTAATAGAATTCAAGAAACACAATGGAAGTTTCAAATATGCAAAATAATGGCGCAGAACAAAAGGTGCACTGCAGGGCTTTGAAATGCTGGTAGCTTGATTATTAAAAATTTATGTGAGGTGCCAGGAATGTGGCTGTGGGTTGCGTTTGCCTATGCAACAGCTTAGTTTACTCCCTTCACCATTGTCCTTTTAATGTCTTTGAAAACTTCTGTTTCTTCAAGAACATAGGCTGGGAATTTTTTGAATTCAAACAACAGAAACTCAACTAAGATTACAGAAGAAAGGTATAGCCGTGTAGGCATCAAAATTGTGCAAAACCCAAAATATGCTTGCAAATGGGCTTGTAAACTTAAGCCTGTTATGAGCTCATATCACATATTTTAATTTAAAATTTGTTCATATAACTCTTAAAGGGTACATTTGTTAATTCCCTATAATTTTAGCTCTATAAATAGGGGTCTTGGTTACATGGGAGAGGAAAAAAAAATTAAAGGAGAAATCAAAAGGTAGAAGCCGAAGCAAATACAAATCATAGAGTGAAGAACACTTACAACTACTTGTCAATCTGACATTCGTCGGTGTCATCTGACATTCGTTTACATCAAACCACTTGTCAATCAATTCAAGAATGCCGCCACTTGACATTTGATTACATCAAACCACTCGTCAATCAAAGGACGTTCACGTGATTGAGCACCAAAGAGAGTAAAATCCCTATTTTGATCAAATTTTTATTATTCTTATAATTTGTAATCAACATGTTTTGAAGTGAAATACATGAAATTTGTATGTACAAAAAGATCTCATTTGACATGTTAATTAGTATATTGGTATTTTTTGAAGGATTCAAATCATCTGCGTTGAGCCTGTAAATTGGTTCAACCGTAATCAATTATTGCTTATGCAAACAACACACCCTTCTCCTTTCTCTCTCCTGTATCGGAAAACGAAAAAATAAAAATCACTTTTCAGGGAGTGTTGTCTCTTTCAGTTATCTACTCAAGGATGATAGTTTGAAAGGCCCCTTTTTTGTGCCACATGGCAAATGTATTTGAGTCCCACGTGAGGTTTTTGCCAAATCATCTGCCACCAGTGAGGTCTGCATCTTAGTTTCTAATGACCCTGCTGCCACCAGTGACGTTTTGAAGAGCATACAACTCGTCCAATGGCCGCTGTCATAGTCCCAACCATCCCTCACACGCCACAAATACCTGAAACATTCCCAGCTCGTGTCTCAAACTCAAAGCCCTCTCGACGCCAACGCATCTCTGTTGTTCGGGCGGCAACACCTCCCCTCGGCCGTAGAACTCTTCGGAAGTCTGAACATTCGCTGTCAACGAGAAATGACTGGTCATTCGAACAAAGAATGCAAGAAGCACTTAACGTCATGGAGCTCATGGAAGCTCAAGGCTTGGAGCCTGACCCCAGCTTGTTCTGCATTCTCCTCAAAAGCTGTGCCAGTGAAGCGAATCTGGAGTTCGGTAAAACGATTCACAGCAAAATCGTTGGATCCCATTTGGAAGCCGATGTTTTCGTTGCGAATAATCTTATTAATATGTATGCAAAATGTGGGTGCTTCGAGACTGCACGACAGTTGTTTGAGAAAATGTCTCTCAGAAACGCCGTCTCGTGGACTGCTATAATTGCAATGTATAGTCAATCGGGTTTTCATGACGAAGCGCTTCGACTGTATAAGCTGATGAAATTGGATCGAAGAGTAGAGCCTAACGCATTTACTTACACAATAGCTCTGAATTCTTGCGCTAAGGTTCGGAACTTAGAATTGGGTATTGACATTCATGAGGATATTGCGAGGAATGGTTGTGAAACTGATGATTTTATCATGACCGCACTGATTGATATGTATGTCAACTGTGGAAGAATTCACGATGCGCGTCGAGTATTTGATAAGATGGATGAACCGACTGTTGCTGTTTGTACTGCAATGTTAAATGGTTACAGTTCAAATAAACAAGCAGAGGAGGCAATGGCTCTGATTCGGAGAATTTTGTTGTCGGCTTTAGATATCAATATGGTTGATGAGTTGGGTTTTACTTCTATTTTTCGGTCTTGTGTTATGACAAAGTCCCTCAGACAAGGACAAGAAATCCATGCTCACATGGTTAAATTTGGGCATAAACCTGGAGTACAGGCTATAAATGCTCTTGTAATATTTTACGAAGAATGTGACAAGATGATGTTTGCTCATCACCTCTTTAAGCAGTTGCAAGTGAAGGATTTGAAATTATGGCAGAGAATGATATTGGGTTTCGTGAGGAATGGTATGAACAAAGAAGCTCAAGCACTTTATTTTGAAATGGTGCGTGAGGGTGTTGAATTGAACTCAAATGTTCTTTCTTCAGCTCTAAATGCTTGTGTTGGTGTATTGGGTTTGAAGGAGGGGAAGGAGATTCATGGTCGTGTCATTAAAACTAGGTATGCGCTAGCTGAAGATGCTGTGGTGGCTAGCCTTGAAAAGCTATATGGTGAATGTGGACAGCATGAAGATATTCTCAAGTTGATGAAATTGTGTAGAAATCTAGAACAACTAAACTGAAAATGTTATGACAGAGATGATCCACTAGTCATTTCTGATGGGGTGAGCTGCTTTTGTCGAGGTAATCAAATGAGATCAACTGAGAGCATGTGCTTGTCTCTTAACCATAAAATTTGCAAGGAAGTTCTGCTATAATGCCAGCTTGCTATTACACTAGTAAGTAAGCAGTTGAAGAATTTTCATGTACTTGGCTAAAATTCCCCCCTTCATGTATTCTGTTTCAGCTTCGGGCTGATGCCCAGAATGTACCTTTTTTGAGATTCTAATGAAGGTAACCACCAAAAAAAAAAAGAGTTGTCTTGTATGCTGCACGTGTTAAGGAATATATTAAATATATAAAGTTCACTCCCAACTATCAGCTTGAGTTTTTAGTACGAACATTATTCTATATGGTATCAGAGCTTTCGGCAAACGCCTGGTCCTAGGTTCAAACCTCCACTCCACCTGTTGAGAAAAAAAAAATTCCACGTGTAGGGCCTCCCTAAAAAAATGGGTTCGACTTACTTCAAAAAATGCTCTCAAAACACTTTAAAATTTTTTTTCTTATAAAATAGATAAAGAAGGCTTTTAATGGTATTTTTTGAATAACTCTTTCGTGAATAATGGCACTTATTCTCGATTATTTTTTAAAAAAATTTGCAAAAGCTATAATTATTTTAATATGAATTTTATAATTTATGTATATCTAGAGAAATTAATTTGATTAAAATGTTAACAATTGAAAAAACATGCATGTTATTATAGTTTTTTGAATTGCAATTTCAGATTTAAAAGAATTTGATCTCCTTATATGCAAACTAATATAGATATCATTTTAAACAATGAAATACAAAACTTATCATTATAGTTTATAGTCATGAATACATCGATCCAAACTTTTGGAGAAGAATTACATTTAATATTTGTTACGGTAAAATTGAGAATGAGTGACATTTTATTTATGTCTCACTACGTTATAATTACCAAGTTTTATAGTCATTTAATTTGTAAATGGCTATAAAACATATTGTTTTAAAAAAATTATCTCAATTAATGTTTTATGCATGTCTTATAGTCATTTAATTTGTAACTATTGTGACATTACATTTTTCAAATATAATTAGTCATTTTTTCAATTAAATATAATTATATTTATAATACAAGTAAATTAATACATTAAAATCTTGCTAACTATAAAATAGTAATACTTAAATAAGGAACATTCTAAATTTTTAAATAAGGAAAATTATACTTAACATTTAGTTAAAACATATAATTCATAATTCATTTAAGTCATGACTATATGTATAATTTTTTAAATAATGTACATTATGCATAATATAGAATTATAATTCATTTACTTTTTAAAAAATTGTACTTTTTAAATGCATTTATATTTTGCAATTATCTTTTAGTGTTATTTTTGGAATAAATCTTTTGTGAATAATGACACTTATTTTTAATTATTTAAAAAAAAAGTGAAATAGAACGGAATTTGTTTTAAAAGAGAACACTAAAAACAAATTTTTGGGAAATTTGAATGAGTTGCATTTCATAGTTCAGAGATGTTTCTACCTAAAATTTCATTTAAAAGGCTTATAAACCTTATATTGGGCGTATTTGGAAGAAATGTTTTGTGAGCATTAATATAACCTTCAGTCTCAATATATTTTTTTAAAATCATTATTTTATAATTATATATATCAAGAACTATGTGACCAATCTGAGTTATGTTTTAAAAAGCATCACCTTTTTTTTTTTGATATGAAACCAGGTTAATTGATTTCATTAATGTAAAACATAGATACATCCATCTCAATTACAACCCAACTAAATTGAAAAACATCCAAAAAGTTACCAAAATTAACTTTCAGCACCACCTAAAACTAATTTTCAGCATCACCTAAAACTAATTTTCAGCACTTAAAATTACAAGAATAACCAACGGAGCATTAAATGCAATAGAGTATGCCCGCTTTTTTTTTTGTTGTTGGAAGAAATTGGTTTTAAGTTTAAGTTTTTTAAATAAAGTCACAAAATTTTGGTAATTAAAAATTAGTAGTGCTTTTTACAAATAATTGAGAATGATTATCATTTTACTGTTTATATAAAACTTCTTCAAAAAAAGCCCTCAAAACACTTCTTAATCTGGTTAAAACTTGATAACAAACAAATTATTTTAAAATTATGTTAAGAGCCTTTGTTTTTTGAAAAATTATTTTAAACATTAGAACAACACTGATTGACAATTATTTTAAAAAATATCACTTATTTCAAATTATCAATTATTTGATTACTAAATCAGAATTATAATTAAAAAGTATAAATCAAAACCAAAATTCCTTTTATGTTGTAATCGGTTAAGCCGTTAGTACGTGAAATAGGTAAGAGCTAGCGAGTCATATACGAATTCGCTTCCTATGGATCCCTAATCTGGACCCCTTACGTGAACCCCTCTTCGGATCCCTCCACGTGTCCTATATGACAAAAGTGAGTGAGGAAACTATAGACAAAATTGGTGATGGAAAAAAGTGAGTGAGGAAGCAACAAACAAAATTGGTTGTTTGTACAGGACACGTGGAAGGATCCGAAGAGGGGTTCACGTAAGGGGTCCAGATTAGGGATCCACAGGAAGCGAACTGGTCATATACGTGGTTAGGCAGTTACTAAATAACAAGACTTTGATAGTAATGCATTCAGCTTGTTGAAAATGGACTAAAGACAAATCGATAGAGCTGGCAAAAATGGAACCGACCCGACGGGTCAACCCGACTAACCCGATTATAAACGGGTTGGGTTGACCCGTTTATTAATTGGGTCGGGTGCGGGTTGGGGTTTTCCCAACCCGCCTGAAATCGGGTCAAACCCGATTATGACCCACCAACCTGATTATGACCTGATTAAAAAAAAAGTGCAAAAAATTGCATGCATCAACCCGATTATGACCCGAACCCGACCCGATTATGACCCGATTACCCCATAATCCAATTTTAATAATATTTTTGAGAAAATAAAAAATAATAAAAATATATAATTGGGTTGGCGGGTTGAACCCGTTTAATGGCGGGTTGGGTTCGGTTTGGGGTTTCCCCAATCCGCCAGTAATCGGGTCAACCCGAACCCAACCCGTCCAGCATCGACCCGACCCGACCCGTTGCCAGCTCTACAAATCGATATGGTCTCAGACTTTGCTTTCCAAGAAGCTTCCTTTCTTAAGGCTTCTAAAGTACAATGTCGATCAACGTGAGGCAACTGAAATTAAGTGGCACTAAAAAAATGTACAGCAGGGTACTCTTGAGAGACCCTAACGATGACAAACTAGCAGACTATGTAAATAGGTAAATAAGAACAAAACAGAATAAAGTGCTTTTGTAAATGATATAAAGCTTGACCGAGTGCAGCAGGATGTACTCTAAGAATAAGGTAGGACACCAAAGAGAACAAAATTTGAATAACCAGCTAACATGCAATAACAGTTATGTCATACTCCTTTTGCAATGTTAGGTGTCGGAATAAATTTCATTTTTGTTAACTGTGATATAGTGCAACCCAAATGTTGACTGCTCAACTTGGATGGATTTTCAGGAGCCCAGATTTTACTCTCGCAGAGAAGACATGAAACCTTCTTTTTACAAGAAGAACACCACTCACCAGAGTAAGAGATAGGCAAACCGCTCTGCCACCGTATTTGAGGAAAAATATACAAATGATGATGATAATGACACTAATAATGAAACAACAAGAACAATATAACTTAAAAGGGAGACTAGATGACTAAATAACAAGACTTTGATAGTAATGCATTCAGCATGTTGAAAATGGACTAAAGACAAATCGATATGGTCTCAGACTTTGCTTTCCAAGAAGCTTCCTTTCTTAAGGCTTCTAAAGTACACTGTCAACATGAGGCAACTGAAATTAGGTGGCACTAAAAAAATGTACAGCAGGGTACTCTTGAGAGACCCTAACGATGACAAACTAGCAGACTATGTAAATAGGTAAATAAGAACAAAACAGAATAAAGTGCTTTTGTAAATGATATATAAAGCTTGACTGAGTGCAGCAGGATGTGCCTTAAGAATAAGGTAGGACACCAAAGAGACCTTGGGGCCCAATACCACTTAGCCAGTATGTAGGCCTTCATCATCTGTCATTTAATTCATGTGCCAGGGGATAAGTTTACATTGAGATATGGTTGTTATGTGGTGTTCGAGTGGACATAGGAACTTACCCATTTAACCAGTATTTACGATAAAATATGCCGCTGGGAGATTAGAATTGGCCAAAAAAGGAAAAATAATAATACTATCACACAAACATACACAAAAGAAACCTTACCCAGCCCACCAACTTGATATACTCACCACAACTTTATATATATTTGTGTGTGTTTGCGCATGTATGTGGTGTGTAAGTGCATGAGAGAGAGAGACACACACAACTAGTTTTAGAGCATTTAGACACATGCAGGCATAAACACGAAGTCATCAGCTTAAAAATAATTAAAAGCTTCTTATTCTTCCTTGTAAACCCACACCCGCCCGACCAAAAAATAAAAAATACCTTTGCTAACAAGAAAGATGTTATTGATTAAAGTTGATGCAAGTTCAAGTCTGTCATTGATTAAAGTTGCACATGATTAGCGGATGCTGCAAGTCCAAGTCTGTCATTGATGTTATTAGCTACTTTTGGATCAAAGATCCGAAGAAGGGAAAAGGACCTCAAAAGTACCTTTGCTAACAAGCAAGATGGAAATTAACCAGGTGAAGGATGAAAGTCAATTAATGGGCATGTCTCCACTCTGATATCTGTATTGCTCCCACATGATACCAAAGAACAGTAAGAGATGCCCAATGATGAATAGAGGGGTAGATGCAAATTAAGACCATGATCGATGGAAGATTAATGAATGCATTCTCCTCTACGGCAGAAGTGAGATCTGCATTGGAAGGTATTGGAATTTGCAAGGCAGACAAAAGAGGCAAGTCTAGTGAGCTAAATCGCCTAAATATAAGTGACTTAGCTACCTTTGCTCGCTTGTCCATTTATCAAAATCGCTTATATGTAACGATTTAGGCAAACACTTACCCCTTTTTTATTTTAATTTTTTTGACTTATATCTTGGGGATTTAACTAAAGCATAATTTATACAAATAAGTACATCTAACATAATTGATACATGGGATGAACCATAAATTACATCTTGGGTTCAAACCTTCTCTTGGTGTTGCCCTTTAACTTAATTGATACATGGGGGCCTTGCAAATGGGTTCATTTATCTGGGGTTTACTCTCTTGAGGTGGGTCCAAAAGTCCTTACCTAGGATGTGTTCCTTGTTATTGAAAAAAAAAGGTACATCTAACATGTAAATTAGTGCATTCAAGGTTATGTCAAGATGCGTCTTATAATATTCTTTTTGAGGAAAAAAAAAATTAGTGCATCTTTTGCACAAAAAGGTGAATCTAACATATACATTGGTTTATCCAAAGTCGCTTATAATTGGATGATTTAATTGTAAACCTTCTTTAATGGCCTTTCTAATTAAGAAATTATAGTGCATTCTACACACAATAAGTGGGTCTAACATATAAATTATGAATTCAAACTTCTTAGCCCTAAGTTCCTGTTCTTTAAACCAATTTCTTTCAAATGAACCATCCAGATTTGCCAGACCAATCACATAAAAATAACTGTATTAAAACTGTTGTCTTCAGTTGTACCAGCAATAAAGCCTTCGGATGTCTCACACTCAGGGATGGGTTGGAACTATCCTGTGCAGCCCATGGTCCAGGGCCTTAAATTCTTTCACATGAAAAGCGCCGAAGCACAGACATCAGTGGCACTGTTCATTTTTCTGCTGGGTTATTAAGATCAAAGTTAGATTTCATGGTACTGGAAACATGAAGGGGACCACTCTCTGAAATGGCATCAGGGTTTGAGTAGAATCAGTACATCCCAAAGGGTGGTTTTGCAGTTGATTCGCTCTTTACAAAATGGCTTCAGTACAACGAAAATGGCGGGAAATTTCTGGTAAGGCACCTCACTTCGAGTGGGACCCCACCAAACCTGACATGTCTAATCGCTTTCCGCGCAATCCATCGATCCCCCCAAACTCGAGAAGGAGTGAGAGAGACGGTTTGGTTGGCGTTGCGGTCTTTTCTTCTTCGTCCTCTTCCCTTACCTTTTAATGGAATAAACTTAGAAAGCTGAGCTCTCCCTTTCTCTCTCTTCTCTTCTGCAACTCTCCAAAATCTTCATCTGAACCCTTCCCCGTTTGCCACCTGTCTACCCCTTCACGTGATTATTTAGAGATTCGCTCTTCTCTCTCTGGAGCTGGGCAATGGTGTTGCTGGGCAGAGGTTTCTCTCATGCTCATGGCGTCTCTGACACAAGGCGTGCTATTGAAGCTACTACAGCACGCAAGCGACGCGGACGTCAAGGTCACCGGAGAGCATCGTTCGGCGCTTTTGCAGGTCATCGAGATCGTACCGGCGCTTGCCGGAGGCGACGATCCATGGCAAAGCAGAGGGTTCTTCTTGAAGGTGTCTGATTCTTTGCATTCGGCTTATGTTTCCATCTCCGATGACGATGTTGATTTGATTTTCAGTGACAAGATTCAGCTCGGGCAGTTCCTTCACGTCTCTCGGCTTGATTCCGGATCGCCTCTGCCGGTGCTTCGAGGAGTGAAGCCCGTGCCCAAGAGGCGCCCCTGTGTGGGGAACCCTACGGAGTTGGTTTCGAGCGATTCGTTGCCATTAAGAGCGTGTGTTGATCTTTCGACGTTGAGAAGAGGTTCGGAGAAGGGGAAGAAGAAGTTAGATTCGAAGGCGAAGGTGAAGAAAATGGAGGTTGTTGATGTGAAGTCGAGACGAGCTTCATTGGAGAATGGTAGAGTGGAGGGAATGGATTTGAGGAGACTGAGTTTGGATTCAATGAGGAGAGGTTGGGATCAGAGCCCAGGTTTGAAGAATCGTTCGAAATCGAAAGAAACTTCGAGCTCTCCGGATTCTGCGTCTGTAAGTTTTCCTTTCACCTCCTTTTATGTTTTGCTCCCTCCCCTGTTTCGGCTTTGATGTAGGTGCTATTGGCTGCAATGTACTAGCTACTACAGCCGTTTTCTCCTCCCCTTTAAATGTCTTTTTTGCATTTATGCTCTGTTTTCATGCTTTGAATCTTTTCTTTATCTGTCATTCAGTGAATCTTTTCATCTCTCCTGCACCCTTTTTACATACGTTCTTTCATCTTTTCATATCCTTTTTTTTTCTTTATTTTATATATGGATATATTTGCTTGATTTGGTTTGTTTCTTAGATGAATAAAAGCTCTGGTTTTTTGTGATGCCTTGAAGCTTAAATGCCAATGTGAACTAGATCACTTTTGCTCTGTCATGAGTTCCTTCTATATGAATTTTCACTAACTTAATAGACCTTTTAGTTATATTTTGCAAGCTGATAGGTTTTCCATTGCATCATATGATTCTAGTATATCTTTGTTGAGTGAGAACATAAACTTCAAATAGCAAACTGAAGACCACAAAAGGGAATGCAGGATCAAGAACATAAACATCCATTGCATCCTATGATTCTAGAATCGATTATCTATTTATGCAAGCATTTATAGATTATGGGAGAAGTCTTAAAACAATAAAATTGAAAATGAATGGAGGAAGAGGCTAATCTTCCAAAAGATTACTCTCACAAAGTGCTTCCTGTGGATCCCTTATCTGGACCCCTTATATGGATCATCCTCAAGATTGTGCCATGTATCCCTTGAAGTACTTAAAATTACAATTACACCATTCAAGGGGCACATGGCACAATCCTATGCAGGATCCATATAAGGGGTGTAGATAAAGGATCTACAGGATTTCAATTGTTACTCTCAATGGTTTTCAGCAGCTTTGTTAGCATTACTGAGATTGGTTGGTTAGTAACATGCGCATGCACTCTAATGTGGTTAATTTCTTTTCTAAAATGTTTCCAGATATAATTATGATCTTTGCTTTGACTATTGTCCCACTCACAACAATTGACACTAGCACCTGGCTACCTGAAACCGAAGGCAGGGATAATCTACAGAAACTAGTTGCTAGGGAAAAGTTAAAACAATAAAACAGGGTAGTATGCCACCAATTTCTCATTTTTTTTTAAATTTGTAAGCCATGACTACGAGGATATGGCAAAAAATTCAAAATTTTCTGTTATGAGACAAATTTTTGCACCACCCACACCACTCCCAAAAAAATAAAAAATAATAATAATAAGTAAAAAATAAAAAATGCATTGAAAATTGTTCTGGTACTTGTATTGTTATTTATCACCCATTGAAAATATAAAGTACAATAAATGGTCTACTTTAGTTGGTATTGTACTGCTATTTATACTCCATTACGATTTTTCCCATGAAGTTGATGCAGAGTTCTTATGTCATCCTTACAGGTTCTTTCTGAAATGAAGGCATTATCGAGGACAAATTCGTCCATGAAAAATATATGTTTGAGTGATTCACCATTGAAAAATAAAGTACAATAAATGGTCTACTTTAGCTGGTATTGTACTGCTATTTATACTCCATTACGATTTTTCCCATAAAGTTGATGCAGAGTTCTTATGTCATCCTTACAGGTTCTTTCTGAAATGAAGGCATTATCTAGGACAAATTCGTCCATGAAAAATATATGTTTGAGTGATTCACCATTGAAAAGCAAGAACAATGTTTTGCAGCTGAAAATGACAAACAAGCCTCTGAAGAAAGATATCAAGTCACCTATTGAGATTTCTATTCCATCCCATCTTTCAAAGCTGCCTTTCAGTGTGAAATCTTGGTCTGAGCAGAATATTTTATGGGATTTTATCCCTTCCAGTATTCATGATCTTGGGAAGGTATGCAATCTAATCTGTGTTCATTTCATTTTCATGCATATCATGTCGGTATGGTGGTTTTCGGTGTAATTGATGCAATTTTTTTTTTTCATTTAATCATGATACGTCTAGGATGTTGTGCATCATAGAAATTGTTCATTTTTAGCTGCTGTGGATGCTTTAAATGAGGCCTCAGCTGCAGAAAGTGTTATACAATGCATGAGGTAGGATATCTTTGCTTTTTATTGTTTGCATTACTTTTATTTTTCTTTCCTTTTTCTCCTTGTCATTTTAGAATTTTCATCTCAACAAAGAAATGTGTGTTTCGATTGGGTAGGCCTGGATAAACTGTACTTGTTTAGGGAAATATGCTTGGCCATACGAGATGTTCCTAATATCATACTCAGGTGAATGAGAGGCATATCAACACCATCTCATATGTTGTGGTCCACAATAAATTGAGGTTACTGGTATGGTTTTTAGGATATCCAACATCTTTTTAGCTTACAGACTAGAAAACATACAGCTTTCTAGTGTGCAACAATACTTTGAGACATATTGTGAGGGATGATCCGTCTCCCCCCCCCCCCCCCCCCCCCCCCCCCCTTCCTTCTTGTTCTAGCTTGCAAGTCAAATGTTTGCATGTCTTATCCACATGGTAAATTGATATTTTCTCTATTTTCAGTGTGTTTGCTGAAATCTGCGAGTCTTCCCAGAAAGAATCTGCAGGATTCTTGGTGGGGCAATTTTTAAAACTCCATCAGAATATGCAGCGAGCAGCAACTACGATTGATTCCTTGCTCAAGTCTAGGCTCTCTGAATCAAAAACAAGCAGTTCATCACCGGAAGGTTGCCAAAATTTCACCAATAAAAACGCTGCTTTATGGGTTCAAGCTGCATTAGAGAGTGATCTCTCCAATTTTTCTCTGTTCAGGAAGAAAGATGAGAAGGAAACTATACACAGTGAACAACATCGCTATGTTATCTTGGAAAATACTAGTGAAGCAACAAAGATGATGCCCAAAAACCATTCAACTCAAAACAAACAAAGCCCCAAAAGTCAGGGCGGCTTTCCAGATTCAAGTGCCAGGGGGCCGCCATTTCTTCCAAAACAGAGAATTGCAGTGGCTAAGAGGACCAATGCTGAAAGAGGTGAGTTGTTGAAGGGAAGTAGACTGAAGGAGGCTGCTTCTTTAGCAAAAAGGCTCCTCCTAGTCTCTCGTGCCTGGTTCTTGAAGTACCTGGATGAGTCGTTGAGCGAGGGATTCGGATTGCGGAAAGCGGAAGAAGACACTGAGATTGCTAGTCTCCTTGGGCAGCTTAAAAGGGTGAATAAATGGTTGGAAGATGCAACTAGGGATGGAAGTGAGGTCAATGAGAGAATAGAAAGCTTGAGGAAGAAGCTGTATGAGTTTCTTCTCGAGCATGTAGATTCCATTGGCATTCCTGATAAACAGAGAAAGAGCTGATACAAAGTGAGCTTTGGGGGGTAGTCCCCTTCTGATCATGGATTCATAACAAGACATGATTACACTATTGACAAGAATCTGCCTGAGCATTTGGGTCTGTAGTTGCTGCACCCAGTATCTAACTGTTTCCTTTACCTGTCTCCTTAACTGTCACAAACACAACAAAGCAAAGTATTTATTCTATACAGGAAGCTCAAAGTCATTCGTTCTGTAACCTGGACGTAAATTGTGTAATTGTAATTAAAGGTTATGTTGTGTCAATGGAAGACAGATGAGATCTTATTTATATATTTTAAACCTGAAAATTTGGTGTCTTCTTAGTTCTTACGCAGTCTGTTTAATCTACATTATTGTCAAGGAGTCGGGGAATTCCTTGTTGGAAAAAGGAAGTAACGAAACAAGACAACCTCTGAAGATTCATGGCTGATAAACACAGGAGTAATTGCATCGATTATATAAAAAAGTAGCAAAACGCCCACCGTGGGGCTCGAACCCACGACCACAAGGTTAAGAGCCTTGCGCTCTACCAACTGAGCTAGACGGGCTGTAATTTGCGAGCATCCCTATTCTCTAAAATGACATCTTTACATTTTTTCTTTTTCCTTCTTTGCTGCACAACAGGATAACGCCTAATTCTATTTAACTGCATCATCACTTCGTCTAACTTACAAAACAAAAAAACTTCGGTCAACATAACTAGCGGGTGGCATCATGCAATGATTAAAAAGTTAGTTATAAATAATTGATTGGGAGATTGAATGGCTTAGAAATTACCTAAAATCATTTTATGGACACTTCTTGTTTCAAGGAGGGCAAGTAAGGGATGATAAGCTAGAGAAAATGTATGAGGTAAGGAATTACTTCCTCACGTATCCAAAACAAATAAGAGAGCAAAAGACACATACTAAGAGAGGTTCTCTTCCCAAGGGATGCTTCCCTTTATATTTAACTAGCAGGTTCCACGTACAAAACTGCACGTGAAAAGAGGGAATGGAGAGAGATGTGGGGAGGGAGAGAAGGAATGGAGAGAGGAGAAGTGGGGACAGATACAAACTAATTGTTTTTGAACAAAAATGGTGAGTTGAGACAGGTATAACCCTGTATTATTGAAACCAAACTATGTAAGGGATGGGCATTATTGGAAAGTTGTAAATTGTATTGGGCACGATTCCAAGGGGGCGCCTCACGTTATATATAGTATAGATATAGATAATAACAAAATTATATATTGCATAATTTCTTGATTTAAAATAGTTGTCTTGTTGTGCATAATTCGGTCATAGCAAGTTAGTGTCATTTTGCGAGTGAAGTGAAGAATGAAGGAAGCCTATTACGTGTAACTTCTAGAGGTTGAAAAAGAAAAGTTCACAGCATTCACGAGGGTGAATGAAATCTTCTGCACTTATAATAAAGTGCTTTCGTTCCTGCCGTTGGAGAATGATGCTGCTAAGTGAAGCATCCTATTGTTAGTTTTCCTCTTTGATCTTAAGTCCTCATCTTGTATCGGTCTTCAATGAGATTGAGACACATACCCTCCAATTAATTTAGTAATTTTTCAAAGGATGCGTGTGTCAATCTATTCAAGGAGAGGACAAAAGATTCAAATGGAATTGCTCCCATTTTTACACAGGCCCCATATAAAAAATTAAAAAAACACTGATAATGTGATGCTCCACCAGAGCTAGCAATTGTCTCTTCGGAGACATCCGATAAAATTGGAACGATATAGAGAAGATTAACACTAGAGTTAGTAATTTCTGAACCGACCCGCCAATCTACAGGAACCCAACCCAAATTAAATGGGTTGGGTTAGGGTTTAGGTTTTCCCAACCCGTCTAAAAAAGGGCCAACCCAAACCCAACCAGTCAACCCGTTGGGTACCATCCATCGATATACCAAATTCACCATTATAAAGTTGAATATGATTTACAGGCAAAATGCTGTACGGTTGCCTCCGCCAGTAGTTTCAAAGCATCCCCACCAAGGAGCTCCCCTACCCCACTCCAACCATCAGATCTAGAAATTATAAGTTTTCATTCACTGTTAAAGAGATAAATACAAATGCGAACACTTAAAGCCCATTTATAAATCATCCATAACATTCTCAGGATTCATTTTGGCTGGCACTTGATGACCATGAAGGCTCACCATATCAAGCCTGGGCTACAGTCAGTTATTAATTGCTGTTGGGCTTGTGCACTGTAGAAGGCTAGTTCACCCCTTGCCTTGGCGAGTTCTTCCTCATGCATGATAATTTGTTGCTGTAACTGAGAGATGATTCCAACACAACCATAAACGGGGTCTCGAATCCTTGACATAGCCTCGAAAGACATCGAATTCGCCGCGTCTGCGCGATAATGCACAGGAAGTTGCTGCCCAAAGAAATTAAGAACAAGGGAGATTAGTAGCTGAATTTAGTGTGATCGATCTGCAAACTCACTACATCAAATCTCTCAAATAAAAGATACTTTACTGCGGCAAACCTAGACCATCTAGATGCTAGAATCTTGGGTTAGAGAAAATAAAGAGAGAGAGGAAATGGCCTGAGTTCAGGAGTGCTTAATTAAACGTTTAAGGTTTCTTCCCTCAAGAGGATTTCGTTTGTCATCATAACGTGGAAGTCTGGTTTGTCAGAAGAGTAAAAGGAGAAATTAAGAGAAGTATTCTCAATACCAAATTTAAATGAATATTTACCTGTAACATCTTGGTAATGTTGCTGGCTCCGAAGATTTTATGAACAAAAGCAAATCTCTGTGGATTGGTAGAAGGGAAATAAGGAGCCAAAATGCAATCTTGAGGACATCTTCTTCTATGAGATTTGCAAGCTGCACAACGACTAGAAGTGGACATGATAAGATTCTGCTGAATAAAAAGGCAAATCTAGGGAAGAGATTTTCTGTGAATCTTTTAGAAATCAAATCTAAATATGAGATTTTGTTTGAGATTTTTCTTTAATCATCTGACTTAAGGCTTTGAGAGGAGGGTGGAGGTCTAATGTTAGAAATCTAACAACGGCTAGAAATTCAAACGTTGGTGGAGGAAAGGTAGGTCTCTTGTGTTTCCTCGATTAGAGATGACCAACGGTAGCACTTAGAGGGAGCTGAGAATGTTACCAAATGAGTTTAGTTCCTTCTATCCCCAACACCTTTTCCTACTAGACAAGCGATGGAAAACTCTCATCTGTGCTTTCTTCACACACACGAGAATTTAGTTTCAGTTTCCATGTGCAAGTTGAACCATTTTGATACTTTTTGTACATAGAATGCCATCTACCTCAGTAGAATAGGATGCATCTGTTAAAAACCAAATTCTCCATAGAAAGTTTTTAAGTTATAAATTATCTTGGAGAAACATGTAAGATAGGCCAATAGAGCCATCAACCTGCCTAGAATAGGATAACAATGGTTTGCCTTGTTGGATAGAGGGTAATGGAGATTCAACTTATAAATTATCTTGGAGAAACATGTAAGATAGGCCGATAGAGCCATCTTGTTGAAAAGCGACGAACTTAATTGAGGTCATGTTTTCTGTAGGCTCGGTTTGTTATTTTGATGTAAAACATTTTACAACGTGAATTGTTTTAGATGGACTTGATTTTTCAGAAAATATAACTTTCCAGTTTGTTTGGTTTATGAAAAATTGATTGCAAACAATTTCGTAAGTTTTAATTGAAGAAGATAGTTGGGATCTTAATTACAAAAACGTTATAATATATAGAGTTTTTAGTTGGGGTGTGTTAAACGACCGTTGCACCTAAAATCACAGAACTCTCACGAACGTGCGACATCGCACTAGAATATATATGTGGGAGGACAAACATAGGAAAATACCCTGGATACAAACAAATGTCAAGGCAACTTGCCCCTGGAAGGCGAAAACAAGACCTCCTGCTTTGGGGGTGGTTGTAGAGCAGTGGTGATGGCAGGTAATGGTGGTGGGGGTAGATGGCTGTGATGGTGGTAATGGAGTGGCTGTTGAAGTAATGATCGTCTACAGCACAATTTACTTTACAGCATGTATAATAAGAAATAGTTATGTGGGGTCCACGAAAAATTCACTTTGTGGGTTCTACATCATGTCTCTTGTTGTACATGTTACAAGTGCGATGTGCGTTGTAGACAAATTTGCACATGGGAGTTGGATACAAGTGGGGATGTGTGGTAGTGCTTGTGATTATCGTTTTGGTGACAGCTAGTAGTAGTAGTAGGGGATGTGAGATTGTTATAAGAGCCGATGACAACAGTTTTTTCTTTATGTTTCTAATGGTTGGTCGGACCAATGTAGATGGTTCATTTAAAAAGGCCTCTTATGATCAATTGAGATCTTGTGCAGCCTTTATCTGCACGTCTATTTGGAGCCTGATCATGCCATTAATTGGTAATGTACCAAAAAGGTTAATTAAGTGGATCAGCAAGATGCTAGGTCTTGCTCCAAATACGTTTACTTTGAGCAATCCGGGCGTTTGAAGCCAGGGCCGTAACTCCACCCTCCCTGGGTGCGAAAGGGACAAACCATCTCCATGGACGAAGAAAGAAGCCAAACGGCTATGAAAAATTAAATACCCCGGAATAGAATGACTCAAAGAGATGAACTACCTCAAGGGTCCTCTTCAATTGCACCTAAAGTAAGATTGAAATGGAGAAAATCGTATTATATACTAATTATACTTATAATGTTGATGTAGACGCCCAGGAGGGGTCCTCATATTGTTGTTACTTATTAAATTATCATATTCAATTATGTTAGTTGCATAAATCAACTTGAGGTGGGCAATAATCTGGTTTTTTAAGTAATTGACATAGACATTTTAAGTTAACAAATGATATCCTTATTTCATAGGATTTAAATACTAAAATGTCTTATTCGAATTAGTTATTGTTAATGATATAGATCATATATATTCACCAAGTCAAATTGTCAAAACCTGTATAAAATTGTTTGTTTTCACCAATTTCTGTTGTTGCTTTTCCTTCCTTTTGGTTTTTTAGCAAATTACAAATACCTCTCCTCAAGTTTCTAAAATGGCACTAACCTCCCTTGTCAGAGTTGCAAAATCAACAAAAGTAGTAATTTGACCATTTTAGAATTTAAATGATTTAAATCACCATGATTTTTAAATTGATCATTACTATCTTTTATTTAATCTTAAAAAAATCGTTTTCAATTTCCAAAAATCTCAAAATCTTAAAAACTATGTGCTTAAAAGAAGGGTAAATTCGTAAAAAAAAATTCAAATTTTAATAACATTAGTACATGAGCGAGTGACATACAATGGATTAAAAAACTATAATTGAGGTTTATGTCATTTTAGAAACCTTAAGAGAGATATTTGTAGTGGTAAAAAACCAGAAAGGAGGTAATTAACTGTAGTTTTCTCTCCTTTTTTCTTTTTAAATCCCTCTTCCACCCCTCTTTGATCCTTCAACATACAACTTTAGCACACCTTATGATATTCTCCTTAGATCTTAATTTAGCAACCGTTAGAACTTCTTTTAACTCATAATTAGGCCTTTTTATTTTCTCTGTCACATATCAATCATGATAGATACCTTATTTAAGTTCCATTGATTTATTACTATAATTGAATACTATTGCAATGCGTCATTTTCAAAGAATAACTTATAATATAAGGCTAATGTCAACTTATGACTTATTTAACCATTTTTAAAAAATGCATCCTAAGACACGAATATGGGTTAAGATTCATGGCCATAGAAATCGTAGCAAAAATTTATTGCTAAATAATAACATGATGCAATAATTTATCTGTTCTTAAGACTATTAACATATGAATGCATACACATACATATATGTATGTATTTATGTATGCATAAAGTGATATAGGTTATGCTTTTGGTTTTGCATTTCTTGGCCTGTTTATTAAACAATGGCTTTCTATTGAAAATAAATAAACTTGTAAAATATCTCATGCAAACCTAAACTATTGCCAGTTTAGTAGTAACTCCCGGTAATCGCTATAGATGCCATTTGGCATACAGTTTGAGAATTCATTCCACGGTTCAGAATGATTTTTAGTCGTTAAAAAAAGATTTACTCTTGACATTCTTACGAGAAGTTCGCTTTCTCACTGAATTGATTTACACTTGTCATTTGCTGAAGACGATCGGAGTCGAACGCCATGGGCGATGGATTTGTATGAGGAGATGAAGACTCTGATAAAGCCCTTCATGAACAGGTCAATCTGATTATCCTTCTCACTTTCTGATTTGCCGTTTTGGTTGTTAGTCTTCTCTTTCTCTTTCTATATATATATAATTGTTTTTTTAGTAATACATAGTCACAAATTGCACTCAAGTAGGTGAACGAAATTCTGGTTTTTAGTAATAAATTTATATTCCCAAACCAATTTGGTAAGGCTATCGTACCTGGCTTTTCTAAGGCATACTACCCTAATAGGGTCTTTATATACATAAGTATCAAAATTACCGTGATATCTTCATAGATTATCAAATGGGCAAGCACCCATTCAAGATATGATTGTGAAAAACCAACAGCTCCATGTTTAATTCTAATCTATCTTTAGTTGTTTGCAGCAACTTTCCGATCAAACTAAATGAAAGCAACAATGAATACTGAGGGGAAAAAAGAATAAACAAAAAAAAAAAAAAAAAAAAAAAAAAAAAAAAAAAAAGAGAGAGAAGAAGGAAAGAAGCAATGCATGAAAGGAATTTCCATCTCGTCGTATTTACATGATAACGGGGGTATTGCTTTTTCACATTTCTTCCTCCCTTCACAACCTTAGAAAAAAAAGGAAAAAAAACAAAAACATTTAGACGATAGTTTGAAGTCAAATCCACAAAGCCTTAATGGGTCAAGAAATATCCTGGAGTCTCTTCCTTGGACGCGCTTCCTGTTGATCTCCTTGTTGTAGCCTTCTCTGCAGCTGAAGCGGTAGGAGCACTGCTATTCTTTGCCATGGCCTTTAGACCTCTGCAAGACTTCATATGTGCGTGCATTTTCTCTGGCCTGAACTCCTTCCCGCATTGCCTGCATTCCATCAGTAAAATTTGGTTTCCAACGTCAATGTGACTTTCAGGCCCACCATTGAATGCCCATATTTTAGACAAACTTTCAAGTCATAAGAAAAATGTTCCCATCAAAAAAAAAAAAAAAAGGTCATGAGAAAAATGTATAATCAAATTATTTTTCTTATTCAACCGGTCAGATCAGTTTCAGTCGTTGATATCTGATAGGATCACCCTGTACATAGACGTGCATACCTATCAATATGGATTCATCTTTCGTCTGATCATTAATATCCCACACTCGATGATCAGCATGATTTCAGAAAAGGAAAAAAGAAAAAAGAAAAAGAGAAGAACATGGTCCAATAATCTTAATTTTTTTTTTATTTTGTGCATGGAGATGGTGACACCCTTATAATGTTATTTCATGCAGGATCTTTCATAGAGTGGCTATATGTTTGTGTTGTATATGCAATACGATAATTTCACGGAGGAGCAGAGAAAGATATTTAGAGTACTGTGCAAACAGATTTTATGTTTTTTGGCCTTGTGCCTACGCCTCCTTTTATTATTATATAATAATTGGGTTACAAGTTATAGAACCCCAGTTACAATCTTAGTCCCGTACATTAGAGAAAATTATTAATTACCCTTATCATACTTGAACCAGTTCTGAATAAAGAAACCATCCAAGGGAGGGACTCTGGATAGGCCTAAGTTTCTTTTTGTGTTGATATGATAGTTTTCCATATGAGAGAAATTAAAGGACATTTTTGGAGAATTTCCGTATATTCAGTCTTAGCTTGTTAACTTCTTGTCTACCTTTACGAAGAAATTAAGGAGAAATAATCAAATAATTTATCAAAAAACTTACGAGCAATTCGGCCCAGATACGGGCTTGTAAGCTGCTGAAACCTTTTTCTGGTTCGTGACCTCGTTCTTTTTTGAATTCTTCATTCCACTAAAGCTCTTCCTGAGAAACAATATGAAAAGACTGAATTAGGGAGAAAGAGAGAAGCAAAAATTTACTAATATTTGATTTACCTGGCACTTTGGTATTGGCACTTCGTATCTGTTTTACATATCTGATCTGCTGTGTTTCCTGATTTGTTGGATGAAATTCCATTAGAGCTTTTATTAACCCTATTGATCCTCACCATTGCTGAGTCATTGGTGTCGACTGCTCCACACGTCAGTAGGTTTCGAAATACATGAGAAGCTCCGCTTGAATGGTGGCTCTTACTCTTTGTAAACGGAGAATCCGTTGCATTAGGGGTAGCATTATTTGTAGCATCACTAGGTGGATTCTTGGTCTTTTCTGTGAGATTCGTCCCCTTGTTATCGTCGTTGTTCTTCAACATCTCCGAACCAGGATTAAATGTAGTAGTCTCTACGTTCTCACTTTGTTGCTCATGTATTTCTTCCACAGTACTATTCCTTGAATGCTTCTCGTCTTCAAATTTGATTGATTCATCAGTTAACGTTGTCGACGTTTCCGAGTCCAAAGGACCTGATTCTTCATCAATTTCTGATAATGCTTTGGTGGAGATGTCCATTTGGGTATCTCGGTTTTCTTGAGTTGCTTCTCCTTTTGGAGCTTCGTGATGTTTGTCTTGAAGGGGTTCTGGCTTTTGTGGGGAAACTTTCTTTGCCCCACAGGAAATAGGATCTGTAGATCGAAACCAGAATCATCAGTTAATTAACCATTCAAATGAGTCAAGTCCTGTAATTAATGGTTCTTAATGGAGATTATTAATTTGAATTACTTTAAAAATTGGGTTTAATGAGATTACCAAAAGGGATAGAGTGAATCTCGGATCCTTTCAGGACGTATTCGTTGTCCGAGATTGGGGTGATGAGATCGTCGTCCAGTAAATCTTGCCAGACAAAACCAGCCTTGTACTTTCTGCATGAAGACATTCAATCAACAAAATGTTCATACTTCTTCAAACACAGCTTATGAAAATCTTGTTAGAGAAATCCGAAAGTTTAGAACCTCTTGTAAGACCAGGCGAAAGAATTCGGCATATCCTTGCCACGCAAATCCGAAAGCCATCTCTTAACATCTGCAAAGAATAACAGTAAGAAGAATTGATCGATCGAGGAACAATAAAGAAGCTTTGAATTTGAAGCTAACCTCGTAAATGGACGCCATTGCGACTGAGATGGTGAACTCGAATGAGATGGGGATGCTCGATTCGACCCGTCCGACTCAGAAAATAAATGATGTGAATTCGTCTCACCTCTCCTCCCACAACGCCGCTTTTGGCTTCCATATTGGTTTCCATCCTTCTGCACAAACACCAAAGACCACCACCACATCCGGTTCTTTTCAGGCAACCCATTAATCAATTATATTCCAAGGTTAATGAAGAAAACACAAATGAGAATCAAGAGATCAATTTGGTCCCCGCCGGACTGTTTCAGAAAAAGCCGAGAAGAAAAGCAAGTTCTTGGTGCTTGATCGCAATTAAAAAATATGCAATTTGTGTTGCAGGCCTGGCAACATATACTTGTTGAAAAGGCAAAAATATAAACAAATATATTATATTAAAATTCCTCGCAGACATAAAAAGGATCATCGAGAACAGAGAGATTACCGAACTTGCACAAATTTTCCTTTTTTGGGTCTTCTTTTTCTCTTTCTTTCTCGTGAGAGGTGGAGAGAGCAGGACTCAAGGATAGATACAGTGGCTATGGAAGCGGCAAGAAAAGGTGAACGGCGAACAAATTCTAAGCTATTTATAGATGGAGCGAAACTTACCCGCGAGTTCATTTGGACTGGTTTCCTGCGATTTTTTGAGACACGTCAAATGAGCTAAAACTTTGACCTTCTCATGAGGACCAAAATGCCCTTTTGGGGATATGCGTATAGCTATGTTTATTTTTTGACAACTATAAATACCCCCACTAGGGTTTATCCTTTTACCTCCCGTTTATTTTTTGACAACTACAAATACCCCACTAAGGTTTCTCAAATGACATTAGCCCCCCCCAAACTTTAGAAATTTTAATAAAAATTTTTTTTTTGTATTAAATATCTTATTTGTCCCCCCTAAAATTTTTATTTGCCCCCCTTGAAATTTTTATTTGCCCCCACCACCACCTAAATTAGGTTCTCTCTTGACTCTCACCGCACCCCAACTCTCGCCCTAACCTAAGGCCCTGTCTCTCTCGCGAGTCTCGCCCCGTCTCTCTCATCTCTCCGGCGGCTCTCGCCCTGTCTCTCTCATCTCTCCCGCGGCTCTCGCCCTGTCTCTTTGTCTCTCGTCTCTCCGTCTCTCTTGCCCCAACTCTCGGTCTCTCTCTATCGCTCTAACTCTCTCAGTCTCTTGCCCTAACTCTCCTCTCTCTCGCCCTCTCTGAGCGACCCAATGGAACCTTAACTCTCTCAGTCTCTTGCCCCCTCGGATTTGGAGTCTTGGTTTTGCCACTGCATGAACCCAGCCAGAGTAGCCCTGTATCAATTAAGTTGGAGTGCAACACCAAGAGATTTGAGCCAAGGACATCCAAGTTTACTGCTCATACCTAGTTGCCCCGACCATTTGGGCAACCTTGATTGGTTAAAATAAAATAATAATAATAATTTGATAATTTTATCCCTCATTAATTTTTATTTAAAGTGACAAAAGAGAGTGATGTTTAGCAGATAACAAAATAAAAATGGAGGTTAGTGTCATTTTAGAAACCTTAGGAGGTATTGCCAAATCTATTTTTGTCCAAAAACTTATAATGGCACAAAACTTAATGAAATTGGACATTAATTAATAACTATTTAGGACACAAAAAGATCTATAAAAAGCTAAGAGCATTTTCTTGAAAGAGCAGACGAGAATCTTTAGTCTTGCCTTTACATATATAGCATAGATATATAAAATTATAGCTACCCAAATAAGCTCTCCTATGAAAATTTACATGCCATAATAGGTATCCATATTGGATAGTTGCTGCAAATAACTAACGAGATTAGAATTAAACATGGATCTGTTGGTTTTTCACAATCATATCTTGACTTGGTGATTGCCCATTTGATAATCTTTTAAGATAATTTAGTGATTTTGATACTTATTATATAAAGTCCATATTAGAGTATGCCTTAAAAAAGGCAGGTACAATAGCCTTACCAAATTGGCTTTGGGTTTGGTGTGTAGGGCAACTAACTAACTAACAAAACCCACATAAATCAAGTCAAATGACCACATCCCCAAGCTTAGTGTTTCAGATTAATAGCAATGTGCACCTTATCAAGAAGGGTAATTTGGGAATATAAATTTGTTACTGAAGACCAGAATTTCGTTAACCTACTTGATTTGTGATGATTCATTATTTATTACTAAAGAAACAATTATATAGAAAGAGAGAGAGAGAGAGAAGGCTAACAACCATAACGGCAAATCAGAAAGAGAGAAGGATAATCGGATTGACCTGTTCATGAAGCGCTTCGTCCGAGTCTGCATCTCCTCTTACAAATCCATCGCCCAAGGCGTTCGATTCGGATCGGATTCCTCTCCCGTGCTTCTGCAAATGACAAGTGTAATCCAATTCAGTGGCATAAGGAAGGGAGAGAAGGAGAATCAGAGGTGAGAAAGCGAACATTTTGTACAAACGTTGCTTTCTCTGAATTCTCGAAGTGGAAGCTTTGTGAATGACAATAAAACCGTCGTTTTCGAAGCTGTTCGATTATACCTCTCTTCGCAGCGAATCTGTCTAATATGCCCGATCTGAGAAATCGAAGCAGATGAGCTCAAGTCGAAGAAAAATAAAGCGGAAATTCAATTCGATCTACTTCAAAAAGGCATGACGCGTTAATGAAGTTTTAAGAAGAGAAGTTCTTGACCTCTAATCCTTACTATTATGAAATCGATTCTTACAGTTCCGTTTATGTGTTTGAAGATCTCAAGCTCTGTGTTTCCAGTTGGACTCCTCTTCTCTCTGCTTCGAACAGATGCCGGGTTTCCGTGGGAATCTGGGCAGCGCTAATAAGGCGGGACCTGGGTCGTTATTCACGTGAAATTACTGCATTACCCTTCATGTCTGGAATTGACGGAATACGAATGTGCCGTGCCGGTCAAAACACATTTAAAAATCCACGTTGGCTTGGGGTGCAACTGATTTCGGTTTTGTTCTAGCTTGGCATTAACCTAAGACAAAACTAAGGTTTATGACTGTTAACCGAAAACCAAACCGAATCGAATAAAAAACCAATTAGTCCAATTTGAAAATCGAACTGAAATTAATCAAAACATCAACCCAGAACCAACCAAACTTAATTTGATTTACAAATTTTAAAACCAAAACTAAATTAAAAGGTTTGCAAACCCAACCCAGACCAATCCAAAGTCACGAGCTAATCGTTTTTGGTTTTAACATAACCAAGTAGCACTTGTAAGTCTTGGAATGATACCAATTTCCATTTTGGTTTTGCTGTCTATTGCATGTTCCTCACTTTTGTACTAAACTTAATTCGACAAATTTACCATTCTTCAGGCATAAGAAGTTTAAGATTTTTAATAAAAACAGCTCTTTTTAAGGTTTAATTAAAGACAATAATAATTAATTTTAAAAATGGTCAACTTACTACTTTTATTGATTTTATAATTCTAACCAACAAAAGAGGTTAAACTTAAACATGAGGTATCCGGAGTTATCAAAAACCAGAAGAGAGGTAAATGTAACTTGATAAAGAAAATTAAACGACCGACAACTTCCTTAAGAAACAGTATAAATATATATAGTTTTTGAGCAATTCACTTGGTGGAATATGATCTACAAGATTGACAACAACTAGCTTGAATAAGACATTTAGGACATAAATCCTCTCAAAGAAGGATATGGTTTGTGAACTTAAAATTTGCAATATCAACTTAAAAAACTACGTACTTGCATTATTGCCCGCCCCACTAGATGTCTTCATCAGCATCGATTTTCGATGAAGATGATGGTGATTATTAATATAAAGGAGGATGTCTCCGTTTTGTCCTTAAATTTATGTGTCGTTTTAAGACGACCCTTGAGGTAGTTCATCTTGTCAAGTCAATTCTATTTTGGATTTTTTGATTTTCTTTTTCCTTCACGTTTGGCTTCTTTCTCCATCGATCAAGATGCATCCTTTCGCATCTACGAGAGGCTTGAAACCATGGATTGCTCAATGTCAACGTACTTGGAAGCAAGGTTTACAGTTTCGACGGCACGCTGTAGCGTGCCGTCGAAATTTCGGTTTTTATGTTCTCAGCGATACGTTTCGCTGGGAGAAATCGTCAATTTGCATCGTTGACTAAATTTCGACGATTTTGCGGCAAAATGGGGCGGCGTGTCAAGCGAAACGGGCGAAACAGAGAAAAAAATGTAAATTTTTAAAAATTTTTTTTAGCGAAACGGGCGCCGTGCCGTCGAAATTTCGCTGAAATCCAAAAATACCTAATTTTTTCGTTTTTTTTGCCCATTAAAAATTTTCCGGCGTTTCAGCGATACGCCGGAAATGCCGTTTGGTGCCCTGGGCGGCACGTCTAGCGGCACCGAAACTTAAAACCTTGCTTGGAAGAAGGCCTAACATCTGCTAAAGATCCACTTGATTGGCCTGATTGGTGCGAAAGGCGGATAATGTGGGTCCCACAAAAAAAAAACATAAAACTAAAAGGTAGGATGAACCTTAGGGGAACGGCATCTTATATATACTGCAAATAAAATTGTAGATAAAAGCTGCACAATCTGCCATTTATGATTGGTGGGGTGGTTGGAGCCCAAAGGTCATGTTTCATAGGGGAGAGACCGTGACCGTTAAGGAGTCTAAAGCACATTTAAGAACTGTTTAGGAGTCATAGCTACTGTTTTTTCTTTTTTATATATCATACAAATCTGTTCTCTTAAGTATATATGCACATATTTAATTCAAATCACCAACTAGTCAAAACAAACATAATACGAATGGTTTTGAGTCTGTATTAATGAGTTCTAGTTCGATTCCGATTGCATTATATTGGTTAGTTTTGTTTTCTTCAAAACTGAAACGAAATTAGACCCTTGCCATCCCTGGATTTTTTTGGATTAGTAACCCTACCTTATGATATATTTGCAATTATATATATATATTTGTTTTTATATATATTCCCTTTTATTGACTATAATTATTGCAATTGTACTTTGTGCACACCCCTCTCAAGTCTCACCGGTCAAGTGGGTTTGGTTTTGGGAGTCGCCACTACCTATTGAGTTTGGGTTGGGTGGTCACCCGGTTTAAATTGGTTTGGTCCAAAGATGCAAGTAAGAGTTATGAACCGGGGAAGTCCGTAGACACTTCGGGTCATCCTAGCAAGTGGTAGGTTCAATTCGGGTTTACATTTAATTAGACACCTCGGATCATCCCCCAGAATTAAGTTGGATAGTGTTTTTGGGCTTTGAAATTTAACTTTGGGTTAGGTCCATCAAGAGGCCCAACTTGAGCTTACATTTGATTAGATCCGGCCCCCCAGGAGGCCCTAATAATTGGTTTTGCTCACTTCTTTTTTTCATTTTTTTTATAGAATAAAACTACATGATTAAAAAAACAAAACTATTTGATCTTAGTCAAGAAAATCCTAGAAAACATGAAATGATAAATGTGAAAACAAATAAGTAAAACTATCATAAATTGTGCACTAAAGAATCACAAAATACGCACGAGACAGATAAAAAAAAATCCTAAGGCATGTATGAGATATATAGCAAACTATGTATAATGCACTTAAAAAAAAAATGGAACATGTAGAATCACGAGACATCCCTAAAACGTGAACATGAACCAAGTAATTACATCACATTAACTCAAATTTTAAATATTATTTCATACATATTATACGTAAAAAAAAATACACATTCTTTTAATAGATATACTATTAATGCATATATTTTATTTTTAAAAAGCATTTTTTTTTTTGTATTTTATACACCAACTGGTAGTAGACTTACCCCGCTCCGCTACCAACCCAATAGGGGTGAGGTAAAGTTTGGTATTAGATAAACTCCTATAGAGGCAGGTTTGGGTTCACCAAAACCTGCCCTAAACTCGTTTCCATCCCTAGTCTTCCTCATATTTATCTCAAAGCCTATCTATCTTATCTCCGAATTTAATATAGGAAATCATTGTTATTAATAATTTAGATTTTATTATTTAATTAAAGTCTTTTAGATAATTATAATTAAGGTTTATCTAATATAGTAGGATTTTATTAATTAAAATTTAATCCTAGATATTTGTATAATCAAGAATTTTCTAATTTAGTAAAACTTTATTAGATTTATACAATAAAAAAGAAGATGTTACTTTTGAAATTAAATAAAGGTTTTAGAAGAGGGTATTTTAGGCATGCGAAAAAAGAAAAACAGTTAAGGTAGCTCATGATTTTAGTAGTAGTATAGATATAGATTTAATTGGAGAAGAAATATGATTTTAATAGATTCACATCAATAGTAATATATATATTTTATAACTATTAGTAAATGTATGAAATCTAATAGATAGGTGTAAGTATCAGGGAATACGTTTGATTTAATAGGACTAATGGTATAATTGCAAAAGAAATAGGATTTAGTTAAATTAAATATTCTATTTAAAATTCATTTAGATAAAATACAAGTAGTTTTTGAATTAAATATTCTAGAATGAATAAGCATATGAAACCATTGTTATTAAAAATTTAGGTTTTATTATTTAATTAAAGTCTTTTAGATAAGTATAATTTAGTAGGATTTTATATATAAAAATTTAATCCTAGATATTTATATAATCAAGGTTTATCTAATTTAGTAGAACTTTATTAAATTCACGGCAATAAAAAAATAAAATGTTACTTTTGAAATTAAATAAAGATTTTAGAGGAGGCTATTTTAGGTATGCGAAAAGAAAAAACATTTAAGATAGTTTGTGCTTTTAATCGGAGTATAGATGTAAAAGCCTTCCTGGACATATACACAAATATTCACAAAGGTTTTGTTAACTTTCAGCAATAGTTACACCTTCCTAAAAATGGGGGTATTTACCTTTGCTTGGTGTTCATTTTGCTTTTTATATGTTGGGCCCTTTGATATATTTAGTTATACTTTCACTTATAAGATTAAGCTTTTAGGTACAATGCTTGTTTAACAAAGCAAAGGTACATACAAATATGTCTCTTTGGACCAAACTTAAGCATTGTCACAACATTTTTATTGTAATAAACCATAAACATGCAAAATAAGAGTTGTACCTTTGCAGTAAAGATGTTGTGATAATGCAAAATAAGAGCTAAAAATGTATCTCAGCCCGCCCAACTTAACCCAAGCCAGTCATCTGGTTTAGATTTAAGTTTGGTCCAAACTAAACTTTATTTCGGCTTATAGTTGAGTTTGGGTGGATTCAGGCTCAACTAAAGTTGTCAGTGAGTTGGATAAAAATTTTGAATGTTAACTATGAGGCTCGGCCCGGCCTGACTAAAAAACACCTTGCGCAGGCCCGGTCAAATATCGGGCTGGCCATGCGGGCCGGGGGGTCACATGGCCCATTTCCACCCTGTACCCGCACCCATTCTAAAACGGGGGCGAAGTTGATATCTTACGTAAACTCGAAGGCTAATTCGGTAGTTTCAAAAACTTCATGTGCGTATGGATTTGTAGTTTCCAGCTGTTCGCTCTCCAATCGCTCTCTCTCTCCATCAATCGACCGATCGAACGTAAAATGAGAGCTGTAGAAAGATTTTGAATTTTTTCCACTCTCATTTCTTCGATCAGAGTTGCCTTGTTGTATCTGCAGATCTGAGGTAAGAGAAACCAAACTCAAGAAATTGTTCTTCCTTTCGTGGTTTTCTCTGCTCCATCTCTTCCCAGTTCAACTCGTCATCTTGTTCGAGATCACATCACCACTCTGAAACTAGGGTTTTGAAAACCCTAAGGATTCAATGAAAGAGACGAGTTCAGCAGAGCCCATAGGGCAAAATTTAATGAATTTCATCAGCAATGTATGTTTCTCCGTCTTCGTCTTTTCCGTCCTTATATTTACTGTAATCGCCATCACATACCAACCTCCCGACCCCTGGTTTCAGTCCTCAAAAGCCCTGACTAGGGTTTTCACTGCGGTAGAGAACGCCACTTTCCACACCGATAATTCGGTCCTCAGAACCGGCGAAGATTTCACTTCTATTTCACCTCCTGCTACTGTAGTTCCGATCACGGAAGCCGCGATCGAGAATTCTGAAGAAAACTTGGTCAATTTGAGCTCTCTGCCGAAGAATTGCGACGAGGCTTCAGAGGTCATCAATTGTTCTGATCCGCGTGTTTTGATTGCGGTCGAGAGGTTTAATCTTAGGATCTTTAAGTCGATTGTGTTCTTGGAGTATCAGACGCCTGTTAAGGGATCCAAGCCAAACGAGTGTGATGTGGCTTGGAGGTTTCGGAACAAGAAGGAGAAGTCTTGGAGGAAATATAGGGATTTCAGGAGGTTCAAGCTTCGTGTTGGAGAGAATTGCAGCTATGTGGTCACCGGTGCAAAAGGCTGGCATTCGGGAACAAATGCAAGGCGGCCCCAGAGTAACACTAGTTCCACAAGAACCAGGAATGCTGCAATTTCTTTGCCTTTCCGCGATAATGAGATAAATGATACCATCCCAATTGTTTCTGAAGCGACTTTCAGGAAGGGAAGGTATTTGTACTATTCACGTGGAGGGGATTACTGTAAAGGAATGAACCATTATCTATGGAGTTTCTTGTGTGGTCTTGGGGAAGCTCAATATCTGAATAGAACTTTTGTGATGGATCTGAGCATTTGCTTGGCTGCAACTTATAACCCGAGTAACAAGGATGAGGAGGGCAAGGATTTTCGTTACTATTTT
Organism: Buxus sempervirens; assembly: GCA_947561395.2. Taxonomy (NCBI): domain Eukaryota; kingdom Viridiplantae; phylum Streptophyta; class Magnoliopsida; order Buxales; family Buxaceae; genus Buxus; species Buxus sempervirens. The sequence continues at coordinate 1,080,972 of OX387183.1, read as the reverse complement.
GATTTTGAGCATCTCAAGGAGGTTGCCTCGATTGTCGAGGAAGAGGAATTTCTTAAGGACTGGAAAAAATGGGATAGGAACCGTAAAAAGAAGCTATCTGTCAGGAATGTTGCAAGCCATAAGGTTACGCCAATGCAACTTAGAAAAGATAAGAGCACAATTATATGGAGGCAGTTTGATGCGCCTGAGCCGGAGAATTACTGGTATAGGGTATGTGAAGGTCAGGCTGCAAAGTATTTGCAGAGGCCATGGCACGCTCTGTGGAAGTCAAAGAGGTTGATGAATATAGTTTCCGAGATAAGTGGGCGGATGGACTGGGACTTTGATGCAGTTCATGTCGTTCGAGGAGAGAAAGCTGAGAATAAGGAATTGTGGCCCCATTTAGATAGTGATACATCCCCAGATGCTCTGCCGACCAAGCTTAAAGGGATGATTAAGCCCTGGAGGAATCTGTATATTGCTACCAATGAACCATTCTATAACTATTTTGATAAGTTGAGATCTCAATACAAGGTTCATCTGCTTGATGATTACAAGGAACTGTGGGCAGAAAACAGTGAGTGGTTCAACGAGACGAAGCTTCTGAACAATGGGCACCCAGTTGAATTTGATGGGTATATGAGAGTAGAAGTGGACACCGAGGTCTTGTATAGGGCAAAGACTCGTGTAGAAACATTCTATAACTTGACAAAAGATTGCAAGGATGGGATTAACACATGTTGATCCTTGTCCAAATTAAACCAAGTACCAAGTCATCAGAAGATAAAAGGATATTGGTTATGATTTCTAGGTCAGTTGTTCCATTTTCTTCTGCAAAATGCCTTATGATTCGACTTCAAGACACAATCATATAAAGAAGTTCCCTTCAGGCGTGCTATGTCTGCTCTCTCTTTTGCTGTATTAGTTGGTCCCTTATGTTGATTGTATCAAGTACATTTTTTGCATTTTCATCATTGAATTCCATTTGATACATGGCTATTATACAATTTCTGATAGTAAAATTTCCTTCTGAATTCATCAAAATGGAACTGTTTTTGTTGTATTTCATCATTCCTGTATATTGTTTCAGAAATTAGGAAGGCAACAGAAGCCAGACGAATAGAATTGGCCATCCAGGCAGAGAAATGAATTCAATTCATATATAGATTATAAGCTCGGTTCTCATAGTTATTGCAAAATGACTTCAAGATGCTATGATACCATCTTTTCCAAAAGACATTGTCCTCCATAGCTTCTTCAAAAGCAGATGATCACAAAGCAGGGAATGACTAGAATTGTCATACCCATAGCGGAATCCAAAAACTGAACTGAAATAGATGAGAAAACAATAACAAAATGCTTTTCCAAACTATTTGGGTTGGCAAAATTTGTCCGATTCCTCCATCCTGATCTGTCACATGCTCTATCTTTAGTCTTTTTTAACTGACTCAATTCAAGTTTTTAGTCGAGTCCCTTTTTTGCTTCTTAAACCTTGAACTTTTCTGGGACGTTTGACCCATTCTGGCAATGAGGAGATACGACTATAGAGAACAGAACAGATGTAGGAAACTGATATCAGAAGCACAAATGGGATATGATCAGTAAATACGTTGCAAATGATGCATTTTCGGTGTTGTAAATATTAGACACCAAAAGACCCAAGTGCTGAATGAAAGAAGTGCATCAAAGTGCTGATTTACTGGAAAACACATTTCAAATGTGTTGTTCTGTTTTTCTCACCCTGTTCTATCAGATCTCAACATTTTTCTGGCATTTTCCACATGTTTTCTTTCCATTCCATTTTGCATCCACTTTATAGAAAAATTTACTTTCCAACATGTTTTCCTTCCATTCCATTTTGGATCCACTTCTCAAACAAAATTACTTCATCATATCATCACATTTCAGGTCATGCAATGTTAGAAGCTTAGAGGGTTTCCTCCATTTGAAAAGACATGGTGTTACCAGCACAAGGGTATACAAGAGCAGGCAGAAACAGCATGGACCCTGAAAGGAAAAAGCAAGAAAACTCTGGCTTGAAAGGTTATTGAATAATTAAGGTGTGTGTTAGCGGCACTGACTTCGGTTGCATTTTTATCAATTTATCATTGACAAGGTTAACCGGACAAGGTTGCATTTATTACCTAAAAAGCATTGTTTTATCCTCATTCAAAATTTCACTTGATTTTCTCCAAAATTCTTAAGGATATATTTGGTAGTAGAAAATAGTTGAAAGGAAAGTAAATTAGCACATTTCTTGTCTTTTCATTTTAAAAAGAAAAATCTTTAAGGGCTTTTTAGTGAAAAAATATTGGTTTTTCCCAAAGTACTTTCTTCACATCATCCCAAAGTACTTTCTTCACATCATCAGAAAATCCATTTTTTTCCCTTCCCTATAGATTATATTTATCCAAGCACACCCTAATGGAAATAAAATATTCTAAGGCATATCTTGGTGAAGAACCAAGGACTTATCTGTCCATGTGAAAACTATATTTAAACCCTTTTTTTTAATAAAAAAAATAATATCCATATTGCTGGTAATCCAAATTAACAGATGAATTTAGATTGCCTATAATATGATCCAATCCAACCGACAAATACAAAGTCTTCTGTGTCCCACCTCATAAAGTTGAAAGCCTGGCACACCTAACAGTGGGGCCACTTTGGTGCTTTTTCTTTCTTAGATAACTCCAATTCTAACCTAATAATTTGTATCTTTTCCATTCTTATTGATGAGCTGATATATTTAGCAGGACAAACTACTAATCTGAAGCAACCACTGGTAGATCTCAACATAATTGGATGATTTTAACACTTCTGATGATGAATAATAGTTTTACTTTTAAGTTAGATCTATACATGATCTGCAGATACTTTGATCTATTCGACAAATTAATGCCTTGCTGAGCAATTGACCTCTTGTTAAGAATCAATCATAAATCATGGATGGTAGCAACAAAGTCTAATTTCTAGTTCATATTTCAATTCACACCATGAAACAACATAACAAAGCTAGCAGTCAAACTTCATCACCACTCCAATTTCTCTTCATCTTGGGACCAGTAGGCCCTTCCTCCCCCAGAACTTCACTTGGAAGGCTCTTCACAATACGCTCAAATGCAGTTCTCAATCTTCCTGGAAGTAGCTTGTCTATCTTCCTTAACTCAGAGTCTATGTCATAGCTGATTTTTGGACCCCATTCTCTGCTATAGTTCAGCCATGGAGGCTCAACAACAGCCTTTCCCAAGTAACTGGCTGAGATTATTACAGTCCTCACTCCTGTATCCATGACCATTTTACTCTTTGCAGTGTCATTCCTGATTCCAATATCTTCACCCCCTTGTAATACAAGACCTGGTTTAGAATAGGAGGCATGACCATGCAAGGAAGAGTAAGCTACAACTTTGTTACCACCCTGAAACTCAAGATCTGAGGAATTCACCCATTGTCCCCCACTGTGCTCTGAGAAATAGACCCTCGTTAGTTTCCCATTGAAGTTACTAATCCTTAAGGTCACATGCTCCCAGTCACCAACATGTTCTCCAATCTTTCCTAATGACACGTTAATAAACCCCACCTTGGCTCTAGCAGGTCCATTAAAAGGGTAAAATACCCAAAAAGCTAAGTCAGTGAAGGTTGCCCCGAACATTGGTTTTACATGCAAGTAAGCTTCAGTGCTTTGTAAATCACCTTTCTTGACCCTTTCTTTTGCAGCTGCATCAGCGGGAAGATCCAACCAGTAGGCACCATCATTGGTTCCACCTTGTGGAAGGTTCGAGCCGGTGGGATCGACCCGACTTGGATGCGACTCATCCCCTCGTTTGTAGAGTAGAGCTCCATTGTTGAAGAACCAACTTACAGAAGAAGGGAGGTATTGCTCATCAGGATGAAAATAGATCCATGGGGAGTATTCTTGTACAAGTGCTTTAATTTGGCTTAGATTAGGCATAGAAGATAAATTAGAACTTCTATTCATTAAACAAGCTAGTGGTGGGGGAGAGGCCACATCATCTACATGTGCTATAAAAGTACCAACTGAAACAGCAAGAGCTTGGGGTCCCCTCGTGCTGGGTCTCAGACCGTACACATTAACTCCATTTGAGCTGCTCACCTTATCTACCTTCCATAGTAATTCATCCTTCTCACACTGGTCGGTAAGGTCCGATCGAACACACCGGATTTTGTCAAGGGGTGGCTTCTCCGGGGAGCTAGTAACAACATGACCAACAGCTTTATAACCACCAGGTGGGTTGGGTAACCATATGTAACCAGTGCCATCTTGCTTTATCTTCAAGGACTCACTACTCCAAACAAGGGTGTAATCCACAGGCCTACTTAGAGTTCCACCTGAGTTGTCCTTTCCGACAAGAACCCACCCGAAAAGAGGCTTGTTATTGGGTTGGCAATAGCAGCCAAGCATGGAGAATCCTGCCGGTAATGGCGAAGGTTCGAAGAAACTTGTACCTTGGTTATCTCCTCCACCCTCATGAGTTGCCCAAACCTTAGAGAAAGTTGAGATCTGGCACACCTCTAGTCCTCCTAGATCAACGATTCCAGTTGCAAATCCTCCACCTGCAGTTCAAATTAAGAATTCAACTTCAAGGAAAAAAACCAATTTAAAGACAACAAACACACGAGGGAATGAAGGTAAAGTACCTTGTGGCCAAGATGGTATTGGAGAGGGTAGCTTGAACACTGTTTCAATGGGCGAGACCTTTGTTTTCTGGGATCGATCAGACGCACCAGATGACCAAGAACCACCCATGTTTGAAGAAGAACTTGGGTGTGGACTTGAAAGGATCAAAATATATAAGAAATCATAAGGATAGGAGATGGGGATGGGGCATATTCTCTTGTTTTATTGAAGAATATGAATATCAGAGACAGTCGTTTGAGTGAATTTCTATAGAATGAAAAGACTTGGATGTGTCGTGCAAGGAATCTTATTAGTTAAATGTTTCCAAGCTTTCAACCCAACCTTGCATTTTCTTATAAACAAAGTAGGATACATAACTTCTTCCAACGTTTATCCATTAGTAGAAGAAGAGTCATGATCCAGTCTAAACATCTCCGCCCAACATAGCAAATAGTAAATCACATTTACCTCCCTTATGGTTTTTAACAAATAAAAATACCTCCTCTGACTTTCTAAAATGACACTTACCTCCCTTGTTAGAATTATAAAATGTAATTTGACCCCATTTGATCCCTTATCAATTTTTTATTTGAATAATTTCAAAATTTTAAATAATAAAATTATCCCCGATTCTTAAATTGATTATTAAGACTTTTAAAAATTCTTCAAATCTGAACAAAATTTATAAAAAGGGTGAGATATGAAATTGATAACAATAAATAGAACAGGGATAAATGTCATTCCAAAAACCTTAGGAAAAGCATATGTAGTTGTCCGAAACCAAAAGGGATATAAGTGTAAATTTCTTTATTACAAAAATACCGTAGGTAAAAATGAAACATATGACAAATTTATATTGATAAGAGAATCCCCATCCAGCTATGATCTATTTGCATATTCTAATTAGGGATAATTACACTTACGCTCTCTTAGGTTTGTCACTTGTAACAGCTTCTACAGGCTTTCTTCCTTTAGAAGTTGTTAAAAAGTGGTAACTGCCTATGATAAGCGTACGAAAAAGCTGGGCTTTGTGGGGAATCCCTACAGCCGTATACGCTTAGAAATATCTTACACATGCGACTCCTATGTTCCTTTCATTTTAACACGTGCTTGCCATAAACTTTAGTACAGAAACCTTTATTCTTTTGGGAAGACAAAACCCACATTTCTTTCCATCCTAAGTCTCTTTGTTATAACGGAATGATATCGTTTGTAATGCCTTATTGCATTGTAGATTGCAATGGCTCTGAGATGCTGCCATGTGGAGCATTTTATGGTCATGTTTTATTCATTTATGTAAATGTGTTAGGTGGGTTCCACTTGAAGAAACACTGATTGCGAGATGCTCCACTTGGCAGCATCTCGTGATCAAATTAGTCTGCAATGCTTTACATTGCATACGATTTCACTCCGATTATAACTTTTGAAAGATATTTTCTACCTTTTTAAAATAATTAAAAAATGTTACCTATTTTTTTTTCTCTCTCTTTCACCTTGTAAGTTGAACAAGAAGATTGTTTATGCAACTATACACATTAATAAACATGAATTCAAGTATTTGGATACTAAGTTAATTTACATATATAGAAACAAACATTACAAGGGAGGTAGCTTCGCCAATTGGTCTAGAAAGCTATTTACTTAAGCTTTTAAGTGCAACGGTTGTTTAACATGTATCATAGCAGGAGGTCTTATGTTCAACAAAGAGGCAAGTTGCCTTGGCATTTATTTGAATTCAGGGTGTGAATGCCTTATACTTATCCTCCTTATATATGATTATGTATGAAGTTGAACGTTCAGGAGAGTGTCAATATATCATATTTGGGTCCTTTGATATATATATATAGTTGCACCTTTACTTGTTAACTTAAGTTTTTAAGTGCAATTGTTGCTTAACACAACTCGATCAACTCTCAACACACAAATCCATCTCTAACTCTTTTCAACGAGTTGTAATAACTTAAACGGCCACCCTGATGCACGATGTTCCCGCCACTAGGCCCACTACATGGGGTCTAAAGAGGGTTTGATGTACGCACCCTTACATCTTCAAGTAGACATCTGCAGGTAGACAGACTATTTCATGTTACTCGAACCCGCATCCTTTAGGTCACAATGGAGCAATCTTAATTACCATTGCTTCAAGGCCCTTCCTAGACTTGTAACAACTTGCAACATAAAATATAATGAGTGCATGCTCTTTTGACAACAGGGTTCACCAGCTGGATCAATAAATCCAATCCATCCATATTTGTAGGAAACTATAAAGATTATATAAGTGATAATAAATTTTTAATGTCTTTAAAGTTTTGAAATCTTACTACATGATCTAACTCCTCAGATAAGACACTCCGTTAAAACATGAATGAGACAGTACATAGGAATTGACGTCAAAAGCCCACATTTCCAGCTGTTTCTTGTTTGAGATGCTAAATGATCTTAAGGAAGACACAATGAGAATGTGACGTGGCCTGCCGGCGACGTTGTGGAGGTGTCCCATCAATGCTTCTACGGCGAAACTTTCAATTAATTTTAACTACAGAAAGCGACGGAGATTACATTGACAGAACTGAGTATGGAATAGTTCAAAGCAATTGACAAATATAAATATTTAATCTAAACCCTTTTTTTTTTTATATCCTTTTTTAGTTTTATTAGGCTTTTTAAATTAAGGAGCTGCGATCAATGGTTTGGGTTCGGACGGATTCACATCGGGAACAAATAAGTCGAAAAATATAAACCCAATTTCCAAACCCAAAGCACAGCATAATATAAACCACTAGATGACACTTGCACTAAGCGAAAGATAATGGGATTGATAATAATAATAATAAATGAATAAATGAATAAATAAAAACACTTTGGAAATATAATAATGTATTAATGTTTTTTGCATATATTACACTTACCTCCCTTATGATTTCTGAGAAAAACAGTGACACCCCCTTACATTTAGAAAAAGTCAATAATCTCCCTTCATATTTAAAGAAACTAGTGGGATGCCCCTGCTTCGCAGGGGACAGGCACGTGATTTAAAAATTTAATACGTACTTAAAAAGGTTAGTAGTTTAATGAGGCAAAGGGCGTTACCAAAAAAACAGAGGCAAAGGAACATCTCATTCTCTTGAATCCCGAGGCATATTGTTATTTGCTGTCAGGTCAAATTTCCTTTCGTGAATTCTGCATTTGGAACCAAATTATTTGCATTGCCATACATCTACAAAATATTGGAGTAACTATCTTAGACATATGCAGTGGGTATATATTGAATTATTGGGATTAGCAATTTTTTCAAACTCGTTACGACATTGGCAGTAGCAAAAAGAACCGATATTTATGCTTCCCAAATGAATCTGAAGAGAAGATACCACTACAGTTATCAGATTCAATTGGTCAAACAAATGAAATGTTTTAGGACCGCTAAAAAACAGAGGGAGTATATTACACTTTTTTAGAATTAGAAGAAAAAGGCTACAAAGAGTAGATTAGATTTTCACAATAAGCTAAACATTTGAACTTCAAGGTTGAGAAGAATTTAACAATATATAAGCTATACATTTTGGAGTATGACATATAAGCTATAGAGAATGACATATAATGCTCAAAATCATATTTCCTTCTTATAGAGATTCACATGGATCATACTTTTAGCTACATTCCCCTTTTTCTTTCAATATTAATATGGAAAAAGGAGGACAATTATTATATATGGTCTACCCCTATCCCAAAGCCATATATCTTCACCTAAAAAGGCTATCCTAGGCATTTGAAGATAATTTAAGAGATGACAAAGTGGTTGCCTTGCCGTATATGACATGACTGCAACAAGTAGCAATAACAATCATAGATCTTTTATCTTTCAGTTAAAGATATGTATTACCAAGTTCATTTCATTTCTCTCTCTTCTTCTTTTTTTTTTATAAGTAGCAAGTTCATTTCATTTCATTTCGTCTTGTCTTTATTTATTTTCTTCAAAGTTGAAAATCAATGAACTTAAACTTGTTGGATTTTAAACTTAGATATGTTTTGTTAGGCAAGGTTATAGATATATGATTAAAAACCTTATAACTATTTCAATTTTAACACATTTAAGTAAGTTCTGAACTCAATTTAATAGGACTTAATTTGATTTTAAATATCAGGTGTATATCTACGTCCAACTGTTACTATGCTTCCTAGTAGATGTTAATGATCCCAACTGTTACTATGCTTCCTAGTAGATGTTAATGATCCGGTTCTCTATAGATGTCCATCCTATGGTTTGTGGTGGTTACTTATAGCTTGTGGTCAATCATTCGTGCAGTGGTTTAAAAGTGGCCCTTTTATGTTCACACACAAAGAATAACTGATGCAAACACAAGTTTCTGTTAGTAAAAGTTAATATTTCCCATTTTTTTAACGTATTGATTTAATTTTTATTCCCACATATGTTTTAGCTTCGTCTCTATTTTTTGGTTTATTTTAGGTTCGTATATATTTAACTGAATTAGATTCATCTCTATTTTTTGGTTTTTTTTAGCTTTGCCTTAGAGCCTACCCCAAGAATCTAAATTAGTTTAAAAACTAAAGTCTATTCATGTAAATAATTCATGTATGCTATACTTGCCACCAAAGTTACTGGGCCACCTTTTCCTCTTGGTGTTGTCAATTTGACGTGCTGAAGTACACACAGTTCCTGAGATTAAAATGCCTCTGACTCAAATAGAGTCCACACAACACTGCTATAAATTAAGTTCATATAACTCTGTATTTACTGATCAATATAGTTAATTTGGATGTAGAATATAGATAATGTTAGTTATAGCAAGGTTTCGATTACTTATTCATTGGGCGTGAAAAAACCACTGAGAAACATAAAAGAACTTAATCGGAGACATTCATAAAAAACAAACTGCATCACCGCGCATTAGAAAATAACATAAAAGAGCATCATTGGGCATTATGAAGAAAGGGATGGTGCAAAGAATGTGTGTGTGTGAGAGAGAGAGAGAGAGACTAACTCACAAGGAAAGCATTTACAAGGTGCTAGTAACTGGAAAAACAGGAATTCTAAGAAAAATGCATGAATGGATGCAATATAATCTCCTTTCTTAGTGGAGTCATGCCACATGATTATTAATTGAATCTGTTGTGTTTCCATCATCACAAAGAAAATTCATCTAACTGATTTCGTGGCTAGGATGTAATTTTTAGAATAAAATCTCAATGAAAAGGAATCTAGACTAAAACATACATGATGCGTTGAAGTATATCCGTAGAAGAGAACATGAATAAGAGAATAAGAGAAAGCCAAGTCCACATTTATATTTCCTCATTGCTGAAAATAAAGGTGACAGACCTGAAAATAGAGGTTATCAGATGTTCATTCAAATTCATTGCTGATATTTTCAGGAATAGACATATCAGTAGACCTTATACCAGGTTCTAGAATGGTAGATCCTTCAAGAAAACTCTCCAGCAAAGGGCTTTTCATGTAATCAACAGCTGACGATGATATTATGGGAAGAGCTGAAAGTCGCAAGAGTGCAGCAGAACGTACCCTGTAACCCTCAACCAGATCTGGAACAGACATAGGTGGAAAATATGCCAACGTTTCATCACAGGCATTATCAATCCATGGGCAAAGTAATTTATGTCCACTTTCTCGCTTCAAGCTAAATACTGCTGCTGTCTTTTCAACTGACAATATGCATGAAAAAGTTTCTAACTTAATAAAATATTATAATATGAAGACACAATGCCATCATTGGGTAACAGTGACAGTCAAAATGTAAAAGCATCATGATATACCTTGTTGCTGTGACGAAGATGGAGGAGTAGAAAATAGGAGATATGCTCCACATGGCTCACAAGCTATGATGTCCATCTCGATATTGATCCAACCTCTTTTAGCACAATTTACAGCACTTACAACCCGCATATATAAATTAAAATTTTCAATATTCATGTCACATATGTAAAATAGAAGCCACACGACTGTAACTCTGGGTTCTTTAACATGATGAAGCCAATTAAGAAGCTCAATCCCAATTTGTAAACATAAAATATAGAAGCATTTTAAAGAATGTACTTATGATGTTTCCATAACCAAATAAATCAAACAATTAAAACGAGGTAAGCTGCTAATTAACGTATAGAAACTTATTACAATCTTTGGCCAATAAATCAAGACCAACTTTATCGGCAAAATTAATTTAAGGACCAATATATTTTGTACATGTAGGTTTTGTTTCATGAGTCTGAAATAGCGTGTGCCAGTTTCAGTTAATGAATCATTCATTTATCAGCAATAATTAACTACCAAATTATAAAGAACACAATTTTCGATGCAAAACATCCACATTCTCTAGCTAGCAGCCTACATTAATGGCATACGCTAATTCTTTGTTGAGTAATATGGCATGTGCTGGTCAGAGGTGTATGTGCCATGTTCATATACTCTGTATGATACTCAATTATAATGTGATGAAGATCAATTATTTTGTTTTAGGGAATCCACCATGGTCCTATTACAACTTACATCAACGGAGACGGCCTAATTCTATCCTGTCCTTTATCCAACAAGAGAAAATGCAGTAGCAAGTTATGAAGTGTGCTGATGGGTGCCCTTCACAAAAAATGCAACCCTGGAATCTGTCAAAGTGAAGGGGAACCAAGCAGAGAAAAGGGGTGACTTCAAAATTTTTGCAAGTTTTAATATACCCAGAGACTTCCAAATAAACATAACTGTTTTTTGGCACCTCATTAATTTTTAATGAATATTAAAATTTTAAATATATAAATATCACTGAATGAGTAGAAATTTTCTACCTGAAATTATGATAAATGAAGGATTCTAGTTGTGTCGTAATGGATGTTTACTCAATAATGTTTTACATAATTTATGCTAAGCATAACTTTATGGAATCATATTTTATGGATCCTACTCCCTTCATAATTTTTACATAATTTATTTTAAGCCTACCTTTGAGAACTTTTATGCAAAGTGACATCACTAAAACGCAAACCTACATTCTCACAGTTGTAGCTCGAGGCTTTTACTATCACATCAATTAATTTGCCCTATTACTTATTGGTAGAAAAGGGAAACTCGTCTTGATCCCTAACTATGACTAAAGAGGGTGCTCATTATGTTGACTATCACTCTCACTTTCTTTGCCTCTGCCTCTTTCCCTTTTCCTAATAGCTCCCCTTTTGGTCATTTCATTAAGCTGTGTATATGTGTATGTGTGTGTGTAGCTCTATATTTTAACTTTCTGCAAGAATCTTCATTTTTTGTGTGAATAAAGCAAAATTTCTACTCTTTACTCTCCAACGCCTCCATGGAACAGAAATGAATACCGCATGATTTTTATATGACCAGAAAATTTGAGTACCTAAACAGGTTTCTATGTGGTTTTATCAAAATTCGTGTAAAGATCAAACCCATATCATATGGTCACCAAATCCAGTGTTTGTTTGAGGTATTCACTTGTGCATGACACACAATGCACCAGAATAAAATATCATGAGCCAATTGAAATAAAAAGATAAATAAGATAATTCAAGCAATACGACTATACAAAAATACTCCGCTATTGGAGAAATTAAAAGGCATACTGAAAAGGCTTGAGGAACAATTCCATGAATATGCCATTGATGAATATGAAAAGAAATCATTTCTCAGTTTCGAGCAAAATGCGGGAATGGAAAAAATGAATCAGCTCAAAGTATTCAGATAGGCACAAATTAGCCCCAGAAAAAAAAATTCAGGGCAATTTGCGTTCTAAGAAGAAAAAGATTTACTTCGCTGATCAGTAAAATAGGAGGAAAGAATGTGCTAGTTAAATTAAAACCAATATCAAACCTTCGTTTTCCGAACCATGTCATTGACTTGAATGTAGATAACCTCCTCAAAAGGTCCCCTCGATCCCATGGTCTGCAAACTGGAGGCTGCGACGACACAGGTGGTCTTGCAGAACGCTTCAACCCTTCCACGAGATCCTCTCTTGAATTCGATTTCGCCGCAGGTGCCGTGAATATCGAATGCCCGCGCTTTTGGCCCGTCGATGATTGTGGTCCGGAAGGACTATCAAAATTTTGCAACAAAACTTACTAATATTGAATTCGAAAGATAAATATGTATATATATAGGGGCAAAAAAAAACCCATAAATATCCAGGAATTTTTCAACGGAGAGACTGATTGAACAATAGAGTAATCGTGAAAAGAAGAGAACCTTGTGAGATATTTCGGTTTGGGAGTTTGAAATAGCTTGTCCATTATCGAGTGGAATCTCTTTTCTAAATCTTTTGCCATCGTTGTTGAGCAACCGAACACAGCCTTTGCAATTGAATAGAACCTTTTTTGATGTTTGATTAAACCCTTTGCACCGCCATTAACAGAAGCTAGGGAACTCTCTTCTTCACTCTGATAAAAAAGGAACTTAAATTCTCAATCCGTTGCCTATGAGTATACCCTTTCCAGGAAAAAGATAAACTGAGAATAACAATCAAATATTGGTGCAATGGTCTAAAAGTGGCTCTTTTTATGTTCACGCACAATGAATAAGTAATCCAAATCTCATAAACACTGTCATCTAGACATTTTAACAAACATCTGGCCTACGAAAAACTAAACAACTCAAAGAACATATTTAAGAAGGTAAAGACAGAGAGAAAGAGGAAGAAAGATCAGAGAGAGTACACAGCTTTACAGCACCGGTTGATGGAAGAAAGAACAACGCTGAGGGTAACGTACATACTGTAATCCTCCCATCTCTGTTTAGCAGAATGTTGATGTGACAAATTCTTTGATATGGCGGTCGAATAGAACAACCATGTGGTAGGAGAGAGAACAACCAGGCAGGTGTTGATGTGATAGGGGAAGTTCTTTGATGGCGGTAAAACATAGGCCACCCATGCCGGTGAGCACCTGCGCCCAGAGCATCAGAAGACACGCTAGAAGATAAGGCAGTGAAGGCGGCGCCTTGGTACGCAGGCAGAAGCACGGTGGGAGGCCGACACCTTGGCAGCAAAGACGCTGTTGAAGCAAGTGAAGCAGGTGAATCACGATGGTAGACGCTGGAGAGGAGGACACCTAACGAAAATGCTCGTGAAGCAGGCACCTCAGCAGCGCGAAGGTGAATCAATGTGACGTAGCAAGTGAGAAGTAGCTGAAGCGCCGCAGTAGGTGAGACCGTGAGAAGCAGGTCAAGCAGGTTGGTAGAAAAGCAGGACACTGTCCCTTTTATATTAAGTATAGATATAGATATAGATATACACATATCTCCCCTTAAGTTAAAATCTATTCTACCTAAGTTAACTTCGTAAATAAAATTACTTAAATGCCCTCTCTTGAGGCTAATGAGACCCGCTATTATCATCATTTCGATTGGCAACCCTCGCTCTCTCAGGCGAGTCACCCCCACCTCTCTCTCACTGTCTCCGGTAATTTCTCTCACCTGACCCAACCACCCTCTCTTTTTCTCTCTATCCCCTCTCCTAGAACTAAGATCGAGTGGTTTTAATTGCTTTGCCAAAACAATGGCCGTTGAAAGCTCCTAAATGAATTGAAGTTTTGGGGATGAAAGAGTTCTTTGAAGGACCTATTAAGTTTTGGAGATGAAAGAGTTCTTTGCTAAAACTAAGATCGAGTGGTTTTAACTCGAAGATGAGTGATCTATGTTAGCTGCAAAGGAGCTTTTCTAAACAGCCCCCGTTTACTTGCTGAATAGCAACTTCGTAATGCAGGGTATCATCCTTGTCCAAATTAGTATTTTTGAGGGGAAATTAATTTTTAGTGGTACTTTATCAAAGTATTTAAGATTCAGTCAGCAAAGTTTGCACATTTATGTTTCAGAACACCTTTATCAAAATATTTAACGTTTAGTGGTATTTCATTATTATAAATAAATTCTTCCAAAAATACACTTATACAACTCACTCCTTAGGACTTGTACAAATAATAAATTGACTTGTATAGACTTGTAAAAGTAATAAAATAACTTGTACAAGTCAATAAAATGATTTGTACCTTAAGTGAGTGACTTGTACAAATCATTTGTATGGGTGATGTAAGCGCATTATTGGAAGGAGAGAGGCTGTAGCAGTAAAATACCACTGAATCTTAAATATTTTGATAAAGATGCTCTAAAACATAAAAGTGCAAACTTTTCCGACTGAATCTTAAATACTTTAATAAAGTGCCACTAAAAATTAATTTCCCCCCTTAAATACCGGAGTGAGATTGAGAGGTTTAAGGAGAGAGAGAGAGAGAGAGAGAGAGAGAGAGAGACATAGGGAGGGAACTCACCGGATACGACGAGGGTTGCTGGGGAGACGATCAATGGTGGTTCACTCAGTCAGTGGTGATTGTTACCTTCGGCTTCCCCGAATTCACAGACAAACCCAAATAGAAGGAGAGAGTATCCTTTTCAACTCCTTTCGCAAAGGTGTTAAAATTTGTCTTTTAATAATTTTAATTTTTCTTATTAACTTCTTGAGAGGACATTTAAGTAATTTTAGCTGTAAAGTTGACGTTGTTTAAACAGATTTTAAGCTTACGAGAAGCATGTGTATATTTTTTAAAATGTTAAGGGAGGCTATTGCCTTCTCACAAATGTAAGGGGTCTAATTGCTTTTGACAGAAATTATAAAGGAGGTAAGTGTAATTTACTCATGTTTTTTTTTTAGTCTAAATAAAACTCTTTAAAATGCTGAAATAGCAAGAGAGACTGGTTTGATCTTTGGCTTATACGCTTATTGAAGATCTTGGAAAACTTCAACAGTAATTCTTCAGATTCATAATAGATTTAGGGTTTCGCATCATTTTCTATCAAACTCATGTTTTTGAGAATGGAGAGAATATTACCCTATTTATAAATTTATAAGTGTGGAGGTAAATTTCTCCAAATATAAAACTGTAGCGAGAATTATCAATATTTAAAGGTAATTTATTTATTTTAAAAATTATCAAAATAAATAATTATCCCACAAGCAATAAGAGAAGATTTAATTTTAAGAATATTGTCTCAATAGGGTCCACATCTTTTGCGAGATTTTGTCATGTGACAATTTTATAATCCCAAAATTTTTCTTCTTACAAAAATTTTTAAAAATCTTTTGATATATCAAAAAATTATTGGAATCTTTTTTTTTTTCTTATATTTCATGTGCCGCCTGCTAATTTTAATAATATCAACCAGCCAGTAATACAATTCATGTATTTTTATAATAAAAGACCTTTACATTAAAAATCTAGCGATGGATACAAGAAACAAAGGTCTTGTACCTGAAGAAAAAGGGGACGGGGAAGAAGAAGATAAAGAGACAAATGTCTACAACAAGGACGGCATTGAATATTCAATATTTTGATCTTGAGAACAAGCATCCTTTCTTTGAATTCCACATAAAACCAGCGAATCCCAAACCAAAACAACCCTGTATCGAATGAAACCAAACATAAAATCCAAACCACAATCCAACAAGAAAAAGGAGCAGAACTTAACCCAAACGAAGCGGAAGAAAACAAAAACGGAAATTAAAGAGGCCCACGTTGACACCCTCCAAAGCATTTATATCTCATCTCCTTTCTGCAGTTTCTGCAATAATTGATTGAGACTATGTCTCATCTGGGTTTCCGTCTCTGCATCTCCGTTATCATCTCGTTATGCTTAATCCCTCCATTAACCTCAGCTATCCAACCCCTGATTAATGTCTGGCCTAAACCAAGAACCTTCCATTGGCCACACCCACAGGCGACTTTCCTCTTTCCCTCCTTCTACATCACCTCTCCCTACCACCGCCACCTCACTCCTGCCGTCAACCGCTACCGGCGCCTCATTCTGTCCGAACACCACCACCCCATCATCCCTCCGTCAGTCAACATCACGTCAGCAACTCCTTTAAAAAACCTGATCCTCACCGTAACCGATCTCAAAGCGCAGCTCCAACACGGCGTCGATGAGTCCTACACCCTCATCGTCCCCGTCGTAGGATCAGCCAATCTGACGGCGAAGACGGTATGGGGAGCCATGAGAGGGCTGGAGACGTTCTCGCAACTAGTGTGGGGTGAGACGTTACTGCGAGTAGCGACGGGTTTGTACGTCTGGGACGCGCCGATCTTTGCCCATCGGGGGGTGATGCTCGATACGTCGAGAAATTATTATGGCGTGGAAGATATACTGAGGACGATCGAAGCGATGAGCGCCAACAAGCTTAACGTGTTTCACTGGCACATAACAGACTCGCACTCGTTCCCGTTGGTGTTGCCGTCGGAGCCGGAGCTTGCCGGAAAGGGCTCGTACGGGAAACACATGCAGTATTCTCCGGCTGATGTGCAGAGAATTGTTCAGTTTGGATTTGAACATGGAGTTAGGGTTCTACCAGAGATCGACGCTCCAGGTGAGTCCAATTCCTGCCCCCATTGTTCGAAAAGGTACGAGACTGGGTTTAGCTTTATGTTGTACGTAAGGCCATGTTTGGAACCTAGTTTGGGAAGAAAAGAAAGGAAATAATAAAACAAAAAGAAATAAATGAAATAATTTATGGTTTTGTAAAGAAATGAAATGTTCTGCCATATTTACTTAAATTGGTCATTGTTGTGACAATGAGATGTTGCAATAGGGAGCATATCAAACATTCACAATAATGAAGAAACATAAATTGTGAGATGCTCTTTAGGTAAGCATCTCACAGGCATAGCAATGACCAATTCAGGCAAACATAACACAAGATTTCAAACCCAATTTTGAATGATTTTTAAAGTTTTTTTTTATTTATTATTATTATTATTTTCCTTTAGAATCTCATTTATTAAACTCATAATGACGTCAAGTTATCATACTAAAAAAGAAGTTATACTGTTTTTTCCTTGAAAGCAAATCGTCTGTCATGCTTCCCTGATTTGCTCGCTGATGTGCCCATGAGATGCTGCAATGTGGAGCATCTCATGGCCAATGTTTTTTTTCCATGTGGGGCTCACCTAAAACATTTACAACATTCAAAAAAGACTGATCGTGAGATGCTCTACATGGCAGCATCTCACGGTCACTTCAGGGAACAAAACAGGGAAACATGGCAGACGATTTCCCTCCTTTTTCCTCATACTTTGGTTCTAAACCTTCTTTTAGAAGAAAGAGAACTTAATCCTTAAATGGGAAGTTTTTTGCCTAAATAAAATTACCCTGCCCTCTTTCCTTATTAATTCCTTTTGTTTTCTCTAAATCCCTTAGTACAAAGTTCCAAATACATCCCAAGGGATGGAAAGTTGGTAACCTGCAATATTATTTAACCCTTGGAAAGTTGGTAACCTGCAATATTATTTAACCAAATTAAAATTTGCTTAATATATAAGCTATCCTATTAAAAACCATTAATGACTATCTTAATAGTTTATGTGAGATATTATAAAATTATTGCGTACTTACATGGGACAGAAAATTATTTGAACAAGTGTTGGTTGAACCTTACTCGAGTTTTACGAGTTCGAGCCATAGTCTTAGAACTCAGAGATCATCGTCCTACTGGTATGTATCAATTGTGATGGATTTAAAATCTTAATTGTGCAAAGTTTATGCCTTGTTTGCCATCCATCCTCATTCTGGGGAATGAGTTCTGTGAACTCATTATAAAAATTGAGTTTAGAGGAGTTGGGTTTGAATGTCATGGTAATCCATTTTTCGTTCTTATTGAGATCATAGATGTTATAGATTTGCCATTGTTCTACCTCAAAATAATTTTTCATAAATAACAAATTTATCCTTGTTACATAAAGAACTCTTTATAAGAGGTTTCAAGAATATCTTTCATAGTTTTCAAATATTACAAGTTTACTACCATACTTTTGTAAAATGAGTTTTCAAAGTCCAAAAGTGGTTCTAGGATTATTCCTTTGTTTGATACATTTTTTAAAACTCATTTTGAGAAAAACCCATTACCAAATCGCAACAAAACTATCATTCTGTTTCAAAAACTCATTCTTGGAGCTCATTTAGGTCTTGCTTTTGTTGTTTGTAGGTCATACGGGCTCATGGGCTGAGGCTTATCCTGAAATCATTACATGCGCCAACATGTTCTGGTGGCCTGCAGGAACCGAATGGGCGGACCGGCTTGCATCCGAACCGGGAACCGGCCAACTTAACCCCATGAAAGCGAAGACGTACGAGGTCCTCCGAAAAGTGATTCGCGACGTTACATCGCTATTCCCAGAACCATTTTACCATTCTGGAGCGGACGAGATCATCCCAGGTTGCTGGAAAGCCGATCCAACGGTCCAACACTTCCTATCCAATGGTGGGACCCTCAGTCAACTCCTAGAGACTTTCGTCAACTCCACCTTCCCTTACATCGTGTCCCTTAATCGGACGGTGGTGTACTGGGAAGACGTCCTATTGGACGACAATATTAAGGTGGACCCCACATTCCTCCCCCCTCAGTACACAATTTTGCAAACATGGAACAACGGCCCCAAGAACACCAAACGGATAGTCGCCGCCGGCTACCGGGCGATTGTGTCGTCGGCGGATTTCTACTACTTGGATTGTGGGCACGGGGATTTCCTTGGAAACCAAAGCCGGTTCAACAACAGTGGTAATGGAGGGTCATGGTGTGGACCCTTTAAGACATGGAAAAGGATATATGATTATGATATAACGGATGGGTTGAGTGAGGAGGAAGCAAAATTGGTGATTGGAGGGGAGGTGGCGTTGTGGTCGGAGCAGGCGGATCCGACGGTGTTGGATAGTCGGATATGGCCAAGAGCGTCGGCGATGGCAGAGGTGATGTGGTCGGGGAATAGGGATGAGACGGGGAAGAAGAGATATGCGGAGGCGACAGATCGGTTGAACGAGTGGCGGTATAGGATGGTGGCTAGGGGGATTGGGGCCGAGCCCCTTCAGCCCCTCTGGTGTGTGAGGAACCCCGGCATGTGTAACACAGTTCAGTGAATTATCATCGTTTCATCTAATAAAGCTCTATATGGGAAATTAAATCATTTATTTGGAATAATATTAGAAGAATTGAATTGAAGACCTTTCAGTGGTTTGTTACGAGGTCATATCAACTGGAGCCTACATTGGAACATCTGCTGGTCCAACGGTGGGTAAGGTATACACGTCAGCATCATTTACAGACGTGTACACCTTACTCATCGTTGGACCAGCAAATCTTCCAGCAAGGGGCTCCAGTCGATTTCAAGTGGTTTGTTACTTGCTCTATGTGATTTTCGATCAGCTCATGCTAATTATCTTGCTTCGTTAGTCATACTATCTAATTGGTGGCATGTGCATGGTGCAGTATTGCACATATGCAAATGAAAATGACATCCAATGGCTTAAAAATTGTGGAAATTTATTTTTTTGTTTTTTGTTATTTTGAAAAATAAAGAAGAAAGAATTTATCCCATTGAAATATAGATAATAGGCCATTATAATATTTTATTTCAAAAAACAAATTATATTATATATTAACTGAGATATAAAAGTAAATGTCATTTTAGACAATAGCAAGTAAATACATATGTATAAATAATTAATAGGGAGATAGAAATAAATAGAATTAAAGTTGAGGGACATTTTGGGTACACAATCTCTGTCGAGACTCGAGAATATCAAGAGTTCTCTTCAAAACGAGTATAGGTTCTATAGCAGGTCAATTTCTTGGAAAGAAAACGAGAGTAGACCCTTGCTTGCTTGGCGCTTCTAATCTTTCGAACATTCCTTGATGCGTGCTTGACAGGTTTTTATGTTGGAAAAATTTTCTTAAAGTTGACACCTCTTAGTTGGGGATTGGAATTGTCTATTTTCATATAGCTTCTATTCAAATTTCATTCATATTGAATTGGCTCTAAATCCAGCTTTTCTTTGGAGTATTGGAAAATTTTTCCTTGTGGAATATTTCTTGTTCTTATGACTAAGGCTCACAAATAGACTTGTAGTTATTTGAAAGGCCTATGAACGTTGGTGGGAGATGTTGGACCATGAGGATAATTTAATATTTATAAGGATATTTGTCTAATCGATGAAAATATTCTGCTAGAATCAACTTTGAAAATTTAATAGTACAGATTAACTTATAACCACTATTGCTAGTTAGGGTTTCAAATGAAAAATTATGAAGATATTTAAGACATGAAGATAAAAGTAACATTACTGAAACCTAAAATGCAACTTGCAAAGTTTTAAGAGGAAATTTGAAGGGGGCTATTTAATTTATACATGGCATGCATGTATATGCTAAAATAAGATTCACTACAAAAATGTGGAGTATTAGCGGCGACCTTTTAGCAGCAGTAGCTATTTACTGCCGCTAATACCAGTTTTTAGCATTTAAACGAAGGTAAGGATCATGCCGCCATCGCTGACTGACGCTTTTACGTACTGGCGGGAATATGCTATTGCCGCTAAAATATATGGCGCTAGATCTCAATTTTGGCGCGAGATGCTGGTGCGTTGTGATATCGACGGGACTACCGCTAGTAAGAGGCTCTTTTTACAGTGGCAATATTGTTTCCCACTGCTATTTATATTATTTTACAACAAGAGATTAATTACTGCTAATTTAAATGAGTTAACGGTAGTAAATCCCGCTGCTATTAAGAGGCTTTAAGCGGCGGCGGCGGATTTACCGCCGCTAATGGCTTTGTTGTCTATTAGTCCGATGTAGCGGTAATAATAGACCTACCGCTGTTAGAATTGTCGGTTATTTATTTTCCGGCAAAGCATATAGTGATAGGCGGGTTACCCCGTGGGCTGGTTATGTGTTAATATATATATATATATATATATATATATATATATATATATATATATATATAAATATAATGGTGGCAATAGTGACCCGTGACCCCCCATAACCACACCCACACACCACCCCGCACCCCCGGGTTCTTAGGTGGGTTTGGGTTGGTTGTTTCAACCCATGGGTTGGGTTTGGGTCATGAATCCTCAACCCGATTATAAATAGGTTTGGTCAAGGTTTGACCCCTCAACCCGAAATGGCCCGATTACAACCTGATTATTTTATATATAATATAAGTTTGGAACATTATACTAACAATAGTTGTGCTACTTAACCTTTTCTCTTTTAATATAAATGATGACAAAGGATAAAGTGAAGAAAGACTTTCTACATATAATAATTTCAAATTTCTTGGCCTCTACTAATATAAATTGAGGCCTTGATGACAAATGAAGTCTTTTAAGACTTTATTATTATGTTTTAGTTCTTTTGTTCATGTTATTTTAGTACTATCTTGATGATTGTTGTATTATTATTCTTGTTAGGTGTGCTTTGATATTAAAAGGAATTAAAAAAATAAAATTTGCATAGAAGTTGATATTAGAATGAATTAAAAATTTTAATTCTTAGTAGTAATTTAAATTATTTAAACGAGTTTAAACTAAGCGAGTCGGGATATTCCAACCCGTTATTTAAATGAGTTTAAACTAAGTCAGTTGGGATATTCCAACCCGTTTATTAAACGAATGGGTCCGGGTTGAGCCTTGGCTATTTAACCCCCTACATGAACCCCAACCCGACCCATTGCCACATATATATATGTATTAAAGAAGCTTTATTTCCATTATTTTGTGTGCCTCAAAAATGAATGAAATTTTCATTTGGTTCAGATACATGGAATTGTGAATGATGGAGGTGAGACAGATGATGTTTTCTTCCACCTAGCTTAGATTGGGAATTATGGTTATTGAATACTGACAGGATTAATAGAATCCCTTCTTAGCAAATTAATGGCAGTTACAATTGTAACATTTTTTGACTGTATAATATAATATATATGTTCCTTGTTGTTAATTGCCCCCTTCTTATCCATAGAATGTAACCCATGGTAGAGAAGATGATGAATTCATCTCTGCAGTTTTGTTTCTCTTAATTTGTTGGCCCGGACCCTCTTCCCCGCTTTTGATTTCAAGTAGACATGAAAATTATTGTTCTCATGGATGAAATCATGAGTTTCTGGTATGAGGATTTTCAAACAATGCACTAATAGTCCAAATGAATTCTAGAAATCCATGTGTTTATTAGCTGAGCCAAACCAAAACTCCAACTACGGTTTATCAAAAGAAAGGTTTAATTCCGATTCCTTTCTTGTTGGCCGAGAAAAGGAAAAGCAATGGGCGAGAAAGGTAGCTTGGTTTAGAATTTAGATGGTTTCGATTCCTACTCCAAGAATGAGACAAAGCCATCTATACCTAGCTTGCCTTGCTTGTTCATCGTAAAGAACATATACATGAACTGAAGAGAGAGAAATTGGCAACTTCACAAACACGCATGCACTTTAGCTCCATTATAAATCAACAATTGTCTACTCCTTCCAGTGCACAACACACGGCTAACTCCCATCTTTCATTCATAACAACCAAAGCTTACTTTCTATCTCCTTCTCTCTGTACTTGCGTTTGCATTCCTACCGATGGCAGAACCAATACTGTCCGTCGTTGCAGAGTTAGTTTTGGGAAACCTCAGTCAGGTCGTGATCCAAGAGACTGGATTATTGTGTGGTTTAAACAAAGAGAAAGAGAAGCTTCGTCGTACGGTATCCTCCATCAAAGCCGCACTTGAGGATGTCGAGAATGGGAAGGTTTATATAACAAACTCTGTTCGAGATTGGCAAGGAAAGCTCAAAGACGTGTTTTATGATGCTGATGATGTGCTGGATGACTTCCGAACGGAGGCTTTGATCCGACAACTGGAGGAAGAGAGCATAACTAAAAAGGTACGCTCCTTCTTTTCACGCTCCAACCCACTTGTGTACAATTTGAAGATGGGTCATAGAATAAAGCACATTAGAGAGAGATTAGATAACACTGAGAAAGATCGGGCTCAGTTTGAGCCCAGAGCATCCCACAGTCTGGCTATGGCTAGGCCAGTTGATCATTATAATAGTCCGCAGAGAAATACTCACTCTGGCTTACCATCGGGAGCAATTGGAAGAGACGAGGATAAAGAGACAATCGTCAAATTGTTAATGGATCTTGGCAATGACGATGCAGAGAATATTTCTGTCATTCCCATCGTTGGTATGGGAGGAGTCGGAAAGACCACCCTTGCTAAATTGGTGTTCAATGATGATAGAATAAAGGGTCATTTTAAAGAGGAACGTATTTGGGTGTGCGTTTCTGATAATTTTGATCAGAAAGAGATCGTAGAGAAAATGTTGCAATCTTTAAGTGGTGAAAAATGTGAGGGCTTGGAAATGGAAACTCTGCAGCGTCATCTTAGAGATAAATTGGACGGGAAGATGTTTTTGCTTGTGTTAGACGACGTGTGGAATGAGAATCGTCACAAGTGGGTAGAGTTTAAAAACCTTTTGATGAATGGTAAAAGGGGAAGTAAAATTCTTGTCACGACACGTAACGAAAGTGTTGCGAAGGTCATGTGTCCAACTTCGTCATATGGTCTACCAATTTTACCAGATGAGGAATCCTGGAGTGTATTCAAGCAGTGTGCCTTCAAACAAGGTCAAGAAACCCCAGCTCTTGAGGAGATTGGTAAACAAATTGCCAAAAAATGCAAGGGACTGCCTTTGGCGTTGAGTGCTCTTGGAAGCCTTTTATATGATAACGTCAATGAGGAAGATTGGAAGTATGTTAGAGATAGTGAAAGGTTGAGAGATTTAACTGGAGAGGAGCTTGATGTTCAAACCATATTGAAATTTAGCTATGATAATTTGCCGTCATCTCAATTAAAACACTGTTTTGCATATTGCTCGCTTTTTCCAAAGGATTCTCAAATTTTCAAAGAGCAGTTGATCAAATTCTGGATGGCACAGGGGTTCCTCCAATCATCCGATCCTAAAAGATGTATGGAGGATATTGGCAATCGCTATTTCAATGTTTTGTTGTCAAGATCCTTCTTCCAAGATGTACAGGAAGATGGTTATGGGAACATGGTGAGTTGTAAAATGCATGACCTTATGCACGATCTTGCACAATCTGTTTCAGGGAGTGAGTGCTTGATCGTTGATAAAATCAATACTCCCATTCAAGGGTGTGTTCAACACATGTCAATGCTTTGTCAAACTCATCAAGGGCTATTTGGGTCATATAAATTAAGGACATTTATCACGCATATCAGAAATGTTGAAGTGCCTCATCATGCATGGTCAAGTTTTAGGCACATACGTGTGTTGAGCTTAATATTGTCAAACATTGAAGACCTGCCGTTTTCCATAAGTGAATTGAAACATTTGCGATACCTTGACCTTGAGCTTTCTAGCAATGATATTAAGACACTCCCCGATTCAATCATAAAGTTGCAGAATTTGCAGACGTTAAAGCTTCAGTCCTTTTCTCTTGAAAACCTACCCATAGATATTGGAAAGATAGAAAGTCTTAGACACATTGATGTTTCCACTAATGAAATCATCAAGATACTCCCTGATTCAATATGCAAGTTAAAGAATTTGCAGAGTTTGACACTTTCTAGTTGTTTTGGTATTGAAGAATTGCCGATGAATATTGGAGAGATGATTAGCCTTAGGCGATTAGATTTTTCTTATTTGGCAAACATCAGAATGCTCCCCATATCAATAGGTAACCTGACGACGAATTTAGAGAGTTTGATACTCGGTGGTTGTGTTAACCTTGAAGCACTACCATGTGAAGTGGGGCAACTAACTTGTCTTAGAGTGCTTAATCTTAATCTTTGCTATAATTTACGGTCTCTGCCACAAGGAATGCAACGCCTCACAGCATTGAATCGTCTCTATCTCTCCGGATGTCATCGATACTTATCAAGACGATGCAAGAGGGACATGGGTGAGGATTGGCCAAAGATCTCTCATATCCCTCATGTATATTTAGATGCTGATGAGGACTGAATTCGTCATCCTCAATGCCAATCTTTTTCAAGTATGTATTCATTTCTTCACCATCAATCTCTCGCTTCTTGCACTTTATTCATTTTTTTTCCTAATTTCCTTTTTGATTTGAACTTGACATTTTGTTCATGGTTCTTTCAGCCACACAAGTAAACCAATGTTTCAGAGTTTGTGTGCGTACTTTCCAAGTTTCTTTCTTTCAGGCACAACTAGATGGTATATTGATTTCCTTTTGTCTCAATTTCCATTGCTCTTCTATATATTTTATGTTTTTATCTTGTTTATTTGCTGACAGCAATGCTATTAAGAAGGAGGAGGAGATCGAGAGAGTTGCACACCAAGGCCAACCGGTGAGAGGTTTTGTTTGTTCATCCCAATTTTCTTTTATTTTGGCTTTGTATATTTATGTAATTCATGAGTACATGGAAGATGATGAATTCATCTGCAGTTTTGTTTGTCCTCTTCTCCCTGTTTTGATTTAGTGTCCCTAGATACTAAGAATAAATTAATTTATATTACTTTGTGAAATGGTGGGAGCTAATTTATATCATCCGAGATATGCTTACAAGCGGGAAAGAAAAATTGAGGGTCTTGCTTAAGCAGAGCATAAATTGTAATGAACTCGTAAATCTGTAAGAATTTCCATCCTTATGCACGTATATTCTCTTTTTTGTTTGATGATGATTCATCAAAAGAACAGTTGGTTGATCAGAGTTAGCTCCTGGAAATAATGAATCAAGGAAGCCGAAAGCTGCAGATTGTAATGCAGTTAACGGAGTTGAGTTTTGGTAATAGTAGACTGTTAGGTAGTCACAATTCCTTGTGATTTTCAGACCTTGTGGTACATTGTACTACTGCTTCTCTTGTTAGAACACTTAAATGAGAGTAGGGATACTAGGAAGCAATGATCACTAATTTTCAACTACAGTGAAATTATTATTTAAAAAAAAAAGTAATTAATTTACATTATATGTTGAACATTTCTTCTTCTCTCTTTTCTTTTTCTTCTTTAAATTGCACTTATCTCGTTCATAATTTTTTGACAACTATAGATACCTCCCTTGTCAAACTTATAAAATTTGACAACTTTACCCCTTATAAATTATTTATTCGAAATAATAAAATTTAAAAATTTAAAAATAAAATCACCCATGATTTTTAAATTGATTATTAACATTTTTACGGCTTCAAAAAAAAAAAATTCTTACACATTATACTTAAAGAAGGATATATTTGTCAAAACATATTCATATTTTAATAAAATTTGTACTATGAAGTAGACAACCAAAATCGAAGAGAGGTAAAGTGTCTTTTCAGATGTTCTGTAATTGTCATAAACCAGAAGGGAGGCATGTGTAAATTTCTTTTCTTTTAATTAATTTACATAATAAGTGCAAATCTGTTGCTCTTTAGCTTCAAAACCATGCTTGGTGCACCCCAATCAACAAGTTGCAGCAGCAAGATCTTGTTTAAAAGCGTGGATTAACCAGCACAAGTAGATCATAAAGCATGATTACAAGCCAGTGGAGGAAAATAATCTATAAAACAGGGAGAAGCAGCTTTCTGTAGAAATCCAGAGACAAAACTTCCTCTGGTTAAAATCTCATCTACACTGCATTATTACAGTATTACTGTAAGTAGTTAGTAATTGCACTCTTTTCAACATAGATAGAGTCATCATCTTTTGCTGCCAATCACAGTCTTCTTTGGTGCCTTAAGCAAATATTAAACCCTAGTAGAGGAAGAGTCCCAAGATGTCGGAACAAAGACCCTTTTGACAAGGCTAATCTAATCACCCCCATAGCACAGACCTTCTCATTATTAGAGATAGAGAGAGAGATAGAGATAGAGGAGGGTTATAACTTATAAAGGCTTGCCTTCCTTTCTCTATTGTCTCTGCAACCCAAAAGGATCTTCACTCAATGAGGCTGAGTCAGGTTTGTGGAAAGTTGCTTATAAACTTTCCATGCCTGACCATATCAAGATTGGCTTAAAAGTTCCTAACAGTCTACTATATTAATTACATGGTGCTTTAGAATGAACCAGTTTAATTGATTATAAAGAGTGTAGTGGCACGATTTGTGAATCTGGTAAGGGTAACTATTACTATGTAAAATAATTAATTTTCAGCTTGTTTTGTATGCACGTTTTCTAATTATCCTGTCGCTAATCATGGTTAGTCATTATTTTGACTGTGTCATGGTGCCCAATCTGTATGTGCAGTGGTCCAAGAGATGATGAAGCTCATGTTTGCTCTGCAGGTGTGTTTTAAGTCTCCAAGCTAAGCTAACCAGGCAATCTATCTCCTTAAAACAGGAGCTTATGAGAGTGTGTTCAGGAATATGAGGAACATAGCCGAATGCTTGGCAGATGATGAGCTCATTAATGCTTCCAAGGGATCCTGTAACCGGTAAAAATGGGAAATTTTTATGCTCCTCTTTGCTATGAGATTGAGACTCAAGAAAGTCGCGTGCCAAGGCCAGTCGGTGAGGGAGTATCATGGATTGTCCTTTGATGTAATGTAGGTGTCTTGTATTTCATCTTTACTCGGTATCCATTGAGCCTCCTTCCCATATGACATTGAGAGATTTGGAATTTTTCTTGTTCTTGTTTACTTTGCTGTCTTGTCTGTTAGTCCGAAATTCAATTGCAGAGGGAACTAATTAATGGTGAGAGGTTTTGTTTCTTCACCCCAATTTTCTTTTATGTGGGTTTTCTATGGTTAGGTAGTTCATGAGTAGACAAGATGATGAATTCATGGATCGGCAGTTTTAAGTCTGTCCTCTTCTCCTTGTTTTTATGTCAAATAGAAATGAAAATTTATGATTCTCATATGGATTTCCAAACAATAAATGAATTACAGAAGACCATATGTCTATCGTCTTTACCAAACCCAAACTCAAAACTATGGTTTACCAAAACTGAACAACTAGAGCATGCAGAACGTGTCCAGCTACCCCATATTATCTACCCTCTTTGCCATCCCCTATTTGTTATCTACCCAAAACTTATTCGTTTGCACTTGTCACCCACTGAACGGTTTGTGGTTTAGGGACATGTAATCATATCTACATTCATGTGACGTTAAGAGCCCAATCACGCTCATTACAAGAGCTCAATTAGTTAGAACCACCATGTGAGTGGTGGATCACTGGTCCTATGGGTTATTCCCAAGGCGAGGTTGATCTAGTAGTTATGGCTCAATCCGAACATTCCACAACCAAACCGAATTTAGATTAGGTTCAGTTTGGTTTGGGTTTAGGATTTCATATTTGAAATAGGTTAGGTTTTCAATTTATCAGTTTCGGTTTTTATTTCGGTTTGGTTTTGGAACATTTTCCCCTTATCCAAACATAACTTTTGGAA
Source organism: Buxus sempervirens (assembly GCA_947561395.2). Classification (NCBI taxonomy): domain Eukaryota; kingdom Viridiplantae; phylum Streptophyta; class Magnoliopsida; order Buxales; family Buxaceae; genus Buxus; species Buxus sempervirens. Next base: position 1,052,168 of record OX387183.1, on the reverse strand, counting down.
AAATAAAAGTGGCAGTTATTGTTCTATTTAACAACAATTAGGAAAATATTTTTCCTTAAAAACAAACATGAGGCAAATTTTAAAATGATTGAAAATAATTTTTTCCTTAATTTTTCTGGTGAAACAAACAAAGCTTAACTGCAACTAAAATGTACCAAATGAAAAAAAAAACATAATGTTTGATTGCTCTCAAAATAAAAAAACATAATGTTTGATTGCTCTCAAAATATGTTATTAAGTAACTAATACAAATAGAACTTGAAAATATCTTAACATTAAATATTTGAAAGATTCACAGATTGATTCTAACAAAGTTATAATTGAGAAATGAAGAAAGTAAAAGAAAATTATAATTGAATATTAATAATTTAATTATTACTAACAAACTATATAACAATATCTTCCTTACTATCTTAAACTGTTCATTAATTCCCTCAACAACAATTGTGGTAACTGACTAACTGCCTATGGTAGACGTACGAAAAGCTGTGTTTTGTGGGGAACTCCAATGACAACCGTATATGCTTAGAAATAGAAATATCTAACTCATGCAACTCTTATATTCCTTTCATTTTAACATCCAATGGCTTAAAAGTTGTGGAAATTTTTTTTTTTTGTTTTTTGTTATTTTGAAAAATAAAGAAGATAGAATTTATCCCATTGAAATATATGATAATAGGCCATTATAATATTTTATTATAAAAAACAAATTATATTATATATTTGGCATGTTCTCTAATGGATCGATTTCCATTATACATAACTAAGGAAAAGACATGCGCCATGTGCCTAGCAAAAGAGTATACAATTAATTGGGAGATAAAAGGTGAAAAGAAGTAAAACTGACGTGCAATTTGAATAATAGTAAGTAGCTATATATGTGTAAATAATTAACTAAGATATAAAAGTAAATGTCATTTTAGACGATAGCAAGAAAGTATATATGTATAAATAATTAATTGAGAGATAGAAATAAATAGAATTAAAGTTGTGGGACATTTTGGATAGCCAATCTCTGTCGAGAATATCAAGAGTTCTCTTCAAAAGTCTATAGATAGGTCAATTTCTCGAAAAGAAAACAACAGCAGACCCTTGTTTGGGCGGTTCTAATTTTTCAACGATTCCGTGATTCATGCTTGACAGGTTTTTGTGTTGGAAAAAATTTCATAAATTGACAACTCTTAGTTGGGGATGGGAATTGACTCTAAATCCGGCTTTTCTTTGGAGTATTGGAAAATTTTTCTTCGTGGAATATTTCTTTTTCTTATGAGTAAGGCTCACAAATAGACATGTAGTTATTTGAAAGACCTACGAACGTAAGCGGGAGTTTTTGTACCATAAAGTTCAATTTAATATTTATAAGGATATTTTTCTAATCGATGAAAATATTCAACTAGAATCAACTAGGAAAATTTAATAGTAGAGATTAACCTATAACCACTATTGCTAGCTAGGGTTTTATATTTATTGTTTCACGGGCCCGACTACTTAAAAAAGGATGAGCTGATGAGCATGTCATAAATCAAATGAAAAACTATGAAGAAAGTTAAGACATGAAAGTAAAAGTAACGTCACTGAAAACCTAAAATGCAACTTGCAAAGGTAGAAGAGGAAATTTGAAGGGAGCTCATTTATATCGTGGCATGCATTTCATCTGCTAAAATATGATTATAATTATAGTAATGGTATGATTGGTGAAGGTCAAGTTAAAATATGTAGTGGGTAGTGGGAGTGAAAGTATGGACTGGTTTATTTCCATTATTTTGTGTTAATATAATCTGTATTCAAGAAACTTTATTTCCATTATTTTGTGCCTCATAAACGTATGAAATAAATTTTCTTGTGCCCACCAAGCCACCACTTCCCTTTCCCAGTTACGAGTTTCAGCTTTCTCAGCTTTCTCAGCTTTTGCAGATGACAGCTAGCAACGCGGAATTGACTGGAAAGCACCAAAATTTAGAACCCCACGACATGGCCTTGCCTGCAACAGCGTGTGGCCGGATCATCCTCTTTCCCACACGAGATGTGTCACTTTATTGTGCAGTTCCTTTCCATGGGGTTGTCCCTAAGGAAGGCCACTGATACCTTAACCATCATCCTCTTTCCCACACGAGATGTGTCACCTTAACCATCATCATTGTCAAGTTTAACCGGACAAGGTTGCATTTATTACTTAAAAAGCATTTTTTTTACTTAAAAGGCATATCTTGCTGAAGAACCAAGGGCTTATCTCACTCTATCGTTGTCTAGTCCTTCCGGTGCACAACACACGGCTAGCTCCCATCTTTCATTCATAACAACCAAAGCTTACTTTCTATCTCCTTCTCTCTGTACTTGCGTTTGCATTCCTACCGATGGCAGAACCAATACTGTCCGTCATTGCAGAGTTAGTTTTGGGAAACCTCAGTCAAGTCGTGATCCAAGAGACTGGATTGTTGTGTGGTTTAAACAAAGAGAAAGAGAAGCTTCGTTGTACGGTATCCTCCATCAAAGCCGCACTTGAGGATGTCGAGAATGGGAAGGTTTATATAACAAACTCTGTTCGAGATTGGCAAGGAAAGCTCAAAGACGTGTTTTATGATGCTGATGATGTGCTGGATGACTTCCGAACGGAGGCTTTGATCCGACAACTGGAGGAAGAGAGCATAACTAAAAAGGTACACTCCTTCTTTTCACGCTCCAACCCACTTGTGTACAATTTGAAGATGGGTCATAGAATAAAGCACATTAGAGAGAGATTAGATAACATTGAGAAAGATCGGGCTCGGTTTGAGCCCAGAGCATCCCACAGTCTGGCTATGGCTAGGCCGCAGAGAAATTCTCACTCTGGCTTACCATCGGGAGTAATTGGAAGAGACGAGGATAAAGAGACAATCGTCAAATTATTAATGGATCTTGGCAATGACGATGCAGAGAATATATGTGTCATTCCCATCGTTGGTATGGGAGGAGTCGGAAAGACCACCCTTGCTAAATTGGTGTTCAATGATGATAGAATAAAGGGTCATTTTAAAGAGGAACGTATTTGGGTGTGCGTTTCTGATAATTTTGATCATAAAGAAATCGTAGAGAAAATGTTGCAATCTTTAAGTGGTGAAAAATGTGAGGGTTTGGAAATGGAAACTCTGCAACGTCGTCTCAGAGATAAATTGGATGGTAAGATGTTTTTGCTTGTGTTAGACGACGTGTGGAATGATGATCGTCAGAAGTGGGTAGAGTTTGAAACCCTGTTGAAGAATGGTAAAAGGGGAAGTAAAATTCTTGTCACGACACGTAACGAAAGTGTTGCGAAGGTCATGTGTCCAACTTCATCATATGATTTACCAATTTTACCAGATGAGGAATCCTGGAGTGTATTCAAGCAGTGTGCCTTCAAACAAGGTCAAGAAACCCCAGCTCTTGAGGAGATTGGTAAACAAATTGCCAAAAAATGCAAGGGACTGCCTTTGGCGTTGAGTGCTCTTGGAAGCCTTTTATATGATAACGTCAATGAGGAAGATTGGAAGTATGTCAGAGATAGTGAAATGTTGAGAGATTTAACTGGAGAGGAGCTTGATGTTCAAACCATATTGAAATTTAGCTATGATAATTTGCCGTCATCTCAATTAAAACATTGTTTTGCATATTGCTCGCTTTTTCCAAAGGATTCTCAAATTTTCAAAGAGCAGTTGATCAAATTCTGGATGGCACAGGGGTTCCTCCAATCATCCGATCCTAAAAGATGTATGGAGGATATTGGCAATCACTATTTCAATGTTTTGTTGTCAAGATCCTTCTTCCAAGATGTACAGGAAGATGGTTATGGGAACATGGTGAGTTGTAAAATGCATGACCTTATGCACGATCTTGCACAATCTGTTTCAGGGAGTGAGTGCTTGATCGTTGATAAAATCAATACTCCCATTCAAGGGTGTGTTCGACACATGTCAGTGCTTTGTGAAACTCATGAGGGGCTATTGGGGTCATATAAATTAAGGACATTTATTGTGCGTATAAGAGATGTTGAAGTGCCTCATCATGCATGGTCAAGTTTTAGGCACATACGTGTGTTGAGCTTAATATCGTCAAACATTCAAGAGCTGCTGTGTTCCATAAGTGAATTGAAACATTTGCGATGCCTTGACCTTTCTGGCAATGATATTAAGACACTCCCCAATTCAATCATTAAGTTGCAGAATTTGCAGACGTTGCACGTTCTGCTCTGTTCTCTTGAAAACCTACCCATAGATATTGGAAAGATAGAAAGTCTTAGACACATTGATGTTTCCAGTAATCAAATCAAGATACTCCCTGATTCAATATGCAAGTTAAAGGATTTGCAGAGTTTGAGACTTGAGGATTGTACTGGTATTGAAGAATTGCCCATGAATATTGGAGAGATGATTAGCCTTAAGCAATTAGAAGTTTCTGGTTCGGAAAACATGAGAATGCTCCCTGATTCAATATGCAAGTTAAAGAATTTGCAGAGTTTGAGACTTGCTGGTTGTACTAATATTGCAGAATTGCCCATGAATATTGGAGAGATGATTAGCCTCAGGCGATTAGATGTTTCTATTTCGTCAAACATCAGAATGCTCCCCATATCAATATGCAACCTGACGAATTTGGAGAGTTTGGTTCTCTTTCGTTGTGATCGACTTGAAGCACTACCATGTGAAGTGGGGCAACTAACTTGTCTTCGAGTGCTTGACCTTGATTTTTGCTCTAATTTACGGTCTCTGCCACAAGGGATGCAACGCCTCACAGCATTGAATTATCTCTCTCTTTTCCAATGTCATCGAGACTTATATAGACGATGCGAGAGGGGCATAGGCGAGGATTGGCCGAAGATCTCTCACATCCCTCATGTACATTTAGATTATTCCGATCTTTTGAAAGTATGTATTCATTTCTTCACCATCAATCTCTCGCTTCTTGCACTTTATTCATTTTTTTTCCTAATTTCCTTTTCGATTTGAACTTAACATTTTGGTCGTGGTTCTTTCAGCCACACAAGTAAACCAATCTTTCAGAGTTTGTGTGCGTACTTTATTCATTTCGCTCATCTATTTTATGTTTTTATCTTGTTTATTTGCTGACAGCAATGCTATTAAGAAGGACGAGATGGAGAGAGTTGCACCCCAAGGCCAACCGGTGAGAGGTTTTGTTTGTTCATCCCAGTTTTCTCCCTGTTTTGATTTAGTGCCGCTACATACTAAGAATAAATTAATTTATATTACTTTGTGAAATGGTGGGAGCTAATTTATATCATCCGAGATATGCTTACAAGCGGGAAAGAAAAATTGAGGGTCTTGCTTAAGCAGAGCATAAATTGTAATGAACTCGTAAATCTGTAAGAATTTCCATCCTTATGCACGTATATTCTCTTTTTTGTTTGATGATGATTCATCAAAAGAACAGTTGGTTGATCAGAGTTAGCTCCTGGAAATAATGAATCAAGGAAGCCGAAAGATTGTAATGCAGTTAACGGAGCTGAGTTATGGTGACAGTAGACTGTTAGGAAGTCACAATTCCTTGTGATTTTCAGACCTTGTGGTACATTGTACTACTGCTTCTCTTGTTAGAACAGTTAAATGAGAGTAGGGATACTAGGAAGCAATGATCACTTCTTTTCAACTACAGTGAAATTATTATTTAAAAAAAAAGTAATTAATTTACATTATATGTTGAACATTTCTTTCTTCTTTCTTTTCTTTTAATTAATTTACATAATAGGTGCAAATCTGTTGCTCTTTAGCTTCAAAACCATGCTTGGTGCACCCCAATCAACAAGTTGCAGCAGCAAGATCTTGTTTAAAAGCGTGGATTAACCAGCACAAGTAGATCATAAAGCATGATTACAAGCCAAGTGGAGGAAAATAATCTATAAAACAGGGAGAAGCAGCTTTCTGTAGAAATCCAGAGACAAAACTTCCTCTGGTTAAAATCTCATCTACACTGCATTATTACAGTATTACTGTAAGTAGTTAGTAATTGCACTCTTTTCAACATAGATAGAGTCATCATCTTTTGCTGCCAATCACAGACTTCTTTGGTGCCTTAAGCAAATATTAAACCCTAGTAGAGGAAGAGTTCCAAGATGTCGGAACAAAGACCCTTTTGACGAGGCTAATCTAATCACCCCCTTAGCGCAGACCTTCTCATTATTCGAGAGAGAGAGACAGAGGTGGGTTATAACTTATAAAAGCTTGCCTTCCTTTCTCTATTGTCTCTGCAACCCAAAAGGTTCTTCACTCAACGAGGCTGAGTCAGGTTTGTGGAAAGTTGCTGATAAACTAATTCTACTTTAGGAAGACACAGGGTTTGGAGCAGAGGGAACATGATGGCCTCCATGCCTGACCATATCAAGATTGGCTTAAAAGTTCCTAACAGTCTACTATATTAATTACATGGTGCTTTAGAATGTATTTAGTTATGGTTTGGTTATGTTTATAGTGAAATTAGTTTTATTTTGCTGTATTTAGTTAGATTTTGTGTTGTTAGGTACCGGAGGGCCTTGATCCTCGTTGTCCAAATGCAGTTCTTGGTTCGGATGTGTCTCGGTTTACCGAGCCATCTTTTTCTGGTTTTTTCGTCTTTGACGAAGCCTGCTCTCCCGTTAATGGGACTTTCAATCCGTGTTTCGACAGACCCTCCGTCCGACCTTACCCTGTTCTTCAGGTGGTTTCATGCTGCTTCGGCGCAAGGTCGGACACTTTCACTCAAAACTGCATCCAGACTGTTGGGGTTAATGTCTCTCTTGTATCCTGGCCTCTTTTGCTACTTCTCGTATCTAAGTTTATCATCGATGTATTCTGGCCTGAAGAAGTAGCTTTTGTAACTCTGATTTCATCTAATGAAGATAGAGCACAGCTCTGGTTTCCATCAAAAGAAAAATTAATTGATTATAAAGAGTGTAGTGGCACGATTTATGAATCTGGTAAGGGTAACTTAATCCATGTAATGTAATTAACTTTCATCTTGTTTTGTATGCACGTTTTCTAATTATCCTGTCGCTAATCATGGTAAGTCATTATTTTGACAGTGGTCCAAGAGATGATGCAGCTCATGTTAGCTCTGCAGCTGTGTTTTATGAGTGTGTGTTCAGGAATATGAGGGACATAGCCGAATGCTTGGCAGACGATGAGCTCATTAATGCTTCCAGGGGATCCTGTAAACAGTAAAAATGGGAACATTTTCTGCTCCTCTGTGCCAAGGCCAATCGGTGAGAGTGTATCATGGATTGTCCTTGACGTAATGTAGGTGTCTTGTATTTAAACTTTACTCGGTATCCATTGAGCCTTCCCCGTATGACATTGAAAGATTTGAGGTGTTCACCGTACACAGAAGAGCCTTTTCTGTTTTCTTCAGTTCTGCTCTTGTTCTTGTTTACATTGCTGTCTTGTTTGTATTCCACAATTCAATTGCAGAGGGAACTAAATAATGGTGAGAGGTTTCGTTTCTTCACCCCAATTTTCTATTATGTGGGTTTTCTATTGTAAGGTAATTCATGAGTAGACAAAATGATAGAATTCATCGGCGGTTTTAAGTCCGACCTCTTCTCCCTGTTTTTATGTCAAATAGAAATGAAAATTTATGATTCTCAAAGATGAAATCCGTGTCTTTCTGCTCTGACGATTTCCAAACAATAAATGAATTACAGAATCCCCTATGTCTATGGTCTTTACCAAACCCAAACTCAAAACTCTGGTTTACCAAAAAACTGAACATGTAATCTATATATATAATCTATAGGAATCGGTCGTTTCCTTCAAACCCTCACAGAGCTTCAACTGCAAGCTCTCAATCCTGGTAGCCCCACGTCATGTCTGACGTGGCTGCCTACTCTAAATGCTTTTGTCTATTCAAGATCCTTACACAGTCGGCAAGCCAAGCGTTTCAAGTTACTTAACAGACAACCCAAACGAATATGTCCTTAAATGCTCTCTCTTTCAAGTTTCCTCGCACCAGCAACTCAACCGATTGAAAAATCAATACGACTGCCGGCCTCCCAAAACGGAAGACGTCCCGCCAAGAGTTATTGCAACACCTCTTCAGTTGCAAGAACTTCAATACACGGTTTCGGGTAGAGCGAAGGTGATCTCTGGAGTGAGTCTAAGTCCTCGCTGCACAAGAGGGTATTTAACAACCAGCCTCAGATGCAAGCAGGAATCGGCGAGGTACGAAGAATTTTCTCAGAATTTATCAGTTTCTAGATCTTCCCATTCCTTTTCCAAACATGGATGTCGTTTATTTTGATTCTTCCGCGCTCCTACTCAATTGGGTTTTCCGATAATTTCCTTGTCTTCCCTGTATTCGAAGAATCAAAAGCGTTGCAGCTCGGAAATCTCCGGGAGGGAAGTTTCCAGGAAACAAAGGTTGTACGACTCACATTGAATACGTTCATATTCTTTTCTAAAAATCTCCCGCAAATGGTTACTTCATCGTTATTCTAGCTCAAAAGCGTTGCAGCTCGGAAATCTCCGGGAGGGAAGTTTCCAGGAAACAAAGGTTGTACGACTCACATTGAATACGTTCATATTCTTTTCTAAAAATCTCCCGCAAATTGTTACTTTATCGTTATTCTAGCTCTTACGTTGTAAATTCTCATGGTGATGCCTGAAGATTTAATGATTGTAAACAGGGGAATGGCGTCGGATGTCACTGCCGGCAATGCTGGTCGGAGAGACGGTGAGCGAGATTCTTCAAGCAAGTCAATTTGCTAAAGAAATAGTCACAGCCGTTGCGACCAAGACCAAGAAAACAAACTCCGAAGATCCCAAAACTCCGGTGACTCAAAGGCGAAATCAAATTCAACATTCCGAGAACACAGAGCTCAGGGCCAGAAAGAAAAAGGGAGAAGCAAGTCGTCTTGCAGTCAATCCGTTCAGAAGCCATTCCTCCGTTGCTCCAGAGGGCTCGATCACGCATCGATTTGAAGGTCTCGTCTCCGAACAAAATCGAGTGTGGAAAAGAGAATTGGTACATGGCGAACAGGGTCTCTCCCAAGAATAGACCCTGGGCTAAAAAGGCTGTGCTCTTTCCGAATCCTCTGTTTCTCTCTTCGCCATCAACGCGTCAGCACAAGTTCTGCAAAACAAGGTCTCCTGTACTCACAAAATCAAGACAGACTCCTCACAAGTTCTTGATTAAGTCCCCTTCATCATCCTCTAAATTCCAAGTCAAGATCAGAAATGCTCCTGCCTCCGTCTCTCCCCCAAAGCCAATGGCGTTGGTCAAGAGATCTCCTCCGAAGGTGTCAACTGCTTCGAAACTGCGAAGATCATTTTCACCGTCGAGGCTGGCAAACAGATTGGTGTCTCCATTGAGGCAGAATATCTTCAGCACAGAAGCACGGTGGTATCATGAGCGGATGGAAGCAGCGCCCGTCTTCTACATCGACGAGAGCCTCGGATTGGAGAATCTAGGGTGTCCAGTTCTGAAATATTTTCACTTGGGGGTATTTCTGAAGGGTTTCATTTGGAACACTTACACTTGTCAATAACATGACAAGTGAAATAATTTGAATAAGATTGATGAACTTAATGTTTATTTATGTGATTTTGCTTATTTTAATTGTTATTATGTCATGTTAACCAAGTGAAACACATCTTTGTTTGATTGAGTTGGAAAAACTTTACCTCGTGATCTCTTAATACAAAAAGAAAATACTTGTTAGGCAATGGTGTATGCCCATAATATGCACAGAGATATATTAAAATTAAATAATTTGAAGTAGATTAATAAATTTCTTGTTTAAATGAAGTGGTTTTTGTTGATTTATTTATTTTCTATCATTTTGCAGATCCATGCTTGATCTACAAACATGCCTTTCTCCATCTTAGACCCCAAATTCATGATCTTAGCTTCTTTGCCTTGGTTGTTATTGACTTTTCAAAACATTGAAGGACAAGAAGGTTTTTGATGTTATCATAGTTTAACTAAAAACGAAATAGAAATGCATTTTTATCATTTAAAACTATATAAATATTCTACTTTATATGTATATAAGATGATCAAGGCTTATGCTACTATAAGATCCAAAAATGTGATGGTTGAACCGGAATGTATATAAGCTGGGAACTTTCTAGATTTTAATGAAATTAAAGTTTTATTCTTGACACCAAATACTTTATTCATCTCTCAATAAAAAATAAAAAATAAAAGTACTTGTTAGGTGCACCGTTATAGAAGTAAAAGATAAATTAATAAGTTTAATTTTCAGTTTTCACTTCTCTTTTAGAAAAGAAATTTTAAAAGCTTATAAAAACTCCACATGGTTTTAATTACAATGCAATCAGAATGTGAAAATTAATTGCTTCGGGTCACTAAATTAGAACTAATAAATTGGGATAAGATATTTTGTTGTTATTGTTTATGATGAAGTCATCTTGTTTATTATTGATCATGGTTTTATGATAACTGAAAGGAAAGAAGTTCAAGGGCAGCAAACTACATGATGGCTCCTATCTCAGTCACTCTTGTGCTGATCTTAGTGATGGCTAGAGAGTGTAATTCAACTTAAGACAAGTTTGAATTTGCTAGAGAATTTTGCGTGGAAAAATATTTGATAGGACATAATGGAACATGCAGTCCAAAAGCACCACTACAACTTCGAAGTGAAAAAACATGAGTTTGTAGAAGAAAATTGTTATTTAGTGCACACAACCTCATAGATTGAAATATGAACAAAAGTAATATACCCATTTCAACATCATGAACACGAAAAATAAAAACATAGCATGATAAAAGATCACCACTTGCAATGCATGGGATAGGTAAAATTTAAATATGATTTTATTCCTTTTAAGTCACTGTTTAGAGTTCTTTTCAAGGGTTATGAGGTGCTTCCTCAAGATTTTTAATTGTTTGGTGTTATATATATATTATAATGTGGACCATGTATTTACAATAACATTGCATATGGCTTAGCACATAGAATTAGGTGACCCATTTTCAAGATCTAGGACAGCCTCCCAAAGTGCTAAAGGAACGTGTTTGAATGCTTTGGGCATTTTACTGGGTACGTACTTTTCCCACTTTACAATGTTACGATTATGATTACACAAACTTAATAAATACTAAAATGATGTATGGTAGAGAAAATACTATATCACCTTTACAGACTAAAATTCCTTCAGTCTATGATGGAAGATGCACAGTAGAAGATTGATAATAACATAATGGAGTTACATCCATTGCTCTCTGTTATCCAGGGGATTTTGAGGTCAAATGCATATCAGACTGGTGTAAAAGTATTGTTTGTAGCTCAAAAGGTCTTCTGGTGGCTATTGAAAACTCTGTTGACTTTCATAAAAAAAATCTTGTTATGAAGTACAAAATATTCACAGAGTTACAAATCAAACCAAAAGCTTGGAATAGCAATGAATCTACAACTACTACAATGGATCTTATGCTGCATTCAGAATGCTTATTAATATCGCAAAAGTAAGTGTGATTTTTATCAAAAGATTTGATTTTTCCATGACATCCTAAATGGTATGTTTTTTTTTAGTCCTGCTAATAGTTGATTTTCTGTTACATTGTCTCATGATTGATATTTAGCATAGTTTCTTGAAATTTGTCTTTTCATTCTATCAAATACTTAAGTATATAAATACAAGCCTATGATTTACTGTTCTTGAATATTTAATCTCCTTCTACAGTTGTCTCTTATTTGTGTGTTTCTTTCCTAATCTAAAATATATATATATTATTGATTAAAAAAATTTGTAGTTTTCTTTAAATTAAAGATAAGAATGGGTTCCGGATTTAACAATTATATGATGTGTGGGCTATTCATAATTCTACAAGTCCCATCTTTGGTTAAGAGGGCTTGAACACTGACCATAAACTCATATATATGGCCTCCATCTTCGCCCAAGCCCGCCTGGTGATCAACCTTATAAAGGAATCATCTAATACTAACATCTTTCTTGCCTAAATCTAAAACTAAAGAAAAAATAGAAAATTAGATGCCCATTTATAAATGCGACAAAAAGTTGTATACAAATATATCAATTTACTCAAGCATTCTCACTGATTTTCCATTGAAGGCACATTTTTTCAAAATATTTACTCAAGGATTTCGTAGTTAAAGAGTTACCCAATTTGTTGTGCTTACCTAATTTCCCACACAAGTGAACATCTTAGAATGGTAGATTGAACATAGAAAATTTATCAAACCTACCTTCTTGCAAATGATGTATTTTCAATCGTTTTTCCTCAATATAAAAAAATTTTTCTACTTTAAAAGGTGCTTATGTCAGAACAATTTTTAGGACACCAATTGTGCATTGAAGCTTTTTTTATAGGCGAGGAAGCACAATTTGGTCTTTGAGAACAAATCCAAAAAATACATTAAATTAAACCATAAAACCATTATGTCTGAAGGGTTTCATTTGAAGGGTATATTACGTTTGTCCTGTGATTTGATTTACTGAATGTTTAGTTCATCTTTCATTTTTACTTTTTATAATTTCCTAAATAAACCATTGTTAATCTTGAGTCTTGACAACTAACATATATGTTTTAAACATCAAACATACAACAATGAAATCATATATAATTTTTACCTACCCCGTGCATCGCATGGGGTGTTTGCTAGTTAATATTAACATCAATTGAAATATTGTCTTGCATTTTGTGGTTGCTTCATTTCCACATAAAAAGGATAGTTCCTTGTTGGATACCACTACAATTATATACGTCCTTTGTTTCCCATGTCAATAAATAATTAAAAAATAAAACTAAAAATGCTTCTTCACTAGAACAACTACTTTTTAGTATTAATAGAAAAAAAATATTTTAAATCCACCACCTTTAATTGGACCAACAGCAAAAACTTTGTACAAACTTATATTTAGACCCCAACTATAGAAAAGGATTTCTAGCCCAATAACTAGAAACATCCAAAATAACACCAATTCTACTATGTGCATGGTTAGAGAAAATTATTCTAATATTCTAAAAATCAATTTCAAAAGAGTAAAATTATATTAAAATATATTAATTTAAATCATTTAAAAAATAAATTAAAATTTAAATCATTAAAAATATATGTCTAATTTGAGTATTTGGTTATTGCAGCTTGGCCGCTCTCCGCTGTTGCTGTCTTCTGGATGCTTGTTTCTCATGATCAGGAGTCGCGCGTTGATGGGCTTCTGTGATTGCTCTCTTGTCTAGATTCTATTTTCTCTATTCTAGTTCTCTATTTTCTTTTTTTTTTTCAAAAATTGTAAGTTTAGGTGGGGATGGTTTTGTGATGGCTTCATGTGCATGATATGAACCGATTTGCAAATTAAGAAAATTCCATTTGTTTTTTACGTAGTGTCCTGCGCTTTCGATTATATATGCTGTTCAGTACGTGCAGGTAACAAAAGGATTGAAATCAATTGAGGGCAAATGTGCACGGGTCCCTCTTCCATTCCAAGTGAGGTGATACTTCAACTACATTTCACTGCATTTTAATGCAAGATTTACATTTTGACGATCAATCATCCAGTACAAGAAAACACACTAAATGCCTGAAGCAATAATGGTAGAATGTTAGCAACTTCACCAAGATTTGATTGCCACTTATCTTTCTTAGTACAGTATTACAATAAATGAGACATCAACATATTAATCTCTTTGATGTTGATGTGCAACATATCAACTCAATTGCGGTCATCGTTGGATGAAGTAACTATCATGAAACACAAGTCATTACCACAACAAAAAAAAAAATCATGAAACACAAGTCTTTCTTGCAATGATTCTAAGACTACTCAATTAATCAAATTTACGAAAAATGAAGTTTTAAATTTGTTTCAGATTACTCAATTAAAGCAGTAGAAATAATTTCAAATCATCTGGATAAAAGTACAATTAAATTATTAACTAAAAATACATTAGATAAGCATAAATAAAAATACAATTACATACACATAAGTATGGTCCAAATAGCAATTAAACCTTTAACAAGACAAAGTTTAAATACAGCAATACTCTTGTGTTTAAAAGATTGTAGACATAATCAATTTAATGACTCACTATTTTGAATAATAGATTCAAGTTTATATAAACTAATATACTTCAATTGTTTTCCAAACTTTTCTATGTCTCTTATAGATCCAAGAATTTTATAGTTTTTAGTTTTAAATTTCAAATCATTTGGATATGATATGCTTCCGAGATCACTTCCCTTTGCAATCATATTTAGGATTCATTATAAAGCCATGATAACCATGGCAGACCCATTAGCTAAAGTTACAAGCCCTAAAAAAGAAACGTTATTAATTCAAACAAACCCTCAAAATTCAAATCTCATTGTACCTAAAACAATTCAATGGAATGAGGTCAAATTGCCTAATGAATGTGAAATTCAATCTGCTTCTCCTTCTCAAAAAAAGGAAAATAAAAATTTAAAACAAGTCATCCAAAATACTGATGGAAGTGTTGAAATAAAATTTTCATCAAATTGAATAACAAAACTAAATCTAAAAAAATCTAGAAATAGGTTCGTCAAGTTATCAAACACCTAGAAGATCTTGCTCATCAATTCCCTCAACTATTAATTTAACAGGATTAAATACTCAAACAAACGTAGTCCAACCAATCTACAAACAAGTTAAAGAAAATGAAAAAGAAAACGAACAAAGTATGTCGCCAACTTTATCCCAAATGCAAGATCCAAAACAAATTAATCCTAAATTCTTAATGATAGAAAAACAATTTACAATTAACAAAGAATTTCTTAAGACAAATTTTTATTCATAAAAAAATTAACAAAAAAGAAAACATTTCTTTATAAAATACAACAAAGAACAAACAAAGAAAATACAAGAAAAATACTATGAATATTTAAACACAAGACTATGTAATATGGTTTTCTTTGATTGTTTTGAAGATGATTTATCAATCTTAGACAAACCTACAGTAATATGGCACTATACAGATGGAAATAATATAACATATGTACATCCACCACTCAAGCAAATAATAATAAATACACAAAATATTGAAATACATGTTTCACCTTTTAAAATAAAACAAAATACACAAGATAAAGAACCTATTACAGGTAAAGATATAAGAAATATAATAAAACAAAATAATTTTACAAATAAACATTTAAATACTTTAGGAAAACAAATAGATAGAATAGAAACAATTGTTCGAAAACATGATGAAATTCCACCTTCAAAATCAAAAAACACTCCAATATTTAAACCGCACGAAAGACCTAAATCATTAACACAACAATTAAGAGATAAAAGTTTTGAGACCGAAATAAATTAAAGATTAAAAGATATGTTATATATACCAAATACTCAAGAGACTCCAAAAACTCCAAAACAATTAAAGGGTAAAGATGTTATTACAATAGATAAATATTCAAATAATGACGATAAATTAGAAATAAACAAAATGAAATGGTCAAATAAAAGAAATTTTTATCTAAGACCAACTTTCCCAGATATGCAACTTGAAGAAAAAAACCAATTTACTCAAGTTTCTTATAATCCACATACAATATATGAATGGAACATTGATGGAAAAACCGAGCATTTAATTATGGAAACTTTACAACATATGACAAGGATAAGTACTGCATAAAAAATTAAACAAGAAAATGTGTCGGATCAAGCAATAGCTCAAACATTAATTGTAGGTTTTACTAATCATCTAAAAGCTTGGTGGGATAATTATCTCGCTGAAGATGAAAAATACAATATTTTAAATGCTATAAAATTAGATAATGATCAAGAACCAATAAAAACTGAAGATGGTGAAGAAATCCCTGATCCAGTTTCAACTTTAATTTTTTCTATAGCAAAAATGTATTTAGGAGATCCATAAAAAATAAAATACAATTCATCAAAAATATTATTAAATCTTAGATGTAGGAAATTACAAGATTTTCGTTGGTACAAAGATTTCTTCTTATCAAAGGTTAAGATAAGAGATGATTGTAGCCAACCCTTCTGGAAAGAAAAGTTTCTTTCTAGACTACCACAATCCTTTTCTGCAAAAATAAAATCAAAATTAACAAAACAATATAAAGGATCAATCCCGTATGATAAACTAACTTATAGAGATTTAATAAAAGCTATAAATGCTGAAGGATTAGCAATATTCACAGATTTAAAATTAAAACAACAAATTAAAAAAGAAAATTTAACAACCAAAAAAGAATTAGGTCCATTTTATAGTCAATATGGTTTTCAAAATATTAAGCTACCATCAAAAGGAAAAGAACACAAATCTAGCAAAAAATATAGAAAATCTACTAAAGATATAAACATTATAAAAATTTTAAAGAATAGCCCAAAGAACATAAACCAAAGCCAAGTACTTCTAGAAACTCTAATAAGTCAAGAACATTCAAAAAAATTTAATAAAGAAATTTCTTGTTACAAGTGTGGTCGAATAGGACATTATGCAAACAAGTGTAGATTAAAACAAAAAATAAATGAACTAGAATTATCACAAGAATTAAAAATCAATGAGAAAATATTCTAATATTAGACAATTCAGATCTTCAAGAAGTAGAAGAAATAGAAAATGAAGATATAAATCAAATTCAAGAAGATGAGTTAATCTCCTGAGAGGAAGAATTTAGTTCAAGTGACGCATATGAATCAGAAATAGAACAGCAACAACCGAAAGTATGTTACAATAATTGTGGTGACAAACCAAGTATAATTTAATATAATTAATGATAATATATTATCTTAATTAATTATACTGAATTTATGTATTAATTAATTGAATTATTATAATAATGCAATTAAATTTATAATATAAAATTAATTACTTTTTCCCTATTCACTTATAATCGTAATAATACAATTAAATTTAATGATAGACTTGTAGTTATTTGAAAGGCCTATGAACGTAAGTGGGAGTTGTTGGACCATGAGGATAATTTAATATTTATAAGGATATTTTTCTAATCGATGAAAATATTCGGCTATAATTATAGTAATGTCATGATTGGTGAAAGTATGGACTGGTTTATTTCCATTATTTTGTGTTAATATAATCTGTATTCAAGAAGCTTTATTTCCATTATTTTATGCCTCATAAATGTATGAAATTTTCTTGTGCCCCCCAAGCCACCACTTCCCTTTCCCAGTTACGGGGTTTCAGCTTTCTCAGCTTTTGCAGATGACAGCTAGCAACGCGGAATTGACTGGAAAGCACCAAAATTTAGAACCCCACAACATGGCCTTGCCTGCAATAGCGTGTGACCGGATCATGTTTGACTGTTTCCTGGCCACTCGTTGTAAGCGGTGGGACTTTATTGTGTAGTGCCTTTTCATGGGGTGTCCCTAAGGAAGGGCACTTGTACCTTAACCATCATCCTCTTTCCCACACGAGATGTGTCACCTAAGTGGGCATAGCACGGTGAGATTCATTTGGGACTTTGGTTCTTTGGCGTGTGTTAGCAACACTGACTTTGGTTGCATTTTTATCAATTTATCATTGACAAGTTTAACCGGACAAGGTTGCATTTATTACTTAAAAAGCATTTTTTTTTATCCTCATTCAAAATTTCACTTGATCCATTTCTAACCTTTTCATTTTAAAAAGAAAATTTTTTGAGGGCTTTTTAGTGAAAAAATATTGGTTTTTCCCAAAGTACTTTCTTCTCATCATCAGAAAATCCATGTTTTTTTCCTTCCCTATAGATTATATTTATCCAAAAACACCCTAATGGAAATAAATATTCTAAGGCATATCTTGCTGAAGAACCAAGGACTTATCTGTCCATGAAAAAACTATTTTTTTAACTTTTTCTTTATAAAAAAAAATAGTATCCATATTGCTGATAATCCCAATTAAAAGATGAATTTAGATGGCTTATAATATGATCCAATCCAAACGACAAGTACACTGTCTTATGTGTCCCACCTCATAAAGTTGAAAGCCTGGCACACCTAACAGCGGGGCCTCATAAAATTGAAAGCCTGGCATGGCACACCTAACAGCGAGGCCTCATAAAGTTGAAAGCCAAAGACTGGCATGGCACACCTAACAGACTGGCCTCATAAAGTTGAAAGCCTGGCACACCTAACAGTGGGGCCACTTTGGTGCTTATATATTTAATTGGACAAACTACTAATCTGAAGCAGCCACTGGTAGATCTCAACATAATTGGATGATTTTAAATTTGATCTATACATGATCTGCAGATACTTTGATCTATTCTACAAATTAAGGCCTTGATGAGAAGTACTAAGCAACTGACCTCTTGTTAAGAATCAATCATAAATCATGGATGGTAGCAACAAAGTCTAACTTCATCACCACTCCAATTTCTCTTCATCTTGGGACCAGTAGGCCGTTCCTCCCCCAGAACTTCACTTGGAAGGCTCTTCACAATACGCTCAAAGAGAAGTTATAAATCAACAATTGTCTAGTCCTTCCGGTGCACAACACACGGCTAGCTCCCATCTTTCATTCATAACAACCAAAGCTTACTTTCTATCTCCTTCTCTCTGTACTTGCGTTTGCATTCCTACCGATGGCAGAACCAATACTGTCCGTCGTTGCAGAGTTAGTTTTGGGAAACCTCAGTCAGGTTGTGATCCAAGAGACTGGATTGTTGTGTGGTTTAAACAAAGAGAAAGAGAAGCTTCGTTGTACGGTATCCTCCATCAAAGCCGCACTTGAGGATGTTGAGAATGGGAAGGTTTATATAACAAACTCTGTTCGAGATTGGCAAGGAAAGCTCAAAGACGTGTTTTATGATGCTGATGATGTGCTGGATGACTTCCGAACGGAGGCTTTGATCCGACAACTGGAGGAAGAGAGCGTAACTAAAAAGGTACGCTCCTTCTTTTCACGCTCCAACCCACTTGTGTACAATTTGAAGATGGGTCATAGAATAAAGCACATTAGAGAGAGATTAGATAACATTGAGAAAGATCGGGCTCAGTTTGAGCCCAGAGCATACAACAGTCTAGCTATGGCTAGACCAGTTGATCATTATTATAGTCCACAGAGAAATACTCACTCTGGCTTACCATTGGGAGTAATTGGAAGAGATGAGGATAAAGAGAAAATCGTCAAATTGTTAATGGATCTTGGTAGTGACGATGCAGAGAATATCTGTGTCATTCCCATCGTTGGTATGGGAGGAGTCGGAAAGACCACCCTTGCTAAATTGGTGTTCAATGATGATAGAACAAAGGGTCATTTTAAAGAGGAACGTTTTTGGGTGTGCGTTTCTGATATTTTTGATCAGAAAGAGATAGTAGAGAAAATTTTGCAATGTAAGGAGTCGGAAATGGAAACTCTGCAACGTCGTCTCAGAGATAAATTGGATGGTAAGATGTTTTTGCTTGTGTTAGACGACGTGTGGAATGATGATCGTCAGAAGTGGGTAGAGTTTGAAACCCTGTTGAAGAATGGTAAAAGGGGAAGTAAAATTCTTGTCACGACACGTAACGAAAGTGTTGCGAAGGTCATGTGTCCAACTTCGTCATATGGTCTACCAATTTTACCAGATGAGGAATCCTGGAGTGTATTCAAGCAGTGTGCCTTCAAACAAGGTCAAGAAACCCCAGCTCTTGAGGAGATTGGTAAACAAATTGCCAAAAAATGCAAGGGACTGCCTTTGGCGTTGAGTGCTCTTGGAAGCCTTTTATATGATAACGTCAACGAGGAAGATTGGAAGTATGTTAGAGATAGTGAAAGGTTGAGAGATTTAACTGGAGAGGAGCTTGATGTTCAAACCATATTGAAATTTAGCTATGATAATTTGCCGTCATCTCAATTAAAACACTGTTTTGCATATTGCTCGCTTTTTCCAAAGGATTATAAAATTTTCAAAGAGCAGTTGATCAAATTCTGGATGGCACAGGGGTTCCTCCAATCATCCGATCCTAAAAGATGTATGGAGGATATTGGCAATCACTATTTCAATGTTTTGTTGTCAAGATCCTTCTTCCAAGATGTACAGGAAGATGGTTATGGGAACATGGTGAGTTGTAAAATGCATGACCTTATGCACGATCTTGCACAATCTGTTTCAGGGAGTGAGTGCTTGATCGTTGATAAAATCAATACTCCCATTCAAGGGTGTGTTCGACACATGTCAGTGCTTTGTGAAACTCATGAGGGGCTATTGGGGTCATATAAATTAAGGACATTTATTGTGCGTATAAGAGATGTTGAAGTGCCTCATCATGCATGGTCAAGTTTTAGGCACATACGTGTGTTGAGCTTAATATCGTCAAACATTCAAGAGCTGCTGTGTTCCATAAGTGAATTGAAACATTTGCGATGCCTTGACCTTTCTGGCAATGATATTAAGACACTCCCCAATTCAATCATTAAGTTGCAGAATTTGCAGACGTTGCACGTTCTGCTCTGTTCTCTTGAAAACCTACCCATAGATATTGGAAAGATAGAAAGTCTTAGACACATTGATGTTTCCAGTAATCAAATCAAGATACTCCCTGATTCAATATGCAAGTTAAAGGATTTGCAGAGTTTGAGACTTGAGGATTGTACTGGTATTGAAGAATTGCCCATGAATATTGGAGAGATGATTAGCCTTAAGCAATTAGAAGTTTCTGGTTCGGAAAACATGAGAATGCTCCCTGATTCAATATGCAAGTTAAAGAATTTGCAGAGTTTGAGACTTGCTGGTTGTACTAATATTGCAGAATTGCCCATGAATATTGGAGAGATGATTAGCCTCAGGCGATTAGATGTTTCTATTTCGTCAAACATCAGAATGCTCCCCATATCAATATGCAACCTGACGAATTTGGAGAGTTTGGTTCTCTTTCGTTGTGATCGACTTGAAGCACTACCATGTGAAGTGGGGCAACTAACTTGTCTTCGAGTGCTTGACCTTGATTTTTGCTCTAATTTACGGTCTCTGCCACAAGGGATGCAACGCCTCACAGCATTGAATTATCTCTCTCTTTTCCAATGTCATCGAGACTTATATAGACGATGCGAGAGGGGCATAGGCGAGGATTGGCCGAAGATCTCTCACATCCCTCATGTACATTTAGATTATTCCGATCTTTTGAAAGTATGTATTCATTTCTTCACCATCAATCTCTCGCTTCTTGCACTTTATTCATTTTTTTTCCTAATTTCCTTTTCGATTTGAACTTAACATTTTGGTCGTGGTTCTTTCAGCCACACAAGTAAACCAATCTTTCAGAGTTTGTGTGCGTACTTTATTCATTTCGCTCATCTATTTTATGTTTTTATCTTGTTTATTTGCTGACAGCAATGCTATTAAGAAGGACGAGATGGAGAGAGTTGCACCCCAAGGCCAACCGGTGAGAGGTTTTGTTTGTTCATCCCAGTTTTCTCCCTGTTTTGATTTAGTGCCGCTACATACTAAGAATAAATTAATTTATATTACTTTGTGAAATGGTGGGAGCTAATTTATATCATCCGAGATATGCTTACAAGCGGGAAAGAAAAATTGAGGGTCTTGCTTAAGCAGAGCATAAATTGTAATGAACTCGTAAATCTGTAAGAATTTCCATCCTTATGCACGTATATTCTCTTTTTTGTTTGATGATGATTCATCAAAAGAACAGTTGGTTGATCAGAGTTAGCTCCTGGAAATAATGAATCAAGGAAGCCGAAAGATTGTAATGCAGTTAACGGAGCTGAGTTATGGTGACAGTAGACTGTTAGGAAGTCACAATTCCTTGTGATTTTCAGACCTTGTGGTACATTGTACTACTGCTTCTCTTGTTAGAACAGTTAAATGAGAGTAGGGATACTAGGAAGCAATGATCACTTCTTTTCAACTACAGTGAAATTATTATTTAAAAAAAAAGTAATTAATTTACATTATATGTTGAACATTTCTTTCTTCTTTCTTTTCTTTTAATTAATTTACATAATAGGTGCAAATCTGTTGCTCTTTAGCTTCAAAACCATGCTTGGTGCACCCCAATCAACAAGTTGCAGCAGCAAGATCTTGTTTAAAAGCGTGGATTAACCAGCACAAGTAGATCATAAAGCATGATTACAAGCCAAGTGGAGGAAAATAATCTATAAAACAGGGAGAAGCAGCTTTCTGTAGAAATCCAGAGACAAAACTTCCTCTGGTTAAAATCTCATCTACACTGCATTATTACAGTATTACTGTAAGTAGTTAGTAATTGCACTCTTTTCAACATAGATAGAGTCATCATCTTTTGCTGCCAATCACAGACTTCTTTGGTGCCTTAAGCAAATATTAAACCCTAGTAGAGGAAGAGTTCCAAGATGTCGGAACAAAGACCCTTTTGACGAGGCTAATCTAATCACCCCCTTAGCGCAGACCTTCTCATTATTCGAGAGAGAGAGACAGAGGTGGGTTATAACTTATAAAAGCTTGCCTTCCTTTCTCTATTGTCTCTGCAACCCAAAAGGTTCTTCACTCAACGAGGCTGAGTCAGGTTTGTGGAAAGTTGCTGATAAACTAATTCTACTTTAGGAAGACACAGGGTTTGGAGCAGAGGGAACATGATGGCCTCCATGCCTGACCATATCAAGATTGGCTTAAAAGTTCCTAACAGTCTACTATATTAATTACATGGTGCTTTAGAATGTATTTAGTTATGGTTTGGTTATGTTTATAGTGAAATTAGTTTTATTTTGCTGTATTTAGTTAGATTTTGTGTTGTTAGGTACCGGAGGGCCTTGATCCTCGTTGTCCAAATGCAGTTCTTGGTTCGGATGTGTCTCGGTTTACCGAGCCATCTTTTTCTGGTTTTTTCGTCTTTGACGAAGCCTGCTCTCCCGTTAATGGGACTTTCAATCCGTGTTTCGACAGACCCTCCGTCCGACCTTACCCTGTTCTTCAGGTGGTTTCATGCTGCTTCGGCGCAAGGTCGGACACTTTCACTCAAAACTGCATCCAGACTGTTGGGGTTAATGTCTCTCTTGTATCCTGGCCTCTTTTGCTACTTCTCGTATCTAAGTTTATCATCGATGTATTCTGGCCTGAAGAAGTAGCTTTTGTAACTCTGATTTCATCTAATGAAGATAGAGCACAGCTCTGGTTTCCATCAAAAGAAAAATTAATTGATTATAAAGAGTGTAGTGGCACGATTTATGAATCTGGTAAGGGTAACTTAATCCATGTAATGTAATTAACTTTCATCTTGTTTTGTATGCACGTTTTCTAATTATCCTGTCGCTAATCATGGTAAGTCATTATTTTGACAGTGGTCCAAGAGATGATGCAGCTCATGTTAGCTCTGCAGCTGTGTTTTATGAGTGTGTGTTCAGGAATATGAGGGACATAGCCGAATGCTTGGCAGACGATGAGCTCATTAATGCTTCCAGGGGATCCTGTAAACAGTAAAAATGGGAACATTTTCTGCTCCTCTGTGCCAAGGCCAATCGGTGAGAGTGTATCATGGATTGTCCTTGACGTAATGTAGGTGTCTTGTATTTAAACTTTACTCGGTATCCATTGAGCCTTCCCCGTATGACATTGAAAGATTTGAGGTGTTCACCGTACACAGAAGAGCCTTTTCTGTTTTCTTCAGTTCTGCTCTTGTTCTTGTTTACATTGCTGTCTTGTTTGTATTCCACAATTCAATTGCAGAGGGAACTAAATAATGGTGAGAGGTTTCGTTTCTTCACCCCAATTTTCTATTATGTGGGTTTTCTATTGTAAGGTAATTCATGAGTAGACAAAATGATAGAATTCATCGGCGGTTTTAAGTCCGACCTCTTCTCCCTGTTTTTATGTCAAATAGAAATGAAAATTTATGATTCTCAAAGATGAAATCCGTGTCTTTCTGCTCTGACGATTTCCAAACAATAAATGAATTACAGAATCCCCTATGTCTATGGTCTTTACCAAACCCAAACTCAAAACTCTGGTTTACCAAAAAACTGAACATGTAATCTATATATATAATATATAGGAATCGGTCGTTTCCTTCAAACCCTCACAGAGCTTCAACTGCAAGCTCTCAATCCTGGTAGCCCCACGTCATGTCTGACGTGGCTGCCTACTCTAAATGCTTTTGTCTGTTCAAGATCCTTACACAGGCGGCAAGCCAAGCGTTTCAAGTTACTTAACAGACAACCCAAACGAATATGTCCTTAAATGCTCTCTCTTTCAAGTTTCCTCGCACCAGCAACTCAACCGATTGAAAAATCAATACGACTGCCGGCCTCCCAAAACGGAAGACGTCCCGCCAAGAGTTATTGCAACACCTCTTCAGTTGCAAGAACTTCAATACACGGTTTCGGGTAGAGCGAAGGTGATCTCTGGAGTGAGTCTAAGTCCTCGCTGCACAAGAGGGTATTTAACAACCAGCCTCAGATGCAAGCAGGAATCGGCGAGGTACGAAGAATTTTCTCAGAATTTATCTGTTTCTAGATCTTCCCATTCCTTTTCCAAACATGGATGTCGTTTATTTTGATTCTTCCGCGCTCCTACTCAATTGGGTTTTCTGATAATTTCCTTGTCTTCCCTGTATTCGAAGAATCAAAAGCGTTGCAGCTCGGAAATCTCCGGGAGGGAAGTTTCCAGGAAACAAAGGTTGTACGACTCACATTGAATACGTTCATATTCTTTTCTAAAAATCTCCCGCAAATGGTTACTTCATCGTTATTCTAGCTCAAAAGCATTGCAGCTCGGAAATCTCCGGGAGGGAAGTTTCCAGGAAACAAAGGTTGTACGACTCACACTGAATATGTTCATATTCTTTTCTAAAAATCTCCCGCAAATTGTTACTTCATCGTTATTCTAGCTCTTACGTTGTAAATTCTCATGGTGATGCCTGAAGATTTAATGATTGTAAACAGGGGAATGGCGTCGGATGTCACTGCCGGCAATGCTGGTCGGAGAGACGGTGAGCGAGATTCTTCAAGCAAGTCAATTTGCTAAAGAAATAGTCACAGCCGTTGCGACCAAGACCAAGAAAACAAACTCCGAAGATCCCAAAACTCCGGTGACCCAAAGGTGAAATCAAATTCAACATTCCGAGAACACAGAGCCCAGGGCCAGAAGAAAAAGGGAGAAGCAAGTCGTCTTGCAGTCAATCCGTTCAGAAGCCATTCCTCCGTTGCTCCAGAGGGCTCGATCACGCATCGATTTGAAGGTCTCGTCTCCGAACAAAATCGAGTGTGGAAAAGAGAACTGGTACATGGCGAACAGGGTCTCTCCCAAGAATAGACCCTGGGCTAAAAAGGCTGTACTCTTTCCGAATCCTCTGTTTCTCTCTTCGCCATCAACGCGTCAGCGCAAGTTCTGCAAAACAAGGTCTCCTGTACTCACAAAATCAAGACAGACTCCTCACAAGTTCTTGATTAAATCCCCTTCATCATCCTCTAAATTCCAAGTCAAGATCAGAAATGCTCCTGTCTCCGTCTCTCCCCCAAAGCCAATGGCGTTGGTCAAGAGATCTCCTCCGAAGGGGTGTCAACTGCTTCGAAGCTGCGAAGATCATTTTCACCGTCGAGGCTGGCAAACAGATTGGTGTCTCCATTGAGGCAGAATATCTTCAGCACAGAAGCACGGTGGTATCATGAGCGGATGGAAGCAGCGCCCGTCTTCTACATCGATGAGAGCCTCGGATTGGAGAATCTAGGGTGTCCAGTTCTGAAATATTTTCACTTGGGGGTATGTCTGAAGGGTTTCATTTGGAACACTTCCACTTGTCAATAACATGACAAGTGAAATAATTTGAATAAGATTGAAGAACTTAATGTTTATTTTAATTGTTATTATGTCATGTTGACCAAGTGAAACACATATTTGTTGATTGAGTTGGAAAAACTTTACCTCGTGGATCTCTTAATACCAAAAGAAAATACTTGTTAGGCAATGGTGTATGCCCATAATATGCACAGAGATATATTAAAATTAAATAATTTGAAGTAGATTAATAAATTTGTTGTTTAAATGAAGTGGTTTTTGTTGATTTATTTATTTTCTATCATTTTGCAGATCCATGCTTGATCTACAAACATGCCTTTCTCCATCTTAGACCCCAAATTCATGATCTTAGCTTCTTTGCCTTGGTTGTTATTGACTTTTCAAAACATTGAAGGACAAGAAGGTTTTTGATGTTATCATAGTTTAACTAAAAACGAAATAGAAATGCATTTTTATCATTTAAAACTATATAAATATTCTACTTTATATGTATATAAGATGATCAAGGCTTATGCTATTATAAGATCTAAAAATGTGATGGTTGAACCGGAATGTATATAAGCTGGGAACTTTCTAGATTTTAATGAAATTAAAGTTTTATTCTTGACACCAAATACTTTATTCATCTCTCAATAAAAAATAAAAAATAAAAGTACTTGTTAGGTGCACCGTTATAGAAGTAAAAGATAAATTAATAAGTTTAATTTTCGGTTTTCACTTCTCTTTTAGAAAAGAAATTTTAAAAGCTTATAACAACTCCACATGGTTTTAATTGCAATGCAATCAGAATGTGAAAATTAATTGCTTTGGGTCACTAAATTAAAACTAATAAATTGGGATAAGATATTTTGTTGTTATTGTTTATGATGAAGTCATCTTGTTTATTATTGATCATGGTTTTATGATAACTGAAAGGAAAGAAGTTCAAGGGCAGCAAACTACATGATGGCTCCTATCTCAGTCACTTTTGTGCTGATCTTAGTGATGGCTAGAGAGTGTAATTCAACGTAAGACAAGTTTGAATTTGCTAGAGAATTCTGCGTGGAAAAATATTTGATAGGACATAATGGAACATGCAGTCCAAAAGCACCACTACAACTTCGAAGTGAAAAAACATGAGTTTGTAGAAGAAAATTGTTATTTAGTGCACACAACCTCATAGATTGAAATATGAACAAAAGTAATATACCCATTTCAACATCATGAACACGAAAAATAAAAACATAGCATGATAAAAGATCACCACTTGCAATGCATGGGATAGGTAAAATTTAAATATGATTTTATTCCTTTTAAGTCACTGTTTAGAGTTCTTTTCAAGGGTTATGAGGTGCTTCCTCAAGATTTTTAATTGTTTGGTGTTTTATATATATTATAATGTGGACCATATATTTACAATAACATTGCATATGGCTTAGCACATAGAATTAGGTGACCCATTTTCAAGATCTAGGACAGCCTCCCAAAGTGCCAAAGGAACGTGTTTGAATGCTTTGGGCATTTTACTGGGTACGTACTTTTCCCACTTTACAATGTTACGATTATGATTACACAAACTTAATAAATACTAAAATGATGTATGGTAGAGAAAATACTATATCACCTTTACAGACTAAAATTCCTTCAGTCTATGATGGAAGATGCACAGTAGAAGATTGATAATAACATAATGGAGTTACATCCATTGCTCTCTGTTATCCAGGGGATTTTGAGGTCAAATGCATATCAGACTGGTGTAAAAGTATTTTTTGTAGCTCAAAAGGTCTTCTGGTGGCTATTGAAAACTCTGTTGACTTTCATAAAAAAAAATCTTGTTATGAAGTACAAAATATTCACAGAGCTACAAATCAAACCAAAAGCTTGGAATAGCAATGAATCTACAACTACTACAATGGATCTTATGCTGCATTCAGAATGCTTATTAATATCACAAAAGTAAGTGTGATTTTTATCAAAAGATTTGATTTTTCCATGACATCCTAAATGGTATGTTTTTTTTTAGTCCTGCTAATAGTTGATTTTCTGTTACATTGTCTCATGATTGATATTTAGCATAGTTTCTTGAAATTTGTCTTTTCATTCTATCAAATGCTTAAGTATATAAATACAAGCCTATGATTTACTGTTCTTGCATATTTAATCTCCTTCTACAGTTGTCTCTTATTTGTGTGTTTCTTTCCTAATCTAAAATATATATATTGATTAAAAAAATTTGTAGTTTTCTTTAAATTAAAGATAAGAATGGGTTCCGGATTTAACAATTATATGATGTGTGGGCTATTCATAATTCTACAAGTCCCATCTTTGGTTAAGAGGGCTTGAACACTGACCATAAACTCATATATATGGTCTCCATCTTCGCCCAAGCCCGCCTGGTGATCAACCTTATAAAGGAATCATCTAATACTAACATCTTTCTTGCCTAAATCTAAAACTAAAGAAAAAATAGAAAATTAGATGCCCATTTATAAATGCGACAAAAAGTTGTATACAAATATATCAATTTACTCAAGCATTCTCACTGATTTTCCATTGAAGGCACATTTTTTCAAAATATTTACTCAAGGATTTCGTAGTTAAAGAGTTACCCAATTTGTTGTGCTTACCTAATTTCCCACACAAGTGAACATCTTACAATGGTAGATTGAACATAGAAAATTTATCAAACCTACCTTCTTGCAAATGATATATTTGCAATCGTTTTTCCTCAATATAAGAAAATTTTGCTGCTTTAAAAGGTGCTTATGTCAGAACAATTTTTAGAACACCAATTGTGCATTGAAGCTTTTTTTATAGGCGAGGAAGCACAATTTGGTCTTTGAGAAAAAATCCAAAAAATACATTAAATTAAACCATAAAACCATTATGTCTGAAGGGTTTCATTTGAAGGGTATATTACGTTTGTCCTGTGATTTGATTTACTGAATGTTTAGTTCATCTTTCATTTTTACTTTTTATAATTTCCTAAATAAACCATTGTTAATCTTGAGTCTTGACAACTAACATATATGTTTTAAACATCAAACATACAACAATGAAATCATATATAATTTTTACCTACCCCGTGCATCGCACGAGGTGTTTACTAGTTAATATTAACATCAATTGAAATATTGTCTTGCATTTTGTGGTTGCTTCATTTCCACATAAAAAGGATAGTTCCTTGTTGGATACCACTACAATTATATTCGTCCTTTGTTTCCCATGTCAATAAATAATTAAAAAATAAAACTAAAAATGCTTCTTCACTAGAACAACTACTTTTTTTAATAATTACTTTTTAGTATTAATAGAAAAAAAATATTTTAAATCCACCACCTTTAATTGGACCAACAGCAAAAACTTTGTACAAACTTATATTTAGACCCCAACTATAGAAAAGGATTTCTAGCCCAATAACTAGAAACATCCAAAATAACACCAATTCTACTGTGTGCATGGTTAGAGAAAATTATTCTAATATTCTAAAAATCAATTTCAAAAGAGTAAAATTATATTAATTTAAATCATTTCAAAAATCAATTAAAATTTAAATCATTAAAAATATATGTCTAATTTGAGTATTTGGTTATTGCAGCTTGGCCGCTCTCTGCTATTGCTGTATTCTGGATGCTTGTTTCTGATGATCAGGAGTGACGCGTTGATGGGCTTCTGTGATTGCCCTCTTGTCTAGATTCTATTTTCTCTATTCTAGTTCTCTATTTTCTTTTTTTTTTTCAAAAATTTGGTGGGGATGGTTTCATCATACGGATTGTGATGGCTTCATGTGCATGATATGAACCGATTTGCAAATTAAGAAAATTCCATTTGTTTTTACGTAGTGTCCTGCGCTTTCGATTATATATGCTGTTCACTACGTGCAGGTAACAAAAGGATTGAAATCAATTGAGGGCAAATGTGCACGGGTCCCTCTTCCATTCCAAATTTCCAAGTGAGGTGATACTTCAACTACATTTCACTGCATTTTAATGCAAGATTTACATTTTGACGATCAATCATCCAGTACAAGAAAACACACTAAATGCCTGAAGCAATAATGGTAAAATGTTAGCAACTTCACCAAAATTTGATTGCCACTTATCTTTCTTAGTACAGTAGTACAATAAATGAGACATCAACATATTAATCTCTTTGATGTTGATGTGCAACATATCAACTCAATTGCGGTCATCGTTGGATGAAGTAACTATCATGAAACACAAGTCATTACCAAAAAAAAAAAAAAATCATGAAACACAAGTCTTTCTTGCAATGATTCTAAGACTACTCAATTAATCAAATCTACGAAAAATGAAGTTTTAAATTTGTTTCAGATTACTCAATTAAAGCAGTAGAAATAATTTCAAATCATTTGGATAAAAATACAATTAAATTATTAACTAAAAATCATTAGATAAGCATAGATAAAAATACAATTACATACATATTAGTATGGTCCAAATAGCAATTAAACCTTTAACAAGACGAAGTTTAAATACAGCAAACTTTTCTATGTCTCTTATGGATCCAAGAATTTTATAGTTTTTAGTTTTAAATTTCAAATCATCTGGATATGATATGCTTCCGGGATCACTTCTCTTTACAATCATATTTAGGATTCATTATAAAGCCATGATAATCATGGCAGACCCATTAGCTAAAGTTACAAGCCCTAAAAAAGAAACGTTATTAATTCAAACAAACCCTCAAAATTCAAATCTAATTGTACCTAAAACAATTCAATGGAATGAGGTCGATCAAATTGCCTAATGAATGGGAAATTCAATCTGCTTCTCCTCCTCAGAAAAAGGAAAATAAAAATTTTAAAAAAGTCATCCAACATACTGATGGAAGTGTTGAAATAAAATTTTCATCAAATCAAAGAACAAAACTAAATCTAAAAAAATCTAGAAATAGGTTCGTCAAGTTATCAAACACCTTCTAGAAGATCTTGCTCATAAATTCCCTCAACTATTAATTTAACAGGATTAAATACTCAAACAAACGTAGTCCAACCAATCTACAAACAAGTTAAAGAAAATGAAAAAGAAAAAGAACAAAGTATGTCGCCAACTTTATCCCAAATGCAAGATCCAAAACAAATTAATCCTAAATTCTTAATGATAGAAAAACAATTTACAATTAACAAAGAATTTCTTAAGACAGATTTTTATTCATAAAAAAATTAACAAAAAAGAAAACATTTCTTTATAAAATACAACAAAGAACAAAGAAAGAAACTACAAGAAAAATACTATGAATATTTAAACACAAGACTATGTCATATGGTTTTCTTTGATTGTTTTGAAGATGATTTATCAGTCTGAGACAAACCTACAGTAATATGGCACTATACAGATGGAAATAATATAACATATGTACATCCACCACTCAAGCAAATAATAATAAATACACAAAATATTGAAATACATGTTTCACCTTTTAAAATAAAACAAAATACACAAGATAAAGAACCTATTACAGGTAAAGATGTAAGAAATATAATAAAACAAAATAATTTTACAAATAAACATTTAAATACTTTAGGAAACCAAATAGATAGAATAGAAACAATTGTTCGAAAACATGATGAAATTCCACACCTTCAAAATCAAAAAACACTCCAATATTTAAACCGCACGAAAGACCTAAATCATTAACACAAAAATTAAGAGATAAAAGTTTTGAGACCGAAATAAATTAAAGATTAAAAGATATGTTATATATACCAAATACTCAAGAAACTCCAAAAACTCCAAAACAATTAAAGGGTAAAGATGTTATTACAATAGATAAATATTCAAATAATGACGATAAATTAGAAATAAACAAAATGAAATGGTCAAATAAAAGAAATTTTTATCTAAGACCAACTTTCCCAGATATGCAATTTGAAGAAAAAAACCAATTTACTCAAGTTTCTTATAATCCACATACAATATATGAATGGAACATTGATGGAAAAACCGAGCATTTAATTATGGAAACTTTACAACATATGACAAGGGTAAGTACTGCATAAAAAATTAAACAAGAAAATGTGTCGGATCAAGCAATAGCTCAAACATTAATTGCAGGTTTTACTAATCATCTAAAAGCTTGGTGGGATAATTATCTCGCTGAAGATGAAAAATACAATATTTTAAATGCTATAAAATTAGATAATGATCAAGAACCAATAAAAACTGAAGATGGTGAAGAAATCCCTGATCCAGTTTCAACTTTAATTTTTTCTATAGCAAAAATGTATTTAGGAGATCCATCAAAAATAAAATACAATTCATCTAAAATATTATTAAATCTTAGATGTAGGAAATTACAAGATTTTCGTTGGTACAAATATTTCTTCTTATCAAAGGTTAAGATGAGAGATGATTGTAGCCAACTCTTCTGGAAAGAAAAGTTTCTTTTTAGACTACCACAATCCTTTTCTGCAAAAATAAAATCAAAATTAACAAAACAATATAAAGGATCAATCCCGTATGATAAACTAACTTATGGAGATTTAATAAAAGCTATAAATGCTGAAGGATTAGCAATATTCACATATTTAAAATTAAAACAACAAATTAAAAAAGAAAATTTAACAACCAAAAAAGAATTAGGTTCATTTTATAGTCAATATGGTTTTCAAAATATTAAGGTACCATCAAAAGGAAAAGAACACAAATCTAGCAAAAAATATAGAAAATCTACTAAAAGATATAAACATTATAAAAATTTTAAATAATAGCCCAAAGAACATAAACCAAAGCCAAGTACTTCTAGAAACTCTAATAAGTCAAGAACATTCAAAAAAATTTAATAAAGAAATTTCTTGTTACAAGTGTGGTCGAATAGGACATTATGCAAACAAGTGTAGATTAAAACAAAAAATAAATGAACTAGAATTATCACAAGAATTAAAAATCAATGAGAAAATTTTCTAATATTAGACAATTCAGATCTTGAAGAAGTAGAAGAAATAGAAAATGAAGATATAAATCAAATTCAAGAAGATGAGTTAATCTCCTCAGAGGAAGAATTTAGTTCAACTGACGCATATGAATCAAAAATAGAACAGCAACAACCGAAAGTATGTTACAATAATTGTGGTGACAAACCAAGTATAATTTAATATAATTAATGATAATATATTATCTTAATTAATTATACTGAATTTATGTATTAATTAATTAAATTATTATAATAATGCAATTAAATTTATAATATAAAATTAATTACTTTTTCCCTATTCACTTATAATCGTAATAATACAATTAAATTTAATGATAGACTTGTAGTTATTTGAAAGGCCTATGAACGTAAGTGGGAGTTGTTGGACCATGAGGATAATTTAATATTTATAAGGATATTTTTCTAATCGATGAAAATATTCGGCTATAATTATAGTAATGGCATGATTGGTGAAAGTATGGACTGGTTTATTTCCATTATTTTGTGTTAATATAATCTGTATTCAAGAAGCTTTATTTCCATTATTTTATGCCTCATAAATGTATGAAATTTTCTTGTGCCCACTAAGCCACCACTTCCCTTTCCCAGTTACGGGGTTTCAGCTTTCTCAGATTTTGCAGATGACAGCTAGCAACGCGGAATTGACTGGAAAGCACCAAAATTTAGAACCCCACAACATGGCCTTGCCTGCAACAGCGTGTGGCCGGATCATCCTCTTTCCCACACGAGATGTGTCACTTAAGTAGGCATAGCACGGTGAGATTCATTTGGGACTTTGGTTCTTTGGCGTGTGTTAGCAACACTGACTTTGGTTGCATTTTTATCAATTTATCATTGACAAGTTTAATCGGACAAGGTTGCATTTATTACTTAAAAGGAAAATTTTTTGAGGGCTTTTTAGTGAAAAAATATTGGTTTTTCCCAAAGTACTTTCTTCTCATCATCAGAAAATCCATTTTTTTTCCTTGCCTATTGATTATATTTATCCAAACACACACCCTAATGGAAATAAAATATTCTAAGGCATATCTTGCTGAAGAACCAAGGACTTATCTGTCCGTGAGAAAACTATTTTTAAACTTTTTCTTTATAAAAAAAAAATAATATCCATATTGCTGATAATCCAAATTAAAAGATGAATTTACATTGCTTATAATATGATCCAATCCAAACGACAAGTACACTGTCTTATGTCTCCCACCTCATAAAGTTGAAAGCCTGGCACACCAAACAGCGAGGCCTCATAAAGTTGCGAGGCCTCATAAAGTTGAAAGCCTGGCACACCTAACAGCGAGGCCTCATAAAGTTGAAAAAGTTGAAAGCCTGGCACACCTAACAGCGACGCCTCATAAAGTTGAAAGTGTGCCGTAGGGCCACTTTGGTGCTTGTATATTTAATTGGACAAACTACTCATCTGAAGCAGCCACTGGTAGATCTCGACATAATTGGATGATTTTAAATTTGATCTATACATGATCTGCAGATACTTTGATCTATTCTACAAATTAATGCCTTGATGAGAAGTACTAAGCAATTGACCTAATCAATAATAAATCATGGATGGTCGCAACAAAATCAAACTTCATCACCACTCCAATTTCTCTTCATCTTGGGACCAGTAGGCCCTTCCTCCCCCAGAACTTCACTTGGAAGGCTCTTCCCAATACGCTCAAAGAGAAGTTATAAATCAACAATTGTCTAGTCCTTCCGGTGCACAACACACGGCTACCTCCCATCTTTCACTCATAACAACCAAAGCTTGCTTTCTATCTCCTTCTCTCTGTACTCGCGTTTGCGTTCCTACCGATGGCGGAACCTATGCTGTCCGTCATTGCAGAGTTAGTTTTGGGAAACCTTGCTAAGGTCGTGATCAAAGAGACTGGATTATTGTGTGGTTTAAACAAAGAGAAAGAAAAGCTTCGTCATAAGGTATCCGCCATCAAAGCCGCACTTGAGGATGTCGAGAATGGGAAGTTTGATATAACAAACTTTGTTCGAGATTGGCAAGGAAAGCTCAAAGACGTGTTTTATGATGCTGATGATGTGCTGGATGACTTCCGAACGGAGGATTTGATCCGACAATTGGAGGAAGAGAGCATAACTAAAAAGGTACGCTCCTTCTTTTCTCGCTCCAACCTACTTGTGTACAATTTGAAGATGGGTCATAGAATAAAGCACATTAGAGAGAGATTAGATAACATTGAGAAAGATCGGGCTCAGTTTGAGCCCAGACCATTCCACAGTCTGGCTATGGCTAAGCCAGTTGATCATGATAATAGTCCGCAGAGAAATACTCACTCTGGTTTACCACCGAGAGTAATAATTGGAAGGGCTAATGATAGAGAGAAAATCGTCAATTTGTTAATGGATCTTGGCAGTGATGATGCAAAGAATATCCGTGTCATTCCCATCGTTGGTATGGGAGGAGTCGGAAAGACCACCCTTGCTAAATTGGTGTTCAATGATGATAGAATAAAGGGTCATTTTAAAGAGGAACATATTTGGGTGTGTGTTTCTGATATTTTTGATCAGAAAGAGATTGTAGCGAAAATCTTGCAATCTTTAAGTAATGAAAAATGTGAGGGTTTGGAAATGGAAACTCTGCAACATCGTCTCAAAGATAAATTGGATGGTAAGATGTTTTTGCTTGTGTTAGACGACGTGTGGAATGATGATCGTCAAAAGTGGGTAGACTTTGAAACCCTGTTGAAGAATGGTAAAAGGGGAAGTAAAATTCTTGTCACGACACGTCACGAAAGTGTTGCGAAGGTCATGTGTCCAACTTCATCATATGATCTGTCAATTTTACCAGATGATGAATCCTGGTGTGTATTCAAGCAGTGTGCTTTCGAACAAGACGAAGAAACCCCAACAGCTCTTGAGGGGATTGGTAAACAAATTGCCAAAAAATGCAAGGGACTGCCTTTGGCGTTGAGTGCTATTGGAAGCCTTCTATATGGCAACACGAAAGAGGAAGATTGGAAGTATATCAGAGATGAAATGTGGAGGGATTTAACTGGACAGGAGCTTAATGTTCTACCCATATTGAAATTTAGCTATGATAACTTGCCGTCGTCTCAATTAAAACAATGTTTTGCATATTGCTCGCTTTACCCAAAGGATTCTCAAATTCCCAAAGAGGAGTTGATAAAACTATGGATGGCACAGGGGTTCCTCCAATCATCCGACTCTACACCACGGCGTATGGAGGATATTGGCAATCACTATTTCAACGTTTTGTTGTCTAGATCCTTCTTCCAAGATGTAAAAGAAGTTGATGGGGACATAAAGTGGTGTAAAATGCATGACCTCATGCACGATCTTGCAGAATCTGTTTCGGGGAATGAGTGCTTGATTGTTGATAAAATCAATACTCCGGTTCAAAAGCGTGTTCGACACATGTCAGTGCTTTGTAAGACTCATCAAGGGCCATTTGAGTCATATAAATTAAGGACACTTATCAGTAAACAAGTGGTTGAATCGCCTCATCTTGCACGGTCAAGTTTTAGGTACATACTTGTGTTGCGCTTAAGATTGTTAAACATTCAAGAGCTGCTGTGTTCAATAAGTGAATTGAAACATTTGCGATACCTTGACCTTTCTTTCTGTACAATTAAGACACTCCCCGATTCAATCATTAAGTTGCAGAATTTGCAGACGTTAAAGCTTTGGTGCTGTTCTCTTGAAAACCTACCCATAGATATTGGAAAGATAGAAAGTCTTAGACACATTGATCTTTCCACTAATGAAATCATCAAGATACTCCCTGATTCAATATGCAAGTTAAAGAATTTGCAGAGTTTGATTCTTGATAATTGTAAAGGAATTGAAGAATTGCCCATGAATATTGGAGAGATGACTAGCCTCAGGCGATTAGAAGTTACTTTTTCGGAAAACATCAGAATGCTCCCCATATCAATAGGTAACCTCGCGAATTTGGAGACTTTGGATCTCTTTAGTTGTCGTCGACTTGAAGCACTACCACGTGAAGTGGGGCAACTAACTTGTCTTGGAGTGCTTGACCTTAGTTTTTGCTCTAATTTACGGTCTCTGCCACAAGGAATGCAACGCCTCACAGCATTGAACCAAAGTTCTCGCAGATCCCTCCTGCATATGGTGGGGTGAGGCCTCTTGGGCCGTCT
This sequence comes from Buxus sempervirens, assembly GCA_947561395.2. Taxonomy (NCBI): domain Eukaryota; kingdom Viridiplantae; phylum Streptophyta; class Magnoliopsida; order Buxales; family Buxaceae; genus Buxus; species Buxus sempervirens. The sequence goes on along the minus strand of OX387183.1, from coordinate 1,015,472 downwards.
TTTTCAAGTATGTATTCAGTTCTTCACCATCAATCTCTAAGCTTCTTGCACTTTATTCATTTTTTTTCCTAATTTCCTTTTCGATTTGAACTTAAAATTTTGGTCGTGGTTCTTTCAGCCACACAAGTAAACCAATCTTTCAGAGTTTGTGTGCGTACTTTCCAAGTTTCTTTCTTTCAGGCACAACTAGATGGTATATTGATTTCCTTTTGTCTCAATTTCCATCGCTCTTCTATTTTATGTTCTTATCTTGTTTATTTGCTGACAGCAATGCTATTAATGAAGCCGTGGAGAGCTTATGTAATTCATAATCATTACCCGTGACAAGCAATTACACGCTCCACCGTCAGACGGATATGCCTACCCATCTCTTGCTCGCAGAGACACCTACGTCAAACGGTTTCACGTTCCTCTGTTTTCTAAGGGCAGAGTAGCCATGTATTTCCAGGAGACACTGGATTACTCTCTGTTGTTCTTTTCCAAAGCATATTCAAGTTAAATTGATCTTAACAATTCTGTGCTTAATGCCACCATTTTGAACAATCAGTATGTATTAATTGCCATCTAATCTAATTTAACACTGATCCCTGTTCACATAATCTTTGATGAATTTGCTGCTCTTTGTGTGTCAACTTTATCTGATGTCTGTTTGTAGCATTGCTGGACTGACCAACTTTTGGAAACAGATACAAACTAATTCAATGATTTGATTTCCTTCCTATCTCTTCTCCAAGAAAAAATATATATAGATTTGATTTCCTATCTGACATTGGATCCGTCCCCAGAAGTTTGACAGCGTTTCACTGCTATCTTTTCGCTGATATATAGGAAGAATCGTGTGAAGCAATGGCTCTAGAATTTGAATGTTTGGCTCATCATTAATTACCATCTGTTTTTGGCATTTCAAGATGCATAAGTTAATGCACTTAATTATTCCTCAAGAACATTTTACATTTCACTCAAGCAATAACCCATCACAAGAACAGTCGGTTGATTAGAGTTAGCTCCTGGAAATAATGAACCAAGGAAACCGAAAGCTGCAAATTGTAATGCAGTTAACATAGCTGAATTTATAAGAAGCTCTACATTGTCCCATTTAAGTCTATATGTACTTAAAAGTTCCTAACAGTCTACTATATTCAGTTAAATTGACTTTGTTACAACAATGATCTCCTTCTATGGTAGAATTATGGGGATGACCCAAGGATCATTGACATGGTGCTTTAGAATGAACGAGTTTAATTGATTATAAAGAGTGTAGTGGCACGATTTGTGAATCTCGTAAAGGGAACTTAAACTATGTAACGGGTTGGAAGTATGGACTGGTTATTTGTTAATATACTCTGTATTCAAGAAGCTTTATTTCCACAATTTTGTGCCTCATAAATGTATGAAATTTTCATTTGGTTCGGGTACTTGGAATCGTGAATGTTGGAGGTGAGACAGATTATGTTTTCTTCCACCTAGCCTTGATTGGGAATGATGGGTATTGAATAAAAGGATTGATCTGAATCCCTTCTTATGAAATGGTAGTAACAATTGTGGAGTTTTGTGACTGTATAATCTAATGTTTCTTGTTATTAGTTGCCTCCCTGCTTATCAATAGAATGCAACTCATGGTTTTTAAAGGGTAGCCATTAATGGAAGGCAAGAGTGCTGGAAAAGAGAGCTTGTAATATAATTAATATAATTAATTCAAATCTTGAAGAAGTAGAAGAAATAGAAAATGAAAATATAAATCAAATTCAAGAAGATGAGTTAATTTCCTCAGAGGAAGAATTTAGTTCAAGTGATGCATATGAATCAGAAATAGAAGCAACAACCAAAAGTATGTTAAAATAATTTTGATGACAAACCAAGGATATGTATAATTACAAAAGAACAATCTTTATTATTGGATATAATAGATGAAATCCAAGCTCCACAATAAAGAAAAAATATTTTACAAAAATTAAGACAATATTTTAATAAACCAATAAATTCATAAAAACAATACTTGATAAACAACAAGACATTTATGATTTTAAAGAAATAATGAAGAAATTTGAAAACTCACCAAAAGAAGAAATTACAATTCAAGATTTAAAACACGAAATAAATCAAATAAAAATAGAATTAAAAGAATTAAGATCAATAACAAATACTTTACAAAATCAAATAATGAACAACAATATGCCAAACAATATACAAGAAGATATGGCTTCAACCTCAAAAGGAGTAGAAAACGAACAATTCTTAGATATAATTTCAAGAATAAATTATATAAAATGGTTCATTAGATAAATTTAGTCATAAATAAGGAATATACTTTCAATTCAGTAGCTCTAGTTGATTTTGGAGAATCTAAAATTTTTGGATTTTCTTGGTATTACTTAAAAAGGGCCGATTTTGTATCAACCAAAATAAATTCATAAAACTTTTGATTTTTAAATCTATCCGTCATTGAAAATTCCCAATTTGGAGGAAAATATATTTCATCCACTTGATTTGGATTATTTGAATAAAATTCTCTTTCAATAGTAACAATTGGGAAACTCTTTTGCTTTTTAAAATATTGAGACAAATTTGACATTTTTTAAATTGTGGGGTTGGAAGCCAACACAGATTGATCAGTTTTTGAAGTTCCTGCAACTTCTTTTCCTTTTCTTAAAGTTTTCTTCATTACTTGAGTGAAATATATATCGATTATGAACAAAAATAAACATATCAAATAAAACTATACGAAATCCACAGATAAAAGATAAATAAGTATAAAAATTGATAGACCACCCTTTTTTTTCATCATTTAAAAGAAACTTCTTGTGTCACATCAAATCCAACGAACCCATTATTGGAATGAAGTAAATTAAAAACCAAACCTATGGAACGGAGGGCAATGGACATCTTGTTGCGATAGAAATGAATAGAAACAAATAAGCTTTAGCTAATGTAACAAAAGATATCAATTGTCTTTCCAAATATTCCATTTTTTTTATTTATTTCAAATAGCTCAGGAATGGATATATACGGAATAGAAATATTCTAACCGCTCAAGCAAAGCACTGTTACAAATAATGAAGATATTCCATTCCATTTTTTCTTATTATATTTTTAAAGAATTAACTCAATTGATTGATCAGAACATCTGTTCCTCCCTAGTATCTATCAATTCTTCCGAAGTCAAAAGAGAAAAAGAATCAATCCATATCTTAGATGACACAATATATATATATATATATATATTCCATGCCTGCAATAGCGTGTGACTGGATCATGTTTGACTGTTTGCTGGCCACTCGTTGTAAGCTGTGGGACTTTATTGTGCAGTGCCTTTTTCATGGGATGTCACCTAAGTAGGCATAGCACGGTGAGATTCATTTGGGACTTTGGCTTGATTAATTAAGTTTTTTTTTTAATTTAATTTTTGGTTCTTTTTTTAAACAGAGAATCAAACTATATATGCATGGTTTATCAAAACCGAACAACTAATAGCAGAACGCGTCCAGCTACCCATATCATGTGACAGCTGCCCTTCTGCCATCCCTCTTGTTCTCACTTGCTCTATTTTGTTTTAATTGAAAATTGATAATTGGGTTTCCTTGCCTTTTGTAGTCTAGAAGTCTTGAAATAATATTAAAAAAAAAAAGGGAAAATCCGGAATTAAAGAGAAAAGGAATTATAAAAACAAAGGAGAGAGGGGGTGGATATACAATGCACCAACACATATGATAAAATAATATTTTAAACATATAAAATTATTTAATAGACTAAGGTTTAGTTCAGGGCAAGTTATGCTAAACCCTGGCCCGATCTTTGCAATAAAACAAAGCCTTGTTGCAATCAAGGACGGGGCGTTTACCATTTAACCTGCTCCATTGTCATCCCTAAATGTTATATTGGAAAAAAAACACATTTATTTAAAAAACACACTCACACACAAAATTAGATATTTAATGGTTTATATTTACTTATCTAAGAAGTTGTTCTTTGGAAAATGTGCCAAACAAAATATTTATTTCTTCCCAAAGCATCTTAAGAATGCCCTGTTATAAGATATTTCTATAAGGGAAAATTGATATTTTCACTTTTTAATTTCAACAAAATACCTTTTATTATTTTTAAATCCCCATATGTTCCAAACAACTGCCTATATTTCCTTTTATATTCGTCTACTACTAATCATGGCCACCGCTAGTATTATACGGGGTAAAGAGACCCCGACATTGGTTTCCATAAAATGATTAGAAAAAATTTGTAAGACTTTAATAACCTCTGAAACTACCCAAAACTTATCCGTATGCACTGGTCACCCACCGAACGGTTTGTGGTTTAGGGACATGTAATAATATCTATATTCATGTGACGTTAAGAACCCAATCACGTTCATTACAAGAACTCAATTGGGTATCATTTAGTTAGAAACAAGGAAAATGGAGAGTAAAGAAAAAGCTTATTTCCATGTAGGCTGCGTTTGGTAACGTTTTTGCTTTTTTGCTTCTAAAAGCAAAAAAGAAAAAAAGCAATTTTATGCTTTTCGAAAGATCTTTTCTTGAAGCAAATGCGTTTGGTAAACTTTTGCTTTACTTCTAAGAAGCAAAAAAGCATGTTTAATAATTGCAGTAACATAGAAATTGCTTTTTGCTTTCATAAAAGTATTGTACACAATTTATGTATTGTACTTAGAAATATATTCAAAAATATAAATCCAATATTATAAAAGATTCATAAAATAGTCATTTAATTACATTTAAATAATCGGGTTGGGGTTAATCAGGTCATAATCGGGTTGGACTAAATTAAGGCGGGTTGGAAAACCCCCAACCCAAACCCAACCAGCCAATAAACGGGTTCAACCCGCCAACCCGTTTATTATTATTATTTTTTTTTATTTTTCAAAAAAATTATTAAAATAGGGTTGGGGGGTTAATTGGATCCGGTTGTACTGGGTTCAGGTCGGGTTTTGGGGTTAATCGGGTCGAAATATGATACTTTTGCCATCTTTTTTTTTTTTTATTGGGTTACCTATCGGGCGGGTCATAATCGGGTTGACCCGATTACTGTTATTTTTCAAAAAACATTATTAAAATAGGGTTGGGGGGTTAATTGGATCCGGTTGTACCGGGTTTGGGGTTAATCGGGTCGAAACATGATACTTTTGCCATCTTTTTTTTTTTTTTAAATCGGGTTGGCGGGTCATAATCGGGTTGACCCGATTACTGGCGGGTTGGGGAAACCCCAACCCAATTAATAAACGGGTCAACCCAACCCGTTTATAATCAGGTTGACCCGTCGGGTCGGGTGACATTTTGCCGGCTCTAACAATAACAATACGTTGTTGCTTCTTAAGTGAGTATGGAGGCATCATCTTTAATATAGGAATAAAGCAATAGGGTATCAAGGGGTTTTGAAAGCAATAAAGCAATTTTGTAAAAAAATTGAGAAGCAACGTTTTGTTGCTTCCAGTGAAAAGCAATAAAATTGCTTCTTTGCTTTTAGTAAATTGCTTCTCGTGTGCGTTACCAAACGGTACTTTTGCTTTTAAAAGCAATTTTTTGCTTTCGAAAGCAAAAAAGTACTTCCGAAAAGCGTTACCAAACGCAGCCGTAATCTTCATCAATCTGATTTTATATTTTATGATTGTGTAGACACCCCAAATTGCACAAACAATCATCAAAAATCATTATCTCCTGGAAAGCTAGCACAGAATTTGAAGAAAATAAATTTTTGCCTGTATCCGGATACTCAATCCGGATACAAGTGCTCCTCCCCGTATCCGGATGGTCGTACCGGATACGTGTGATCCTTAGCGTATCCGGTACCATGTACCGGATACCTTAAGGCACTTTGTTATCCGGTCTGATATACCGGATACCGTAAGTTTGCTCAAAATTAGGGTTTTCCGAGAGCTTTTCACTTTTACCATCATGTCCCTCATTAAATGAGGGGAAATCGCGGAAATAACCTTAGGGTTTAGGTTTGAGGGGTTCTAGACATTAATTTGTGTCTACCAATGACCTTGGCCCTTGCCTATAAATAGGAGCCTCCTCCTTGAGCAAATGGCACACAACTCTTGTTTTGAATTCTCGCAAAGAAGAACTCCAAGAGAAGAAGGAAACCGCTGTGGAATCGCCTCCAGCACTCAGGTAAGCCTCAACTTTTCTTTTTATTTTCTGTCTTTACATTCCTAGATCTAGATCTCTTCTTCTACCTTTCTGTAGTGTAAAGCCTTGTTTGTATGTGTGGAAATCCTTCCCCGGCTCAAAGTATCTCAAGACTCCCCTAGCCGTAAAACGTGAAGGCGGATCTAGGAGAAACGAGACTGGGGATTGACCCTAGTGCTAGAACCTATGTAGCATAAGGCCTTTTTGATTGATTGTAAACCGTTCCATATTCAAAGTACCCTTGATTATCTTAAAGAGAACAGAGGGAAACGATAATGGAACGGAACCCTAGGCTATGCTAGAACCTATTTTATTGAATCTATATGCATGTGTATGGATCTTGCTAGGTTTTTTTCACTTTTGCACACATATCACTATTTTGGCGGGATAGGCTCATATTTGGGGTTTATTGCATTTATTGTGATAAATCTCAAATAAATGGCCTCAATCAATTCTGGAATGCCTTTCGGATGATTTTGAAGTATTTGTGTTCATCTTACACGAATTTCATTTTTTATCAATTTTCGGATTTGGTTTTTACTCAAAAATGGCTTAGCTTGACAGCACCTGCACCCTTACTTCGGACGTCCGTAACTTCATCATCCGGATGAATTTTGGGGCGATTCCAGAACCATGGGAAAGGTGAGGCTGTCTAGTTTATGTCCACCAAATTTCATGAATTTCTATCTAGCCGATTTTTGACACTTCTCTGTCGAAGTTAAGTGGACAGTTCAGGTCCAAGTACAGAACTTGTCACTTCGACGGACCGCCATGTGTTCGTTTTAAGTCCGATTCGAGTGATTTTTATTTCTGAGTACTCCTTTTTGAGTCTATTTTCAAATCCAGTTAGTTTCATAATTTTTGGATTCCATTTGAATTATTGGTAGCCGATTTACTCAGAACTGCTCATTTGCATTTTTCTGGGTAAATCTGTGATCTTCGGGGCCTGTTCGGGAGACCACCCAAGGCACATCCGAAGGGATTTTTGTATGAGACTAGTTTCTGTTGAAAGATGGCCATACAGACTTCAATCACACCAAATTTCACGGATTTCTATGTAGTGGATTTTTCTAGACAATTTTCCAAAGTTGCCCACTTACCACTTTTAAGAATCCCCAACAGCAACTTCAAAGGAGCATAACTCCTAGATTTTTCATCGGAATGAAGTGAAATTTTGCATGAGACTCTTATTTACCCTAACCTTTCAAATGGATTTGGTTTGGTTCAATTTGGAATTGGATTTGAATAATTTCAAGGCAAATGGCACACTTTTTACCGAATTTTCCGGATTTGATTTAACTTGGTTTTGGCCACTTTTACTTTGATTTCCATCTTTTGAAATACTCCATAAGTGATATTGACATAAGAGAGGATCTAAAATCCATTTAGATCTTCATGTGAAAATATCATACATTAATCCTTTTTCAAGGTTTTCTATGATTTTTAGCAAGCTTTCTTACTTTATTTTTTGCATGAACATACACTTGGCAACCACTTCGTGTGGATGAATGGGGGTGCCTAACACCTTCCCCCGTTCATAATCTAATCCCCTTACCCATCTCTGGACTTGATTTTCAAGTAGGGTTATTTTTATCCTAGAATTTGTCTTTTGGCTATTTTTGCATATTTTGAACTCTTTGGTGTCCATTCTCACCCCAAAATCATGAATGGTGGCGACTCTCCCAATTTTTGCGTTGAGCCCGTGTGTTGACGGAGGGATGATCACTCCGGTGATTTTTTCCCATGTCTCACAACTGGCGACTCTGCTGGGGACTTGTGGATTTAAGCCATTTTGTGTATATTCATGCTTTTTCATCACTTTTGAATGCTTGCTATTTTGTTTGTTTTATTTGTGCATAATGTTGTATTCTAAATCAGATTGGGATGCTTTTGAATATTATATGAATCAAATCATGTATGTTTTGCTTGATGTTGCCTAAAGGTTGATTTAGGAAAAGCCTATCTTGAAGCATGATTTGGTTGTATTTGGTGATAACATGCTCTAATTTGAATTTTGAATACCATGGTTTGAATATGAGAATTAGTATCATGAAATCTAGGAGTTCAGAATTTTTGGGGTATTCAAACATGATTCCCATAAAGCATGCTTTTTGTGCTTAAAAATTTTTGTTATGCTATGCCTTTGATTTGGGGGTATAGGGGGATTTGATTTGAGCATGAAAACCAAGAGCATGAAATCTGGAATTTTAGTGCACATTGTGGTTTTAGCATGTTCACCAATATACCATGTCAAGTAGTTGCTAAACTTTTAGGCATTAATTTGGGGTATAAAGGATGCACTTTTGAGCATGAGAAATATGAAAATTTTAGTGCATATTTCTGGAGATTTCAAGCATGTTTTACCTCATTGAAACACTTTTGAACCATGCCAAGTAAGTGCTAAAATTTTAGGCTTCAATTTGGGGTAAATGGTACACTTTGAGCATGAAAAAGAGCATGAAAATCTGGAATTTTAGGGAATGCTTTTGAGTTTCAAGCATGCTTACATGATTTGATGGTTGTTTGTACAAATGACATGTTTTGTATACCACTTTTTGGGCATGTAATATTTTAGTGCATATTTGGTGCTTGCTTGCTTGTACTTAGCTTCATTATTTTGTCATATATGCCTTGGCTTGAAATTGAATGCATGGCTACGAAAAAGAGTGGCAAAGGGGTTGGGACGTTATGAATGTTACCACAATTTTAAAATTGCACTTGAGCACTTGAAACAATTTGCACAGCCTACCCTTTTACCTATTAGGAAGTTGAACCATGAATGTGTGTAGCTTGGCGCACCGAGGTCGTGACTTTGGAAAGCGAAAGTGAAAACATTTACCTTAGAATTTGGGTCAATGATGTGATGACAATGGGATCTGTGATTCGATTCCGGGCATCACTAGACTTGAGTTCTAAGTTGCCAATTAAGCCAAAACCCAAAAACCATACGCTTGAAGGTGGAGAAACACGTTTTCGGCTAAAAGCACACAATTGCGTTTGGGGAATTGGGTGTAAATGTGGGAAGGCCGTTTGCATGTTTTACACGCCAAGGTATAATGTGAATACCATATTGAATGAAGGTAATACAAGGTGGCAAGGTAAAGCCATGTCCTTTTCTTAAATTTGGGGATTTTGCAAATATAATGTCCAAGCCCAATTTGGGGCAAGTTTTGAAGGTCAAATTAAGGTGAACATCAATTGGGAATGAAAAAAAATCAAATCTGGTGAAAAAAATGAGTCAAAAAGGGCCATTTCGGCGATAACCGGCAACTCAGGCCGGTTAATAACAACCCTGTTCATATCCGGTATATATTTCCGGATAAAGAGGCATATGCGTGAATCCGGTTATGGTAACCGAATACAATAAGGCATATTATTATCCGGAATGTTATACCGGATACGTTCAAAAATGCACAAATTGGCTTTTTAGCCCAAGTTTTCAGAATAAAATGCCTAAAACACTGTGGATAATCCTTAGGCACCCCGAAAAGAACATAAGAAATGTTCCCAAAAATACAAAAAAAAAGAAAGAAAAACAAAAAAGAATAAAATAAAACATTCTTTCAGGATTTAACCTAATCAAAGAGGAAACCAAGGTGTCATATTTTTTGACACCAACTCAACTCAAACAGGTGTCAGTCAAACTCTGGAACTTGAAAACTGAGAAAATTCAGCAAATTTGAAGAAGAAAAAAAAAACCTTTGGTTGGTTATTTTTATCAATCAAATCAAAAAAAAAAATGAAAACCTTGGTTGGTTATTTTTATCAATCAAATCAAAAAAAGTGGGACACTTGGAAGCCCTAGAATATTCCATGAAAGCCTTGGTTGGTTATTTTTATCAATCAAATCAAAGAAAAAAAAATGAAAACCTCGGTTGGTTATTTTTATCAATCAAATCAAAAAAAAAAAAAAGTGGGACACTTGGAAGCCCTAGAATATTCCATGAAAACCTTTGGTTGGTTATTTTTATCAATCAAATCAAAACATTTGTGGGATACTTGGATAGAGTAGTCCAAGACACCTTTGGTTGGTTATTTTTATCAATCAAATCAAAACATTTGTGGGATACTTGGATAGAGTAGTCCAAGACACCTTTGGTTGGTTATTTTTATCAATCAAATCAAAACATTTGTGGGATACTTGGATAGAATATTCCAAGACACCTTTGGTTGGTTATTTTTATCAATCAAATCAAAACATTTGTGGGATACTTGGATAGAATATTCCAAGACACCTTTGGTTGGTTATTTTTATCAATCAAATCAAAACATTTGTGGGATACTTGGAAGCCCTAGAATATTCCAAGACACCTTGGTTGGTTATTTTTATCAATCAAATCAAAAAATTGGGACCCTTGGAAGCCCTAGAATATTCCATGAAAACCTTGGTTGGTTATTTTTATCAATCAAATAAAAAAAATCAAAAAAAATTGGGACCCTTGGAAGCCCTAGAATATTCCATGAAAACCTTGGTTGGTTATTTTTATCAATCAAATCAAAAAAAAAAATTTGGGACCCTTGGAAGCCCTAGAATATTCCATAAAAACCTTGGTTGGTTATTTTTATCAATCAAATCAAAAAAAATTAGGGGACCCTTGGAAGCCCTAGAATATTCCAACACAAAATCAAAACAAAAAAAACAAAACAAAAAAAAAATCTGGATTGGTGTTCACCTAACCTACTGGTTTACATATATAGGGGTGTGACTCAAGTTAAATGGAAGCTAACATGTTCTATTCATTTTTTCATCAGGTACATTTACACTTATTGGCAATCATTGCTCCCGTGACCAGATCCAAAGCAAGAACAATGAATACTGAAGAGAACCAAGCCCAAGCTACCGTCCCTGCTCAGGACTTTACTCAACTGCAGGAGCAAGTGGCCGGTCTGGCCAAAATGCTGGGGGACCTACTGGCGGCTCAGGCCCAACAGGCCCAAGCCCCGAACCAGGCATCTACTTCCCGTCAGGCACCACCACCTCAGGCCTACATTCCGCCTCCGGTTCAGCCCATGCCTGAGCCCATTTCTGAACCAGTCCCTGAACCCATTCTGATCAGGGAAAATATGGCGGAGTCTGAGAAAGAGCTGGAGAAAGAAAAGGCCCGAGATGAGATGGAAAAGAAAATGCTGCTGAGGATAGAAAGAATCCAGGCAGAGCTGAAAGAGGTGAAGGGGGGAGGCAACCATGCAGGCACCACCTTCGAGGACCTGTGCATGTACCCGGACGTCTGTCTACCGGCTAAGTTCAGGTGCCCGGATTTTGACAAGTTTGATGGCACGGGCTGCCCATTAAGCCATCTGAAACTATACTGCGGGGCCCTGTGCCAGTTTGGCCGGGACGATGGAATACTGATCCAGCTCTTCCAGAGGAGTCTGACCGGGTCAGCCCTTCGGTGGTTCGCTACAGTGGACCATGGAAGGATTAGAAGGTGGAAGGACTTGGCCGATGCTTTCCTGGACCAGTACAAGTTCAACTCTGAGATCGTGCCGGACCGGTACGACATGATGAGGATGACCAAGGGGAAGGATGAACCGGTACGGCAGTACGCCAAGAGATGGAGAGAGGCCGCCTCCCAGGTCAGGCCACCTATGCAAGAGCCGGAGATGATCTCCACCTTTATGGGCACACTGGGGCAGCCCTTTTACAACCATCTGGTGGGTCAGATAACCACCAACTTTGCAGCCCTGGTGCAGGTGGCTGACCGGATTGAAGAAGGGGTCAGGTCAGGACGGCTGATAGACTACTCTACTATGACTGGGCAGTCTGATTCCTCTGCCTCCATGGCCCAGAAGAAAGGGGCCGGGTTTAAAAAGACGGGGGCCCGAAAAGAAGGGGAGGTGAACCTGGTCCAGGCCCCTCCAGCTAAGAAGCCGCTTCACGTCAACATCTCGGCACCCCAACAGGCCCAGCAGGCCCAGCAGTCGTACCAGACCCCGCTGAATGTCAACTTCCCTCCCTCTGTGCCAGCTAACACAAGGAGGACTTTTTCTAAGGAGGAGCGGGATGCCTGGTTCGCAGCAAGGAAGAACCGAGTCTTCACTCCTCTACCCATATCTCTGTCCCAACTACTGCCAACCCTGCTGAAAGGGGAATACTTGACTCTGAAGGAGCCTAACCCGAATGCCACCAGGGGAAGAAATTTTGACACATCGGTCACCTGTGACTTCCACATGGGTGCACCGGGGCATTCTACAGATACCTGCTGGGTATTGAAGCATGCGGTCCAGGACCTGTTGGACCAGAAGGCTTTGGTCTTTAACACTGCTGCACCCGCCCCGTCGGGGAATGATATTGGGCAGAATCCTCTGCCTTACCACAATGGGGCAGGCCCATCCAACTCCATCACTGCCATATCCACCACCAGAAGGGCCTTTGACCCATCACAGCTTATAGCACCAGTAGGGACCACTGTCCAGGTCCGTTTCTTCCAAGAAGAGGAAAAAGAGGAGATCAACATGGTCTCCCAAAAAAATAATCTTGCTGCTGAGGACATAAGCTCCTCCTTAAACCGGGTCTCTTCTCTGATGGCCCAGATAAATACTGCAAGGCCTCCATTGGTCTTCAATTGCAGTCCACCCACTTATTCCCCATCCAAGCCGTCTAAGGCTCCACTGGTCATCAATCTTGACCCCACCACTGCTTCCATCACTTCTTCTGTCCCCACCAAATCCAAACTTCAACCCTTGGTTGTAAATGTGCAGCCAGCCCATACTATCCCTAAACCGGCCCATACATCCCGGTCCAAACTCCAACCACTAGTGGTTAACATCCCTAAATTAGCCTATTCAGAGGCCGCTGTACCATGGAATTACAGCGAGGGAATCACGGCTACGGTTCCAGCGGTTAGAAACCCGAACCAGGAGGAGGTGAACCTCATGACGAGGTCAGGGAGATGTGCAGGGGGTGAAGAGAAAGAAAAGGAGACAGAAGTAGAAAAAGAAAAAACAAAAAAAGAAAATGAAGAAAAAAGAAAACAAAAAGGAAAAAATAAAGTGGGAGAAGACACCCCCCAGGGTGCAGAAAATGAGGCAGCAGTCCTCATAAAAATAATAAAGAAAAGTGAATTCAATCTTGTGGATCAGCTGAACAAGGTCCCGGCCCAGATTTCAATACTGGGCCTTTTGCTGAATTCTGAAAAGCATAGGGATGCATTGTTAAGGGTGCTACAGAGTGCACACGTATCCCAGACTATTGATCCGGACCAGCTTGGTAAAATGGTTGGTCAAATCTTGTCACATAATGTGATAAGTTTCTCAGAGGGTGAGATCAGCCCAGGTGGGTGTTATCATGTGGACCCTTTGCACATCACTGTGCTTTGTAAGGGCTGCATGGTTGCACGGGTTTTAATTGACAACGGGTCGGCATTAAACGTTTGCCCGTTAATCACTTTTACCAAGCTGGGCCTGGACCAGTCAAGGATCAAACGGAATGGGCGGATAGTGAGGGCTTTCGATAGCTCCAAGACCCACTCCCTAGGGGAGATTGAACTGCCGGTCACAATTGGGCCGAATATCTTTAACATCACATTTGAGGTGATGGATATACCCGCAGCCTTCAATCTGCTCCTAGGAAGGCCGTGGATACATTCGGCTAGGGCAATACCATCCACGCTCCACCAAAGGGTGAAATATATAAGAGGGCAAAGGGTGATAACAGTCCTAGCCGAAAACTTGGTGCCGCCCATCGTGTCACCTGATGTACCATTAATCAATGTGGACTTGACTGTTGACAAGATTGCATTCCACTCATTTCAATTTGAGGCGGTAAATTACATACCTGGGGGGTGTGAGAAAAAGAAAGAAAAGGGGACCACTGCAGAAAGGATGGTCAAGAAAGTGATGGAGAAATACCACTTTCACCCAGGGAAAGGCCTGGGGATCAATCTGCAGGGGATGGTGGAGCCAATCACGGCGAAGAAACTAGTCCCAAAAGTAGGGTTGGGCTTCAAGCCCAGAGGCTGGAGGAGAATGAAGCACGAAGAAGGGGAGAGCAGAAGCAAAGGAAAACTCCCGCATCTGAGGGTGAACTTTCCAAAACCCTCCTACATAATCCAAATTTCTCCTCCTATGGACCAATCAAAACCTCCCTACTACAATGTCAACCCATTTCAAAAGCCCGTTGTTTCGGCCCTACAACCCTATAACCCATCTCCAATACTGGGAGCAGCAGATGGGCCTGGACCACAGCCCGAGCAGCAGTCGGACTATTCTGAAGATGTTGGGGCCTTCTTCGCCATGACTGAAGGCGAAAAGACTGATGGTGACATGAACCTGCCGTTCATTGACTGGGCCGCAGTAAAGATTCCAGAGGAAGTTACTTCTGGACTGAGCCCCGTAGCAGAAAAGGGCAGTACCCACCCGGTGATGATGGCATCGGATGCTGGGCTTGAAGAGCAGGCTTTCCCTATTTCCCCTGCTCCCCAAAATTTTGTACTGAACAATTGGGAGGAAACTCCCCTTACTTTTGAAGCATCGTTAGTTCGGCAAACTGACGTGGCTTCCAAAAAAAAACTCCAATAGTGGAATGCCATTTCCCTGAAGGTTATAATGGGCCTTCGTCTTCAGGGGAATTATGTTTAGAAGGCCCACAAAAAAACCAAAAAGATTTTTCTATTTTTTCTAGAAAATTTAATTTTTTCAAAAAGGTCCAAACCACTTATGAACCATATAATCAGACCGAATTGGACCAGGTTGAATATGACTTCGACCTTGAGCTCGACTTTGATCTCATGGGGGTCGAAGAAGAGACCGAGGTCGAAGAAGAAGATGTTCCAAAAGAAATTGAATACCAATTGGAACGTCATGAAAAGGGGGTCCAACCTAATATTGAGGAGACCATATCCATAAATCTTGGGACCACAGAGGACCCAAAAATTGTGAAAATCGGGTCATGCTTGTCTGATGTGCAGAAAAATGAAATGTCACAATTCTTGGCAGATTACAAGGACGTGTTTGCTTGGTCATATCGGGACATGCCGGGGTTGGACACAGACATGGTGGTGCACAAATTGCCTATTTTGCCAGGGGTTAAGCCAATTAAGCAGAAGCTGAGAAGATTGAAACCTGAGTGGACTCTGAAGGTCAAGGACGAAGTGGTCAAACAATTTCAAGCCGGATTTTTGGCAGTCTCTACGTACCCGGAGTGGCTCGCAAACATAGTGCCGGTACCAAAGAAGGACGGGAAGGTCCGAATGTGCGTGGATTATAGAGATTTGAACAAGGCAAGCCCAAAGGACGATTTTCCACTTCCACACATCGACATTCTGGTCGATAATACTGCGGTACATAGCCTGTTTTCCTTCATGGATGGTTTCTCAGGATATAATCAGATCAAGATGGCTAAGGAAGATCAAGAGAAAACAGCATTTATCACACCTTGGGGCACATTCCACTACACAGTCATGCCATTTGGGCTTAAAAACGCTGGGGCAACATACCAGCGGGCCATGACTGCACTATTTCATGACATGATCCACAAAGAGATGGAAGTCTATGTGGACGATATGATTGCCAAATCATGCAAAGAGGAGGACCACTTGATCAATCTGAAGAAAGTGTTTGATCGGCTCAGGAAGTACAGTCTACGGCTTAACCCGGCTAAGTGCGTCTTTGGGGCTACATCAGGAAAGTTGCTTGGGTTTATAGTGAGCCGAAGAGGAATTGAAATTGACCCGGCAAAAGCCAAGGCCATAATTGAAATGCCAGCACCCAGAACCGAGAAGGAGGTCAGGGGCTTTCTTGGAAGGATTCAATACATAAGCCGGTTCATAGCACAGCTCACTGCTATCTGTGAACCAATTTTCAAACTTTTGAGAAAAGATAACCCAACGGTCTGGAATGAGGACTGCCAGCAGGCATTTGATACAATAAAGAGGTATTTGCTGAACCCACCTGTGCTAGTGCCACCAACTCCAGGAAGACCACTGATCCTGTACTTGTCAGTGTTGGTAACGTCGATGGGATGTGTCTTGGGGCAACATGATGAGACTGGTAGAAAAGAAAGGGCAATTTACTATCTGAGTAAAAAATTCACGGAATATGAAGCCAAGTATTCATCATTGGAAAAGACTTGCTGTGCTCTAGTGTGGGCCACTCAGAGGCTAAGGCATTATTTCCTTAGTCACTCCACACTATTGATATCCCGGATGGACCCGCTAAAGTATTTATTTGAGAAACCGGCACTGACTGGCAGAACAGCAAAGTGGCAACTGCTACTGTCCGAGTTTGACCTCACATACATCACCCAGAAGGCGATCAAGGGTCAAGCCATAGCTGATCACCTGGCTGCACATCCTCTGCCAGGATATCAACCCTTGAAGACCAACTTTCCCGATGAGGCGATTCTGTACACTGAAGAGGAGGAAAATGAGAGTTCTTGGCAGATGTTCTTTGATGGGGCCGCCAACATGAATGGGAACGGAATAGGGGCAGTTTTGGTTAAACCAGATGGTTCTCACATCCCGATTGCAGTAAAGCTGAGATTCCAGTGCACCAATAACATAGCAGAATATGAAGCATGCATAATCGGATTGCAAGCAGCCATGGATCATGGAGTAGAGGAACTTGACGTATACGGGGATTCGAGTCTTATCATCTTCCAAACAACTGGTGAGTGGAAAACAAAGGATCACAAATTGATCCCCTATCACCAGTATTTGGAAGAAATAAGCACAAATTTCACTCGAATTTCCTTCAACTATATGCCAAGGGCCAAGAATCAGTTTGCGGATGCTCTAGCAACCTTGGCTTCAATGGTCAGCATACCAGAAGGAGTAGACATCAGACCACTGGAAATTGAGGTTAGAGATGAACCGGCTTACTGTCTCGTTCTAGAGGGAGCACCAGAAGAAGAAACACCATGGTTTCAAGATATCAAGAATTTCTTGAACAATCGGAGTCTGCCAGAGAATGCCACTGCTACTGAGAAGAGGACAATACAGAGATTGGCGGGTCAGTTTTTGCTAAGTGGTGGACATGTGTACAAGAGGTCACATAACGACATTCTGCTAAGATGTGTAGCCAAGGCTGAATCGGAAAGGTTGATCGAGACGGTACATGGAGGAGTCTGTGGGCCCCATATGAGTGGATACATGCTGGCAAAGAAGATCCTGAGGCTAGGATATTACTGGACGACCATGGAACATGATTGCTGTATACATGTCAGGAGGTGCCATCAATGCCAGATATATGCAGATAACAAGCATGCACCCCCGGGTGAGCTGCACAACATGACATCCCCATGGCCCTTCTCTATGTGGGGCATAGATGTTATTGGCATGATCTCCCCTAAGGCATCGAACGGGCACAGATTCATCCTGGTGGCAATTGATTACTTCACTAAATGGGTGGAAGCAGCATCATATGTAAATATCACAAGCAACCATGTTATTAAATTTTTGAAGCACAATATCATTTGTCGCTATGGGCTGCCAAGTGCCATAGTATCTGACAATGCTTCAAATATCAAGAACAAGGACATGAAGAAGATGTGTGAGCAGTTTCAGATCACCCATCATAAGTCAGCTCCGTACAGGCCAAAGATGAATGGGGCAGTGGAAGCAGCAAACAAGAATATAAAGAAAATCATTCAGAAGATGGTAGTGAGCTACAAGGATTGGCATGAAATGCTGCCACTTGCTCTGCATGCATACAGAACCTCAATCCGAACTTCAACTGGGGCAACCCCGTATTCCCTAGTCTATGGAATGGAAGCAGTCTTACCAGTGGAAGTAGAGATCCCATCACTCCGAGTGCTCATGGAAGCAGAACTAGAAGAAGCCGAATGGATCCAGTCAAGACATGATCAACTTAACCTGATAGAAGAAAAGCGATTGAAAGCGCTTTGCCATGGACAGTTGTACCAGAAGAGAATGGCCCGGGCTTACAATAAGAAAGTGAGGCCCAGAACTTTACAAGAAGGAAACTTAGTGCTAAAGAAAATTTTACCATTTTTGGAAGACCCTCGTGGTAAGTTCAAGCCCAATTGGGAAGGCCCATATGTCATCAAGAAAGTCCTATCAGGAGGTGCACTCATCTTAGCAGAAATGGATGGGTCAGATTTTCCTGAGCCCATTAACTCTGATGCGGTAAAAAGGTATTTTCCTTGAGTGAATATTTCTAGGAAATGATCCGAGGCCATTTTTCTTTATTTCCTTCAAAAATTTTAATCCCTAGTCTAGCCAAGTTGAGCCGGTTCGTTTCTTTGATCAACCTAAACCGGATTTACAGTCAAATTGGGGCAAAATCAATTGGGGCAAAAGTGAGGAAAGAAAAAGAAAAAAAAGAGGAAAAGCAATGGAAATGGCAAATGAAAGCCAAGTATGAAAAAAAAATGCAAAAAATGCAATTTGGGGGAAAAGGGTTAAATTCATCATGACTGTAAGTCCGGTTGACCTATTTCCACACTTGAAATTTTTTTGGGCCTTTAATATCCTTTCTTTCATAAACTAAGCCTAGCCTTTATTTCGTCCTATTTTTAAGCCCTCGCTGATCTTAGCTTGTTCATTTAAATATCAGAGTAAGATGGGTGATGACGGAATTCAGAAGCCGGCCCTAGTGAAAACCGTAACTGGCGCTAGGGGCAATATTGGCGAAAAGGCAAAAAGAAAAAAATAAGAAAAATGAAAGAAAATCAGAGGTTGAGTTGATCATGGGGATCCGAGCTTCAAGCAAAGTTGGCATGAGCAGAATGGGGCAGTTTTGGCAGTTGGGAATGACTCTAAAGGTCCTAAGATGGACGGTTCTGATCCCTCAGTATTTTGTGGACTACCCTTTTCATTATTTAACCTGGTTCTAATTCCTTTAATTATAGGTGATTAAGTGCATGGACCAAATTTCAAAAATACAAAAAAATATAAAAAGAAAAATTATACTTTGGCCCATGATGAGAAATCAAATACTTTTCATAAAACCTTTGTTTTTACAAGCATCTGAGCATTCTGAGGCCAATAATATAAAAACTTTATTTTGAATTAAATCCTTTGTATTTCCACTATTGGAGTTCAATTTTGTACAAAGGTATGAAATATGTGCAGGAAATAAAGCTAGTCTCCTAGCCGCTCTTCAAGCTCCCGAATCCGAGCTGCCTGAGCTGCAATGACTCCTGAAGCCCCCTCTGCAGCGGGATCACTCAAGAAGGAAATGACCTCATCTGAAAGGGCCTGCTTGATCCGCATACTCCTAAGGCTGGCCAAAGTATCACGGTACTTCTGCCGGATCATACGGACCTCAAAGCAACGAGCCTGCCTCTGCTCCTCCAGCTTTTCTTCCACGGCAATACGGCGTGAGATCTGCTCCTCAAGCTGCCTCTCCAGATAAGCACCCTGTATCCTGAGCTCCTGGGCCTCCCGTACCCATATCTGCTGAAGCCGCTTATGAGAAGCCCGCTCAGACTCTAGAATGTCCTCATAGGTGGGAGCCAAGACTACAGGAGGATCTTCGGGTACTGGGGCCTGAGTCTGTATCTGCTCCTTGATCCAGAAGAGATAATCCTTCACATGGGCTTCTGAGAAGACTGGACCATGCATAAAGCGGACATAGGACCACTCCTTCATCAACCAGGCATTCAGCTTCATAGAAAGGGGCCCAAGACGATCCTCATATCCACATGGGATGATAATCCCCTGGGTCGCTCGGAACTGACGAAGGACCCGCAGAGGAAGATACAGCACTGCATGCTTCAGGCCCGCCAGAATCAGAAAGTTGCGGTCTCGGAAGCTAATCACTGTCTCCGCATTAGGCTGATAAGTACCAGGCCAT
Organism: Buxus sempervirens; assembly: GCA_947561395.2. Taxonomy (NCBI): domain Eukaryota; kingdom Viridiplantae; phylum Streptophyta; class Magnoliopsida; order Buxales; family Buxaceae; genus Buxus; species Buxus sempervirens. The sequence goes on along the minus strand of OX387183.1, from coordinate 995,574 downwards.
CTCACCTGGTCATCCTGAAGCGAGCCCAAGAAAGTGAACCAGCCCTGTTTGCCCCCTGGAATATCGGGGCACCCCCTGTTGCTCATCAAGAGAGGGACTTTCAGACTCGGGAAGAAGTGTCGATTGATCTCTTCAATCTGGCTCAAATGATCAAGTAGCCAAAGCTGCAAAGGAAGAGAGAGGTGTCAGCACATTGTATAAAAAAAAAAACCAAAAGGCAAGAAAAAAAAAAAAATAAAAAAAAAAAATTTTTTTACCTGCAGGATCTGGGCACATGCTAGGAAGCATTTCGACTTCCTATTGTAGCAGTTGGTTAAGGCCTGATATATCCCAGCTAAAATCATGGGGGCCAACCTCTCCCGCTCCCTAACCTGGCATATCACGGAAATCAAGGCCAAGTCCACCTCGTCATCCTCCCGTGGGAAAAGCAACTGGTTGACCACTATCAGGGTCAACGCATTGAATCGGGCCTCCTTATCTTCTCCCCTCAAAAGCTTCTCAGTCAAAAAAGCCTTAGATAGGGTCAAAAGGGTGTCAGAATCCCCCAAGTCCTTCTTCCCTATGCCCAAAAAAGTAGAAGCTTCCTTCTTGTAACTGGGCCTAAGAGGTGGATTCACCACCTTCTCATCAAACCTCAGGCCCAGGATGGTTTCCACCTCTTCAATGGTTGGGGTCATCTCATGGGTCCCAAAACGGAACAAGTTGAGATCAGGAACCCAATGACCAATCATGGCCTCTATAATCTCCCACCTGAAGGGAACCTTGGGAATGAGCAGGGTATGGCCTAGATTAGTAGAACCCCATCTCCTCTCCTCATCTAGGGTCATAGAGTTAACCCACCTTGTGTAAAAGGAATCCACAGGGTTGTACCTAGTGAGATTTGGGGGTTTTGATCTAAAAGGTTGTTTTGCAGGGGAGACAGTGTGGACAGACAATAATGGGGCAGAAGATGATCCGGATTCCATTGGATTTGGCGGGAGCAAGCTAGAACTCAAGAGGAGGAAGAAAAAGGCGAAAAAGGGGGTTTCTAAACTCAAAAACTCATAAAAAAAATGCTCAAATCCCGAGGCAGGTTGCATTTATAGCATCTTTTAACATATCCGGTAACTCAGACCGGATACAAAGGCTTTAGTAATATCCGGATAAGTATACCGGATACAGAGGATTCCATGAATATCCGGTATGTCATACCGGATACAAAGACCAATCAATGTATCCGGTATGTCAGACCGGATACCGAGAAAAAATGCAAAAAAAGAGCTAAGGATGAAAAAATCCGAATTTTTTACCTGTTGTACCTGCTTACATGTCATAATTGCATAAAATTGAGAACAAAAGATGTACAAGACATGATAGAATGAATAAAAAGTTTTTCATATATATCTGGAAGTTTTGTACAGGGATGATGATAAATACATGAAAAATAAAAAAATCCTAATCTACTCCTATGCAGGATCATCCCCCGCGTCCTCGGCCGCGTCCACCTCTACGGCCTCTCCCCCAAAGTGCTCGGCCTCTAGAGTATGCAAGGATCCGCTCGGCTGCATGGCGAGGATGCCGACCTACCACCTGCTGAAGATGATACTCCAAGCAATAATCCTCGAGATCTGGGGGAGGAGCAGGAGTAGAATCTGGGGAAGAAGCCTCAGGCTCAGCAGCAACCGGCCCAACTGGGCCCTCATCCAAAGCATCCTCTGCTCCCGCAACTCCAGAAGGCCCAGCATCAACAGCAGAGGGGACAGGATCAGAAGTAGCTGAGTCCACAGAAAAGAGAAAAATCAGAAGACTCAAATATAAGGAAGAATAAAAGAGGAGAATTAAAAGAAAATCATACCAGGAAGGTCTGCAGAAGGAGCAGGAGGATCCAGCTCGTCAAGACCAGCCGCTGGGGCATCCTCGGGATCAGAGGCCCGAGCAGGAGATGGGTCAGGAATCAGGAAATCATGCTCAAAGAAGGCATCCTGATCATGGACCGGGCCCTGCACAAGTCAAACAAGCATATCAGAATATCAGAAACAGGAAAATGAAAGAAAAAAATATAAGAAGGCCAGGTACCTGTCTAGCCTGGAGCTCAGCAACCAAGGCCTCCAGCTCCCTGATCCGGACATCCCGCTGGGCCACGACCGCATCGTGCTCCGCGATCATATCATCGATCGCAGCCCGCTGGCTCTCGAACCGGTCCCGAATGGAGTTCAGCTCGTGTACCTGCCAACAAGAAAGGAAGCATGGTCAGAAATGCATAAGAAAGGAAAAGAGGATAAAAATGGGAAGAGTACAAGGCTTACCGTGTCCTCATGGATCCGGATACGGATCCCGCCGATCTTAGTCACCCTGGCACGAGTGGGTCGATCCATCAAGCATCCAATAGACACCCTCTGGAACCACTCGTCATAATCTCCGGCTGCTGTGAGCCCCTCGGCATCCAGGAAGTGATCAAACTGATCCACATCGAAGCCAGGGAGGAGAGTATCGGGACCCACAGCAGGAGGAGGGACGGGGATGCGAAGTGCGCCAGTGTGCTGGTAGTACAGGCGCTCTCCCAAGTACATCACCCTACCAAGCCTCCCAAGGAAGCACTGGTAGGGCTGACGTCGGAGATCTCTCTCAAAAGCATCCTGTACTGCCATCTCACGGGCAACTCCGACATCCACGTCATCTGGACGGGATAGAATGAGCTGCAAAGAAGCAAAGTGGTCAGACACAGTCAAGATACAGGAAAGAAAATAGAAGAAAAAGAATAAGGCTTACATCAGATCGGCGGGCACGGTCTAAGTGCACCCGGGCAGTGCGGGGCTGACTCCTATCAGCATCCCGGACCTGGGCCGACCATCGCAGGGCCACAGGGAAATCCGCAACCTCAGGAACCGGGGAGGGGCGGAAGAAGGTCATATAGGTGTACATGAACACCTAGCAAAAGAATAATCAGTCAAGAAAGGATAAAAGCCTAAAGAATTAAGCCAGACCGATGAATGCAATACCTGTAGAATCTGCCAGAAGAACCGACTGCTAACTCCATCACCTCTCGGAGATGCTAAGCCTCGAACCGCTCGGCACAGCCCGGCCAAGATGGTCCCATAGATGAGCCGACCCCATGCTAGCTGGCGGGTCTGATGGAGATCTCTCAAAGCGTCCAAAAAGAGCGGACTGACACCGGTAGTATCCTCCGGGAAGAAGCAGCTCCCCAGCATCAGCAAGAATACGTGCCAGAAGATAGGAATAAATGCAGCATCATCCCCAGCCACAGTCCTGTGCCTCCCCTCAAAATGTCGAGCCAGACTCTCCCGCAGCCAGCTAATGGAGAGCCGGCCGCTCCGCCCATCCCAAGCAGTAGGTGGCAGGGCCTGATACCCCAGAAGGAGGCCAATATCCTCCGCAGAGGGCCGCTCCAAGATGATGGTCCGCCCCGTCAACGGAATACCAGTAATCATTACAAAATCGGAGGGGCGGATCCCCAGCTCCACGTCCGGCAAATGAAACGACTGCGTCTCGGGGAAATATCTCTCCATCATGGCAAAAATAAGCGGACGGTCGGCTCTGAAGGATGGGATGCTAAGAAAATGGTCCAGGTGGCACCTCCCAAACTCCCGCCTGAGTGCTGGAGAAAGCGACTGAGCTAGATCACTAAATCTGCCCCAGCTACCTCGTAAGTGGGAGGAATGATAGGGAAGCGGCACATCTGCCCTGATGCACATAGAAGGATGGCTATCCAAGCCATGGAGGAGCTCTGTATCATGCACAGAGGCCCTCAACTCCTCAGGAACTCCTGCAAGAGCTACAGCAACCCCCTCCGGAGCCGTATCTCTGGCTCTGCCTCGGCCTCTACCACGGCCTCTCTCGCCCTCAGGGGCCTGATCCTGAACTCTGCCTCTGCCTCTGCCTCGACCCCGAGCCGGTGCAACCACGGGCTAAAATTCAAGAGAAAGGTGTGAAGATTGTGTGGGAAAGGAGAATAGAAGAAAGAAAAGAAAGAAAATTTTTTGAAAGCCTACCTCAGCAGAGCTCTCTCTGGAGACATCTAGCGGCTCCGACAGAGTGGCGCTGGAACTCGCCTCTGTCCGAGCCCGCGAACTGGAGGGCTGATCAGCTGGGTCAGCCTCCTCTCTAACTCGGGAACGACTCCTAGCCATCTACACAGGGAAGTGTTTTATGAATTTCAAAGTTGGCTTTGCTCCCAGTCTTACATAATTTTTTCCAAATTATCATGAATTGTGGGTATTTTATCTGTTTTAGAAAGCATTTGGTATTTCTGCCTAATCAACAATTTTATGCTAAGTTGTTTGTCAAAAATTTTGTTTCTAAGGCATTTCCAAATATGGTCCTAAAGTTTCTGTGAAGATTAATATTTTCTTAATTACCAGGTGTAATCAGGAAAAATGCGCAGAGCAAAATCCTAGCAAGAACTGCAGAAGCACTACCTTGTGGGGAAAAATGCCAAGTGAACAAGCCTGAGTCCAACAAGTGATCCAAATTCAAGCTAAGAAGTGGCAATCGAATTGGGAAAGAAGGCAATACAATTCAGAAGTCTCTACATCCTAACAAAAGCATCAAAGTGATCATGCCAGAGTGGCGAGGAAAAGAAAAATCCGTGCAAGTGAATACCCACTAACAGTCAAAGTGATTGAATATGGATATCATCGAAAGCACAAATCATGGTCATCAAGAATTATAGCACAATTGCAGCACCCAATCACAAGCATGGTATTACAATCAAAAATGCAGCATGGGTCAATTGCAACATGGAATAGAAATCCAAATTAAAGCATGACATTAAGCAGGCAATTCGGATTCCACTGACAGACAGTTCAAAAAACCGACAAGATCAATGTGGAGGACAAGCAACAGCATGATATCAGTCCACGGGGGTTTAGTCATGGGCAAACATCAACAAAGGCATTCTCAATCGTGCATTGATCACAACAGATGCAGAAAATTGGCATCTAAATCAAGCTCAATCCAAGTCAATGCATAGTCTGAAATGGTGGCAATCAATAGCTAGAGCATGACTGAACATTTGAAGACTTACCTGAAATTGGAAGCAAGAAGTTGGCCGTGGTAAGCAAGAACAAGGAAGCACGGACGCCTGAGTCGCCGGTGCTGGTTGGAAGTCGGCAATCGACTGGAGACGAGCGAAAAACAAAAGCACTAAACAAGGGCTCGGTCGCGGCAGCCAAGTGCAAATAGACGAAGTCAATATAGGTCGCCGGAGTTGCAGACTCTCGCCGGCAGCAACAGGAGCCACCGGAGCTCAGGGAATCGCCGGAGAAGAAGGGAGCAACCGTCGGGTGAAGAAGAAGAAGGAGAAAGCCGGTCTGAGTAATCGGAGCAAGAAGAAGAGAAGAGGGAAAGTCGCGGTCGCGCGCGACTTATAAAACCTGCGGGATCCGGATACTCAGGCCGGATACCCGCAGACCCTTGCTTATCCGGATATACTTACCGGATACCAAAGGAAAAAAGAAAAAAAAATAGAAAAAAGCAGAAAAAAATAGAAAAAATAGAGAAAAAAAAAACAAGGAAAAAAAAACAAAAAAAAAGAAGAAAAGAAAAAAGAAAAGAAAAAAAAAGAGAAAAAAGGAAAAAAAAAAAAAAAGAAAAAAAAAGAGAAGGAAAAGGAAAGAGCAAAATTGTGCTACAATTTCTATTTTCTCAAAATCCTATTTTTGTCTTGAAATCCACCTCACAGCCACGAGAGCTCTGTGGAATTTGGGACAACTTTGGGAAATGTGCCTGGTCAAAAGGATGATATCCACTCAATTTTCAACTTGGTTTGTTAAAAAAATCAGTTTTTCAAAAACCCTATTTTTGGGCTTAAAATCCACTTCACAGCCACAAAGGGCTCGGTGGAATTTAAGAACTCTTGGAGAGATGCCCCCTTAAAGTGAGGGCCTTTTGGCAAATCTCCACTCAAAAATGGTTTTCTACAGAAATTGAATTGAACCGAGCAAATCATACTCAAGGGAATGCAATTTGGGCTTGTCTACTCTTTGCAGCTCACTGCTTCGCAGCTCCCGCAAAAAGGGGCAGTTGTAGACACCCCAAATTGCACAAACAATCATCAAAAATCATTATCTCCTGGAAAGCCAGCACAGAATTTGAAGAAAATAAATTTTTGCCTGTATCCGGATACTCAATCCGGATACAAGTGCTCCTCCCCGTATCCGGATGGTCGTACCGGATACGTGTGATCCTTAGCGTATCCGGTACCATGTACCGGATACCTTAAGGCACTTTGTTATCCGGTCTGATATACCGGATACCGTAAGTTTGCTCAAAATTAGGGTTTTCCGAGAGCTTTTCACTTTTACCATCATGTCCCTCATTAAATGAGGGGAAATCGCGGAAATAACCTTAGGGTTTAGGTTTGAGGGGTTCTAGACATTAATTTGTGTCTACCAATGACCTTGGCCCTTGCCTATAAATAGGAGCCTCCTCCTTGAGCAAATGGCACACAACTCTTGTTTTGAATTCTCGCAAAGAAGAACTCCAAGAGAAGAAGGAAACCGCTGTGGAATCGCCTCCAGCACTCAGGTAAGCCTCAACTTTTCTTTTTATTTTCTGTCTTTACATTCCTAGATCTAGATCTCTTCTTCTACCTTTCTATAGTGTAAAGCCTTGTTTGTATGTGTGGAAATCCTTCCCCGGCTCAAAGTATCTCAAGACTCCCCTAGCCGTAAAACGTGAAGGCGGATCTAGGAGAAACGAGACTGGGGATTGACCCTAGTGCTAGAACCTATGTAGCATAAGGCCTTTTTGATTGATTGTAAACCGTTCCATATTCAAAGTACCCTTGATTATCTTAAAGAGAACAGAGGGAAACGATAATGGAACGGAACCCTAGGCTATGCTAGAACCTATTTTATTGAATCTATATGCATGTGTATGGATCTTGCTAGGTTTTTTTCACTTTTGCACACATATCACTATTTTGGCGGGATAGGCTCATATTTGGGGTTTATTGCATTTATTGTGATAAATCTCAAATAAATGGCCTCAATCAATTCTGGAATGCCTTTCGGATGATTTTGAAGTATTTGTGTTCATCTTACACGAATTTCATTTTTTATCAATTTTCGGATTTGGTTTTTACTCAAAAATGGCTTAGCTTGACAGCACCTGCACCCTTACTTCGGACGTCCGTAACTTCATCATCCGGATGAATTTTGGGGCAATTCCAGAACCATGGGAAAGGTGAGGCTGTCTAGTTTATGTCCACCAAATTTCATGAATTTCTATCTAGCCGATTTTTGACACTTCTCTGTCGAAGTTAAGTGGACAGTTCAGGTCCAAGTACAGAACTTGTCACTTCGACGGACCGCCATGTGTTCGTTTTAAGTCCGATTCGAGTGATTTTTATTTCTGAGTACTCCTTTTTGAGTCTATTTTCAAATCCAGTTAGTTTCATAATTTTTGGATTCCATTTGAATTATTGGTAGCCGATTTACTCAGAACTGCTCATTTGCATTTTTCTGGGTAAATCTGTGATCTTCGGGGCCTGTTCGGGAGACCACCCAAGGCACATCCGAAGGGATTTTTGTATGAGGCTAGTTTCTGTTGAAAGATGGCCATACAGACTTCAATCACACCAAATTTCACGGATTTTATATGTAGTGGATTTTTCTAGACAATTTTCCAAAGTTGCCCACTTACCACTTTTAAGAATCCCCAACAGCAACTTCAAAGGAGCATAACTCCTAGATTTTTCATCGGAATGAAGTGAAATTTTGCATGAGACTCTTATTTACCCTAACCTTTCAAATGGATTTGGTTTGGTTCAATTTGGAATTGGATTTGAATAATTTCAAGGCAAATGGCACACTTTTTACCGAATTTTCCGGATTTGATTTAACTTGGTTTTGGCCACTTTTACTTTGATTTCCATCTTTTGAAATACTCCATAAGTGATATTGACATAAGAGAGGATCTAAAATCCATTTAGATCTTCATGTGAAAATATCATACATTAATCCTTTTTCAAGGTTTTCTATGATTTTTAGCAAGCTTTCTTACTTTATTTTTTGCATGAACATACACTTGGCAACCACTTCGTGTGGATGAATGGGGGTGCCTAACACCTTCCCCCGTTCATAATCTAATCCCCTTACCCATCTCTGGACTTGATTTTCAAGTAGGGTTATTTTTATCCTAGAATTTGTCTTTTGGCTATTTTTGCATATTTTGAACTCTTTGGTGTCCATTCTCACCCCAAAATCATGAATGGTGGCGACTCTCCCAATTTTTGCGTTGAGCCCGTGTGTTGACGGAGGGATGATCACTCCGGTGATTTTTTCCCATGTCTCACAACTGGCGACTCTGCTGGGGACTTGTGGATTTAAGCCATTTTGTGTATATTCATGCTTTTTCATCACTTTTGAATGCTTGCTATTTTGTTTGTTTTATTTGTGCATAATGTTGTATTCTAAATCAGATTGGGATGCTTTTGAATATTATATGAATCAAATCATGTATGTTTTGCTTGATGTTGCCTAAAGGTTGATTTAGGAAAAGCCTATCTTGAAGCATGATTTGGTTGTATTTGGTGATAACATGCTCTAATTTGAATTTTGAATACCATGGTTTGAATATGAGAATTAGTATCATGAAATCTAGGAGTTCAGAATTTTTGGGGTATTCAAACATGATTCCCATAAAGCATGCTTTTTGTGCTTAAAAATTTTTGTTATGCTATGCCTTTGATTTGGGGGTATAGGGGGATTTGATTTGAGCATGAAAACCAAGAGCATGAAATCTGGAATTTTAGTGCACATTGTGGTTTTAGCATGTTCACCAATATACCATGTCAAGTAGTTGCTAAACTTTTAGGCATTAATTTGGGGTATAAAGGATGCACTTTTGAGCATGAGAAATATGAAAATTTTAGTGCATATTTCTGGAGATTTCAAGCATGTTTTACCTCATTGAAACACTTTTGAACCATGCCAAGTAAGTGCTAAAATTTTAGGCTTCAATTTGGGGTAAATGGTACACTTTGAGCATGAAAAAGAGCATGAAAATCTGGAATTTTAGGGAATGCTTTTGAGTTTCAAGCATGCTTACATGATTTGATGGTTGTTTGTACAAATGACATGTTTTGTATACCACTTTTTGGGCATGTAATATTTTAGTGCATATTTGGTGCTTGCTTGCTTGTACTTAGCTTCATTATTTTGTCATATATGCCTTGGCTTGAAATTGAATGCATGGCTACGAAAAAGAGTGGCAAAGGGGTTGGGACGTTATGAATGTTACCACAATTTTAAAATTGCACTTGAGCACTTGAAACAATTTGCACAGCCTACCCTTTTACCTATTAGGAAGTTGAACCATGAATGTGTGTAGCTTGGCGCACCGAGGTCGTGACTTTGGAAAGCGAAAGTGAAAACATTTACCTTAGAATTTGGGTCAATGATGTGATGACAATGGGATCTGTGATTCGATTCCGGGCATCACTAGACTTGAGTTCTAAGTTGCCAATTAAGCCAAAACCCAAAAACCATACGCTTGAAGGTGGAGAAACACGTTTTCGGCTAAAAGCACACAATTGCGTTTGGGGAATTGGGTGTAAATGTGGGAAGGCCGTTTGCATGTTTTACACGCCAAGGTATAATGTGAATACCATATTGAATGAAGGTAATACAAGGTGGCAAGGTAAAGCCATGTCCTTTTCTTAAATTTGGGGATTTTGCAAATATAATGTCCAAGCCCAATTTGGGGCAAGTTTTGAAGGTCAAATTAAGGTGAACATCAATTGGGAATGAAAAAAAATCAAATCTGGTGAAAAAAATGAGTCAAAAAGGGCCATTTCGGCGATAACCGGCAACTCAGGCCGGTTAATAACAACCCTGTTCATATCCGGTATATATTTCCGGATAAAGAGGCATATGCGTGAATCCGGTTATGGTAACCGAATACAATAAGGCATATTATTATCCGGAATGTTATACCGGATACGTTCAAAAATGCACAAATTGGCTTTTTAGCCCAAGTTTTCAGAATAAAATGCCTAAAACACTGTGGATAATCCTTAGGCACCCCGAAAAGAACATAAGAAATGTTCCCAAAAATACAAAAAAAAAGAAAGAAAAACAAAAAAGAATAAAATAAAACATTCTTTCAGGATTTAACCTAATCAAAGAGGAAACCAAGGTGTCATATTTTTTGACACCAACTCAACTCAAACAGGTGTCAGTCAAACTCTGGAACTTGAAAACTGAGAAAATTCAGCAAATTTGAAGAAGAAAAAAAAAAACCTTTGGTTGGTTATTTTTATCAATCAAATCAAAAAAAAAAATGAAAACCTTGGTTGGTTATTTTTATCAATCAAATCAAAAAAAGTGGGACACTTGGAAGCCCTAGAATATTCCATGAAAGCCTTGGTTGGTTATTTTTATCAATCAAATCAAAGAAAAAAAAATGAAAACCTCGGTTGGTTATTTTTATCAATCAAATCAAAAAAAAAAAAAAGTGGGACACTTGGAAGCCCTAGAATATTCCATGAAAACCTTTGGTTGGTTATTTTTATCAATCAAATCAAAACATTTGTGGGATACTTGGATAGAGTAGTCCAAGACACCTTTGGTTGGTTATTTTTATCAATCAAATCAAAACATTTGTGGGATACTTGGATAGAGTAGTCCAAGACACCTTTGGTTGGTTATTTTTATCAATCAAATCAAAACATTTGTGGGATACTTGGATAGAATATTCCAAGACACCTTTGGTTGGTTATTTTTATCAATCAAATCAAAACATTTGTGGGATACTTGGATAGAATATTCCAAGACACCTTTGGTTGGTTATTTTTATCAATCAAATCAAAACATTTGTGGGATACTTGGAAGCCCTAGAATATTCCAAGACACCTTGGTTGGTTATTTTTATCAATCAAATCAAAAAATTGGGACCCTTGGAAGCCCTAGAATATTCCATGAAAACCTTGGTTGGTTATTTTTATCAATCAAATAAAAAAAATCAAAAAAAATTGGGACCCTTGGAAGCCCTAGAATATTCCATGAAAACCTTGGTTGGTTATTTTTATCAATCAAATCAAAAAAAAAAAAAAATTTGGGACCCTTGGAAGCCCTAGAATATTCCATAAAAACCTTGGTTGGTTATTTTTATCAATCAAATCAAAAAAAATTAGGGGACCCTTGGAAGCCCTAGAATATTCCAACACAAAATCAAAACAAAAAAAACAAAACAAAAAAAAAAATCTGGATTGGTGTTCACCTAACCTACTGGTTTACATATATAGGGGTGTGACTCAAGTTAAATGGAAGCTAACATGTTCTATTCATTTTTTCATCAGGTACATTTACACTTATTGGCAATCATTGCTCCCGTGACCAGATCCAAAGCAAGAACAATGAATACTGAAGAGAACCAAGCCCAAGCTACCGTCCCTGCTCAGGACTTTACTCAACTGCAGGAGCAAGTGGCCGGTCTGGCCAAAATGCTGGGGGACCTACTGGCGGCTCAGGCCCAACAGGCCCAAGCCCCGAACCAGGCATCTACTTCCCGTCAGGCACCACCACCTCAGGCCTACATTCCGCCTCCGGTTCAGCCCATGCCTGAGCCCATTTCTGAACCAGTCCCTGAACCCATTCTGATCAGGGAAAATATGGCGGAGTCTGAGAAAGAGCTGGAGAAAGAAAAGGCCCGAGATGAGATGGAAAAGAAAATGCTGCTGAGGATAGAAAGAATCCAGGCAGAGCTGAAAGAGGTGAAGGGGGGAGGCAACCATGCAGGCACCACCTTCGAGGACCTGTGCATGTACCCGGACGTCTGTCTACCGGCTAAGTTCAGGTGCCCGGATTTTGACAAGTTTGATGGCACGGGCTGCCCATTAAGCCATCTGAAACTATACTGCGGGGCCCTGTGCCAGTTTGGCCGGGACGATGGAATACTGATCCAGCTCTTCCAGAGGAGTCTGACCGGGTCAGCCCTTCGGTGGTTCGCTACAGTGGACCATGGAAGGATTAGAAGGTGGAAGGACTTGGCCGATGCTTTCCTGGACCAGTACAAGTTCAACTCTGAGATCGTGCCGGACCGGTACGACATGATGAGGATGACCAAGGGGAAGGATGAACCGGTACGGCAGTACGCCAAGAGATGGAGAGAGGCCGCCTCCCAGGTCAGGCCACCTATGCAAGAGCCGGAGATGATCTCCACCTTTATGGGCACACTGGGGCAGCCCTTTTACAACCATCTGGTGGGTCAGATAACCACCAACTTTGCAGCCCTGGTGCAGGTGGCTGACCGGATTGAAGAAGGGGTCAGGTCAGGACGGCTGATAGACTACTCTACTATGACTGGGCAGTCTGATTCCTCTGCCTCCATGGCCCAGAAGAAAGGGGCCGGGTTTAAAAAGACGGGGGCCCGAAAAGAAGGGGAGGTGAACCTGGTCCAGGCCCCTCCAGCTAAGAAGCCGCTTCACGTCAACATCTCGGCACCCCAACAGGCCCAGCAGGCCCAGCAGTCGTACCAGACCCCGCTGAATGTCAACTTCCCTCCCTCTGTGCCAGCTAACACAAGGAGGACTTTTTCTAAGGAGGAGCGGGATGCCTGGTTCGCAGCAAGGAAGAACCGAGTCTTCACTCCTCTACCCATATCTCTGTCCCAACTACTGCCAACCCTGCTGAAAGGGGAATACTTGACTCTGAAGGAGCCTAACCCGAATGCCACCAGGGGAAGAAATTTTGACACATCGGTCACCTGTGACTTCCACATGGGTGCACCGGGGCATTCTACAGATACCTGCTGGGTATTGAAGCATGCGGTCCAGGACCTGTTGGACCAGAAGGCTTTGGTCTTTAACACTGCTGCACCCGCCCCGTCGGGGAATGATATTGGGCAGAATCCTCTGCCTTACCACAATGGGGCAGGCCCATCCAACTCCATCACTGCCATATCCACCACCAGAAGGGCCTTTGACCCATCACAGCTTATAGCACCAGTAGGGACCACTGTCCAGGTCCGTTTCTTCCAAGAAGAGGAAAAAGAGGAGATCAACATGGTCTCCCAAAAAAATAATCTTGCTGCTGAGGACATAAGCTCCTCCTTAAACCGGGTCTCTTCTCTGATGGCCCAGATAAATACTGCAAGGCCTCCATTGGTCTTCAATTGCAGTCCACCCACTTATTCCCCATCCAAGCCGTCTAAGGCTCCACTGGTCATCAATCTTGACCCCACCACTGCTTCCATCACTTCTTCTGTCCCCACCAAATCCAAACTTCAACCCTTGGTTGTAAATGTGCAGCCAGCCCATACTATCCCTAAACCGGCCCATACATCCCGGTCCAAACTCCAACCACTAGTGGTTAACATCCCTAAATTAGCCTATTCAGAGGCCGCTGTACCATGGAATTACAGCGAGGGAATCACGGCTACGGTTCCAGCGGTTAGAAACCCGAACCAGGAGGAGGTGAACCTCATGACGAGGTCAGGGAGATGTGCAGGGGGTGAAGAGAAAGAAAAGGAGACAGAAGTAGAAAAAGAAAAAACAAAAAAAGAAAATGAAGAAAAAAGAAAACAAAAAGGAAAAAATAAAGTGGGAGAAGACACCCCCCAGGGTGCAGAAAATGAGGCAGCAGACCTCATAAAAATAATAAAGAAAAGTGAATTCAATCTTGTGGATCAGCTGAACAAGGTCCCGGCCCAGATTTCAATACCGGGCCTTTTGCTGAATTCTGAAAAGCATAGGGATGCATTGTTAAGGGTGCTACAGAGTGCACACGTATCCCAGACTATTGATCCGGACCAGCTTGGTAAAATGGTTGGTCAAATCTTGTCACATAATGTGATAAGTTTCTCAGAGGGTGAGATCAGCCCAGGTGGGTGTTATCATGTGGACCCTTTGCACATCACTGTGCTTTGTAAGGGCTGCATGGTTGCACGGGTTTTAATTGACAACGGGTCGGCATTAAACGTTTGCCCGTTAATCACTTTTACCAAGCTGGGCCTGGACCAGTCAAGGATCAAACGGAATGGGCGGATAGTGAGGGCTTTCGATAGCTCCAAGACCCACTCCCTAGGGGAGATTGAACTGCCGGTCACAATTGGGCCGAATATCTTTAACATCACATTTGAGGTGATGGATATACCCGCAGCCTTCAATCTGCTCCTAGGAAGGCCGTGGATACATTCGGCTAGGGCAATACCATCCACGCTCCACCAAAGGGTGAAATATATAAGAGGGCAAAGGGTGATAACAGTCCTAGCCGAAAACTTGGTGCCGCCCATCGTGTCACCTGATGTACCATTAATCAATGTGGACTTGACTGTTGACAAGATTGCATTCCACTCATTTCAATTTGAGGCGGTAAATTACATACCTGGGGGGTGTGAGAAAAAGAAAGAAAAGGGGACCACTGCAGAAAGGATGGTCAAGAAAGTGATGGAGAAATACCACTTTCACCCAGGGAAAGGCCTGGGGATCAATCTGCAGGGGATGGTGGAGCCAATCACGGCGAAGAAACTAGTCCCAAAAGTAGGGTTGGGCTTCAAGCCCAGAGGCTGGAGGAGAATGAAGCACGAAGAAGGGGAGAGCAGAAGCAAAGGAAAACTCCCGCATCTGAGGGTGAACTTTCCAAAACCCTCCTACATAATCTAAATTTCTCCTCCTATGGACCAATCAAAACCTCCCTACTACAATGTCAACCCATTTCAAAAGCCCGTTGTTTCGGCCCTACAACCCTATAACCCATCTCCAATACTGGGAGCAGCAGATGGGCCTGGACCACAGCCCGAGCAGCAGTCGGACTATTCTGAAGATGTTGGGGCCTTCTTCGCCATGACTGAAGGCGAAAAGACTGATGGTGACATGAACCTGCCGTTCATTGACTGGGCCGCAGTAAAGATTCCAGAGGAAGTTACTTCTGGACTGAGCCCCGTAGCAGAAAAGGGCAGTACCCACCCGGTGATGATGGCATCGGATGCTGGGCTTGAAGAGCAGGCTTTCCCTATTTCCCCTGCTCCCCAAAATTTTGTACTGAACAATTGGGAGGAAACTCCCCTTACTTTTGAAGCATCGTTAGTTCGGCAAACTGACGTGGCTTCCAAAAAAAAACTCCAATAGTGGAATGCCATTTCCCTGAAGGTTATAATGGGCCTTCGTCTTCAGGGGAATTATGTTTAGAAGGCCCACAAAAAAACCAAAAAGATTTTTCTATTTTTTCTAGAAAATTTAATTTTTTCAAAAAGGTCCAAACCACTTATGAACCATATAATCAGACCGAATTGGACCAGGTTGAATATGACTTCGACCTTGAGCTCGACTTTGATCTCATGGGGGTCGAAGAAGAGACCGAGGTCGAAGAAGAAGATGTTCCAAAAGAAATTGAATACCAATTGGAACGTCATGAAAAGGGGGTCCAACCTAATATTGAGGAGACCATATCCATAAATCTTGGGACCACAGAGGACCCAAAAATTGTGAAAATCGGGTCATGCTTGTCTGATGTGCAGAAAAATGAAATGTCACAATTCTTGGCAGATTATAAGGACGTGTTTGCTTGGTCATATCGGGACATGCCGGGGTTGGACACAGACATGGTGGTGCACAAATTGCCTATTTTGCCAGGGGTTAAGCCAATTAAGCAGAAGCTGAGAAGATTGAAACCTGAGTGGACTCTGAAGGTCAAGGACGAAGTGGTCAAACAATTTCAAGCCGGATTTTTGGCAGTCTCTACGTACCCGGAGTGGCTCGCAAACATAGTGCCGGTACCAAAGAAGGACGGGAAGGTCCGAATGTGCGTGGATTATAGAGATTTGAACAAGGCAAGCCCAAAGGACGATTTTCCACTTCCACACATCGACATTCTGGTCGATAATACTGCGGTACATAGCCTGTTTTCCTTCATGGATGGTTTCTCAGGATATAATCAGATCAAGATGGCTAAGGAAGATCAAGAGAAAACAGCATTTATCACACCTTGGGGCACATTCCACTACACAGTCATGCCATTTGGGCTTAAAAACGCTGGGGCAACATACCAGCGGGCCATGACTGCACTATTTCATGACATGATCCACAAAGAGATGGAAGTCTATGTGGACGATATGATTGCCAAATCATGCAAAGAGGAGGACCACTTGATCAATCTGAAGAAAGTGTTTGATCGGCTCAGGAAGTACAGTCTACGGCTTAACCCGGCTAAGTGCGTCTTTGGGGCTACATCAGGAAAGTTGCTTGGGTTTATAGTGAGCCGAAGAGGAATTGAAATTGACCCGGCAAAAGCCAAGGCCATAATTGAAATGCCAGCACCCAGAACCGAGAAGGAGGTCAGGGGCTTTCTTGGAAGGATTCAATACATAAGCCGGTTCATAGCACAGCTCACTGCTATCTGTGAACCAATTTTCAAACTTTTGAGAAAAGATAACCCAACGGTCTGGAATGAGGACTGCCAGCAGGCATTTGATACAATAAAGAGGTATTTGCTGAACCCACCTGTGCTAGTGCCACCAACTCCAGGAAGACCACTGATCCTGTACTTGTCAGTGTTGGAAACGTCGATGGGATGTGTCTTGGGGCAACATGATGAGACTGGTAGAAAAGAAAGGGCAATTTACTATCTGAGTAAAAAATTCACGGAATATGAAGCCAAGTATTCATCATTGGAAAAGACTTGCTGTGCTCTAGTGTGGGCCACTCAGAGGCTAAGGCATTATTTCCTTAGTCACTCCACACTATTGATATCCCGGATGGACCCGCTAAAGTATTTATTTGAGAAACCGGCACTGACTGGCAGAACAGCAAAGTGGCAACTGCTACTGTCCGAGTTTGACCTCACATACATCACCCAGAAGGCGATCAAGGGTCAAGCCATAGCTGATCACCTGGCTGCACATCCTCTGCCAGGATATCAACCCTTGAAGACCAACTTTCCCGATGAGGCGATTCTGTACACTGAAGAGGAGGAAAATGAGAGTTCTTGGCAGATGTTCTTTGATGGGGCCGCCAACATGAATGGGAACGGAATAGGGGCAGTTTTGGTTAAACCAGATGGTTCTCACATCCCGATTGCAGTAAAGCTGAGATTCCAGTGCACCAATAACATAGCAGAATATGAAGCATGCATAATCGGATTGCAAGCAGCCATGGATCATGGAGTAGAGGAACTTGACGTATACGGGGATTCGAGTCTTATCATCTTCCAAACAACTGGTGAGTGGAAAACAAAGGATCACAAATTGATCCCCTATCACCAGTATTTGGAAGAAATAAGCACAAATTTCACTCGAATTTCCTTCAACTATATGCCAAGGGCCAAGAATCAGTTTGCGGATGCTCTAGCAACCTTGGCTTCAATGGTCAGCATACCAGAAGGAGTAGACATCAGACCACTGGAAATTGAGGTTAGAGATGAACCGGCTTACTGTCTCGTTCTAGAGGGAGCACCAGAAGAAGAAACACCATGGTTTCAAGATATCAAGAATTTCTTGAACAATCGGAGTCTGCCAGAGAATGCCACTGCTACTGAGAAGAGGACAATACAGAGATTGGCGGGTCAGTTTTTGCTAAGTGGTGGACATGTGTACAAGAGGTCACATAACGACATTCTGCTAAGATGTGTAGCCAAGGCTGAATCGGAAAGGTTGATCGAGACGGTACATGGAGGAGTCTGTGGGCCCCATATGAGTGGATACATGCTGGCAAAGAAGATCCTGAGGCTAGGATATTACTGGACGACCATGGAACATGATTGCTGTATACATGTCAGGAGGTGCCATCAATGCCAGATATATGCAGATAACAAGCATGCACCCCCGGGTGAGCTGCACAACATGACATCCCCATGGCCCTTCTCTATGTGGGGCATAGATGTTATTGGCATGATCTCCCCTAAGGCATCGAACGGGCACAGATTCATCCTGGTGGCAATTGATTACTTCACTAAATGGGTGGAAGCAGCATCATATGTAAATATCACAAGCAACCATGTTATTAAATTTTTGAAGCACAATATCATTTGTCGCTATGGGCTGCCAAGTGCCATAGTATCTGACAATGCTTCAAATATCAAGAACAAGGACATGAAGAAGATGTGTGAGCAGTTTCAGATCACCCATCATAAGTCAGCTCCGTACAGGCCAAAGATGAATGGGGCAGTGGAAGCAGCAAACAAGAATATAAAGAAAATCATTCAGAAGATGGTAGTGAGCTACAAGGATTGGCATGAAATGCTGCCACTTGCTCTGCATGCATACAGAACCTCAATCCGAACTTCAACTGGGGCAACCCCGTATTCCCTAGTCTATGGAATGGAAGCAGTCTTACCAGTGGAAGTAGAGATCCCATCACTCCGAGTGCTCATGGAAGCAGAACTAGAAGAAGCCGAATGGATCCAGTCAAGACATGATCAACTTAACCTGATAGAAGAAAAGCGATTGAAAGCGCTTTGCCATGGACAGTTGTACCAGAAGAGAATGGCCCGGGCTTACAATAAGAAAGTGAGGCCCAGAACTTTACAAGAAGGAAACTTAGTGCTAAAGAAAATTTTACCATTTTTGGAAGACCCTCGTGGTAAGTTCAAGCCCAATTGGGAAGGCCCATATGTCATCAAGAAAGTCCTATCAGGAGGTGCACTCATCTTAGCAGAAATGGATGGGTCAGATTTTCCTGAGCCCATTAACTCTGATGCGGTAAAAAGGTATTTTCCTTGAGTGAATATTTCTAGGAAATGATCCGAGGCCATTTTTCTTTATTTCCTTCAAAAATTTTAATCCCTAGTCTAGCCAAGTTGAGCCGGTTCGTTTCTTTGATCAACCTAAACCGGATTTACAGTCAAATTGGGGCAAAATCAATTGGGGCAAAAGTGAGGAAAGAAAAAGAAAAAAAAGAGGAAAAGCAATGGAAATGGCAAATGAAAGCCAAGTATGAAAAAAAAATGCAAAAAATGCAATTTGGGGGAAAAGGGTTAAATTCATCATGACTGTAAGTCCGGTTGACCTATTTCCACACTTGAAAATTTTTTGGGCCTTTAATACCCTTTCTTTCATAAACTAAGCCTAGCCTTTATTTCGTCCTATTTTTAAGCCCTCGGTGATCTTAGCTTGTTCATTTAAATATCAGAGTAAGATGGGTGATGACGGAATTCAGAAGCCGGCCCTAGTGAAAACCGTAACTGGCGCTAGGGGCAATATTGGCGAAAAAGCAAAAAGAAAAAAAATAAGAAAAATGAAAGAAAATCAGAGGTTGAGTTGATCATGGGGATCCGAGCTTCAAGCAAAGTTGGCATGAGCAGAATGGGGCAGTTTTGGCAGTTGGGAATGACTCTAAAGGTCCTAAGATGGACGGTTCTGATCCCTCAGTATTTTGTGGACTACCCTTTTCATTATTTAACCTGGTTCTAATTCCTTTAATTATAGGTGATTAAGTGCATGGACCAAATTTCAAAAATACAAAAAAATATAAAAAGAAAAATTATACTTTGGCCCATGATGAGAAATCAAATACTTTTCATAAAACCTTTGTTTTTACAAGCATCTGAGCATTCTGAGGCCAATAATATAAAAACTTTATTTTGAATTAAATCCTTTGTATTTCCACTATTGGAGTTCAATTTTGTACAAAGGTATGAAATATGTGCAGGAAATAAAGCTAGTCTCCTAGCCGCTCTTCAAGCTCCCGAATCCGAGCTGCCTGAGCTGCAATGACTCCTGAAGCCCCCTCTGCAGCGGGATCACTCAAGAAGGAAATGACCTCATCTGAAAGGGCCTGCTTGATCCGCATACTCCTAAGGCTGGCCAAAGTATCACGGTACTTCTGCCGGATCATACGGACCTCAAAGCAACGAGCCTGCCTCTGCTCCTCCAGCTTTTCTTCCACGGCAATACGGCGTGAGATCTGCTCCTCAAGCTGCCTCTCCAGATAAGCACCCTGTATCCTGAGCTCCTGGGCCTCCCGTACCCATATCTGCTGAAGCCGCTTATGAGAAGCCCGCTCAGACTCTAGAATGTCCTCATAGGTGGGAGCCAAGACTACAGGAGGATCTTCGGGTACTGGGGCCTGAGTCTGTATCTGCTCCTTGATCCAGAAGAGATAATCCTTCACATGGGCTTCTGAGAAGACTGGACCATGCATAAAGCGGACATAGGACCACTCCTTCATCAACCAGGCATTCAGCTTCATAGAAAGGGGCCCAAGACGATCCTCATATCCACATGGGATGATAATCCCCTGGGTCGCTCGGAACTGACGAAGGACCCGCAGAGGAAGATACAGCACTGCATGCTTCAGGCCCGCCAGAATCAGAAAGTTGCGGTCTCGGAAGCTAATCACTGTCTCCGCATTAGGCTGATAAGTACCAGGCCATCTCACCTGGTCATCCTGAAGCGAGCCCAAGAAAGTGAACCAGCCCTGTTTGCCCCCTGGAATATCGGGGCACCCCCTGTTGCTCATCAAGAGAGGGACTTTCAGACTCGGGAAGAAGTGTCGATTGATCTCTTCAATCTGGCTCAAATGATCAAGTAGCCAAAGCTGCAAAGGAAGAGAGAGGTGTCAGCACATTGTATAAAAAAAAAAAACCAAAAGGCAAGAAAAAAAAAAAAAGAAATAAAAAAAAAAAATTTTTTTACCTGCAGGATCTGGGCACATGCTAGGAAGCATTTCGACTTCCTATTGTAGCAGTTGGTTAAGGCCTGATATATCCCAGCTAAAATCATGGGGGCCAACCTCTCCCGCTCCCTAACCTGGCATATCACGGAAATCAAGGCCAAGTCCACCTCGTCATCCTCCCGTGGGAAAAGCAACTGGTTGACCACTATCAGGGTCAACGCATTGAATCGGGCCTCCTTATCTTCTCCCCTCAAAAGCTTCTCAGTCAAAAAAGCCTTAGATAGGGTCAAAAGGGTGTCAGAATCCCCCAAGTCCTTCTTCCCTATGCCCAAAAAAGTAGAAGCTTCCTTCTTGTAACTGGGCCTAAGAGGTGGATTCACCACCTTCTCATCAAACCTCAGGCCCAGGATGGTTTCCACCTCTTCAATGGTTGGGGTCATCTCATGGGTCCCAAAACGGAACAAGTTGAGATCAGGAACCCAATGACCAATCATGGCCTCTATAATCTCCCACCTGAAGGGAACCTTGGGAATGAGCAGGGTATGGCCTAGATTAGTAGAACCCCATCTCCTCTCCTCATCTAGGGTCATAGAGTTAACCCACCTTGTGTAAAAGGAATCCACAGGGTTGTACCTAGTGAGATTTGGGGGTTTTGATCTAAAAGGTTGTTTTGCAGGGGAGACAGTGTGGACAGACAATAATGGGGCAGAAGATGATCCGGATTCCATTGGATTTGGCGGGAACAAGCTAGAACTCAAGAGGAGGAAGAAAAAGGCGAAAAAGGGGGTTTCTAAACTCAAAAACTCATAAAAAAATGCTCAAATCCCGAGGCAGGTTGCATTTATAGCATCTTTTAACATATCCGGTAACTCAGACCGGATACAAAGGCTTTAGTAATATCCGGATAAGTATACCGGATACAGAGGATTCCATGAATATCCGGTATATCATACCGGATACAAAGACCAATCAATGTATCCGGTATGTCAGACCGGATACCGAGAAAAAATGCAAAAAAAGAGCTAAGGATGAAAAAATCCGAATTTTTTACCTGTTGTACCTGCTTACATGTCATAATTGCATAAAATTGAGAACAAAAGATGTACAAGACATGATAGAATGAATAAAAAGTTTTTCATATATATCTGGAAGTTTTGTACAGGGATGATGATAAATACATGAAAAATAAAAAAATCCTAATCTACTCCTATGCAGGATCATCCCCCGCGTCCTCGGCCGCGTCCACCTCTACGGCCTCTCCCCCAAAGTGCTCGGCCTCTAGAGTATGCAAGGATCCGCTCGGCTGCATGGCAAGGATGCCGACCTACCACCTGCTGAAGATGATACTCCAAGCAATAATCCTCGAGATCTGGGGGAGGAGCAGGAGTAGAATCTGGGGAAGAAGCCTCAGGCTCAGCAGCAACCGGCCCAACTGGGCCCTCATCCAAAGCATCCTCTGCTCCCGCAACTCCAGAAGGCCCAGCATCAACAGCAGAGGGGACAGGATCAGAAGTAGCTGAGTCCACAGAAAAGAGAAAAATCAGAAGACTCAAATATAAGGAAGAATAAAAGAGGAGAATTAAAAGAAAATCATACCAGGAAGGTCTGCAGAAGGAGCAGGAGGATCCAGCTCGTCAAGATCAGCCGCTGGGGCATCCTCGGGATCAGAGGCCCGAGCAGGAGATGGGTCAGGAATCAGGAAATCATGCTCAAAGAAGGCATCCTGATCATGGACCGGGCCCTGCACAAGTCAAACAAGCATATCAGAATATCAGAAACAGGAAAATGAAAGAAAAAATATAAGAAGGCCAGGTACCTGTCTAGCCTGGAGCTCAGCAACCAAGGCCTCCAGCTCCCTGATCCGGACATCCCGCTGGGCCACGACCGCATCGTGCTCCGCGATCATATCATCGATCGCAGCCCGCTGGCTCTCGAACCGGTCCCGAATGGAGTTCAGCTCGTGTACCTGCCAACAAGAAAGGAAGCATGGTCAGAAATGCATAAGAAAGGAAAAGAGGATAAAAATGGGAAGAGTACAAGGCTTACCGTGTCCTCATGGATCCGGATACGGATCCCGCCGATCTCAGTCACCCTGGCACGAGTGGGTCGATCCATCAAGCATCCAATAGACACCCTCTGGAACCACTCGTCATAATCTCCGGCTGCTGTGAGCCCCTCGGCATCCAGGAAGTGATCAAACTGATCCACATCGAAGCCAGGGAGGAGAGTATCGGGACCCACAGCAGGAGGAGGGACGGGGATGCGAAGTGCGCCAGTGTGCTGGTAGTACAGGCGCTCTCCCAAGTACATCACCCTACCAAGCCTCCCAAGGAAGCACTGGTAGGGCTGACGTCGGAGATCTCTCTCAAAAGCATCCTGTACTGCCATCTCACGGGCAACTCCGACATCCACGTCATCTGGACGGGATAGAATGAGCTGCAAAGAAGCAAAGTGGTCAGACACAGTCAAGATACAGGAAAGAAAATAGAAGAAAAAGAATAAGGCTTACATCAGATCGGCGGGCACGGTCTAAGTGCACCCGGGCAGTGCGGGGCTGACTCCTATCAGCATCCCGGACCTGGGCCGACCATCGCAGGGCCACAGGGAAATCCGCAACCTCAGGAACCGGGGAGGGGCGGAAGAAGGTCATATAGGTGTACATGAACACCTAGCAAAAGAATAATCAGTCAAGAAAGGATAAAAGCCTAAAGAATTAAGCCAGACCGATGAATGCAATACCTGTAGAATCTGCCAGAAGAACCGACTGCTAACTCCATCACCTCTCGGAGATGCTAAGCCTCGAACCGCTCGGCACAGCCCGGCCAAGATGGTCCCATAGATGAGCCGACCCCATGCTAGCTGGCGGGTCTGATGGAGATCTCTCAAAGCGTCCAAAAAGAGCGGACTGACACCGGTAGTATCCTCCGGGAAGAAGCAGCTCCCCAGCATCAGCAAGAATACGTGCCAGAAGATAGGAATAAATGCAGCATCATCCCCAGCCACAGTCCTGTGCCTCCCCTCAAAATGTCGAGCCAGACTCTCCCGCAGCCAGCTAATGGAGAGCCGGCCGCTCCGCCCATCCCAAGCAGTAGGTGGCAGGGCCTGATACCCCAGAAGGAGGCCAATATCCTCCGCAGAGGGGCGCTCCAAGATGATGGTCCGCCCCGTCAACGGAATACCAGTAATCATCACAAAATCGGAGGGGCGGATCCCCAGCTCCACGTCCGGCAAATGAAACGACTGCGTCTCGGGGAAATATCTCTCCATCATGGCAAAAATAAGCGGACGGTCGGCTCTGAAGGATGGGATGCTAAGAAAATGGTCCAGGTGGCACCTCCCAAACTCCCGCCTGAGTGCTGGAGAAAGCGACTGAGCTAGATCACTAAATCTGCCCCAGCTACCTCGTAAGTGGGAGGAATGATAGGGAAGCGGCACATCTGCCCTGATGCACATAGAAGGATGGCTATCCAAGCCATGGAGGAGCTCTGTATCATGCACAGAGGCCCTCAACTCCTCAGGAACTCCTGCA
Organism: Buxus sempervirens; assembly: GCA_947561395.2. Classification (NCBI taxonomy): domain Eukaryota; kingdom Viridiplantae; phylum Streptophyta; class Magnoliopsida; order Buxales; family Buxaceae; genus Buxus; species Buxus sempervirens. The sequence continues at coordinate 971,494 of OX387183.1, read as the reverse complement.
AGAGCTACAGCAACCCCCTCCGGAGCCGTATCTCTGGCTCTGCCTCGGCCTCTACCACGGCCTCTCTCGCCCTCAGGGGCCTGATCCTGAACTCTGCCTCTGCCTCTGCCTCGACCCCGAGCCGGTGCAACCACGGGCTAAAATTCAAGAGAAAGGTGTGAAGATTGTGTGGGAAAGGAGAATAGAAGAAAGAAAAGAAAGAAAATTTTTTGAAAGCCTACCTCAGCAGAGCTCTCTCTGGAGACATCTAGCGGCTCCGACAGAGTGGCGCTGGAACTCGCCTCTGTCCGAGCCCGCGAACTGGAGGGCTGATCAGCTGGGTCAGCCTCCTCTCTAACTCGGGAACGACTCCTAGCCATCTACACAGGGAAGTGTTTTATGAATTTCAAAGTTGGCTTTGCTCCCAGTCTTACATAATTTTTTCCAAATTATCATGAATTGTGGGTATTTTATCTGTTTTAGAAAGCATTTGGTATTTCTGCCTAATCAACAATTTTATGCTAAGTTGTTTGTCAAAAATTTTGTTTCTAAGGCATTTCCAAATATGGTCCTAAAGTTTCTGTGAAGATTAATATTTTCTTAATTACCAGGTGTAATCAGGAAAAATGCGCAGAGCAAAATCCTAGCAAGAACTGCAGAAGCACTACCTTGTGGGGAAAAATGCCAAGTGAACAAGCCTGAGTCCAACAAGTGATCCAAATTCAAGCTAAGAAGTGGCAATCGAATTGGGAAAGAAGGCAATACAATTCAGAAGTCTCTACATCCTAACAAAAGCATCAAAGTGATCATGCCAGAGTGGCGAGGAAAAGAAAAATCCGTGCAAGTGAATACCCACTAACAGTCAAAGTGATTGAATATGGATATCATCGAAAGCACAAATCATGGTCATCAAGAATTATAGCACAATTGCAGCACCCAATCACAAGCATGGTATTACAATCAAAAATGCAGCATGGGTCAATTGCAACATGGAATAGAAATCCAAATTAAAGCATGACATTAAGCAGGCAATTCGGATTCCATTGACAGACAGTTCAAAAAACCGACAAGATCAATGTGGAGGACAAGCAACAGCATGATATCAGTCCACGGGGGTTTAGTCATGGGCAAACATCAACAAAGGCATTCTCAATCGTGCATTGATCACAACAGATGCAGAAAATTGGCATCTAAATCAAGCTCAATCCAAGTCAATGCATAGTCTGAAATGGTGGCAATCAATAGCTAGAGCATGACTGAACATTTGAAGACTTACCTGAAATTGGAAGCAAGAAGTTGGCCGTGGTAAGCAAGAACAAGGAAGCACGGACGCCTGAGTCGCCGGTGCTGGTTGGAAGTCGGCAATCGACTGGAGACGAGCGAAAAACAAAAGCACTAAACAAGGGCTCGGTCGCGGCAGCCAAGTGCAAATAGACGAAGTCAATATAGGTCGCCGGAGTTGCAGACTCTCGCCGGCAGCAACAGGAGCCACCGGAGCTCAGGGAATCGCCGGAGAAGAAGGGAGCAACCGTCGGGTGAAGAAGAAGAAGGAGAAAGCCGGTCTGAGTAATCGGAGCAAGAAGAAGAGAAGAGGGAAAGTCGCGGTCGCGCGCGACTTATAAAACCTGCGGGATCCGGATACTCAGGCCGGATACCCGCAGACCCTTGCTTATCCGGATATACTTACCGGATACCAAAGGAAAAAAGAAAAAAAAATAGAAAAAAGCAGAAAAAAATAGAAAAAATAGAGAAAAAAAAAAACAAGGAAAAAAAAAACAAAAAAAAGAAGAAAAGAAAAAAGAAAAGAAAAAAAAAGAGAAAAAAGGAAAAAAAAAAAAAAAAAAGAAAAAAAAAAGAGAAGGAAAAGGAAAGAGCAAAATTGTGCTACAATTTCTATTTTCTCAAAATCCTATTTTTGTCTTGAAATCCACCTCACAGCCACGAGAGCTCTGTGGAATTTGGGACAACTTTGGGAAATGTGCCTGGTCAAAAGGATGATATCCACTCAATTTTCAACTTGGTTTGTTAAAAAAATCAGTTTTTCAAAAACCCTATTTTTGGGCTTAAAATCCACTTCACAGCCACAAAGGGCTCGGTGGAATTTAAGAACTCTTGGAGAGATGCCCCCTTAAAGTGAGGGCCTTTTGGCAAATCTCCACTCAAAAATGGTTTTCTACAGAAATTGAATTGAACCGAGCAAATCATACTCAAGGGAATGCAATTTGGGCTTGTCTACTCTTTGCAGCTCACTGCTTCGCAGCTCCCGCAAAAAGGGGCAGTTGTAGACACCCCAAATTGCACAAACAATCATCAAAAATCATTATCTCCTGGAAAGCCAGCACAGAATTTGAAGAAAATAAATTTTTGCCTGTATCCGGATACTCAATCCGGATACAAGTGCTCCTCCCCGTATCCGGATGGTCGTACCGGATACGTGTGATCCTTAGCGTATCCGGTACCATGTACCGGATACCTTAAGGCACTTTGTTATCCGGTCTGATATACCGGATACCGTAAGTTTGCTCAAAATTAGGGTTTTCCGAGAGCTTTTCACTTTTACCATCATGTCACTCATTAAATGAGGGGAAATCGCGGAAATAACCTTAGGGTTTAGGTTTGAGGGGTTCTAGACATTAATTTGTGTCTACCAATGACCTTGGCCCTTGCCTATAAATAGGAGCCTCCTCCTTGAGCAAATGGCACACAACTCTTGTTTTGAATTCTCGCAAAGAAGAACTCCAAGAGAAGAAGGAAACCGCTGTGGAATCGCCTCCAGCACTCAGGTAAGCCTCAACTTTTCTTTTTATTTTCTGTCTTTACATTCCTAGATCTAGATCTCTTCTTCTACCTTTCTATAGTGTAAAGCCTTGTTTGTATGTGTGGAAATCCTTCCCCGGCTCAAAGTATCTCAAGACTCCCCTAGCCGTAAAACGTGAAGGCGGATCTAGGAGAAACGAGACTGGGGATTGACCCTAGTGCTAGAACCTATGTAGCATAAGGCCTTTTTGATTGATTGTAAACCGTTCCATATTCAAAGTACCCTTGATTATCTTAAAGAGAACAGAGGGAAACGATAATGGAACGGAACCCTAGGCTATGCTAGAACCTATTTTATTGAATCTATATGCATGTGTATGGATCTTGCTAGGTTTTTTTCACTTTTGCACACATATCACTATTTTGGCGGGATAGGCTCATATTTGGGGTTTATTGCATTTATTGTGATAAATCTCAAATAAATGGCCTCAATCAATTCTGGAATGCCTTTCGGATGATTTTGAAGTATTTGTGTTCATCTTACACGAATTTCATTTTTTATCAATTTTCGGATTTGGTTTTTACTCAAAAATGGCTTAGCTTGACAGCACCTGCACCCTTACTTCGGACGTCCGTAACTTCATCATCCGGATGAATTTTGGGGCGATTCCAGAACCATGGGAAAGGTGAGGCTGTCTAGTTTATGTCCACCAAATTTCATGAATTTCTATCTAGCCGATTTTTGACACTTCTCTGTCGAAGTTAAGTGGACAGTTCAGGTCCAAGTACAGAACTTGTCACTTCGACGGACCGCCATGTGTTCGTTTTAAGTCCGATTCGAGTGATTTTTATTTCTGAGTACTCCTTTTTGAGTCTATTTTCAAATCCAGTTAGTTTCATAATTTTTGGATTCCATTTGAATTATTGGTAGCCGATTTACTCAGAACTGCTCATTTGCATTTTTCTGGGTAAATCTGTGATCTTCGGGGCCTGTTCGGGAGACCACCCAAGGCACATCCGAAGGGATTTTTGTATGAGGCTAGTTTCTGTTGAAAGATGGCCATACAGACTTCAATCACACCAAATTTCACGGATTTCTATGTAGTGGATTTTTCTAGACAATTTTCCAAAGTTGCCCACTTACCACTTTTAAGAATCCCCAACAGCAACTTCAAAGGAGCATAACTCCTAGATTTTTCATCGGAATGAAGTGAAATTTTGCATGAGACTCTTATTTACCCTAACCTTTCAAATGGATTTGGTTTGGTTCAATTTGGAATTGGATTTGAATAATTTCAAGGCAAATGGCACACTTTTTACCGAATTTTCCGGATTTGATTTAACTTGGTTTTGGCCACTTTTACTTTGATTTCCATCTTTTGAAATACTCCATAAGTGATATTGACATAAGAGAGGATCTAAAATCCATTTAGATCTTCATGTGAAAATATCATACATTAATCCTTTTTCAAGGTTTTCTATGATTTTTAGCAAGCTTTCTTACTTTATTTTTTGCATGAACATACACTTGGCAACCACTTCGTGTGGATGAATGGGGGTGCCTAACACCTTCCCCCGTTCATAATCTAATCCCCTTACCCATCTCTGGACTTGATTTTCAAGTAGGGTTATTTTTATCCTAGAATTTGTCTTTTGGCTATTTTTGCATATTTTGAACTCTTTGGTGTCCATTCTCACCCCAAAATCATGAATGGTGGCGACTCTCCCAATTTTTGCGTTGAGCCCGTGTGTTGACGGAGGGATGATCACTCCGGTGATTTTTTCCCATGTCTCACAGATTGATTTTGTCTTTTTTTGTTTGACAAAAAAAGTGTTAAGTAAGATGAATATATTTTTTTTTCCTTTTACAATTACCATTATAAACACGAATTTTTTATTTTTTATTTTGATGACTCCTTTGTAAATATGTCAAGTTTGAGTATTAACAGAAAGACGAGGGTGTGATAGTGGTGGTATTTGCTTTGGACAAGTTCCCTTGTTTGTGTGGGTCAAAGTCTGTTGGAAATAATGGCTCATATTCTGAGTCCACGGGGAGGGACTTGGGGCCCTTAATCGTTTTTGGGATTTAAAAAATACCGGGTTTAGGGTTATATATATATTGATGTAACCCTAATCGTTTTGATATAGTGGAAATTTTGCCGTACACTGTGGACGTAGGTACATCGCCAAACCACTTAAATCTTCGTGTTCTTCTTCTCTTCCTTTTCTTTATTGTTTTGATTGCACGATTCTCAACAAAGTCCCTCTACCTTTTTTCTCAACCCTCCCTTTTAACAAGGCTAGAGAGATATCTTATCTTCACATTTCATTTTCATAAAGCTATGTTGTTTATCAGAATAGAAAAAAAGGGGGGCCGAGTGTGATCATGGTTGTAGTTTTGATAATGATGGTATTAATAGTAATAGTGACGTTCGCATTTTTCCTTTTCTCCTAACATGACGTTTGAAAAAAGTGGAATTTATTTTTGTATTTTTCAACAATTAGGAAAATATTTTTCCCTAAAAGCAAACATGAGGCTAATTTTAAAATGATTGAAAATAATTTTTTTCTTAATTTTTCTGGTGAAACAAACAAAGCTTAACTGAGACTAAAATTACAAATGCAGATAGGTTTCAAGGTAGGACTCAAGATGCTTATCTTTTCCACAATTTTTGTGAGCAAAATCATACTTTTTTTACCGTCTAAAGTCGGGATTTTTTAATTTTGCTACAAGCATATTGCCCTAATTTATCCCTAGCTTAGACATATCTCCCTAATTTAGGTAGATTTAGGATTTCATGTAATTAATATTAGCAACAATTGATATATTGTCTTGCATTTTGTGGTTGCTTTGTTTCCCATGTCAATAAATAATTAAAAAATAAAACGAAAAAATGCTTCTTCACTAGAACAAGTAGTTTTTTTAATAACTACTTTTTAGTACTAATAGAAAAATATTTTAAATCCACCGCCTTTAATTGGACCAACAGCAAAAACTTTGTACAAACTTATATTTAGATCCCAAGTATAGAAAAGGATTTCTAGCCCAATAACTAGAAACATCCAAAATAACTCCAATTCTACTGTGTGCATGGTTACAGAAAATTATTGTAATAATCTAAAAATCAATTTCAAAAGAGTAAAATTATATTAAAATATATTAATTTAAATCATTCCAAAAATAAATTAAATTTTAAATCATTAAAAATACATTTCAAGAAGAATTTTTTTAATTTTTTAGCCAACAAAAATTATTGATTAGTATACCCCTTCTCATGACTTCTCTCTTCTGTATTTGAACAATTCAAGCTTTGAGAACATATTTATGTATCTCTTTATGATGCTTTTAAGGTTGTTATAAGACTTTCAGTAATTAAGAAACTTTAAGAACTGTATTGAATGAGACCCATACATCTCATTGCACCTTCTAGATAATTTTTTTCTATTTTGGAATCTTAAGCAAAAAAGATTATTGAATTATACTTCGTAAGATCATCCAGTGATAACCGTACAGATTTTTCTTTAGATTATAACAGCACAAATTTTCAAAATAGAAAAAAAAAAAGATAAAAAAAAAAAAAATTTTGTGTAGGAATTTCGCTTGGGTGCTCTCTAGCCTCTCCTCCTGGAGTCATGTTTGTGTACATTGGAAACCGACTTACGATTTTGTCAATAATGTTGTTAGGGATGGCAACCAAGGCAGGATTTGGTAAATTTGAACTCGCCCTCACGAGGGTTTATTCAATACCAAACCCTACCCTGCACCTGTAAGGTCAATAACAAGGTGGGTCAATGTTAATTTAGTTATATTAAAAAAGCAGCAAAAAAATGTGTTTTAAATAGAATATAAATTAGAATATAATATATTTATTAATTAAATCTGTATTTTTATATGTGATATATACTAAAATAATATTTTAAGCATTTAAAAAAATATTTTAATAAACTAAGGTCAAGTTTGGAGCGGATTAGCTAAACCCTAACCCAATTTTTGCAGTAACAAAGTCTTTCCGCCAATAGGGGCAGGGCATGGAAGACCGGAAGGTCAGTTTACCCATTTAACCTGTCCTATTTCCATCCCTGAATGTTATGTTGGAAAAGGAACATATTTATTTAAAAAAACACAAAATAACTATAGATATTTAATAAATCTATCTTTATTTATCTATGAAGTAGTTCCTTGGAGAATGTGCAAAACAAAATATTTGTTTCTTCCAAACCATCCTAAGAGCCTCTTGTAAGATATTTTCGTAGGGGAAATTGATATTTTCACATTTTATTTTCCACAAAATACCTTCTATTATTTTTTAAATCCCCACATATCCCAAACAATTGCGATATTTCCGTTTATGTAGTATAGTATACATGCCACCCGCTAGTGTTATATGGAGGAAAAAGACCCGAAATTTCTTTCCCTAAAATGCTTATAAGAAATTTGTAAGACCAACTTTAATTTCCTCATAAACTTCCAAAAACTTATTCCTATGCCCTTGTCACTAGGAGTGCTTATTAGGCCAGTCCGACACAGAATGGGCATAGTTTGTGCTTATCTACCAGGCCACGAGTCATGCCATGCCTGGCTCATTTACCAATATACCCGACACGGCTAAGGGTGGGCTGTGGCCCACGGGCCACACACATTAATTAAAAATACTAAAGGTTTTTGGAAAAAAAAAAAGTCATTTACTTACATATTTTGGTGAAACAAGAGGAGTTGCAACGATGTTATTTCATTCAATTAATGCTTGGATAGGGGAGGATTGTTTATGTGTATCAGCTATTGCCATGCCTCGCTCATTTGCCAACAACCACATGTCAATAGCTAATACACATAAACAAAACCGTGTTTGTGCTGGTCCGGTCTGATTAGCATCCCTATACTCGGTAAAACCTTACATTGTTTAGAGTTAAAGAGATATTCCCAAATGGCTCTTCACGTCAAAATAGAGTTCGAATCTATTTTGTTGTGAAGAACCATTTTGACATAGAATTCGATTACTTGGACAAAAAGAAAATGAAGAGAAAAATTATAACATTGTAAGAGTCTTGTTTACAGATTTGCCAATGGTAGGCCATGTGAACATGTGAGCATTCTGTTGGACATTGACAAAATCGCTTAAGAAGAATCTTAGAAGAGATGAGAGATTGTAGAAGAGGCATGGTTTGGAGTGGAAAAGGTCAAGCCTATGTATTGAAAACCAAAAGTAGGATTTTACCACCTTCACCCTCAAATATGGCTATTATTTGGCTGTTAGAAGGGTAGAAATGGTCATTTACAAGCAATTAAAAGTATACCCCATAATATGGCTGTTATATAGTTGTTCGGGGATAAAATTGTGAAAATTAAATTTAATTGCAAACGATCACTTAATAATTTATGTGAGATAATATAAAATTAGTGCGTACTATGTTAATTCAAACTTATTCGAGTTTTACATGTTCGAGCCATAGTCTTAGAACTTAGAGATCATAGTCCAACTGGTATGTACCAATTGGACTATGATCTCTCACATCCCTGATGTATGGTTAGTCTGAATTCGTCATCCTCAATGCCAATCTTTTTCAAGTATGTATTCAGTTCTTCACCATCAATCTCTCGCTTCTTGCACTTTATTCATTTTTTTTCCTAATTTCCTTTTCGATTTGAACTTAACATTTTGGTCGTGGTTCTTTCAGCCACACAAGTAAACCAATCTTTCAGAGTTTGTGTGCGTACTTACCAAGTTTCTTTCTTTCAGGCACAACTAGATGGTATATTGATTTCCTTTTGTCTCAATTTCCATCGCTCTTCTATTTTATGTTTTTATCTTGTTTATTTGCTGACAGCAATGCTATTAAGAAGAAGGAAGAGATCGAGAGAGTTGCACACCAAGGCCAACCGGTGAGAGGTTTTGTTTGTTCATCCCAGTTTTCTTTTATTTCGGCTTTGTATAGTTATGTAATTCATGAGTACATAGAAGATGTTTGTCCTCTTCTCCCTGTTTTTTTTTTTTGGTAACATTTAAAAAAAAAAAAAAAAAAAACTCTTCTTCTTCTTCTTCTTCTTCTTCTCCTCTTCTTCTTCTTCTCCCTGTTTTGATTTAGTGCCCCTAGATACTAAGAATAAATTAATTTATATTACTTTGTGAAATGGTTAGAGTTAATTTATATCATCCGAGATATGCTTACAAGAGGGAAAGAAAAATTGAGCGTCTTGCTTAAGCAGAGCATAAATTGTAATGAACTCGTAAATCTGTAAGAATTTCAATCCTTATGCACGTATTTTCTCTTTTTTGTTTGATGATGATTCATCAAGAGAACAGTTGGTTGATCAGAGTTAGCTCCTGGAAATAATGAATCAAGGAAGCCGAAAGCTGCAGATTGTAATGCAGTTAACGGAGCTGAGTTATGGTGACAGTAGACTGTTAGGAAGTCACAATTCCTTGTGATTTTCAGACCTTGTGGTACATTGTACTACTGCTTCTCTTGTTAGAACAGTTAAATGAGAGTAGGGATACTAGGAAGCAATGATCACTTCTTTTCAACTACAGTGAAATTATTATTTAAAAAAAAGGTAATTAATTTACATTATATGTTGAACATTTCTTCTTCTCTCTTTTCTTTTTCTTCTTTAATTAATTATATTTTTTGACAACTATAGATACCTCCCTTAAAAGTTTTTGAAATGACTCTTACCTCCCTTGTCAAACTTATAAAATTTGACAACTTTACCCCTTATAAATTATTTATTCGAAATAATAAAATCACCCATGATTTTTAAATTGATTATTAACATTTTTACCGCTTCAAAAAAAAAAAAAATCTTACACATTATACTTAAAGAAGGATATATTTGTCAAAACATATTCATATTTTAAGATGTATCTGTAATTGTCATAAAAGGCATGTGTAAATTTCTTTTCTTTTAATTAATTTACATAATAAGTGCAAATCTGTTGCTCTTTAGCTTCAAAACCATGCTTGGTGCACCCCACTCAACAAGTAGATCATAAAGCATGATTACAAGCCAAGTGGAGGAAAATAATCTATAAAACAGGGAGAAGCAGCTTTCTGTAGAAATCCAGAGACAAAACTTCCTCTGGCTAAAATCTCATCTACACTGCATTATTACGGTATTACTGTAAGTAGTTAGTAATTGCACTCTTTTCAACATAGATAGAGTCATCATCTTTTGCTGCCAATCACAGTCTTCTTTGGTGCCTTAAGCAAATATTAAACCCTAGTAGAGGAAGAGTCCCAAGATGTCGGAACAAAGACCCTTTTGACAAGGCTAATCTAATCACCCCCTTAGCACAGACCTTCTCATTATTAGAGAGAGAGACAGAGGAGGGTTATAACTTATAAAGGCCTGCCTTCCTTTCTCTATTGTCTCTGCAACCCAAAAGGTTCTTCACTCAATGAGGCTGAGTCAGGTTTGTGGAAAGTTGATTATAAACTAATTCTACTTTAGGAAGACAGAGGGTTTGGAGCAGAGGGAACATGATGGCCTCCATGCCTGACCATATCAAGATTGGCTTAAAAGTTCCTAATAGTCTACTATATTAATTACATGTTGCTTTAGAATGAACGAGTTTAATTGATTATCAAGAGTGTAGTGGCACGATTTATGAATCTAGTAAGGGTAACTTAATCCATGTAATGTAATTAATTTTCAGCTTGTTTTGTATGCGCGTTTTCTAATTATCCTGTCGCTAATCATGGTAAGTCATTATTTTGACAGTGGCCCAAGAGATGATGAAGCTCATGTTAGCTCTGCAGCTGTGTTTTATGAGAGTGTGTTCAGGAATATGAGGGACATAGCCGAATGCTTGGCAGACGATGAGCTCATTAATGCTTCCAGGGGATCCTGTAAACAGTAAAAATGGGAACATTTTCTGCTCCTCTGTGCCAACGCATTGAGCCTTCCCATATGACACTCAGAGATTTGGAATTTTTCTTGTTCTTGTTTACTTTGCTGTCTTGTATGTTATTCCGCAATTCAATTGCAGAGGAAACTAATTAATGGTGAGAGGTTTTGTTTGTTTACCCCAATTTTCTTGTACGTGGGTTTTCTATGGTTATGGGATGATGAATTCATCTGCAGGTGTTTTCTGTACTCCTCTCCCTGTTTTTATGTCAAATAGAAATGAAAATTTATGATTCTCATAGATGAAATCTGTATCTTTCTGGTCTGAGGATTTCCAAACAATAAATGAATTACAGAAGCCCCTATGTCTATGGTCTTTACCAAACCCAAACTCAAAACTCTGGTTTACCAAAAAACTGAACAACTAGAGCATGCAGAACGTGTCCAGCTACCCCATATTATCTACCCTCTTTGCCATCCCCTATTTGTTATCTACCCAAAACTTATTCGTTTGCACTTGTCACCCACTGAACGGTTTGCTGTTTAGGGACATGTAATCATATCTACATTCATGTAACGTTAAGAACCCAATCACGTTCATTACAAGAGCTCAATTTAGTTAGTGGTGGTTCACTGGTCTTATGGGTTACTCCCAAGTGGTTTGGAGGCTAGAGGTTTAAGGATCAAATCCTGTGCATGCAGGGTTAGTCCAAGGAATGAGGCAATTATCTTCGCCTATAAGATCGGTGCACTTTCTTGGTATTGTGGTGACGATCCATTTCCCCCGACTAAGGTGAGGTTGATCTAGTAGTTATGGCTCAATCCGAACATTCCAAAACCAAACCGAATTTAGATTAGGTTCAGTTTGGTTTGGGTTTAGGATTTCATATCTGAAATCGGTTAGGTTTTCAATTTATCAGTTTCGGTTTTTATTTCGGTTCAGTTTTGGAACTTTTTCCCCTTATCCAAACATAACTTTTGAAAAAAAAGTGGAAGTTATTGTTCTATTTTAACAACAATTAGGAAAACATTTTTCCCTAAAAACAAACATGAGGCTAATTTTAAAATGATTGAAAATAATTTTTTCCTTAATTTTTCTGGTGAAACAAACAAAGCTTAACTGCAACTAAAATGTACCAAATGAAAAAACATAATGTTTGATTGCTCTCAAAATATGTAATTAATTTTCAGCTTGTTTTGTATGCACGTTTTCTAATTATCCTGTCGCTAATCATGGTAAGTCATTATTTTGACAGTGTCATAGGGCCCAATCTGTATGTGCAGTGGTCCAAGAGATGATGAGGCTCGCGTTAGCTCTGCAGGTGTGTTCTGTCTCCTTAAAACAGGAGCTTATGAGAGTGTGTTCAGGAATATGAGGAACATGGCCGAATGCTTGGCAGATGATGAGCTCATTAATGCTTCCAAGGGATCCTGTAACCGGTAAAAATGGGAACATTTTCTGCTCCTCTTTGCTATGAGATTGCGACTCGAGAAAGTCGCGTGCCAAGGCCAATCGGTGAGGGAGTATCATGGCTTGTCCTTGATGTAATGTAGGTGTCTTGTATTTCAACTTTACTTGGTATCCATTGAGCCTTCCCATATGACATTGAGAGATTTGGAATTTTTCTTGTTCTTGTTTACTTTGCTGTCTTGTCTGTTATTCCGCAATTCAATTGCATAGGAAACTAATTAATGGTGAGAGGTTTTGTTACCCCAATTTTCTTTTACGTGGGTTTTCTATGGTTATGTAATTCATGGGTAGACAAGATGATGAATTCATCTGCAGGTGTTTTCTGTCCTCCCTGTTTTTATGTCAAATAGAAATGAAAATTTATGATTCTCATAGATGAAATCCGTATCTTTCTGGTTTGAGGATTTCCAAACCATAAATGAATTACAGAAGCCACTATGTCTATGGCCTTTACCAAACCCAAACTCAGAACTGTGGTTTACCAAAACTGAACAACTAAAGCATGCAGAACGTGTCCAGCAACCCCATATTATCTACCCTCTTTGCCGTCCCCTATTTGTTATCTGCCCAAAACTTATTCGTTTGCACTTGTCACCCACTGAACGGTTTGCTGTTTAGGGACATGTAATCATATCTACATTCATGTAACGTTAAGAGCCCAATCACGTTCATTACAAGAGCTCAATTTAGTTAGTGGTGGTTCACTGGTCTTATGGGTTACTCCCAAGTGGTTTGGAGGCTAGAGGTTTAAGGATCAAATCCTGTGCATGTAGGGTTAGTCCAAGGAATGAGGCTATTATCTTCGCCTATAAGATCGGTGCACTTTCTTGGTATTGTGGTGACGATCCATTTCCCCTGACTAAGACAAGGTCGATTTGGTAGCTATGGCTCAATCCAATGACAGCCGTATATTCTTAGAAATAGAAATATCTAACTCATGCGACTCTTATATTCCTTTCATTTTAACAGCCAATGGCTTAAAAGTTGTGGAAATTTTTTTTTTTGTTTTTTGTTATTTTGAAAAATAAAGAAGAAAGAATTTATCCGGTTGAAATATATGATAATAGGCCGTTATAATATTTTATTATAAAAAACAAGTTATATTATATATTTGGCATGTTCTCTAATGGATCGATTTCCATTATCCATAACTAAGGAAAAGGCACGAGCTATGTTTCTAGCAAAAGAGTATCCAATTAATTGGGAGATAAAAGGTGAAAAGAAGTAAAAATGACGAGCATTTTGAATAATAGTAATTAGTTATATATGTGCAAAATAATTAAATGGGAGATAGAAATAAATAGAATTAAAGTTGAGGGGCATTTTGGTAGCCAATCTATGTCGAGAATATCAAGAGGTCTCGTTCAAAAGGCTATCGTCAATTTCTCCAAAAGAAAACAACAGTAGATCCTTGTTTGGGCGGTTCTAATTTTCAAAGATTCCGTGATGCGTGCTTGACAGGTTTTTGTGTTGGAAAAAATTTCATAAATTGACACCTCTTATTTGGGGAAGGGAATTGTCTATTGTCGTGGAGCTTCTATTCAAATTTCATTAATATTGTATTGACTCTAAATCCAGATTTTCTTTGGAGTATTGGAAAATTTTTCTTTGTGGAATATTTCTTTTTCTTATGACTAAGGCTCACAAATAGACTTGTAGTTATTTTGGAAGGCCTATGAACGGAATTGAGTGTTAGATGACGACAATAGATGACAGTTACCACGCGGAATTGACCGGAAAGCACAAAACTTTAGAAGTTTTTTGTAATCTTGACCCATTTGGAGTGTAAAGTTTTTGTTTTTTCGTTTTTTCAAAATACTTTGAAAGGATCAATATATACGTGTGTGTATATATTTAGAGTCCTAATAGTAATAATTAAAGTAAAATAATAAACTAAACTAAATAACCTAATCATAAAGATAATGTTTAAATTAATTATCTTGTTTGTGTGGGACCCAAAAGAGAATATTCTTTTAAAAGAGAGAGAATATTGTTTTGAAGAGATAATATTATACACGTAGAGGAGAGAGAGTATGGGGTTTTAGTGGTTTTGAGTCATTGGAGGAAGAAGGTGATGTCCATGTTGGAGAGAGAAAATATGGTGTTTTTGTACTCTGTTTTACTATATATATATATATGATTATTTAATGATAGACTTGTAGTTATTTGAAAGGCCTATGAGCGTAAGCGGGAGTTTTTGGACCATAAAGTTCAATTTAATATTTATAAGGATATATTTCTAATCGATGAAAATATTCAACTAGAATCAACTAGGAAAATTTAATAATAGAGATTAACCTATAACCACTATTGCTAGCTAGGGTTTTATATTTATTGTTTCACAGGCCCGACTACTTAAAAAAGGATGAGCTGATGAGCATGTCATAAATCAAATGAAGATAAAAGTAACCTCACTGAAACCTAAAATACAACTTGCAAAGGTAGAAGAGGAAATTTGAAGGGAGCTCATTTATATCATGGCATGCATTTTATCTGCTAAAATATGATTTTAATTATTGTAATGGTATGATTGGGGTGAAGGTCAAGTTAAAATTTGAATATACTCTATATGTAAGCAGCTTTATTTTCATTATTTTGTGCCTCATAAATGTATCAAATTTTCTGGTGCCCACCACGCCTTCCCTTTCCCGGTTACAGGTTGCAAATTTCTCAGTTTTTGCAAATGACAACTTGCACACTGAATTGACCGGAAAGCACCAAACTTTAGAACCCCAGAACACGGCCATGCCGTGACTGGATCATGTATGACTGTTCGTAGGCCACTCGTTCTAAAGCGGTGGGACATTATTGTGCAGTGCCTTTTCATGGGGTGTCCCCGAGGCTTAACCGTTATCCTCTTTCCCACACATGAACTGAAGAGAGAGAAGTTGCCAACTTCACAAACAAGCATGCACTTAGGTTCCTTATCCTTATAAATTAACAATTGTCTACTCCTACCACAACACACGGCTACATCTCCCATCTTTCGTTCATCACAAACGAAGCTTGCTCTCTCTCTTCCTCTCTGTGTGCTTGCGTGTGCATTATAACCAATGGCAGAATTTGTTCTGTCTGCCGTTGCAGAGTTAGTTCTGGGCAACCTGGGTCACATTGTGATCCAAGAGACTGGATTATTTTATGGTTTAAACAAAGAGAAGGAAAAGCTTCGTCATACAGTATCCGCCATCAAAGCCGCACTTGAGGATGTCGAGAACGGGCGGGTTATTATAACAAACTTTGTTCGAGATTGGCAGGGAAAGCTCAAAGACGTGCTTTATTATGCTGACGATGTGCTGGACGACTTCCGAACGGAGGCTTTGAGGCGAAAACTGGATGAAGAGAGCATAACTAAAAAGGTAAGATCCTTCTTTTCTCACTCCAACCTACTTGTTTACAATTTGAAGATGGGTCATAAAATAAGGGACATTAGAAAGAGATTAGATAACATTGAGAAAGATCGGACTCAGTTTGAGCCCAGAGCATCCCACAGTCTAGCTATGACTGGACCAGTTGATCATTATTATAGTCCGCAGAGAAATACTCACTCTGGCTTACCATCAGGAGTAATTGGAAGAGATGAGGATAAAGAGATAATCGTCAAATTGTTAATGGATCTTGGCAGTGACGATGCAGAGAATATCTGTGTCATTCCCATCGTTGGTATGGGAGGAATCGGAAAGACCACCCTTGCTAAATTGGTCTTCAATGATGATAGAATAAAGGATCATTTTAAAGAGGAACGTATTTGGGTGTGCGTTTCTGATAATTTTGATCAGAAAGAAATCGTAGAGAAAATGTTGCAATCTTTAAGTGGTGAAAAATTTGAGGGTTTCGAAATGGAAACTCTGCAACGTCGTCTTAGAAATGAATTGGATGAGAAGATGTATTTGCTTGTGTTAGACGACGTGTGGAATGAGGATCGTCAGAAGTGGGTAGAGTTTAAAAACCTTTTGATGAGTGGTAAAAGGGGAAGCAAAATTCTAATCACCACACGCAACAAAGGCGTTGCAAATGTCATGTTTCCAATCTCATCATATGATCTACCAATTTTACCAGATGAAGAATCCTGGTATGTATTCAAGCAACGTGCCTTCATACAAGGCCAAGAAACCCCAGCTCTTGAGGAGATTGGTAAACAAATTGCAAAAAAATGTGGGGGACTGCCTTTGGCATTGAGTGCTCTTGGAAGCCTCCTATACGGTAACGTCAATGAGGAAGATTGGAAGTATGTCAGAGATAGTGAAATGTGGAGAGATAATGAAATGTGGAGGGATTTAACTGGAAAGGAGAATAATGTTCTACCAATATTGAAATTTAGCTATGATAACTTGCCGTCATCTCAATTAAAACACTGTTTTGCATATTGCTCGCTTTACCCAAAGGATTCTGAAATTCTCAAAGAGGAGTTGATCAGACTATGGATGGCACAGGGGTTCCTCCAATCATCCGATCCTACACGACGACATATGGAGGATATTGGCAATCACTATTTCAATGTTTTGTTGTCAAGATCCTTCTTCCAAGATGTAAAAGAAGATGATTATGGGAACATAATGAGTTTTAAAATGCATGACCTCATACACGATCTTGCACAATCTGCTTCAGGGAGTGAGTGCTTGATTGTTGATAAAATCAATACTCCCATTCAAGGGTGTGTTCGACATATGTCATTGCTTTGTGAAACTCATCAGGGGCTATTTGGGTCATATAAATTAAGGACATTTATTGGTACAGAACGGGTTGAAGTGCCTCATCATGCATGGTCAAGTTTTAGGTACATACGTATGTTGAGCTTAAGATGGTCAAACATTCAAGAGCTGCCGTGTTTCACTTATATGTTGAGCTTAAGATGGTCAAACATTCAAGAGCTGCCGTGTTTCACTTATATGTTGTGCTTAAGATGGTCAAACATTCAAGAGCTACCGTGTTCCATAAGTGAATTGAAACATTTGCGATACCTTGACCTTTCTTTCAATTATATTAAGACACTCCCCGAATCAATCATTAAGTTGCAGAATTTGCAAACGTTAGAGCTTCCGGGCTGTAAACTTGAAAACCTACCCATGGATATTGGAAAGATAGAAAGTCTTAGACACATTAATGTTTCCGGTAATCAAATCAAGATACTCCCTGAATCAATATGCAAGTTAAAGAACTTGCAGAGTTTGAGCCTTGCTAGTTGTACTGCTATTGAAGAATTGCCCATGAATATTGGAGAGATGATTAGCCTCAGGGAATTAAATGTTTCTTCTTTGCTAAACATCAGAATGCTCCCCATATCAATAGGTAACCTCACGAATTTGGAGAGTTTGTTTCTCTGTGGTTGTGATCGACTTGAAGCACTACCATGTGAAGTGGGGCAACTAACTTGTCTTCGAGTGCTTGACATTGGAGGATGCCGAAATGTACAGTCTCTGCTGGAAGGGATGCAATGCCTCACAGCATTGAGCCGTCTCTATCTTTCCGGATGTCCACACTTATCAAGACGATGCAAGAGGGGCATAGGCGAGGATTGGCCGAAGATCTCTCATATCCCTCATGTATATTTAGATGGTGATGACGACTGAATTCGTCATCCTCAATGCCAATCTTTTTCAAGTATGTATTCATCTCTTCACCATCAATCACTATGTATTCATCTCTTCACCATCAATCTCTCGCTTCTTGCACTTTATTCATTTTTTTTCCTAATTTCCTTTTGGATTTGAACTTAACATTTTGTTCAGGGTTCTTAACATTTTTTATCTTGTTTACTTGTTGACAGCAATGCTATTAATAAGGATTAGATCCAGAGAGTTGCACACCAAGACCAACCGGTGAGAGGTTTGGTTTGTTCACCCCAGTTTTCTTTGATTTTGGCATTGTATAGTTATATAATTCATGAGTACATAGAAGATGATGAATTAATCTGCAGTTTTGTTTGTCCCCTTCTCCCTGTTTTGATTTCAATTAGAAATGAGCATTATTATTCTCATGGTTGAAATCAGTCTCTCTGAGCAGAAAGTGCATCCAGCTACCATATCATCTGCCCTCCTGCCATCGATCCCTACTTTTTCTCATCTGTTCTATTTTATCTAGACCCTCCATGGTTCTCTATGAGCTCATATACTAAGAATAAATTTATGTTACTTTATGAAATGATGGAAGCTAATTTATATCATCTGAGATATTGTACAGAAGGGAAAGAAAAATTGAGGTTCTTGCTTAAGCAGAGCATAAATTGTAATTAAGAATTTCCGGCCTTTTGCATGTATATTCTCTTTTTTCTTTGATGATGATTCATCAAAAGAGTTAACATAGCTGAATTTATAGGAAGCTCTACATTGTCCCATTTAAGTCTATATTTACTTAAAGTTCCCAACAATCTACTATATTCAGTTAAATTGTCTTTGTTACAACAATGAGCCAAGGATCATTGACATGGTGATTTAGAATTAACGAGTTTTAATTGATTATAAAGAGTGTAGTGGCACGATTTGTGAATCTCATAAAGGGAACTTTACTGCGAATCCTCTGTGCCCATTAGGTGTGCCAGTACTGTGTGCCAACAGAAGAAGGAAGAGTGCATTAACACACTCTTTCCTCCACATGGCATGTGCCTATAGGCGGCATACAAAACCGGCACACCTAATGGCACAGAGGATTCGCAGTGAGGAAACTTAAACTATGTAATGGGTTTGAAGTATGCACTGTTGGGTGTCCCTCCTCATTTGGAGGTGGGACCCATGTGGAACCATTTGGTGGTTGGGTCCATGTGGGAGTGGTGACATGGGAATGGCAATCTCTCATTTCAAGAGTGGTTACATGGAAATGGTTAGACGTGTGGGGGAGTTGGTGTGCATCGATTTGCACCTTTGACCACACTTGAAGCCTCTCTTTGGGGAGAATGAAAGACTTGGTCTTGGAAGGAGCGTGGCTGGTTTTTCTCTGCAAAAAAACACAGCAACTTGAAACCTTCTTGATGCCTCTTTTGATCCAACATTTCAAGCTTCTCCTCTATGTGGATTGAGCTGAAATCGTGAAGGTTGATTGCTGAACTTGTGGTGATTCTATTCACGGGTTTAAAGTGTTATCCAGTGTGTCCGAAGACATTGTTTTTTATGTATTTTTCTATAGTCCTCATTGGTGTAGTTTCACGTAAACCAAGAGGGTTTGTCTCTTGATGTTTTTGGTACTCTCTAGTGTAATCTAGAGACAACTTGTGTAATCCCATTATTCTACATAGTAGAAGTTTTTTGACTGGACTAGGTCCCGTGGTTTTTCCCTTCACATTGAAGGGTTTTCCACGTAAAAATCTGGTGTGTTCTTTGTGGTTTAGGTTGGTTTGTTTTGTTATTTATAATTCTGCATTATTATCTCTACTTGGGGTGTATATCTATTGACTTACAGACAGAGGGAAAGGGTGAGTGTTTTCCCATCACGGACGGGCTATGTGCGAATATACTCAGTACTCTAAAAAGCTTTATTTCCATTATTTTGTGCCTCATAAATGTATGAAATTTTCATTTGGTTTAGATACTTGGCATCGTGAATGATGAAAGGATTGATCTGAATCCTTCTTATGAAATGGCAGTAACAATGGTGGAGTTTTGTGACTGTATAATCCAGTGTTTCTTGTTATTAATTGCCTCCCTGCTTATCAATAGAATGCAGCTCATGGTTTTTAAAGGGTAGCCATTAACGGAAGGCAAGAGTCATGGAAAAGAGAGCTTGTAATGTAATTAATTTTCAGCTTGTTTTGTATGCACGTTTTCTAATTATCCTGTCGCTAATCATGGTAAGTCATTATTTTGACTGTCTCATGGGGCCCAATCTGTATGTCTTGTCTGTTATTCCGCAATTCAATTGCAGAGGAAACTAATTAATGGTGAGGGTTTTGTTTGTTCACCCCAATTTTCTTTTAAGTTGGTTTTCTATGGTTAGGTAATTCATGAGTTAGACAAGATGATGAATTCATCTGCAGGTGTTTTCTGTCCTCCTCTCCTGTTTTTATTTCAAATAGAAATGAAAATTTATGATTCTCACAGATGAAATCTGCATCTTTCGGGTCTGAGGATTTCCAAACAATAAATGAATTACAGAAGCCCCTATGTCTATGGTCTCTACCAAACCCAAACCAAAAACTCTGATTTACCAAAACTGAACAACTAGAGCATACAGATCCTGTCCAGCTACCCCATATTATCTGCCCTCTTCGCCATACCCTCCATGCTTCTCCATGAGCTCATTATTCAAAGGGATTTTAGTGTAGCTTTGGGGAGAAGAAAAAAGGGGAAGCCATGGAAAGGAAAGGTTGGTGTGTTTGACGACACGGGAGTCTGTATTGAAATCGATCTCCCAAGGCACGCACCAATCTACCGGTCAATCCAGACCAATGTTGTGCCACCTTAAAAATAAACAAGGCCGCTTAATAATTTGAACTGCTCAGAGTTCAGTTTGGTTGCTCTGCGTTGCTTAAAATCTCTTTCCCTATACACGCATAGTGGCATTTTCAAATGTGAGAAGAACAGCTTCATTTCCAGGTCAGTTGTTCATGTTGTCTTCTTCTTAGTATTCGTCTGGTGGAATGCAAGCTATAGTGCGTATATATACTTGTATTTTCTTCTTGTTTGGAGTTATGATCTTCTTGTTTGGAGTTATGATGAAATTATGGCTGGATTCTTCTTTCTGGATTCAATGGAGTATGTAAGAATGAGTTTTCGTCTCTGCAATTGGTCTTTAATTCATGTAAATCTTAATGGAGGAAGAGAAATTAAGAGAGAGATAATTAAGAAGAAGAAGAAGCCCAAGAGGTCCCTTTAAATGGCTTCCATCCCGGCATTATTTACTAGTACAAATTGCTCTGGTGCAAACAACTTGCTCTGGTGATCGCTTTATATGCTTCCCATCTTCACATTGTTTAACAGATTTTTCTTTTGATGATAATAGTACAAATTTTCAAAATAGCAAAAAAATAAATAAAATAAGATAAAAAAAATTTTGTTGTGCGGTAATTTCGCTTGGGTGCTCTCTAGCCTTTCCTCCGGAAGTCTTTTTTGTGTATATGGGAAACCTACTTACAATTTTGTCTACAATGTGTTATTAGGGATGGCAATTAACCATTTTGATAAATCTGAACCCCCACTACAAGGGTTTAGCCAACACCAAACTCTAACCCGCCCTTGTTGAGTTGGTAACAAGGTGAGTTCGAGTTAACCCAATTCAACTAAAATTGCAAAAAAAAATGTACTTTTAAATAGAATATATCAATTAATAATATATTTATTAATTAAATATGTATATTTTATATATGATAAGGGACATTGCAAACTAAAATGAGTTATCAGTCAGTTGGGTTTTGAGCATAGCATGTCCAAGTATCACAATTTTTTTGTTCTTGTGATAAAATTATACCATAAATTTGTTGTGATATCAAAGCATGAATCTGGAATTCTAGATTTGGGACATCTTGCCATCCATGCATTTTGGCTTATATTTATTTTGCCCTATAATAATTTCTAAAAGAGCAAACTTTGAATAGTTCCTTGTTTGAAATTTGGAGATCGCCCATGAAAGTCGTAAATCAGGGCAAGGTAAGGGTTATACCTTCTAGTTAAAAGGGTACTTAGTTTATTTTATCTTGTATGAATATGATATGAAGGTTATAGTAAACCTAGCTCACTAGTTTAGTTACCCAGGGCAAGGTAAGGGTTATAGCTTCTAGTAAAAAGTCAATACGATTTCATAGATTGCCAATTGTGAATATTGATTTCATATTTTTGTGTTCTTTTTCTTAAACATAATTCTGTTTACTATTTCAAAGAAGCTATGCATTGGTATTGATTGAAAGCTATTCATATTTGAAGAAAAACTGCATTGTTGTCCATGTTCTGCTGGAAAGAAAATTGCACCGGTGAGAAAATGGCTTTCATTTTCACATTTTCACCCTTTTCAATTTTCAGTATTAGCATATATTCAGGTTTTTGTAAGGTTATCATTTAATCACTAGATTGAACTCTACATCAGATTTTTGTCCATCTCCCCTGTGCTATCCAGATTTTTGTTCGGTTACCCAGTTTTAAATCAGTTCCAGAAGCCAATCTTTTTGTAACTTCCCTTTGATACGTATGCGTAATAATAATAATAATAATGCATAGCAGATTAATTGCAATCCCAGTTGCATCATATTATTTCTAGAGTAAAAATGAATGAAAACTATAATAAACCAAAAAATAGAAATGGAACAGCCATAGCCATAAACCGTATTGAATAGCTAGATTTTATGTTTCACTCTTTGGAATGAAAAGGTGCTACACAAGTATTGACATGGCACTACAAGCAAATAACTAAAAACAGAGATGACTAACATTGCCTTCAAATAAAGCCTTGATCTGCATTTCTCTGCTACTATCCAATAGTTGACCAGGCCTCAAACATCTGAATATAAGTGTGGTATTGCAAAACTAAGCAAAAGCTTACATTCGTCTTCCTTTTCACAGATAGAGACCTAAATTTGCAACCATCTCCACTCATAAGCAAAAGCCATTAACAAACAATTCAATCCTTATTTTTTAGGTTGCAAAGGTGGGCTTGAGTTAGTGGAGTTGTTATCAATGCTCATTAAAAATATTCAGTTGACTCTGTTCACTGTTCTTAGCCCAACATTGATTCCATTTCTATACCATGATGTTGTCCAGTAATTATTCAAAAATTTCTTGCTGTAAATCCAAAAACTGTCACAAAACAAAACTATAATCCAAAAGACTCATGAGTTGATAAAGTTAATTTTAACTATATATTTAAAAACAAAAGTTCCTAAAATATGTCATTATTGTTTATAGCACTTGTTTGTTGCTATATAGTTACAAGCTCATAGCATCTTAACTGAACTTATCTCCAATGGAGCTACTTTGAACCTCTAAAATATGTCTTTTCTTGTTCTTCTCATTCATTACTATGTATTATATATGTTAAAAAAAATAACAAGGAGAATATAAATATGGCATTTATTCTTTTAAGAAACAACAAGACAAACTGGAGTTTTAGTATTTCGAGCAATCTGAGCATGTTCATCACAGCAAAACATAGGAAATTAATATAAGAAACCATGCATTTGTACGAAGATAATAACATTTGTAAGACCCTGGATTTTAAGTGATTTTTAATTAAGAGTAAATAGAGGATTAAATTATTTAAGTCGATTAAATTAAATCAAATTAAAACAAACCGTTTAGTTTGGTTTGGTTTTATTTGGTTTAAGTATAATGGATTTAATTGATTTATTTTACTTAGGTTTGGTTCGGTTGGGTCGGTTTATTTTAAGAGAACTGGTTTATTGGTTTAGTGGTTTAAGAGGACAAGTTTAAGAGGGGTATAAGTTATTTGATAAAAGAACCCAAACCAATGGTTTTTATTTCGTTCGACAGTAGGCGAGAAGGAGAGAAAACGTAAAGGGGAAGAGAGGAAGAAGGAGAAGAAGGGAGGAAAAAAGAGAAGCTCGTAGCTTGGGTTCGTGCGATTACATGTAAGAAAAAATGTAAGTAGCACCCTTTCAACTTGTTGTTTTCAACGAACTCATAGTTTATATGAGAAATATATGTCCGTATGGTTTCATGCGATTTCTTGGGTTTTCATCGTATGGAATTGTATAAATCACGTTGTAAATGGTTAGATTTTTATTCTTGGATGTTCTTTGTTGATATTCGAGCTTTAAATTGAAGTAAATTTGAACTCTAGAGTTTAACTTCCAGATTTAGGCATTTGGGGGTTATTTGAAGAACATCCACAAATCTGTCGTGATTTATAGGTTAAATTGTTATAGAAACATTTAAAAAGTATTCTCTAATGATTTAGAAGATATTCCCAAAGTTTTAGAACAAACCAATTAAGTTTTGGCAGTAAAAACCTCAGAAAAAGCTTCAAAATCACAGCTGTTTGTAACCTGTGTATACCCTGAAATTTGGCTTGGTGCTTGAAGCTCGACTTGAGCACCCTTTTGGGCGCCCAGCCAATTTGAGAACCCTAAGTCTGGTGCTTGAAGTACGGCTCGAGCACCCAGCCTGTGTCTCCTTTTCCCGAAAGTCAAAATTTCAGACAAAACGATAGGCGACTCGAGCGGCCATTCGAGAGCTCAAGACAAAAAATCAAATTTTTTTTCCAATTTGAGTTGATTTTCACTGTAGAATTGTTTTTAATCAAATCCAACATGTGTACAATTAAAATTTAGGTGTTTAGGAAGTGCTTGCACAGGAATTTTCTTAAAATTCAATATAACGAAGAGTTTGTACACAATTTACTAAACTAGTTTTTTTAAGCTACTCTTGGTTCCATTCTCTTTTAGAGTGAGGTTATTTTGATTCCACCAACTGGAACACTCTTCTGAGATCTTTTCTAAGGTTATTTAAAGGTCCAAATGGTATTTTTATGGTAAATGAGCACTTGAAAAGGCCGATGGCCTATGATTTGATGTCTCTGTGGGTAATAGATAGCTATTCACCTTAGTTGGGGGTGGTGGACTGATGTTCGCCCTAACTGAGGGTAGTGAACTTGTATCCACCACAAATGTGGGTATTTGTGGGTAGTGGATTGCCGTTCACCTTGGCTGGGCGTAGTGAACTGTTGTTCACCTTAGCTGGGGGTAGTGAACCTGCATCCACCACAAATATGATTTTGGGGGTAGTGAATTAAGTTCACCACGTGCTTGGAGGCATTGTGGGTAGTAAACCTAAATTCACCCCAGAAGTTCAGAACTGTGAAATGTTTAACTGTGGTTTGTTTTATGGTTTAGTGGGCTTGGTTGTAGAGTTGGATCCATGTCTAAGCCAGTTAGTGTGTTGAGGTGACTTGTGTGGAATTAATACTCTTATCTAGCATGCATTTCACTGATTTTGGGGGTAGTGGATAGCCGTTTACCCTAGCTCGTGATGGGTCGGGGATAGTGAACTTGCATCTACCTCAGAATGTGCCGCAGCAACCCGTAAAGTCAACTCGATGGTCTAGTAGAGACCACTAGCTTCCGCTAACTAGTTCGACTGGGTTGTACTTGCCAACTCATGCATGTCTCATGCTTGAGTGCTCCACTTTGGAAAAGCGACCCTAGCTAGGTCTTTCCCTATAAGCCGTGAGGTGGCGAATTGGACATTTGTGTTAAATCACCCAAAGTATTCTAATCCACGAGTCCTATAATGTCACATCGTGGTTTTGGTTTTACTGATATCGCAGTTTGGATTAATTTGAATTTATCTGCTTATAATTTATGATTCCGCAAAGTTCAAGTACTGTTTACATGAGATTGAAATGCTTCTTAGCAAGATTTTGCCAGAGTTTGATCGTATAGTATATGAGCATGCTACTTTATTCTTCGAAAATTTACATAAACTGTTCTTATCATGCATTGTGCTGCTTACTGGGACATTAGTCTCACGCGTTTTGTTTTATTGGTTTTGTTTTTAAATAGCTCTGAGAGGCAAGCACGAGCTGGGGTAGAGAGAGGTAGTGATCCGGATGGATATCGTCCTGAGGATTATTACTACCTGGCTAGGACTGGATGGCATTTTTTTGTAGTTGTCTATTTTTGGATCTTGTATAACTTCTGTATAGAGAGAGAGAGAGAGACTACCTGGCTAGGACTAGATGGAATTTTTTTGTAATTGTCTATTTTTGGATCTTGTATAACTTCTGTATAGAGAGAGAGAGAGAGAGAGAGAGAGAGAGAGAGAATGTGTGTGTATAAAACTTAGTGGAACCCTATCTGTAGATCTTTCTTTTTGTAAATGTATGTACAGGTTTAGCTTTTGTCAACACTTACACCCACCTTATACTCATTTTATTCTATTTGAATTATTAGTGCACTCTAATATTATCTAGTCTATCAGGTGTAAGAAGTGTTTCTGGGACCTAACCTGATGTCACGGAACCGGCATTGTAACATCCCAGAATCTGGAATTTGGGTCTTTTCATGTGTTTTAGATAATTTGGAAATTTTTGTTAATCATTGAGGAATTTATTGCATTAATTTTAATTAAGTATGTTTATTTAAACTAATGTTTCTAATTGGTTGAGTTAATTGGGTTGGTTTGGTTTGATGTGGGTCAATTTAAGTGAACCGAGTTCCTTAACTTGGTTTGGTTTGGTTAAACCGATTTTGTAGTCAAATGAAGAAGAGCAGATCATGAATCACACGAACCTACTACGTGGAGAGAAATCAAAAACCGACTCCATCCAGCTGCCCTTGCCTCCTCTTTCTTCTCCCTTCCTATCCTCCTTCCCCATTTTTATTTTCTTTTTCAATGTGTGGAGTTAATAGCAGTAGTTGTAACTCAGAGGAGAAGGGAGAGTTGCTGTAGAAGGTGATTTACAGTAGCAGTTTCAGTAAAATTTTCGGAATCTGCACAAACAGTAAGTCATCAGTTAATTTGTTTTGAAGTAGGTAATTTGGTTGCTGAATGTCTAAGTATTGTACTCTTTTGGTTTTAGTTGATTTATTAGACTTTTTTGAAGTTTTGGAATCACATACGGATGTTCTGTTTTGGTTTTCCATGACAGTTGTAGATGGTTTTTGGAAGGTATTAAGATGTCTTCAAATCTATGCATAAGTATTGTAAATCTTAGATTAATAGCTCAAAAATTAGTTTACCAGATATAGAATACATAGGAACTGATTTTAGTTTGAGAGGATGCCTGGACTGATCTATAAAAATCCTCAAAATAAGTCATATAATCACAGAAAATGAGTGAACAGCGTTCTCGTCGACCTTTGAAAAGATGTTAAATTTCAGTGCAAAATTTACATCTTAATCCAAAAACAGTTATATATAGAATAAATATTTAGATTTAACATACACGGAGAGAGTTATTGATAAATTAGTGTGCAAAACTTAAAGAACTAAGTTTTCGTTCAGATGTTAGTTAAATTCAACAAATAAATTCGAACCCTAATAAATAATTACATTTTAGTCACATTTTGAAAGGAAAAATCAAAATTCAAGGAAAAAGTGTTTAAAAGTGATTTTTAGGATTTATAAATTACTTTAAAAATAGGATAAGGTCAATTTAATAAAAGTAAAGAGAAAAATTGTAATTTAGGTGAAATTTAGCATAGTGTATGAAAGAGAATTTTGGTCAATTTAATTAAAAGTAGGGGATTTGTATGTGAATGGTTGTGTGACCGCATGATTCATTTATTTGCATCAGAGAGTCTTAAATCTGATTTCAACGATTATATATGTATAATAAGTTTCAAACAATGATGTTTATCCTTGTTATTAAATATTTCATGTGAATTCCACTATCGTCATTTCCAAGTTGCATTTATAATATAATATTATTATTTTGAGAAGAATATGCATATTAGAATAAGATGACACACACACATGAGTATTTCTAATTTTGAATTGTGTATATCGCACCCTTATCAAATTGGTTTTACCCTACGATAAGTTTAACTTATCAATAGTGGGTTAGCACTTTACCACTATGTAAGGTAGAAAAATGAATTTTACTATTTGATCTCAATGAGATCCTTATTATGTTTTGAATATGGAATTATTATGTGGATGTTAAAAAGATAATTAAAACTTGAGTGTGTGAGGGCTCTTCAATATGAGAGTAGAAGGAATTGTATTGATTGTAGCGACGAAGCTGGTTGAATTGAGGATTCCTCCCGGCATGTTTTTATTTATTTTGTGATGTGAACCAGTCGAGATTTGATTCCTCCTGGCAGAGCCAGTCGAGACATTTGATTCCTCCTGGCAATGTGAGCGATATGATTGGTATTTCCCGATAGAAGGGGATTTACCCAAAATGTGTTGTGTGTGGTGATCTTGTGATGCAAGGACTGTGCATCCCAATTTGAATACTATAGTTGTAGTCCTGGCCAATGTCTATAGTTCCAGCTGGACATTACTTTAATTAGTCTTGTGATATAATATGATATGGTTTATCAGATTAATCGAATTGGTTTGGTTCTAAGTTATAAATTGATTTATATATTCCAGTTGATGATTATTATAATTCTTCTGAACCTTGTTGTGAATTCATATTATTTAGTGGGATACGGGGTTGTCTCACTTGCACTTGATTACTTGTGATATATAATGATTTGAGATTTATCCACATGTGTATTTAATTTATCATATGATGACTTGCTAAAATCTCCGATCTCATTTAGTTTATTATATATAGACTGTGCAGATTCCAAAGTGTTAGCAGTTGGTTTCGGGTAGATCCAAATTTAGAGGTATAGCAGTTATCATTTTTATTCATTGTACTTGATTATATTTCATTTCAGTGATTTTACATTTTGAGATTATGATTTCCAGATAGATATTCTATAATTTCTTCCGCTTTATCATCATTTGATTTATTGCACTCTGACATATTTGATGAGCATGGATTATCTGTCAGTATCAGATGATTGGTAGTGTTCATAGATGAGTGAATTCGGATTTATTGTCTTAAATTTTAATTAAGACCCAAATTTACTTGTCGCCTGACATACCAATTCTAGTAATTTTGTGGTTTAGACCATAAGGTACTGGGATTGAATTGGTGTATGTCACAGGCATATACCTTTAATGAACATGTCTGGGTCTGGGGCGTCGCAACATTAATTCCAAATATCTTACACTACACCAGAAAAACACTAAAACCATCTAATAACAAAGACATGGTATTTAAAAAATTCTTTTTTTTATTTTTATTTTTGGCGATACTTTCCTGGTTTTATAACATGGAGTATCTACAACAAGAGTATATAGCGCAAGAAGATTGGATTCTATTTTGTTAAAATATGAAGAAGTCCGGAGATCACAAACTTGTGGATATCTAGAGATGCCGAAGCTCAAACTCCAATTGACTCATAGCTCATGAAACACCGCCCAGAATGGGTCTATAGTTTTTTTAAAAGTGTTTTATATTCCAAAAAAAAATTAGAAATGAGATCACGCTTGAATAACGAAGAACAAATCGAGAGGAAACCAAAATAAGCTCTTAGGTCGATCGGTACGCAGAGCAATCCCCTGGAAGAGCACGCTTCCGTTCTCGCAGTAAAAGAGGTGGAGAAAAGGCTCAATCATAGGATAGAAAGGCGTTGGAGAGCTACTATGCTGCAGCTGAAAGAGGAGAAGAAAAACTGAGAATAAGCTTTGTATGTTCAAGCGGGGAAGAATTCGGGATTTTAGTTTTTGATTTTGGTTTCGAAAACTAAAAGGCTTGAAAGTTGCTCAGTCATTAGAGCTGTAAATCTAGCCTGGATTAGGGTTGTAATTGGGCCGGTGTGGACACGTGGCGATGTTGATTATGTGTCTCTGCACGGGCGTGCAGTAACGTTTGATACAATGATTTCGGGTCGGGTCTTGATCCCGGGCACCTATTCCGAATCTAAACCAAGGTTCGGTTCAATCATACTGCAAGTCACCTGTAATAAAACCGTTCAGGTGATAATATGAAGACTAAGGGTTCAATCTTCGTTTGAGTTCT
The DNA here is from genome assembly GCA_947561395.2 of Buxus sempervirens. NCBI lineage: Eukaryota > Viridiplantae > Streptophyta > Magnoliopsida > Buxales > Buxaceae > Buxus > Buxus sempervirens. Next base: position 941,984 of record OX387183.1, on the reverse strand, counting down.
TGTAAGTGATTGAAAGCGAAAGCAACTAATGGCATGAAACTTCTTTATTATAAGATCGGCCAGAATTAGACCCGACCGCAAATTACAATCGATGATACTCAAAAAAGGTAAACAAAAAGAGAAAGCCACTGAAATTAACAGGACCGGCCTTTCCAGTCCTTATAGTCTTGAATATGGGTATAAGGAGATGGAATCAAGGGGCAGCTGCTAAGACAGTAAACTCGGGGATTCACCTAGGATTGTTGTTTTGCCGATCGTTCGTGAGTCACCTGGCTTGATCGAAGTCGGTCTTGGGACTGGCTGCTCGGAACCCCGTAGCCTCGGTCATGGTACAGGATCACGAGTTAGGGGCGGCCTCAACCTACTTGCCGGTGGCAAGGTTCTGACGTCGGTCAGAGTAAACAGGGGCCTAGAGTGTCACTGCGATTGGAAGTAGTGAGAGAAGTCCTAGTTTATCCTTCTGGCTACAATTTAGAAGACGGGATAAAGATCACGGATGATCAAAATAATATTATGATAACCGGTTGGGGTTGGATGGATTGTGTCCTTGAGCTCTTCGAGTTTGTGCCTTTTATAGCCAATCTTTAACGGTTCTTCAACGTCCCATTCTTGCACGATCTTCATGAAGGCTGGTCATCCGCCATCTTCTGTTCATGCAAGATAACCGTCCTGCCTCGATCTTAAAGCGGTTATTCTCAACCGACCGGTGACACGATTCTTTGAATAACATGAGTATGGTTCATCGTATAGGCTTGCGTGGCTTTAACTGAAATCTCGGCCTATATATATGCTGATATGGCCTTCTTGAATGAACAAGGCCTACGTGTGTCTGTGACATGGCCTGTTTATTTTCAATAGACCATGTAGATATCACGTGGCCTGCTCTTATTTGTCAGTCTGTACAGGGTGTAAACAATGATCATACCTCAAGAAGGAGCCGCATATCAAAGCCTTCACAGGTGGAACATTGCATAGCAAAATCCTGATAGAGCACTTCCGTTATCACATTAGAATACGAGGTTCAGGTGAAAAAGGCCTACAATAAGGTCAGCTGGGAATTTTTAAGATCTGTGCTACTTGCTTATGGTTTTAATCTCCATGTTACTGATTTAATTATGACTTGTGTGCAATCTGCATCCTGTCCTATACTGTTCAATGGATCACCAATAGGAAATTTCCATGCCATGAGGGGTCTCCGTCAGGGAGACCCACTGTTCCCCTATTTGTTCATCCTATGCCAGTAGGTACTCAGTTTTGCCATATCTAGAGCTAAGATGGATGGGAGATTTCATGGGCTTCATCTAATCCGTGGAAGTATGTCTTTATCTCACCTAATGTTTCCGGATGATATCATCCTATATGGATATACCAATAGTTCTGAAGCACATTGCATGACTAGACTTCTTCACAGATATTGTTCTGAATCGGGACAGGAGATCAATTTTAAAAAATCTTCAATCCAATTCAGTAAGAATACAAGTCAAAGGCAAAGGGTAGAGATCAAAAATATGTTTAACATTACTCACAATGCTAAGGTGGACAAATATCTAGGTCTCCCTGTTTTGCATAAGAAGCCATCTCCCAAGGATTTTAGAAATCTTATCACACAGGTTTCTGAGCGACTGCCAAGTTGGAAAGAATTACTTTTATCTCAGATGGGCCGAACTACACTCATTCTGTGACATAGTACCTTATGGCCTAAACCACAAAATTACTAAAATTGATATGTCGGGCAACAAGTAAATCCAAGTCTTAATTAAAATTTAAGACAATAAACCCGAATTCACTCATCTATGAACACTACCAATCATCTGATACCAACAGATAATCCATGCTCATCAATTATATTAGAGTGTAGTAAATCAAATGATGATAAAGCGGAAGACTTAATAGAATATCTAACTCGAAATCATAATCTCAGAATGTAAAATCATTGAAATGAAATACAGATAAATACAATAAATGTGGATAACTGCTATACCTCTAAATCTGGATCTACTCGAAACCAACTGCTAACACTCTAGAATCTACACAGTCTATTGTAATAAATTAAATGAGATCGGAGATCCCAGTAAGTCATCATATGATAAATTAAATACATATGTGAATATATCTCAAATCATAATACATCACAAGTAATCAAGTGCAAGTGAGACAATCCCGTATCCCACTAAATAATATGAATTCACAATAAGGTTCAGAAGAATTATAATAATCATCAACTAGAATATATAAATCAATTTCTAACTTAGAACCAGACCAATTCAATTAATCCGATAAAGCATATCATATTATATCACAAAACTAATAAAAATAATGTCCAACCGGAACCATAGACATTGGCCAGGACTACAACTATAGTATTCAGACTGGGATGCACAATCCTTGGATCACAAGATCACCACACACAACACATTTCGGATAAATCCCCTTCTACCGGGAAATACCAATCACATCGCTCACACTGCCAAGAGGAATCAAACGTCTCGACTGGCTCTGCCAGGAGGAATCACACATCTCGACTGACTCACATCACAAAATAAATAAAAACATGCCGGGAGGAATCCTCAACTCAACCAACTTCGTCGCTCCAATTAGTATGATTCCCTCTACTCCCATACTGATGAGCCCATACTGATGAGCCCTCACACACTCAAGTTTTAATTATCTTTCTATGCATCCACACAAACTACTGGATATCCAAAACATAATAAGGATCTCTCTTGAGATCAAATAGTGAAATTCATTTAGCCCTCACTAACCAGTAAATTGCTAATGCACTATTGATAAGTTAAACTTATCGCAAGATAAAACCAATTTAATAAGAGTGCAATATGCACAAATTAAAACTATAAATGCTCAAGTGTGTGTCATTTTATTCAAATATGCATATTTTTCTCAAAATAATAATATTATAATATAAATGCAATTTGAAAACCATACTAGTGGAATTCACATGAAATATTTAATAACAAGGATAAACATCATTGTTTGAAACTTACTATACATATATAATCGTTGAAATCAGATTTAAGACTCTCTGATGCAAATAAATGAATCATGCAGTCACACAACCATTCACATACAAATCCCCTACTTTTAATTAAATTGACCAAAATTCTCTTTCACACACTATGCTAAATTTCACCTAAATTACAATTTTTCTCTTTATTTTTATTAAATTTACCTTAACCTATTTTTAAAGTAATTACTTTTAAACGCTTTTTCCTTGAATTTTGATTTTTTCTTTCAAAATGTGACTAACATGTAATTATTTATTAGGGTTCGAACATTTTTGTTGAATTTAACTAACATCTGAACTAAAACTTACTTCTTTAAGTTTTGCACACTAATTTATCAATAACTCTCTTCGTGTATGTTAAATCTAAATATTTATTCTATATATAACTGTTTTTGGATTAAGATGTAAATTTTGCACTGAAATTTAACATCTTTTCAAAGGTCGACGAGAACGCTGTTCACTCATTTTCTGTGATTATATGACTTATTTTGAGGATTTTTATAGATCAGTCCAGGCATCCTCTCAAACTAAAATCAGTTCCTATGTATTCTATATCTGGTAAACTAATTTTTGAGCTATTAATCTAAGATTTACAATACTTATGCATAGATTTGAAGACATCTTAATACCTTCCAAAAACCATCTACAACTGTCATGGAAAACCAAAACAGAACATCCGTATGTGATTCCAAAACTTCAACAAAGTCTAATAAATCAACTAAAACCAAAAGAGTACAATACTTAGACATTCAGCAACCAAATTACCTACTTCAAACAAATTAACTGATGACTTACAGTTTGTGCAGATTCCGAAAATTTTACTGAAACTGCTACTGTAAATCACCTTCTACAGCAACTCTCCCTTCTCTTCTGAGTTACAACTACTGCTATTAACTCCACACATTGAAAAAGAAAATAAAATTGGGGAAGGAGGATAGGAAGGGAGAAGAAAGAGGAGGCAAGGGCAGCTGGATGGAGTCGGTTTTTGATTTCTCTCCACGTAGTAGGTTCGTGTGATTCATGATCTGCTCTTCTTCATTTGACTACAAAATCGGTTTAGCCAAACCAAACCAAGTTAAGGAACCCGGTTCACTTAAACTGACCCACATCAAACCGAACCAACCCAAAATCAACCCAATTAACTCAACCACTTAGAACCATTAGTTTAATAAACATACTTAATTAAAATTAATGCAATAAATTCCTCAATGATTAACAAAAATTTCCAAATTATCTAAAACACATGAAAAGACCCAAATTCCAGATTCTGGGATGTTACACATTCAGTCAGTGCTTTCTGCTATCCCTCTTCATTACGTGCAATGCTTTCTGTTACCTACTTCTATTCTTGACAGGTTGGATCAACTATCCAGGAAATTTTTTTGGCAGAAAAGTCCCCACGAGCAAGCTATATCAACCATTTGTTGGGATCGGCTATCCATGCCATGGCAAAATGGGGGTCTAAACATCAAACAAGCTAACTTAACAATGCCTTAACCGTCAGCAGATATTTGTTCATCCTGTGCCAGCAGGTACTCAGTTTAACCATTTTGGCTTTGTATAGTTATGTAATTCATGAGTACATAGGAGATGATGAATTCATCCGCAGTTTGGTCTGTCCTCTTCTCCCTGTTTTGATTTCAAGTTGAAATGAGCATTATTATTCTCATGGTTGACATTAGTCTCTCTGACTATAGGATTTTCAAACAATGCCTTAACCATCCAAATGAATTGTAGAGAACCATATGTTTGTGAACTGAACTAAACCCTAACTCAAACTATGACGAACTATTAAGAGCAAAAAGTGTGTCCAGCTACAGAAGGGAAAGAAAAATTGAGGGTCTTGCTTAAGCAGAGCATAAATTGTAATGAACTCGTAAATCTGTAAGAATTTCCATCCTTAAGCATGTATATTCTCTTTTTTGTTTCATGATGATTCATCACAAGAACACTCGGTTGATCAAAGTTAGCTCCTGGAAATAATGAATCAAGGAAACCGAAATCATGCCACTACACTCTTTGAGTGTAGCATTGAAACCTCAACAACGTAGGCAATGGGCATTTTGGAGAAGTCGGGCATAATCTTAAGCATGATTCCCAAGGACCCTTCTCGAGTTAAATACAATATAGATTTTGTCAACCACATTGACTATTCAGAGCAAATACAAGTAAAAGCTGGATCCATGACCCGACCAATTATAACGAATACAAAAACCTGTTTATAATCAGACGACTTGCTTTGTTTGTTGGGGGAGGGGGGTGTCAACGGTCAACCTTTATGAGCGTGCAACAGTACATGATCGAGGAACAACTTTGTTGTAGAATTTAATATTTATCTCTACTATATATAAAGTGAGGCGCCTCCATGGAAGTATGCCAAGCAAAATATTCATTTTTCCACAATAGCCCTTTACATCCATCGCCAATACTTATCGATAACAGGGTATAATGGTTAAAAGTGTCTCAAATCTCTCAAAACCTAACAATCCAGTTTTAAAACCGTTCCCTCCCTTTTTTTCTTATATTTGTGCGTGCAGTAGTGCACATGGGCCCTGCTAGTATTTATGAACAAAATCAAGTGACCAACTACTTCTTTCTTGTTTACTTTACTGGATTGTAAGTTCAAAACCGCAAAACCAGTAACCGATAGGAGGCTTTAAAGATTCAGTCAAAACAGGGTTTTAGTTTTACCGTACTGTTCTACCGTTAAAACTTTGAAGGTGATGCATGTGTTAGAAAAAGACCTCATTAGTGTGAGATCAATTCCCAAAGTTTGCATTGCCGTTGGATGCCAAGAAATTAAAATGAAGGATTGTGTTTAGGGTTTGGATATTTGAAAAAGAAAAAATTGCTGTAGGACTGAGCCGAACTAGGGATGGATTCGGTGGAGGTGGCAAAGAATAATATAAAGGTGATTAGGATCTAACATGAAAGACGTTGAATGAGAGAAGATTACGCGGACAAATTCTGTCTTCTGGAAACCCTAATTTGCGAGGAAATTATGTAATTGCATCTCCGGCGATTCTTACCTTTCAATCTTCTTCCTCTCTTAAAAGGGAAAAGGTGAAACAACATCGAAAGCTCCTTCCACCCTTCTCTCGCCCTCAAATGTGACTGTCAATCACTTCTATCACCAACTACTGGTTTTGCGGTTTTGAAATCCAAATGTGACTGTTAATTTAGTTGGTGATAGAAGCGATTGACGGTCAATCGCTTTTCTCGCCCTCAAACGTGACTGTTAATTTACTGGTTTTGTGGTTTTGAACCTACAGTCAGGTGCGATAAGTTTTGTGGTTTTGAACCTACAATCAGGTGCGATAACGCCAAGAGATGAATCCCGTAACTGTTAATATCTTCTTCTGCGCATCTGCCATGGGGAGAGTTTTAATCATTTAGCCATCCAACTACTTAATAATCATCAAGTTTTGAAGATTAATGGATTCCATAAACCAAATTACTAAAGTACGACAGGGAAGCAGAGCATTTGGAGACAGCCCTAACTTTGACGAATAGAGAAATCGAACAAAAGCGATGACCGCATCAGAAGGAACGCCGAGAATCGGAATCCTTCTCTCAGAATTCGGACGTTTTTGCGGCCGATTTAAGATATTCTCCAGGACTGGCGAAGCCGAAGCCTACAGTTTCAGAAAACAGGAGAATACAGATCAGATTCTTTTTCCAAATCTGTTAGCTTATATTATATAAATGTAGAAGAAATTGGCATCTACAAGATGATGAATTCATCGGCAGTTTTAAGCCTGTCCTATGCTCCCTGTTTTTATGTCAAGTAGAAATGAAAATTTATGATTCTCATAGATGAAATCTGTATTTCGTCTGGCCTTTACCAAACTCAAAACTCTGGTTTACCAAACACTGAACAAATAGAGCATGCAGAACGTGTCCAGCTACCCCATATTATCTGCCCTCTTTGCCATACCCTCCATGCTTCTCCATGAGCTCATTGTTCAAATGGATTTTAGTGTAGATTTGAGAAGCAGAGAAAAGGGGAAGCCATGAAAGGGAAAGGTTGGTGTGTTTGACGACACGGGAAACTCTATTGAAATCAATCTCCCAAGACACGCACCAATCTACCGGTCAATCCAGACCAACGTTGTGTCACCTTAAAAATAAACAACCCCACTTGATAATCTGAACTGCTTAGAGTTCGGTTTGGTTGCTCTGCGTTGCCTAAAATCTCCGTCCCTATGTACGCATGGTGGCATTTTCAAATGTGAGAAGAACAGCTTCATTCCAGGTCAGTTTTTCATGTTGTCTTCTTCTTAGTATTTCATCTGGTCGAATGCAAGCTATCGTGCGTATATATACTTGTATTTTCTTCTTGTTTGGAGTTATGGTGAAATTATGGCTAGATTCTTTGTCCTAAATTCAATGGAGTATGTAAGAATGAGTTTTCATCTTCTGCAATGGTTCTTTAATTCATGTAAATCTTAATGGAGGGAGGGAAATTAAGAGAGAGATAATTAAGAAGAAGACCAAGAGGTCCCTTTAAATGGCTTCCATTCCGGCATTATTTAGTAGATTTTTCCTTTGGATGATAAATGCAGAAACTCTAATAAGTAAAACAACTTGCTCTGGTGATCGCTTTACATGCTTCCCATCTTCACATTGTTAATAGATTTTTCTTTTGATGATAAACGTACAAATTTTCAAAATAGCAAAAAATAAAATAAAACAAAATAAGATAAAAAAAATTTTTTGTGTGAGAATTTCGCTTGGATGCTCTCCAGCCTTTCCTCCGGAAGTCTTTTTTGTGTACATGGGAAACCTACTTACAATTTTGTCTACAATGTTGTTAGGGATAGTAATTAACGGGTTAGGGTTTAGCCAATACCAAACCCTAACCCGTCCTTATTGAGTTGGTAACAAGGTGAGTCCGAGTTAACCCAGTTCTACTAAAAATGGAAATATATATATATATATATTTAAAATTGTATTTTTTATATATGATATATGATAAAATAATATTTTAAACATATAAAATTATTTAATCAACTAAGGTTAAGCTCAGGGCAAGTTATGCTAAACCCTGACCCGATCTTTCCAATAAAACAAAGCCTTGTTGCCATCAAGGATGGGGCGTTTACCATTTAACCCGCCCCATTGTCATCCCTAAATGTTATGTTGGAAAAAAAAAACGCAATTATTTAAAAAAACACACTCACACACAAAATTAGATATTTAATGGTTTATCTTTACTTATCTAAGAAGTAGTTCTTCGGAAAATGCGCCAAACAAAATATTTTTTTCTTCCCAAACCATCCTAAGAATGCCCTCTTATAAGATATTTCTGCAGGGGAAAATTGATATTTTCACTTTTTATGTTCCACAAAATACCTTTTATTATTTTTTAAATCCCCATATGTCCCAAACAATTGCCCATATTTCCTTTTATATTAGTCTACTACTATGCATGCCCACCGCTAGTATTATATAGAGTAAAGAGACCCGACATTGGTTTCCATGAAAGGGTTAGAAAAAAATTTTAAGACTTTAATAACCTCTTAAACTACCCAAAACTTATCCGTATGCACTTGTCACCCACTGAACTTTTTGTGGTTTAGGGACATCTAATAATATCTACATTCGTGTGACGTTAAGAACCCAATCACGTTCATTACAAGAACTCAATTGGGTATCATTTAGTTAGAAACAAGGAAAATGGAGGGTGAAGAAAAAGCTTATTTCCATGTAATCTTCATCAATCCTAATTTTGTATTTTATGATTGATTTTGTTTTGTTTTTTATTTTTTATTTTTTATTTTTTATTTTTTATTGTGTGACAAAAAACCTATTAAGTAAGATGAATGTTTTTTTTTTCTTTTTACCATCATAAACTTGTGAACACGAATTTTTTATTTCTTATTTTGATGACTCCTTTGTAAATATATCAAGTGTGAGTATTGACAGAAAAATAGCGGTTAGGGTTGCTTATCAGGCCAGGCCGGCACTGGCACACGACTCGCTAGGCGCAGGCGTGGCCAACACGCAGGCGACATAGCCCGTGTCAAGCGGGCCATTCGGGCCATGCCCACATCCTAGCCCAACGACAAGCATGCATGCATGTCATTGGGCCTAGTTGGGCCAGCTCGCTTGGCACGAAAATGGCTAGCCTTTTCTTACCCCCCAACAGTACTTTTTTGACATTTTTTTTTTACAATTTTACTCCCCCAACTGCCATATTAAGAGGATATACTTGTAATTGACTGTAAATGACAATTTCTATCCTTCCAACAGCCATATTTGAAGATAGGGGTGGTAAAAAACCATTTTTTGTTTTCTATAAATAAGCCTAACCCTTCCCACTATAAACCGCACCTCTTATACAATCTCTCTTACTCTTTTCTACAATCTCTCATACTCCCTTCATCTCTGTGGCTATCAAGTAATAGCTTTTTCTTTTTCTTTTTTTAAATTGCTCAAGCATCAAAGGTGGGAAGTGGACTCTGGAAGTTGAAGGCTTCAACTGCAAAGTTTAAGCTTCATTCTCAAGAGGTATTCTTCTATTTAATTTTCTGATTTTAAAGTCATTATAAATATTATATATATATAAGTCTCTCCTTCTACCTTTCTTATTATTTAAAAACCTGTATAGTGGGTGATATACTGTACAACTAAGTGCATCTCTAGGAAAGTTCTATCACAAAGGACGAGATAATTGCCTAAGGAAACTTGGTTTTAAGCGGGATCGTTTGTGATCCCTCCAATTACCTGGGAATTTTCCTGGTGCATTTTTGCGTACATTATCCCTCATTTTACTATAGGCAGTGTATCACCAAAAAATTTATTATTATATTATTTATTAAGCAATTTTTTTTTCCAAATTTGATAATGGACCCTAGGTAATCTATATACTTTAACACCAAGGAAATGGAGTATCTTCGACCCCATTCTGACCCAACTTTTTCTGAAGATTTTGATGAGACCCAATCCCCATATTGTGACCCTCCGATCCAAGATCATGAACTTGAGATGCATTCCCCTTGAGTTTCTATAGAAATGGGATCCTCTTCCCTACCACCTAGGAGCAACAAGAAGACTAGAACCTCTGGTGCTTGGCAAAATTTTGCAATTGAAATTATGGGGAGGGAAGAGAGGGCAGTTTGTAAGCACTGCAAAAAAATTTTAGCTGCAAAAGTTCAAGTGGTACAGGCCACTTGCAGCGGCATTTGCAAAAATGCCTTCCAAAACATGACGAACTAGACCCTAGGCAAGCCCAACTTTCCACCAATAGTGTTAATTTGGGCAACTTTGTTTTTAATCAAGAAGAAACTAGATTTGAAATTGTAAACTGGGTAATACAAGAAGAATTTCCCTTTAAACTAATAGAAAGTAAAAGATTTAACCGTCTAATGACAAAATATCTAGCACCAGGATATAAACCTTTCTCATGCTACACTTTAAGAAGTGATATTATAACATTATATAAAAAAAAATGAAAAAACCATTAATAGAAACTTTTTCAAACAGTAGTTTTAAGGTGGCTTTAACCTCATATATCTGGACAAGTAGACAAAACATAAGTTATTTAGCTATAACTGCACATTATATAGATGAGAATTGGAGTATGGAAAAAAGAATACTAACTTTTGCATCACTAAATGCTAGACATTCTGGACCAGCTATAGCAAATGCTATAGCACATAATATAAGACAATATAAATTACAAAATAAAATAATTGCTCTAGCACTTGATAATGCAAGTGCTAATAATATTGTAATAGATATACTAAGACAACACTAAAACTTAAATGTAGATGGATGTTTAATTCATGTTAAATATGCTTGTCATATCCTAAATTTAGTTATGTAGGATGGCTTAAAAATTGTGTAATATCATTTAACAAATATTAGAGAAGTAGTAAGATTTTTAAACAATCTAACACAATTGCTAGTGATTTTAAAAATTATTGTGCAAGTTTGGGAAAGCAGCCTAAAAAAATTACCCTAGATGTTAACCATAGGTGGAATTCAACATATTTAATGCTAAATGCTGCACTAGAATTTAAACAAGAATTTTCACTATTTTATAAAACAAAGGTGCCTAAAGGTGAACTAGAAGAACTGGATTGGCAAATAGCAGAAATTTTAAGAGAATTTTTAAAAGTTTTTTTTGATGCAACAACATTCTTATCAGGGGTTTATTACCCAACATCCCCAAATATTTTAAGTATACTATATCAAATAAGTATTTGTTTTAAACAATATAGAAACACCCCTGTTGCTAAGGATATTTGCCCTGCAATGGAATCTAAAATTTTAAAATATTGGCAAGAAATGCCCCCTTAATATTGTTTAGCTAGTACAATGGTCCCTAGGATTAAATTCTGAGTAAAAGATTTAATAGATGGAATAAATGAAAATATGAGATCTTCTTTTCAAATAAATATAAATAAAATAAAAAACCTTTTAGAAAGACTTCTTTATGAATATGATACAAGCAATAGCAAACAAGGTCAAACTCAGACCCAAGAAGCACTACCAGATAATCCCCCTTGGAATTTTTTTTAAATGGTATAAGAAGGGGGAAACAACTAGCATCTGGTAGTGGGTGATCATTTGAGTTAAGAATTTATTTAGAAAGCCTCCCACTACTTGTACATACTATGGGTGAGCATAGTTCTTTTAGTATTTTGGCATGGTAGAAGCAAAATCAAGTTAGTTATCATGTGCTTTCCTCCATGGCACATGATCTACTAACAGTTCCGGTGTCAACAGTTGTATCGGAATTAGCTTTTAGAGCAGGTGGACGAACGATGGACGACTATAGGAGCAGATTAACACCGGAAATGGTGCAAGTATGTGTCTGTCTGACAGATTGGCTAAAAGCGGAACTGAAAGATCAGCAATATGCGGATGATCAATTTGCTGGAGACTTCAATGATTTGAATCTTGACGAATTTAGTCTTCCAGATTAGTCTAAGTTACTATATTTTTTGTAATCAAAGTTTAGAAACTTTACTTTCTCTTTTTTTTTTTTTTCTGAAACTGCAAATGAAAGATAGATGAGTGGGTGCCAACCTAGTCGGGATGTGCTCATACTATAGTGATGCAGTATTATTTGTGCAAATGTATTATGTATAAGTATTATTGTATTTGCAAAGTTGTACACTTGTACTTGTAATAATTAATTTATTTAAATTTTTTTGAGCAAATTATATCCTAGTATGTGTAAGACATTTTTGTGAATAATAACATATTTTTCAGAATTTTTTTTTACTATTTTTTTCCTTTTTTTTTTTTTTTTTTTTTGCAAAAAAATAACCCAAGCCTGCCTGCCCGCTAGGCATGGCACGGCCCAACCCTAGCCGTGCCACGAGCTAGGCAGTGCCTGCAGTGGCAGAACCAGGTATTGGTTAGGGGGGGCAATTGCCCCCCCCCCCTAACTTTTATTTTTTTATTAAAAAGGTATATATTTTATATATTTTTTAATTAAAATTTATGTTTTGCCCCCCCTAAAATTTCTGATATGCCCCCCTAACCCATTGAAAATTTTTCTATTTCATGAGAATCCTTTCTAAAATTTCTGGTTTGCCCTCCCAACCCATTGAAAATTTTTATATTTCATGAGAATACCCTCTAAAATTTCTGGTTTGCCCACCCCCAAATCATTAAAATTTCTATATTTTATGAGAAGTGTTAATTGAAAATTTTTTTTGCCCCCCAGATTTAGAGTCCTAGTTCCGCCAATGAGTGCCTGGGTTTTCGGTGACGGGCCAGCCCGTAAGGAACCCTAGATGGCGATGATATGATAATGATTGTGGTGGTATTTGCTTTGGACAAGTTCCCTTGTTTGTGGGTCAAAGTCCCTCCACCTTATCTCTCAACCCTCCTTTTTAACAAGGCTAGAGAGCTATCTTATGTTCGCGTTTCATTTTAATAAAGCAATGTTGTTTATCAAAAAAAAAAAAAGGGGGCACAGTGTCATGGTTGTAGTTTTGATAATGATGGTATTAATGGTAATAGTGATGTTTGTGCTAGCTGCTGGTGGTGGATGTGGTGATGGAAATTTTTTCTCTTCTCCAAACATAACTTTTGAAAGAATAGTGGAAGTTATTTTTCTATTTTTCAACAATTAGGAAAATATTTTTCCCTAAAATTAAAACAAAAATGAGGCTAATTTTAAAATGATTGAAAATCATTTTTTCCTTAATTTTTCTAGTGAAACAAACAAAGCTTAACTGCAACTAAAATCATGAACCAAATGAAAAAACATAAAGTTTGATTGCTCTCAAAATATATTATTAATTAACTAATACAAATAGAACTTCAAAATATCTTAACATTAAATATTTGAATGATTCACAGATTGATTCTAAAGCTAAAAAGTTTTAAATTGTTCATTAAAAAATGAAGAAAATAATAGAATATTTTTATTGAATATTAATAATTTTAATTGAAGAAAATAAAAGAAAATTTTATCTTTCTTTTATTTTAAAAAAATGAAACTATATAACAATATCTTCCTTAATTTTAACAATTTAATAGTAAATTTTAAATTATTAATAATATTTTCTTTAAATTATTAATAATATCTTCCTTAATAATTTAATAGTAAATTTTAAAAAATGAAGAAAATAAAAGTAAATTTTAATTGAATATTAATAATTTAATTATTATTAACAAACTATATAACAATATCTTCGTTACTATCTTAAATTGTTCATTAATTTTACCGCCTTTTTTCATATTCAAAGGAGCTTTGCAATGGTTAATTACAAAAGCATATATCTTTCAAGGTAGGACTCAAGATACTTATTTTTTCCACAATTTTTGTGAGCAAAATCATACTTTTTTACTATCTAAAGTCTGGATTGTTTTATTTTGCTACCAGCATATTGCCCTAATTTATCCCTAGCTTAGGCATATCTCCCTAAATTAGGTAGATTGAGGATTTCATGTAATTAATATTAGCATCAATTGAAATATTGTCTTGCATTTTGCGGTTGCCTCATTTCCCCATAAAAAGGATAGTTCCTTGTTGGAGACCACTGCAATTATATACATCCTTTGTTTCCCATGTCAATAAATAATTAAAAAATAAAACTAAAAATGCTTCTTCACTAGAACAACTAATTTTTTTAATAACTACTTTTTAGTATTAATAGAAAAAATATTTTAAATCCACCACCTTTAATTGTACCACTAGCAAAAACTTTGTAAAAACTTATATTTAGACCCTAAGTAGAAAAGGATTTCAAGCCCAATAACTAGAAACATCCCAAATAACTCCAATTCTACAATGTGGTTACAGAAAATTATTCTAATAATCTAAAAATCAATTTCAAAAGAGTAAAATTATATTAAAATATAATAATTTAAATCATTACAAAAATAAATTAAATTTTAAATCATTAAAAATACATGTCAAGAAGAATTTTTTTAATTTTTTAGCCAACAAAAATTATTGATTAGTATACACCTTCTCATGACTTCTCTCTTCTATATTTGAACAATTCAAGCTTTGAGAACATATTTACGTATCTCTTTATGATGCTTTTAAGGTTGTTATAAGACCTTTAGTAATTAAGAAACTCTAGGGACTGTATTGAATGAGACCCACACATCTCATTGTACCTTTTAGATAATTTTTTTTTCTATTTTGGAATCTTAAGCAAAAAAGATTATTGAATTATACTTCGTAAGATCATCCAATGATAACAGTATAGATTTCTCTTTAGATGATAATAACAGCACAAATTTTCAAATAGCAAAAAAAATAACAAAAAATAAGAAATTTTGTGTAGGAATTTCGCTTGGGTGCTCTCTAGCCTCTCCTCCGGGAGTCATGTTTTTGTACATAGGAAACCTACTGACAATTTTGTCTATAATGTTATTAGGGATGGCAACGAAGGTGGGTTTTGGTAAATCTGAACTTGCCCCTACAAGGGTTTACTCAATACCAAACCCTACCCCACCCCTGTCAGATCAATAACAAGGTGGGGTCAGGGATAATCTAGTTTTATTAAAAAAGAAACAAAAAAATGTGTTTTTAAATAGAATATAAATTAATTATATAATATATTTATTAATTAAATTTGTATTTTTATATGTGATATATAATAAAATAATATTTTAAACATATAAAAAAATATTTTAATAGTCTAAGGTCAAGTTCGAAGCAGATTAGGCTAAACCCTAACCCAATTTTTGCAATAAAAAAGTCTTACCAAAAGGGCTGCAGCTGGGAAGGCCGGAAGGGCGGTTTACCCATTTAACCTGCCCTATTCCCATCCTTGAATGTTATGTTGGAAAAGATACACATTTATTTAAAAAAACACACACACAAAACTGAAGATATTTAATAAATTTATCTTTATTTATCTAAGAAATAGGTCCTTGGAGAATGTGCAAAAAAAAAATTTCTTCCAAACCATCCTAAGACCCTGTTATAAGATATTTTTTAGGGGAAATTGATATTTTCACATTTTATTTTCCACAAAATACCTTCTATTATTTTTTAAATCCCCATATGTCCCAAACAATTGCAATATTTCCTTTGATGCAGTACTATACATGCCACCCGCTAGTATTATATGGAGGAAAGAGACCCAAAATTTGTTTCCCTAAAATGCTTATAAGAAATTTGTAACACTAACTTTAATATCCTCAAAAACTTCCACAAACTTATTCCTATGCACTTGTCACTAAGGGTGCTTATTGAGCCGGCCCGACACAGCACGGACAAGGTTAGCCTGTGCCTATTGGGCTACAAGCTGTGCACGGCCCGCTTGGGAAACAGGCTGTGCCGTGCCTGGCCCGTTTACCAATATACTCGACACAGTGAAGGGTGGACCACGGCCCGCGAGCTAACAGGCCGCCGCAGGCCACACATATTAATTAAAAAATAGGAAAAAAAACTCAAAAAGGTTATTGAAAAAAAAAAGTCATCTACTAACATATTTTGGTGAACCGAGAGGAGTTGCAACGATATTACTTCCTTCAATTAATGCTTGGACAGGGGAGGATTGTTTATGTGTATTAGCTATTGACATGTGGCTCAAACCGTGTTCGTGCGGCCAGGCTCAATTGAAGAGCCATTTTGAAATAGCTCTTCAAGTCTAAAAAATATAAGGACAAAAAGAAAATGAAGCAAAAAATTATAACATTGTAAAAGTCTTGTTTAGAGATTTGCCAACGGTCATCGGTGTGAGCATGTGAGCACTTTGTTGGCCATTGACAAAATAACTAAAGAAGACTCTTAGAAGAGATGAGAGATTATAAAAGAGGTGTTGTTTGGAGTGGGAAGAGTCAGCAGGCCTATTTATAGAAAACTAAAAGTGGCTTTTTACCACCTCTACCCTCAAATATGACTGTTAGAAGGGTAGAAATGGTCATTAACGGGCAATTACAAGTATACCCCCTAAAATGGCTGTTATATAGTTGTTAGGGGTAAATTTGTAAAAAAAAAAGGTAAAAAACACTTGGGGGGGAAGGGGAATGGCTAGCCATTTTTCGTGTCGGCACGACCAGCCCAACAGCAGGCTTAGGCCCACTTGACGCAGGCCACGGCTCGCCGGGCCACCATGCCGTGTGCCCACCCCCAAACATGGCACAGCCCGCCAGGAGGGCACGGGCACGCTTTAAGTGTGTTGGGTCATGCCATGCCTGTGTCAACCTAGCCCAATAAGCAACCGTACTTATCACCCATTGAACGGTTTGTGGTTTAGGGGCATGCAATAACCTCTACGTCCATGTGAGCAAATCATATTTTTTATCGTCTAATGTTTGGATTATTTTTTATTTTGGTACTAGAATATCGCCCTAATTTATCCCCAGCTTAGGCATATCTCCCTAAATTAGGTTGATTGAGGAGTTTACGTAATTAACCCTTATTTATGTAATTAGCGTCAATTGAATTATTGTCTTGCATGCCTTTTGTGGTTGCATCATTTCCCAATAAAAAGGATGGTTCCTTGTACAGTTCATGTATCATATTTTGGACCCCACTACAATTATATGTGTCCTTTTTTTTTTCCCATGTCAATAAATAATTAAAAAATAAAATTAAGAATATAAAAAATATATATTTTAAAGCCATCACCTTTAATTGTACTAATAGCAAAAAAATTTTGTACAAACCTACATTTATACCTTAAGTATAAAAAAGGATTTCTAGCCCAATAACTGGAAACATTCAAAATAACTCTAATTCTAGGATTCTGTGGTTATAGAAAATTATACTAATATCCTAAAAATCAATTTTCAAAAAAGTAAACTTATTTTACAATATAATAATTTTAAATCATTACAAACACTAGAATTTTAAATCATTAAAAATAAATATTAAGAAGAATTTTTTTTAAACTTTTTGGCCAACAAAAACTATTGATTAGTACACCCCTTCTCATGACTTCTCTATTCTTTGAATAATTCAAGCTTTGAAAACATATATTAAGTATCTCTTTGTCATTCGTTATAGGACTATCAGTAATAAAGAAACTCTAGGAACTGTAATGAATGAGACCAACATCTCATTGTACCTTTTAGATTTCTTTTTTCACTATTTAGGAATCTTAAACAAAAAAGATTATTGAATTATACTTTGTAAGATCATCCAATGAATTAGAAGACTGGTTGGCTAGGGAAGGAGGTGGTAGAATCTCATATTTTTCGGAATGTTTTATAATGGATTATGGATTCTTGCTTGTACAGTTAGTTCGGCTACTCTTTGCTATAAACTTCCTCCTTTCTATTTTCTATTCAAAAAATGTTAGATCAAATCTTCTGTTTCGCATATATGTCTCTAAAATTTCTGAATTATTATCTATAAATATAATTTATTTGAACATTACTAAAGTTTCTAAAAGGAGATGCTGAAAAATGAATTGCTTAAATTTTAGTCTTACCAAAGTTTCTAAACGTACAATTACCTAATGATAACTTGTTTTATGATTGTATCTAAATTTTCTACTAAAATTTTGTGCTTTGACCAATTTTTCCATCTTATCAATCTCAATAGCCACATTAAATTCCCAAAAACACTAGGAAATCTTCAAAATTTCTTTCTAAAACAATACTTATAATATAATAAAATTAATCCCTACAAAAAAACCCATATATATATATTTCTAATTCTAAAGTTATTTGGTCTCCATTAACATAAATTCTAACTTTTTATATGAAAATGTACATAGATATGTACACACACACACACACACACACACACATATATAACAATCCTAAGAAAACAAAATGAATATTAGATACAATAGTTTTGAAATTATTGAAATTTTTCAACAAATTAAAATACTTGTTAAAAGAATTAAACAAGTCTTGGACTCCATTAAGGCTCATACACAATATATAGATTAGTGAATCTTTTAAGGTATATACTTGTATATTATATGGTATTTCAATCAACAAATTAAAATACTTGTTAAAAGAATTAAAGCAGTCTTGGACTCCATTAAGGCTCATACACAACATATAGATTAGTGAATCTTTTAAGGTATATACTTGTATATTATATGGTGGTATTTCGATCAACATGATATTTAACTCTGAAAATTTAACTGAAATTATAAGATCAATATATCAAAGATCAGCTTCTTTTATCTAGTTTTCTTCAAGGAGGATATTTATGAAAACAGTTTGTTATCGTTATATAGATGTATCATTTTTTTAATGAGTTGTCTAGTCATGACAATATATATTTACAGATTTCATATATTGAGACATTTTACATGTATATATACTCAAACATATGAACATAATCATTTCATTATTTCATCTAACATTTCCAATCGAAATAAATCTTTTGTTCTCATCATGTGTATATATATACACATGCATGCGGGCGCACACACACACGCATATATATGTATGTATGTATCCATGTATATTAGGGGAAAGATCTCTAGTTGGAGAAATCTAATCTAATATTGTCTGAAAGCATATTTACCAATTACTAGATTATCAAATCTTTCGTCTCCTATAATCTACACACTTGTACTCATCCTCTATAATTTTCGCTTTCATGTCTTAAAACTAGCTAGATGAACCTGTTCAAGATTAAACAGTGAGGTAGAAAGCAGGATATCATGTTTGACAAAAAAAAACTTCCTAAAACATAATCTTCAACCAATTATAAGTTTCTATTTGGGAATGTGTGTGTGTGTGTGTCAATTACAAGATTATCAGATCTTTCATCTCCTATAATCTACACTTGCAGTCATCCTCAACTATGTTGGCTTTCATATTTTACAACTAGATGAATCTGTTCAAGGTTTAACATTGAGGAAGAAAGAAGGATATCAAATAATTAAAAGTTCCTATATATTTGGGAATATGTGATGTTATTCTAAGAGAGTCTAATAAGTTGAATTCTTCATCTATATCTGATTTCATTATTTGTATTTATTACTTGGGAAATACATTTAATTAATATTGTGAAATAACACAAAAATGTAGTTAACCTTTCACATAACACAGGTACTGTTTTGAAATGAAAAACAGTAGGCTTTCTGTGTCTACAACAGAAGTAACATGAGAGTTGGGAGGGGATAATTAATTTGAATATTTGGAAGAGAAGAATTGATGAGAAGGTGATGTGTACACAAAGCAACTTATATATGTGTCTCTTTAACTACTTAAAATGATTTACATTGATCATCCATGACACAGTTAAGAAGCTGAAATAAACAGCTCAAACAGTCACTAATTAAAAAATACAAATATAATACCACAAACAAGCGAAAAGAAAAGGAGCAGAGGATACATTACCATATATAAAGTTATAATCTCAACCATTTAATTTGAGCTCCAGGTCCAGACTGAGTGCAGACACACCAATGGCTACTGCTTGTTAACATGATCGGCAAACAGCCTGGGTTCATCTTCATTGAGAGCAGCTGTGGAAGACATGAATGCAGCATCCCATTCAGGAGGAACGAAAGGATTGGATAATGGTGCAATCCCATTAGCCTGCTGCTGTTGATTTGCAAACAAGTCTTGGTCGATCAAGGAATTAAAGAACGAAGAGAACATATCGTCTGTGCAACAATCCATATCATCATCTCCGTTGCTCTTCCCATGGCAGCTGCTCTGCAAGCCCGTCATCAACCCATCAGAATTCTGCCAGTTCTCGTCCGTGCCACGGTTGTCGTCGACTGCAGCACTGTAATCCCGGTCCATTCTAGTCCCTTTGAAGTATTCATGGTTGCAGGCTTTCCCTCGAAGACTACTGCCACCACTTTGATCTAAACCAGAAGAACTGTGATTAGGGTTATGTTCTGGGAAAAGGATGGGTTTTGATGGAGCAGGAGGAGCGTCCCCAGAGGGATTAGGATTTAAGGGCTTGTGAGTCCTGGGATCTATTCCTTGACTGATCAACTTCTTGCTTAGGTGGGTATTCCAGTAGTTCTTTATCTCATTGTCCGTACGGCCTGGGATCCTCCCAGCAATCAAGGACCATCTGAGAATTCAAATTGGAAAACACAAGTTGAAGTTACGTACTGATATGCTTCAAAAAGAGATAGAAATCAGCTCGATCCAAAGGCGCAAAAACAAACCCTAAAAGAGCTGCAAAGCTAAGGAATGAAAGTTGAAACCCTAAAAGAGTACAAATGGATAGAGAGAAGTGGATAGTGAAAGTCTTTAATGAAAGAGAAAGAGTTTTCAAAAGATTTCAGAAAGAGAGACATAAATGAAAAGAAGGCGAACCAAATCCAAGATGGGAAGCAATACCTGTTACCCAGAAGACGATGAAGGCGAAGAATGAGATCTTCTTCATCAGGAGCGATCTGACCCCTCTTCACCGACGGTCGCAGATAATTCATCCACCGGAGCCGGCAACTCTTGCCGCAACGGGGCAACCCTGCTCGCTTGGGCAACGTCCTCCACCGTCCCTCTCCTTCTCTCTTTATATACTTGGTTAAAAGTTCGTCCTCCGCTGCTGTCCATGGTCCTCTCTTCAGACCCACCTTACTGCAACACGGCGTCTTACTCATAGAAGAAGATGCCGCCATGGATCCCATCGATTGTTTCCTCATCTCTCCTTCTCAATCACTTTGGTTTCGTCGGATTCGCTTGCGTTTCTTCAAGTTCAAGAGAAAAGTAGGGCAATCTTGCTACTCCTCCCCGGCTTTTATGTTTCATTCTTCTCCATTTCTTCCATCATGAACCGTGGCGAAGTGGGGTACGTTGGACGGTGGATGAAGAAGACAGAGTGCCATTCTACCATTGATAAGGCATAGTTTTTATGCCTCTACACAAAATCATTTGGCTGCGATTGGCTATCTGTTTGCTTCAAGAGTAAGAAAATTAAGTTCAATCTGTCTTGTCCCATTTTGGATAATGCTTTTCTTACACTGTTCATATTTTTGCCCTTGTGGGTGGGGGAACGAAAACGACTGGGTTTGACGTGAATGGTTGAGGAATACAAGGCATAGCGCTTTTATAGTTTTATTATTATGCCTAGCTAGTCATTAAACAGGAGTGAATATTTTAAGGCAGTTATACAGAATCAAAATATTGTTATAAAAAAAAATACAGAATCAAAATATCTAAGTTAAGTTATAAATTTACAATTAAAAAGAAAAAATGATTACTAGTTTTGCCACGATAATTAATTCAATTTATTTTGGTATTTAACTGATTAAATTATTGTTTAAGTAGTAATTATTTAATAATATTGAATAGCAGAGGAGGATGATAACCTACTACAAAAAGTAGATGAAATCCTCATTACTTATCACTTGTGTGGGAGGATGAAATCCTGTTCTACTTTCTATGGTAGCTAATTAAATGACATGTTGCCACGTGAATTGCATCTCACAATTGAAATTTTCTCAACAAGAAAATTTTTTTAGATTTTCAAATATAAAAACTGTGCAGCCATTAGATGCTCCCGTTTGCAGCATATCAATCAATCTGCATAGACTACTGCAGTAAAAGAAAGTAGACGATTTATAATATTGTTTTCAGGGTGTGAAGAATCGGACTTTCCAAATGATAATTTAAACCTTAAATATATTAGTAACATTGTAAGAATAATATTTTGACCCTCAAAACTTTAAAAAAATATATTCATATAATTTTTCTTCACAAGTTATAGGTACTTACAAAATACTACGACTTTAAAAATAAATAAATCATTATGCTTTAGAAAACTTCTCTCATGCAATAAGTCACTTTTCTCAAAACCTAGAAGTACAAGAGGACCAACACCTTTCGTAAAAACATATATATCTATGTATTAGTTATTTGCCAAGGAAAAATAGTAAATCATAAAATGTGAGATGAATAAGACTAATTTAGTAAATTTTGTGAGTTGGACCACTAGATCAAAAAAAGGTTCCACACCTACATATTTGCAAAACAAATTGCCATCGCTATGATAATTTACATGTGGATATAATTATAATCATATATTACAATACTTAATTAAAATGGAAATTTACACAAAAAGGGGATATATATTATGTTTTGTTTCTACATACATGCATATGCATGTGCACCCACTAGTAATTAATAAGTGATACGGAGAAATTGTTCTCAGCATCTCATATTTACAAGCTATCTTTCCACTATACTTATAGATAAGAATTCTTCTATTTAAAAGCTTTTGGGAATTTAAAAAAAGGGGGGTACTTTGCCAAACACAATCTTTTATTTTTTTTCTTTTAATAGATGTAAGCCAACGAGTACATTTTTCTATATATGATCAAAATATTATTTCAAACTGTTATAAAAGCATGAAAACTATGTCTTTAATTTCGAGTGGAAAGTTTATGTTGTTTGCTTTTGGGGGATCATATCACTATAAATTCACTATTTTCATAATGACCTAATCAATAAATGACAAATAAA
Source organism: Buxus sempervirens (assembly GCA_947561395.2). NCBI lineage: Eukaryota > Viridiplantae > Streptophyta > Magnoliopsida > Buxales > Buxaceae > Buxus > Buxus sempervirens. The sequence continues at coordinate 919,132 of OX387183.1, read as the reverse complement.
GTACCAACATAATTGAACACTAAAGCTAATGTGGAAATTTTTCTCATGATGATTGTGTTTACATATAAATTTTTAGTGAAAATTCCTTTCCTTATAATGTGTAATGATATTATAGAAGGGCCCCTTTCAAAACTAGGGAAATTCAGGCGAAAAGAATTAGAAACAAAGAGTATTACATAGGCAGTAAGTTACTAATACACATTGCATTAAAAAATCTGGGTGTCAAAGTAAATTTGAGAAAAATGGAGGGCGTTTTAAGTATAAAACGTCAAACAAAAAAAAGGGTTGGCTTTATAAAATAGTATAGATAAACTAAACTACAGTTTCTCATTATCGTAAGTTATATATTGATTAGATTATATTCATATGAGGTTGATTAGATTATATTCAATATGAGGCGCTAGTGAGATGTCCCACAATGGCTGTAATTGTATAATATGAGGAAAATCAACTGCGATCTTTATTCTTTGAGAGTTATGTTGCTGCACCACACATTCGAGAAATACTTGAAAGCTTTTATTAACACTGGCAAGGTGCACGTGTAGTATAACACGTAGAGAGAGGGAACAGTTTTGCAATTGTCCAAATTGTAAATGAATGAACAGAGTTTTGACTATTTTAACCCTATATTAATTATGTGCCTTAACAACAAATGGTAAGGGTTTTTTAGGAAAGTCATGCATAGCTGTTGACATGCTTCCCAAGGGGTCTATTATCAATATATATAGCATAGATTGTATAGGTTCCCTATATAATTCTGATACATGCAAGTTTTTTTTCAGAATTTCAAACTGCATTACTATTTGTAACTAGTATTTCTTAGATTTAGTATAATTCAATTAACTATTCCAATATCTATTTTTTTTCCTTTTTTTTATCAAAATTTATATTTCAATGACCAAAAAATATATACATGGCATAGTAAAATAGTTAACTTGATTCATAGTAAGTACACACACATGCAATACACGTATGTGCAGACACGTGCGTGAATGCGCGCACACACTTATATTGTATATCAGACTACTTCATCATTCCTATTTGTCTCTCCTCTAAGTGATTTATCTTGAATTTCATATGTGCAAATTGAGTACTGCAACTAAATCTTTTAATCAACCTTTCTAAAGCTCCACAAGATCCTCATAAAAATCTTTCAATGTTTTCTCATTTTTCTATTGGATATATTCCTAACTTTAAATTTGGTTAATTTAACTATTTATATGTCCTTCTAAAATCTCTCCACATATAATTTTTTAACATATTTATTTATAGCTTATTTATATATATTATTTATATATCTACACACACATACATTAACATATATCTATGCTATTATAAAAGCTCCTAGCCGCTTTTTTTGTTGGTCGTGAATTATCCCTTGAAAATCCCTAAAAGTCTCCTATCAAATCGACAACTACCTAAAGAGATCATATACTATCTTCTACGTGCAGTAATGCACGTGTCTTCTCTAATCTATATCTATACTGTTATTATTATTATTAGTAGAGCGAACTTAAGAATATTCTCTAAGGAGTTTGGCCCGTCTCTTTTATTCCTATATAATAAAACTACCTCCTATATTATCAATAATTCAATTCTCCATATTTATCCCGTGAAAAGCTTCAACCCAAATGTCTCACATGCTTCCTCTAGTGTACCTACATGACAACAGCGTGTCAATGTTTAGACATGTCACACTTGACTTGATTTGTCTATTGCTTTGCCAAACTATAATGCATATGGGTAGTACATATACATGGTTTAATAACTTGATACAGTACTAGTCATTAGCCCTTATCCAGACAAATTAGCCTTATCCAGACAATACATATCTTTTGTACAATTTCTTTGTTTGAAATCAGTCAAACTCCACTCGAGTCAAGTAGTATCCAGCTGGTTAATTTTTAGTATAAAACCTAAATCGAACTGAATTCAAACCAAATTTGTTTTTTTTTAATATAAAACCAAAACCAATTAATAAATCGAACTATCCTGCATTGGTGGTCTGACTTAAATATTTATCAATACTATATATAATGAGAAGAGGCCCCTGGGAATCGTGCGGAACAGAATATGCAACTTTCCAAAAACAGCCCTTACTCACTATTGAAAATTTATTAATTAAAGGGTAGAACGGTCAAAACTACCTCAAATTTTCCATAAACTAATAATCGGTTACAACTGTTCGCTCCAACAATGTCTCCCTCCATCCTTTCCTAGACACGTGCAGTGCTGCACGTGCACCCCTTCTAGTATGTATATATATGGTGAGTTCAATTTGATCTTAATATTGAAACCAAATCAAAGCCAAAACTAAAATTGGTTTTCACTCTATAAAATTAAAATTCAACCAAAATTTATTAACAACCCTAATATTTTTTAATTAAACCATTGCAATATCTATAATAAGAGAGATTAACGTTATTTAGAAACCTCAAGGGAGATATTTGCAGTTGTAGAAACCATCAATCAACTCAGTGTAATTTCTACATAATATTTATATTTATATTGCACATAAAATATAATTTTATATCCCCTGCCTCGTATCCTACAAAGCATGGATGGTTGCTTTATCAAATGGGCCCAACCAATAAGGCATACGCGGCATGTCTATCTCCATCACCCGTGTTGAATGGTGCAAGGGTGCATAACTTATACCCCATCAACGCATATATTATTTTTCTCCCAAACTCCCGGGTTCCTCTTTCCTTCCCTCCAAAACTGTTGAAACCATCCGCTCTCGCACGTAAAAATTTCGCCCCCATTTAACCCTCTAGAAAACCCATTTTTAATCCAAACAAACCCAAATAAAACCCTTCCCTTCTTCCTTAAGCTTGGAGGCCGAGAGCAATAGCGGAGGCGCCTCCATTGATTCTCATCACTCGCCGTCATCAGAATACCTTAGCTTGCTATCATGGATTCCGAGTTGGCTCAGTTACAGCAAGCTCAGATTGCCGCGATCCTCGGCCCAGATCCCTCTTCCTTCGAAACCCTAATTTTGCATCTGATGTCATCCGGAAACGAACAGAGATCGCAAGCCGAGAACTTGTTCAATCTCTGTAAACAGAACTATCCCGACGCGTTGTCCTTGAAACTTGCTCATCTTCTCCAATTTTGTTCTCAAGTCGAGGTTCGAGCGATGTCCGCGATTCTTCTCCGGAAGCAACTCACCCGCGATGACTCCTACATCTGGCCTCGTCTATCACCGTCGACGCAATCAGATTTGAAATCCATCTTCCTTGCTTGCGTTCAACGGGAGGATGCGAAGACGATATCTAAGAAGCTCTGTGACACCGTTGCGGAACTCGCTTCAGGGATTTTGCCTGATGATGGATGGCCGGAGCTTCTCCCTTTTATGTTCCAATGTGTTAATTCGGATTCCCCTCGGCTTCAGGAATCCGCACTGTTGATGTTTGCTCAATTGTCGCAGTATATTGGAGAAACCCTACTTCCTCATCTCAATACTCTTCACTCGGTGTTCTTGAGGTGTTTGGCTTCTTCGTCCAATTCGGATGTTCGGATCGCTGCGCTTGGTGCCGCAATTAATTTCATTCAGTGTTTGTCTAGTGCGGCGGACCGTGATCGATTCCAAGACCTTTTGCCGGCGATGATGCAGACTTTGACTGAGGCGTTAAATCGTGGTCAGGAAGCGACTGCTCAAGAAGCACTTGAATTGCTGATTGAGTTGGCAGGGACGGAGCCCAGATTCTTGAGGCGACAGTTGGTGGACGTGGTCGGGTCCATGTTACAGATTGCAGAGGCGGATTCGTTAGAGGAAGGTACCAGACATCTTGCCGTTGAATTTGTAATTACCCTCGCTGAAGCGAGGGAGAGAGCTCCTGGAATGATGAGGAAGTTGCCTCAGTTTATAAGTAGGCTGTTCGCAATCCTGATGAAGATGCTCCTTGATATCGAGGATGATCCTGCATGGCACAATGCGGAGACCGAGGACGAGGATGCAGGGGAATCGAGCAATTACAGTGTTGGTCAGGAGTGTTTGGATCGTCTCTCGATTTCATTGGGTGGAAATACTATTGTGCCTGTTGCATCTGAGATGTTGCCAGCATACCTAGCTGCTCCAGAGTGGCAAAAGCACCATGCAGCACTCATTGCCCTTGCGCAAATTGCTGAGGGATGCTCAAAGGTATGAAAGCTATATTCTGTTTGCATTTTGATGTATTTGTTTGAATGGTCTTGTTGATCTCGTTCTCTTTTTCTCGGAGTTTAATTAATGAAGTAATTTTGTATTTTTTTCTTGTTCATGTTTATCGTTAGTCACTGAATTGGAGATTTATTTTTGTCTATTGAATTGATGAAGAAAAATTTTTCTCTTTAACTGTTTGGCTGTTATATGCTTCAATATTATTGATGCAGGTTATGATAAAAACTCTGGAACAAGTGGTGATGATGGTTTTAAATTCATTCCAAGATCCCCATCCCCGAGTGCGATGGGCTGCTATTAATGCCATTGGACAGTTATCTACTGATTTGGGACCAGAACTGCAAGTTCAATACCATCAGCGGGTCTTGCCTGCACTAGCTGCAGCTATGGATGACTTCCAAAATCCCCGAGTACAGGTAGCGTCTCCTACAATTTGTGGTTTATACACAATCAAAATTAATTATAGTTTTGCATTGTTTTATGGTTATATATGACGTTGAAAATCACACTGCAAACATACAGATCGTATTCCAAGGTTGATCCTCTATATACAATTATAGGTACATGTGTATGTGTGTGTATGTATAGGTATACACACGTACACGTGTTTTATAGTGAATGATTCAGTTATATCAATTCTATCTGTTCTTTTCTGAATGTCAAATTTAGTAATTCTATGATGTTTCCCCAACCCCTTCAGCCGCTCTTTTGTGCACTAATTTTAAATTTGTAAATTATTGTGGCAAATTTAAAGTAGAAAACCAATTTCTTTCTTCCCCTTCTGCCCACATGTCATTTAAATTTCTTGTTTCTGTTTCCTTTATGAAGTATAATTCACCTATTACCTATCAGAACAATGGCATGTAAGAGCTTATTGGTAAAGGTTATGTGAGATGCTGGTGGTGATGACATTGCAACAATGTAAATACTCATTCCTTCTAGTAAACAAAGTTGTCATGGACTTGGCGGTGCATATTTCTGTATATTTTTCCCCAATCCCATATTATGTCTTATTTTATGTATTTTGTTTTCAACATGGTGAAAAAGCATGTCAATCCCTTTTCAAAGATAAGAAGGATAGAATGCTGTCACTTCCCCCTTGTAAATGAGTTTTATGCTGTCTTTGTTGTGTTTTCTTTTGTATGATGCGACTGTTGCTCAAAGCATTCTGCTATCATTATTTTTTGTTTTTTGCTGTTTTTTTTTTCTTGTTGGTGGGATGGGGGGAAGTGGAAGGATCTGATGGCCATTTTCATTTACTTTAATTACGAAGTTCTACTCTTTAATATTTCATCATTTCAATGAATGTATTTTGTTGTAATTTACATTCATCTTAGATTGTATGATAGTTTCATGCTCATAAGAATGAGATAATTACCCTTCCACAGTAAAAAGAACAAAAGGTAGTTAACCTTTTCTGATCCACATTCAGAAATGATAGATCATGGAATGGCCATTACCTGTTTTGGAAGGATACATGTAGAAGCAAATAGGCTGGACATTGTTATTAGACTAAATGCTGTTGGAATTAGTTGTTGTTGGTACCTTCATTTCTGTGATATGAATATTTTCACATCATCGTTTTGTAATTCATTCATATTTCATTTCTAAATTGAAATAGGGTTGGTCTTTTAGAAAGGATTTGAATATCTTTAAGTTGATAAAAGTATTTTTTTTGATATATTGGGTTGTAGGAACTAGATTGATGTTACCGACCTCAACTAGTTGGGATAAAGAACTTAATTACTGATTAATTTGTTTATTTATTTATTTTCTTTGCTTTCAGTTTATAACTATTCTTTGCTCATTAAATGTTTGTTTCTTGCAAGGCGTGTCTCAGCATTAAAACTCTTGTTAATGTTTACTTGATATTACATTGTGCAAATTACATGATTTTTTCATGTTGTTCCTTTATTGTTATTTCTTAACAATTGATTTTATTATTATTTGTACCTCTGTAGGCACATGCTGCTTCAGCTGTACTCAATTTCAGTGAGAACTGCACAGCAGACATCTTAACGCCTTACTTGGATGGAATTGTGAGCAAGCTGCTTGTACTACTGCAGGTGCATTATCATCTGAAATTTCAAGCAATCCTCTATCTGCATTTTATGTTTACATATTTATTGGCACACATATATCAAAATTCTTGTACGAGTTGTTAGCAAAGTGAATTGTTTTTAATTTTATTTTTGCCTATTCATTTCTAGGAGAGACTTTATTTAGTTTGTGTTTAAGTTCATATTAAATGTGTGCAATTAGAATGGCAAGCAAATGGTTCAAGAGGGAGCTTTGACGGCTTTAGCATCTGTTGCCGATTCATCCCAGGTACTTGTTAAGATTTGCTTTAGTTATTAGATCTAAGTATCTTTTTTTTAATATTGTTTATTACATGAGATTGTGTGCTTGGTACTCCAGGAACACTTCCAAAAGTATTATGATGCTGTTATGCCTTATCTGAAGACAATCTTGGTGAATGCAACCGATAAGTCTAATCGCATGCTTCGCGCAAAAGCCATGGAGTGCATTAGTTTGGTTGGCATGGCTGTTGGAAAGGATAAGTTCAGGGATGATGCAAAGCAGGTAGAATTAGTTAATTTTTTTTCAAACATTTAGCTCATTCTGTTAAATGTCAAGAGGAGTTGTTTTCGGGGTTTTCTTTCCCCATTTTAAATCCCAGCCTTACAATGCACTTATTGTCTTAAACTTTTAAATGTCTGATGTGACCTGCATTGATATATATATATATATATATATAGAAGAATCTTTGTTCACATTTTGCTGACAATTAACCATCATTTCGTCATTGTCTCCTCTTTTTCTTTTTCTGTACGTATGCTTGCTATCCTGTCAAAAGTTTACTGTTATAGTTGTGAATGGTTACTGCTTTGGCTGGAGAGTTCTTCCCTGAATCTTGCCCCTTGCATAATTGAATAATTACTGATCAAAAAAAAAAAAATTGCATAATTACTTCATATATATTGGGGTAAACATAACAACATATTTTCCATGATAATTTAGGCACAGCCCTCACCGTTGGTTTTTTTTCCCCTCGCTATTTCATGCAAGGTTATGGAAGTGCTCATGTCATTGCAAGGATCTCAGATGGACACAGATGATCCAACAACAAGTTACATGTTACAAGTATGTTTTATTGTTCAGATCTGTGAATGTTGTATAATGTGCCCTCCTTGTTACCTACTTTGTATGACATCTTCTTAATTATGATGCAGGCATGGGCCAGGCTTTGCAAGTGCCTGGGGCAGGATTTTCTCCCTTACATGAGCGTTGTCATGCCCCCTTTGCTTCAATCCGCTCAACTTAAACCTGATGTAACAATTACATCTGCAGATTCAGATGATGATATCGATGAATCAGATGATGAAAGGTTTGCAATGTTTATAAGAAAATTATGTAGTAAGCCAGCCCTTCAATATTGGTTATGAAACAAATATTTGTGGAAATTCTATTCACTGTATTTGATGTTTCATTCCATGTCATAGATTATTAAAAAAATTTGGTCTGTTTCTTGCATTGATATGTGTGTGCATGTGTGTGTGTATTTATATATATATATATTGGTATGCAAGTTTTTTCTTAAATTATTTAAATTCCTTTTCTTTCTAAACATTTAAATGAGAGAATAGATGATTTTTTATTTTATTTTATTTTTTTGGATAATTGAGAGAATGCTTGAATATGACAAGCTATTAATTGGATAGGATACTGTAATCAGCTTGAAACGTTCACCTTTGGATTTTAAAGAGGACAACGAAGATATCAAACCTCATACTAATTGGAGAGTCTGTCAAAGTCAATGATCATGGAGATTGATTTTTGCAGTTAGAGAAGTTGAATTTTTTGGATCTTTAAATGAACATCTAATTCATAGAAGTCCTTAGGGGGCAAATTGAATATGTTGATAAATTGACAAGAGTGTTGCTAGCAATAGTATAGTCCTTTGACTTTTTCTTTTCATTTCTTTCCTTTTGATATATTATTATGATTCAATAATTAAGCTTTTCCATCCTTTCCAATTTTGCTGATTAAAAACATTCAAATTGTGTCCACTTTCCTTTTTAGTATTGTCAATAAAGAAAATAATATTGAAGGACAAGGCCAGAAAAGAAAAAGGGGAGCCAGATTTGACATCCACATCCAGAAAAATTTTGTCTGTTTTTCTTAGTGATTTCTTTTTTCTCATACTGTACTGCTTTTAGATTTTACCAATTTCACCAGGAAGAGCAATTGGTATTGCATAGGCAGAGAAAGGTCTCTATGATACTTCTATTAAGTAGTTCTATATCTCAAGGATTATGAATCTTCTGCTAATGGGGTTGTACTTAGTGCAGTATTGAGACAATTACACTTGGGGATAAAAGGATAGGGATCAAGACTAGTGTCCTGGAGGAAAAAGCTACTGCTTGTAACATGCTATGTTGCTATGCGGATGAGCTGAAGGAAGGCTTTTATCCATGGATTGACCAAGTCAGTTTTGATGTCTTGCTATGGGTTTTCTGTTATTAGATATTCTCAGCAATAACAAAACTGATCAACCATTGTTCATATATAATGTAGGTTGCTCCTACTTTAGTTCCACTTCTCAAGTTCTATTTCCATGAAGAAGTCAGGAAAGCTGCTGTTTCTGGTAATAGTTTGTCTCATATTTTTGTTCCCTTTCCTTTTTCATCTTTTCTTATTCTTTTCAATGTGCTTGATACGAACCTTTTATGTTTCTAGCAATGCCGGAGCTATTGCGTTCAGCTAAATTAGCTGTAGAGAAAGGGCAAGCTCAAGGTCGTAATGAAGCATATATTAAGCAGTTGTCTGATTACATAATACCAGCTTTGGTAGAGGCTTTGCATAAGGTCATACTGTTGTTTCTTGTTATTTAGTGTTATTATCCTGTACTCATTTGACCTGTTTAGCATCTTTTGTTCTCAGTTCACTGTGCTTATTTTCTGGATGGAAAAGTATTCTGAATCAAATATGACTTGCAGGAGCCTGAGACAGAAATTTGTGCAAGCATGTTGGATGCGTTGAACGAATGCATACAGGTTTGTCACTCACCTTTTTCTGCTATGTTAGGTTTCAAAATGATTCCTTTGTGTCATGGTGCCATCCCAGGACATGTCTCAATCTTAGTTACATATTTGAAAGATTTGAAATATTGATTTAGTGTTCTGTCTCCTAGATTGCTACTTTCCACCAGATTCTTGCATATTTGGCTCCTATTATATTTTTTTACTGCATTTGATGTTGCTTAAATTACAGCTTTTTACTGCTTTACAATTATTATAATTTATTATTATTTTTTAAGTGCTTTTTTTGTGAAGTAAAATAAAAGGGCTTATGTATGCATCATAAAACATAAGCTTCTTTGGATATCATCTGCCTTTTAAGAGAAGGATGTGACAGGTAGTAGATCAACTGTTTGGAATTGGCAAGTGACAAATGGCACTATTGGATTAATGTAGATGAATTTAGATTATAGATTATAATTTAGAATTAAGCACTTTAAGGCTTTGTTTGTTTTACCAGAAAATGAGGGAAGAAAATATTTTCCAGAATTTTAAAGAATCCCACATGTTTGTTTCAATGGAAAATTTAACATAATGGAAAGTATTCTCCAGATGGAAGAAAAAAGTGGGAAAATAACTTCCACCAGTTTATGGCTGAAGTTATTTGCTTTCTTGGAAACAAGCCTGATCACCTTCCTGAGTCAACTGAAAGGAGAAGTCGACTCTGACTGAGAAATTGCGTGAGAGAATCCGAGAGAGATTGGAGGAGAGAGCATTGACTAGAGAGAGGACTGACACTCTTTCAATTGAAAGAGGCGTCGATTGGTGTTTTTTTTCCCCCAAAATTCTCGCTCCCCCTTTGGCTCAGAGCCTCACCCTAAGAGTGTGATCCTAGAGGTTTTTAAGCATCTTTTCCTTCCCTCTGATTTTCCTTTTCAATCAGAAATAGAAAGCTTCAAAAAAATAACAATGAATTAACTGAGGAATCTCTGTCAGTTTTCCTTCTAAAAATGAATAGAAACATTCTGAAAGCTTAAAAATTTCTTCAATTTTGACCCTAACCTTCTTTATAGGTCTTCAATATTAGTTTTGGATCCTTTTAGAACCTTGGGTCACCCAAGCACCAACCTGGATCAGTCCCCCATGTACCTTATTTCATTAGAACAGAGCCAGGGGTCGATTTTCGTCAATTTGATAAAGTTTCATGCCATTTTTTGATATATTAAAATTTTAGAAAGTTAAGGGATTAAAGTAAAATCTTAAATTTGGTTCTATTTTGTTGTAAACTGTTCATGTACACTCTGTGTTCTCTGTTTTTGGGCTTCTAGCCTTCATTCAATAAACTCTTCTTATTACCAATAAAAAAAAATTAGAATCTTAAATTTTCACCTTTCTCCTGCTTTCTTAACTTTAATTTCAATTCCCCCCTTTTTCTAGGTTCTTGCCTGTTCTCAGTAAATCTCCCTTATTACTGATAAAAAAGAAAAATTTCAATTCCCCCCTTTAGGCCTACTTAAGAAAAGGAAAAAAAAAATTCCAGAAAATTATCCATGTTATATCCAAACCCTGAAAAAAGGAAATAATTAACAAAAGTTTTCATCCAGAAAATACTTTCCATTGAAATAAACAGATCCTAATAGAAAAAAGGGAAAGAAGGAGACTTTAAGTACTTTTTTCCTCAGAATTGGTTTATATTTCATGATAGGACATCAAGTATAAAACATTCAAGAGCCCTAAAATTACATATTACATTATGTATCACCTGTATATTTCTAAGTTTCTTGTTCTTCATAATTTCCCTTTTCTCTTTTGTAGTGACTTGTTATTAATTTTCCTTTTGTGTTACATGGATTCAGAAGATCGAATATTGGATGAGAAATTCTAAATGAATGGCATACTCAAACTGGACCCATCGCCTAACAACTTCTTGTACCAATGTTCAATATTTTTTTTTTCGCATCTAGATTTACATTTAAAAGAGAATTAGCTTTTTGTGTTGCTGTAGAAAACTTCTAAGTGGAATATTTTAAGCTCACCAAGCCTCCCTACATGTATACTTTACAGTTAAATAGATTTAATGTTGTTTAGTTCAATGTATTCTATGAATATAATCATTTCATCTTCGTGTTTCAAATTTAACGTCATGCGAAGACTGAATATATAAAATGCCCTTTTAATACAAATAACAATATAACTAATGAAACTATTAGAATTGATAATTTGAATATCCCTTTAAGTAATTAGTTCAAATATCTTGGATCAATGGTAAAAAGAATGGAGAAATTGATGATGATGTTGCACATAGGCTTAGAGCTGGTAGGCTTAAGTGGAAAGGTGCATCTAGGGTTTTGTATGATAAGCATGTTCCACTTAAATTAAAGGGTAAGTTCTATAAGACAACAATTAGACCATTTATGTTATATGGGGCAAAATGTTGGGTGGCAAAGAATCAACATGTACAGAAGACGAGTGTCACTGAGATGAGGATGCTAAGATGGACTTGTGGCAAAACTAAGAAAGACAAAATAAGAAATAAAGACATTCGAAAGTAGATAGGCATAACATACATTAGGGATAAAATGGTGGAGAGTGGGTTAAGTTAGTTTGTTCATGTGAAGTAGAGACCAAGAGATGCCCCTGTAAGGTGTGAGAGTATGCATATTGAAGGGCCTAAGCGAGTAATAAGTATACCTAATAAAACATGGATGGAATCTATAAAATAAGACTTAGAAAAATGTAGATTAACTGAAGATATGATTTTTGATCGAGCGAGATGGAAAGACAAAATTCGTGTCACTGACCCTATTGTGATGGGAATTGGCTCAATTATGACGACGATGATGAAATGACTCTAAATTTCTTGAATTTTCTGAGCCTAACACTTTGTTCCTGTTTTAGATTGTGATACTCATAGCTGTACCATGGATTCATAGTGATCAGATGTGCCTAGCACTTCAGAACCAAACCAAAGAAAAAGCATTTACTAACATATTTTTTTATAGACCTAGATTTCGGGATTAACACACTTTTTTTCTGGTTCAAAAAACACTTTTAAGAGCACGCGCTACTGGAGAACCAAGACATTGAGTTCCTTCCCTCGCCGCCTACCTATTCACTCATGCTACACCTTCCTTGAATCCTCAATTCCGATTCAACTGAATCAAAGAACCGAAGCTACCTTGTATGGCACTCCCATTGTGCTACCGATGGAGATAACCGTTCCCTCCATACGGGTTGCTTTGCAGCGTTGCTTGGCAGCGGACAATTACACTTCGTATAGTCTTTTGAGAGCTAGAAGGTGCAGACAAGGCTCATCTGAAGGCACTGGATTCACTTAAAACTCTGGCACAAGTTGCGCAAAAGCATAAAAGAAAAAGTAAAACTGCAAGATAGAACAAGAAAAGTTTACCTTATCTTTCTTAGTCTCTAGACACATCTATCTTACATCGTTTTACCTATGCATATCATACTCCTATGGATGTGTTGTTATTTATTGCCCAACATTGTACTCCATATTAATGGTAGACCCAATAGTTGTCTTTTAAAATTTTCCTTTGAACTTGAATGAAATACAAACGTTAACTTACACTGTAGGAGCACCCTTTTTAATGGAATAATATACTGTAGGAGCAGCTTTCCACTTAAAGCAGTCCAGAGATGGTTTGGAAGCTTGGTATTGGTACAATATAAGTCCAATATTGATGTATTCCGACCAGTATTACGAAACCATTATATCACAATAGCAAAGTTTTTTTAAGCTTTGGATGGGAACATGGTTTTGAATTAGATTCATTCCTTTGCAATACTACAAACTGTGAATGTAAGTTGCATGTTGAGAATGATTCTTGTGAGTTTCATGATTTTTTTTAGCAATTGATTTTTACAAAAATTATTATTTAAGATTGGAAAATTGGTTAATGAAGAATTTCTTTTGGGATAAGTAAATAAAAATAACTTTGGAAATCCATTGACAAAAAAACTGTTAATTCATTATCTTTAATTTTATAAAAATAAGAAGGTATTAGTTTCATCATAGTAGGATTATATTCTTCCTTTGTCTTGAGGACTCGTTCCACTAAATTGGGGCTTTAAATAGGATAAGTAGTTTTGTGGGATTCTTTTTTTTCATTTTTATTTTTCTTTAAGATTTATTCCACTAACTTGAGACTTGAAAGAGTTTAAGGATTTTTAGGTCTATTAGAATTATAAGGAAGGATAGTTAATTGTTAATAGAAATAGATATTTTTTTCTGTTTTTATAAAAATCTTATTTCCATCATATTAGGATTCTATCTTTCTTTTTTCTTGAGAATTTATATTGTAGTAGGAGAATTGTATTATTATTTTTAATTTTCTGTAAGATAAGAGTTGTATGTGTAAAAATAAAAAAGCATTTTCTTTTTCTGGAGGATTCGTGCCACTAAATTGGGACTCTAAGTGGTAAGATTCTCTCTTTTTTTTTTTTTCTTGAGGATTTATTATATTAGTAATACAAGAATATTATTATTGTTCAATTTTCTTTAAAATAAGAAACTTGTAAAAATAAAAATATTTTTCATTTTTCTTGAGGATTAGCTCCCATAAATCGGGACTCTAAATAAGATAGGTGCGTTGGAAATAGAAATTGTAAACAATGGTGTTTTTAGGTATGAACCAAATAAAAATAAAAACTTAAGTTAGTTCATCCTTTTTTAGTAGAATAGATATACTAATTAATAAATTCCTTTATTGAATGATACTGAAATCAAATTCTGTTCAACATCGTCAATCTGGCCTGCTTTGTGATAAGTTGATTGAAGTGAACAGAAGTGGCTACTTTTGTAATCTCCTAATTCTGTATTCAGACTATCACTTCATCCTCATTGCTACTTGTACTTAGTTGAGCAAATGTTGGTTTTCAATGCTGTATCTTCTGTGAATTGCTGATCCCAAGCCTCAGTGAAGGCTAATCTTCCTTCACACACAGAGCCTGACACTCGTATCTTAATGTTTTGTCTATCATTTGTGCTATGTGCTTTCTGTTCTCTGAATGCTTCCTGATATTCGATTGCTGATAAGTTTGACTTAAGGTTATTTCGAGAATTATTGTGATGTACTCCTTTTTATTCTTTCATATATATGGTACTTATTTTAGTCATGAAGCTTCTGACTATGATGCACGACTTCTTGTGTATCCTCATTGGGAGAAAGTCGATGTTTTTCATCCTAAAACTCTTCACTTTCCTCTCTTAGATCTCTGGACCCCTTCTGGATGAAAGCCAGGTCAGGTGCATTGTGGATGAGATAAAGCAGGTTATCACAGCTAGCTCAACGAGAAAAAGGGAAAGAGCAGAAAGGGCAAAAGCTGAAGATTTTGATGCAGAAGAATGGGAGTTGCTTAAAGAAGAAAATGAGCAAGAAGAAGAAGTCTTTGATCAAGTTAGTCTTACAAATACAATATCTTTAGTGGATAGTTGGCTTATCAATTAAAATTGGTTTTTAATTGTTTGTAACCCCTTTTTTCCTTGCCTGATGTGTGTTTGTTTTTTGGTATCCAGGTTGGTGATTGTTTAGGCACTTTGATCAAAACGTTCAAGGCCTCTTTCTTGCCTTACTTTGATGAGCTTTCGTCATATATTACACCTATGTGGGTATGTCCTTTATGAAAAGTTCAATTACTAGTCTTACATTTTTTTTTCTTTTTGATGGAAGTTACTATTATATAAATAAATTTGAAGATATGAAATTCAACAGATCAAGTGTCAAAGCAGTAGTAGCATAACAAAACACCCCACAACCACACAAGAAAGAGGCTGCATCACTACTCAATAACTCCCAAGAATAAAGCTTGTATATTGCTGCTTTTCTAATCAATCCACTAATTTGTTAGCTGTTCTAGGCATGTGTTGGAATAAGATATTCAGCGTATCAACTCTTTCATGAAAGATATTTAATCTTGTTCCCCATTGTGAAAAATGATAGCTGGAGAAGTTAGAATTCATATTGGATTTCTGATTCATTACATCACTGTCATTGATTTGTAAATATCTGCAGGGACTTTAACATTGATATTCACAAAATCTTCTTATTTTGGAATTTCTGGGTTGACTTTGCTTACATGATTTTCAAATTCAGGGAAAGGATAAAACAGCTGAAGAGAGAAGGATTGCTATTTGTATTTTTGATGATGTTGCAGAGCAATGCCGAGAAGCAGCTCTTAAGTAAACATCTCAGACTGAAACATACTGTTTAAAGTTGAATATGTTCTTTTAATTCATTTATTTACGTATTGTTGGAACAGATATTACGATACATATCTTCCTTTCCTACTTGAAGCCTGCAATGATGAGAACCCAGATGTTCGACAGGTTTGCAGCCTAAACAAGTCCTCGGTGATGCTTCTAGCTCATTTGTTTTGCATCTCAATTAGGCCAGTTGTTTTTACCTTACAGGCAGCAGTTTATGGAGTTGGTGTCTGTGCAGAGTTTGGTGGTTCTGTGTTCAAACCTCTTGTTGGAGGTTTGTTCTGCTTGCACATGTTCAAAAGCAATTTTTTTTTCTACTGTTTCTGAATGACACCTTTGTTTGGCTTCCTACAGAGGCTCTTTCCAGGATAAATCTTGTGATTCGTAATCCTAATGCTCTCCATTCAGATAATGTAATGGCATATGACAATGCTGTTTCAGCTCTTGGGAAAATATGTCAGTTCCATCGTGACAGTATAGATGCAACTCAGGTACTTCAATTGCTCTCTTGATTATATTTAAACTGAAAAGTGGAAAAAGAAGAATGAATTTAAAAAGGAGAAAGAAATTAATTGTCATTGTTTTATTACTGGTGCCATAAATTTGAAGGTTTATGAGAAGAATGCTTATTTTGCTAAATAATTGTATGGAAATTCTTCCATTAAAGTCACTGCATTATCATTGTTGGTTTCTTGTCTTCTAATTGTAGAACTTCCAATTTCTTGAACTTCTTGGACTCCCAGCTTCTAAGTACGACCCCCAAAACTCCTTATTTGTCACCTATTTGTTCCTTTGCCTTCTGATCTCTAATTGGGTGGATTCATGTCAATCCCTCGGTAATTTCCATCTCTCATATCTTTTCTGAAGTTCCATGAAAGCAGTGGCTTCAAGAAAATTGCCTAAATTCTTCAATACACCTCTCTGCCACCATCCCCTCAAACCAAAATAAAACAATCCTAAACCCACTCCCACCACCTCCTCTCCCAGGGGTTCTTTGCATTTCTTTTGACACCTCTAGGATCCATTTAAGGTAGCTAAAATTAATATGCTCTGATATGAAGTCACGGTTAAATTTTTGTATTGTTTTTTAGCTTATAAATGGTTGGGGCCATTTAAGATCACTGAAATATCACATTTATACCTGTTCATTAGCAGATGTTGAGCTTATGATTGCTTGTTTTTACAGTTTATCAGTGACTTTATTGGATAAAAATTACAAAAGTCTCTATAGCTTGATTGGTGTAAAGTTGTGCTATAATCTTTCTAATAAGTGATGTGTCAGTCACCCTTTATTGTTAATTCTCCATATCCTAACTGTGCGCACCCAATTTTTCTTGGAACGGCTGGCCCAGACCAGTGCGGTTCGATGTCTGTTTAGGTGCACCTGATGACCACTTTTCTAAAAGACGGGGCCTCTGTTCTCAACTCGGTTTGCATGCCCATATATGTTTCAGTTTGGGGTCTGCATTTTTGGCAAATTTATGATGCGAAGTTAGGATGCTTACACTACCAATATGGGGAGTAGCAAAATCTAAAAATTAATGATCATACCCACACCCAACACCTGCATTCAAGTCTGTAATATTGATTGTTCCTTGTCCAGGTGGAGGAAAATTTATTGAATTCATCCCAGTCACAATCTTAGAGTTCACAGATGATTAATGTGCTATTATTTCTGAGCCTGCTTGGAGACTTGTTGCTACTTCTTTGTTAAGATAATTGTTTTCATGTTGGAGGGTGAGTGGCACTTTTATCTGAGTCTAAATGTGGTACTGTAAGAGCATATTAGTAATCTTCTCCAATATTGCAGGGCTAGGGTTATAACTGGAGTCTGGGTATACAACATAAGTTGTATCTCTACTTTATATATATATATAATGAACAATCCAGCAGTGGTTTAAATCTGTCTGCATGGTTTTCTCAATCTTTCTTTGTCATAACAATGGTTTAAATATTTACTCTTAAAAAAAACCAATTGTTTAAATATCTTCAACAGTTACATTTACCACGTCTTTCAGTACTGTGCTGTCTGTCTATATTGTTGCAGATTTTATGTTCAGCAGCTCAAAAGATGTTTGAAAGTTACTGCAGTTTTCGTGGCCCTTTGCGACTTAATTCTTATGCTGTTTGACAGGTTGTTCCAGCATGGTTAAGCTGTTTGCCAATAAGAGGTGATTTGATAGAGGCTAAAGTTGTGCATGAACAGCTTTGTTCAATGGTGGAACGGTAGGGCCTTCAACTCTTACTATCTTGAGCATATGTGTGAGAATCTTCTTGTTTTAATCATGATCCGGTCTATCTCCATCATTTTGTCTTCTTTATTATGCTTTATACTGTTTTCCTGTACCCTGAAATGAAGTCATATTATTATGTATATATACAGGTCAGACAGGGATCTTCTAGGCCTCAATAATCAATATCTTTCCAAAATTGTTACCGTCTTTGCTGAGGTAAATTCTCAATCTGAATCTATGGACAGTATTGACTTCTCTTTCGAAGTGTTACTGGTGGGGCCATATGATATTGTGCAAGAAAATGATTTAGTCAAACATAGCTTAATTACCATTTCAATTAAGCCTTTGTTTGGGATATAACCTCTTGTTTTGATGATGTATTCCCTCCGCAATAGGGAGTCTGAAATCAAATGGATTAATTCCCCACTGATCTTTAATTCATGTGTGTTCTCTTATGTTGTGATGATTTTATATAGCAGCATTCTGGTCTTAACATGTTTCAATGCTCTGGGAAATGTAGATTCTATTGGCAGGGAAGGATCTGGCAACAGAGCAAACTGTCAGCAGAATGATTAATCTGTTAAGGCAGCTTCAACAGACATTGCCACCCTCAACCTTAGCATCAACCTGGTCATCTTTGCAGCCCCAGCAGCAGCTTGCATTGCAGTCAATCCTATCATCTTAGTTCCTTGGTGTTTTTGTGGGGTTGTGGCTGTTATTGGAGAAGCCAGTGTGTCTAGTCAGTTTGAGCCTGTTACATGTTAGTTGCCCATTCTTTACATATGTATCCTCTTGATTGGGTGGTGTGAGGATTTTTGCAGCAACATGATGGTGCGTTGTCCAGTCAGTTGAGCGTGAGTCTGCAAGCAATGGAAGTTTTTGCTGTAGAATGTGTATAATATAATTTCATTCATATTTAAGCCCCGTGTCCTGGAGGCAGCACACTGGGTTTAAGGATTGTCTGGGGAGGCAATTCTTGTAGCAGTTTTGGAGCTTGTATGTCCGTTATTTCATTTATTTTCTAAATGTGATAAACTATTCAAATGAATTGTACAAGACTGGCCCTCCACCCCCCACTTCTTTGTTTCGATATTCTGATCCCCACAGGGAAAGGCAGCTTCATGCCATTTGTGAATTGTTCTGTTTGCCGCTTGAAAAATGGCTTTTTCACTTCCCACAAGAGGATAAACTGCTTCTGATTTCCATATCACCCGATTTCCAGGTTCTTTCTCATTTTTTTTTCCTGAAGAAATGGATTTTCTGCATTTGTAGGTTTTCATTTTTGTTTGTTAATATGTTTTTCAATGAGTAGCTTGAATTATTATTTGATTTTCGTCTCTCTTTTATTTTCCTGTAAATCTTTGTTCACTGATCTGGTGAGATTGTTCTATATTTTCTTGTTTAGATCCGTATCTCTTTATCTTAAATGATATGGAGAAGATTACTTTGTCTTTTATGCGTATGTGTTTTGGTTTATTGCGGTTTTTTTTTTCTTTTTTTTTGACGATTTTTTCAAGTTTGTTTTGGCTAATAATATAATATAATCCTTTAGACAGGGTTGTTTATCGGGCTGGCCCTGCATGTCACGGGCACGGTTAGCTCGTGCCGTGCCTACTGGGCCACAGACTGGGCACAGCATGGCCTTCCTGGGAAATGGGCTGTGTTGTGCTTGTCACATTTACCACTATATCCGGCATGGCACAACCCACAGCACGGCTAACGGTGGGCTGTGCCGGGCCATGGCCTGTGGGTTACACATAATAATTAAAAAACAAAAAACAAAAAAAAGAAACTAAAGAAAGTTCTTGAAAAATTAGCAATAATACTTACACGAGCCAATTATTAGGAGGATTGAATGAGCTGCAAAGGTTCTACTTGCTTCAATTACTGTTAATTGAAGCAAGTAACTCCTTTACAACTAGCACGGCTCGATTAACATCTTTATGCTTTGCAAAACCTTACACTGTTTAGACTTGAAGAGCTATTTCAAAATGGCTCTTGAAGAAACATTTTGAAATAGAACCTGATTATTAGGACAAAAAGAAAATGAAGATAAAAAAAAATGACAACTTTGAAAGAGTCTTGTTTAGAGATTTGCCAATGTGCGAATGTTATTTTGTGCATAAATAGTTTTGCACATTGGCAAAATCTCTCAACAAAACTCTTGAAAGTTAGAAAAAATAACAAGATTGGTGGTAGTTTAGAGTGGGAGGGGTTAAGCTTATTTATAAAATACCAAAAGTGGCTTTTTACCACTTCTACCATCAAAGATGACTGTTGGAAGGGTAAAAATAGTTATTTACATGCAATTACAAGTATACCCCCTAAAATGGTTGTTATATAGCTTTTGAGGGAGTAAAATGATAAAAAAAACATAAGAAAACAGTTTTTTGGCGAGTAAAACAGCTAGCCTTTTGTCATGCCAGCACAATGGGCCAACAAACGCACCGTGCCTGGTGGGTCCTGCCATGTGCCCATTCCCCAGGCACGGCCAGCTAGGAGGGCATGGGCACGCTTTAAGCGTGCTAAGCCATGTTGTGCCCGTGCCAGCCCGGCCTGATAAGTAACCATACCTTTAGATGAGCTTTTCTCATTGTTTGTAATTGTGAGTATCAAGTTAGTTAGTTTGAGACTCGGTCACTATTTGACCTATTAACCTTCACCATAAAATCCATAAGACCCTAAAGGATGGAAAGGAATGATTACTATTCCAAAGACACCGAAACATAAAGAAACAGACAGGGAGATTGGGTATTGCTGCTAATGGGTCAAATTCCTTATGGTATACCTGCATCAAAACGCCGTTAATAGGCTTTTGCGGCGTTTATTGCTCTTTTATCGGAATTTATTGGGATCGGGTATTGCTGCTAATGGGTCAAATTCGTTATGGTATACCTACATCAAAACGCCGTTAATAGGTTTTTGCGGCGTTTATTGCTCTTTTATCGGAATTTATTGGCTGCCGCTAAAAACAAATATTTTTTATAATCGGAGGGTCTTCGATTATGATCTTAGCTCGAGTTCGCTATAATTAATGACCTTGATCCACCTATTAACATCCAAGTCTCATTGCTCTACCTTGTCCAGTGCACTCTCTTTACCTTCAGAATTTTCAAAAATATTCCCTTAACCTTTAATTCTCCTGATTCTTCGATCAAAAAGGCTCTTAAATTGTTATTATTAATGTATCTAACTTGATCTAAATCTCTCATTTTCTTATAGAACCCACATCTTGAACAAGGATCCCACCCATTTTGTAGTCTAATTAAACTCTCAAGTATGTTTCTCTAAAGACCAAACCCAGAAGCTCAATCCACTGGCGAAAGATTCTCATTAGTTACAAACCCCTTAATCACTTGAAGATTTTGTCGCCGATCGGGATCTTAACAAGAGCCCCAGAGCTACCTTTAGAAGATTGGCGTTTTTGTTGTTGAAATTCCAAAGATAATCGAAGTTGATTGCTAGTTCCGGCTTGCGTATCCTCCATTATTGGAGCTCTTGTGCGGGCAGAAAGATGGTGGTTCGTTGAATCGAACGCAGCTGGGTTGTAGTGTTGACAAGGGGTAGCTGTGATGGTTTCAAGCTACGACGCAGAACTAGGAAACTACCATGAAAGTTCATGGAAACCCCAGAATTAAGGACAGTAGTGGAAGCTGAAACTGGCCAAGGCTGCATCTAATTCTGCACACTATGGTCTACTTATCATTAATTTCTCATCTCATAATAAGAAGCTTTGATTATACGTATTCGAATTATGTAGACTCTGCGACGTGACTATGTGTAATAAACTCCGTACACGTTGACTACTTTGTTTGGATATGAACAAGACCGGCCTGCACGATAACAAATTCTTCTCCCAGTTTTCTCTCCCAAGGTCTCCAAGTCCAAGTGACCCTACTACAACGTACAAATCAATGCAGGTCCAAGCTCTTGGCTTCACACAGCGATAGTGGAGGCCCTCTCCTCCCTCCAAGTGGCAGCCCATCGTGCCTTCACGACTTTAATTCCTTCTCTCTGTTGACCAAGTAGAAATAAAACAAAATACACATTCTAGGTCTGAGGTATCCACATACAAATACAAAATGACCTGCTTGTCCAGGCATGGTTAATTAATTTGCTTAACATACTTTTTTAAGTTCAATTCTCCAACCAGTGCCGGCACGTATCGGCCGCTACGAACAAGTACCGATACTTGCCGGTAAGGAGAAGTGTACTAGTAGGGTATCGGAGAGTACCGGGTCGATTGGCCGGGATTTAAAACCCTAATGCTTAACATAGTTATAGTTATTAATCTGAGTTCATTAAAGCGAGGTATATACCGGTACGTATCGGTATCTATAGAGCCCTAATTTTGCTTAATCCATGCCACTAATTAAAAGCAGCATTTAATGGCTATTTGAGGGTGAATTAGACATTTTCGTTGAATGTGGACGAGTTTGGGAATAATAAAGAAAGAGTCCTTGTCTCATTAAGATAATACTTAGTGAGAACAAAAACAAAGTGACAAAGCAATAGAAGACAAGTCGTGTAATATTTTCCGGAATGCCTATGGGGAACTCAGTCATCAATGGCACTAACTCCTATGGGCAACGGGACATGTAGATAAAGACGAGCTCACCACTCACATGAGGGTTTGAGGACTATCGAAGAAGCCCCTTCTTCTTCCTTGTCTCTCTTGTTTAAATCACACGCATTATTCCTTCCACTCTTTATTTACTCCTCTCAGGAGCCCAGCCCTTGTGTCTTTTGAAAGAGCTAGCTTCAATGGAACTTCAATTTGAACAACAACAACAACAAGGACAAGGAAAAGGGAGAGCTTCAGTGGGAAAATTCAAGGGAAAGAGCAGAGGAAGTAGCAACAACAAGTTTGTAGGTGTAAGACAAAGGCCTTCTGGGAAATGGGTTGCAGAGATCAAGGACACAACGCAAAAGATCAGGATGTGGCTCGGCACTTTCGACACGGCGGAAGAAGCCGCACGAGCTTACGACGAGGCGGCTTGCCTTCTTCGGGGATCCAATACTCGCACCAATTTCATCACCCAAGTCTCTTCTGATTCTGCTCTCTCATCCCGAATTCGGAATCTTCTCAATCTCAAAAAGGGTGTCAAACAACACCCTCTTCATGCCCCCTCCTCCACCATCACCAACACCACCCCTAGTACTAGCACAATCCACACTAGCATGATCAGTAATGGTGGTGGAAGCAGCAGCAGCAGCAACAGCAGTAGTTGTAACAACCACAGTAATGGCATTTCTCTACCTTTTGATGACATGAAACAAGTTCCCAAGTTGTTTGATGATGCGTATAGACCGGATTTAAGCAGTTGCATGGAGGAAATCGAATTGGGTTCTTCTCAATCGAATCTCTCGTGGGCATCTGCACCTGGGATTAATCGGTTTTCGTTCCCACAAGATGGGGTTGATTTGTCGAGCAGTGTTGGCTGGGTGGAGACGAAGGAACCAGAGATTATGGAGTTCGAACGCATGAAAGTTGAGAGACAGATATCGGCTTCTCTCTATGCGATGAACGGAGTGAATGAATATTTTCAGACTGTTCATGATCCTACCGAGGCTTTGTGGGATCTCCCCCCTCTTTGTCCGTTGTTCTACTCAGTTTGATGGTTATTAACCACTCTTCTCTTTCTTTTAAGAAACTTCATATGTATGTTACATATATGAGTGGATTATTTGGACGAGTTCCAAAGTTACAGGCACAAATAACTTTGAGAAGATGGAGATGGCTTTCTTCTTATCAACTATATATTTCATCCCGTTATTTGGTTTTCGACAGTAAAACTTATGAGGAAAATGGAGAATCACCACTCAAAATGTCAAGATTCTCCTTTTCATACAAATATATATTTATATATGAATTATTGATTCTCAAAGAGGTAGTTGGGATTGTTTTAATCAATCACATTGAAAACAAAATTGTTCTTGACAATAGGCGAAATAAATCCTGTTTTTCCTCTCTTAGTAGTTGCAGTTGCAAGATCTACGACAGTTTAGAAAGAGAGACATGCTACTTTGGTATAGATGCTTGCTGTTGTTTTCTGTTAATTCGGTTATGATGATCATTACTTTGCTGTTTCTAACGTCAGGAATGGGTAGTTTTATAATATCACATTCTTTTTATAGAAATAACCCTTATCCCAACCAGTTGGGCTTCATTATTCCAATTCATCACAATTTGTGAAAAGCTGTTTTTTCAGTTAGGATAAGGAATACTAGCAGTACTGCTCATACGTAGAATGAGAAAAGAGGGAACAGTATCAAAACTGATTTAAATTTTGAAAAAATTGAGACAATTTTGACCATTATGGATATAGTATAAATATAGATCTCTATCAAATAACCATTATGGGATAGTCATTATTTATTAATTTCTAATTTATTTATTAATTATATACACTCATTTCATTTTATTTTAATCAACCTAAATAAGTCTAACAAAAATTTTAGTAGTTATTAAACTGGTTTATAATCTTAAACAGTTCAATGAGAGAACAGATCCTATTTAGACTTGAGACCCACCTCTCTATAAATGGTCAAACCGTTGCATTGCCACCTCGCCTATTAAACTAGTTGATAATCTTAAATCAGTACAATGAGAGAACAAATCCTTAATCCAGACCGAGTGGTTTTTGACAATCAGAACCTCATTAACTTGGTTAAGACCAGCTCCCTTAGTTTGAAGGGCAACATATGTGGACTATACTTCACTGAAGCCCAACCCATGTTCACCGCAATTCGCTCCAACCAAAGTTACCAAACAACAACCAAAGTTACCAATCAACAAGAATAAGATGAGATGAGTTAGAGTTGGTAAACTTGCGGATTTGACAATTGGATACTTAGGAATCAATTACTTTCAAATCAGAAGGTAGAAGAAACGCATCATCCAGAAAGCAACAACAATATTCAACACAGCACAAAAATGAAAAGAGAGAATAACGATGCACAGTACAAGGGAGACGGGAGGTAGTAGGTAAACACCAGGAGCCGAATTGATCGCTGAAAGGCCTTTTGGCAGACTACAACTCAGTAGTCCTCACCTTCTTCTTCATCCTCAACACCTTCTGCTCCAACTTCCTCATAATCTTTCTCAAGAGCAGCCAGATCCTCACGGGCTTCTGAGAACTCCCCTTCCTCCATGCCCTCACCAACATACCAATGAACAAATGCCCGCTTGGAATACATGAGATCGAATTTGTGGTCTATACGTGAGAACACCTCCGCCACTGCTGTGTTATTGCTGATCATGCAGACAGCCCTCTGCACCTTGGCCAAATCGCCTCCAGGTACCACGGTCGGAGGCTGGTAGTTAATACCACATTTGAAACCAGTGGGGCACCTGCAATCAAAATAGCACAATCTGTCAAAACAGAAAAAAATAGCACAAATGGAAGAATGCACACAATATGTTACTCCTAGTTCCATTCATAAAAGTACAAGAAAGACTCCGTCCTTTTGCCCTTTCTTTTTCCTCTTTTTCACACTTCCTTTCAAGAATGAAAATTCAGGATCATATGAAGGATCCACATCTCGGCAGGTCCTGCCAGTATGCAAACCTTTTAGGCAAAAGGGTCTTCACATATGAAAACAACCATCTGATATGTCACTATTTTCTCTCCTTTCACTATTTTATGAGCAATAGAAAGAATAAACTGCAATCATAGTTAGAATAGTTGACTTCCAACCCGGATTTCTTAGTTCTAACTCATTGCATAGTATCTCCATAATTCCATCAGCTGTAATAGGATTAACTTCTGATGTCAGTACCACGTAGCTCTGTCCAGTAATATCAATTTATGCTTTACCATTCAACAAATTCTCAGTTAATTAATCCTAATGACTATCTAGTTACATGAACTTTTCTTACCAATCAACAAACTGAACTGTCCGCTTGGTCTTGATGGTGGCAACAGCGGCATTAACATCCTTGGGAACAACATCACCGCGGTACATCAAACAGCAGGCCATGTATTTTCCATGTCTTGGATCACACTTGGCCATCATGCTGGAGGGTTCAAACACAGCATTTGTGATCTCTGGAACTGATAGCTGCTCATGGTATGCCTTCTCAGCTGAGATGACTGGGGCATATGAGGAGAGCATGAAATGAATACGGGGATATGGAACAAGGTTAGTCTGGAACTCTGTAATATCCACATTTATGGCTCCATCAAACCTCAAGGAAGTAGTCAACGATGATATAATTTGAGATATCAATCGATTCAAATTGGTGTAAGTTGGCCTCTCGATATCGAGGGACCTCCGGCATATGTCATATATGGCCTCATTGTCCAAGAGCACGGCCACATCTGTGTGTTCAAGGAGGGAATGAGTAGAGAGAACGCTGTTATAGGGCTCCACAACTGCAGTAGAAACCTGCAATTAAGGATAATTCAGCTGGATTTCAGCTTCATTTTATTTCCATATAAACCAAAATTTTGGGAGAAAAATGCAAGGGTGATTGTGATTTCTACTATGGATAGAGTGGCCAGCTTTAAGAGAGGTTCATATACGTACCTGAGGTGAAGGATATATTGTGAACCCAAGCTTGGATTTCTTCCCGTAATCTACAGACAAGCGTTCCAACAGCAAGGACCCCAAACCAGAACCAGTGCCACCACCAACAGCACTAAAAACCAAAAACCCTTGCAAACCAGTGCAATTGTCAGATAATTTCCTCACTCGATCAAGACAGAGGTCTACGATTTCCTTCCCAACTGCAGCATATAACCAGAAACCAAAGCAGGTTTATCAGAAAAACATAGTGCATAAGCAGAATTCCTCTCTCTAGTTTAAATGCAAATTACCAGTATAATGTCCTCTGGCAAAATTATTGGCAGCATCTTCCTTGCCAGAAATAAGTTGCTCTGGATGGAATAGTTGTCGATATTTCCCGGTCCTAACTTCATCAATGACAGTGGGCTCCAAATCAACAAATATAGCTCTTGGCACATGCTTACCAGATCCAGTCTCACTGAAGAAGGTATTAAAAGCATCATGCCCTGAACCTATAGAAGTGTCACTGCAAACACATATACTCATTAAATACAATCAAAGCCTATATCTCAGGTCAATGCTAACCATTATTCAAAGAATCACATCATACTTCAACTCCAATGCAAGTCTCATCTATCTATAACTGAATGAAGGACAAAAATAAACAGCATTTATCACCTGCTGACTGAGCTCGTGAAAAATAAAAAAAAGCAAGGAGAAAAGAAGAGCAACAAAATGATGGCATTAGTTATCAATTCCAAAACAAATGACGGCCTTCCAATTAAGTTGAAATTGTATCAAAATTTTATTAAAAAAAGGGCAAGCCCAGTGCACGAGGCTCCCACCACTGCGTGGAGTCTGTGGAGAATCTCATGTATCAAAAATTTATACATGTCCTTTTGCTGAAACAGGGAGGTCTTCACCTTGGAGATGGTTAATCAATCTAATTCTGAACCAGAAAAAAAAATTCAGAAAGTGGAATAATCACTAAAGTTTATGGAAAATATCCCTGCTCTTCAGTGAAAAGAGGTAAAACAAGTTACGGACGGTTAGCAAACCCGGAAAAATACTTCATTATTACAAGTTCAAAAGTTTTAAAATTGGAAAACAAATAATCCATCCCATACCATAAATCATAACCACTCAGAACAAGTTGACGCAGGAGCATTGATACTGTAGTATACTCTTCACAGCAACTATTACTTTTATTTATAAGGATGTTTTAGTATTTATTCTTTATCTTTACTTAAGTGACAATCTAGGTATGAGATTAGAAGTTTTTGAGGGTTGAGATCTATTGTTATTAGGGTTGGTAGGATATACATGTAATCCTAAAGTTTATAATCAGTTTTCTTGGAAGAGATGGAAATATTCACTTTAACTTCGAAGGAAGAAGACCTTCATCTTATTCCTAGCCACAAAAGTCCAGTGATTCATTTTCCCTTTCTTTCAATTGTTTATTTTCAT
Source organism: Buxus sempervirens (assembly GCA_947561395.2). Taxonomy (NCBI): domain Eukaryota; kingdom Viridiplantae; phylum Streptophyta; class Magnoliopsida; order Buxales; family Buxaceae; genus Buxus; species Buxus sempervirens. Next base: position 891,514 of record OX387183.1, on the reverse strand, counting down.
CTTTATAATTGACGGTATTGGATCCTCGCTAAGTTTGCATGATCTTTGTTTCTACATCAAAAGTCAGGAATTGTGAGGGGTGATAAAAGAACTTAACTATTTTTCACAGATGACACACAAAAATCATACATAAAATCAGACGTTTTTATGAATCAAAGAAATAAAATAACGGATTTTAACACTTAGAATTATGAAAACCCTTAATATTTCCTCCAAGTTCCACTTCCAAAATTCAAACAGAAAGGGCATAAAATCAAATCGAATGCCTGAAACGACAATAAAATAAAGTAACATCAATGTTTCTTCTCACTGATCTTAAAATCCATTTCAAAGGAAATATGTATAAGGGCAAAGGAAAATTTTAGGAGAAAAAACTTTTGGATTACATTCATAAGAATCACTCTCGTAGCGATCATGTTTCAGAAACATTACAAATTGAAACAAATGATAACGTTAATTGCGCTTTGAAATGCGCATTATTACAAATTTTAATGCTGCCCCTGTACAAGGATCTCAGTTATTGGTTCCGATCCAAAGCTGAATAAACAGAAAAACAAGCACAAAATGATCTAAATAGATAAACAAGAACAGAAAAGTGAAGATACGGCATTCCAAACGGCTTCCCTTTCTATAGGGAAAGGAGATAAAATTAAATATAAAATAATTATAACGTTAGATTCACCTAAATTACCATACTTCACCACGAACTTGTCCCAAAGCCTTCAAAGGGAAGAAAAATATAAGAACCAGATCGCCAACAACTACAATGACGCCTTTAAAGAGAATAAAAAAAGAATGCAACCCATCACAATAAATGTAAAAGGTACCGTCCTTCCAATCCAATTGATCTAATAAATTCGTTCACAAAAAAAAATTGATCTAATAAATTCGATTTAGACCGATCGAAAATATATGGAAAACAAAAATGTAAGAAAAAAATGAACAAACCTAGGCATCATTCCATCCGGCTGGATTCCATGCTCCAGGCAGTAGAGCTCCCAGCAAGAATTCCCGACCTGGATCCCAGCTTGTCCGATGTGAATGCTTATGATCTCTCTCATTTCTCTTTCTCTCGATCGATCGATCAAGCAACTTCTTCAAACCAGATCAAATCAAAGCTCTCCGTTCTCAGATCTCCTTTTTCTGTCGCTTTCTCAAAATTTCAGAAAAAATGAGAAACGATTTTCCTAACGTCCTTACAGCGAAGAACACGAAAGCTTTTAGTCTCTAGGGCAGACGACTTAATAGCATTTCATAAAGATTTGGAGTCCGAAATTGGGCATCCATGAACCAATTGTTTTACGCCAACTGTGCTATTGGTCCCGTTGGTGGGGACCACCTCGAGGCCCGCTCATCTCTGTATCACACTGCTCTGGCGTTTTGTCCTCTTCGCCGGTTCTTTCGCAACATTATTTTGACGGAAAATTGGTTTTAAGTGATGTTTTTCAAACATAATTGAGATTCAGCCATCAAATTCTTGGTAATTAAACATTAGCGTTACTTTTTTAACAGAATTGAAAATCAGTATTATTTTACTATTAATGAAAATTTTCCTTCAAAAATACCCTGACTTACAAACCAAACTTGTGACAAAATGAGTAGAAACGTTTTCAAAGTCTTATGAGGGCATTTTCAATATAAATTTTTTATAAATAGTAAAATCACACTAATTCTAAATTGTTTTAAAAAATTATTACTAATTCTCAATTACCAAACCTTGATAATTATCACAAAATTATTACCAAGTCTTGAAAATTATCACAAAATTATCGCTTTTTGAAAATAATTCAAATTCAATTGACCAAATTTTGATAATTAGTTTTTAGTGATACTTTTTTTAAAAGAATTACAAATCTATGTTATTTTATTATTTATTAAGAGTTTATTTTTAAAATGCCCTCAAAAGACTTGCAAACCTCACTTATAACAAAATGAGTGAAAAGGTTTTTAAAGCCTTTTAAGGGTATTTTTAGAAGAAATTCTTAATGAATAGTAAAATGACACAAATTCTCAATTCTTTTAAAAAATATCATTGAAAACCAATTACCAAGATTTGATTGACTGAATCTAAATTATTTTCATAAAATATCTCTACCCCACCTAATTTTATTTTACTAACAACAGGGATATTAAATTTATGTTTCCACTGCTCTTTTAATCCTTATGTGATGTTCCGGAATCCTAAATTACTTAGAGAAAGAATGTGAAGGTCCATATATGTAAGCATGTGGCTTCTTCAAGCAACAAGATCTTTTGGGATAAAAACCAAGAACAAAACCATGATGCCAAGTAAACTAAAGTGAACAAAATCGTCCTTTAACTTTTTACCTCAGGTAATATCACAAAAATATAGCATCTTATCAAATTATGTCATTACCTATTATTGACCTTATGCATTCAAAAACACAAATTGATAGGCAGTGTTTTCAACTTTTCATGACTGAATATGAGCTGGAGCATTGACTGTTTGATCTGATGTAACCAACGATGAAATATATGTACACGCACGTCTATGCAACTCATGCTTTACCATTGGATCAATAAATATTACATGGAATGGCTCTAGTTTATATGCTTTTGATTTTCACGATTTTTAAAAGTAATCTTCCTCCCAAGCATTTTAACTAACATTTAGTACGCTAGTTATCAACATTAGTGCACTCACTTACAAAAAATCACATTTTGTTAACAAGCTTACTTAAAAAAAATTTTGAATTAGGAGTCTCACATATATACTTCTACCTTTACATTGATGGTTATATAAGATAGGGTTTGGTTATATAAGGGAGTTATTTAAAATTTTCAAAGAGTATTTTAGTGGCGGATAGTCGGTTGGCGAATATTTGGGACATGATGGTAATTTTATGGTTCGAAGAGGGATTTTCCTGCCAACGAAAGTTTGTTAGGTGAGAATTTATTAAAATTTTCCGCGGGTCAGAATCTAGTAGGATATTCCCTATTTTTAATTTAGTAACAGTATAGATGTAGAAAGCATTTCGTCTACCGTCAAAATCAAAATCCAATGGTTCAGTGAAATCACTGGTTGGGATGGAATTTGAATGTGTGGGGCACTCTCTTGAATGGCATATTTCATGCTGGCAACACTAAGTGGCTCCAAGTGAAACACTCTCACAGATGTAGTAATCGATAATCACAGCAATCAGTGCATGTTGCATGCATATACTTTCTAGTTAACACTAACATTGCCTTCCATGTATAAGATAAACATCTAATATTATGGCACATATTACGCAAACTTTGGTTGAAACATGGCTTAGGGTGCTCTACTTCATCAATTATTGTGACCCATAATCGCCAATGAGTTGAAGATAAGAGTGGTTAACCAGCCGATTGCAGAGGCAGGCAATTGCAGGAGGCGATCATCGTCCCCAGATGTGATTTTGGGTTTTTGGCTTGGCTTCTTCCAATAATCTGATCATCTCCAACGATTCTGTCCATCTCCCCCTCTTGTTTTCTGCTTGGAGTCTTCTTCTAGCGCTGCTATCTCCTTGAGGCATCTAAACTGAGCTCGTGTTTTTACCTTGGAAAGAGTTCGAAGCCCTTCTGATAGGCTCGGGTGAAGCTGAATCCGACGATTCTGAAAGGGATGACAATGGGGGGTTACCACCGGCTTTCTTCGGTGGGAAAGCCGGTTTCGGGTACCCCTTTACTAGTTTAGTTTCTCTTTCTTCGTTAGAGTTTATCTGTGTCTATGTATGTATCTTGTGTTTGGTCCTACCGATGTTGTGTTGTTGGTTTTTGTTGTTGTCGTTAATGGCTATGATGGTCGGGTTTTGTCTTTGATTGTGTTTGTTGTCTCTTGGCATAGGGTTGCTATGGTCAATCCATATCGCCTATGTCTCTTTGCATGGCTGAGGTCCGGCTCGCCGGTTCCTCGTCTACTTTTTCTCCCATCGCCGTTGGTGATGGCTTCCTCTCCTTCGGTGGGAGCGTTTTGTTTAATCCGCTCAAGTGCGGACCCTTCGTCAAAACCAACCGTTGGTTTTCAGCTGGTTCCTGCGGCTCCTGCCGCCGATCTGGCATTTTCTTTCGAAGACATGGGTGATCAGGTTGCTGCTATGATGGTCTTGTTTCTTAAGTTTCTTCTTGTTCCCATCGTTCTTTTGTATCTCCGGCAAGTTGTTGTCTCTATAATTTGGCTTTTGTTTAATAAATGTATAATAAATGTATGTAAGCTTAGCCTTTCACAAAAAAAAGAAAAAAGAAAAAGAAGGAGATAAGAGTGGTTGATGGGGCTATTCAAGAAATAAATTACTTTTTTTTTGTTGGTAACATTCAAGAAATAAATTACGAAGCCATCACAACTAATAAGATTAATAAATCCGGTGCAAGTGACTCAGAATCACTTGTATGCTTCGATTGTCGGGTGTTGCGCCAAACGGAAGAGTCACGACACAAGTTGGCATCGTGGAGAAGAATCTTGCATGTGGCTGTGGCATATGTCAATGTGTAAATTAAAATTCTGCTGAAACTACTCACAGCACTCTCTATACAAGCAAATAAATGATAACACAGAAGAAGATGATGAGGAATTAATTATGACAGTTATGAAATGAGTTGTTAGCCTAGGTGGACCTCACATGGCAGTTGTCCTCCCTTACTTTCTCCCCTTTTTTAATTCATGGTTCTTGGGAGCAGTCGCGGAGCAGGACTCCAAATCTTTGGGGACAAGATAGAAATTTCAATTAACTCTTTTCATAAAATATAGAAATTTTAATGAATTAGGAGAGGCAAACTAGAAATTTCAGAGTTGGCAAAATATAAATTTCAATTAAAACATACAGATTGGGTGATAGAATATGAATTCTTTGGGATTGGGATCTGTATTTTCATGATTTTTTTTTTTCGTAAGGGAACGGGACTTGTGGGGTGAAGGCAGCATCCGATCCTATGGCCCAGGTACAACCACCTTGAGACTATAATTACCACTCGACAAAACTTTCTCATTTCATCCATGCAAATAATAAGTGAGAGTAAATTCAATTATATTAACATTCACATGTTTTTTTTTTAAATGAATATTAGAAAAAGAAGATCTTTCAAGAGGGGCAATTACTTTAAGTTTTAGAAATTTTAAAATAATATTCAAAAAGTAAGAATAAAATTACTTTTAGAAACAAATTTCAAGGGTGGCAAGTGCCCCATGCCCCCAGCCTCCGCCCTTGCTTATTTACATTTAACTATTGCTTAATTGTGTACAGTAGTGGTGCCTTGGCGTTGGTTGGCAATTTTAGGCCCAGCCCATTAGGCCTGATAACTCCGAAAGTAGGTTGGGGTTAAAATTTTGAGCCCACGAAGTTTACTTGATCTGATTTTCAGAACCCTGAAATTATTAGGGTGGGGCTTGTACTAGGCATATTAAAGCTTGGCCTCAATTTTAATTTTATTGCATGTATACAACTATTTTAATTTTATATTTGTCACGTTCGCCACAAGGCTCGCCCGTTATATAGTACATTTATAAATAGGAGCGATAATTTCAAGATGGATTTTCACCGTCATTTCGTGTGGTTTAGAGGTCGTTTTAGTAATTTGAATCTTTTAGAATCCATAGCCTATAAGTGGGGGATAGGTTTTTTTTTTTCTTCATACGGAACGGTGAAATGAGAATTTATTAAACATCAACCGGAATACATCTTACAAAAGTTCTACCATAAAAGTCATCAAAAATTGCCACAGCTACAGGATGACAGGGACATTTTAACCAAAAACAAGAAAACGAATTAAGCACAAAATTGGCAAGTTGATCGGTAGCATGATTTGCTTCTCTGAAAATTTTAGAGACTTTGACGGAAATGAAGAAATTGCAAAGGTGTTGGGCCTCCTCCAATAGCAGTTCCAGTTAGGGGTGGCAACGGGTCGAATACGGTATGGATCTACCATGATTCGGATCCGAACCGAAAATAAAAATCCGATATCCGAATTCGATCAGAAATTTGACGGATCTTTTATACCAAAATCCAAATTCGAAATTCAATGAATATTCGAAATCCGAATTCAAGACCGAAATCCGAATTCGATCAAAAATCCGAATTCGAGCCTGTTCAAACCATGGTTTAACCTATTTAACTTATGATTAAACCATGGTCTGGGCTAAGTTTATATATACTATAAGTATATTTTCGGTTCGGATCTTTTTCAGATCGGATACATGTATATTCGAATTCAGATCCAAATTTTTTTCGGATCCGAAATTCTAGATCCGTATCCGAACTACAGATCTAAATCCTATATCCGAATTTGGTAATTTCGGATTGGATTTGGGTCGGATTCGGAAATATATCCGACCCATTACCAGCCCTAGTTCTGGCCTCCACGGAACATCCTCTTGCTTGAGAAAACAGTTCACCACAGATTGGGAGTCACTTTCAATCTGAATTTGAGAGTAATTTAATGCGAGTGCCATCTTGATACCTTCCACCAAGGCCTGTGCTTCAGCATGAATGGTGTTAGTTGTTCCTATTTTCTGGGCAAGTGCTCCCACCACATGGCCATCTTCATTCCGGATGATAGCTCCAATAGCAGCATCCCCAGGTACACCTCTAACAATGCCGTCCACATTCAGTTTTAGCCAGTTTGTTGGTAGTTAGGTCCATTTGATATTTGTCTCTTCTCTTCTTGGTTTTCAGTCCTTCTTCATAATTCCCTTAGTTTCCTTATATTCTCTTGTAAAGTAAAGAATAGAGAAGATGTAAGTGGGATTGAAGGTCTTTGACTCTCAAAAATTACCTTATTTCTAGTTAACTAGACAGCCCAGCAGACGTTGGCCCAGGCAACTCCCAGATCCATTGCTTTTGCCCCATCGTTTTGCTTCATTTCCCATCAACACGTCGAAGACCCACTCTTTATTGCATTGAGTTGCATCATCAAGGATACGACCTCCAAAGCATCCAAACCAGATGACTCGGATAAAGTCACACTTGAGGAAGAGATGATCATTAGTTTCTTGATCCTTATTACACAAAACACACAGTTCCATCGGAGCACCAATCCTATTATGGAGGATGTCATTAGTGGCGTTGACTCCTTACATACATTTCTAGAGAAACATCTTGATTTTGTAGGGGCAAGGGAGCCTCCATACTATCAGCCATTTTTTGTTTTCTGCATTAAACTCATCATAGTTAGAAAGCATGCGATAAGTAGACGCCACTGTATACTTACCTGTTGAGGTACCTCTCCAAACAATTTTATCTTCATCCGCATACTTGCTGATTGGAATGGTCTGAATCTGCTCTACAATGCTGTTCGGGCAAATGTTTCTTAGTTTGGAAAGATTCCAGCTTTGAGTCTCCTGATGTATTAGCTCAAAGACCATCATAGATTGGTACTCTTGCAGGATATTTTCTTGAAGTTGATTTGCAGAGGGCCCCCAATTGTTATCTATAATTTTGATAGAGTGAGCATTGGAGATGATCCATCTGCTTCCCATTTGAATAATCTCCCTTATCTTGCATATCTGTTTCCACAGCCAGGAGTGATGACTTTTTGCTTTGGTGTGAAGAAAATTTCTAGATGGACAATACTTTTGTTTCAGAAGCTTTGTCCAACCTTTGTATCATTCATGGTGATGGTCCAGGCCGCTTTAGAGAACATGGCCTTATTAATTTTCTTGCTACACCTAATGTTAAGCCCACCAAATCCTTTTGGCATACACAATATTTCCAACAGGTGGTGTGGAGGGTCTTCTCTCTTCCAGGTTTTTGCCAAAAAAATTTTTTGACCTCCAAGTTAATTTTTTTCGAAATGAACTCAGGAAGCTTCAAATAGGCCATCCGGTATTGTGCTGAGCTGAAAAGGGCTGCATTTATCAAAGTCACCCTGCTTGCCTAAGTGAGTAACTTAGCTTTCCAACCCACCAGTTTAGAGTTACTTCTATCAAGCAACTCTTTAAACTGGTATAACTTGGAACCACGAAGAAAGGTGGGTATACCAAGACACTTTGCCAGGTTTCTTAGTCAGTTTGACTCCGAAAAACCTGACAAGTTTGCCTTTTTCCTGCCCCGTAATACCATCAAGGAAGGTTGGGTAGGGTTAGTTACGCAGCTTACGCTGATGAGGCTCTCGTGATGTACGCACATTATAATTTCAATGCCTGACAGGAATACCCATTAATATTGTTTTATTTTACCTTGAAGAGCCTCCTTCAAAGAAAATATCGCTTTTCAAAAACTTCCAATATTTTAGGCGCACGCGAAACAGTTCAAAGTTAGTCAAATTTTAATGACTATTTCATCCTTACTACACCGTTAATTTACAGACTATGCCAGTTTTCCTTTTGGTGAAGATAACTTAAAAGCATATGGACCTCTTATTCTTTGTTACAAAGTGTCACCCAAACAAGTAATCATCTTTTTTGCAACCGCCAAAAAGAAATAAAAAAGAGGTAAAAGAAAAGAAAATAATCATATTACTTGTATTGTTGGAAAGCATTTTTATGAACAATTACTTGTATTGTTGGAAAGTATAAGTTCCTTGCACTTTATTTATGGTTTTTTACAACAATGTAATAACCATAATAGTAAAATGCCTTGTGAGAAGTGAGAACTATTGAATTAGATTTCATGAATCTTGTTCTAATCTTTAAAATTTTTTAAAAATTATCAAAATTTATTTCTTTATTAACAATTTCAAAATAATTCAATCCAAGTTCATTTTTAATTTTATTTTTAATTTTTTAAGATATTTTGTAGCCTTTTTATAAAGACATAGGCCTTATGCAACATTCAACCATGAATATGTTCTAGACATTGAGTTTTATCATTATATATCGGAAGAATTTAAAAGGAAAATAGAAAATAAGAATGGATGGGAAACCAAAAAGAGGCAAATGAATAGTAAGGTCATGTAAGTAGCTGGGGCTGGTTTCGTAATTTGTGTGATAATCTGGGGTATATTGGACCATGGCGCAGCCTCTCTCCTTCCTCATGTTGGAAGAGGGTTTACGTTTAGGCCGTCTCTGTTTCATTTCTTCTTGTAAGACATCTCTCTCTCTCTCTCTTGCTCCCAGTCGTGCTTCTCGCGTTACAGATCGGAAAATGGGAGAAGAGAAACCTCAACCTGTTGGTGTTTGGAAGACCGTGAAGCCTTTTGTTAATGGAGGAGCATCTGGAATGCTTGCCACTTGCGTCATCCAGCCAATCGATATGATCAAGGTATCTTAAGCTGTTCCTTTAATGATTCGATGGCTTATTGTCTTCGTTGATGGTTTCTGTATGAATCGTGTTCTTTCTCTTGTTTAGTATCTTATTATTGAGGTTTTTTTTTTGTCAATAAGCTATGTTTGTTGGGCTATCTGAGTTATCTATTTAATGGAAAATGCGTCGATGCATTGGTTTTCTTGAGCTTTTCTGATATCATATTTTTTTCCGTTAACAGGTGAGAATACAGTTAGGCCAAGGATCGGGAGTCCAGGTGACGAAGAACATGCTTCGAGAAGAGGGTCTTGGGGCCTTTTACAAGGTTCGATTTTGTGAAAGGATGAATATTGAGTTGTGATTTGCCTGATTTTGTGGATCTATTCATTAAACGTTTTAAAGAACATTATGCATTTATCATTTTTGTTAAATATATAATGTTTAAGTTGGAAGAAAAATTTATGTTTAATGCGGATTTGTTTAGGGATGAAGCCAAAATTTGGAAACTATTTTAACTTAATGGATGGAGAATATTGAGGCGTTTTGGATCTATTTGGCAATCACAGTTGGAAATAAAGCATATCCTAAAATCAAAACTTCGTAGCAAGGTCCAGAAGAAGAATCAGAGTCTAGAGTGTTTGGAACAATAAAGTAATATGTTATGACTTATCTCGTTATGCTATTGTAAGTTAGTTTTGATTTATGTTGACATTTTGGTGTTGTTCGCTTGAAAGTTCAACCAGAGCAGTGGCACTATTAAATTGTGCTTTTGCAATTTAATTTCTTCTGGGAGAAATATTTATAAGCTGTTTAGGTTGCAATACCTCATTCGGTTTCCAGTAGTTGATCTTTTGAGTCATCTATGGTAGTGAACTATCTTTGGACATAGGTTGCTCTTTTTACCAAGGTTTTCTGATGAGCATGGAATAATACTGCTATATTAGATCAATTATTCATTAAGAAGAGGGATATTGGTGAGATTATTGCCTTTAGAACTAAAGTTGGATGACTTGTGTGGAGGGCCACTTGTAGATTGTTAATTGATATACTTGTTCCACTTAAACTAAAAGGAAAATTTTATAAAATGGCCATTAGGCATGTTATGAAATTGGATGGGAATTATAGATGACAAGAAGAAAAAAACATGCGTAGGGTGAGCGTTATTGCAATGAAGATATTGAGATGGATGTAAGGGAAGGCTTGAAAAAGCAAGGTGCTAGCTGTTAGAACCCATGAGGAGTTCCTTATTGAAGGATCTAAGAGAAAGAGAGGAAGGCCAAAAAGAACCTGGATAGAGTAAGTCAAAGGATTTGAATACTTATAATCTAATTGGAAACATGAATTTTGGCAGGTTAGAATATGATAATATGGCTTGTTCTATTGACCCAACCATTTGGGTTAAGCTTTTTTTTCTTGTTGTTATTTATTTGGGGATCATAATGCTAATAGTCTTTTTTTTTTCTTCTGGGGAAAATAAACTATTATAAGTCATGGTTCATGATTCCTAGTACATATGACTGACTGACTTGTTAAGCAAGTTCTTTTAATGTTCCATAGCTAAGCTTATCACAAATGTGGAAATATTTCTTTTAGACTGTCCATTTCCTTTGTAGAAGATTCTTTATTTCTTCCAGGATGGTGTAATACGGTTGAACTGTAGTTGCTCTTATCTGTCCATTTGTAATGCCAATTTTGAGTCGGTTTCTATCTCCACCTTCCTCAGCCTTGGCCCCATGAAAATTGGAGCCGATTTTGAGTTGCTCATTGCTCACTTTGTTGTTTGTTGTGCTTTCGCTGTATGCTATAAGGCTGCATCTCCATCTAAACTCATTGTGAATTTCTCCTCCAATTCCCTCTCTTTTTGGATCTCTACCTGATCTCCTATCTGTATTGACTTTGATCTATTTGTGTTGCATTTGATTCCATCCAATGGGCTTTCTTTCCCTTGTTACCATAAAACATTTTGGTGTAGTTTGACATTTTGTATTCAGAAGATTTTATAATATATGTTGGATCATCATATTTTTTTGTCTAAGCATTCCCCAGATCATTCAACCATATTGACCATGTGGATATTGTGAATTTATAATTCAGGTGCTATTAAAGTGTGGATGATTCATATGATTGTTGCAACTAATATGTAACTATTCCATCATTGTTTGCTTATAGAAGTTCCGAATTTGTTTGGCCAATTCATAGTTTATAAGGACGTGTATAGTATTTTTGACTTCAAATTTGTATATTTAGCATCCCTTTACTTGTATATTGTTTTTTTGGTATCAGAACTCCTTTTTGCTTGTTGTGTTAGGTGTACTTAATCATGACAAATCCTTGGTTTCAGGGTATTTCGGCAAAAGATCCCAAATCTGGGTCCACCTTATTCTTTGTTGATCTCTATTATATTTGTAGGCCGTTTTAATAGTAATGCAACCATGGCTATTATGGGAGCAAATGATTTTCTTTCAATTCACATCTTTTACTTGTAAGTATACCATATCATTTGTTGTGACATGTTTTATAATGCTAAGTGGAAGTGAAGAGGTATCCTTTTCTTTGTTGTCATTGATAAATATTTCTTACCTTATTATTTATAATTTTTGGTTTGGATGATATGTTATTTTCATTAAGGTGTTACCCAACCAGCTCTCATCCCATATGTCAATGCATCTCTTATTTTGTAACCTCCAAAAAATTGTTAAAGGAATTTTTGTTCTAATATGCTTTCCCAAACGTGAGAGCCATTGATTTTCTTTTCATAATAATATAGAGATTTTGTGTTTTTTGATATTACTCTCTACTGGTTGAACCCAAAATTTATTCAATTCTTATATAATTTGCCATTAAAATTTATTCCTATTTTACCTTCTTTTTTTGGTTCTGCAGGCATATATCCATTCTATGTTGTGCTTTTCAGTTTTGTAATTAAGTTATCTTTTATTTTTCCTTTTTTGTTTTGTTTAGTGGGTAATCATGCTATTTGCATTTTGTTTATTTGGTTGCCTGAAATGATTGCTCTAATGGAAGTAGTTTTTCCAGCTTTGGGAAGCTGCTTTGATTTTCATCTGAATGAGGGTCAACGCATTGGGCTGCTAGTATTAAAATTTAGGTTATAGTCTGAGTACAGCCACTTTGCACAAAAATTACCTAAGGTTAGGCCCATTTCCAATCCACTTTCCCAAGATCTTGCTTCGGTGGGACTTACACTTTGTTGTGGTCCTCTGCTTGGAAACACTTTAACAGGTCTTGCAAATTTTTTAAAACACCAGAATATTATGGGAAGCTTAAATTTAGGTACAAATGTAAGCTCAAAATATCAATAATTGACATACACGTCATATTAAACAACTGCTCACATGGTATTGTAAATGTGGAAACAAACTACTAATCACATTGGTGCATGTAATCTCTAAGAGAAGCTTGGTTGAATATAGGCTTAATGTCACTTGCACTTGGGTTTAAAGTTTAACCCTAGGAAGATATAAAATACAAGGAATCTGCATCAATTAATTATTTAACCTAATAAGCAATGGACTTAATCTAAATATTCCATTTTTTAAATAATTTAGTAACAGAAAAAATGGAAAACTAATTTTGTGGCTGAAAATTATTGTCAACAAGGTAATTGATGGATTAGCCATGGGTGACGTAATCTAAATAAATCAAACTTAAAAAAATAATGATTATTAAAATTAATTTCTTAAATTTTAAAAATTATTTTATAACGAAAAATGTGAAAAATTTAATCCAAAGGGATAAGTTCATAGAGTGGTAAATGTTTCTTGGATTTATGGTATATAAGTTTGGAGCTAGAACTCAATCCTTAAGACATTTGAAAAAAAAAACATTATTTTCGATTTATGGGGAAAAAAAAGAGCTAAAATGGCAAAGTGCATCTTGTTCTAGTTCTACCACAAATAGGGATGGCACGTAGCGGGGTTGGCCAGGTTTTTGCCAACCCTAACCCGCCCCTATAAGTGTTTAAGCCATACAAAAACCCCTCCAAACCAATTGGGTTGTAACAGGACGGATCGGGTTTGAACTGATTTTGCTTCAAAACGTTTAAATATAAATGTTTTTAAATGAAATGTATTTTATATTTATTCACAATTTAATATGTATTTTATATGTGATATAAATACATAATAATATTTTAATGTCATGAGGTTAGGTTCGAGGCAGGTTGAGCTAAATGCTAACCCAGTTTATACCATATCAATCCCTAATCATTAGGGGTTGGGTGGGGTATGTTTTCCGATTTAACCCACCCTATTGCCATCCTAAGTCTCGCAACAGCTTTAGTTTTCACGTGGATGAATGATCTGGCCAATCCAAATTATCCATTCAATAGGGGCCCTTTAGATTAGCCTTGTACACAATATCTTAAACTATATAAACCAAATAATATGTATTTATTAGGTTTTTCACATGTATAATGGCTGTCCAATATTTAAATTTTTCGTAAGTTTTGTACAAAAGAAAAAGGGTATTTTTAAGTGAGCCCTCTATCCCACTTAGGGCTGTCAATGCATCGGATGGAAATCCAAATCTGACCCAATTATCTGAATATAGATCTCGGTTTAAATCCGATTATATGAATACGGATCTGATTACTCAGATCCAATTATATTTGGATTCGAATATGAAATCATACATTTTCCAATAAATATCTGACTGATTATTTTATATACATGTTATGTTTTTTAGGCCTTTTAAGTCTTATTACGTATTAGTATACAAGGAATGAAGGTTCCATATATTATTTATTGATTTAAGGTCATAAAATGGGACAGATTTGAATTAATATATCCCCTATTTGATCCACTAACTTGGGGTTTATAGTATTTTAATTTTTTTTTCAAATATTTTGAAATTGTATTCAGATATTGGAATCGGTCGAATTCGAATTCAAATTGAATTTGGATTCTGATGTCAAAGATCCGTCGGATTTCAGTTCGGATTTGGATAATCAGTATTCCTTACTGGATCGAATTCGGATTTTAGCAGATACATACCGAATTCAACCTGTTTACAGCCCTAATCCCACTAGTGAAATTTATTTGGATCTAAAATTAATATATGACCAAGGATTGGCTTGTAGTACAGAGGAGAAGCGAGGTTGGCCTTCTATGTTTCCACATGTCAGTTACCCGTAGCAATAGGCAATTTCGGCCCTAGTGTTGTTTGAGACAATTGCACCCAGGAAAATAATAGCAATAGGCAATTTATGGCTTGTACACCTTGGTCATGCATTTGAACTCAGAAATCAACATGTGAATTAAAAAAAAGAAAAACTGATTTTAGATACTTTCCACAGCTGGAATTTTGAAAATTTGAGCTTCAATATTCAATCCTAGGTATTCCAACCTCAGATTCTTATATGACAGATTGAGGGTTTCATTTGTTTTTGAAGCAGGTTTATAGTGAATTATGGGTTCCAATAGGGAGAATTCTACTCCTTTTTTCCTCCATTACTCTTCTTTAGAAAAAATTAATATATAGAACTCTGCCATTACAACTGAAACCTAATATATTGAAAGAATGATATGTTCTAAAATATACTCTGGTATGCTTATGTTAGAATTTGTATAGAGTGACTGAATACTCAATAATTGTTTGATGATATAGATACAAGTATTTGAATCATATTTCCATCAGAGACTTGACCAATCTTTTAGTAGTTTTTTAGTCTTGCTGCTCATCAGTTTCATTGATTCTAGCTGTCACTCTCTCAAGTTATTAGAATCCAATTTACTCTTATCATCATTATCAAATAACATTAGTCCCACTTACTTTGGTCAGTTTTCTCATCTTGGTTGAAGTGGCCATCCTGGTTTCTTGTGTCCATCTTTATCTCTTGATCAGGATGTTGGCCTCCTCTATCACAATCTGGCAACCTTTGAACTTGCTTTGGTTCTGGTTTGTTGTTTCCTCTTGTTTCGCTCACCTTATAGTTCGCTATAGCTGTGCTAGTTGGATTAAGAAACTAACTCGAAGAGGCTTTAAAAGTAAAAACTTTCTATGTAGTTTCCATTTTGAGTTGTTGTGGATGGATTTAAAAGAATTTGGATGTTTTTCAAATTTTTATCATATGAGGATGGTGAATTTTTTATGTTTCTTCAGCTGCATAAGATTAATAAGCTTTTGATGATGACAACTTGGCTGTCAAAGTTTGTTGAATCCAAATTTTCAATTAGAATTTGATACCTGTTGGGTACATTGGGCAATTGTTCTATGGGAAATTAGGAGGAGTCTATATGTATTGGCTGATTGGTACATACTGGTCCACCATGGGAAACCCAAGTTTAAAAGAGCAAGAAGCGATGATCCATTTGGTATATAAGACCCTTTTTGAATCTGCAGTGATCTCCTTCTTCCCTTTTTTGTTTTTTTTTTTTTTTTGGGTGGTTGGCCCGGGGCGGGGCGGGGGCTTAGAGAGATGCAAATAGATTGATTTCCTTGTTCTATGTACCCATGGGTTTCTTTGTTTTCTTTTCTTTTTTTCTTTTGATGAATAATGAGATTTATATATTAAAACTTGAAAACAGTACAAATAACAGAAGAACCCGTGAGATCTATGTTACAACATTCTGAACCCAAAACCATTTCAAAGAAGAACAAAACAGAAAACAGATGTACAGAGAAAAATACAGATTACTCCCCAAGAGCTATAGATGTCCAATCCCTTAGAATATCGCTTGATGGAGTGTGTCTGAATTCCTCCTTAATGCTATCCCAAGACGAGACAAATAGTAGGATGTCTCAAGTGACAACTGAAACCTCCCCATGGTTACTTGACAGAGCACAAGGAGCATGATACTTCTCTACATGATAATTCTTCATACAGAAACACGTGGTTGAGAGGATAACAAGCCAGATTGCTTGTTTAATAGGAGAAACTTCTCTCATTGCCACTTTACACCAACTACATCTAAGGATCACTATTACTTGGTTCTGTGTTGAGATTGCAAATGGAATGGCTGTGGACAACTCTCCTATCCCTTATGTGAAATTGAACCAAAAAACAAGGTCATCTTTACTGCAATCTTTCATTCTTTAACACCTATCACAATTGTTTGCTGATTTTATACGTGTTGCTTTATAATACCAAGAAGGAGTATTTGTGGTTCACAGGTTGCAGTATGTGTTGTGAAATTTCAGAATACACTTCAAGCCTCCAAAATCTGAATTTCTATCGATCATTTCATAATGCTTGTGGCACTAGTGCAGTCTGTTTTTAGCTTAATGCCATGAAAAATGAAATTTTATGCCCAGTTGGCATGTATCCCTGGGTTTCTTTGATTTCCATGCCAGATTGTCTATATGAGTACCTTTTTTTGATTGGGAAGGTGCTCAAATCCACTTTTTTAGTGTCTGATGTTGATGCTTGCAAGTCTTCTATTTGGAAATGTGGGTTCCAATCAAATATTGAAATCCGTTAGCCGTAGTGTTGTTTTTGTGGGTTGTGTTAACCTGGATGATTTGGGGTTACAACCCATTATGTGATATTGTTTTTACCATTCTTTATTCCTTCTTAAGCTGTTTGTTCCTTTCATTTTTGTTGGATTTCTGTTACTTCCTAGTTTCAAGAAGACATGGACTAAACCTGTTTGCTCCTCTATCTAATTTATTGTCTTTTATTTTTAATCACCTTTTGAGTTTGCAATATAGGATTCATCATTGAAAATAATTCTTACATGACGCATATTTGTGGCCAATGTGTCTTCTGGTAAAATGTGTGAAATCTCCTCATATTTTATCCTATATCAATTCTTTTCTATTAGGATGACGAGGTCCATTTTGACAGAGTGTTCCATATTTTACATCAGTGCTTGGGCAATTGAGATGTCAATTTTCAAATATGTACTGAAGGCATCCAAATTTTGAGTAGCAGTTCTCTATTGAAATATTCAATTGGAGGATTAAGGGTGCCACTCCCGGATCATTGTAACATAGCCGTTGACCGTAGTCATTTTTCCAATTTAAGCTTTACTAGGTAGAAGTCATTGTGAAAATCCATTACAATCATGAGTGCCACTGTAATTAATCATTTTATGATTCTATACTATAACAGTTTATATTCCAATGGCCTTGCTAGGAGCATCATAATAGTTATCTTCCTCTATCGTCTCTAGGGCCAATTCTTTAGTTCTTTGTCAACTTAATGACCTTTTTTTTTTTTTTATCTCATCTTTGAAGATGGATTTGTCATTCTATTTTTATCCAATCTATCTAATTCGTCATTTTTGTTATTGTCTGATTGCTCTCCTTCTCTGTCAATGTTAAGCGGCATCCTTGAAAGAGAATTCTGTGGTCTCCCCATCCAAAGATTCTCTCTTCAGTGTCTGTTAAATGTTCTTACTTGTCAATTTTCTTAACCTCTCGTTCATCATGGTTGTGATTTTCTCGTTTATTGATGTGGCTCTCTTCTTCTTCTCCTTCTCAATAAATCTCACAAGAATAAGACACCTCTTTGGCAGTCTTGATGAAATAGAAATCACTGTGGATTTCTACTTTTTCCTTTTTTTTTGGCGGAACTAATGGCTATTGTTGTGGATGCTGGTGTGTGGGTGTGTGCTAGTTATTTGCGTCAAAGTAACTATCATTTATTTATTGCCTTACATTTTATTATACATTTATCAAGTAAAGTGCTGCTGTAGAAGAATATTGCACAAGTGGAAGTTGGACATCTTTCTATTGTCAGTTTTGCACAATTTTATGAAAAATAAACTTCATCAGGCTTATAATTTTCAATTTCATTGAAATAAATATTTGTGGTTGGATTTTAATTTCATCAGTCTTTCTAATTTTTTCTTGTGTAAATTTCAAGATTTATTTTATATATTCAACTGAAAAAATATAATTATTTATCATTTACTGACTCTGTATGGCTGTGACCTTATAGTATTCATTGAAAAAGGATTTGTAAGCATTTTACTTATTCTGAAACTCCCAAATGGAGTCATTTTCTGTTACCAGCAGATTTGTTGATAATCTACCATCTTTGATGAGGTCTTCTAAACTGCACTGTTTGTGAGCAGGGGCTGTCAGCTGGATTGCTTAGGCAAGCCACATACACAACAGCACGCCTTGGATCCTTCAAGTTAGTATTTCTGAACATTAAGTACTTATATGTGAGAATCTTCTGACAGTGTGCATGCATAACATTATCTTCCAGGACCTTTTTGACTTGCTTTAACTGGCTAGTTTTTTGGTTTTGTTTTCAAAATCTGCATATATATATGGAACTTGGCAATTACTTGAATCACTGAGTTTGAGACTAGGTTATCTTTAAAATTCAAATTGTTTACGCTTTTGGTTAACCAAGACAGTGTGGGAAGAAGAAATAAAAAGATTAATTCAGCAATAACTTGTTGTAGCTTGCTGGAAGGAACATTTGCTTGCAGACTCCACATTGAGCGCTTAAAGTTGGAACAGTTTCTTGATTAAACAATGATATAAACATGACAACTCTTTTGAACAATTTGTGGAATGGTCATAGAACTCTTTTTTGTGGTTGCTAAAAAATGTAGTTGTTTCACTAGTTCAATAGGATAAGGGATTTAAATTAATTATTACATTTAGGTGGGTAGTTGACAGGCATTGGATGATTATAGGATCATTACTGGTTTTAGATGTCCCAAAAAAGAGAGAAGCCTATAGAAACCGGAAGGTCCGGAACATTGCTCCATATAGGTTTGATCCTGGGTATAGCTGGAATCAAATTGGAACCAACTCATTGACACTCCGCTATTGTGCTATCACCTGAATGATGTGCTTAGGTACCACCAGATAATCATCTTAATAGGTGCTTCCCAGCGCTGATGAGACAGTAAAGGTCTTGAGAAGGTGTGGTGGCAGCATTGACATTCCCTTGGAGATATTTATTCTATGACATCATGATGTCATGTAATAGATGGGACAAAGTTTCTATCATTTTGCGCTTCTTAGGACGTGCTCTTCTGTTCTCTGGATGTTTAGAGGTTTAATGGTTTATTTTCTGGTTGTAATATATTTCTTGGCAAAGTTGGATCTTCACACAAAAACTGATGGTGTGATGTAGAGATTTATAGGATTGTTATGGATCTTATAAAAATTTTTTATTGGAACCTGGGAGTACATGCATTGATGTATGTTGATTTTTTTCTTATTTTTCAAATACATATGAATGCATGTATGCATTTTGATATGAGGAAATGGGATTTTCTTCATTGTGCAGATTGAAGTTGAATTTAGTTCTAAATGGGTTGAAAATTTTTCAGTATGTTGTGTGATCTTGATAGATTTTGCATTCATTTGGGGAACTGGTCTTTGTTGTACTAGGATTTTAACAAACAAGGCAGTTGCAGCCAATGATGGGAAGCCACTACCTCTCTATCAAAAAGCTCTATGTGGATTGACAGCGGGAGCAATTGGAGCATCTGTTGGCAGTCCAGCAGATTTAGCTCTTATCCGTATGCAGGCCGATGCCACTTTACCTGCTGCACAACGGCGGCATTACACAAATGCATTCCATGCACTCTACCGTATTGTTACAGATGAAGGGGTCCTAGCCCTATGGAAAGGTGCAGGTCCTACTGTAGTTAGAGCCATGGCATTGAACATGGGTATGCTTGCCTCATATGATCAAAGTGTTGAGTTCTTCAGGGATTCCGTTGGCTTTGGTGAAGCAAGTACAGTAGTGGGTAAGAAACTTTACCAGTTCTGCTGAATTTTGGAAATCATTTTTCAAGTAGACATCCATGTCCCTTAATGATGTGCAGAACACACACACACACACACACACACACACACACATATATATTTTATTGGTCATTCTTGTACTAAGGCTTTAACCATCTTAGCTTCCAAATATCTGGGTTGGTAGATGAGGACAATCTCTCATAATTTCGATTGAATGTTAACAAGCATATATGCATATCCAAGCATCTCTTATAAATCATCGTGGCTATTTTTTGTCCTATATAGATTTGTTTGCTTTTGAAGAATGATATCAAGTAATTGTCTTTTTTAGGGGCCAGTGCTGTCTCGGGGTTCTTTGCTTCGGCCTGCAGTTTACCCTTTGATTATGTCAAGACCCAAATACAGAAAATGCAACCCGATGCCAGTGGGAAGTTTCCATACACTGGCGCTTTGGACTGTGCCATGAAAACTCTGAAGTCGGGAGGACCATTCAAATTCTACACTGGATTTCCTGTCTATTGTGTTAGAATTGCACCTCATGTCATGGTACTCTCTTTTCACTCTGTTTTGATGTTTGTCTGGGGAGCCGTAATACTTGATTGTTTGGATATTGTCTCTTTTATCACATGGTTTTAATTGTTGGATGGTTTTTTCTTCAGATGACGTGGATATTCCTGAACCAAATCCAGAAGGTGGAGCAATCCATTGGGTTGTAGAGTTGCAGATGAACTGAATTCTTTCATCAAAGTTGAGCTCTGCCATAACAATAAGATTCTTTTTGGTTTTTTGGTTGTTTCGTATTTGTAGTTGAGGCTAGTTTTGGCAACTTGACAGCCTTAAAACATCTCGGGAAGAAGTAGCTTGACTCAATTAATTTATAATTCATCTGAGCTGTAGCCAAGATTGTATCTAATTTGTTTGTTGTTAGGGGAGATGCATACTATCCAGACTAATCTCGGCCGAAACTGGAAGTGACTTGGAGAGATCTTATTCAAAATAAAAGTAATGCTAAACATTTCTTTTCCCCTATTTTATAATCTCGTGGAATACTTTCAGATTTATCCGCTCCACCACCCTTTTCATTACTCTTCCTTTTTTCTAGCTTCCTATTGTTCTACCATGGTGCAAAATTATTCGCTGAAGAAGGTACAGTAACAGCTTCATTTTTCTCGGAAAGTGTGAGCATCCAATCCTGAAAGGTCATGATCTGCGTTATAAATGTTGATGCACCTTGCATTTTAGGAACTGCTTTGGCGTTTTACTTTGATTTGATGCTCAAGAAACCATTCGGTTGGCTTAAAAATTCAGAAAGTCATAGATCTGACCGTACGATCAATTAAAAGTTCCATTCGATAAGCCAAATCCTGACACACTGAGCTTAAAACACAAAATTGGTCTGATCCAAGGCTACAAAACAGGCCGCAATGGCACCACAACCTTAATGAAATGATCGATAGACATTCAGATTTTGGAGGCTCAAAGTGTGTTCTAAAATTTCACTACACATACTGTAACCTGCGAACCACAAATACTTTCTTCTTGGTACCATAAAGCAACACATATAAAATTAGAAAACGATTGCAGTAGGTGTTAAAGATTGAAAGATTGCAGTAAGGTTGACCTTGTCTATTGGTTCAATTTCATGTAAGGGCTGGGAGAGTGGTCCGTAGCAATTTCATTTGCAATCTCAACACTGATGGTTCAAGTAATTGTGATCCTTAGATGCATTTGGTTTAGAGTGGCAATGAGAGAAGTTGCTCCTAATTAATAAGCAATCCGACTTGTTATCCTCTCAACCATGTGTTTCTGTATGAAGAATTATCACGTAGAGAAGCATCATGTGCCTTGTACTCCATCAAGTAACCATGGGGAAGCTTCAGTTGTCGCTTGATTGAATCTCTTAAAGCCATCACAGCCTGGTGTTCCAATAAGGTAAAAATATTTTAGATTTGATAAAACATACTTCCTACCACGTCCTACAGATATAATGCTTGTTAGCCAACAATTCACTTCTATTTACCTGATGATCAGATGCATTCTTGTTCCAGACACTCAATATATCTTCACTAAAACGAATGCTTAGCACCGCACCACAAATGTTGTCTCCATAATCAAGCTGGTCGCCAATAAGTGCTAGAACCTAAAGGCACATTCCAAAAGAAAGTAACTACCACCAACTTCACAAGTTTCAGCATTAAAAGAAAAAGGTAATCACTTCATGGCATATCTCTACTTTTCTCTTCTTTTTCTTTTTGCTTTTTCCTTTTTTATCAGTAATAAAGATTATATCTGATAAGAAAGAAGAATGTACAGAAGTGGCACAGAAATGGAACTCTGAAACATGAAAAAAAATAAACATTCCTACATTACTCAGGGTCCCAGTCAGAACAGCTGTTCCTACCCTACCCCAATACAACAATGAAAGCAAAATATCTACATATTCCTCAACTCCTATGTCCCTTGAAGAATCTCGGTTGTAGGAGTTCCTATTCTCTACTTTAACTAAGCATAGAAATGCATACGTCGCTCTTTATGAATCAATGCATATGGACTGGAATTATAGAAACTAGAAGGTGACACATGCAGTACTGCACGTAGCATATTGGGAAAGCTAGGTTGGGCTTGAAAACACTAGTCTTGAACATTCATCTTTCTTTCCAGTGCCTCCTCGATAAAGAAAGGTTTTTGGACATTGAAATTGTAGCACAACCAGAAGACTGACTTCCACCCTTTTCATCAAACTCTTAACTTTTTTATGGTGATCCTGTGCGGTTCACCTTCAGTGGATAATTTTTCAATTGGGTTTGAATTTTCGGAAATCATCTCTAAGTGCCTTGTTTTAGGAGAAATATACAAAAAGAGAAGGGCAATTAATGGTAACAGACAATGGGTCAGGCTTCAGTCTTCACCAAGAGGGTTCCTTCACTTTAAATAGTAGTATAGATATGGAAAACCAAATTGATTGGATTGGTTGAACTCTACATAATATTGAAAATGGAGGCTTCTGACTTCTTTAAAATAACTGACACCCAGGTACAAGCTCGTCTCAAGCTGCTGTTAAAACTTAATCAAGTTTCAGGGACTGCCATGATATTTCAACAGAAGTAGCGCATACTGAAATTCCATGATTCTAAACTTATCTTGTATTCATATAAATAACGCTGAAGACAAAACCAGTTTGCAGTCCATAAAGCAGAGAAAAACTAAGCATGCCCAAAAACAAAACAGAAACAATTGTAAAGGTCAAACGTAGGCATAAAATAAACTCCTTAAATTAGGGGGAATTTGGTTGGGATTATGTACTCTGGATTTTGAAAATCCAAAATCTTGTTTGGATACCATGGATTTTTGAATTTAATTAAGCGATTAGAATCTAGAATCTCATTTGGTTGACCCAGATTATTGAGATTGATATTTTAGTTTTTCATTCATAATTGCATGCAAGAGATAATACAAATAAAATATATTAATAAATGCAACATATACAATATATTCTTCACTAAAAGCAAGGATCTGTAAATATATATTATGTCATATGATATTAATATATTAGCTAGTATCCTAGAATCTAGATTTTTAGAGATTTTATATGGAGCACCCAGAATTTAGGCAAGAATCTCATGATCCACCTCCAAAGAGGATTCTATTTATAGGCTGGAGAATAGAAACAGATGCTTTAATCTCTATGATAATCTGAACTAAATACTCAAACCTGGATTCCAAAATCCGATTCTGGCCAAATCCCGAATCCAAAATGCTCAGCAAACAACCCCTTAGACTGCCACTTCCCTATTTCACCTAATTCTTATGTATACACCTTGTTGTGGGTAAAACCAGTCAGAGCAGGCTGGCAAATAATTTAGTGCGAAATAGGGAGAAAAAACAAAGATCAGATAGCATTGAGGGAGTAGGGAAAGAAAACAATCACATTATTTTAGAAGGTAATTTCTTGGTAAATGTTCTATAAATAGAAAAATCAGTATCAGCCTTTCCTCTTACCAGATCTTCCCAAAAACGACCTGATACTGGCTTCTTAAATCGTATTATCCACTTTCCACCATTGCAATTAGCAGAATCCTGTTAGAAAAAATAACAAATTTCCTCAAAGTTATGTGACATGTCAAACACATGACTCATCATGCTAGAAATACATTCAGATGCATAGTCAGGCCTCCAATCCTTACCTCCCACAGAGGGCGAATTCCCTCCTTGAAAAGATGCAAGTCAGTCGGGCTTGGTAAAGAAGAAGGGCGAGCCAAATGACAATAGCACACCCAAAAACCTTCAACCTATAAACAAAAAATTTTAGAACCCATATGATTCCATTTTGCTGGCAAAATCCAAGTAAAAATTTGTGGAGAACACTTGTGGAAATCACACTATGGTCCTAGGATGTTCCAAAAAGACCCTTACAGTACTGAACTCCACGATTTTCTTGATGTTGTCTTCATATGATGTCTGTGTTCGCACTCCAGGAGTTCGACGAGTGTACCAAAAAACAAATTTGTGCTGAAATTTCAAAATTAGATAACAAAAAGAATTATCATGCATGTTATCAAGATAAAAGATACAACACACAAAAATAACAATGGATTTTATAATGTCATCATAAACATACAAACAAATTAAAAAAATTCCTAGATTCATTAAAATATATACACATATGTTCATATACATATATGTAGAGACACAAAACATGTATACAGGCGAATGAAAAGTGTCACCCGTACAGTGAAGTTCAGTTTCTAACCACTCTTAATTTTTTCCTATGTTACTGAAATATAAGATAAGATCATTATGGTCTTTCAGATTATCAACATCAATATCAGATAAAACCAGTATACAGGGCACTCTTATTCAAACCATCTAGTTCTTAGAGATCACAAACTCCTTGAAGTTGAGGGGTTTCATTAAGTCAAGGTTGAGTTACCATTTTTTACCTTTCAAGATATATTGGCTAAACAAAGGAAAAACAAAAAGGGAATAGCATTTCAATGAAATTTTTATTGACCAATCAGAATCATTTTTTTTTATGTAAGTTACTAATATATAAATAAAGAGATATGAAATACAACAGATCAAGGATCAAAACAGTCAGCAACATAATAAAACACCTCATTGCCACACAAGAAAGAGATTACATCCCTACTCAATAACCCCCGAGAATAAAGTTTGCCTATTGCTGCCTTCTTTAGCTAGTTTATCTACTGTGCTTGAATAAAAATATTCAAATCACTAGCCACAAACCTAGCCAATATAATTGCCTCAAAAGGTCCAATATGTTAATTGAGCTAGGTCACGATGATTTAGCCGTGCCTGAGCATGGCATGGCACGAGCCATGTGCCATGCTTGGCCGACTCTAGGCAGCCTAGTGATACAGCACAGCTTTAGGCAATAGCACAAGAAAGGTATGACACGGCACACCAAGCATGGGCACATAACGCTAGCACGATTGAGAACCCTTTGGATCTCAAAATTCCTTTGTAGTGAGGTTTGAACACACAGCCTTTACAATAAAATAACTAGCTCTAAACCACTAAGCTGTTTTATCATCTCAATATATAATAGTACCAATTTTATATTTATTATATGTATATATTATACATTTAATAAATATACATTAATTGGGCTGGCATGAAGGCACAAGCACAGCCTAGGCGCAGAATGGCACGACTTACAGGCGTGTCGTGGGCCATGCCATGCCAACCTCTTGGAGGGCCGGGCCAGGCCAGGCCAGGCCAGCACAACACGATTAAATAAACAAGCCGGCACAATGGCATGGCTGGCACAGCTCAACCATGCTTGGGCTGGCACAGCACAGCCAATTTGACATGCTTAAATATACATAAACTATAGGAGCTTTTGAATAACAACCAAGAAGATTTTATGAAAATAAAACATTTTCAAGTAGAAAATGTAAAGCAGATATAGGAATTCTACAAAAGCATTTTGCAATTTGATTTGCCGGAAATTGGATTTTTTCATCTTTTATTATTTTTTTATAACCCCCATAAAAAAAACCATGATGGGCTTAACTATTTGGTCAGCATCATTCCAGTGATACTTACTATTGCTGCTATAGGAGGTTGTGCTGCCTTGAAGTAGATGCTTGTGATTGTGGTGATGTACTAGAGGCAGTGTTGGTAATGGGAGGGAATTCGTGGTGAGAACAGAAGTATTTGTTGTGGAGTTAACAGCCAGTCAAGGTTTTAGTGGCTGAAGTATGAAAAATATTTACAAAGAAGAAAGGATATTTAAGAAAAATTGAACTTATAGATCATGATGAATTTCTGGAAACTGACATACAAGGATTCAAGTGTATCCTGTTCTCTGAATTATTTCATTACCTTATTTTGGAAATCCGTCCAAATAGTTACGACTTACCATTGGATAACAGGTTATAAACAAATCAAATAGTTTCCTCGATCCCATTATTGGAGTTGGGATCGAGCAAAAAAAAAAATTTTTTTTTATTCTGTGGAGCGGGTGCTTTAATTGACACACAAAAAAAAAAATTTTCCTGAAAATACTTGACATCTCTATCAGAATAGGGAAGAAACTCAGTGTGTTATCGTCCTTTGAATTTTAAAAGCTTCAAAATTTTCTAGAACACTGAATCCTACATCTTCAGAATCTGAAATAATGAGTTATAAAAGTAACTAAATATCCAGAATTAGACAAGTTGTCATTCACAATCCGTCACACAGAACAATATCATCCTAAAAACATGCCGATCAAAAAGCAAAACAGCTGAAGTACGTGAAAATTGCCAATAGTCGAGAAGAATGATTTACACTCGCAGGCAACGAGATTGCAATGTTGAAAAAAGTTTCCTCGAAAGAAGATTTTCGGGAAAGGTGTGTCTTTCAAGAAAACAAAATAGTGCTGGAGAAACAATTTATAATCCTCAAATGGTAAATACCAACAATAATTCTCCCTACTTATGTTTAAAGGGCTGAAGCTCTAATCCACTAAGGATATCATCACAGAATATCAACAGCTGCTGTAAATTGAAGTAAAAGAAAAGGAATAATTCATATTAGAAACATTAACAAAAGATAATCTATAAAGAATATAAGGGAAAATGAATTTTCAAGAACCCTGGACAGAATAAACAAGAAAGCGGCATAATTTAGAAAAAAAAAGAAAACGACTCCAGATGCAGGGATTTTCAGCAAGAAAAAAGAGTGGGATAAAGAAACCTTCAGTGTATGCAAGCCAGCTTTTAGCTCTCGTGCTTGCCGTTCTCGATCTTCCGCTTCTCTATCAGCAGCTGCCGAGACATCCACGACTGCCTGAGTATTCCGTTCCTTGCTCTCACCTTCTTTCTTATCCGTGATCTCCATCAGTATATCTATAAAAACCTCCAAACCCTAAAATCCTCTCTCTCTCTCTCTTGCTCGCTCTCGCTTCGCGTTCCTCCACGGAACAACCCAGGAAGGAAGAGAAGGAACAAGAAGAGCAAATGGACTTAAAGCCTTAAGGGTCACTTTTTGACCGGTATTTATAAAATCAGTCCATCAAAAATTTATTTCTAGAAAAGGGTTATTTCTAAAACCAAATTTAAAAAGTAAGGCAATTTTACTTTTCGTAGGGTTGTGCGATGGGTTTAGCCTCTTGCAAGAACGTTCTTTGGTGCTTCAAGATCTTGAAGCTTGGGAGGCCGCTGCTTGAATAGCGAAAGAAAGAGACAAGAGAGTTTTGATCAATAAAGATAAATGAAAGAAATCTTAATCAATAAAGATTAGTCCATTGAAAGAAAAAGAGAACGTTTAATCAGAGTTTGTGTTTTGACGGAAAGAGGCGGAGGAGGTGATTTGCGGGAGAAGGTGAAGTTATGTAAAATAGGGACAATTAAGTCAAATTATGGTTTAGATAAGCCAAATCGTAATTTAAAACTTAAGGCTCTGTTTGTTTTTTGATGTAAAACGGTTTTTTTTTTATAACAAACATTTACATTGGAAAATATTTTCAAGAAAATGAAAGTTTTTCAACTGTTTGAATAGACATTGGAATATAGAGTTGAAAATAAGAATTTTTCATTTTCTTATGTTCGGAATAAGTGAAAATAATCAAGGAAAACTTAACAAAAAAGATTTGCATTTACATAGAGACTCGGTCTGATTAAGACCAAACCCAAACCTATTTCGCTTCTGTTTTTACAGTTGTTCGGTTTGATTTCAATCCAAAAATCCCTAAACCAAACTAAGTTAGTTAGGTTTTGGGTTGGATGCTCGATTAAGCCAAACCGAACTAAATTCATCTATTTGCCTAAACCGAACTAAATTCATCTATTTGCCTAAACCGAACCAAATCGAACTGACCTAATATATCATATATATATATAATACAATAATTATTAAAATTTGAAATTTTACCTTTAAACTTTGAAGATATTAAAAACAATGCCCTTGTTTGAGCACAAGCATGCGTTGGTCTAAACCAAATCGAATTGATTTCATGTAATTCGGTTCGGTTATGTTCGGCTTGGGTTTTCTTATTTATTTTCGATTTGGTTTTATAATTCGCTTTTCAATTCGATTCGGTTCGGTTCGATTTGACAATAAATATTTTCGGTTTGGTCTTGGATTGACCTCAGCCCAAACCGACTCGAGTTACACCCCTACATTTAAATGGTTAATCATTTTCTTGAAAATGACATACCGGATTTTCAATGGTAAGTCATTTTCCAGAAAATAGCTATATTTTAAAAAAATCGTTTTACACTATATTATATCTTACATAACAACAAACACGTGAAAAACCCCATTTTACCCTGAAAACATTTTCCGCATTAGATTTTACATAATAAAAAAAAAAAACGGAGCCTCAAAACGTGTTCTTAAAATTTGTCATTCGTGAATTTGGAACGAATTAAAATAAAGAACGTTAATTCGCATTTTGAACACGAGAGCAGGATTAGATTCACATGAATTAGGTAGCTAAAGTTATGGCCGCTATTTGTCTTGCTCTTTTCACCAACTGAAAAGGCATTTTTTTTTCTATTTACATTTTCAAAAGAAAAATCACTATAATTGTTGGATGCTCCATATGTTAGCACCTAAATGACACTAGCAGCTGCAGTTAACGGCAACAACCAATTTCATGGTGTCTTATATATTAATAATGTAGAGGAAATTTTTAATTTTGCTTAGAGACCTATTTTCCAGTAAATACTACCATTACTTATATCATAATACTTCTTTTCTAATTGAAATAATTATGTATTGAATTAAATATTTAAGGATGAGTAAAAGAATTATTTAATTTAACAATGATTTCATGTATTGAAATTAATTAATTAATAGAGGATAAGTAAAAACTTTTTTAATTAAAATTTTGAATGATCAAGTATAGTTAAGGTTTATGTAATTCAGGAGCATTTTATTAAACTAACAGCAATAACAAAAGAAAATGATACTTTTGAAATTAAATATTTTATAAAAACCTATTTTAGGTATGTGAAAATGAAAAACCCTAGTTGGTGCTTCTAATAGTACTATAGATATAGATATTGATATCAATAACCTCAAGACATCTATTTGTGGGCTTAGATGGACGTTCAAATAAATCAACGGCTTGTATCCATATTCAAGTACCAATCAAACGGCAGGATTAGGTTACTATGGTGATTCTGCACCATGCAATAATAACTCAATTGATAAAACTGAAAGCATTTCCTCTAGAACCAAAATCCAATGGTTTTGTGAGACCACCGGCTGGAATGGAGCTTGGATGTGTGGGCCCCCTCCTGACATGGGCATCTATTGGTGCGTTTCACAGTAGCACCATTGAATGGCACTAGGTGAAACACTCTCAATTAAACTATTCTTTCCCAAGACTCTAAAGAGTGAACCGGTTGACTCAGGACTGGAACCCAAGGTGTGCTGTATTAAACACTGGTTCAGTAATCAAAAGGCCAACCGGAATGATCCACATTCTACATCCAAAATCATGGACTGTGCACCAAGTGAAAAATTAAAAGGTTAGTCAACTGGTCGAACCGGACTATTCGGACCGGGCCATAACATATAAAATATTGAATAAAATCTTTGCCACCTTGATTTGGCTAGTTCACCGTCATCATGAGTGGCATACAGCCAAAAGGTGAATTAAATGTCCAAATTTTATCTTTCTTGCACTCAATCAAACTAACCCTAATTTTATAAAATTTCCCACTTTTCTTGCACTCCTGAGTTTCCTCCAATTCAATTATAAAAGCAGAATCCAAACAAGGGAAGGTAATTAAA
Organism: Buxus sempervirens; assembly: GCA_947561395.2. Taxonomy (NCBI): domain Eukaryota; kingdom Viridiplantae; phylum Streptophyta; class Magnoliopsida; order Buxales; family Buxaceae; genus Buxus; species Buxus sempervirens. The sequence continues at coordinate 861,425 of OX387183.1, read as the reverse complement.
GCAATACTTTCTCACTCTACATCACAACCATGAAAGCTTCAAGTGTAGCAGTGTCAGCCATGGCTGCTCTGATATTGGTTCTCCTGCTTGCTCCAAGTTCAGAGGCTAGCATTGCATGCAGTGATGTTATTAAGGACTTGAAACCCTGTGTCAACTACCTGGTAAAAGGCACAGGGATGCCACCTACAGATTGTTGTGATGGAGCCTCCAAGCTTGCCTCTGCTGTATCAAACCCTGCTGATAAGAAAGCTGCATGTGACTGCATTAAGTCAACAGCCAAGAAGATGAACCCCAAAGTAGACCTAGCAAAGGCTCTTCCTGGAAACTGCAAGATTACCTTGCCCTTTGATGTTTCGCCTGATGTTGATTGTTCCAAGTACACATATATATAAGCTCTTTCTTAACACTAGGCTAGAAATAGAAGATTATCTTTCCATGGTTTGAAATATCCTTTCTGAATTTTCAACTGTACTAACCCCTTCCTTACTTTGTTTGTCATTTGCAGGATTGGTTGAAGTTGATATGAAGTTTACGCCATTTTTATGGTGTTAAGCTGGGGATCTGTTACTGTTTTTGGATCTGCTTTGTCGAATAAAAGAGTTATGAATGTGTTGTTATATCTACATTCATGAATAAATAAATATCAAATACCTTCATATATTGCCATTGGATGAACGTTTTACATTATTTCAAAAGACAGATCTGTATCTGAAGTTCAAAAAAATTTTCTGAACTTGCAATCACAGCAACCTGCAAAGTCGAAATTTCAGCATTTCTTCATTAATTAGAGATACTTGCAACAGTTTCAAGTTTATGCATCCATGATATTCATAGTGGAAAACCACAACCAGGCCACTACTTGGCATGGGGAAATTAGTGAGCTGAACTTTCCAAGTGATAATGTTTGACAGAGGTCATTATCACCGATTGGAACTTCCTACCAAACTGACCAATTTTCCTCCACAACCACCGCCAACTATTGACCTGTAGAAGTTAAATAGTCTATTAAGACAGAAGTGAGAAGTCTACAATACTAGTTAATAACTTGTGCAGTAACAAGAGGCTTTTATTAATTAACACAAACGTACCGAACGTAGGCAAAGGAAAAAAGAAGACTTGGCTATTGTTTGGAGTATCAGAGGCTTAAAAAATATTAAGAGGTGTTTTGAAAAGTAAAACAACATAAACAATACCATGTTTGTACCAACCATACTAAAAAAATACCAAAATAAATAAATAAATAAAATTTTTAAATAGAATATATGAATTAATAATATATTTATTTGTAAAATGTTTCTTTTTTTATATGTGATAGTGCTTAGCAAGAGGATTAGAAACAAAGAACGGGCACACAAGTAGAGAAAGAAGGAGCACACAAGTGGCATTACCAGGTGATGGAGTAAATTTGAAAATAATTGGAAGACATTTTTGTATAGAATACCAAGCAGAAAACATGGTATTGGTTTTATATAATAGAGACAATTTCCTCTGGTATCACTCCATGATACCAGAATGAATCGGATACATGGATGCCCATGTCAATAGGGGCCCTACTAATCCCATTCCAATTGGTGGTAGCACGGCATCACCGACTATAGCACACCAAAGGAAACGCATTCTAATATCAATCCCAAAGGGTTGGTCTAGTGGTCAAGGCTTGGGGCCTGGGGATGTGCTCCCTCCAAGGTCTCAGGTTCAAAACCTCTTAGGTGTTATCAATTCTTTGGGGTTACCTGCATAAGGTCTATGGGCCTTAGACTTAACCAGGCCATGTGGGTTGCAAGGTCTTGCATAGGCCCTCAGGGATTAGTTGATTGAGCGTAAGCGGGCCAGATACCCTGAGTTCCAAAATATATATATATATAAGTTCGGAGCGAGTGAGCCAACCCCTAACCCTATTATGCCCTACCAAACCCTAACCATTATGATTAGGGTGGGGTTACCCATTTAACCTAACCCGTTGGCATCCCTCGGCCTGGCAATCCTGGCATATTGCCAAAACCGTATCACGCCTTGGGTTGGGGAATTTCAGTCTCAGTAGCCTTTTATTCGGTATCTGCACACTGAAGGTGGCTGATGGGTTAGGCAAACCTATTATTAGATTTGTTATCGTCCAACTGTCCAAGGTAGAGAGGTAACATCGTTTCCTTTCTAGTTGTTTTCGGACTTCCGCTTAATCGATTCATTTCATGTTAGTTCGTTGTCTTTTAACTTTGTTTGTAATCCCTCTTTATGTATTAGATTGTTCTTGAAATGATTGTAAAACTGACCCTTAATCGTTTCCACCATCTTCATCTTCCCCTTGATGGCCTCCACGGCCGACGATTCCTCTGTTCCTTTAGCTCGATTCTCGCTCCAAACCCTCATTTGGATTCAAATGACCCCGTAAATGATCTTGACACTCATCTCAGACACCTCTGTGAAAAACCCAGTTGCCGATTTGTTGAAGCAATTGCTCTTTTTGACCGTGCTGTCGATTCAGGCCTCAAGCCCAGTCCTACCATTTACAGTTTCCTTATTGAGTCTCTCACAAAATCCAGAAACTATGAGTTGGCTTTTTCGCTTTACAAGCGCATGACCCATTTTGATAATTTGCTGAATTATCGAGGATTGACTGCTCTATTTTATTGCTTCTTGCAAACCCGGAAATCTGAATTTGCATTTGGAGTACTTGGGTTGATCTTGAAGCGCGGTTTCACCATTAACATTTTGTTACTTAATCTCATACTAAAATGCCTATGTCAAGCCCAGAAGGTTGGAAGAGCAATGGAGCTGTTTCAGGAAATGGGGAGAAATGACATAGTTCCTGATATTGTTACTTATAATACTTTAATACATGGGCTTTGCAAGGAGAAAAAATTGGAAAAAGCACTACATTTACAGGTTGAGATGGAGGATTCGAAATGTTGCCCCAATGTGGTTACATACTCTACTCTTATGAATGGCCTTTGTAAGGAGGGTAGAGTTGATGAAGCCATGGATATGTTGGATAAGATGCAAGGCAGGGGTCTCAATGCAGATGTTATTGTGTATAGTACGCTTATAAGTGCTTTTTGCAATGAAGGAAATGTAGCTCGCGGAAAGCAACTGTACAGCGAGATGTTAGACAAAGGAATTTCTCCTAATGTGATTACTTATACCAATTTGTTGCATGGGTTTTGCAAGGTGGGGCATTGGAAAGAAGCCATGGCAATATTTGATAACATGCGGGAACGCGGCATCCATCCTGATGTTATTATGTATACTGATTTGGTTGATTGTCTTTGCAAAAACAAAAGGAGTAGACAAGCTATGAACATAGTGAATTTGATGTTAGATAAGGGTGAAGAGCCAAGTATAATTACATATAATGTGCTCATCAGTGGACTATGCAAGGCAGGCATGGTCTCTGATGCTTTGGAATTCTTGCGAATGATCACAGAAAGAGGGAAGATGCCTACGGTGGTGACATATAATATACTGATCAGTGGACTTTGTAAAACTAGAAAGTTCGATGAGGCAATGGAGCTCCTTAATAAGATGGTCAAGGGTGAATGCAATGTTGAGCCAGATATTGTGACCTTTAACTTATTAATCCATGGACTCTGCGGGAAAGGAAATTTTGATGAGGCTGTACAGATTCATCAGAAGATGATTTCAGGGAGAAACATTTGTAATTTGATAACTTACAACACGTTAATTGATGGGGCCCTAAAGGTACAGAATGTGAACAAGGCTACAGAACTCTGGCAAGAGATGCTTGGTTTGGGATTTATTCCAAATGCATTTAGCTATAGTATTATGATAGCAGGACTCTGCAAAATGAGGATGATCAGTTCTGCAGAAGAAATTGTCAGTGAAATGCAAGCACGCGGTTTTAGTCCTACTTTATTCGATTATAATACATTGATTTCATCCTATTGCAAGGATAGCAAGTTGGAGCAGGCGAGGAGACTGTTTGAGGAGATGAGAAGTGCTAACTGCGAACCAGATTTGACTTCATTCAATTCATTGATTGATGGAACACTTAAAGCAGGGGATCTTCAAGCTGCGAAAGATTTGCTTGTTGACATGCTTCAAAAGGGTTTGAATCCTGATGCTATAACCTTCTCCACATTAATAAATAGGTTTGCAAAATTGGGGCAGCTGGATGAGGCCAAAAATATGTTCAGGAGCATGATTGCTCGTGGCTTCGCACCTGATGCTGTTGTATGTGATTCACTTATAAGGGGGCTCAGCGCAAGGGGTGAAACAGAAGAAGTCATCAGCTTGCTTCATCAAATGGCAGCTGAGGGCATTGTTCTTGACATGACAATAATCTCTACCATCCTGAAGTGGCTTTGTCTAGATGTAGAAAACCCTGAGGTTAAGGAGCTTTTACCGAGCTTCTCGCAAGAAGCATTGGAAGAATCAAGTATCTCATGCCATGAGCTTGTGACCAGATTGCAAAAATCTCACCCCAAGTTTCAGTTGCAGACTGCTTGAAATTTGAGAAGCATGTATATGAATATCAAATTTCTTTTTAGCTTGTAAGAGCTTTGGTGAAATCTGCTACAATCCTTGCATCATTTGTAAAGGTATGAAAAGCATTGTGAGAGAGAAAAAAAAAAGGAAACAGGCAAGATAATACAAGAAGTCTTCAGAATTGCTATGTATCAACAAAGTCGTTGCATTTTGATAAGGCGATTTACACGGACAGAGCAGAGGAACAGAATGATTTAAAGTCGTTGGTGTGAAGCATTTTGATTGTTTTTAATGTGATAAGCTTCAAGTTTACTTTCTGTTTATACCATCTAATCCTGTCAAGATGTGATCCTTTGTTAATTAAACTAGAAACCAATTAAAATTTAGGGACAATTACAATTACATCCTTGAGTTTTGTCACTTATGCATGTAGACCCTGACGTTTGTAAAATGCCAAAAGCCTCCCTTCACATTTGAGCAAATGGTCACAATGCCCTCTTTGAGTGGTTCAGGAACATTGAAATGACCAAACTAAAGTTCTAACAAACATTAACAGCCAGAATTTCTCTATTGAGTATTCCTCAGAAATTTCCCTATAAATGTATAGACAATTGAGATTTTTGCATTTGACATATATAAGATAAAAGGAATGAAATCATCTGCCATGTTTCCCTGTTTTGAAATCATCTGACTGTTAATGTTTTCATTAACAGTCTTTTTTGAATGTTTTAAATGTTTTAAGTGGGCCCCACATGGAAAAAACATTGGCCATGAGATGCTCCACATGGCAGCATCTCATGGCCACATCAGGGAGCAAATCAGGGAAGCATGACAAACTTGCTTCCAAGATAAAAGTATTTTGTGAAATCTTGTAGGGCATTTTAGGTATAAAATTCCTTGAAAGGAGCTTTGTGACATTTTCCAAATGTCAGGCAAAAAATGCATAAGTGACAAACCTTAGGGGTTAAGTGTAATTATATCTAAAATTATCATGTTTACCAAAATTTCAGATTTTTTTCATACTAAAAAATTAAGAAATTTTCACATTACAGGATTTTCCTTGTAGATAATTCTTCACCAAATCAAGCAATCAACTTTGTCATAATATCTAGATTGATCGGTTCGTAATTCATGTGATAAGAAAAAGCTCACAGGATAATGACACCTTGTGGTCCACGTGGCAAAAAATGCTTACCAGGTAAAGAAACCTGTTGTCTGCCGAACCAGAGAATCATTTGCCCATGATATATAAATATATTTAACGATTTCTGTCACAGGATATATGGTAGAACTGCGTACTTTTGTTAGCTGAGAAACAGAGGTCGCATTTGGCGAGCTAAAGGAGAAAGTCAGAGAGAGAGAGAGAGACAGAAAAACAATGTAAAAGGAAAAAAAGAAATTTTTTTTCTTCTATCGTCAAAAGAAAAATATAAAGAGTGGTTGATTTTCTTCCTCTCCTTTCCTCCTTTTTCCTCCTTTTTTGGGATTATATTCTGTTCTATCTGTTCTATAATGGCGGCATCAATGGCATCTGTTCTCCTTCTCTGCCTATCCGTAATCTCATCTCTTCAATTCGTCTCATCATCTTCTGTCTGCTCTCTTCAATCTCAAAGGTTCTTAAACAATCTCCAATCTCAGTGCTCTTTGGAGATCTCCTTCTCTTCGCCTACCGAGGTACGGTTTCTATCCTTTTCTTTAGCTTATTATGTTTTATAATTTTAAATATCTGCTTGGATCTGTTTTGGGTTTTTGTTATTTTCGTTAATTGGTTCATTATGTTATGGCATTTGGCTTGTGTCAATGGGGTTCCGCGTGTTTGTTGATGAATGGGTAGTTGCTTCAGAGTTCCGATGAGGGGTTTTTTTTATATAATTATTTTTGGGTTTCCTGTTTCTTCTTGGTTCTGGTTGAATTTTGTGTTGGGGTTGAGACAGTTTTGTCTCTCGATTTATTAGTTTTGCAGGATGGAATTGTTGGGTTTTCGTTTTTGTTCTGTAGTTTTGTCCTTCAAATTAGGGTTTCGTGAATTGGATTTATGCTCTGCTGGAATGAAAGATCCGTGCAAATATTATTTGTTGATTTTTGTAGAATTTAGAGCATCTGCTTCTCTATTTATCATTATTTTCACCCTATTTTTGTGGCCCATTTCTTCTGTTTTCCTTTGGTTGCCGTTTTCTTTACCAAAAGAAAATTATAAGTTTGCCTATCGGGTTGTTGGGCGATGGTGACACGTAGATTTTTAGTGTCTTCATAATGAATTATTTTTTATTTTTGATTTTTTACTTTTCTCAAAGAGAGTCAAAGATAAGAATTTTGTGTTTGCTTGTTCGAGAAGGTTTGAATCCGAAATCTCTGGAATTATTTCTCTGGAACTGTCATATATGGACTTTTATGGTTGTTCCATTTGCTCAAAGAAAAAGCTGTAGTCTCTTCTTGTTATATCCTGTTTCAGCTTTCACCTGGCCAGCCCTCAAATGGTCAATGTAGGCACTACGTGGGCAATCTAGACTCATCATGGTTGGGAGGGAACATCAAAGACCATAAAAAGGATATCAACCATGTCTTTTCTCTGCGGATTGGGGAGTGAAACTTGGTTGGACCAGAGTTGATGGCTGTCATGTGGTCTTTGGTGATGTGATCCATTGATTTTTGGAGACTCAGTGTGGAAGTTTGGAGGCATTCTCAATCTTATCTTGATTATAGGAGCAGAAGACATTGTCTTGGAGGTTTTCTCACTAAGTTTTTCTAGTTCTTTCCTAGGATTCGTAGATGAACCTTCATTTTTAAAAGGTGCCTAGATCAGCTAACCTTGGCTGCTAAATTGCCAAGGAGGGATTGAGGAATGACATTATGTTCAAAGGCATCTTGATTGGGGAGATGCTTCCTTAGTGGCCAGAAATTGATATTGGAAGGCTTGATTTTATTTTGTTCTTTTGTCTAGTTGGTTTGGAATATTTTGAAGTTTTCAGTGGTTACCTTTCTGAAGCCACTTTTACTCTTTTTCTGTTCTCTGTCGACATCTTCGTTAATCAGTCAAATAAGAGAGAAAAACAAAAAATGATGAGGATTAACTTTATTTTTGTTAACGTCTTGTACTCCACAGTTGAGTTTGTGTGGTTGGCTTGAAACTTTGAATAGCTTTTAGCATGATCCTTTAATCTGTCTAACAGTTTGGGTTATATATTTACAAAAGTGATTTAATTCTTTCTAATTTAATGTTGCAGGATAATTCGAGACTAGCATGAATTTTCTAGAAAATTTATGAAGGATTTCTTTATCTTTTCTTCATGGCATCATGAGTGATATTAATTTCTAGGAGGGTGACCTGTACTCAGTAATTTTTTTTTTTAGTTCATGTAGCTGAAATTGTACTGATTCAAATGAAAATAATATGTCAGCTGACTATTTGAAACTATGTGTCAAACTAAAAGGAAACTATGACATTTTGTATATATCAGGGAGGACATCAATTTTCATTGTTTTGAAATATGGAACAGCAAAGGTGGTAGTACTTTCATGTTAATATTAATGGTGGCCATTGAGTAGCTTATGGAAAGCATAATGGCTGTGCTTTAAAATTTCACTCAAGCCAATTGCTTTGGATTGGTATTTGTTTTGGAATATTAAGTCATGTGGGGACTGATGTCTATTTAATAGTTGCCACAAAGAAGCTTCGGCATTTCTATCATTTGATAGATGGGTATAGACTTTTTGGAGCCCCCTTCTAATAAGGTTACTTCTCGATTATGCTATTCACGAACTTAGCTTTTAGTGCAGCTATCTGAGAAGGATATTAAGCCACGAGGATAGGTTATGCATATATACTGTGGAACTCCTCTGTAATTTCACAGGATGATATTTTGTTCCATTTTTTTTCTTTCTTTCTGAGCTGAACTGATACTGGTTGACTGGGTTCTTTGATGCATCTGAAGGCAGCCTTTCAGAAGTAGTTTCATCTGTAAAGAAGATGCTTTGATAGGTCATCCTGTTAGCATGGAATGAATTCTGGTCAATATATGTCTTATGTGCGATTGTAAGTGAGTGCCGATGGGCCAATTATTGACCCATTTCTCTTTTGCTTTTAAAATACTTTCAAAGCTTGAGGTTTTTGGGGATTTAGTGGTATGTCTTTTAGGTTATTAGATCTGTTGTATTGAAGCCTCATAGATGACACAAATTATCTTGTGGACAATGCTTCCTCTTGCAATGCTTCAGAATATATATAGTGAGAGCAAAAATTTGACAACAATGAAGCTGTGGATATATGGTTGTTTTCGTCATTGCTGGTTGGAAGCCAGTTGTGCAATTTTGGTCTGGGTTTTGGTTCTTTTCTTTCTATTGGACCCTCTGAGCTGCTTGTATGTTCTTTTTTTTAGACTTGTTACATAGCTTGTTACTAGCATTTATTTGGTTTGCTGATCTTGTCTATTTGCTTGCATTTTTTTTTTTTTTTGTCTTTTTATTTTGGTTACTATTGTTTTGCAACCTCAAGACCACTGTATAATGGATATGTAATTTGTTATTATTCTTTGTTTTTTTTTTTTTTTGGCATTAGACTTTTACTTGGATAAATGTCTGTCTTTTTCAGTTATGAGGGATAAGATTTCTTATTATTTGTGTTTTGTAGTCGTCATAGCTATGTGGAAATGTGTTATCCTATTAAATTGGCATTTGGATAAATGTATAGGGAAAATGTTTGCAATGAAGTTTCCTATAAGATAAAAAAATGAAAGAAAACATGGATAAAAACTTATGGAAACTTAGGGGAACCAAATGAAATATGTCTACGAAACAAGTATACCTATGAACTTCTGTTATTTCATACGCATCCGTTTTGAATTCTTGTATTTGTTCCTGCTAGATTTTTTCATGCTACTATATCTTCCTGTATTTGGCGAAATTTTAAAGTCATTTCCTGCCTTCATTGCCTTCTCTGATAATTTTGATGGCTATATTTCAACCATTTTGTGATGTTGTGGGAATATTCAAGAAAGGCAAACTTTCCTGCAAAAATAAAGCATTCGGACAGCAACATCTCACAGGTTAATAAGGGACTCAAGGAAAACATATTCCTTTTCATTCCCACAACTCCTGAGATGGGCAGCTCACAAATTTTTGTAACAATTTCATGGAAATGTAGGAGTATGTCTTATGGTCTCATTTTATATGAATAATAAGGATATAAGTTGTAACTCATTTTTTTGTTTAATCTCTTTACTTCACTTTTCTTGCATATCACTTTCCCAACTAACTTTCTGGCATAATCTTGGCATCTAAGAGGAGCCTGCATTGATATTTCCAACTTGTTGATTTAACATTTCATTCTTGCTATTGGTGTATCAACTAACTGCTTTCTCTGTTTCTCACTTGTCTGTACTCTGGTTTAAAGAGTAAGCAATCCCAAATTGTCCAGAATTTTGCCAAAATATTTGATTATGTTCACTAATTCATATAGATTCTTCTTATTTCTTGTTTGATTACATTTATAACTTGTAGTGCATAATTTCCACAATGCTTTGCAGATTTTATTTCGGATAAGGAAAATTGTTGTTAATGTGCCGTTCAAATCTTTGAACCATTGATCTAGCACTGGGTTTATACCCTAAGGCTTGCTAACATCATGTGACGTTTGAATATAATGGTTGATTTTCTGTGCCCAACTCCTTTTCCCCCCTTTTCGTTTGTCTCCTTTGGTAATGCCTTCACAGTCTAGCAGGGCATTTTGTCTGCTATTTGGAGGATTAGTTTATTCATTCAGTTGGCCCAGAGGCACATTTTTTCACCATGAATGGTGCTATCACAGCTCGTCTTATACTTCTCATGGAGGAGGGGTTTCTTCCTGCTTGATGTTGATCAGTTATGTGAATGGAATCTTCCAGTTGCTAGGGTTTTAAAGATGATAGACACTAGCCTTTGGGGTTGTCTGATCTGTTTTCCGCTTATTTACCATTTGGTAGGTTTTTGGTGTGAATGAGTTCATATTGTTTGACATTTGATTTTTTGAAATTAGATCTTCCTAATATTCCAATTTTTGGGTTGACTGGTTATGCTTGCTGTTAGTTTCTTAGGATCCTTTTTTTATCAATGTTCTTGTGTATTACACTTGATAACTTGCAAAGTTCCCATATTTGGTTTGCTTATTAAGCTCATTTTATTTTGTGGCTGCATTAGCAGAACTTTAGGGCTTAGAGGATGTTATTGTTAATATTAATTCTTTTTTGGTAAGGTCTCATTAACTTCCTTTGAGATGGTTAGAAATATGGTCTTAACCTTCGTCGGTATTGAGTTTTGCAGAATTTTTGTCCTTTTTATTTGCCTAATACTGCTGTCAGGGAGGTAGGATGTGATTATGATGGGTGTCATTGGTTCAATAGTTGAATGGTATTTTTCTTGAGTTTTGCAGAATTTTTGTCCTTTTTATTTGCCTAATACTGCTGTCAGGGAGGTAGGATGTGATTATGATGGGTGTCATTGGTTCAATAGTTGAATGGTATTTTTCTTGAGTTTTGCAGAATTTTTGTCCTTTTTATTTGCCTAATACTGCTGTCAGGGAGGTAGGATGTGATTATGATGGGTGTCATTGGTTCAATAGTTGAATGGTATTTTTCTTTTATCAGTAATAAGGAAGAATTATATTAGTAGTAGAATAAATATACAAGGGTACACAAACTGTATACCACCAAGAGAGCTAAAAAGCATCCCCCAAAGAGGGATAAGGGGCTGGGAATAAAAAAACGAGCCTCCCAGGATCTCAGAGAAAAGATTACAAGACAAGAAAGCTTCCAGATGACTACAAGAGAAGGATGAAACAACTGTAGTTCCATTCCAACAATAGTTGAATGGTGTCTCCATTTATTATTTATGCTTTTTTTTACCAGTTCCATTCCAATCTTTTTCTAGTACCAATAAAGAGGTATTTTTCAGTTTCTTTAATTGTTATGTAGATATTGTGCAATGATTGGGATGAGTAGGTGGGAATCATCTATATTCATTAAAAAATTTAAACAGGTTAAGGTGGGATAATAATATGTAAATCCTAAAATATTAAGAGGATCAGTAAGATTGAAGAAATTTGAAATTTGAAATATTGGGAAAGGGTGGATTTAAGATGACAATAGAAGCATGGGAGAGCTTGTAGAAATTCTTAAAGGGGAAGAGATTAACTGGAGTTGGAAAACTAAATGTTAACTACTGCAAGGTAATGGGACATACTGATTTTTCTTATTGTCATTTGTATTACCAATTGAAATGAACTTGCAGTAATAAGATTGATGTGTTGGAAAAGCTTTCTGTAATGTGAATTCAGAACTGATTAATTTTGTCTGGAACTTCTGTTTTAATCTTCCCAAACTGAGAGAGTGAGAGTAAGACAAAGATTGGGACAACTCTGAAAGCAAGAGAGAAAGGTTAGTGCCTTGAAAGAAGGTTGGAATGGAAGGAGATTATGAATTCAATGCACAGGTATTACCTGATTGGCATTTTTTTCAAGATTGTTGGATGTGGAAGAGAAAGGTTAGTGCCTTGAAAGAAGATTGGAATGGAAGGAGATCTAGTATTGAAGAAACCACACTTTGGAGAAGAATCGTGGGCAGCAAAGATGGAACTGTTTTAGGGTCTGTGTAGTGGACCGAGAGATACATGCATTTTAGGGATTTCAAAGAGAAATTATGGATATGCATAAATTCTTTCTAAATTTCACAGGGAGAAGTGATGACAGTTGGAATTTGAGAAAATGTCGTAGTGTTGTAAGTGAGTTTGTGCTGCCACCTATACATTTTTCTTTAGGAAAGAGATCATCAGTCAAGAGAATCCTGTTGTTTTCAGCTCTTTAAGTTGGTGATTCTAGTAGAGCAATGCTGTGGCTCTTCTATCAGCTACAGGCTTCTCCACTTACTCCCTTCTAATTGAGGGGATGTAACTAATGCACAAGGATATAGAAATATTGGTCCATGGAGGTTGTCTGGTATTTTCAAAGAAGTCTGTGTTATTGCTTCTGCAAGGAATATCTCGTTCTCCCCAGTTCCAAGACTCCCCAATTCCAAGACGCTCGAACGACTTGGTTCATGAGACTGATAAATTGCAGATATGTGGACTGGAGATTACCCATATTATGTCTGACTTGTTTTGCTAATTTCCTTTTTTTTTTCCTTTTTCCTGCTGTCTCCTTGTTTAAGTATTCATCATTTGGGACCTCATACCTTTTTCTTTAATGTAACTTTAAGAAAACATAAAATAGAAAAGAAATAAAATTCAATCATCTTCATTCTGGAAAACACCATGAACACTATGGTTTCCTTTGGTTTGGGAAGGTTTATGTTGTTTATGGTGACAGCAGTGTACTTGCACTCGGTGAATTTGTGTTTTCTTGCATGGTATCCATTCACATGTGACTCATTTTATTTTAATGCTTCCTTTTAAATTTTAGCTAACATTGTTTGCAGCTGGCAAGCTCTTCTCCTGCATTATATGGTAGGTTAATTTTGATGGAAATGTTGTACATTTCTTGGATTTTAGTCAGGGGACTGACAAATTTCATATCTCTATGTTCTTGCATGGCTTGGTTTGAATTTCATATTTTGTGTGTGCATTTGTATTGAATTTCATATTGTGCATTTTATATATATTGTGCAACTTTGAATTGACCAAGAATTTGTGATGAGTCTTTACAAGGATTGAAACTCCTTTATCTGGTCAAATATAGAAAAATAAAATAAGATGATCGATCATGATTGAGCTTTTGCAGGGATTTAAACTCAGCTTTCTGGCTTGCTGGAAATGATGCAACAAATGAAAATTGTTTGACATATTTTCTTTTTGTGTTCTAAGGTGGATGGAGAAACCCTTGACAAAGCTTTGAGTTCTAGGCAGAGGAATGCATATACTTCTGTACTCCTTTATGCTTCCTGGTGCCCATTTTCACAGGGTACACGATCTACATTTGACGTTCTCAGTTCCATGTTTCCTGAAATCAGACATCTGGCAGTTGAACAGTCTTCAGCAATGCCAAGGTGGGAATAGTGGCATTCTATTTTTACCATCACTTTTTTTTATTAATATATATTTTTTTAACCATCACTTGTATTTGAGATGGGATAAATTTTGCCACCTTGTGTTAGCAACATGATGATAGACACAATCAAGTATATGATTTGGCTAGTTTTGATCCAGTATAGCTATTGAATAAGGACGTCAATGGGTGTTTGTTTTGAAATTATTGTACTTTGCTAGAGACATTGAACCCGACTGATTCGTATCTTAATTGGATATCCCTTATGGCCATATATCTAAGCTCAATTATTCCGACCTTTTTAGACTGTCATGGGATATCTACTTGCCAACCTTATTTACTCACCTCTATTGTGCATTTCCTTTTTGCAGTGTATTTTCAAAATATGGAATTCATAGCTTGCCGTCGATATTGGTTTTCAACCAGACAGCAAGAGTGCGGTATTTTGGTCCAAAAGATATTTCATCCCTTACACATTTCTATAAGAGAGTAACTGGTAGGTGATTCTTTGAAACCTTTGGTTGTATATATGTCTATGCTTATTTGATTTCACATGCTTATATCATGGGATTTTCAGGACTTGAGCCAGTTGACTATGTTGCCAAAGATGAACCCAACGTTGGTGCAGAACCTCTTATGCCTCCTTGGAGAGGGTCATCACTAAAGGAGATATTTGTTAGGGAACCCTACCTTGTATTTTCCGTGTTGTTCCTCTGCTTGAGGGTGTTTCTTTACTTCTTCCCGGACATGTTATCTCGTTTTGAAGCATTCTGGGTCTCATATGTTCCCGATCTGAACTTGGGAATATTTGGGGGAACAAGCCAGCTTGTGGGGCGTGTTCTCCATGTGATTGACATGAAGAGGTTATGGAACAAACTGAAACTATACAAAACAAGAAACTTCCAGAGAGGAGCCAAGAATGCCAGAGTATGGGCATCTTCCCTGGCCTCGGTCTCATTGGGGGAGACTTCTTTGGCAAGAACACCGTCTGGGGACTCCTGAAGAGTCAGCTTGTGTCCTTGAAATCAGCTGGAACATAAATTGGAGAGGAAGAGAGCTTTTCCGTCAGACGGATGGAACAGATTGCAACAGTACCCTCAAAGATCAGGTAGCTCTTTGTTGTTTCTTTCTTTATGTTTTTTTTGACACTTGTTTGTTTCCCTGAGCTTGGTCATCAGTGATCATAAGGTGAAGATTTTCATTTTTCGTTGGAGGAGAGGCAATCAAGGAAGCAATCCATGTAAATTTGTTTCATCTTTTTTTGTATATTATTTGGCAATTAGGGAAGCACCTTGACTTAATATACTTGTTGAGGAATGTAACATTTAACTCATCTTCATTATGGGAAGTCAGCACTCTGTTGTTTTACCTTCTTTCAAGCTAGAGGTTCTTAGGGTTGATACACCCAACTGTGCCATGATGTGGTTCAACCATCACATGCTTGCACGCTTGATGAGATCTGATTGTGAAAAGCCACCAACAAGACCAGGAGTGAAACAGCTCACTGACAAGTATCTGCCACCATCTTATCCGGGGTAAGTTAGCCCCTGAAAAGAGAAAATAAGGTTTGAAAACTGATTGATGTGTTTTAGATATGTACTAATAGAATGAGATAATCTTGCAAAAATCATTTCAATATTAACCCAATTGCAGATGGGGTGTGTTTGTGGGTTTAGACTGTTTGATCAATGTTTTGAAGGAAGATGATCCACACCTAATGATGGGGACCTATGGTCTCTGAAGCACTTGCCTGTTCTGTGACATTTCTTTTGAGCCTGTGCTACCTTTCTATCTTCTCAAAGTGGGCCACTTTCGGTTGAGCTTGGATCTTCATTGGGCTAGTAGTGTGTTGGAGGGAATATGAGTGCCTTGTGGCTTGTACACTCTGCTTCAATCATAATTAATCAACAATTATCTTACTTGGGTTGGTCAATGGTCACTACACATTCCACATTCCACATTCCACATTCCACATTCCACATGCATCTTTGAATCTTCCAAACAAAGACTCCATTTTCTAAAGTCCACCGCCCCTCACAACCAAGCAAATGCGGCGAAAATCGGCTGTGGGCCACAGAATTGCATCAAAGCCCTTGGAACCTTGTTTACAGAATAAAATAGAAAATGACCTAGACACCCTCCTGGGCTTTTGAGAACACTGAACAAAGATGCAGAATCTGTCAGATGCGTTTGAAATGGACATGGGTATATCAGTCCATTCATATCTAGAAGTATTGAATCCGACATCCAACTAAATAAGTTAAATCACAACTGGCTTTTATTTCCACAAATCCTTTCTTTTTCAAACCTCATAATTCAAAGCAAACCCCCACAAGCAACTGACACTTTGATCTTTCTCTTTTTCCGTGCAACCGACACTTCTACTTTTTTATTTCTATATAAAAACCGAATAAAGAGAGTTTCTCTTTTGGTAAAATCTGCAGCTCTCAGTAACCTTCTTTGTTATCTATTCGGTTTGTTTTCTTTGAAGATTTCCACAACAGAGCTCAGAGAAGAACCCAGAAGGCTATTGCTCACACGCTCCTCTTTTGGTTTTGATAATCACCAGTTTATTGTCTACATATATATCCAAAGCAGATACTCTCCTTCACATCTATCCAAAGTGATATTATTGTATTCAAATTCCAAAGTCAGATTTAACAACACAAGCTATCTAATTTAAAATAAATATCCAGGGACCCCATTAAAGGGGTCTTCACCTTTGTGGGTCCCCATGGAGGGACCCTTCACCTTTTGTAAGTGTCTGGAAGGATAAGCTCCCCCATATCGACAACCATCAAGGCAACACGTTGGTCCATTCTTCACTCCAAGAGCTACAAGACATCAAAGGAAGAGTGCTCTAATAACAATAGCAAGACACGTAAACAAAAAAAACTCCATGAAAATGAAAAATCACCTTCATTGATCCAATAATTCTAATCTACTGTTCAAACCCAAACTCCTATTTTAAGCCCTCCTTGCTCAATCTTCTTTCCGCCCTTCTCCTCATGGAGAAAGCCTCGGATGAAATGGATTTAACGGAGTGGGAAATCCTCCCTGATGCTGGCTTTCTTGAATTCCATCACCATGAAGATGGTGAGAAGAGAAGGCAGAAGGGTTTCGTTGATCCCAAATATGTATTCAACATGAATCACTTCATATGCCCATCACCTATTCCCGGGGAGATCATCAAGAAGCCGGAGAATTTTTGTGTTTCAGGTGTTGCTGACAAGTTTGTTCCTGTCCCAATTCAACTGGAACCAACTGGGATGAAGACCCCAGATCATGAATTTGTCAAAGAAACCACCAAGGTTCCAGTTGAAATCAGTATCATACCATCTGTGATTTCAGAGAAGATGAAAGCTTCAGATATGGTGGCTATGGTAGCTACGGAAGGAGATCAAGATATGGTCTCGCAAGTCTTCTTCAAGAAAATGAAGGAGAACGAATTCGTCGACATGAAAATGGACTCGCCCAAGTCCGGTAGTAGGGGAATTAAGGCTCAATTTGAGGCTAATTCAATTCAGTATGAGGAGAAAGAAGAGGCCTATAAAGATGAGGCCATGGAACATAAGAGATGTGCTAGATCCAGAAGTGATCAGGAGATGGCCAAGAAGAGGAATAGTTGCTTGGATTCAGATATCAAAAAGGGGAGAAACTGGAAAGCTGGTGTTGATGCTGGTTTGAAAATATGGAGTTGCAGACTAAAAGGCATTGGAGCTCTTTGTTCCATAGGTGTGGCTGCTGCTACTATTTGCATTTTCATCTTTGGAAGCCAGCAGAGGCAGAAACACCATCAGCAGACTCAGAAGCTTCAGTTTCAGATATACGCCGATGAAAAGGTCTGTGAATTCTTGCAAAAAGGTCTCAAATTTTAACTACCCATTTCAAATTCTTCACAATAGATCACAAATTTGTTCTTCAAATTTCATTTGATCTGATTTGAATACCATAAGCAATCGATTTTAGAAAATTTAAAAACTCTAATCGATCTGTGGTTTGCAGAGGATCAAGCACATGGTTCAACAAGCAACTAAATTGAATCAAGCACTTTCAGCAGTAAGAGGTGCTTCCATCCCCAGAGCTCATATTACATCTGGAGGTCACTATGAGGCTTTGTAGGGAGATACAGTCAAGAAATTCACCCTCAGTTTGATTTGGGATTTGGTATCTTATAGTACTATATATATCAAGAAATATGGAGGATCTTTGCATCATCTGTAAATAGAAGATATATCTTACAGTCAGAGGGTACTTGTTTCTCTGCCTTAAATATGCTTGTACAATCCTTCATACTTTGTTGGATCTTATCTTGAACCACTTACTCTTGTAAGTCTAGATGATAATATATATTCATCTTTCTGTGATATGGGGTGAGGTAAGAGTACTATGTTGAAACAAAGTTGGGTGATTTGTGTACTAATAATCAAAGCATTTAATAAGTTGCAATAGAATTCTAAAACAGGGCTGATGGGTGAGGAAACCAAGTTCTTAAATTAAAAAAGAGTGATATACAACTAGGATTTGCTTTCATTTAGGGTGCTCATATCAGTTGATGAACGTGAACATTGATGATGCAAGATACCCATTAAATTTGAATTCACCAGATGATGCTAATTGTGAGATTAGTGGGTTTCCACCAAAAAAAAAGTGAGATTAGTGGGTCTTCTGTTTGAAGAGCATTGCAGATATTTTTTTCCTACTCTTGAAGGGATTGAGGACCAGAAAATGATTGATTGGACACTGAGTGTCTCCAAACAAATGAATCTTATGAGCCGTGGACAATCTGTAAGGTTTGATTCAATTGGCTTGGAGTGTACACATGAAGCGCAATTCGTTGAGGGCTCTATGATGTGACTAAATCACTGGAAGAGTACTCCAAACTTGCCTCTAGGTGACACGTTATTGCACTGGGCAGAAAGTCAAAGTAAAAAGTACACTAAAAAAAAAAACAGGAGAAAAGGACTACTAGAATAGAGGATTATGGTCATAATTAGAGGGTATACCACAAAAAAAAAAAGGACTACTAGATTAGAACCGGCCCAAGTTGCAATTTGCAATAGGTGTGCAACTTGGGCCGTTCAGTTCGGGTTGAGGTCAACCCAAAACCAAACCGAAAAGACGGGTTGGGTTTGATTTTAACTGGACCAGTTACACCTTTCAAAATCCGAGAAAGAATGCAACAAAGAATAAATCCACACGTTTTAGATTTATTTTGTGCAAAGGTTTGATATACCTCGAATTATAGTATAAAACTAGTTGTTTTAATATATTTTTTAAAATATATTACTTTTAAATAATTTAAAATAACTGCTACAATGAGTAAATATGATAATAGGAAGTTTTTTTACCATGTGTAAGCATGCCAATAATTTATTTATAGTCCAAGCCTTTACTGATAATAGTTCCTTATATCATTAAATCTTTTATTAGCAAGATTCACTATTTTGCCAACCTTTTTTGGTTGGGAGCCAGCAATTTCTGAACTGACCCGCCAATCCACCCAAACCCAACCCAAATTAAATGGGGTGGGTTTACGTTTTCTTAACCCGTCTTTAAAAACAAGTCAACCTAGACCCTACCTGTCAACCCATTGGGTACCCATTTAAATTTAAAGTTTCATTTTTTTCCCTTATTTTTATCTCTTATAGCCAATTTATATTTTATCTTATTATGTTATCAAGTGCACTTACTGATTAAGCATGTTAATTTGATATTATGAGACTTTAATCATTAAATTATTTTTATGACTAATATTATTTTGAGAATCAATAATATTGTTATATCTCAAAAAAGTTGTTTGTTTATTATGCAATATATAGGTAATATGATTATATTGTTGTATTATATAAACTTTAAAATTTTTATTTTTAATACAATGCATGTGAGACTAACTATTATAATTTTATTTAAATTTTTTTAATTGATTTTAAATATTTCTAATCTTCTTCTCAAGTAAATTTTGCTTATTTTATGGAAAAGAAATCAAGTTTATTAGGTATTTTTATGTTATTTATTAAGGTTTTACTATGTATAATGGAGTTTTTATATAAGCATAATTGAACTTAAAATAGGAATACAAATTAATTAAAAATTAAATAGGCTGGGTTGGATTCAACCCGTTTATTGTCGAGTTGGGTTTGGGTTGATGATTTCTCAACCCATTAATAAACGGGTTGAACCCATCCCAACCCATTTAGCTATCAACCTATTTATGACCCGCCCAAACCCAACCCGACCCATTTCCAACTCTACCAGTAAAGTCCTTTTTCAGTTAAAATTATACAAGTGTCATCTATCATGCGTTAATGACATAATTGTTCTTGTTATTTGGATAAGCTTTCATTACCTAGTTTTAGTTTTTAAGGATGGCAACCAAAACTTTAACTTACCCCTACGAGGTTGATAGAGGGGCAGTTTGGGGTTGACCCGGTTATATAAGAAATTTAAAAAGTGTTTTTAAGTAGAATATATCTATAATAATATTATATTTATTCATTAACTACATTATATATATATATATATATATAAGGTCAGGATTGGATCGGATTGGGCTAAACCTGAGCCTACTCCTAACCTAGTTTTGGTAATAATTTAACAGCAATTTTTTGGAATATTTTTGTGTTCTGATTTCTACTTGTACTATTTATTGAACTTGGTTGTTTGTTTCCAGATTTCCACATATATAATAGTTATTAGTTCTTGTTCATAATGGGACTCATTGAGCAAGCACCTATTGGAAATTTACTAGCATAGGCATATCAGAAACAATGAGTTTTATTATGAATTTCATATATGTTTTTAGGACATAACACAACCAATATTATAATGATGCAGTGCCAAGGAAAATAGTGGCATAAATAATATTTAATCAGCTATTTTATATATTAAATTATTGTAAACTTAAATATCTAAAATTTAATAATTTACTCTTATTTAATAATTAAATAATTATTATTTATTTAAAAAGATTCTATATTAAAGAAACATTGGAATAACGCATTTAAATTATTAAAATAAATAATTATTTATTTTTTAAAAATTTAATTATAATTATAATATATTAGCAAAATAAATATTTAAAAAAAAATAAAAGTAAAATAAATATTTAAAGTGGCACCCAAAATTGCCACTTTAGCAAAATAAATATTTAGATTAATACATATCTAAAAATTAACTATTCTTTTTCGTTTTTCTTTTTTAATAACTATTATTATAATTCAGAGATATATTATCTACGATATTGATAGTATCAATATCTTATATTCTGACAAAATGTTTTTGGTAAATTAATTTATGGCATCCTATAAAAGGGAGAAAGAGTATTACTTCCTGACATCAAGCGATCGGAAATATTTACACGGGAGGCGGCCTAATAGAGCTACCGGAGTTGACAAACCTGGTCGAGGATACTAGGGAAGGCTACAGGAGCTGATAAGAAGGTGCATCTGGATGACGACAAGAACAAGGAAATAGTGGGGTATAGGAAAGCCCTTGTTTTCTACAGGGGGAAGCCACCAAAAGGAAAGAAGACAAACTGGATAAGGCACGAGTACACCGGAGAAGATCTCCATTAACTCAGATGTTATGAGGGTTAAGCTCACACATATAATAAATCATGCATGCATGATTTTGCTTTCCTCTTAATTACTTTACTCATTAGATTTCATTCTATTTGCATGCAGTTCGATGACTGGGTACTCTGCAGAATTTATCAAAAATCAGCAGATAATGTGGAGAATATTGAAGAGGTTCCATTACCAGCCGCCATTGAAAATATTGATCCAATCGCAATGCTTTATGAGTCCAATTACTCGGGTGATCCTATGGCTTCATTGGTCAACACATTCTTTGACAACAACCTCCTCCAGAATATGCTGCCTACTAGTCCTCCTGGATATCATCTTCTTGGTCCTCTTTCTACATGGGATGATGATCAGCCTTTGTTCAATTTCAGTTACCAGCAGATATTACCTAAGCCTCGTACGGATAATCCTTGGCCTTTGTGGTTCTATCAAAGTTCTACCCAGTGCCATGTCCATCTTCTCAATGAAAATACATGGGTAGACCTTTGTGAGTTGTCGCCACTACTGCTTCCCTTCCAAACAATTTTTCTCCTGAAAATCTTCATCATCCCTTTAGTAGCAACAATGGTGAGAGGCCCTCCTCTACTACCAATGATGGCAAGAAGCAGCCTTATATTGACAAGAATTAAAGGTAAGCGTCCTAGCTAGAAGTTCCAATCAAGCGAAGAAACCATGATTAGTTGTAGTCTAGATGTGTGTGCATAGATTTAGGCATCGGTTTTGGTAGAATATGTTGGTAATACTAGATTAGTTAGGTTCATACTAACCTTGATTTTGGATTCAGATCATCTACAGTTGAAGATCATCTACAGTTGAGCCCGTCGTAGCCAATTGTTGTTTGCAAAGTAGACAAACAGCACTCCCTGAAAAAGTAAAAATCACCTTTTTGTTTTCCCACGCAGGAGAGAGAAAGGAGAGGGAGTGTTGCTTGCCTACTTGACAAGCAACAATTGGCTACGGTTGAACCAGCTCAACCATAGATGATCTGAATCCTTGATTTTTCCTTTTTTTTCTTTTGGTTTTTTTTATAGAATTCATACAAGATTTGAGAAGCAAATGTATTTAGGTTATACAATATTTTTAAACCATCAAAACTAGAGGTTCCTTCTTGCAGTAAGGTTACAATCGCTTGTTAAATCTTGGTGGGATGGGTTCAACATTTCATATTGGTTTCTTGATGTGAATTAGAGACTGGATATGGTACCGCAATGTTGCCTTTCAAAGTACTTGAATGGATTCTAGTCTCTGAAATGCTGTGATATACATGAAAATTTCAAACATGTACAGTTTCTAACTTAAACATCACAATCAGTACCAGTAGGGGATCACAAGGCTTGCATAAACCCAAAAATCACCCTAGGTTTGGGTTGGGTTGAGTTATGATAATTTCTGTTCAGTTATAGATCCAAGGGTGTTAAACCAAATTAGTTCAGTTCGGTTTGGTTTTGCATTGAAAGCTCGATTAGACCAAACTAAACCCAAAACCAAATTACAAGCATTTCGTTTATGTTATATATCTGTATTTATGTATTAGTACTTATTTGTATATAATATATACAACATACACTAGATCATACTAAAAATGTAGTGAAATTATATTTTTGAGCGTTTAGAAAGCCATCCAAATACGTTTGAGTTTTCAAATTGAAAGTACTGGAATGCTTGAAAAATTGACCTAACGCAAACTGAACGGAATGTGCAATTTGGGCTGGATTGGCTTGTGTAAAGGTTTTTCGGGTTGATAAGTTCATTTTTAATTCAGTTTGGTATAGGATAAATTCATTCTTGAGACCAACCCTATCCCAAACAAACGGAGTTGCAACCCCAGCAATCACCACTCTTTCAAAGCAAAGGAAGAACAAGGCTTCAACAACTGCCCCAGACCTCGGCAAAACCACACTACAGCTAGTTCCCGATTGATCTTGCCATGAATCATGCTTAACATGGCAGAAGATTGCATATTCTCATTGAAGATAAAGGGACTAGCAGATGTCAAACCAACTTCTCATACAACAAATCCCTAAGATATTATTACAGTAAACACATTTGTTATGTCTTGTGCTCAAATTCACTATAACACTCACAATGTCATTAAGTGATCACATTCAATAGAAACCAAATCCGCAAGTAACAGTTCCCTGTATGGCCCCAACCTACTCAATACAGCCATCCATGATGTAAATCAAGTATAGCTAACAATGATGCAAAACCAATTTTAGTATAATTAACATTCTACTAAAGCACTATATATATATTATAATTGCTTTGCAGATGTTTATGAAATGCTCAATTTTTGTGATTCACATCTCTTACAATGTGGGGTGTATACAGCCCTACACATCATGTTAGGGAACACCATTCGTTTTTAGGGGTCTCACACATTCATGTGTAGAGCTGTATACACCTCACACTGTAAAGGATTTCCATTGCAATTTGTTAGGTACAAACACTTCTAGGCCTGTGAATCACTCTTGAAACACAGAAACAATGACAAACATGCTTTCATCTATACTACTATTTAAGCAAAACCTGAGGAATATTCCTAGGATTCTGGCAAACCTTTTTCATTGATATAAATATAATCCTTTGAAAATCCTTTAAAGACTCCACCATCATCCTATCTTATCAATAACTATCCATACGTATCCTTCAAAAACATAAAACACAAAAATCCCACATCAACTACATATGAATATGCATGCCTCCTCTAGTAAGATTTGAAAAGAAATCAAGAATCTTAATCCTTTTTTTAAGAAGAATTAGAGAAGGCAACGTACACTACTACAAGTATACACGAGTGGGCTTAGTATAGTGGACTTTTTTGGGTAGTCAAACATAAATCTTTTAGGTGATACAATTTTTATGGAATACACATGAAAAGTTACTTGAAAAGATAGGATTGTTTGAGTAAATAGTTTTATCTAAGAGAATGAAATCTTTGAGGAAATTTTGAAAGACGATTAATGAAAGAGACCGGCCAGAATCTTAGGAATATTCCCCAAGGTTTGCTTAAATAATAATATAAAAGTATAGATGAGGAAGAGACTTGTTCTCAATGAGAAATTACTTTCAACTTTATCCACTTTAATTAGTGATAGTTGAACACCATATAATACTATGAAATATTTATCAATTGAAACTCTAACAATTAGGTAAATCACATATCACATGCATATGTTGGTGCTAAATCTAATAAAATAAAAACTAATATATAAACTTAATTTTAAGTTAAATGATATAAACTTAAAAACCAAATAACTAATACTTATTATCAGTTATTAAAGGCAAACTATTAAAAAAAATCTCAAAGAAAGTTTCAAAGGTGTTCGACTTTACTCGAAACTAATCTTATACTATATATAATGCCAAGTGCTCCATTGAGGATTGCACCAACCAAAATGTGCGAGTTTCCAAAACAACTCTTATACATCATTGTCAAGATTCATTAATAAAATGGTACAATAGTTAAAACTGCGTCATCTTTTTAAGAACTTAATAATCAGTTCCAAAACAATTCTCTCCCCCTCTAACTCTTCCTTCATATGTGCGGTACCACACTTGCACTCGACTAGTATTATATAAATCAGAAGTCATTGTCATTATAAAATTATAAGAATAGACACAAGTGATTACTTGGCAAGTTAATAATTTTTGAATGGGTGGTTTCGATTAGAGATTAATACTGATTAATTGTTAACATTTTGGGAAGAAAAAAGAAGGGCAAAAATCTGGAGAATATTCCCCAGAGTTCGCTTTACTAATAATATAGAATTTTATCAATAACTACCTGTGCATATCTTATAAAAACTTATAACACAAAATCTTACGTCAACTACCTATGAATACAAATGCCTCCTCTAGTAAGATTTGAAAAGGAAGCAACAATCTTATTCCATTTTCAAGAACTAGAGAAGACACAAGCACTACTATGAGTATGCATATGTGGGCTCTAGGATAATAGACTTCTTTAGATAGTTGATGTGAAACTTTTCGGTGACAAGTTTTTATGTAATACACATGGATAGTTACTAGATAAGATAGAATTGTTAAAACGAATATTTTTCTATAAGACAATGGATTCTTTGAAAGAGTTTTGAAAGACTATTAATAAAAGAGACCTATCAAAATCTTGACAATATTCCCTTAAAGAATAGTATATATTAGGAAAAGTCGTTTTTAATGAGAATTTACTTTCAATGATATTTGAACTTTTTCCACTTTAATAAGTGATAGTTGAACATCATTTAATCATACTATGAAATCTATACTATTAGTAAAGCCAACTCTGGGGAACATTCCCCAGATTCTGGCCTTCCTTTTTTCTTCCCAATCAAAAAATTAATCAGTATTCAACCCCAATCAAAAGCACCTAAACTTGCCAAGTAACCACGCGTTTATCCTTAAAAAAACTATCACCCAAAAGGAGCCCATGCTAACCACCTATATCAACGTACTGCACATGCCTCTCCTAGTATTTATCAATTGGAACTCTCACCATTAGGTAAATCACATATCACATGCATATATTCATACTAAATCTAATAAAATAATAACTAATATATAAACTTAATTTTTAGTTAATTCATATAAACATAAAACCAAATTACTAATACTTGGTATCAGTTATTAAAGTAAAACTATTAAAAAATCTCAAAACTAATATTACATAAACCAGAAGTCACCGTCTTGGTAAAATTTTAAATTTCAAGAGATTTACTTAAAAGATTCAAGAATTGCTATCTGAAATATACAACTTTCAAATAAGCAACTCTCTTGATTCTCTAAGTAAATCTCCTTTTCAAAGTTAAAACTTCAAAAGAAATGACTTATGATCTACATATTAGCTTCAAAACAATTCAAACCATTGGAAAGCTTCCACTAAGATATTTCTAAAAAAGAAATTCAATCTTCAGAAATTATTAAGTAATCAACAGATGTTGAAATATACAACTATCAAATTAACAAGACAATAATGTGATCTTAAGAATAACACCTTCAAAGGTCAGCCTAAATCACCATGCGCTTAGCATGTGGCCTGACACTATCCACATAATACAGGTATTATTTTGGAATAAACCGACCACAAGCAAGAAGCAGTTGCAGATTAGTAGAGATAATGAGTTGGAATCCACATTCTCCATTGCATCAGATGCTGAAAGTATGAGAACCCCATATTTATATGGGCCCATATTTCATCAAATGAGATTCCTCATCTCATCTGAATAGAATAGAGTAATGGGTTCTCTTTATCACACAGGTATGAATGCAATAAAAACAGATCAATAGAAATAAAAGATATCCGAAGCTATCTAGGAAAGGAACTGAGAGAATGTTTCGTTCCTTTCCCTCAAACTGATTCGGGAGGTTGGGGAAGTTGTTCATAACACATACCCCTTCTCTTATTGTGCGCCTCTGTCTGAACCGAACGCGATGTGTTGTTCTCACCTTCCGGTTATTCGAGAGGCAAAATCAGATGAAGAAACCAAGTGGAAGAAAAAGCGTAAGGGAAGGGCGATGGAATGTCCAGGGCTGCTTGGAGGACACTTCATTGAATCATCTTGAAGAGTCCCCTCAAAAAGGCCCGAGAAGATCCAGAAACTGAATCTATCACTCTCTGCCTCGCAACTAAGCCAGATGGTACAGAAGCTTGGGAAACCCAGAAACCCCATCCGGCTACTCAAAGAG
This sequence comes from Buxus sempervirens, assembly GCA_947561395.2. Classification (NCBI taxonomy): domain Eukaryota; kingdom Viridiplantae; phylum Streptophyta; class Magnoliopsida; order Buxales; family Buxaceae; genus Buxus; species Buxus sempervirens. The sequence goes on along the minus strand of OX387183.1, from coordinate 834,704 downwards.
GCAGTCTAAGGATGAAATCATTCACAAAAATAGAGAGATTAGAAGAGGAAATGGAGATCTGAAACTGGGAGATAAACAAGATTCCACATTTTCTTTCAGATGAAGAAATGGAGATCTGAAACAGGGAGATAAACAAAAATCCACCTTTTCTTTCATCTCAGCTCAGAGTTTAGATTAGGGTTCTGCTCGGTGAAGCGACTCTCTTGGTAGTTATATAGCTTCTTGTAATAGGTTGACATCGAATTTAGAAATGGGCTTGGACCGGCCAGGCCTGTATCCAATAAATGGGAGTCCACAGCTAACCCAAGACATGTTTAAAAGCCCAAAGCAAAGAGGGAGCCATTTTGCGTTTTGGGTAATAGAATTCTGTTAATAAAAGATGTATTAGACCAGAAAATCACAAATAAAATAATAGAATGGAGATTGGGAGATTTAAATATTTGCTTAACGTATTCAAGACTCCCTTTTTTTCATTGGTGAGAGAGGACCCCATGTTCATCATTTTCCTAATTTTTCATCCACCTTAAATTACTTACAATCCTGTTTGTCTAATTAAGCAAATCTAATAATTTCTTTTTGTATGCATCTTTCTTTCATCATCTGTCACTTTCTGAAATTAATGGCAACAATAAAATGAACAATCAAAGCGAAAATCAGCAGCATGATAGGTCTTGTCATGACATCAAAAGATACAAGATCAAGTTACCAAAAACTAATCTTATTTTGACCCCAAAAAAAAAAAAATCTTTCTTATGAAGAGGTAACAAAATTCTACTATATATTGTTTACCTATTTTTCAATATACACATTCATGTTGGCTTCATAAAACCATCCCATTGCTTCATTTCATGTTGGATTCAACATTCAAGCATTAATAGCCGCCAACCCTTTTGGTATTGTAATACAAGCATGAAGAAGGTAGATTAAAAAGAAAGAAATTTTATTACTACAAATGGATCACAAGTACAAATGAGGTATCACAAATGAAGAGATCAAAGACACTTTCTTACATCCCATACCCTTTTGATCACTTTATTCTCCTAGACCATTTCCCAGACAGAAAAAAAAATTCAGCAAACTATGTTACAATACCATACACATTAATCACACCCAAACAAATCCCAACAATTATAAATAAATTCTTACAGAGAAAGAAAAAAAATACAAAAGAAAATTTATAAAGAAAGCAAGTCAAGCCTGAGACGGAGAGTAATCTCAGGCCATTCTCCTCCCCCTTCTATCTCAATTTCATCAGGAATGTATCAGAATCTTGAAGAATTGAAAAAGAGAAAGATGAAGATCTGGTATAGAGAGAGGATAGACAGATAGAGAGAGAACAAATTTTTGAATCTACATCATGAAAGGAGACGTAATGGGGAAGATTTAGAAGAGCAAGGCACAGAAGAGAGCCACAAAAGAAGCAAAGACAGTGGGTACGAATATGGCACCATCTGAGGTGGGGCTGGGAGCAGGAGAATCAGCAGCTGCCGCATTTTGGACGGCCATAACAGCCATGATCATAACAGCCAAAGCAGCCAAGAGTCTCATCTTCATTGCCTCCATCTTTCTCTGTGCAGAAATATTTGAATCAGAGAGCAAGAGAGAGAGAGGCGACGAGAAAGGAGTCTTGCTCTGGCAGGAAAACAGGGAGATATGGTCTGGGATTCTGGGAAGAAGCATGGACTGTGGGAGGGTTTATAACGGTGGGGTAAGAGAGAGGGATTTACGGGCAGCTGACCGAGTGGACCGTTGTTGATACGGACAGGGTGTCCGCCGTTTGGGTGCCATACAGCTGTCGCTTCCTCCTGGTGGGTGCCCACCTTTCGCTGTCCTCTCTAACCACCACTTTTTTCTTAGTTTTTAATTATTTTGTTTAGAATTTTTTTGTGATTTTGTGATGCCTTGTTTGGGTGGCTATGAGAGGCAATGAGTTGTTTCAGCATTTGGCGTTTCGTGGGGGTCACGAACATTTCTCTGGAACCCACTCAAATACAGCTTTCCCCTGCTGCAACGGGACTCAAATCATTTTTAAAACTAAAAAGAAAATTACCTTTGATTTTTTTTTTTTTTTTTGATATAGAAAATTACCTTTGATACATGTAACAAAATAGAATTATATATATATATATATATATATATTTGAATGGTTATTTTATTTCTAAATTGAGAGAAAAAGGGTGCTACTGCTAAAATGTCGCGCTTTAAAACTTATCATGTTTTTTTTAAGCATCAAAGGAAGAATGCTAGACAACTTGTTTCCAACCATGTTTATATTACCCGTAAGGCATAACGAATGTATAAGGGCACCTGGTTATAAATTTCTACCATACTCGGGCAAATCGAGTTGATTTACTTGAATAGGTTGATTTAGTAGTTAATTAACCCCAAAATCTTCAACAATATAAGTCTCAACACTTCGATGAGTTTTATGCTGGTTAACCAAGTTTTTAACTTAAATACCTTTAAATAATTGCATATTTTTCATTTTAACTTTTCAAATATATATATAATTAAAAACATATGGCAAATTTATAAAGTTACGCACAAAGGTATACTCCTGATTTAAAAAAGTCTTTTGGAGATTTTACACACTTATTTCGACTATCTGTTCAAGGTGTAAGCCAATATTAATAGACGATGAAATCTATTGTATTATTTTTCATAGTCTTTGTCCAACATGTGTGATTACTAATACAAGGAGGATAAACTGTGCTATCTAGCATGACGGGTAACTTTTTTGGGTGATACCGAGGCTTCACTGTTTGATTGCGCAAGAAAAGCAAACCCTAAGGCTGTGTTTGGATAGCCGGATTTCTCCGGATTTTGTAAGAAAGATAACTTTCCTACAAAACTTTGGTGTTTGGATACTTGAAAAGTGTGGGGTCCACCGAAAATAAAAGCCATCGAACTACTTTCAACGCTTGTTTTGCCCCATTTCATTTTTCGACCAAAATGGTCGGATTTTGCCAGAAAATCAAAAGTGATTTATGTTCTTACCTATTTACCGCTTCTTTTTTGTTTCAAACTCTCCTTAGGTGTTTAACTTGTCTTTTATTAAATATTTAAGTTAAAAAAAAACAATGAGTTGGGTGTCGTGTGTACTTCATTTTAAAAAAGGAAAACTAAAGTTAAAAAAAGGGGTGAAGTCTTGCATGTCCTTTTTTTCAAAAAACCTTTAAGTAAAAGAAAGAAAGAAATATATATATATTCAAAAGGTTAAGTTTATTCATATAAGGAGTTAGTGTTTATAGTAAAAAAAAAAATTTCAATTTTATATGTTTTTATATGAACAAAATTAAAGGGCAAAATAGGAAATTGTAACACTTTTCCCATTCATTTTGATTAACCAAATAACACAAACAGGATTTTTCATCTGTTTTCATAAATGTTCCGGATGCATCCAAACAACATTCAGGAAAGTTAACTTTTACTTTTCGGAATATCACTTTCCCAATAGACTTTCCAATTTAATCCGGCTATCCAAACACAACCTAAGGGTATTCCCTGCGACCTCTGCCAGCCAATTTTATTGGACCGGCTAGTAATTGTCAAATAATTCTAAGAAAAAGAAAGGCGATAAAACACTAAAAAAAAGGGGGAGAGAGAAAGAAAGTAATAAATGTTATATTATGACCATCAAATATATGATAAGCAGGAAGCCTTTAAAATAGAGTAAGAAAGAGAGAGACCTTCCTTGTCCTGTCCTCTCTTAGGTTGCAAATTGTAGAATCCTTTAATTAATGGAAAATGACCAAGACACTGACGGGTTGTGCTGCTTGTGCTCTTCTTTGGGCTTATTAAATGGGCCTTGCCGTACATGGGCCATACCTGTCCTTACCGGCGTGAGACAGTATAGCCACTTGGGTGGGTCCAGTATAGCCCAACTGACGATCATTTCCATGACATGTCTATTTGACAAAAGCCATAAGCGGTGCTGGGCACCCATTTGAAATCGGACTGAAATCATCTGTGGCCTTTCCCTGCAATGTTTCCTGTTGCAACCGTGAGATGCTGCCATGTGAAGCATCTTACGGTCAGTGTTTTGTCATGTGGGCCCCACTTAAAAACATTTAAAATAATGAAAAACCACTGGCCATGAGATGCTACACATGGTAGCATCACACGGTTGCAACAGGGAACATTTCAGGGAAAGGCCATTGACGATTTCATTCCTCTAAAATCTCAACCTCTGTTATTGTGCTCACTGAATTATTGAATCTGGGTAATTCCAATATGCCCTTAGACTTTATTGTTAGGATTCATTAATAAGAAAGGTGTAATAGTCATAACTGTCACAATTCTTTTAAAAGGATTCATTAATGTGGATTAACGTTACCATATGTTGGTGCTCCTCAGAATGCCGGCAGTTGAGAATGCTTTGTTGAATGGTTGAATCCAGTCCCCTAGTTTGGAAAGGCATCAGCGACTGGTGAGTGCCTATAGACTACACAAAAATCTAGGCCTTGGCATCTATGCTTTCGAACTCATCAAGCAAGACCCATGCTCTTGATGAAGGTCAATTGAGGAAATTGCACACAAAAAATAAGGCAATGAAAGAGAGGACATGAATGAAGTTTTTAGAGGAAGAAGTCATTGCATTTTCTCCGTGGAAGTTTTATGGGAGCAATTCCTCTCAAACCTTCAATCCTACCCTTGTATCATTCTCCATGACACTGATACAAATTCCCCTTGAATTTCATTTAAAATTCCTAAACCAATTCAAGGGTAGTGTCTCAATTTTATTGGAGACTAATACAAGAGGACGATAGAAGATATAAGAAGAACGGCTACGAAGTTTTATAGGTGCCCTATTAGAATCAGGGTTTGAAAACTCGGACATTGTACGGATTGCTATGGACAAATATTCAAATATTTAGTTTTAATTAATGGTACTGAGTAGGTTTGGCAATTTTAGGTCCAACCATTAGGCCCGACAAAGCCCAATCTAATCGGCTCGGCCCGACCCATTGCCGCCCCTCTATACTAAGAGGGTGTTTGGTAACGTGTTCAGAAACCGTTTTTCGGTTTTTAAACACAGAAAACCAAAAACGTGTTTGGTAGCGTTCGTTATCAAATTGTTTTTAAAAAAAACGGTTCAAAATCATCCCGGTTTTTAAAAACCGAAAATATAGGTTTTTAAAAACGCAAAACCGATTTTTTGGTTTTTGACGATGGCAATTTTGTAATATTTTTATTCGAATTTTCCCCGACTCCTATCGTCTTCCTCAATCTTCAACTTCCACTTCCACTTCCAGTTCAGTGCCCCCTCCATTTTTACAGCTATTCGTCGGTTCCGTTGGATGTTGAAACGAAATCTAAAGGTTTCAAAATCCATATCTTTCGATCAGGAAAACCCCCTCTGATTTCACCGGCCTCACCTTTATCGGCATCATCCTTAGGTCACTAAATATCAGGTATGAAAACTGTAACGCCCCGAACCCGGATCGGTCCAAACCGGCACCTGACCCGAACCCGGATCGCTACTGTAACGACCCGAATTTAGTTCAACAACCAAATCCGAGGTGTTACTGGCCCATATCAATCACAACATCAATAACATACCAGACCAAAGAAAGTAAATCCAATCCATATATAATCCATCAGAGTTGCGGAAACAAGTATGTGCGGAAGTGTAGATTAAAATCATCAAACAAGCATGAAGCTTGACCATCAATCAATAGTATCAAAGTCTGGTAGTATGAATTGGTTACTAACTCTCTCTTGTCTCTCTCATACATCAAATCCAATTAATGATAATAAACCAATTAAAATGCTAAGTCTATAACATCAATCCATCTCAGATAAGATCGGGATAATAGTAATCCTCTGGAGAATACTCAGCTATCTCTCCCTGGAAGTCTAAGAGATCCCCCTCTCGCGTATCAGCTGAAAAAAATGGAATAACAGTAGGGTGAGATACGAATATCTCAGTAGGTAACACATGCATGATTAAACAGTTAATATACGGAAAGTAGCAGTTCATGCACGAATAAGTCACATCGATTAATCAGGCTCGTATAATCATTCGTATCATTCGTAAATACAAAACAGTATACTAAACAGTTCTAGAGATGAATTCCAGCAAGTTTTAATATAAGAACTCAATAGCCAAATCAATAGCATAATCCATGCATTGCCAGGATGTACTGAGCAGTCACACCCAACCCATATCCCAATCACATGCATCCCGCACGTGCAAAATAAGAATAATAATCATATCAAGTGTTGTGTTTTCAGTGTCATTGTAGGACTCACAAAGATAGATAAACCTTTTGAGATGATTCTCAACCAATTGATATACCACCGTGCGTCTTAGGAGCGATGCTACTAATGATACTCAAGCCCCATGCAGCGCAGCTTAGACAAGAGCCGTAGTCACCGACTTATTGCACACGTACCCATCAAAGTTGGCATGTACCACCAGCATGCAGCACCAGAATCAATACATGGAGGTGGTTGCTTATCCACATGTACAGGGAATCACCAGCGGCTCACCGGGGTGTCCCTCCAGACATAGGACCTTCCCAGACAAACTAACTTGCAAAGGAAGCGCGTCGCATATAGGAGTAACTCAACTCAAATGACATATCCCTCAGCTATCTAGCTACGACTATGGATCCACAACCAGCTATGCCCACTAGACTCCAAAACTTCCCTAAAGTGTCATATTCTATAAGGGTTGGTGCCTAGCGGCATATAATGGTTATATCTGTACATTTACTTCAATATTTATTCATCTGAATTCAGTATTCTCTTTAGAAAGTATTCTGATTTATAATGTCATTTAGAGGTATTTAGATAGTCAAATGATAGTTAGGCTTTTCCAAAATCACGTTTCTCATTTACCTTCAAAACTTGGCAACTATTGTCCTAAATATCTCCCTAATTTGTTTTTCTGTAAAACAGGGGTTTAGGTAATTTATTTTGGTCTTAAAGCACCTTAATTAATCATTAAAATTGTCTAAAAATAGTTTAGAATTGAATTAGGTTCGAAATTAGGAAAAATTGGAAATTCTGTTGAGAGCGCCTAGGATCGCTCAGGATCGCCCTGGCGGTCCCAGGTCAGCGGTCGTGTATTTTCGAGCGCCCGCGGTCCGTCTTCTCGCGGTCTACGGCGCCCTAATTTATTCAACCAGCGCCGAGGATCGCCGACGAGCGCCGAGCACAGTCGAGGTCGGCGGTCGTGCGAAATCGAGCCGGAATAGTTCTAAATCACGATTTTTCTCGTCTAAACTCATTCTAGTGTATTTCTAACATGCTTAGCTAACTAAATACAACATTACATATCATAAAAACATGCATTTGCGATTAACCAAGGAAAAATCCAATTTCAAAACCAAAACGGTGTCACCTACCTCGTATACGCGTTTCTCCTCTTCTCTTCTGAACAGCAAACCCCCAAACCTCTCCTCAGTTGCAAGGCAAGGCTCTGAGCAAGTTCCCTTGGTCTTCCCCCTTCCTTCTCTTTCTTCTCTTCTCGGTCGTTTCAACTCTCGTCGTTTGCGGCTGAATAATACGAGCGAGAATACGATTAGGTTATTTTAATGCATATATATACTCCCTGATCCCATGCATCTCCCATGCAAACTCTCCCATACACCTCGCCCAATTAAAATACGTACCTCGATATCTCAAGATCGGACGGTCAGATCTGCGTCTAATTCTGGATCTTCACTAAACTGATCACCCCCTACAAGAATAAAATATTCCCATCGATCATAACCCTCAGTAATATTATTTACTAATTTAATTTATTATTTAAGTAAAATTCGGGGTTTTACAAAAACCCCCTATTCTATCTGATCTTGCCGTCCAGAAATGATACAGAGAATGAGAGACAAAGAAAGGAGAGAGAGACAGCAAGGGTGAGAGAGAGAGAGAGGGGTGTCACCACAAAGCCAGCTCGTCACGATTTTGCCTTCCGTTCTTTCGTTCTTCTTCTGTCTCTATCTCTCGTCTCCCTCTCTCTCTATCTCTCTCTCTGCACAAAACGGTTTCGTTCTTTTTCTCTCTCGACCTCTTCGTCTCTCGATCTTCTTCAAAGTTCAAAGCCCTTCTAGGAGCAAGTTCGCTTCAGCTGCAAAGCCCTCGAGGGGATCCGTTGAAAGGGGAACAATCACTCTTGCTAACCTCCGGTTCGAAAAAACTTTCTCCATTTATTTATTATCTTAAAAATGGGTTGTTTCTAATTTCCAATCCATGAATTTCGTCGGCAAGTAAAGAGAGAGAGAGAGAGAGAGCGAAAGCAAGGGGGATTTCACAGTCGACTATTGAATAGTCGAATAGTAGTCTGGTTCTAGGAATCAATCGAGGGTTTCAATTGAGAAGAAAACGAAAATTAAATTTTAGTGATTTGTTTTTAAAACAATTAAAATCTAGTCTGAAATATTGTAGGTTCAAACATTTAAGAAATATTTGTCAACATAATTAAATTATAGTGACATTTTGTTATTGGAAGCACTTGTTATTCCAAGACTGCCCTTATACCAATCAGTCATTTTATTTATACATAAATAAATGTAAAATTACTTAAACTAATTAATGTTAATAAAACTAAATTTAAAATTACTATTCTTAAGTAAGTTAAATTATTTAATCATGTTCATTTTTTATTACTCAATATGAAAGAAAGGACATTATTTTGGGGCATTTAACTTAACTTGTTTTTTTGTATCAAACACATTTTTGTAATTTTAAAACTAAAATTGGTTTTTTATTAATTGTTACCAAACGGGTTTTTTGTTATCTGTTTCTAAAAACCCAAAAAACAATAATTGTTACCAAACGGGTTTTTTGTTAATTGTTTTCAAAAACCAAAAAACAGTTTAAAACGTTTTTAGTTTTCAAACTGTTTTTAAAAAAAACGTTACCAAATGGCCTCTAAAGTCAACCGAGATTAGAAATTTTGGTTGGAATCCAATCAAAATTTCTTAAAATCTGAGGATTCTTAAATAGAAATAAGAAATTAGTAAAGGTTACTAGTAGAGGTGCACATGTAGTACTACATGTAAAGTGAAGGAGCAGTTTTGTAACTGCTTAGGTTTTAAACCAAGAGGTAGAGTTATGACTATTGAAATCCTATATTAATGAAACCTTAACACCATATAGTATGTGATTTTTGGGGAAATCATGCATAAAACTTGTCACACTTCCCAAGAGGCCTTCTCGCATTACATATAACTAACAGGGATGCACGTGCAATACTGCATGTAGAGAGAAGGTAGAGAGAGGGAATGGGGAGAGGAGAAGTGGGGGGATTAGTTACAAACTGAATGGGTTTTGAATGAAAATGACAAGTTTAGACAGATAGACCCTTGTATTATTGTTACCAAAGCCAAGCAAGGAATGGGCATGTTGGGGAAGATGTGAATTATTTCAGGCATGCTTCCCAAGGGGCCTCCTTGCGTTAAATATGGTATAAATATAGAATAGATATAGATTAGCATGGTTCATGGCTTTTAATATTTGTTCCATGTTTGGTTGCTATCATATTTGACCATTGATTAGTGATTAGTGATTAGAGAGTAAAATTAAAAAATACTATAATTTCAGAACCATCTGATGAGTCGCATGTCCATGAAGGTCTTGGAGAAGCACTTGGATTGGTCGTTGTCTTCATCAAGTCAGATTGACATTATCCAAAGGCTTAGATTGAGAGACATGTGGACCCTACCGTAACAAATATGGTGGCACAGTAGTACGTGATAAAAAGTCACGACCCAACTAATGACCTAATGAAGTGAGTAAAGCGGATAAAAGGGTTCCGGTGCTTCTACAAGGCTCCTTGGAGGGAGGGAGACGCATCTTACCGTCAATTTAAAATCAACGGTTGTAGTTGTTTTGCAGCTATTTTGTATAAATGAAGGGAAACAAAAAGGGGGTAAACGGAGAGAAGGAAGCAGACAACCAACAGGATAGAGAAGCAGAGAACAGAGAGAACAGAGAGGGAGTTGTGGGGGAGGAAGAAGGACAAGAGTGAGATACAGACGAAGATCGAGTTTTCCCCTGGTTTTTTCTTGGTCGTCTAATGTGAGAGACCTGAAAGATAGTTAAGGCGAGAGAGAGAGAGAGAGAAAAATTGTGAAAGCTGATCTGGGTATTCTTTGTTTCGAAGAAACCTTCTAATATCTGTGAAATGAACCTCATCTAATCGATATTGATGCTACTTCGTAAAGGAGTTTTCTCGTTGTAAGTTTATTTCCTTGTTGCATTTCTTGTGTTTTCTGTTTTATAATTTTTTTTTCATTAATGGGTGTTTCTAATTCGAATTGCAGGATGGTCTGAGAGGAGGTTCGGTTTGGATTAGATCTTGGGGTAAGAAATAATTTAATTTCTATTGTCTTACGTAAGAGATTTAATTTGTTTTGGTTTTCTTCTGATTTTGTTTCAGTTCTAAATCTGAAGGGGGATTCTTATTTCTTAATCTATGGATGTTGTTTTCAGAACAGAAATGGAGGAGAAGGAAGGAAAGAATCCAAAAGCAATTCGAGCTCCAGAAACTGATTTTTTGTTACAGTGGGGACACAAGAAGAAACTTCGATGTGTGAAGGTAAAACACGAGGATGCTGCAGACAAGTCCGACGGTGTGATTAGGAGAAAAATTACCTCTCGTGTTGATCGACGCGTGGTCAGTGTGGAGAAAGAAATCCCTTCTTTTCAACCCGATCGCCTTCTCAGGTAAAATCTCTGAACAGGAAGAGAAACCCCATTAAACAAAATAACAGAGAAACGAAGTGGGGTGGGAAAGAAAGAAAGAAAAAACCGATCTTAGTCTTATGGGTTTGTTATTATTTCAGGAACTCGGATTTGGCGACGCTTAGATCGAGTTCAAACGAGAACAGGAAATCATCTTCACCGGAGAAGGAAGATCGGTACTACACAACGAGAGGGTCATTGGGTTTCGACGAAAATGGGAAAGTTCTAATGGATGCAGGGGAAGATAGAGGAATTGTGTGGCCAAAGCTATTTATTTCGTTATCAAGTAAGGAAAAAGAAGAGGATTTCATGGCCATGAAAGGTTGCAAGCTTCCACAGAGGCCCAAAAAGAGGGCCAAATTCATCCAAAAAACCTTACTTGTAAGTCACTCCCCCCTTTATCTTTTCCCTTTTTCTGATGTCAAATCTGGGTTTTGATTTGATCTCTGTAGGTTTAGTTAATATTTCTTTCGATTGTTGATGATGGGGTTGTTTTGTTTGCAGTTGGTGAGTCCTGGTGCATGGCTTTCCGACCTGTGCCAAGAGAGGTATGAAGTGAGAGAGAAGAAGTCTTCTAAGAAGGTACTCATTTGGTTCCCCTTGATCCTTAATTTGCCTTGATCTTCTGTTGTGTGTGTTCAGATGAGCGTTTTGTTAAATGGGTCTGTATCTGTTTGGTTTTGAATCTTGAAGAGACCAAGAGGATTGAAGGCTATGGGAAGCATGGAAAGCGATTCAGAATGAAAAGCATCGACATGAGAGAGAGAGAGAGCTTTTTCCCTTATATTTGGATTTTGAAGAGCAAGATGTGTTGAGCTTGGCTGTGAAAATAGGAGAAGGGATTGGGATTGTTTTGTAATAGCTTGTTTGTGAGGAGAGATGCATTTGCGTCCCACGTTAGAAAATGGAATCATCTGATTTTTTTTTCTCTCTCTTGCATCCAGTGGTTCCTCTCATCTTTGTGTGGCCCGCGTCCTATCACTGTGTCCAATCAGACGCATAAGGCCACCGAAATTAGGGTTTGGTTTGGTGTTTGTTTTCTTGTTCTTACATGTTTTTTTTTTAATCTTTTTTACCATTTGTGTGTGTTTTGTTTTGTGTGAGTTCACCACACCCCAAGCCGGCTTTATCCACATCCAAAGAACGAAGACCGAATTAGAAGCGATTTCTTATCCCTGGCCCAGCTCAAAGTCATTAATCGCCAGTTTCAAGTGACGTTCCTTTCCCCCTTCTTTTTTTTTTTTTTCCTTTTTTTCTGTTTGAGCCCGGTTTTATGGTTATGGAATTTTATATCATCGTCAATTCCCATCCATTTGACCTAAAGGCACCTTTCGAAAAAGTACTTGCCAATCTAGCTTCATTAACGGAGAGCGATTGGAAACAAGAATAAAAGAATAATAAAGCCAAACGCCAGCAATGGAATTCAATATTTGAATTTGGCTTTAATGCATCAGCACCCGATATTTGAATTTGGCTTGAACATCCCATTAAAATTTAAATTATGTTTTGGGTGTTATTCCACATCCGTGAAATTACCAAACATTACGAAAAGAGAGAGTAGAGGTGAAAGGAGACGGCCTTGACAAGCAAGGATCAAGAGAGAAAGAGAGAGAGAGAGAGAGAGAGGAAAGTCTTCAATTTTCTTTCCTCTCTTTGTAAACATTAACGAAGTGATGGGAGAGAAAAACAGTTAAAACTTTCAGGCTTTATATAATCTGAAAGTGAAAAATATTACAGAGCTTTTAAAATAAACATAGCCGATCGATCACATCAAATACAAGGCACAGAGACAAAGGAAGGCAGAAGTTGCAATTGTGGGCACCCGGTATGCATGATACCTGAAGCCACGTTCATACTGTTATCATATAGATTTTCCTTTTAAACTCTCTTGGTCAGTATTGTTCATTTTTACAGTTTAACAATCTTTTATTTCCTTCACCAAATATTGAACCAGTGAGCATAGTGAACGCTTGATCAGAGGAGAGGGGCCAGCCGAATTCCAATTAACTTACTGGATTTCTGATCTGAGATTGAACCATGCATCTGCAATAGTGTGACTTTTAAGCTTGACGGAATACATGAAAGAAAATTTGAAAACACTTACATTCTGAATGGCTTTGCATAAATTCAGCTGGGTAAATACTCTAGAACAGCTACAAGGTTAATTGGGAAGCAATTATATTAAATGAAACTGCAAACTGAACCAGATCAAAAAATGAAATTTTGAAATAGTACCCGGCACGTTACAGAAAGCATAGCTTCCTAAGCAAAACACAGTTCAATGAATATGAGTTACAGCAGTCAGTTCAAGACTACATAAAGTATGCATAACAAGAACTCCTTTCACACTAGATCCAATTTTGAAACAAAATGAGGTTTCTTCATCCTTAATGGACTAAACCCCATATCACTTGTAGCACTCCACTTCACATTTTCCTGTTTCTTTTGTATAGAAGTTCCTTCCAACCCCTCCCTAAAACACATGCAAAGCATGCACATTGAAGTATATGCAACATACTTCATACATATGTAAACGTATATACAGTTGCTGGTCTGTTGGCAACAGACTGTAACAGATTGGTGATGCATATCAGACCAGAAGTACTCGTCCTAGAAGATACAAAGTCCAATTTAGAGAACACAACATGGAACACAGAACACATTTTTTGCTCATATATTCCATTGTGACATTTAATTTACATAACATGCGACAATTTTTAGCAACATGAGAAAAAAAAAAGGGATTCCAATTTCTGTATTTTACAGGGCTTACAAAGTTGCATGATAATCATGGCGCCCATAATTTACAAAATCAGCAGAATAAGTTCTGGTGAATTGGTAGTGTCTGCTTTTTAAAGCAGCTAAGATATTTACTGGGCATAAAACAAAAACCAAATGTCCTAACAAGTAACTATAGCAAAGAACCAAAGTAGTAAGGTAAGAAAACTGAACTAACAGAATATAATAATATGCTGAATGATAATGTTTTCAAATTTCAGTTCTAATGGAAGATACCTTGAGGGGTTTAAGAAATTCTAGATGCTTACAATTTCATACTTTGGCTATCATATGATCAACTTGATGCTTTAGCAGCATGAAGCATTTCCACTATGAGAGTCTTTACATCTCTGCAGAAAGAATACACAAATACACACAATGAAAGATGACCATGAGCTAATGAAAGAAATCCAATTCAAATACAAAATAAAAACATGCCTCATCCAACTAATTGTAATCAAGAATAAAATCATGTTCCACCTTTCCAGTCTTAGACAAAAGCAAAATAGGCAGTCAATCAGTTATACTTCAACGGAATCTTACATCGGATATTGATCCAATCAGAAATTGTGGATATCCAAATTCAATAGAAGTAAGAATCCAATTGGATTATTGGTAATTTGATCATTAAAGCCTTTACCGTGTCTGAAAATATCTGATATTTAGGTATATTAAATATCATATATTACATATACTGTTTGTATTATATATTATTATATTCTGAAAAGGATACTATTGGATCTAACAGAGAATATCCAAGCATCTCCAAATTGATCTGATTAAAACGTAGACTGATTGATCCTTCAGGTCTATTTATTGAACCATGAACTTGTTACCAAATACAAATTTTCTGATCAGATTCCAAGTAATGAAATTGACAGTTCCACATTCATATGGATTTTCTTTTTAATCTAAAATAGGATAATTTCTCAGTCAGAACAGAAGTACCATAAACTTCACAGCTTTTAGATCAGGTAATCTTATCATATGATATAGCAGAATATTGTCTGTAAAAATGATCTGTCCATGCATCAAAATGGAAAGTAGCAGACCTCCATAACTATGAAATTCACGGTGCATATGGGGAGTTTTGATGACCATCAACACTTAATAGAAATAAACACATATCTTGGATACAGCAATTTCATTTTTAAAAAGCACAAATATTACAAGCAGGGCAGTATTTTGGCGTGGATGGTTGACAGACTTTTCCTTTGTTTTGACTTCAAGAATAGGATAAATTTACCAATAAAAGTCACAGGCCAGACAGTTTATGATGCATTTTTATCTGAGTAGAAACGTTAAAAGACTACTTTTAATAGTCAAACATAATGACTCACTTTCTCTCCTCCGCACGCCTGGGAAAAGGTATCCGGAGCTTGAAGGTATTGCCTTGATAACCAGCCTACAAAAAGAAAAAAAAAATGGAATGATTATTTCAGCCAGAAATAAGAACAGGAAGTGTTTAAAATAGAAGATAACCTTAAAATATTGGAGCATAAATGTAAGTAAAGTTATTGTCAATCACCACTGATTCTGGTATTCATTAAATTTTCCAAGTTCAGTAAAATGTTAACTGACAAACAGTATGACTGTGGCTCCAGTAAAATTATTTATAATATAGAGAACTAGATGTGTGGGAAAATTTCAGACTTTTATCCATTGTGCATGTTAGAATGAACAGTTTATATCAGATTTTTAATTTTCACTGAGACTTTGAATAGGAAAACAAAAATAAAGATATTTCAAAATAGTTTTTCAATTACAAACAGCAAACACTAAGAACTGGACTATGTTATACAATATACAGATGAGACCCTACTAGAAACAGTACGCTTGTACGACTGAACTATTAATCTAAACAGTTCAACATAAAGGCCCCTTGAATGAGAGTTTCTGAGGCAAAAAAAATCAACTCATATAAATATCAAGAGGCAGGGGTGAAGCAAGAAAATTAGCTCAGGAGGGACAAACAATAAGTCAAAGAATAAATTTCAGGGGGTCAACTGCATAAAATTTTGGAGTTCTAGATAATATTACAAAAGTAATAATAAAATTACTTTTAAAAAAAAAAAATTCAGGGAGGGCATCCCCATAACCCCCTTGGCTCTGCCTATGTCAAATAGATACTTGAACAAATCAATACCTCCTGCGTGGCTGTGGACTATCTTTACAGAGTTATCAAAACATTGATGGTTTATATCATCCAAACAAGCTGATTTTTTCTACAGTAGGTCACATACAATGCAGCTATGTCATATAATAATCGCCTATAAAAAAAATCTAGATACTACTATATTCATGTATTGCAATAACTTCATGTTCTTCCTTCTAGTATGGTAAATTCCATTGAATATGTGATAAACTTAATGCTACCTTCATAGGTTTACATCTCAATCCCACTCACGACATATCAAATTCATATGTTTCACTAAAATCCATTTTCTCACTTGACAAGCCAGGGAGAGAGATAAATATATGAAGGGTAGGTTGCCTATTGAAACAATATGTCAGCAGTCACTGTGACATTTGTTAGTATTGATGAGACCAATTCACATACTCCTGCACACCAACCCCATCTGTAACTCAATTTTCAGCCCCAGATGCATTCATCACAGCAAAAAAGAAACCCGTGTCTAGTGTGTTTCTCACTTAACATTAAAAATTATGGCTGCCATTTCAGAGTAAAATCAGTCTACACCAGCTACAAAGTAGTGTACAATGACTGCATCAGTAGTGTACAGAGATTATGCGGATGGATAAATCGTCCAGATATCCTATTCAGAGGGTCATCTATAGGGGAAAGTTTGGATTGGCCATATAGGCCTTCAATGTGGCAGAAACCAAGAAATCTCCACCTCACAACTAGAAATTAAATTTAGTCTCCACCAAATCTATGCCAGATAGCAGAGAAACATCAGGGGATAACGTTAAAAAAATGATATTAACAACAAGAATTACCTTAACATTGAAACCAAGACTGTCCAAATCCAGCATGTAAGCGAAGTCCACCTGGATGAATAAAAATAGTCTGAATAAGGTGAAATCATTGGCATGCCAAAAAAATAAATATTTATGAAAATAGAAATGCATAAAAAATTTACAATGCCACTCGATATTTATAGTCTCAAAGGCATGCCAACAAAATTTCATTTCCCCATTGGGCAGCATAAATTTTGGGTGATAATATTATCAAAAAATTCCCTGATGCTGCCAAAATTTTGCCGCGATATGGCTGAGATTTTAATGGCATTGGGAGATTTTAAAGTAAATGCCCAAAACTGCCCTTGTAAGGACAATTTAGAGAGGTATTTTTCTCATTTATCCAATTATTATTTTACTTTTGTGAGCTTAAAAAGCTAAATAATACTAATTTTACCTAATAAAAAACTATAAAATACTCACTTACGAGTTTTGTAGTTC
This sequence comes from Buxus sempervirens, assembly GCA_947561395.2. NCBI lineage: Eukaryota > Viridiplantae > Streptophyta > Magnoliopsida > Buxales > Buxaceae > Buxus > Buxus sempervirens. Next base: position 817,808 of record OX387183.1, on the reverse strand, counting down.
TCTAAATCATAAATGCATTTTTTAAGCATGTAAAGCATCTCAAAAGCTCAGGTTTGAAATAAATGGGAACAGCTAGTTTTATGAAGTGTTTTAACTACTATTTTTATTGTCATTCTATATCTCTTTGATTTGTTTCAATTATATCCTAACATATTAGTTTAGAGATATGCTATAAGAAACTATCTTGTCATACTATGCTATAATTCCTTGTAATTGTCTCTTACTTAGACATTTATACAATTTGACACTATAATTCAATTAGTTAGGTACAATTTCCCCTTATTTATTTTACTCAAACACATGGTCATATTTTCATATATATATATATATATATAAACGGCCAAAAGTTTGAGTACAAATTTCTAAGAATTGAAATAATTTCACCAAAATTTCAATATGTAAGCAAAATTTTCCATCAGGCTTACAATTCCAGTAGGATGCCGACAAAATTTTGTCAGCTCTTGACCTAGAAAAATCAAAATGTAAAACTCTAGTAAAATAACATATTCAAGTACTGAAAGCTTTCACAACCAAAGTGATAAGGTGACAAATAAGACCTAAAAAAGGTAGCCAAGCGCAACAAAAATTATCCATAGTATCAAGTTTTATTATCCTAAGTTAGATCAGGTTACAAAGATCTCATGCTGAAATGAGATATTTATAGAAATATCCAAAATTACCTGAATGGATGTTAAATGTTGGACAATAGCCTTGGTATCTTCTGCATGATCTTTGTTCATGTGAGACTGATAAATAGATATGCACACAATAAGAAAAAAATTTAAATTATAAAGCTAAAAAGACACTAATCCTGGACAGCATACCGTCACAGGTTCTGTAAACTGAGATATTGGATCCACATTCGCAGCTCTGTACTCCTCCATACTAAATTCTGGAGGTAAAACACAGGTTGTCCTTATAAATAAGTAACATAGGAAGCAAAATTCTTAGGAATAATGGAAATAATGATATAATGCACTGCTGTGTGATATCAAAATGTTGAGCATAACTACAAACTAGAAGCAAAGACTACCATTCTTGAGCTTGGCCCACGAAGAACGAATGGTCTTGGGAAATTATTTTTTTTTTCTTTTTTTTAAGACTGAATGTGGCACAAAGATGGGTCAAAAGATTATCACAAATAACCCAAAACTCCAACCATACCTCCTGATCCCAGTAAAGCAGTTGCCACTCCATTTACGTATTGGACAACTTTTGGTACAATACGCATAAATTGGAAATCACCAAAGTCAACCTTCAAATTTCAAAGCCTCTATTCAGCTTTTGGCATAAAGCACAAATAACAGGATACAGAATACTTTGTGCAGGAAGAGGAAGAAATTACCCAGAATGCATTTGGATGTCTTCTCAAGTACGTAGTACGCACCCCTTCTTTATCTGTTTCAGGAATCTAAAGGATAAATTGTATTAAAATAATGAACCCAAAATTTTGAAACAGAAGGTTTAGCATGACAAGAAACTGAGGTCTGAAGACAACTGAACAGGAAATAGTGTCCACCTTATGTACATGGACACATTAAATTTAAATATACCATGTTGGACATATGAAATTGTGATCCTCAACATATTCTGATACGACACTCAGGTTTTTCTTTTCTTTTTTTTTTTTTCACATCACAAAAAAAAAAATCACAAATTGTGAACTCTACTTTTTCCCATATAAATTTTCAAGGAAGCTAAGTGACATTGTTAAGCTCATTAAACTGTTAATTGGACATACATTTCTAACCTAAAAAGAATTTGATACAATATAGCATATGAACTAGAATATTTTCTACCATATTAATCAAAACACCATGAGCTGTTCATCAATCCTAATATATTGAATTTACAAAATCTGAAATTTATAACACGTGTCAGATTCTAATAATTCTTATACATATCAGATTCTGATGCTTGAACTCATATATCATTCACAAGAAGCAACAAAAGGGAGAAAATATATAATTAAGATACAAAAATCACTAGTGAAATTATAAAATAGAGGAAAGAACGCACAGCTATAGCATCACCATGCAGAGTGATTACTAAATCAGTCCTGTCCTCAGGGTCCTTTGCTACCAGCAATGAGCATTTGGGATTAGCCAGCAGGTCCTGCAAGCACCAACAGATTTTCAGAAAAGTACGTGGCCTTCAGGAGTTCAAGATAATAATACCAAATTTGACGCAATGGTTAATGGAAATTATAGAAAGTGGAACAATGGCTAATGCAAAAGAATAAGAAAGCTCAATATGTTCGTAGATTTGTTGCTCGAGGAGATGATGGCAGACTTTTAGATAGTTTTGTACTAGTGGGGATTGAGTCTAGGAGTTGTTAGAGCTCTGTTTTCCTTTGTAGTCCATGCCTGTGTATCTCTCTTATATTTCTCTATTTTGCACTTAATCTTCATCCAAGAAGTTCATCTACTGGGACTAATTAAATCATGCTCTCGTGCCCTTTCCAGTCTTAAGTAAAGGGCTAAGAGATTGAGCACTTAAATAACCTGATCTAAGTTTTTCTTCAATTAAAAAGCACAAGGAATATAGTTTCCACATTTGATGCAAACCTTGGTATGAGATGCCAGGCTACTGACTGCTAAAATTGGAGATCCATCCGGATCAAATGAAAAGTCAACCATTGAACCTGATGGATAGCCCTCGTGATTCTGCACATGTGAAAATGAGCATGCAACAATAAAGCTTACATGGAAATACTTGTCAAGCCATTCACGTAAAAATTTGACACCAATCAATGGAAAAACAGAGAATGCCAACATAAACATGGAATGCCTGGCAGGTTATCATTATATATTCGACATATGACATTATATATACTATCCGCATCCATCACAATCAGTGGCATCAGAGATATTAAAAATCCCTCACAATCATATCCCTAACGTAAAAATATAAGTACCGACACATATATGTTTCAAGCTCATTCAACATTCACCGTGAACAAGCATAACAGATAAACGGGGGGCACTTCATATAAAAGAACAAGTCTGACAATATAAGATGTTACTAAAGACAAAATCCAACACCAAGGGCAAGAAAAGTGCAAACATTATCACTATGCCAAAAAGGGAGTTTCTTCGACTGTCCTAATTCACTGATTTGAAAAGTCAACAGCTTCTTTCTTATCTGACAAATCAAATACCTGTGAGAAAGTAGAAAGCATGCCTCGTACACTACGATCAAGAACCGTCCGAACTTCTTCAACTGGAGGAAGCCGAGCAGCCTTTTCCTGATCACATAATAGACCTAAATTCTGAGCTATAAATATCATTCATTTTTCTTAAATTTTTATTTCAATTTCAGACAACAGAAGGGCTACCTGATGAGCTTGAATCAGTTGAAAAACATTTGCTTCATTATTAACATCTCCAGGTGCGACAGTCTGCAACGAAGGAACAAGCATGACAATCACTGATCAAATAGATCTCGTCACACAAACTCTTAAAAAGAGCAAAGATAACAACGAATCAAAGTCAACAAACAACAGTTTACACAAAAAGCAAAGATCTATAATGCAATAAATTTCAGGAAATTTTGAAACCCTATATGTTGAGGAGAAAGAAGAATACTGAACCTGAGGAAACCCAGCTGCGGATGCCATTGAGAGCGAACGATGAGAAATAACCGAAACGGGTTTGGAACAAGGGAATCGGATGAGAGGGCTTTTTAAGATTCCGACGCCATTAATGCGAGAAAAAGGACCAATTGCCCAAGGAAGCGACGATGGCGCAATCACACTCATTCTCCGCCCTCCTATAATTTTTCAATCGATTTTTTTCTTTTTTTTATTCCTTGAGATCGTAGAAAGAGAGAGATCAACGCAGTGTCACTGACGTGTGGGCAGAACAGAATCACTGCTTGCAGACTCGGATAGGACTGGTAACTCGGCGATCCACCCATCCGACCAACTCGATAACTCGGTCCGAGTTAGTGATGAATAAATGAATATTTAAAAACGTATTAATAACCATAGGTTGAGCGGAGTATAAGAGATTATATTATGGAGGCATTTTTGCACAAAATCTCAATAATGAAATAAATATGTATTAGATATAGGAAAGAGCATAAGGAAGGACACAGCAAATTCTTTCTTGGTTCGTGCCAGCAACAAAGGGATATTTGCTTTCATCCATTATGCCTCATGATTTTGCGATAGGGTTTTACCCCAAAAAGCTTTGTTACCTAAGGGGGTCACAACTCACAAGCCTGCATATATAGATTTTCACTTTCTCCTTCTCGTACAATGTAGGATTTCAGAATCTCGTTTTCTACCTCTTAAGGGCTATATGTCCTCATGTAATAGCTTGTTAGCCTCGGTAGGTAATCTGTCAATTCATTAACCAAAGCCCTCCCCACATGGTAACCCACCAACTTGTATAAGACAACGTCAAGATCCCACAGTTTTGGTAGGCTTTGATATCCACTTGTACAAGGCAACATTTATCAAGCCTAGGTTTTGATAACTAAAACCTTGGGTTAAAAGATGAATAAAAATTAGAGATAATTACACTTGCACTCTCTAAGGTTTGTCATTTATGCACATAGACCCCTTAACATTTGGAAAATAGCAAAAACCTCATTTATATATGAACAAATGATCACAAAGCCCCCTTTCAAAGATTTTATACCTAAAATATCCCTTAAGTTTGAATAAAATACTTTACTTTATATGCTAAATGATAAAGTTACTGTTATTTGTAGATTTATAAAGGAACTTTTGATGCATGCTCAATGGAGAAAATTCGAATTTTTGTTTTTGTTAGGACTTATTTAGTTGCATTAACTCTTGAACTTTATTTTGATAATTTTTGAATTATATTAGCTTTTAAATAAATTTAATCTTAAGGGTTAGTTTGGTCTTTTCAATATTATTGAACTAACAAAAGGAAGCTTGGTGACAATTTATGCAAATGTTAAGGGAGCTTCTTGCCATTTCCCAAATGTTAAGAGGTCTATGTGCATAAGTGACAAACCTCAGGGGTCTAAATGCACTTATCCCTAAAAATTACATATTACAATTTTTTTAGTAGAAATTGGTTTTTAGTGATACTTTTTTAAAATAATTCAGATTCAGTCTGCTAATTCTTGAAAATTGGGAATTAGTGATATTTTTTAAATAATTTGGATTTAATGCCATTTACTATTCATGAAGAATTTCTTTCAAAAATATTCTCAAAAGACTTTGAAAACCTTTTCATCCATCTAGGTACAAGTGAGGTTTGCAAGTCTTTTTGAGAGTATTTTTGGAAGCAATTCTTCACTAATAGTAAAATAACACTAAATCCTAATTATTTAAAAAAAAGTATTACTAATTCCCAATTTTTAAGAATCTGACCAACTAAATCTGAATTATTTTGAAAAATTATCACTAAAAACAAAATTTCCCAAACTTTTAAGGGTTGAGCCCACTAAAGCTCACCTCATGTGGCAAAATTTTTTTTTTCATTACCAAAAAAAAAATGAGGCAAATTTTTTAGATCTCGAACTTGAGCCAAGCTAGCTTCATTGACAGCCAATTGAAGGTTCTCCGAGCCAATGCCTGATCAATCAAAAGTGGGAAGTCAGACCCGGACACGTGTACGAGGAGGGAATAAGCCTGCTGATTGTCTAGCAAACAGGGCAGTGGTTGATCAATACCGCAACATCCCCACCAACGATCCAAGAAGAGCTTTTTGCTGATGTTTGAAGTTTTTCTCATGTCAAGCCTCAAATCCAGGCTTGCAAAGCTGTAAGCAAGAAACCTACATAGATTGTCTTATGTTAATTTAAAGCAACCGGATTTCAGGATTTTATTACCAAGTTCCAATTAGGAAGCCAAGACGCGAAATATCTAATCTATATTTGTACCATATATAATGAGAATAGGCCCTTGAGAAGCGAGCCAATAACTATGCACAACTTCCCCAAAAAGCCCTTACCATCCTTACCTTTCATTGTAAATGCATCATTAATATGAGGTTAAAATAGTCAAAACTGTACTTATTTATTTAAAATAAAGTAAATTACACTTACCTCCCTTATAGTTTATGATAATTACAGATATCTCCCCTGAGGTTTCTGGAATGACACTTACCTCCCTTATATTTTAATTCTCTATTTCATATCTCTCCCTTTTATACAAATTTTATTAAAATATGAATATGTTTTGACAAATTTACCCTTCTTTAAATACTAAACGTATAAGATTTTGAGATTTTATAATAAAAATAATTTTTTAAAAGCTTAAAAACCTTAATAATCTATTTAAAAAATCATGGATGCTTTTAATATTTTAAATTTAAAAATTTTTTTTATCTTAAATAAATAATTGATAAAGGGTAAAATTGTCAAATTACATTTTACAAGTTTGACAAGGGAAGTAAGTGTCTTTTCAAATACCTCAAGAGAAATATCGGCAATTCTCAGAAACCGTAAGGGAGATAAGTGTAATTTACTCTTTAAAATATGGACGATTGCAAAACTGTTTCCATGAATGATGGTATGATGGGAATGGTAGCGTTACAGGATCTAATAATTCATGTGTTTGAGTCAGGATCTAATAATTCATATGTTAGAGTCTTGGGGATTAATTGTTTGGGCCCACATTAGGATCCACTCTAAACTAACTCGTATGAACTGCAACCATGAATTTCAATTAGTGTGAGCCAGCTGCCAGCCCAGCATCACGAATATCGTTGACAAGCCTTCTGAAAATGAACCAAAATATCTTTTCCAACACAAGAAGTATTGTTGTATGTAGCTACAAGTCAAAACAAGGATTTTGAATCCAATCACCAGGAGGATTTATCAATCTAGCCAACTGGCAACAACTTTTGATGGTATGCTTTGATTGGGCTACGAGCTGGGTTGGATTTAGACTTATCCAAAGATCATTGACCTCCAAAACTAGGATAGATTGGAGTTAGGAGCCGCCAAGAAATTCCCATTACGATTGGACTTGAAATCTACTGGAGCCCTAGGATGAAAGATCTGCTAGTCCAACGGCAATGCATGTATCGATATAGGTATGTGAAGCTGACGTGGACACATGCATTGCCATTGAACCAACAGATCTTCTAGCGAGAGGGTCCAGGTGATATGGTCTCTTAGGGTTGGGTTCCAAAGCCTTTGGTTCAGTTTTGGTTTGGTTTTAAAATCTGTAAACCAGATTAGTTTTGGATTAGTATTGGGTCGATGTTTTGATTGAACCAAACTAACCTGATACCAACTTAAGAATATGCTTTACCAGACTGAACCGAATAGAGCCGAGCTGTATCTGTTTATACGTATGTGGTCTCTTCGGTTCTCTAATTTGGTTTGATTCGATTTTGGGTTAAGGAGGAAAACCCATGTCTGGTCTTGGGTTGATGTCAACCCGGACCAACAAAGTTGCACCCCTACACAAAACCAACCAAACCAAGATTCCTACAAAATTATTTCCACATTAGGAATCTTGGTTAAAAGCAAACTGGGAACATGTACTTGATTAAAGATACAGGCTAATGCGTTCCAACTCCTATAAATAATACTTGGATTAAGGAATCTGTTGCTTGCCATCTCATAATCCACAAGAGAAAAATGTAAATGTAAATGGAGATGGACCTACCATGATTTAAAAGTTACATGGCATATGGTCTAATTTAATTCTCTGAAAAAGGCAAAGATAGTGGAGGTGGATGGGGTGCCCATTCCATTCAAAGATACAGTTGCACAGCTGAAAGTGGTACTCTTCACTCACATGCACTTATCTTCTAGACTCTAGGTCACTCTACTGTCCTTTTTCAGTCTGTCCCAAGTGTACTGCATATTACCTTTTTCTACAAGCTCTCAAAAACCAAAATTGATGGAGGAAAGGCACTGAGCTTTCCTGCAAATTGGAAGTAGAATTCCTTTGAGTTCTTTCTTTTCTGTAGTTCACGTGTTTATGGAAGTTTATGGAAGCCAACAAGGTTGCAGATGTGCTTGCAAATTATGCTCTAGATAATTACCCTTGTGTTACCAAATTTTCTGTCTCAAGCTCTAATGGGGGACTTCTTGGGGGAAACTCTTGTAAGAGATGTTCATGTTGCTGAATAAACTGGTCTGTGGTCGTTTTCCTACCAAAAAAAACATGGAAGTAGAATCTCTCTCATTTGAATAAATATAACATCCAGCATCAACAGAATCTCATTCATTCATCCATTAACAAACCAATCCAAAGACAGGAGGAGCATAATAACAAGTACATATGGGTAACTAAGGCCTGTTTCTTCTTGGTTTGTAGAAACATGGCCATCTCTCCAATCTCTTAGATGGAGAGTTCCTTCCTAGTGAAAACCAAAGAGTCAAAACTTCCCAAAACATAGACAAAGGAAAGGAGATGCAAATTTGAATACACTGACCTAAAATTGACAATGGTGTATAAAAGTGAAGGACTAAAAAGGAGGGAGAAGAAAGAAAGGCATTAAGATACATTGAATGTTACATTGGTATTTCTGTTCATGGGCAATTAGAGTTTTTGCCCGGACCACCATAGTAGAAGTAGCTACCCCAGTCACCATTTTTGCCATTTTGGACATCATAGCAGTTGGACTGCTCAGTGAAGGTGCCTACATCTTTAGGGGCCCTTAGATTATTGGAACCATCAACAACCTGAATGTTTCTGAAATAACTTGACTTGCCAAAACCTTCTTCAGGGAAATGGCCACTACCCATCTGGGTTGAGGTATGCTGACCATCTGGTTCTGAGTTCACAACCTCTCCACCCCATTCAATCATGGAAGCACTGTCAGTCAAGTATGAGAAGAGGAAGGCCGGCCAATACCCCAGAACATAGTCATTCCCAAATTGCATCCACCAGTGCCCTTCTTTTGGGTCCTATCAAAGTACCCAACTAAATATCATCAATAAGAGAATAAATCAATAAGAGAAAATATGGCATAAATGAAATGGTGTCAGAGATTCTCTGCGCTTCCATTTTCATTTGATATAATAAATATACTGCTTATGTGTGTGTGTCTGTGTATGTTCACATTTCTTCCACATGTGAGTATATATGCCATTTCTGGTGGGTGTTTTGGTTTCTACCTTCCAGACAAGAATACTAATATCATATTGGGAACCATGATAGCCTGATACAGGGAAGATGCTTGCACCCATTGCTATTTCACTGTTGATTTGAACAAAGCCTGAGCAGAGCAAGTTGTAGCAACCCGTGGCTTGATATGCATCACTCTGCATTTTTGTAGAGAGAGGGAACCCCATTAGAGTACTGTAAATAAAGAGAAAGAAACTAATAATGGAAGTAGCAGATAACAAGACCACCCAAAGAATGGATAGTTAAACTTTAAGACTTACAGTCCAGTATGTGAAGAGTCTGGTGTTATTATCTCCATACAGGTCCGGACTGACCTGTTTTATATCAGATCAAGAAAGGAAAAATCATCAGAAAAAGGAACCAAAATGGAAATGTGGTTGGTCAGTTCATCAGTCATCACACCCCACCAAAAATCCCAACAAGATTTTTAAATGTATTGAAGGAATAATACCTGCCACCCAGCTTCAATGCTGTTGAGATCTTCACCAAAAGAGCCTCCCAAGATCCAAAGCTGTGACAAGCTAAACTCATTGGGAAGCTGGATTTTGGGTTCCCAAACGTTTATGGTTGCTTTAGCTCCATAATACTTATCTCCTTCAACATAGGCTATTGCATGCTAAAAGCTCCCAAGAAAAAGAAATTCGGTAAGAAAAAGAGAGAACAACTCAACAAAAAAGTAAGAGAAAGCGAAGAGAAAAGGATTCTTTTCTTTCTGCTATTTTATTTATAATTTATATATGTCTTCTTTACCTGGTGACCACTCTCATTAACCAGATCAGGATTTGCAGACCTTGGTTTTGGGATGGTTCTATGTTTCTTCTTCCCAAACCTCTTGACTGAGCTAGCTCTTAGAACATCATCATGCTTTGTTCTTCTGATGGGTATGGTGCCTTCTGGGCATCTTCCATTCACGTGCCAAAGCTGAGTAATAGGTTTTGATGCTTCCTTTTGCTTTGAAGAGACCTTGCTCTCATCAAAAAGCCCTTCTGGGTGAAAATTTGGCCTCATCTAGAAATCCCCAACAAAAAAAAGGAAGCGTTATAAAACAGAAAAATCCCAAAAGAAAAAAGGAGCTCAGAAACAGTAGCAAATGCCAGAGAACTGGAACCTGAACTGTGTGGTTCTTAAGGAAAGGGTGATCAAATGCAGGCTGGTGAGAGAGATGGACACAGTCGATTATATCACCATCTGGGCTCTGTTTCAACAGCAAAAATCAGTGAAAAAGGCATGAAATCTGATGCTCATTGCTCACTACCGCTAACACCCAGACACATGTAGAAGCATAAAACACATAAAAGCAGCCCATCAAACATACATGCGAAAAAATAGAGGAAAAATCTATGGAGTGACCCAGAAAAATAAAACCCATTTGAGAAAGAAAATTACAAAATATCAACCAGAATCAACACAAATTTTTAGGATAAACAGATGAAATCATCGAAAATACAGACAGAATAGTTTTAAAAAGAAATCACTAATACTAAGAGGAAATAGTCAAAAAAAATTTTAAAAAACACCGCTAGTAGAAATAAAAGTAGAACAGAAAGGGCGCAAAACCAAAAAAGAAGAGAAAGGCACCTTGATGGTTTTCAAGGCGGGTTTGTTCAAGCGCTTCAAATGCTTCTGAACCTCGAAGTTCTGCCGTGAAATGCTCATCCTAACGGCAGAAGATAGCGGCACAAAAGCCAGAAACCAGAGAAGTACTACCCCCACCACTCTACTACTCCCACTACCAAACTGCGTCGCCATTCTCAACTGAAAGAAACCAACAATCCCCACCTATTCCGGTGACCCAAACACCTCTACACTACACACTCACGACGCAGGTTCACGGCTCTACAGACCCTACCACCATAGGCGGACTCCTCCCACGACCCCTCGATGCTCTCTGCTTATCCTACGCTTCGCCTGGCTCTCCTTCAAATGATTTGAAAGAGAGAAGAAGAAGGGGTTTTTTTAGCTCCCACAAAAATCCAACGAACCCGCCGACGCCTCCATCTTCTCACACTTCACCTTTTTTACTTTTCATTCAGTAAAAGAAGAAACGAAAAACCGTGTAGGGGCAAAAGAGAGAAAGACGGATAGAAAGTGGAGAAATGTGTCGACTGATTTACAGAGAGTGGAATTTGTCGTTTCGGGAACGCTGTTGTGGGGGAACCCAGACGACAGGCGTCACCTCTGTTACCTTTCTTGTCCCTCTCGTTCAAAAAAATTTCCACTGGTCCTGAAATTCGAAATCCCATATAAATCAAAACCGTCTTTTTCTACTTTAAAAATGTGAAAAAGGCATTAGCCGTAATATATTGCAAATGGCTGGGTCTCATCAAGGGAGCAACATCTGCCGCACGCACCTGTGACGAACAATTTCATCCCCTACTAGTAGCTGACGCCAACTATAATTCCCTCTAAATTATAAAATGATTCTCTATAAACTATAAAATTATCCCCTTGATTATGCAATCCCCTACGAAGAGAAGCCAATACTTCTTTTGCTTGTGTTTTAATCTCTATATCCAATGCTCGGATACGGTGATTCAAGGTTGAAATCATATGTTGTAGCTACTTGAAAAGGCCTAGTTGCTTGAGTAAGGCATTGTTACGTGCAGCATCTTACGGTTTATGTTTTTTCACCTTAGTAATGTGAAAAAATAAGAATCACGTGGTAATATTTTACTTAGGTGGCAAGGCCTGCTAACTGTAACAATGTAACAAACGATTTCATCCTCGATGATTTGTAGAGAACCATGTATAAAAGGTTTCTAAGGACATGGAGTTAACAAAAAGGTCGTTTTATGTGTCAAAAAAGGGCAATATAATTGTATTGGCGAGAGATAAGTTTTCTCTTGTCACCATCTCAAAACCTTAGCTTCTACCTTTAAGGAAGGTATGTAATGAAATAGGTGACATCAAAGAACAAGTGCTTCCCTCCCATAAAGACCCTTCTACATTTGTTGTTGGCATTAATAAAACTTTACTTTTTGTCACCTAATTTCTTTATATTGCTTACTTATATAATGCAATATTACACACTATCAATCCTATATAAGGTGTCTAGCATGGTTTTGGTGCACAAATAGAGTGTTGCATAAGGCAAGGCATAGAAAATGTTTTGGACCACGACGATGTGTAAATTGTACTTACTGTTTTAATGTCATACCAATTATCCAAAAAGAAAAATACTTGCTTTATATTTGACCCTCCCCAGACCTGCACATTGGCGGGAGCCTCCTGCACCAGGCTAGCTCTTTTTTTTTTGTTTAAATGCTCAAATTATAATATGGTTTTTTAAATTTTATGTTCTCTCTTATCTAAACCACACTCAATTACTCTGGATATGTATATTATAGTTACAACATTTTCACATTTTTTATTGCATATGTATAATGCCTTCTAGTTGCCCAAAATTTTGATTCGTTTCTTATGATAAACCTAATGATTATTTTTTTAACTAAAATTGAATCTGGGTATGATGGATCCTTTGACTATCAAGCTCATTTAGTCAAAAAATGATCAAAATCCAAACTTGAACCTTAACAATTTTCTTCAAAGAGAAGAAATCCATAACTTACGCCATTTGGGCAAGTAAGATAAAGTGTCACAAATGAGTTGAACTTACAAAATGATAAATTGATAACATTATTGGACAAAAACAATTTATAAAAAAAAAGAAAAAGAAAATCGGTTTCAGGGAATCCGAGGAGAATGCCCCAACAATCGAATAATAATATAAAATCATGGAACAGCATGTACCTTATCACCACAATAACTCTATAACAGAGTGGCGTCTCATCCACTCTCATTTATTTTTTTCAATTATTTTAGACAAAGATTCTGCTTCTTCGAACCCAATTTTATATCTTAAATTACAAGTTACAACACACGATTAAAATATAGAACAGTGCAGATAATACAAGTGCGTTCCACCTTATTATTTTTTAATAACGCAGGGTATTTTCGTCAATTTGGGCCTGAAACTTATCAGACGCCAGAGGGAATCGTAACGTCGCCGTTATGCGACTAACTAACGAGTAACGGCGTCAGTTGGTCAGAGCGGACTACAAAAGAAAAATAAAAAAGTAGAAGAAAGGGGTGGGCGTGTGGAAAGAATCCAAGGAGTAGAAGCCATTATTGAAGTTTGAAATACGTAATGTAACGTAAATCCATATCTCTCTCTCTCTCTACAAGTATTTGCTTCTCTCTCTTCCTCACGTAAGCCTGTTTCTCTCACTAGAAGTATCTGTTTCTCTCTGGTCCACACGGGCACATGAGATAAGGAATCAGAGGGTTTTGAGTAACGTGATTGGCTCCGATTCTCACCTAAGCGCGATTATTTCATTTTTTTTGTCTCGTGCGCCCAACCGTGTTTGACGGTAAAAGTCCAAGACATGCTCTCATCTATGGCTGGAATATGGTCCCTACTTATAATGACTTGACACGTGGCGCGCATGCAACAATCACATGTGCATGTGCTTTTATATGCTGTACTGACAGGGCAGGTTTCTGATTATAGATCCCAACACCCTTGAAGAACTGGTCATACAAAGCGGTGCTACTATTATTATTTTATTTATTTATTTTTTTTTATTTTTGTTCTAGCAAGGCTTAAGGGTACTATGCTACTATTTTTTTTTTCTAATTTTTTTGGGTCTAGGAAGGCTTAAGGGTACTAGTAGGATTTATGAATCTATGAAATGGCTACTTAGTGTGATTTTAAAGAAATTTTAGTTGTGGGTGAACATGAATTATAGTTTGAAGGAAAATTTCCAGGTTGACAGAGGTGTCTAAGTCAAAATCTGTTATAATATTCCTTATTCTTTGATTTAATTATTGTATAGATTAGGGTTAAGACAATTATTCTATGACTAAAATATTTTTTCTGAAAAATGTGATTAAATCTTATAATTATTGTCACCTAAGCAAATCCATACTTATAATCTTGAATTACTACTTTATTGCTTAAAGTAAAGTTTTGTGATCTTACTTTTCTAAAAAAATTCCAATAAAAATGCCTTGTCTTAATTACTTGGAGTCTAGCTACTAAAACACTTCAAATTCCATCATCTCAATCTATCAAAAATCATATCTTCAATCAGATTATACGTATTTAAACACTTTCTAATTGATTTCATTAAATCAATTTTGGCCTGCTTCTTACCTTCTTAATTCCTTTCACATGCATCCTCTTACTTTTTTTTCCTTTTGTTTGAACAAGGCTTATGTAACCTCATAATATTTATCAAAAAGTGTTTTAACAGTTTACTAATTTTCCACAAGAGTATCATGAATCCTACCATCCCAAGTCCTCTGGCATGATATGAGATACGTGGATATAAAATCAAAGCCAAACAAGTCTTCATTAAAAGAGAAGGACTACTGACTACGTGACTACTATTTTGTATTTTCTCTTTTGTACGTGGGCCTAGAAAACAATGGGGTGAGCCTCAGTACTTCTCTTTTCTAAAAGAACAACAGTTTTCTGTCATTCAAAAATGATCACAGGGCTCCTCTCTCTTTCCAACAAATTAAAAGTTTCACTAATCATCATACATTTTTCATCAAAGTTAACTTTTTGATCCCATTTTAGCGAGAATCCAGCCTCAATTTCCTCATGTTCTAATCGATCACCGCACTCGATCTTGGTCGTTCGACTCCAAAATGTCTAAATCGTCGCCGTCGATCATGCCATGATATATGATTGTATTTTTTTTACAGCTAATAAATACTGGGACCTTGATGTCATACAAGTTGTTTGGACTGTGACCGGAAGTCGGCCCACCGGAAGTTGTCGTCGACCTGGCCGGAGGTTCTGAAGATGTACTCTCTTGACATATCAGCAGATGAATTCAAAATCGGTTACCGGCAGTTCATATTCAATGCATTAATTAAGGATGTTGGTTTAGGTCACATTGGACAAGAAACCTTAGCTGGATATAAAAAGATGGCTTCATTTGCTGGTGAACACTAAGGACCAAACCCTGGTGGGGACTCTAGTGAGTGTGAAAGAGAAAGCAATGAAGGCTCAAAGCCGAAATAAAAGAGATGGTTGTATGCGTACGAGTTGTGTTAAAAATATATAAATATAGATTTGAAAGTCCAGACAAAAGGTTTCCATATCCTTTCTTAAGCCTTTGTTTGCCACATGGTTTGTGACAGACAAAGCATATGGGATTATAATTATAATATGGTTGGTGAAGTGAACCCCATTTTTTTATACGTATTCGAAGCATAGACAAGCCACCGAAAATGACCCCAACAAGCGAAGAGATAAGTTGGGAAGATGAGAGATGGGTATTGCTTTCCAAATTGATATTTGAGTGGGAGCCTTTTTATTCCTTTTTGACATCCATGATTGTGCTATTTCCAACCCTTTCTAATGATCTCAATATTAAAAAAAAAACCCACCACCATATCCTAACATATGGTGTTGAATATGCTATGCCACACACACTCATAAGATATCAAAGACCCCCCCATAAAGGAATTCATCACTAAGCCAAAGCAGACCCACCATCATATAGTGGTCTTTATTGAATAATTGTGTTGATATCAGTGATCCATAACAGGATTCCCATATGGGTGTTGATAAAATAAAAGTAATCATTGATTTATAATCAAATAAATCAAATGGCTTATTTGTTTTCAATATGGATCCTAGGGTTTGAAATTTACTCACATTTTTTCTGTAGCTAGGTTCAACTTCAACATACATGTGAGCATCCTAAATCCTGTTGAGTCACGGACAGAAAGTCTCACTTCAATGATAACCGATCCATTCCCTCTAGTCACATGTCAAGTAGTTCCAATTAGTGTTGAGCACAAGAGTGACTGTGATGGCTTGTAACTTTTTCAAGCTTGGTTTTAGTCAGAATTTGGTAGATCTTGCAAGTTGCAACAAACTACAAAGAAAGAAACAAAACTTTTGCCTTCGGCGTTATCAAGGCATATTTGTTTTCTAAGTCAGTATTTCTCCTTCACCTCTCAACATCATTTTGACATTGACATTAAACTGCATCCATAAAAGGGGGAGTAGGCCGCGATCTATAATGTTCCTCCGTTTATGGTACATGACCTAGAGTAGTAAGAAAAGTGATACAGGCTTTCACTAAAAACTCAGAGCAAGAAAAGAAAAAAAAGGACCAATTTGGGTTTTCTAAGTAGTAATATAATTTTGGTGTAGTATCTGTAGATTTTGTTTCTGTTACCATAATATTTTGCACTTGTTTATGCACTATAATGAAGCTCCTTTACCAACTTGTTACTAACCAACCAACTGACATATGCTTAAGGCAAAATGGATACCAAAAAAATGGAAAAAAACGGGTAGTTCTTGATGTTTCTGACTAGCATTAGTATCCTCAGCTTTGATAAGACTTGGGTTGGTTGGTGCAGGACAAGCTTGATTACAGTAATTTGAACAGGGTTTTCGCACCTACTGGTATTTACATAAAATACCAAGGATGTGAGGGAGACAGAAATATTATACAGTGCTAAAAATTGAAGCAAACTTGGCCTCTGTAATTAAAGGAAGAACCCCAAGTCTAGAGCCAGGATTTGGTTCTAGCAAAGTCTAGAGCCCTTTGATTGCTTTTCCTTTTTTCCTTTCTATTTACTTTTTGACTAACAATCCTTTCTATACTGTGAGTTGTTTTCATTCAATCCTCCAGGATGTGATTTTGGTAAAGTCTAGAGCCACCATACATCACCAAAATGTGCACTAGTAAATTTGTTCGCTTTACATTTCCCTGACAAAGAAAAGAAATGCAGTTAGATGAACATAGAATGAAAGTGTTTAATATTACTGCACTCTGTCAACTAGTCTCACTTGTAAAAGCCAATCCTTTCTCTGCCAGTCTGAGCTATCAAACAGAATATGTTAAATTTTACTTGTGCACTTGCATGTTTTTTTTTTCAACACTACAAGTTCCTTTTTGGATTGTGCGACTTCACTAACAATTTCCGACTCATCAAGAATTCTCAGATGGCAATGGGAGATGTTAACTTAAATTCATTGGAAGTACTACTACTCACAAGCCCACAGCAATTGTAAATGACATCAAAGGACCCCAAGATAACGGCTTAGATTTTGTTTGGTACATGGTTGAGAGGTTATACCTTCAAAACTCACATCTCAATTTCCTTTGCTTTGCATCTTTACAGTAGATATTGTTTGTCCACAAACTCTATAGGTTCCAACTTGTACTGGATTGTATCATTTATAAAATCCAATCAGTAACTTTGGGCTATATAAGTCATCCAAATGTCACCTACCAATGAATGGTGGGACTGGTTGCCCATCAACTGAAGATGCAAAATCAATCAGGAATATTAGCCATGAAGCCCAAAAACATCTAAAGGTAGTAGTCTATGCAGATTGCACTTATGCCTCAAAACCCATTTTGGGAATGGTGGAAGACACTTCACCTACTAATTGAAAGACTCAATAAGGATTTTATCCCAACTAGTTACAGTTGACAAAATGAATCCTGTTTCGCCATCCCAAATCCGTCAAAAACCATATTTTCCGTTAGGGTGTATGTATCAAGCTCTTCTAGATAAACTCATCCAGATTCCGTTCCATTCATCTGACCCTTGCCTTCTTATATCCTTTAACGTGTAAATCCTCACACCTTCACATAAATGCCTCCCTAAGTCTGCTGCTAACATGCTCAAATCATCATAACCTAATTTTCTTCATCTCATGTTCCTTTTGGGCAACACATACTTTCCAATCAATTTGTTGGTCAAAATTTCACCTCATTAGGTGACCATAAATATCTCAATGAAATTTGAAGTACATTAAATGGTCAGATATAAACTTAACAGAGTACATGGTAATGATACACCAGCCACATTGATTTTAGTTTGATATCAGTGAAATATATTCTAGTTCCAAAATCAGTGAAATTTAGTTCCAAAATCAGTCTGATTTAAATTTCTCCCTTTTGTCCTAAAGTTTCTACTGCTTCCATAACTTTTTGCTGACATCAAAATCTTCCTCAACAAATTGAATGCTATTTCACTTTTACAAAGATGGTTATATATCTAGTGATATCAATATTCAAAACCTTAGTGTAAACAATGGATTTCAGCAACACAAGATAGTAATACCTTACAGGTTAGGGGTAGTAAATCACACTACTTGTCCAACCAAGGTTAGGGGTAGTAAATCACACTACTTGTCCAACCAAAAAGAAATAATAATAATCCCAAATTTGTCTCTAAAAACTGCTATGATTGTCATCTTGACAATTTCTCAACTTTTAAAAGAGAATTCTTGATAGTTGAGTATTACTCTCAAAGCCTATCTTCAATAATGAGTTTGCAGATATAAAGCTTACACTATCCTCCCTATGTTGATATAATGCCTTCCAAGCAATACAAACTAGATTATTCTACTATTTAATATAATTATCAAGTATATCTTCCAATCCTTTCTCACAATTTGGAATCAGAAACCAGATTGGATAACAGGAATGAGGTGAGGGCATATAACAATTCTAGGATTCCATCAGCCACAGAGGAGCTAAAATAACCAAGTGTAAATCCTGCAAGCAATGTCCTTTGAGGATAAGGCACCAGAAAACGGAATGGGGAAGTTCCAAAGCAGGCGCAACTATTCATGCAACTTTGGTACCTAAGTGGCATCAATGTTAGCGTTGAATTCAACGTTAGATCAGTTGATATTTTTTCGTTATCATACTACTCAAAAAGTTATAAACAGAATCATAGATCAAAATAATTTTAGCATAGATGAGTGAAAAGGCAATTAATGATGGTAGCAGAAATGAGTGCATTTCAGATGCTCCAAACATATTTGAGATTGTGTCGAGCACAGAAATAAGGGTGCAATTTTGGTGAATCATCTTATCATGCCCTGGTCTTACCAAAAAAAAAAAATCTTATCATGCCATGTGATTCCTGAGTAACAAGTCTTCCTAGCATCTACTTATGTTGTGCATGTTCTACCTAAGGTGGAAGGCTTCATCTTACTCTTGTTTTCAAGAGAACATCTCAGTAATTAAGGTATTAACTGGACAAATAAGGGTCTGATGTAAGAAATAAGAATCAAAGGGACAGGATGAATCGACTAAACTAATGCAAGTTCGTTAGGCACTATGGAGCTCCTTACTCCCATTCTATATATATGGTATTTCGTTAATACTACAGAATTCTGTTTGCAGTACCATTGTCCCTTTAATTCCAAAACTTGATCCTTTTAAAACTTGTTTTTATATTAAACATTTGGAAAGCAGAAGCACAAAAGCATCAATGATCATTGTAATCCAGAATGGAAAGTCTACATAGCCACATCTTGCCTTCTGATAAGCTCATCTCCAATTCTGAAAGTATTCAACAAAACGATGCTGGATATCACTCATAATTTGGATGCTCCAATGAGGATGCAGGGATTTAGGGAGCCAATGATTTTGAATATTTTGCTTAGCTCTAAGTATAGGGCATGTTTTACCTCACATTTACACTTCCTTTCCTTTCACAGATACGAAAATCTATTTTCTACTAATTAGAAGAAGAAAAAAAAAAGAAAGGAAAGAAAAATGGATCTTCCTCCTCTTATCTCATCACTACATGAAGAGTGAAGAACCTAAGTGTGTTCATCAAATGGTAAAGGGTGAAGATTTGAGACTGGATTCTAGAGCCCAAATTTCTGTTATTTCAATTCTTCAGGGGAGGACAGCAGGGGGATGGGATTGAGGAAGGGTGTGGTTTAATTCCTCAAAATTGGGATCACTAAGGCAGTCTTGTAAGTGAAGGAGTCAAATGGCAATTATAGACATCGATGGGGAGGAGGTGTAACAATATAAAGTTGGCAATGGCCAGTTCTGAGGCCTTATTTTAGTCTCTCATATACAAGAGATGGTTCCCTAGTGTATGATATTTGTAGATAATGTGACAATAGTAAACGAATGCAAAACTACAATCTTGGGTTTCAAAATAATTTTTATTTAGAAAGACTATTTGGTCTAAAATTTTAGCAAAACTAGGAATATGGTTTAGGCACTTGTGTGGGCAAGATACAAAGAAAAAGAAAAAAAAAATTCATTATGTCTGTTATAAATGGGTATCAGTCCAACCCCTAGACTAATCATTTCCTATCCTATTGATCATCTCCTGAATTTTACAGAAAAAACATTCATCGACATGATGTTGGTTCAAATCTCCTAGAAGAAATGAGAGAGCCTCCAAAATAAAATAAATAAATAAAACCCACCCTAAGCCTCAGGAAAATATTGTGCTTAATTCTCCCTCAGCCAAATCCTCAGGGACCAGGAATACAGATGAACACCAATAATAGCTTGGTAGTGTCATCCAAGGGAGGACTCAATCTCACTAAAAACAGTGGAAGTATGGATGATAAAACCATAATACATCATCCTTCCGTATCTTTATTACACAATAGTCCTATAATTCCTCAATAAAAATCACACTGAATCACTGTGAATCAAAAACAATATTTGGTAATAATGCCCTTGTAGACTTGGAGCACAATATCGTTGTCTTTCGTTGTATACAATATCATTCATTATCCAATGTACACAGCCAGTTACTCCTCTCGTCTTCTCTGAGCGCACATACGCACAAGCACAAAAACTAAGACCAGCTAATAACGCAAAGTCATATGTTTCCAAAACAAACTTCCTGTTTACTCCTTTCTCTCTTCATACAAACACACATACTAAAATACGCATACCACGAAAACTAAGACCATCCTAAATATGTAAATTCACATGCTACCAAAACATTTACCATTGCCTTCTCTCCTGTTACCCATGCACACATACATACATGAGTACAAACACACATGCACATATATGTACATAAATATGTCTGTAGGAGTATATGTATGTACACATCCAGAAAAAACAATTCTCTATCCCACCCTATTGGCATCGGGTACCCACCCATCCCCTCTTGTTTCATGATTTCTCCTCTTCCTCCCTCAACGGCTGAATTTCCACGTCTCTATTTCTCATTATATGCCTTTTTTGCAGAAGACCATTATTTTTCTGTTAAGTCTTGACTGAAAGAACTATTTCTTTCGGCATAGCCAGATGTTGTCAATCCTCAAGATCAAGATCTCCTCAAGTATGTGGACGGGAATGTCTTACACCAGTCCAAATTCTTCATAAATCATCTGCTGAAATATCACTCCTCATACTCTTAACCCAGCCCGGTCTTTTGTCCTTTTTTTATTTTCTTTCTGATCAGTAATGAAAGATGTATATATATAGAGGAAAAGAGAAAATAATAGTACAAGATAGCACACATAGAGGCAGATGCAAATCACAATCCCAAGACATCTATATACCCACCCTCAGAGAAGCTACATCTCACTCTATACTCCTATCAGCCTATAGAGAACAAACAAAATAGTGATCCAGATGGACAACCCACGAACATGTTAGAAAAAGGTGTTCTGCAAATGTTACATAGAACCATACATTCAAGACAAGTGATAACACATAAGAAACAAGGTCAGCCATCACACCGGCTCAACACTCAACAATAACACCCATACCCTATAGACAAAGAGACGCCCGACATCGTTGATCGAATAATCCCGGAAAAATGGAGAAGGACAGACCAGGAAGATTAACCCAGCCTGATCTTATACTGAAAATGATCCTAAGTTGGATCAAAATGAACTTAACGGGAACTATCACGGCAAAATCTGTTGTTTCGTCCACTTCTCAAGCCATGTGTTCTACTCTCGAATCAAACTTTTTTGGCCCATACAGCACAAAAGTTCTAAACCAAGGTTTTCAGCTTCAAATCATATGCAAAGGCTCCATTTAATGTATGATTATCTCAGTTATATGAAGGGCAACATGGATGCCCTTCATGCATCCATGATAGCTCATGCAGTATCCTAGTTAGGCATTTGCAGGGCTCTGAATATGGTTCATTCCATAAGATAACTTGGTATAATTGTTCAGGTTGTACTAATACCGTACTAGTTAGCAAATTAGTGAAGCAAAGAGCCATTACATACAAAGGGTAATCCTGATTCACCACCATTAAGGGAAACATTCAAAAGCATACATACACACACATATATACAATATTTATTTATTTATATCAAACCTCTAAATAGAGTTACAGTTGAGGCAAGAGACTCAAATGTGGAAGCTTATTTGGAGAGCCTTCCTTCTTCTATATGTACAGTATATCAACCCTATGTCACCTACTAAGCTTTTGATCCAAATAAATTTTCCAAATGGCATAAAGGGCCCAAGTAAACTAATGTCTTCCATTATATAAAACTTAAAAAAACACTAAAAAAAATGGACAGCCATTGATACATGAGAAAAAACCTAATAGACATATGCTATTGGGGATCACACAGGTTAAGATATTTGTCCACGTTGCTAATCTAAAGTGTCCTCTGTCACATGGATGGTCTGAATTAGTCAAATCATTCTACCAAATGGCAAAAATTGTCTTACCACAGAAGCCAGTTATAGGTGTTGTAGAGACCAGTTAGTAGCCAATTAGAATTAGATTTGAAAAAGCTTTATCATATGTAATGATCATCAGCATAAAAAGATGAAGTTCCGGAAGATGTGATTGAACCTCTTCTCAAAACTTTAAGTGCATAAGATAATTCAATCACTAGCAAAACTACATATCTCGCAAAAATGCTCATAAAAATTCAGAAAAAGGACTGGCTTTGGAAAGAGTCAGCGAACTAGTCAAAATAAATATCTTGATTGGAACATAGATAAGACTATGGGAATGGAAGATCACACTTGGAATCTTCATAGGTAGTCTGTTATAGGAGCAACAGGAGGTTGCACAATAGCAATTTGTGAATTGGAACTCGAGTGAAGGACTAATAGGAAAAACGATAATGGTTACGTCTTTCAGAATCGTGTTAAGTTTCATTTTTCACTTTTCCAAGCCCACGTTCATAACCCAACCAACATTTATCCCTCATTGTCACAGACTTGAGCGTGACATTAAAGTCTATTGACAAATATCCCAGAATTCAAACGAATTTTAGAGTTCAATCTCGTGCTCGCCTACAAGTGTGCCTCAAGTAGGGCTGTAAACGGGTCGAATACGGTATGGATCTGCTAATATCCGAATTCGATCTAATAAGAAAATCCAATATCTGAATTCGAACCGATTATCCGACGGATCTTTTACATCTAATACCGAATTCGATCCCAATTCGAATCCGACCGATTATCCGATATCCGAATCCAATTACATTATATATGGAAAAAAATTAAGATATTATAAACCTTAAGTTAGTGGAATAAATAAGGTTGTATTAATACAAATTTGTCTTATATTATGACCTTAAATCAATAAATATTATATAAAACCTTTATTTCTTCTATACTAATATAGAAAAAAGACTTAAAAATGCATAAAAAAACATAACATATATACAAAATAAACGGTCGGATCTTTATCGGGTCGAATATTGGCAATACCATATTCGAATTCGAATATAATCGGATTCGGATAATCGAATCTTATTCGGATAATCGGATCTAAAACTAAGATCCATATTCGGATAATCGGGTCGAATTCGGATCGGATTCAGATCTTTATCCGACCCATTGACAGCCCTAGCCTCAAGTATACATTGCCAATCGCACTAATATAACTGAAAAACGAACAAGAACAAGCTAACATTGACCAAACAGCAGAACCAACACGGCATATCTCCCGACGATTTTCTAATAATCTATTAATCGAACAAAGAACAAACTGCGCAGAGATCCCAAGACGTCAATTCATAAGGTAAAAATACAAAATAACAATAAACCAAATCTCTAAACAATGTTGATTCATCCAAACTAATTACAAAACAAAGAGTATCAACATCAGACAAACTAGGTTTACATAAAAATCAGATCAAATAAGAAAAACAGAAAAGATACAATCGGAGAAATACTGTACAGAAGGAGGGCATCAATCGGAATGCGAGTCGTAGGGCTCGTAATATGAGATGGAGGAGTCGGAGTCAGAATCATCGGAGGAATATGTGAAGTAGGAATCGGGAGGAGGGAAACAAAAGAAGGTCCAGAGACAGAGCGCGAGACGCCCGAACTGCCGTAAGGGGAAGCAGCAGATGAGATCCAACACCTGTCGGCTAGTCAAATGCTCGGGATTACATGCTAAGTATTGGCACACAGTCGCCGATAGGTTCGCTACACCCACCACCACAAGACTGTTAAAAACCATCTCTCTCTCTCTGCCTGCCTCTATTTCTCTCTGAAACTGCGTTCTTTCATCATCTCCCAGAGGCTTCTGTTGTCGTTTGGTTTCGTTACGGAAGGAAGATCGGATGGTTTTGGCGGAGGCTGCATTTAAGCGATCAATTGACTAGAATTGTTGTTATCCATTGCTTTACGTCTTGACCCAAACAGGCTGCAGATCGGAAAATGTTTTTGCTTTCCCTTTTTATGCTCAGACCAACCCGAGATGAAGGTGGTCCGGTTCAAACCGGATTCTTGATATCTTGGATCTGCCATGTTTCCTAATGTGGTAGTGAGATTTTGCTACATGAAGCATTTCACCGTCAGTGTTTTTTGGATGATAATAAATGTTTTAGGTAGGTTTCATATAGAAAAAACATTAGCCATGAGATGTTCCACATGACAATATCTCATGGCCACATCAGGGAGCAAATCAAGCAAACATGCACACGATTTATTTCCCTCGAACACCCCTCATATGTGAGTGTGATTGATCTAGTTAGGGATGGGACTTTGATACCTAAGTACTTCGAACTATCATTTGGACCACATGAGTGGGGTCTATCTTAAGCTTCATGATATTGTTTGGCATCCAAAACCACAATGGCCACATGGCCACAGCCACAAATTGGAAGATTGAATATCTTATGGAGGAAGCCTGATACTTGTGTCATTTTTTTTATATTGATTCAAATCTCAAAGATCTATAGGGAAGCTAACGCTGTTGCTGATAAACCTGCGAATTTTGCATTAAACAAATTTTCATGTTTTGGTTGAATTCTATACATGAGTCGATTAACTATTCTACTTTTGGAAGACTTTGTCGAGAGCACCCATTCTCGACTTGTACAAGGTTAAGCATATCAATATAATTTTATTTCTCTTTTCTCATAAAAAAAAATATATATCACCTGTAATTTTGGCCTACATTGATTACTCTTGTTAGCATAACATGTTGTCATGTAGAGCGTTTCACGGTCAGTGTTTTTCAAGTAGGCCCCATGTGAACATTTACAACACATGAAAAAACACTAACCATGAGATATTTGTTGTCTATAGCCTTTTCAAAATGGACTCTCTCCTTGAGAATTGATCAATGATGAGATATAGTATATTTTTTGCCACGTTATATATATTTTATTAGAATGGACTTGGGCCTACGATCATGGTCAAACATTTAGGTACATATAGTAGGATCTAAGTCAAAACCTAGCCCCAAACCTATTTTAAAAGAGAGAGTTTAAAGATTTATAGAATATTATTCCTACCAATCTTCTCAAATTTTAGCCTTTTAAACAAGTAGTTATTTATATAGAACATCAAAGCCTTTAAAATTTTTTATGACATATTATTCGCTATCCAAATGTGAGGCCAAATCTCCTCTCTTTGTTTATTATCATCTTTTAATGGGATTAAGAAGTACTTTGACAGCATTTTTAAAAGGAATCATCAATAAAATGGTACTCATCTTCAATTATTTTAATTGAATTATCAATAGTTTTTAATTACTAAGAATTGGGTGATTGAATTTAATTTTTAAAACGAATTCGGTGATTGAATAGGTTTAGTTTTGACAAAAGGATCACTGAAAACCAATTTCCCCTTAAAAAAAATAAAATTTAATTAATTACTCTAATATAAAAAGAGTTTGAGAATTTGGTGATTGATTAATTAATTACTGGTTATATTAGAGAGCTAGTTTTTGCCCTTTGTAAGGGTTTTCTGCTATGGCACAGCGCACGTTTCAGGCAATCGCTAGTGGTAAACACTAAACAGTTACCTACATACCAATTTACCATTTTTATTTAAACTTTACACTTAGTATTGGAGGGGTGCGCCAGGCCCTTGCAATAGTGCAACGCATGGGCGACGCGCGAGGACCCCAATAGCAAGCTATTGTGGTGGACCCTCCCCCAAGAAAAATTAATTTAATATCATGTGGGTCGATGACCCACGTATCAGATATTAAACTGATAAGAACAGATACTACACTTGATCTTAGCCAAAAGGCCGAGAAAGGTATGCTTTGTTAATTCCCTTCGACTCTCTTTTGTATTGTTCGTATGTCGCCTCTCTTTTAAGCGTTAACGATGTGGGACTTGAAGTTGTTCATTCTCTTTCCTTTTACTTTCAAAGCTTTCAAAACAGTCCAACTCCAACCTCGTTATATTAGTTGTTACGGAGCCCCGTGTCCTCAAGAAGCCCAATTAAAGGCCCAAGTCCATTCAAATAAGATTTCACGAGTGATCCTGAACTCTTTTCTCAAACAAAAGTAAAATAAATGGCTGGAGACTGGTTTATATGACAATGGTCTCTCGCTGGCAAGATCGGTGGTCTCGCTGGAGGCGGCGACGGCACACCCTCACCTCAAAGTTGTTGTGAATTATGCAACGTGAATATAAAATTAGAGAAGAAAAAGAACACATAAAATTTAAGTGTTTCAGCAATGTGCCTACGATTACTATGTAAGAAAAGAATTCTGCTAAAAATTCAATTAAAATTACATTATGATATATTAGCAGGGGTACACGTGCAAGATTGCAAGTGAAAAGAGGAATGGAGAGAGGAAAAGTGGGAAGAGAGGGAATGGAGAGAGGAGAACTGGGGCAGTTACAAATTAATTGTTTTTGAACGAAAATGGTGAGTTGAGACGAGTATAGCCTTGTATTATTGAAACCAAACTATGCAGGGGATGGATATTTTGGGAAATTTGTAAATTGTTTCGGGCACGTTTCCCAAGGGGGCGCCTCACTTTATATATAGTAGAGATAGATATAGATATACCAATGATAAAACCCGAAATTTTTTAAATCCCAAAAATACACCTGTACCTTGGCCCCGTACCCCCAAGAGGGTTAAAGGGCTTTTTCAACACAGATTTTCAAAGCGATTTGTGCATTTGTTCTGTTTAACGCGATTACATGTGCATTTTTTGACTTCATCATGACGAACATGAACTGTTGCTATTACATTTTCATATTGTGGATACAAGGAAACCAATTACACATTTTCCCTTTCTGGTTTTCTCCAAGTCTAAGAGCTCTTTCCTTTATTGCCTTCATTCATCACCCTCAAATTCCTCCACAAGTACCTCCCACTCGCCATGTCCACGAACACCCAGAATCCTTCTTCAATCATCTGAAATTCAATAACAGACGGGGTTAAAATGTTCAATCAAAGAGAAATGGGAAACTGAAAAACAAAATTTTTGTTCTTCAAAAGAAAACAAGTATACCTACCCTTCTCAAATTGGATCCTTCCTTATGCTTTGACATCGTCTTCTCGGCGGTAATAGAATCACCTGAGATCATATGCTCGGCCTCCGGCGAAGAACGGATGGTCTTCCATGCAAAATATCCGGCCAGTGTTGCCGAGAGGAACACCAGGATGATCCTTAGAGGACACATGTCTTCCAATATTATTCTAGTAGAAACCGGCCGGAGCTCCGACGTAGAATCCCGACAACCCAAATCCGACGTTGAATGAAATTTTGCTTGAAATGCAGTTGAGAACCTAAGACAGGGAGAGATTCACGGAGAATCCTTCGAAGGGAAAGCCAAATCCAGCGATAAAAATTAAGATATTTGAACCCTCGAAGCGTTCGTCTGTTTTAAAGCGATGGGAGGAATGGAGAAAACGCGTTCGGCTTGGACTTGGTTTGCCTGGTTTGCTGTTTCAGCGATCGTCAGCGCCACCAATTCCTGCATACAAGTCAAACCAAAAAGAGGCAAGGCAATTGTTTTCTTTACTAGAATTAAGAATGGTTCAGTTTATCGGTGAAAACGGATAAATATAAACCGGATTGAACCAAACCGATTAGGTTCGATTTTAGGTTTGTGTTTCAGTTCGATTTTGGTTTATTAACTAGAAATCGATTTGGCTACGGTTTAGGTTTGTTCTGTAATAAATACATACTAGCATTGAAATCCATGCTATGCATGGGAAATACGTTTAACACAAATGATAGTTTGAGAAAAAAAATTATAAATATTAGGAAATATAAGAAAAAACAATTATTAACATTGACATTTGTATAATTTTTTTTCTTTTTTTACTTTCCAAAAAAAAAGGATTTTTATAAATTGTAAATATTTTTGTGTACCATATTTCTATATTTTTCAGCTATTAGAATTAGTTGAAGATGCTTGATTCTAAAGTGAAATATATGAAAGAAAATTAAAGAAAATATATGAATGAGGAAACGTTCTTTAAACCTCAAGTGCATAGTATTAGAGATGTCAAAGGAAATGGTTGCCAGTTAGATGGTAGTGAATATGGGAGCAGTTAGTAACGGTAGTTTAGATTGCTTAGTTGTTGAACTGTGAATGATGTTTATGATACAAACGTTTCTTCACTACAATAAAGTAACACAACTTTAAATTCTTTTAAAAAAAATTTTTTTGAACCTGCTTTTCAAAAAAAAAAAAAATTTCCTGAAAATGACCGTTTTTTGAAAATTAACTGGTAAATACCAGAGAAAAGTGAACCATATTCATAATTTCCCCGATTACAAATAAACATGTCCCTAAACTAAACACACATCCTCATGTTACTGGTCCCAAGAGTCTACACTGACATGGTGTTCAAACTATGGTTTTCAATATGATGGAAAAAAGATTATAAAAAAACAATGTCAAAATGGCGCAGTTGTTTGAAGTTTATACAGACAAAAGCCAAAAAATTATTTATAGAAAATTTCAATAATTGAGTAACATGCAAATCAGAAAACAATGTGGGCTTTATTTTGAAAGCGATGAATGGTTCAGTTTTTATAGAAGAAAACGCATAAGTGCTACAGCAAGTACCTTCTTGAGGACATTCTCATAGCTTGCCCTACTGATCAAGGAGAAAGCCAAAACAAAAATGTCAGCTCCTCTGTAGAGAGAGAGAAGCTTGCTGGAGGAGCTATGGCAAAACTCTCTTAACCGTCGTTCATAAAAAGTTATACCTAATTTGAAATTATAAAAATTAAATGACTGAATCTAAATTACTTTCAAAAACCGAAGAACGTCAAGAGTTGTAGGAAAGTTATAACTGATTTGTAATTACAAAAAAATAAACAACTGAATCTAAATTACTTTTTAAACCCTAAAAGAAGACTTATGGCAGGTACGTAGCCCCGAGCCTGACACTTCAGCCTGAAGAGAGCTGAGGCTAACACATCAGCGCCACCCCCCGCACGGCTTAATATATAAGATTGCTTAATATATAAGATTGGTTCGGTTTTGGTTTTCTCAAAACAAACCATTTTATTTTAGTTATGTTTGTCCAACCAAGCCAAGTAGCCAACCCAAAGTCTGATGGGTATGGTCAGAATTATGCTAGTAGTGGCATTTGCATACTGCACGTCTTGAACCCAATAACTGTAGTATAGAAGTAGAGGTGGGGTTCAAATTTGAAAGTGGAAAGAGTGGTGAATATGGTAATTATAGTCGGGGATTCTTTTGGTTGTGGAAGCAATATTTTAGAAAAAAAAGGAGGACGGGGGAACTAGAATCTGGAGAATATTCTTCCAGTTGGCTTTATTAATAGTATAAATTTTTATCATGAAAAATTGTAATATTAAAAGCCAACTCAACCAACTCTAAAGGGGGAGTAAACTAGTTATGCTGTTGTTTGTGGCATTTACCTAATATATACGCTTACCAATACAATTTGGATAAAGGTGTGTTTCATAAAACACGTTGGGTAACTCTTTTATATGACGTGGCATCTCCCTAAGAAAAGCTAGACATAAGAGCACGAAATCCACTTAGCAGTTATGCTTCAAAGTTAAACACCACCATGTAGTGCTCAAGGACAATCTCTTCCAATGTTTTGGTAATGGAGGATCTTCGTTGCCAAGTGGAGGGTTGGTATCGAATATTTGCATTAAAAAGCCTTCAAATGAATTCCCAATAACTAAGCTCGCAAGATTCTCCCTTTTCCTTGTGGACTCTCTCTGTAATGGAACTTGCACTAATAGATTGTATAAGTCAAAGCCCTAATAAATTTGTTCACGCTTTGCTGAATCATAATAACCTTATCTATCAAAAAATAATACGTAGATGCAGGAGTGAGGGTTGTGACACAACAAAAGTCAGGTCATGTTAGGCATGGACTTGTAGATAAAGAATGACACCCACAAGTCCAACATTGTCACCTTCCAACAACAAAGCAGTTAGATCCACGACCCCATGATTACACTTAGTGGGTGGTTGGTGGATTGGTTCACATCTTTCTTCCTCTTTCAATCAAAAGAGTTTTATTGTTTTGAAGATTTTTGGGACTATTTTAACAGTTAATAAATCAGTTATATTTATCGTATTTGAGTTTTCCTCAAGCCTTTTTTTTAGATATTTACAATTTACGTCCTTGAGGTTTCCGGCAATCTTAATTTTCCCTCTGAGGTTTCTAAAATATCAGTTTATTACCTTAAAGTTTTTAATACATAATAATTATCCCCTTTTCGAGGTTTGACCCTTAAAATCATAATTAAGAAAATGTTAATTAACAAATTTGACCCCCTATTATCACAAGTTAAAAAAGCTTTATTTTCACCATAAGGACCAAAAATGCCCTCAAGGTAGATGTGAACTAGGTCTAGTTTTTTTTTTTTTTTTTTTCGTTTAAGCTATTACTATAAACATTGAACCAACCCACTTAAGGGTAATCTTGGCATTTAATAATAAATATTCAAAATAAAAGGGCAAAATTGTCAATAAATATTTTATCTCTTGCCACTTCATAGAAACAATTAAAATCTTAACTATCAAACATCTGGAAGGTAGAAGTTGTTACACATAACAAAACTCGGAGGTAAACCAATACTTCAAAAACTTCAAGGGGACACGTGGGATTGTCTAAAACTTCAAGGGGGTAAAATCTAATTATCCTCTCTCTTTTTCATTTGAGCAATTGCTTCGTACATTTCATGATGACAATAAAGGTATTTGATTGGCCACATCTATACTATATATATAAAACATGAAAATACCCCTTGGGGAAGCGTGCCAAAAGCAATGTGCAACTTTCTAAAAAAAACCCTTCCTCACATTGTTAAGATTCATTAATAGAAGGGGTGTAATTATCATAATAATTCAATTCCCTTCATTTAAAACTTAAGCAATTTTGTAACTATTCTCGTTACATCCCTTCTCAAATGCACTACTACACATGCACCCTGCTAGTCAGAATAATAAGCCCAAAACGGAAATCTTACCCTTTAATCCCATTCTATCAAAAACAAAAATGATACAAACATTTTAGGTATACATTATAAGATCTAACTGAAAACCTAACCACGAACCAATATATCTATACTATATATAATGCGAGTGCCCCTTGGGAATCGTGCCAATTTTTAGGCACGACTTTCCGAAAAAGCCATTATCCTTTGTTGTTAAGGCTTCATTAATGTAATAATAGTCATAACTCTCCCAATTCATTTAAAATCTAGACAGTTTCAAAACTATTCCCTCTCACATATTTATATCTATACTATTAATAAAGGGAAGAGGGAGGAATATTCTCTCTAGATTTTGGCCTCCCTTTTCCTTTTCCAAACATTATCCTTCTCAAATAAAACAATCCCCCACTATTTTATACATCTTGTAACTACCTTGGATTGTTTATCTTAGTGGGCCCATGTTTTCTACACGTGTAGCGTGTGTAGCCCCTAGTGTGATAAAGGGAAGAGGGGGGAATATTCCATTTTGGCCTTAATTTTTTAATTTTTTTACAAATATTGCCCTCCCCAACTAAAATAATTAATCTCAACATATAACTACCACAACCACATTCAACTTTTAAATTGAAACCTGCAACTATTCCCTTCCTTATATATAGTTCTACACGTGCACCCTACTAGTTGTAGAATATTATTCCTAGCAATCTTGTAGCGTTTTAAGCAGGTAGTTATTTTAATTGAATATCAAAGCTTTTAAACTTTTTAGATATATTCTTCGCTATCCAAATGTCTTGCCAAATCTCCTCTTTTTGCTTATATAATCTATGCTACTATTGCATTAAGAATCTCAAAGACGCGCCTTTTCTGAAAATATTCCTTCTAAATACTTTCAGCAGTTACCCATGGAAAAGAATTATATTTTCAGTTGATTTTTTGATTAAAAAAAGTAACAACGTGTCAATCTCTTGTTGGATTGTCGCATGATACATCAAAAGGAACGGTAGCATGGAAGAATTTGCATAATAATGGCCCCACCATTTCGGCGCATGAGCCCTGACATTTATCGTGTCTTCCGCTAACGCCGTATCAATTGCGTTTCTTTACTTTACCCTCGCTGCAGTAACTGTTATCTTCGTTTGAATTGACAGTGAGAGATCTCTGCAAGGCGAAACACTAAGCTCAAAAAGATTCCTGCAATGGCGAAATCCGTGCGAATGATGATTTTAATACATGGAATTCGCGTCGGATTCACGTTCCTGTTGCAGGATTCGACAAGCTAGGGTTTATGCATCCACGTCTGATTATTCTCCTTCTGCCGTTAAGACTTTGTCGTGGAAGGCGCGTTGATTCTGTAAATTAAGTCGGAACCTGCATACGAGACATGGAATCATATTCTGCTGAACAATTATTCGTTGCGACGTTGATTGATTATACTCCGTTGTAAGTTATTAAGTTATTCGTCCACAGATTCTGGAGTTGGAGATAAGCT
The DNA here is from genome assembly GCA_947561395.2 of Buxus sempervirens. Lineage (NCBI taxonomy): Eukaryota > Viridiplantae > Streptophyta > Magnoliopsida > Buxales > Buxaceae > Buxus > Buxus sempervirens. The sequence continues at coordinate 784,845 of OX387183.1, read as the reverse complement.
TCAGGAATTCGGCATCCATTAAGCCAATTTGTGTTCCACTATTTATTCTGGTGGATAGGTGCCGCCTCGCTGAAGCAGAGATCTTAATCGTTTCATCAACGAGGTGAGGCTAGCTGCTGGATTCTCTTCTCCATTCTTTGTATGAAATGCAATTTTAGTTCTTCACGATTACTTCAATCTTTTTAAGTTTCTGTTTCCATCTTTCGTTAAATCTTTTGTGAAATCTCTGGTTCATAACTTAGCGAAAAATTAGGTTCTGCAACTTCTCTTTCGAAGAATCTTTGAGCACGAGAGGAACATGTTCTCCTTGGAACCCGGCTCGGGTCCTTCGATCCGGATCTGGGCTTGTGTTTTTCTGTTTTTGGTTGGCTCGTGATTAGGAGGACATCCTGCTTGTTCAGTTGGACCTGGATCTTCTCAATTTCGGATCATCTATCTATATCTATATTTATATTCTATAGTACTAGCAAGGTACACGTGCACTACTGCATGTGTGTAAGAAGGAAAGGAAGGAGGGAGAACGTACAAAACTTATTGTAAGTTTTGAAAAAATCTGAGGCAGTTTGATCATTTTACCTTTTTTTAAAAATATCTTCTCAATAGTGTGTAAGGACTGATATGGAAAGTTATGCATTTTGTTTGGCACGTTTCCCAAGGGGCATATTTCCATTAAATATAGTATAAATATATAACAGAGTTGAAATCTTCTGCGCAGTGATCAGACGACTGACATTTCACATTTTTAAATGTAAAAAATGCAGCAGCATCCGTGGGATGCTACAAATAGTGCAGGGTATGTCGCAGTGGTACTACGGCAGACGATTTCATCCATAACGAGAGGCACCTCTTGCGAAGCGTGCCAAACTGATTTATTTTTCTCCTAAAATAACCTTCTAATGTCATTTCATCTTATATACTTACACAAGTAATTTTTTTTTTCCCGTGTTTACTTTCCAAAAGAGACCCTGTTAATAATTCCTTATCCCTTGCATGTTCTAAAATTCTAATTTACATAAGTGCAGTATTGCACACGTGCACCCCATTAGTTAGTTAAATTAAAAGTACATAAATGCCACTGTACCTGAAAATATTTTTGGGCATTGTTCTAAAAAAATTCAAGACAAATTGGTACACCCCTTTGGTTTTAACGAGTGCACCCTACATCTATTTAAGGGCATCTTGTGTGTGCAATGGTGATTTGCACACGTAAATTACCAATGTTGTGTATGAATTTTCTTTAAGCATTTGAAATTTCACATCCCTATGATCATATTATTGTACTAAAACCAATTGGCCAACTTGTCAATAATGTAGAATTTTAGCTTATGCGGTAAGTTTTGATTTCAATGTAATCAACAAATGATCTTAGAAAATAAAGAAAAGGGAGGAGCCCATTCCTCTTGTAAGAAAATAAGCCTTCATTTTTTGTCCTTGTTGAAAAAAGATTATGTAGATTTCTTTATTTTCATATCTTTTCTTCTTTAATATCCTTTCCCATTTTCTCTTGACTACTTACTGCCATCCCTACCGTAAAAAAGTGGGTAGTCTCTTTATCTTGATTTCATCTTTTGGTCCACCTTTTCCACGTGATTGAAAAGCTATCAATGAGTGACGGTCACACATTGGCTACACACGTGGCCCAAGTTTGACTTGTTTTTCTGAGCCCACTTTTAAAAGTTTTATCTAATTTCCAAAATAATGTGAACCGGGCTTTAAAATTTATTTATTTATTTATTTATTTTTTAAAATTTATGATCAACAAAGTGCATGGAATCCACTTTTATTATGAAAGTGGATTCCTAATGTGTTCCCTAAGCTGCTAATGGAAGATCCCAAGGCCCGTAATTCTGGCAGTGCTGTAAGATTTAGCACTGAGTAGCTTTTTTTTTGTGGTAGTCTCACCCCTGAGTAGCTTAGATCTACGAGGCTGCTCTAATTTCATTATTAGAGGGTCACTCCGACGGTGCTTTTGGGTTTGCACCCTCTTTTAAGCCTACCTTCCTCAGCCAGTACACCAAACTTTGAACTTCACAGGGCAGCTGGTTCAGTAAAGCGCAGCAACAGTGCTCATTGCCCAATCTTCCATTTTCTTTCTTGCACATTCTGTAGCATATCACCATTGGTCCTTCACAGCTTATAAGCAGGGGGTGCCGCGGAAGGAAGACTTTAAAATTCATAAAAGAAGAACCTTAGGGTTGAGCTTCTTAGTTCAGATTTGGAAACAGGAGTTCTAATTGCTTGTGTCTTGCTTTTCAGACTATTTTTTATCAACCATGAATGCTCTAGTAGCAACCAATAGAAATTTCAAGCTGGCAGCTCGGCTTTTGGGGTTGGACTCCAGGCTTGAAAAGAGTTTACTCATTCCTTTCAGAGAGATCAAGGTAAGATCTTCTTCATCCTTCAATACCCCCTTTATCTGTTTTCTAGAGGTGTTCGTGGTAAGCGTAGTTTGGAAGTATTTGAGAAACATTGTTGGGATTTAAGGGGCCTGATACAGCTTTAATGCGCATTTTTATTTTGAATTAAATGTTTGGTAATCTAAATGGTCAGTTGATCTTACCCACACAGGTCCTACTCTCTGCATGGAATATCTTTATCTAATTTCTAGCTTTTTATCTTCTAGCTTAAATCTCGCTCTTTGAATTTTTTTTCATTTATCGTGTGCACTCGTGGAACAATATGGACTATCTTTCTAAAAGTCTTGCTTATTTGGAATTGGAATTTGAACAACAGCCTCAATTCAGTCAGCCAGAGACAGAGAGGGATAGAGGGGTCTGAGATTTTTAAAATTAACTGATACTAAATTCTGGATATTTTTACATTGATGAAGCAAAAAATTGTCAGCATTTCAACTGCTAGTTTTTATTACTGATAATGTGATAAAAACATTTTGTGTGTGTTTTTACATTTTTCTTTTTTTCTTTTGCTGGCAGATAAGAAAGCATTCTGATCTAGCAGTGTCTAATGCTGTAAATCTCTATAATTTTGTTTCTAGGATTTTTCTCCACTTGTTCATTTAAATTCACTTTCAGGTTGAGTGTACCATACCCAAAGATGATGGTACGATAGCATCTTTTGTTGGCTTCAGGATCCAGCATGATAATGCTAGAGGACCCATGAAGGGAGGAATCAGATACCACCCGGAGGTTAGTAATGTTTGTATCAAATTCTGCTCAGAAGAGGACATTTGTTCTTCAGACTAAATTTTGATTTCAGAAATTTCCAACCTATATGTGAATTTAACTTTTCTCAGAAATGGGGGATTTTTTCTTCGTACTTGGTTAAAACACTAGATTTCATGGCATAGATGTTGTAAACAACCTTTTCCTTATAGTGCAACAGATACATGATTTTTTACCCCCTAATTTTATACTCCCTCGAATGTACAATGCTTAAAAGAATTAGTCCTTTTCTCAAAACTGTTCAGAAGGATTTAAAAAAGAAAGGGATAAAATAAGATGCTGGTTCCGGTTCCCTCCTTAATAGTTAGGAAAAACCTTTTATCTGGATGTAAAGACATCCCTTTTTTTGCTTCAGACTGGATTTATTGGAATTAGTTGTACATATTGCAGGTTGACCCAGATGAGGTGAATGCTCTAGCACAATTAATGACATGGAAGACGGCAGTGGCAAATATTCCATATGGTGGAGCTAAAGGGGGGATAGGGTGTGATCCCGGAAGACTAAGCAACTCTGAGCTAGAGCGACTTACGAGGGTTTTTACCCAGAAGATACATGATCTGATTGGAATCCATACAGATGTTCCAGCACCTGATATGGGAACCAATCCACAGGTTAGTTAGTGTTAACATATGGGAATCAACTTCTCAAATTCATTTATCAGTTTTATGATGCACTCTTAGGTTACCAAAGGATTAAATGAAGTAGCTGAAATGTATTTGCATTGGGGTTTCGAATAAACTTGGATTTAGCATTTGTTTGTGCTTGCTGAGATGTTGCAGACAATGGCATGGATACTGGATGAGTACTCGAAATTTCATGGCTACTCACCTGCAGTAGTGACTGGAAAACCAATTGTAAGCACATTCCTTATTTTGTAAACCTCATAGAGAGGTTTTTAATGGATTCTCAAGCTAGCTTTGAATGCCACCTGTCAATATCTTACTTTATAAAAATATTATCTCTATATATTACTAAATAGGCAAGACAAATTTTACTGCTGGAAATATGTCATATATACAAAAGCACCTCATTTTTGGGTGCTTTTTGTAACCATCTTTTATCATTAAGTTATAATGATTTATTTTGTTTCTCAATTCTTTTGAATGCCAGCTAACTCCAAAATTTTCTATTACATGAGCAGTCACTTGAAATGTGTTTTGTTTCTGTGGCTTGGCAAATGCACAAATCTTTATTTTAGGATCTTGGTGGATCTCTAGGCAGAGATGCAGCCACTGGAAGAGGGGTACTCTTTGCAACAGAGGCTTTGCTTCATGAACATGGAAAGAGCATCTCTGAACAACGATTTGTAATACAGGTGCACCTTTTATTTTGTTGTTGAATTACATATCACACTGTTGTGCATAATTTATTCCAACTGCAACCAAGGTCCTTTTGCCCTGTCTTCTTTTAGATAACAATCATATCTTATCACCTTCCATCAATCACATTCTTTACTTATCCCATTTTAGTTTTAGAGCCTTCATAAGCCACAAACTCCTAATTCTAATTCATATTATAAATTAAGTTTTCCTTTCTTTACTTTTAGCCATTTTATCTGTCAATTGGCCTTCTACTTCTGTAGCCTCCTAAACTGATTACAAAGAGTATGATTTCTACATGAATTAAATAACGGCATTTGTTAAGCTCTTGTCCTTCAAAGCACAAATAAATCAGTTGCTGACGTTGTGAATATTCCAGAGAAATAAGAATAGGGAAAAATGCATAGCTAAAGGTAGAAGGTCGGAAATACAATGACAATAGTTAATCCAATACATTTGGTTTACTATCAGTCAAGAATCTAATGGTTGAATGCCTTTCCTTTCTTCTAAACTTCTCAGGGATTCGGAAACGTAGGCTCCTGGGCAGCACAACTAATCAGTGAGAAAGGCGGGAAGATAATTGCAGTTAGTGACATCACAGGTGCCATTAAGAACAGCAAAGGAATTGATATACCCATGCTACTAAAGCACTCTCGAGAGAACCACGGCATCAAAGGTTTCAGCGGTGGGGACCCATTAGATCCCAAGTCAATATTGGTTGAGGACTGTGATATTCTCATCCCAGCAGCACTTGGTGGTGTGATAAACAGGTTGCTTTCCCCTTTTTCTAAAACGGGAGTTAATCTTTTACTTTAAAATTCTTAGCATGGACCTTCAGATTATATACAGTTAACCAGAGAGTCCTAGATCTCGGCGCTTTTCACCTGACTACTATCAGAAACTCTTATAGTCCATTTAAAGTTATGATTTTTTCAAATTTTGGCTAAATGCACCGATTTGTTGTCTGAAGGGAAAATGCACGTGAAATCAAAGCCAAATTCATTATTGAGGCAGCTAACCATCCAACTGATCCTGAGGCAGATGAGGTGGTGTTATGCCATAAGCTCTGCAAGGATTTAGATAAACTGGACACAAAATTTTTTGTCTGATAACAGCTATGATATGCATGCCTTTTGCAGATTTTAAAAGAGAAAGGCGTCGTAATTCTTCCGGATATACTTGCAAACTCAGGTGGAGTTACTGTGAGTTATTTTGAGTGGGTTCAGGTAAGGGCCTTGCCATTGTTGTCCAGATTATACATCATTTAAAGAAGTTCTTTCAACTCAATAGCATTCTTGTCCTCAAATTTATTTCTTTTAAGATTTAAGAGCTTACAAGCAGATTTCAGAAGGGGATAAATTATTATGAATTTCATTTGCACTAAAAAATCCAATATTCCCCAGTTCTGTTCATTGGGTGATTTCCTGCCTTGCATTGCAGAACATCCAAGGATTTATGTGGGATGAAGAGAAAGTGAACAATGAACTGAAAACATACATGACCAAAGGCTTCAAAGATGTGAAAGAGATGTGCAAAACCCACAACTGTGATCTTCGTATGGGAGCTTTTTCCCTTGGAGTTAACCGGGTTGCCCGTGCAACTGTTCTTAGAGGTTGGGAAGCCTGAGGTGGCTCTAGCATAAATAAAAGATGTTGACCATAAACAGAGTAACTTGAAGTGCTACCTCTCCTCCGACTACTCGTCCGATGGAACTTTAAAATTAGATTCCATTTTTTATGCATTGCACAAGTCATTTCCCCTGTAGACAGAATGCGGAGACTTGTTTTGATTTCCGATTCAAAATAAATATGCCACTGCTGATAATTGTCTCAATTCTTTTGAATTTTAATTACTGCAAAACCACAATAAAAATGATAAAAGTATGTGATTTGCATTTGGGGGTTTTGACAACTTTATTGAATGCTTAAGTCCCTTTCTCTTTTAAAATTCATGGGACCTAAGCTACTTGCATAACTTTTTACTTATTCATGCAATTTATTAGTAACTAGGGAAATGCATACACTATGCTCGTAACAACTTAGAAACAAAGAATAGCTTTGCTTTTTACGTGGGATGCTTTATCTTCTATGTGAAACATCCCAATGTTAATGATTTTTATGTAGGGCTTACTTAGGAGAATACTAACCATGGGATATTCCATGTAAAAGCATTTCATTTTAAAAACAAAAACCAATTTAGGCTCAAATCATATAGGATTTCATCCAATTGATTATGATGGTGGCATTGGATAACAAAGCTATAATATCAAGATTACTTGAAGGACATTTTCGATACAAAATGTCAGTCGGAAAACCCCTTCCTCACTTTATAATAGTAATAGATAATCTGATATGATACGAAGAAAGGTGAAATCTTATTGCAAACAAGTTGAAATAATCCCGCTTGCTCGCATTTTTTTGTTGATGATTACTACTCTTATATACCGAGTACAATCGGAACAATCCTCCACAAAACCTTTTTGGCAGAAATTTACCTGAAAAGGTCCACCGTATAGTTGCTGATGAGACTCACATGCACAATCTTAACCCGAAACTCGTCATTAGGCGTGTCTAGTAACATGGGCTATTCAATTTATTAATGAACTACCAGAAACAACACAATCAGAATTCCATTAACCGAAGGGAATTAATAATGCTCAAAAAACAATGTCTGTCGGTTTAATTTTAGCACCTACAAAGATATTCTTGAAAAAGGAGATGAATAGAAAATTACATGAGGTTGTTCTATGACCTCCCTCCTCTGCCTCTAAACCCACCACGGCCACCGCCTCTAAAAGGGCCACCTCTGCCTCCCCTTGGACCGCCCCGTCCACGAAATCCACCACCACGCCCACCACCTCGTCCACCACCTCTGCCTCCCCCACGACCTCGTCCAGCAGCTTGTGGCTGTCCCCTGCAATAAATAATATGCCTTTACTTATATGCATCATTAACCACTGTGGTTGGAGAGCAGGTACTCATATTGCAGATGCATGCATTTTGGTTAAAAGACCTGAAGCCCTTGGGTAAAGTAACACTTTGCGGAGCTAGTGCACTTAAATGAATTTTATGACTTTCGTATAGGATTGTAGAAAACAATTCCCAAAGACCTCTTTGAAATTGAGTATCGATTGTAACAATTGTATAGATGGCTCATTCAGATAGATGCAGGTGAACAATGCACCTCCGCCCCTCCACTGGATAAGAAACATATATGAGGTTTTCTCCTCGTATGGCTCAAGAAAGAATGATTCAAAAATGGAAGCACAACTAAAATCTGTTCATATCAACTCTCTTCAGTAATAGGATGAGGCAAGCCTTATTTGGCCAATCAGGAGCAACCTGTTCCATGGCCATTCTAAGGAAATTTCAAGAGTTGTGGCGTCCAGTATCTCAATATAGACTTCCAGGATCTCTCCTCAGACAAGACTTACAACTGTTTCCAGTTGTATATGGTTACCCAATCCCTTTTAAAATACACCTGTGTAAACATGGCTGTATAGGTGTTGTCCACATGATCTGGGCTTAGAAAGAGCAACACCACTTTCTAGCACATCTCCAAGTAGTAACAGATATCTATCTATATTAATAAATCATGTAAGAGCAATTACCAGAAAACTATGAGCAAACCATACTCATCAAAAATCAATTAAACCCAGCATTTCAGCATAAAAATGTTTCTTGCAAGGCTGTAATATGCATAAAGTTAGAATATAATTTGCATTTGTAAGCTCATTTTAATTAACAAGTGTTCTTGCATTTTGTAACATTCCATCCCCAAAAATGCTATTGCATATCTTGTCAAAAAAAGGTTTTTGGTTTCTCTCACCAAGTTTCCCATCCTCAAAAGTCTTACAAAAAAACTTTTAAATTACTACACATTATAGAACAGAATTGAAAACTTTTTAGAAATTGCCACATCCAGGAATATAGAAAGATTTGTCATTATTTCCAAATCCAGAAACCTCGAGTGATTGTTAAGCATAAATTAAAATTGACAACTAAGGAGCTTATTTGGTGTATAATCAACTCAGGGACCAGTTGTTCATTGCAATAGCAGGGATAGATGGTTTATGTTCCATGAATCCTAAGGAGTATACGTGATATTGTATGGCCCTATCCCAAGGCTAGAGATGTTAACAAGCTTAGGTTTATGTTCCATGAATTCTGAGGAGTACATTTGGCAACGAGAAGACTGAATATTTTCAAAAGATGTTGAACACCCAAAATAGCACATCAAAATAAATGACAAAGTTCTGAAGAAGGCTTACAAAAACAAATAAGTTATAGATGGCTTCCATGAGAGTTATACAAAGAGAACACCGCTCTAGAAGGATACTTTTCTATATGGTGGCATTTCATAAGTTGATGAGAGCTATTTTGGATAATATATTCTTAGAGGTGCTGTTTTTCCATCCCACAGAATTTAGTATAACAGCACGCCTTAGTTGATATCAAGAAATTCTAAGATATCATCACTGCCAATCTTTCTTTAAGTTTCCAAAAATAGGTCCAACATCCAAATCTCGATTGTGCTATTGGACCAATCTATTGCGTAGATCAAAGGAAGCCAAAATAGTATCTAAATTAGATATATCATTCACATTACATCACCTAGATGCCTCTCCACATGGACCATCCATCCCTTCTAATGCTATATGCAACATCCTCCTTAATCACCATAGCGTAATCCAAAATCCCGAATGAAGATTTCTAAGAACTGAGATTTTGGAATGCTGCCAATGAGTGATGAGAGCATAAATATTAATGACTTCCATATTCCTAAATCATCTTAACCCATCACCTTAAGGTGAAAAGGGCAGTACCACATTACTTTTCATGAACCAGGAAAATCCCACGAATATGGATCCAGAGAATTTCAATCTCACCCAGGAATAAGGGCAAAACCATCAAGAAATCAGATAACATGGGAACATTCCATTACAGATAAGTTGTAAATACCAGGGCATGTATGGACCTACAATGTTAATAAAACTAATACAAGGCAGAATGTGGCTATATTCCATCTTCCATGCAACCAATAAGAGATATCACCTAAGGGATAAAGAGCTCTAGCTGTGGGCTGTAGTCTTCCCTTTTTCTATTTTTTCTTGTTTTCCTGATCTGTAATTCTATCTTCTTTTTAATGAAATTTCATCACTTGTTTCATTTATATTCCCTCTTCCCACTTTTATGCAGTGAAATTATTCGGATATATACTGCAAACAAGAAATAACCAACAGAAAAATAAAATCTCAAAATGAAGTGGATGGTAAGGACATCATACTTCGGCTGTGAAAGAAATCTTGCCAATGGCAAAAGCTTAGCTGGGTCAATATAAAACTTGTCTCCAGATGAGTACGAAGTCGCAACAATTCCTTCCATCATCTTAATTGAAAAATACTGCAAAAAAGAAACTTTATCAAACGGGTGATTCAAAAATTTCAGAAAGTAGTTAGTCATGCACAACTAATCGGGATTTGAAGTGGAAAAAAAAATGGGACTCACAGATTCATTAATGGGACCAAATATTTCATCAACTTTCCCTATCTGGGTCTTGTTCTGCAGATAGATAGGGGCATTGAAGTAAGGTATTTTCTCATTCGTGAGCCTTGTGACGGCATCGCCCTCGCAGGCATGAAGAAATGCTGAAACCTCTGAAAAACCCCAAAAGCTTCATGTAACTATAAATACTAATCTGATTAAACGTCAATTGATAAGTAAGCAAAATACCAACAGATACCAAAACCAAATCCTTCACATAAAGCAAACGGATGCAAAAGCTAGCTGAACAATAAATAAGACTTTAGAAAAAGAAGAAGAAACAGTTTGTGCTTTTGTGTTTGTGTGAAAGTGAGAGATAAGAGATCATCAAATTTGCAAACCAAAATGTGGCAATCAAAACAAAAACAACACACCAACAACTTCAGCCGGAGGTCCCTCGTCGCGAAATCCACCTCGCCCTCCGCCACCGCGACCACCACCGAAACTGCCGAACCTTCCGCCTCTAAAGCCGCCCCGGCCACCGTCTCTTCCCCTGAAACCACCACCACCACGGGGAGGCCGCATCCTTTTCGCGCCTTGACGGCAGTTTCTTCTACAATATGGTTGCTCTGCGGGCGCTAGGGTTCAGGGTTTAGAGGCTTCTAAAGTTTTTAAAACGGTCACGCTGTTTTGCAACTGTGCCCCTGTATTTGACTATATCGCTAAATGTAACCCTTGTATTTTATAATATTCTCATTATGTTCCCTTTGACTGCTTCTGAAATTATATTCTTGTTATGAAAGGAAGAAAAAAGTAAAATGGAACCGAACTTATAGGAAAATAATTTTTTTAGAAACTAATAAAATTTCTCATTCTCTCGTATGATTCTCCATTCTCTTTCCTCTGAATTTTTCATTCTCCTCAAAACCCTATTTTACAGGCTTAGGGTCATAAGGATAATAATATCAAAAAACAAGGAAATATGAAAAAATAAATAAATGTAGAGATATGAAAAATACAAAATTCATCGAGGAATTCTAAAGAATCTGAATTCCTAGAGGTGGAAAGCAAAAAGATTATTAACCCATTTATGACAGTGGGAATTACTAGAAGTGGGAAGATGAATGGTCATCCAGTCTTTATGAAGGATTCCTAACAATCCCCTTGGATGACAAAAACCTAAGCCTTGTTAAAACCTTGCCAAAAAAACTTAGAGGGGAAAAAAAACCTAATGGTGAAAGAAAAAGGGTACATAAATTTTTAAATCATTGACTCTCGTAGGAAAGAGCATGATGTCTTTAATTCTTCTCATTCCAATGCTTTACACAATCTTCTTAAATGTTGCAATAGCTAATAGTTTGTTGAATAATCTGCTAGATTTTCATTTGACTGTATTTGCTTGAAATCAATATCTTTTTTCTTCTTGAGTTCATAGAGTAAAAAGGAACTTATGTGAAATATGATTCATTATGCCACATTTGATATAACTGCCTCTGATCTATGTGATAGAAGCATCATTCTCTTTATAGAAAACTAGCCGAGTACACGTACAATACTGCACATATGAAGAAAGAGGTAGGCAAAGAGGAAACAATTTTACAACTGATTAATAAGTTTTAGAAAATTGAGACAGTTTTGACTATTGTACCATTTTATTAATGAATCTTCGTGATGGTGTGTAAGGGATGTTTTGGAAAGTAGAACATTTTGTTTGGTGTGATCTCCAGGGGGCCTATTCTCATTATATTTAGTGTAGATTGCTAGGCTATCATTGATTAATGAAAAGACCATACAATGTAGTAGCCCGTAATGGCATGACTTATGGTGTCATTACCCATTTGATGTTAATAGAATAGACATCCATAAATAAAAATATTTGGATAAATGAATGTTTGATTTTTGATTTGTTACCTAATTTGCTTTCTCATGGGTTAAAATTTTACTTTGATGAATCAATGAGTAATGTGGTGTGAATTAATACATAAAAGAACACTTTCTCAACAAGGTTGACTCTTATTAATGAAAGTAAACATAAGTATATTGAGCGATTAAAGTAGATTGAAGTCTTTCAAACTTTCAAAAGGATATAGCCAAAAACTAGAAATTGTTTTTTTCTTATTTAAAGAGTTGGCTGAGCTGAGCCTTTTGATGAGAGTGTTCATCAAAGAAAGTCACCCCAAAATCTCTTGATTTCACTTTATATAGCAGTATGGACACCTAAAAGTAAAAATTTGGGTGCCTTTATTGTCTAACTTAGAAGAAAATATTAATTTTGCACATAATATCAGGTGAAATAATAAAAAAGACAGGCACAAACCCTCCCATGAAATGAATAATACACAAATTCGCCATATGAAAGCTGGTACAAATGTGCCTATACTTTATTGAGTACTAAATGAGTTCAGCTAATGAATTTTGTATTAGAAGACAACAGTAGAAAATTTAAAAGTTTGGTTGTCGAGGACTTATAACACAAATTTGACTTCTTTCTTTTATAAAAAATTTTACAATGAGAGATTATAAGTGAACATTTTATCTCTAATAATGAATTTAGATGTTGAGAGAATGCAAGAAAATAAAGCAAGGAATTAGCCACAATCGTTGTAGCAATGCAAAATTGCACTTAAATAAGAAACAAAATGGAGTTTTTTCTTCTCTCATATTGTCACAGAAGGGGTGGCTCTCTATAATTTCCTTCAACAAAGAATTCATCTAGAAAAGTAAATTTTCCTGCATTTTCAAATATTTGCTCAAAATTCAAAAGTTATATAATATCTTAAAAGTGGTCAAATGATCAATTTGTCATACTATCAAAATATAAGTTGGAATTTGAAACCATGGGAAGAACTAAACTGCATTTGGATATCAGAAAAATGGTAAGAAACCGTAGGATTCTTGCATGCATAGAGGGTTTGGATACTGGAGAAAGGTAAAAATAATGCTATGCGCCTAGCAAAGCTGGAAACAAGGGATGAAAAAGAAGCCTGTAAGTATCCGGCTCGAGAGGTCGGGATGGGAGAGAAACGGCGTATTGGGAGATTTTGAAATTATGGAAGAGTGGACCGTGGGCGGTGCTATGGTCATCCGCTCTGGAGATACGTAGCGTCGTTTCTCGTTTCTCAGGTCTTAGTTCTTACAGTCACTGTGAAGGAGCCTTCTATAACCAATCCAATGGAAAGCTTGGGAGTTGGGACAGTTGTTACCCCTTCTCTCTCTCTCTCCCCTCCCCCCCCCTCTCTCTCTCTCTTCTCTCTATCGTGGAACTCAAGTCTGGTGAGAGAGAGAGAGAGAGAGAAGGGGGAAGAGAGAGAGAGAGAGAGAGAGAGAGAGAGAGAATCCTCATAAGGAAGGGGAATCATCTTAAACAGGCAATTTTCATTAAATTTTCCAGATATTATGCCTCCCCATTTGATTTGTTTCAATAATGATTGTTCCTATTCGAGGCAAATTCAGCACCTGGCAATGGGAAAACAGTCCGTTTCAACTGAATTTCTGCATATTTAACCCAAAATGGTCGGCGTCATCTGGGTTTCTCAGAAAACTCTGAGACTGAGGCTCAACAACTGATCAGTGTGAGGCGACAGTGTCAAGGAGGAGTATCGACATGGCTCCCGATGATGCCAATCAAGAAAATTTGTTTGCAACATTCTGTAAATCTGCAAACAGTCTTTCCGACTTGTATACAAAAGGTATGGAGCAGCAGAAACGGGCATTTGAGGATGGGCACCGCACTGCTTTGGTAATTAACGCCCGTGGGATTCATGGGTTCTTGCTTGTCCCGCCTCTTTCCTTGATTTCCCTGTACAAGTTGACATCTTTCCTTTTATTTATTTCAATTGTTCTTTTGTTGGAGACTTCAGCTATGTTATTAGCTGAAGTAATTCAGTACCCATTTGCGGATGAATGCCTCTTAGCACTCTCGATGTTTGTGTGATCATATTAATGTTTCAGTGGATTCGTTGTATGGTTTGATTGAAGTGATTAATTCCCATCTGAAGATTAGTCTTTGTTAGATACGATCGATCTGATTAAATTTCCTGGATGAAGATTTGTTGATATTATTTATCTATCTATATATATAATTTCTGTGAGTTAATTGTTCTTGTTTGATTTTTCCACTGATTTATCTAAGTTCATGTTTTTTCTTTTAACATTTACAGGTTTAACCTTTTTTAGTTTGTATATTCTTTATATATTAAGGTATTATTAGCTGCATTTATTAAAGGATGAATCATTTTCACAGATACCTGCTTAATGTTTATAACAGTTGTAGAATTTTCCATCAAGAAGGGAAACAGTTTTAAGTTTTGATTATGTATTGAATCCAGCAGATTATCCCTCATATGCAGGGGATTTTATCCATCGACGGATAAATGGTAAATGTAGTTGTATTTATAAAGCCCCAACATTAATCTTTCCCTTTTATGATCTCATTAGATTTATTGCAAATATAGATGTTCCTTATGATAAATCTATTAAAAATTGTCTTTAAATATTTATCCTCTTTAAGTAGAGTCTTTATTGGGGATGCACAATGGCAGATCTTTATCAAAGAGTAAGAAATGTTCAATATCCATTCAATGCAAATTCCAAAATCATCAGTCATAATTAAACCCAAGAGCTCTATAAACTTCGTTTGATTCGACATGCATATTTCTCTGAGAATTAATGCATGGTCAGATTATTGGATGTTTCAAATGGTAAGAAGTACTTATGGCTCTGGTTTCATAGTGCATGTTATCCTTCCCCCAAATATTACTTTCTCCCAACCTTCACTTATAGCTGCTATTTTACCCTTTTTTCTTAAGTTATTACTTTAGCATCTTCCTTGTTATGTATGTTTAATTTTTTGTTGTAAACCTTCTATTGAACAAGGAACAAGCCTTAATTATCAACAAAACCATTTATATGTAAGCACTCTGACTCATAGATTATTGCATGGCAAAACCCACTACATTCCTTGATTATTACTTTTTCCAACTTTTACTTTACATTTTTAGTCATTTTGCATGAAATGCTTTCCTGTTAGTTATCAAAGAATTTATTTGCTTCAAGTTCATTTTGGGCTAATACAAACTTCAATTTAAAAATATGAGATTCTGAATATCTAGAGCTATTACAAGGTTTCTTTCGCATGTTTACAACTTCTCTATGAGTTGATCTTTGACTCGGTATTCCTCATTTCTGTATGGAATTCCAAATGATAGCTGCATTAGCATCTTATATTTTGAAGAGGTTTAATATCTCATTGTAAACCTTCCATAGAAAGAGGAGCTGGTCATTATCAACAAAACTATTTATCTGTAAGCAGTCTAACTTATTGCATGGAAGATATCCCTGTTATGTTCCTGCATATTGATTTTTCCCAGCCTTTAGAAATGGCAGCTACTTTTTTTTTTATTTTTTAAATCATTTGGTATGGATGTTATTCTTTAAGTGGTTGAAGAGCTGATTTGCTTAGACTTCATTTTGGCATACTATGAACTCCATATGTAAAAGGAAAAAAACTGTCTAGGGTGAGAACTATTCGAAGGTTCATTTGTACATGCTTTTCTATTTAGTACAGCGGCTCTATGAATTGTGCTTTGACTTGGTTTTGCTTATTCCCAACTACCATTTGTAAATGATTAGAATGTGGATAAAAATTACAGAATAGATTGGAATATGGTACAGAGTTAACAGGTATAAATACAGAACGGTTTATTTTGGAGTATACAGAAGGTAGATATTAGGAATGAAGGGAATCAATAGCTTTCCAGCATAGGGTAATAAAGGGAATCAATAGCTATCCAACAAACATGATTCCTAGTTTCTGGAAGAAATAACATGCAAAAAACTGTAATTGTAATATCTCAAAAGTGTCTTTGCAAATGGTTTGTCGGAAAATATGTTCCCATGTAGTGAATATGCTTTGACCAATATACTTGATAAACTTGGTCTGAATATGAATCTTCAATGTATCTGATTCTGTCTCCAATATAAGTTTTTGTGCTATGTAGGTACAAAATGCGCATGGAGTTTGCATTTTGACACATTATATGAAAGAAAACAAATGGAGAGGCTGAAAATGGACGAATATAGAAATGGATAACTTTAGTATATTTTCTCTGTTAGTTCCATATTTGAGACTGTCTGGTGAAACAAACAACCGACAAAGTAGGCTTAAAATCTTTCCATGTCATGATAAGTTAGGAAGGATTGAAATCCTCTATGGACGAGCCCATAAAGATACTTGTCCGTAGCCTCTAAGTGATTGCCACATCTGCAATCACTTACATGCATCCAAATGGTTAGAATGATTTCAATCATTAAAAACATTTGAATAATCGTGCCTTTAAGTGATTGCTGACGTGGCAACCACTTAGTGGCTATGGACACACACCTTTTACGGGCTCGTCTGTAGAGGAGTTTATAATCCAGTTAGGAAGGATATTGAAATTCCTATTCAGTTGGGTCCTTCTTTAATGTCTACCTGTATTTTGGTGGTTCTATTGCCACAAAGTAGGTCTTATATCTGAGTGAATTAAAAACAGAGACCACCTTTTCATGCATAGCTGTCTTGTTTTATACTTGAAAATTATGTGGGCCCGCATAGAAATGTATTGATGAGCAATGTTTTTTTACATTAATAAAATGGGGATGGCCCACATATGAGTGAATTATAAGGATCTTCTTACCTTCATAATGCAATCACTAGAGCATGGAAAAAGATATATAAAAAACAATGAGAAACCGTGTTTAATGTTCTCGTGGTTTTGCAGCATGCATGGCCAGATTTCAGGCTTGTTTGCATAACTAATATTATTCCTGTATATCAACTATGCAATGTATTATGTATTTTTTTTTATTGAGAATCCTTCCTTTATTACCATTTACATTGAAAAGAGTGGGAGAGCGAAAGGAGGGAAGAGGACTATTTTTTCTTTGGCTAAAAGTCTCTGAGTTATTTTCAGTTCCTGAGAAGAGACCATGGTTGTTGAGCATGCTTTAGAGAGAATATCAGGAGGTTGGAACCTTTCTTTATTTGACTTTTCTCTTGGACATATGTGGAAAAATATTGAGGAAAGAAAAAGAGAGAGTTTTTGATAGGTGAGGTTTGATGGATTGGATGGTGAACGTAGGATTTATGTTGCCAATAGCAACTTATTAGGATAAGCCATTTTGTTGTCCTTGTTGTTATATTGATGGTGAATGATGAATTTATGGGTCTAGATTCCATAAGAAAGAAAAAGGAAAAAAAAAATTGAAGCTACGGATGGGATCGGATATTGTTACGTATCATATTTATTTATTTTTTGAATTTGATATTCGAGTTCTTTTACTGCGAATTATAAAGAATGGAGTTGCCAAATAGAGACCATACGTATTATGTTTTCTGCTTATACCTTTTAGTTAAGGTTATTGTGCCAAGATAGATTTTCTAAATCTATTCAATTATTTGTGATACATGTACATGTGTGCATGTTAATCACACACATACACACATGGTTATTTGTGTTAAATGTGCACGTGCCATGTGTGTGTGTTCATCACACACACACCGCACATGCATGCATATACACACACACACACACGCACACATGCACATGTGCGCACACACAATCACATGTGTGTGCATGTGTGTGTATATATATGCTCATTTTTTATGTGTGCTTTTCAAGTGATGCAAATCCATATACACGCAATTGTATGTTTAATGCAAGGAATGCAATTTTGTCAAAATTTTTTCTGCGCCAATAGAAAGCAATGCTGAAACCATTTGGTTTTGTTGAACAGCTAATTTCGGATAAAAGTAAACAAAATGGGAGAAATTTCAAAGTTTTGCCTATTTCACTCACGAAATGAGATGCATGTTCTGTCCGTGCTGTTAAAGAACTAACTACTATAACGGCATGGGCTTTAAATCTCCCTTGTCTTATATAATAATTTATATTGTATAAGAACTCTTGATCTACATATCAATATCCTTGATTTTATTTTTTGATGAATAATAATTTTTATTAAATTTGGGATATATTAAAAATTTATAAAAAATTAATAAAAATATGAAATGTTTCTGAAAATTTATGAAAAGTATTTAAAAATAATTAGACATTTATATATGCTATTTCTTCTATGAAAGTGGTACGAGTAAGTAGTTATTAAATTATAAAGATTATATAAAAATTTTAAAAAAACTTAAAATACAAAAAAGTAAGAAAAGAAAATTGAAATCTACGAAAAACTATTTTACTCATGGAAAAAGATGTTGGATGTGTAATTATTTAAATAATGTTTTAATATTGAAAATCACTAAAAAACTGAAAAAATCTAAAATAAAATTAGTAAAAGACCATGGAAACTTATAATGTGAGTTTACTTGTCTAAATATGATTTGTTAAATAGAAATTTAATTAAAAGAATTATAAAAAATTTGAAATTCCAGAAAAGGACATAAAAGCTGTAGAAGTTTACAAGTCCTTTTGTTTTTTTTTTCTGACTTTTGGCAATTTATTTTAGCTTTATCAAATTTTTTTTGAAATATCTCAGCATGGATACGTGGAATTTATAATAGAACAAGTGGCATTTCAACGAAATTCCAGTAAAATAGCACAGGGGACCCCGGGGCAAAGCGGCTTCGAAAATGGCATGGCATACCTTGGTTTAATGTAAAGAAGATTCCAATTTTTATAACTCCGATATATTTCTAGGAATTTTTGCAGTGGGACATTTAATTGTATTTGGTTTGGATGTTTCGATAGGTTAAATGTGGATTGATAAAACTTGTAAACATTTTGCTATAACAAGTTGAGAGCTTTAAAAGGGCTAGGGAAAGAGATGAGAGGACATGGATGAAGTTGGAAAGAAGACAAAACACACTATTTAGTTGGAAACTAGACATTCAAGGATGTCTTGATGTAGAGAGGATATTTATAGCTGGCTGCTTTAATGGCATGTCTGAGAAGAGGTGGAGCTATTGTAGTATGGTGTAATACATGGAGGATAGAGCTTTGTGTTTATGAAATTAGGAATGACGTGGGGGATAGCAATGCTTGAGTTTGAAGTGGCCTACTATCTTCCATTAGTTATTCGAAAGAGAATTAAACATTTACTATCTTACATTTAGTGGCCATTAGGAGCGGACCAAATTATAATCAATTCAAAATTTTCCTTCCTAGGAGGAATGAGTTTGTGATGTGAAAGGTGGCAAAGTGATTCCAAGAGAAAAGCTAGCCTCACGACATAAGCTGATGATGTGGATGGTTATACTAGTAGATGGAAGGGAGAAGACATACTAAAAATAACCCAAAATCAAAATGATATAACCTAAAAGCAGAAAATTAGCGACTCTTGAGATTAGTTAAGAAAGAGGCAACATGAGATCTAGAAGTAGAGCTCAAACTATGTTGGATGAAATATTTAATTGCATTAAAAGAGTTAGGTTTGGAGAATCTAGAGATAAAATGATATTCCACGAAGGAATATTTAACGAATCAAAATTAAGGAAAGAAATATACAAGAGTGAAAAAGGAAGCTAAGAAAGTAATAAGTGGGGCCAATATATATCGCTGGGCAAAAGAGGGTAACGGATATTTCTATAACTTTAAGTTTTAGAGAGAAGAAACAAGGAATCTAAGATCAAGTTAGATGCCATAAGAGTGAAGACTAAAGTCTTAATAAAGGAGGAGTTGATTAAAGAAAGGTTAGAGGAATATATTAAAAATTTTTTAATGGTAAAGACATAGTGCGTTTTAGATTAGGTTAAGATGTGAGCATTGTGGAGTCAAGAAAGTACAATTATGATAGGAAGTTTAAGTTGGAAGAAAGTTGGAAAGGATTTGGGATTGGATAGTTGAAGTGTGAAATGCATTGGAAAAATTGGTGTCTCTTGATTGGCTGAATTATTTGGACTTCTGAGGATTTCCATGCCAAATGATTCAAGGAGAAGCATTCTAGTGCTTATATATGAGAACAAATATTATGCCTGAGATTGTACTAATAATCATAAAATTAAGCTTACAATTCATATTGAGAAATTGTTCCAAAGAGTAATAGAGCAAAGATTTATATTGAATAAAAAAAAAGCCTGAGTATCAGAAAATTGTGCTAGTTTGATCTCGAGAAAGTTTACAATTGAGGCTATTTTTTCGCTTACACAATTAGTGAAAATTTCACAGAGAAAAGGAGAAGCTTTCATATAGTTCTTATTGATCAAGAGAAAGCATATGATAGAATTCCGAGGGATATAATCCTGTCAGTTTTATCTAAGACAAGGGTTCCAATTAGGTACATTGATATCATTAAGGTTATATGTGAGGGAGAGTAGCTGTGGCAAAAACAATTAGTAGGGAGATAAACGAGTTTCCAATAACGAAAGCTTTGCATTAGGGCTCATCTTATCTTTTTCATTGCTTAAGAATGACTTGATGGCTCGGCAAGTATTCAACTGGAGGTACCTTGTCACATGTTATTTGCTTTTGATGTGGTTTTAGTTCAAAAATAGAATATAGGGGATATCAAAAGGATTCAATACAAGTGAAGGTTGGATATAAATTCTAACCTTATTACAATTGATAGGGTGAAGCAATGATGCAAATAGAGACCAAAAGCTTTTGGAAGGTAACTACATTATCTTGAATTCAAGTATCCATAAAAAGGATATATCAACAATGATATTGCAAATAGAACTAAAGTTGAATGACTTTAGTTGAGAGACACTTCTTGAGCACTATTTGATTGATTTTTTTTTTTTTAAATCTCAAGGATGAAGTTTATAAGACGGCTACTAGGTCTGGAATGGTCTATAGAGCAGAATGTTGAGCAGCAAAGAAGGAATATATTCATGGAAGATTGTTACTGTTATCGGGATATTAAAATGGATGTGTGGAAAGACCAAAAATGACAACAAATGAATGCTTTGAAGAGTGTATAAAATAACCTAAATTGGAGGTAAGACAAAGGAAGTACGTTAAAATGGTTTGGTATGTTAAATGGAGACATAGAGTGGCGCTTCTTAGGTGTGAAAGAGTGCATATTGAAGGATGAAAAAAATAACAAGAAGAAGATAAAAAAGGAAATGGATGGTGTTGATTTGAATTGATTTACATGCGTGCATATGATCTGATTGAAGATATGCATTTTGACATGATGGAAATTGATTTGTGAAACCAACCCTAACTGTTTGGGATAAGGCACTTTTCTGTTGTCTTTGTTTTTTTATTTTATTTTATTGATGTTGTACCTTCGTTTGCAGAGTTAACACAAGTTCTATTTGTGAACTACTTTTTTAGATACACATTTTACATAATGTCTCCTCTCCAATTGGTATATTGCTGTTATAGTCTTTTTCTTGAACTTTGTTTTTCTGCAGCGAAAGCTGCAGGCATGGACATTAATGAAGCAGCAACAAGGAGTGTCAATAACAAGGAATGAGATTTATGCGTATCTTCAGGTTTCGTGCACCTTTAAGCTCTATCTTCCTCTCATTTCTCTTCAAGTCAGGTTTAGCAATGTCATTTTTATTGACCTTACATACTTGTGTTTTGCATCACCTTAATAGCTACTGATGGAATCTATATGTCAGACCAATATCTTAGTCTTTCTAGATATCTAATTTTATAATGCAATTCATCATTATTAGTTCAATTGCCTTTTTTTTTTCCTTTGCTTATGATGATAACCCTTTTCCTATGCTTATGATGAAATATAACAAATTGCAAGAAAGATTAATGCTTCATTTATAATTCCCCTTTCATATAGTACATCCTTCTCTAAGATTAGAACTTTTGCCTATAATGAGTATGAGGCCATTATGCTTTTTTATGCCGCATCATACATAATGCAAACCTATACACCTATGAAAGGAAGGACAAGAAAAAATTCAGTCTATGATTGCTTTCAATGATTTGCCTTCAATTATTCCAACCAGATGGATGCAAAAATTGATGGCGTACTTCTTGCAAGGTTAAAATGAGAAATTCTTGTCGTTTCCATGAATATATAACAGTTGCCTTTTATCACATGGAGAAAGCAACTGTTTATCTTTTTTTAAATGTATGCTTAAACAATTGCCTTTTTCACCAAAGAAAAAAATAACAAAAACAAAAAAAGAAACAGTTGTCTTTATGTATAAGGTTTCCATGAAAATTTTATGAATTTTGATTACATACAAACCAATCAAGAATTCAGGATGGAACTGGATCAACAACAACAATGTGGCTGGTAGATGCAAACTATACTCATCCAATTTTAAACTTACCTATATTTTCTACCCCATTAGCCACCATGATATTTGTCACCCAATAGTTTATGTTGCAGAGCTACCTGAAAAATGATTTTGGAAAATTTTTGGATATATAAACTAATAAAAAGGTTTAATTGTATTTTCTATACTCTTATTTTCTTGAAAATTATAAACATTATAAATTATAGAAGTTAGTTTGATAATGTTTAATACTTAATATAGAAAGATTATATTTGTTCAATGCCCAATTTACTGGTAGAAAAAAATTTTTTTTTTTGATTGAACAAAAGGTGATGTTGCTGTCAACTTGGTAGCCATAGTTGCTACTAGAGCAGGAGAAGGTCTTTAAAGTGAAAATTTGGAGTGCCTAGATAAATAAATAATTAAGCAACAAAATCTCTTGTCCGATATAGTCGAGTTGGCATCCGAATTTACCAAAGCCACATGTTAAATTATGTGGCTCTATTTTCATTCCAAACCATTTTGACCAGCTTTATTTTATTTTATCTTCTATTTGGTTTATTTCTTGAGTCCCTTTTTTTTAAATCTTTTTTAAAAGCTTTCTGGACTCCATTTGACATGTTGCATTTGTCTTTTATAACTTTTACGCATCCATCGTAAATTCCTCATTTCTGCCATGCTTATCTTTTGATGGGTTGCTTCTTAATTGTTCGGCATTTTGCTCCATACATCAGTTGCAGGTGTGTTAGCTATCCTAACAAAATTGTCTTTTTGCAAATACATCATTAGTTGGAGAAGCACCCTAGAAGGGCCTCTCAATTTATGCCATCCAACTCTAATTTCATGCACAAAATCTTCTTTAACGTCTTCCTCTTCATCGACAGCTGATCCAAGATAACAGAGGCTGCCACGTATAGAATTTCATGGTTCTCAGTTTTTACCAATGCTTGAATCTCATTCCTGTTTGTACCAAGTTATTTTCCGCATACTTGCCTACTTGGTCTCAATTTGACTTATTTTGGAGCCTTATAGTTCCAATTTATCCATCAAAAGTTTAGTTCTGCATTTGATTTCCTCTCTTGTTTCCACCAATGCCACATTGTCATTGAATGATGTACACCAAGCATTTCTTATTAAGTAATAAGCTAATATATATAATCGATGGAAAAAGATAAGGGCTCGTGAGTGAACTGTAATGTAAACCTTTAGTTATTAGAATGAGTAAGGAAACTACATGAAGTGCACGAGAAACTGCTTTGGCACTAGTTGTGCTCCCTTATGCATGCCCTTGATCATTATTAATGTATTTCATGATTATTCTGGGTTTGCAGCCACCAGATTAATTTAAGTGCCCCAATAAATGGCTGTTTACTCAGATTTCTTTATAACATTTTTCTTTGACTTGATGTGCAGCATGAGCTTGAACATGTTGGAGGGGAAATCCCTATTTCTCAGCCTTTTGATCCTGAAGTATCTGCCAGGATGGCTTCAAGTTCTCAAATGCAACAGGCCAATCTTGCCCCAGAGACAGATCTTGACTGTCCAATGGATGTTAATGTTGAACAATCCAAGGAGTCTGGTTACTCCGATCCTATGCTCAGTCCTGTTAGGAGGAGCCTAATGGCAGTGGGAGAGGACTACAGTGGTTGTGTTTCAGAAGGGAGTAATAATCCGAATGATCCGAAGGGCAAAAATGTTGAGATTCATGCCTCAGGTTTTCCTCTTCTTAAGCATGGTGAAACAACAGAACCAATGGTCCCTTGAATTAACTCACATGATAGGATGAGTGGATCATTATCCATCAGGTATGAAGAAGAAGAACAGACTAGATATTCAAGATCCAAAAGAACCTTGTGCATAGAGCATGCTAGCTGGGCTATGTGCAAGCATTAGAAAAGAAGTTGGAGTTGCAGTTGCTGGGTATTGAGAATGAGGGTCAGTTTGCAAATGAATAAAAGTTGTAGTGTTTAAAAGAGTTGGATTCTTTCCCTGGTGTTTATTAGTTTATCTGTTGGTCATATGCCCAGTCTTGTTGTGTCAGTGTCATTTGCTTTTGTTTGTTGACTGTTTTAATGCACCTTAAACTGTGTCTTTCTATATGCGTGTCTCCTGGTGTCTGCATGAATCAGAGTTTATGGTTTCAATTTAATGCAATGTTGTTTTGTCAAAAGTGATATATATGGTAGATCCCTTATAATTTATAGTTCTATATATCTATAAACTGTTATCTTAAAGCTTTGCTGCTTTTATTTAATGTTTCTCTATCTCTTTAACTATGTTTATTTCAGCATTTTAGATTCATTAACTTCTTGTATGCAATTTGTATTCAAGCAACTAGTTTTGAGCTTGATAAATGACTCATAATGTGATCATTCAATGGTTTACCATGGATCTATTTCCTTCTCCTTTTAGTCTTTGCTATGTCAGACTTCCTTGATGAAATGTTTCATGAAAGATCTTGCATACCAATTTGTAGGCCCTTGTGACATTTTGCCAAAGACAGCAAAACTGGCTTAGTACAGGAGGGTGAGACTTTATGCTGTTCCCTGATCAACACCTCTGGACTTAAATTGCAGTTTACATTGATCACAGGCTATACTTTTATGTTGTTCATGTCATCATCAGTCCTTCCCATGCGAATCTGGTTTGAATGTCCGATAAAAGATTGAAAAGTTGTAGCCGTAAATCCATGCACCATTTAACAGAAAAACTGGCTTAGTAAGCATATATGGAGGTGGTGTTAGGGGCTTTTGGGCATCAATCTTGCCACAGTTTTCTGCCCTCTCATTGTGGTATCCAAAGTTTCAAACAGGTCGTACCTGCCACAAAAAAATCTTGGAGACGTGTATACATTGCTTATGTTTTTCCCTTTGTATCTTCAAAGTTTTCTTAGATTGATTCAATCTTCTTTTAGAATGTGCAAAGCATATGGATCCCACGCTCTATTCTTTTGGACTTTCATGATGTGCATTGTAAGGAACCTTCTTTAAATTTAATGATTTATGAAGGAAGGACAAAGGTGTGTGGGGGAGACCTTGCCCCCACAATCAAAGCCACTAGGTGTGTGTTTGTCTCAACATGCATATGGATTAAGAGGGTAAAACCCGACTCCCTTTGTTCTTTACTTTCTGACATTAATTGCCTTGTCCCCTTAACTTTATTAAGGAAATGATGTTATTGTCAATTTTGTCCATCAGAAATGGTAGCTTTGTCACCACACTGAGAGTAGTGTTAAAAGAGTTGTCTACATCTCTGTCTCTCCCATCACACCCCAATGAGTTCTACCACAGCACTATAACTAAAATGTTTGGACGCACTATTTTACATGTCGGATAAACCAATTTATATGGATTGCACATTGTCTGCAGAGCACATTCTACTTATAACATGTACAGTAAAACACATGATATAGGGTCTATCAAGATAAATTTTCCGTGGGTTTCACATAATTGTATGTTGCTGTACATGCTGGAAAGTGGATATGCGCTCCAAACAATCATTACTCATTTATATGTTAGATGCACCCTGTTATAGGCAATTTTGGATGTGCTAATTTACGGTAATCCTCCCATTTGCCTATTTAGGTTGATTTGGCCTAAAAAATCACACAATTCATTAAACAACGGACATGCATGATGATTATTATAGAATAAAAGCACATGTGGAAACTTGTAAGCTTAAATAGTTGTCTTATAAAGGAGAAGAAGCTAAACAAAGTGAGGATCTTACCAAGATTGAACCCATATAATGAGTTCTTCCATAGAGAAACTTCTGACTGTCTTGTGTTCTAAGTTTCAAACTGTACATGAATCATCAATCAATTGGGAACATGGCTTTGATAAGCTCTCTCCAGGACCTGGGGCAGTCCATTTGGTGGGACTTCAACGTTTGTGTGTTCTTGAGATGTTTACGAAATTATTTAAAGCTTATGTAAATTTGGGTGTCTACACAATTCTTCTTGAAGGGATGGCTAATTCAGGCCAAATTAGCCTTATGTAAGGCTGCTTGTTGGGTTGATTTAGTGGGCTTAGTCAACCAGAATGGAACACTTGTCCTATATTTTATCTAAAGGACCAAAACAACCCATGCTTGTGTCCTAACGCAAGAGGCCTGCCCCTCTCAGTTTTGTCAAAGAAATGACCTAACAAACATCCCTAAAGTGGACAGGTATCATGTGCCAGGAGACACACATCATGTGGATGGGGTCAGCTACATGGACCCAATTGGAAGTGGATCCATATCAACCCTTGACGTGGGACCCCCTCCTAATATTTCACTTTATTCACCTAATTCCGACATCTGTCCCATCGATGTAATTCAAAGTATCAAAACACCTTATCACAAACACTTGATATACTTGTTAAGAAGAATTAGAGTTAGTGTTTTTATCACAAACAATTGATATATCACCAAAAAACAATTGATATACTTTTTTTTTTTGGTAAACAATTGATATACTTGTTAAGAAGAATTAGAGTTAGTGTTTTTAACGAATTTTTCGTCTTTCTTATACTTATAAGACTGATCTTGTAAGTTAAGGTAGGCACAAGTTAAGATCTATCCATCTCATGAAAAACAAGAAGGGAGGAACTAAAAGAAAAGTATAAAGAAGAGGGTGTCACTTGGTCACTGATAAAGTCTTGTAGTCCTCATGGTTAGGACTTGGTTGCAAAACCCAGCTTCATGAAAGGGTGTGTACTCAAGGGATCTATTCTTGTTATAGTATAGATAAATAGTGATGGGTATGTGTGGGGGTGTGGAGTATGTGTGTAAGCAAAGGTTAAACAAAAGGAAAATAAAAATGATAGAAAATGAAGGAAGACTATGGTGTAAAGATTATTATGATTGCTTTTGGATTTGGTTTCCATCAGCCCTGTCTAATATATATATTTTTTCCTTTTGGTACATGCAATAAAATATGATATCTTTATTTGTTCTTTTCTTGCTTTCCCTTTCTCAGGTCCAATCTCTTGTGCTTTATGTGATATTTGAAGGATATCACTCAAATCTTTAATTAAACATGTGAAGGACCAAATCAACTTTCAAGGTCACTACAATTGTATGTTTGTTTGATGGTTGGTAAGCAACTTTCAAATTCAAAAGTTCCAACTTCAAGACCTTGGCTTTCATGTTCTTCCTCTGTTCATAGATTTAAGGAACAAATGAGAAATAGAAAAAAAAAAATACTATAATTCCCATGTGGGATTTACTGTTACAAGCGATAATGGGGTTACAGTTATAAAGTAGAACATTGGATTTGAGTTCCAATTAAGCGTTTTTACAGCTACAAACTTTCCAGCTACGTCTCTCCCTTTCTTGTTTCCCTTCTCAATTATATGGATTGGTGACACAGTTCTCCCTTTTGTTTTCTTCTTCGTTTTCGTTTGATTTTTTTACAGTATAAATTTGAATGAGGGTAGAGGTGAAGAAAGAGGGTAGGATTGTCATTTGGTGACTTTCCGTTCAGTGGATTATCAGTGCGGTAGATATTCAATCTGCAGTTCGTAAAAACTGAAGTAGGGGAGAAATTTTGGATAAATTGGGGGATTTTGAGAGGCACCAATTGCATGGAATTTAGATGAGAGTTTGAGGTCATAAAGATATCTCTAAAACCTATAAAATTTCTGGGTTTTCCCTTTTTATTTCAGGATATTGGATTAGTGTCTAATTTTCACTCCCTCTTTGATTGTACGTTACTCTCTTTGGGTAGCTTTGCGATCCAAATCAGTGGAGAAAAAGGTATTTCTTTCTTATTTGATTGATAGTTTTGATCCTGTTTTTAAAGAACTGGGAATTAGTTTCCTGTTCAAAGTGACAGATTCTTATCTTCTTGTTCTTTAATGGGCTATAGCTTCCATCATGAGTGTCGGTCGGGATGAACTTCATTTGGGTTTTTTAGTTGTCTGTTCCTTTTTGGAAGTCCCCTGCAGGAAATTTCTGATCTCAACTTGTTTTTATTGTGAGGAAGGTGAAGTTGGATTATAATTAGAACAGGAAAATTGCAACTTCGTGATTGAATTTGTTTTGGCTCTTTCGTTGGTTACTTAGATTCTGCTGGGCTATGAAATGGATTATTCGTGATAAGTTTATCAAGCAAATTTCATGAGGGTTTCATTCTTCAAGTTTCACTGCCCTTCCTTCATTTGCTTCTGCAAACCCTCTTCTCATCTGCTGTCTCCTTACCCATTGCAAATAGAAAACACTCCTCATGTTTCTTCTACATTATCTTCAAATCCTAAAGCTGCGGGTCAGTTATCTGATGAGAAGGCTGATGTCAAGAGGGAGAGTATAGATGGGAAAGAACAACTTGAGGATTTTCCAAAAAGCAGCATCAAGAAGCCACCGTCCGAATCAGGGACTCCAGAAGTGGCTGAAAAGCGGAGAGTACAGTGGATGGACATTTTAGGGAAGGAACTTGTTGAGATCAAGGAATTTGAACCAAGGTAGTTCAATCTTTTACTACTAAAATTTTCTGTTTCTTATTCTCTCATTTGATATGCTTCCTGTGGGTTTTTGGATTATTTCCTATGCATGAAATTGTTATTGTCCACATTATGGGAATGATTTCCCCACCACCAAAAACCACCCCTATTCCCACCCCCTGATATGCTTGGGATTCCATTTACTATAGAAGGTAGAGGGGTTTATATTGAGATAACTGGATTTATGTTTTTGTGATATTGAATTAGAAAAATTGCATATGATCAGTTATTTGATTCAGCGGTATGTTAAAAACACTATATTCAAACTTGCTAGCAGATCTTTTGAGATTGGTTCCCTTGCATTCACCAAGGAATGGATGAAGATGTTAACAATTTTGCAATCAAGAAAAAAAAAAAGAAGAAATTCAAGGAAAAGGGCATAAGCCAAAGTTCCAGCATACAAAAATGTCCTTTGAACTCTTTCTTGGTATGTTGCCTTTACTATTGGCAGTTCTGAGGATATGGCTCGAATCATTTTGTGATATTTAATTTTAATATCATAATTTACTTTGAGGAAGAAGGGCCTATTCATTTCATCTTTCAATATTCTAAGGCTGATTATGAGTCATACGCGCCCATGGTTGGATCTAGTAATCAGTCTTTTGTAGAGCTAAAATAAAAGGTGCCTTGTCAAACCAGCCAAACTATGCTGTTCATTGCTATTATGGTTGTTAGTACATGGTTCTGTATTTTATAGAGAATGACTCGATTCTGGTCAGATATCTTAATCTCAGAAAATATCCAATAGGAGAAAATTGCAGGTAGTCAGCTGAGATGGTTTGGACATGTTAGATAAATACCAGTGACTTCAGTAGTGAGGGATGAAGTGATGATAGTTAAGGCTGAAAAGGAGTGATAAAAAGAGATAAAGTGGATGAGGATGGAGTTGGGAAGACAAGATTTCAAAGCATGCAGTCTAACTATAGCGATGGCTCTTGATAAGTTGGGATGATGGAACGGGATTTCTATTTCTTATCCCAACTAGTTGGAGAATAGGCATATTTGATGATTGAGATGATGACTTTGGTTGCAAGAGCTGGAAAATAAAGGTGTGGTTGAAAGTAAAGAAATTTTGAGTTACAAATATGCTAAAGAAAATTGTATCCAACCAGATATCAAAAAATTCAGTGCAAAATTAAATTACACTGGAATTTGGATCCAGAAAGGAAAATGAGTATCCGAAGGCCAACTATTATGAACAAAAAGAAATATAGAAAAGGGCATTTTGTCCATGATGGTGAACCATGTTTTGCCCAAATAATTTTCAAGCCCGACATTAACATGCCTTGTACAGGTTAAAAACTAGCATCCCAACTTTGCATGTTATTCTCTCAATTGTGTTGTTCTGGAAATTGAAACAAGAAGCAACATCCACAAACTCTGTGCAGTCTATTTGTAGATGTCCAAACTTCTTAATCATGTGCTATGTGTCTCAACTTTGGAAATTTAGAATAGGAATTGAGGTTTGTGGACTCTGAGAATATGTTGGCTATTTATTTCTCTATCCATACTTAAATGATGTGGAATTCTCAATGGTATAGTACATTTACAGGTAATGCGTTTTTCACAGTCGTCATGCAAATAACCTGGTTGTTTCTTGAAGACTTACAGTCTGTTTCTTCATCTTCACCTCAGGCAGACAGACGATTTAATTTTTCGGTGTTGGTCTGGTGATTTTTGCCTGAAATATTTCAGTGGCATACAGAACCACTGATGATCTCTCATGATGAAGTAATTAGAGCTTGGATCTTTCAATTGCCTGCTAGACTCATTAGGTTATGTTAGGAGTCTTAGGTTCCTATCATGCAGTTAATTACTACTATCACTTTAATATTTCTCAACCATATAGTTCTGTCCCGTTATAAAATATAATAGATGAATCTTATAGGATTGCTACAATTTATAGCATTATTGTTTGCATCATAATGCGTTAAATTATTTCCTGATCTAAAGTGGCTCCGACATATTGAATATATATATATATATAAGCAAAGGGGTGTTGGTTAGCTCTTGAGTTGTTTGATTTACAATAAAGGGAGTTTGTCCAACCATTTCAATCCTTGGTGAATCTTAATATATTGAAATTACTTGCTTCCTAAACTTCCAGGTGATTGATTCATGTTAAAACTGTAATTGTTAAATCCAGTATTAATATTAAAATCAGGAGTAAATTTGGTTCAAACCTTGAAGCAGAGGGTTGGTTCCAGGTTTTTCCCCCCTTTTTTGGTGTACGAAAATTCTAATTTTCTAATAGGTTGTAAGAAATAAATAGGAGAAGTTCTAGGTATCAATCTATCAATAAATAATAACCTTCCAAAGTTCATTATATATCACCATATTGTGGTCTTTTTAATTATTGCATGTTAGCAAATCCTGTTGTTGCCTTATGGTTGTCTACTTCATATGCAAGCTAACTGTTTGGTTAAAAAATTATTGACTTTAGTAACTTATGAATAATAAAAATGTCTGTCTTACAAGTTATAATCAACTTAGTTACCAACAGAAAAAAGGGAAAATTATTTTGGCAATCCAAATTCCTAAATTCTTATGCACAATAAATAAATAAATCCTTCAGTGATATCATCTCATTTTTCAAGTTCCATAACAGTTGCATATATGTGAACGTGAGGCCTACCTTTTTAGTTGTTGAATGGTGTGAATTTTCATGCAAAAAATCCTAGTATTGTATGACTTGTGTGACAACTTCATAGCTTAAGTTGGTGATACGTTTTTTGTCTGATGTCTTCCTACTTATTGACTTTAGTACCCCTTTTTTCTTAGATTTGAACTTCAGGACCCCTCTTCTCACATATAAATTTTTTATTTATTTGTTCTTGTCCTAATCTGTTTTTAAAATTCAAAAAGTCAATAGTTGTGTAACTTATAATAACAAACTAAGTTTGAAGTTAAACAATCTATACCAAAGCTCATTGCTTGTATTGAATTCTTAGCATCCACGAATCCTTTACAGTTCCATATATCATTGATGCTAGTTTACATGGACCAAAGAAGTTGCCAATTAACCTGGTAGGCGTTAAGATTTTTTAACTAAAAAGTGTGCATCAGAGTGTCAAGAGGGGAGGGGAGAGATGATTACTGAATCAGGCTTGGGTCAACTACAGGCCACATAATTCACACCTAGGAGCTGTTGTACCTCTTGGATGGCACCTAACCCTCAGTCACTATTATTGGCTATCTGTGTCTGCCCTCAAGAGAGGGATGAATGAAGTTTGTGATTAGGTTTGGGCCATATATATGACCCTAAATTCACAACTAGGGGCTGTTTCGTGGTAGACTAACTCTTAGATGGAGAGCCTACAAAGTCATTGTGATTGGCCATCTCAACCTACCATCAAGGGCAAAAACTTGAGTAACACTTATCTGAATGATCTAAGATGTCGATCGTTAAACTATTGTCAACCAGAAGGCAGTCAGCTGAATAAACTGTTGGATTGATACATAGTAAACATGTGTGTAAGGATTAAATTGTGTTCTTACTACGACAGAACTATATATGCATTTAAAATCTATATGTTATAATGCTGAAATATGTATCAATTGTCATAAACTGATATTTTTACGTCACTTGGTGTGTCTGCCAACAGTGAATCTGGAGACTTGGACGACGAAGGCGAGGGTAATAGAGGGTGTGTTTGTGTTATTCAATGAACCTACTCACCCTGCTCAACCTGCTATATATATCTTCAGTGCTCAGTTGCTGGATAGTGCAATTGCATTATCTCTTGCTAGTGGGATTGGATTTGAAGAGCTGCACCCTACCCAGATGCTGTCAATAATTTCCTCTTCATTAAGCCGGCGGAACAGCTTCTAAATCAAGATTTTTCGTCGAATTCAGCTGTCAGCAACAATGCCATCCCTCTGATAGAATACAAACCACTATGTTCCTTCACACTGTAATCTTTGATTTATCAATTGCTAGTGAAAATCCGCATCTGCTTCAAAACTCCCATTAATAAAACAGCTTGTTTGATTGATTCCTATGTATTATATTGAATTAGCAGATTCCTCTTCATTGCCAGTTATGGAAATGCTCAACATATAATCCAATGCTGCATTCTTCTGCACATAATTCCAGTCTCATGCAATCAAACTGCAGAATTTTTTTTTAACACAGCAATCTATAGAGCCTCTGTTGAGTGCTTCTGGAGGTATGTGATCCAGAGTCTTAACATACTCTTTCATCTCTCTCACATTGAATCATCATACCGAATTATGTTGATAGCTGCCGAATCTTATAGCACTACCTGTCAAATAAGCATAATTACAGCACTTGCTTGATAGTATAATCTTAAAGTTGGAACAGACAGCTAAGACTATGTGATTGAGGACTAGTTTATTGTACCTGATTGAGATCTGTAATCATTCTCAATATGAAAAACCATGGGATTGTGTTTACACCAGCCGCGCACACGGCCGAATAAGAAAGTGACATGTGGAAACATGTCTTATTTGTATTTATATTATCATTAAGCGAACTTCAGATAATATTTTAAGATTTCAAGATTCTGACCGACCTTCTTAGTTGGTTATATAAAAATAAAAATCTTTGAAGGACCATCGAGCAGAGCCTCCCTTAGTGCTGTTGATTTCATTTAACCTTCAGACCTCCAATATCAAAATGTGGGCCGAAAGCTAGAACTTAAGAACTGCTTTCATCAGTGTAGCCCCCATATAGGGTTTTTACTTCCTAATGCCAACAGTAGCCCTAGACTCCTTAGTGCAGCAATCATCCAATAGAAACTCTATTCGTATAACCCCATGTGCGGTACTCACGTGATTTGCTTACGTGTCTGCTCCTGAGAGGTTCCAAAGTAAAGGCACTCAAGTATGGCCACTTGGGTGAACAAAGGATCAAGGACGGTTATGGCTGGCACGGCTCTCAATCAATTTTCTTTTAATATCTTATGAAATTTCCACACAACATTTTTTTTTGGTAACAAATTTACACACAACATTAGGTGCATTTGCATTACCTTTTGGATTCATTACGAATCGAGATGGAACGTGCTGCCAGCTTAGGCGGTGAAGTCTGTGGGAGGTTGTACCCAATGCCTAAGATCGAATCTTGCCTTCACCTGGCCCCACTTTACTTAAAAAAAAAAAAAAAACAGGCAAAAAGGAAAAAAAAGAAGTTATGAATGAAGATGGCAATGATAGATAAGTGTAAAAAATCTTTAATAATAGATAAGCATAAATATTTCAAGTATAAAAGATAAGTATGAATATTTCAAGTATTTTCCAATAAATTCTAAAAAATAAGGAATTACAAAAAAGTGGGTTTAATGGGGCCTACTCAAGCTGCTATTTTTATTTTAAGATAGGGTTGGGTTTGAGTATGAGGCCCAAAAACTGTACCAAGTTAAGTTAAGGCAAGCCTAAGGTGCTTATATGCTTTGTTAAGTCCACTTACTTATAAGAAATTAGTGTCATTTTAGAAACTTTAGGAGAGGTATTTTCAGATGTAAGAACCTAAGCAGGAAGGTAATTGTAATTTACTTTTAAGGGATAATTACACTTAGATCCCTTAAGATTTGTCACTTATGCACAAAGACTCATTGACATTTAGAAAATGGCAACAAAATTCCCTTTCTGATTTGCACAAATGGTCACAAAAACCCTTTTTGTTAATTCAAGAATATTGAAAAGACAAAACTAACCCTTGAGACTAAATTTATATAAAAGTCAATATAATCGAAAATATATCAAAGTAAAGTTAAAATTGTTAATATAACTAAATAAGTTCTCATAAAAGCAAAATTCCAACTTTCTCTATTGAGCATTCTCCAAACGTTTTCTTGTAAATCTACAAATTAGGGTAATTTTATCATTTATTATATAAGATTTTGTTCAAAATTAAAAGGTATTTTAGGTATAAAATCTTTGGAAGGGAGCTTTCTAACAAATTTATGCATATTTCAAGAGAGATTTTTGATATTTTCCAAATGTCAAGAGGTTTATATGTATAAGTGACAAACCTCAACAGGCCTAAGTGTATTATCCCTACTTTTACTAATACTAATATTTAAATACAATAATTAAGAAATATATATTATTTAATTAAGAGGAATGCCGGCGAAAAGTCTGTCGGAAAGCGTGAAAGAGGAGCTTTTGTGGGCCACCGGAACTGAACAATTCCGATGTGAACAGCCAGCCGGGATTTAGTCGTCGGGATCTGACGGCACAGAAAGATTTCCCCTTGTTTACAATTTCCACCGCCCCAGAAGGATTCAATTCAAAGCAAAACAGCGAAAAAGTAGGAAGAAGGGGGCCTCGCATTCACTTTTACGCCGATCTGGTGTCATAGTGGGGCCCACCCAGGGTTCTCAATCCACAAGATACGTCCTCTTTTCGATTTTTTACCAAAAAAGAGCCCTCTTTTCGATTTTCTAATCATACTAATGATTACCGAAATAGCCGCTTTGATCCACTAAGTTGACAAAAATACCCATTAGCAAAACCACCATGACTTTAGTTAATTTAGAACTAATGCCTGCTTCTTGTGTTAATTAGGTCTTCTAATTAAAGGAGAAAAAAGAAGAAAAAAAGAATAAATAAATAAAAATTAAACTGCAATTTTTGATTTGAACTCATCTGCACAAACCTTGCAATTTTCGATTTGAATTCATCTGCAAAGACCCTGCAGCTTGCGTAACATGTTGCCATCGTAACATGCTGCCACTAATGGATGGCACGTGCAATACTGCACTTATGCAATTAAAAAGGGATATGAGCAATTGTTTGAGACATATTAAGGCTTAAAAAATTGTTAATGGGCACTTTTTGGAAAGTGAAAAACAAAAAAGACTATAAGGTAGTTACCCTTATAGAAATATATGGTAACAGGGTATTATAAGATTCCTCTTCTTTTTTTCTTTAAAAAAAAATTTATATTTGGCACATTTTGCACATAGTGTAATCTTCCAGATAGCTAGGAACATCCTGCAAGGGTGAAAAATGGAAAAACAAAATTTTGATTCCTTACCTTTGAAATGAGAAAAAAAAAAAAAAACGATTTTCTTGATATGGGCATTGTTCTCATTCAAATATACATGGTAGTCAATTCATATGACATAAGATCACAATTAGGACTATAATATTTGGGTAGGGAAACACAAAGAAGAAGCAACATTTCGTTTCAAACTAATGTTAACTAGTGTGCTGAATGATGCACACTTACTGGAATAAAACATTATCACATTGGTGCATCAACAGGCCTAAGCTGATCAGAAAGCTGCAATACGCATCAAAATCAGAACTATTCTCAACATGAATCAAACAGTAAAAGAGCCCCCCAAAGACTGACCACCTCGATTGACCATTTTGGAGGGCCTGTTCTGGTGCCAAGTCAGCATCCTATTTGTACTGAGCAAAAAGTTGGCAGAGAGGGGTTCGGGGTGGCAACTCTGTCTTTGCTTTTGAGTTGCTATCACCTGCACTTCTCCTGTGCTTTTCGATTCCTCTGAGACTTTACTTTTCGACATTGTTTTCTACTTTCATTCTCTGAGATCCACCACCCCTTCATTCTTAAGAAACCACTGTCCATCTCATCACAACTCCTCTTCTTTCTCTTATGCTGCTACTCTCAACAAGTCTTTCTTCTCAGTTGAATTCAATGATCTTTTCATAGCTTTTCAATTATGGTAAACTTCCTCTTGTTAATGGGTTGGATCCTGTTCTTAGATTTTGCTTTTGATTTTCATTCCATTAACTGAATTGTTATCTGTAATAGAAAGATTTTAATTTTCTGTGCTGGGTTGATTCAGGGAACTCCTGTTAACATCATAGTTGGATCACATGTCTGGGTGGAGGATCCAGAGGATGCATGGATCGAAGGAGAAGTATTGGAAATCAATGGAACTGATGCCACCATAGCTGTAACAAATGAGAACACCGTAAGAAAAATGATTCATGTCTTAACACCATAGCTTCCCCATACTGGAAAATGTCTATCTACATGAGTCTCTTTTCTTTATTTACTTTTCCTGGGTTTGGCATAGAAAAAGTTAAATATATATATGAATAATTCACCTAGATCTTCCACTGGATCCATGAAAATTAGATATGGTTGTCTACTTAAAAGCTTATGCTACTATGCATTAGCCAAAGGTTTTCATTAAACCAAAAAGCATCAAGAATTTCGACTAAGAGGATATATATTTCCGGAAACATTGTGAAAAAAACCTATGTCTTACAGCATTTATACCATGTCCGGCAATCACTACAGACCAAATGCCTGCATGTGCTACAAAATATTCAACTATCTCACAATTGATTTCTAAATCATTGAGAGCTTGTTTATAAGGAATCTAAAAGTTTAGAGGTTAAGAAAAACATACCCAAAATTTACCAATCTCCAAAGTAATTATTGAAACACCAAAATTCTTGCTGTGCTTCTAGACTTTTGCTTGGGATGCCTGCAAAAATGAAGCTGTTTGAAATCCAGCTAAACTGATTTCACAAAGACATCTTGCAGAAAGAATTTATTTGAATCTTAGCTTCTTTCCTGATTTCAGATTGTTGCCAGTGTTTCGAGCATTTACCCAAAAGACACAGAAGCACCACCAGCAGGGGTGGACGACATGACCAAGTTAGCTTATCTCCATGAACCAGGAGTGCTGCAAAACCTTGCATCTCGTTTTGCACTCAATGAGATATATGTGAGTCACTTATTCAACATGAAAATTGAGAACAGAAAGTTGTAATGCCTGCTCTTGTTAGCTAGAAAAGTAAAAATCTAACAGCTACTGAAATAAGCAGACCTACACGGGAAACATACTTATTGCGGTAAATCCATTTCGAAGGCTGCCACATTTGTATGACATCCACATGATGCAGCAATACAATGGAGCCCCATTTGGAGAGCTCAGTCCACATGTGTTTGCCATCGCAGATGCTTGTTTTAGGTATATTTTCAAATATCTGGAGGAGGACACTTGACAATCTCAAATGACCTGCATGATCTGATCAAATGTAGTTTTTTATAAATTGTATAACCAGGGCAATGATAAATGAACGGGGAAATCAAGCAATCTTGGTAAGTGGAGAGAGTGGGGCAGGTAAAACGGAGACAACAAAAATGCTTATGAGATACCTTGCATTCATGGGAGGAAGATCTGGTACTGAAGGAAGAACAGTTGAGCAACAAGTTCTAGAGGTGAGAACACTGGCTCAACCTTGTTTATATCATAGTAAATCTACTATAGTTATAATGTATTTTCTGCCCACCATTTATTCAGTCCAATCCAGTCCTTGAAGCATTTGGGAATGCCAAAACAGTGAAGAACAACAACTCCAGGTGAGATATTCGCATGCTCATCCGCTTTTCTCGTATTTTCCTTCATTCTTCCATTTTTTTTTCTTTTGAATGAATTCAAATCTGCTGAACTGCATTGACTGACTTATTCTGTGTATCAGTCGTTTTGGTAAATTTGTTGAGATTCAATTTGACAAGCATGGGAAGATCTCCGGAGCTGCTGTTCGTACATATCTTCTTGAAAGGTCACGTGTTTGCCAAGTCTCTGACCCTGAGAGGAACTACCATTGCTTTTACATGCTTTGTTCAGCACCACCAGAGGTAGTCCAGGCCCAAATTCCATCCAATATAACTTCAGGATGACACAGTAATAAATAAGACTATGATTAATTTTTTTTAAGCTAAGGCTACATCACAAGTTGGCAATGTTTCATTCAGGAGGTCAAGAGGTACAAGCTGGGGGACCCAAGAACTTTCCACTATCTAAACCAAACAAACTGTTATGAGGTAGCAAATGTTGATGATGCAAGGGAGTACCTGCAGACAAAAAATGCCATGGATATTGTTGGGATCAATGAGGGTGAACAGGTTCAGTGCGTCCAAAAAATATAACAAGATTCATAAGCCATCATTTTTTGTTTAACATCTGATCCATAAAAAATAAGATAGTAAGTTTTCCTTGTGTAGGATGCAATATTCCGTGTAGTGGCTTCAATCCTGCATCTTGGAAATATTAATTTTGCCAAAGGAAAGGACATTGATTCTTCAAAACTGAAAGATGAGAAATCACTCTACCATCTCCAAACAGCTGCAGAGCTGCTCATGTAATTTTTTCTTATAAGCCACTTGAATGATTATTTTTTCCAAGCTCTTATCCTTCTTTTTATTCTTATTACAATCATTATTATTATTTTGGAGTTTTAAGTCCTTAAGATCCATATACTACTAGTTAAACTCTGGAATTATTTCCCAGGTGTGATGAAAAGGCCCTAGAAGATTCACTTTGTGAGCGTGTTATTGTTACTCCTGATGGAAATATTACAAAACCACTTGATCCAGCTTCAGCTGCATTAAATCGTGATGCCTTGGCAAAGACAGTGTACTCCAGATTATTTGACTGGTAAGCAAATGATAGTAACCCTAACAAAGGTATCTTCTATGTTTTATTGACCATTAGGCTACTAATGCTATTGTTTTAAGATATAAAACTGGAAAATACAGGCAAGGCAGAACTCATTATTGTCATTTTCAATTATAAGACTTAAATTTGATACAAAGGTGAATAAAAGTCAAATGACTCAAAACTACCACTGGGACTTGAAATTTTGATTAGTTAGCACTGGATCACATTCAAATTTGTCATAGAAAGGCTTGACTTTGGCAAACATATTTGCAGAGCAGCACAGACTCAGGCCTCACTTGGCACGAATTCCAGCCTGGGGCATGAGTACTTCCTGGCCCAAAGAATTTTGTGCAAGGTTTGGGTGATTGGTGACACCTTTAGAAAATACTATGGAAAGAATTGCTTCATCAGGAAGCCATTTTGTTAAAGCAGGAGGGAAGCTACTTCTAGAAACTGCATTTTGGAATGCAGCTGCTTTAACAATTAAATGAGTCATTGCAAAGACCTTTTTCTTTAAAACATTTCAAAATTTTACTTTCTAGCATTTGGGATGTGCGGGTTCATTTTCTTAATCTGAAAACTCTCTTAAGGTTGCCATAATTCCAGGACCATAATGCTCATTTGTGTGAAATATGGCAGGATTGTGGAAAAGATAAACAGTTCAATTGGCCAGGATCCTAATGCAGAAAGCATAATTGGAGTGCTAGATATCTACGGGTTTGAGAGTTTCAAGGTCAACAGGTAGTTATAGTAGATCAGAGGATGTGTTTATGAATGTGCTTGTGTGTGTATGTGTGTGTGCCTATGTTTCTGATCCCAACACTCAGCCAGATATGATATGCATTCCCTCACAGTTTTGAGCAGCTATGCATCAACCTTACAAATGAGAAGCTGCAACAACATTTCAATCAAGTAAGGATAAGAGTTGAAGATACAGTGTAGAACATTTGTACACTGAAATATTCTTATATACATTGAACTGATAAAAAAATCAACTCCTCAGCATGTATTTAAAATGGAGCAAGAAGAGTATACAAGAGAAGAGATCAACTGGAGCTACGTAGAGTTTGTTGACAACCAAGATGTACTAGATCTCATAGAAAAGGTACTGATTATAAAACCTGATTCTGACTAGGGCTTCATGTGTTATCACCACAATCCTTGACAAAAACAAGCAATCTTGGAGCAATAATTATTTATGCCTGTATGCAGAAACCTGGTGGAATAATTGCTCTTCTTGATGAAGCATGGTAAGTACAATCTTCTGCTGTAATTCCATAGGCATTTTAAAAAGCTTGCAAACAAATCTAACCGATGAACAGTGTAGCCAATTTTGGTGGTGGTGGTGTGTTAGTAATGGGTATGTGTGTGTGTGTGTGTGTGTGTAAGAGCAATAAAAGTTTTGCTGATTATATTTGCTTGAGGTTACTTCTTTTGCAGTATGTTCCCCAAGGCAACTCATGAGACATTTGCACAGAAGATGTACCAGACATACAAAGGCCACAAGCGCTTCAGCAAGCCAAAGCTAGCTCGAACAGACTTCACCATCAACCATTATGCTGGTGACGTAAGCAGGATCCCAAATTCTATATTTGAGACTCAAGGTCTATGTGCCATAATTAAATCCTTTCTCATTATAAGAACTTTGGTTTGACAGGTAACATACCTAGCAGATCAGTTTCTTGAAAAAAATAAGGATTATGTTGTCGCAGAACATCAGGCTTTGTTGAATGCTTCCAAGTGCCCTTTTGTTGCAAATCTCTTCCCTCCCTTACCTGAGGAAACATCTAAGCAATCCAAGTTCTCTTCCATTGGTACCCGTTTCAAGGTAAATCCAGAGCCGGAGTTCAGATATAAATCACATGATCCATCATTCATGATTGTGAACATTAATTTACTGTAAACTCCAAATCCATAATACAGCAACAACTACAAGCTCTAATGGAAACTTTGAGCACAACGGAACCACATTACATCAGATGTGTGAAGCCTAATACTGTTTTGAAGCCTGGAATCTTTGAAAACTTCAACGTGTTAAACCAGTTGAGATGTGGAGTAAGTTCCACCATTTTTATACCACAATACAAAGTAGAAAACTTTAGTATTATTCTAATAGCTGCTCCTACTAACAAGTCCCATATGGGGTGTTTCTTGACAGGGTGTGCTGGAGGCCATTAGGATAAGTTGTGCTGGGTATCCAACAAAAAGAACATTTGATGAGTTCCTTGATCGCTTTGGGATGTTAGCTCCAGACGTTCTGGATGGGTAATAACTTCTGAAATTCTTTTATCATTATTTTTGGTTTAAAAAATTCTTCATTTGCATTTTATCTTCAGTTTGTAACATGTGATAGAATCAGAGTGTACTAGGATGACAAAACAAGTTCTATTTTGTTGCTATGAGTCGTACTCTTTGAGAAATAGAATCACTGTGTCACAAAATAGCCAGACAATTAGCATCTGAGTAATTCAATTTGGATAAAAAAATGGGTGCCAGTCACCTTGGTTTCTGGTTCAACATATGCTGTTTCAATTTTAATGAAGTGATTTATCCTTTTCAGATCTGATGAGAAATCAGCCTGTGTCACGATTTGTGACAGAATGGGTTTAAAAGGTTATCAGGTATGTATAGAATCTGGAATTTTCTAGGATGTTACATCACTATACATCTGAAGAGAACGTTTATTAAGAGAAACTAAATTATTTATTTCAGATGGGTAAAACAAAGGTGTTCCTTAGGGCAGGGCAGATGGCTGAACTAGATGCACGGAGAGCTGAAGTATTGGCTACTGCTGCAAGACGAATCCAGAGACAAATTCGGACACATCTGACTAGAAAAGAGTTCATTGGCTTACGAAGATCCGCGATTCATTTGCAGAAAATATGGAGAGGTCATTTTTTTTTTGTCCTGAATGAGTTTTTACACAGAATCGAAAGGAATCTTCTGTTGGAGAACTGTAAGCTGACAATTCTCTTGTCTGTCTTATACAGCACAGCTTGCACGCAAGCTTTACGAATACATGAGGAGAGAAGATGCTTCAATCCGTATACAGAAGAATGCCCGTGCTCATACAGCCAGAAAATCTTATATGGGGTTACGGGCATCTGCTATTGTCATTCAAACTGGGTTGCGTGCCTTGGCTGCCCACAATGAATACAGATACAGAAGGAGAACCAAGGCTGCAATTGTTATTCAGGTACGAGAGACCTGTACCTAGAAACTGTTTAGCTTGATTCAATGGAACATGAATTCCATGGATGGATGACATATAAGAGACGAGGGATGAAGATGCAGATTTTTGGCTAGATATTATTTTAGTAGAAAACTTTATTTAACTGGGCTCTGACCTTTTAATCTTCTTTATTTTATTTTATTTTCCTATAGACCCGATGGCGAAGATACCAAGCTTATTGTGCTTATAAGAAGAAGAAGAAAGCTACCATTACGCTACAGTGTCTCTGGAGAGGAAGAGTAGGAAGGAAGGAGCTTAGAAAGCTCAGAATGGTGAGGAAGTCCTTTGTATAAGTGCACTGTGATTGACAAAATCATCTGACCACTTTTTTCAATTGCAAATATTTCCATGGAAATTATATAAAAAAATCAGAAGTTGATAAAAAAAAATTTTTAAATTGGAGAGCTTCCTGATGCAGGCTGCTAGAGAAACTGGGGCACTTAAAGAAGCCAAGGACAAACTGGAGAAGAGAGTTGAAGAACTAACATGGCGACTAGAATTTGAAAAGCACATGAGGGTAATGTTATTTCTTAACTTATCCAGCCAAAGACCTACACAATTTTACCATCAAGATGATCTACACAGCTGACCAAGCATGCTCAGCCAAGTCAAAACGGTCATGACCATGTTCTCTGATCTCAGCCTCTATCATCTTAGGATATATACCAATAAGCCATGTTACACAATGGCTCCAGGTTCACAGTGATTTGGTGCAACCATATCGTCCCGCAGGATGGTTTCTTGATTAGTTACCACAAATGAACAGGATTTTCATC
This sequence comes from Buxus sempervirens, assembly GCA_947561395.2. Lineage (NCBI taxonomy): Eukaryota > Viridiplantae > Streptophyta > Magnoliopsida > Buxales > Buxaceae > Buxus > Buxus sempervirens. The sequence continues at coordinate 741,789 of OX387183.1, read as the reverse complement.
TCAACCATGAACACAAAATTTAGTGAACATGCTACCAACTGATGAATTGTTCATATTTTGACTGTAGATCGACCTTGAGGAAGCAAAAGGGCAAGAAATTATGAAGCTACAATCTGCTTTGCATGAAATGCAAGAGCGATTAGATGAAGCTCATGCTACAATCATCGAGGAGAAAGAAGCAGCAAAAATAGCCATAGAACAAGCACCCCCAGTCATCAAAGAGGTACCGGTTGTTGATAACAGCAAGCTGGAGTTACTCACAAGTCACAATGAGGAACTGGAGGTAGGAACTAAACCACCACAGCCTTCTCTTTTGAGTAGCATAAAATTTTACATTGTAACCTATTGAGGATCTGAATACATAGGATGAGGTCAGTGAGTTGAAGAAGAGGGTTGGTGAATTTGAGAAAAGATATTATGAGGTCCAAAATGAGTGTGAAGCAAGGGTTAAGGAGGCAGAAGAATCACAACAGAGAATATCACAGCTTCAAGAAATTATGGAGAGGTAATCAATGAAGCAACAAACAAACTGGCTCTATTCTTATGGATGACTGCATGATCATCAAAAGGGTTTAACTTACTATACCAATGTTCGTATTTCTTCAGGTTAGAACTGAACTTGTCCAATCTCGAATCTGAGAACAAGGTCTTACGCCAGCAGGCTTTGGTTGCCTCAACAAATGACAACCTCTCTGAAGAAGTGAAAGTGTGAGATTCAGCAACACTAAACAATCTTTTCTCAATATGTAATTGAAATCATTCTATTTCTGCTGCCTGGAAACTATATTTAGAACCATGCAATTTCGACCAAGCATATCAGTCAGCCACTTAAGAGTCAAATTAATGACAGGTCAAGTGATGAGATACATGCATACATGCATGAAATATGCATAAATCGTAAAAGTAACAAAATACAACAAGCAATATACATAAATCCTAAGAATAAAAATAAAGCACCTGGTGTTCACTGAAAATTTGAAACTAGGTGATGTTAATCTAGTATATCTGTGATGTTGTTGACTTACCTTGTAACCTTGAGCTAAAAGTACATAGAGACTACAAAAATGTTTCCAAAATGGGTTTTATTTTGCAAAAATAACCACCTTTGCAGAGCTTTGAAAAAACTTCTCTTTGTGCCCAGCCTGAAAAGTAAGATTGAGAATTTGGAGTCAGAGAACGAGATGTTCCGCAACCAGGCACAAGTCACTGTAGAGCAAATAACTACTTCTGAACATATAGAGCCACAAGTCACTAAGGTGAAGTGAATATTCATATGCTTCTATGGATGAAATACTCAGATTTATTTTTCATTGCAAGTAATTGATATAATTGATGATCAGGGCATTGAGAATGGACATCAAACAGAGCAAGAGCTTAAATTGACAAAAGTATGAGCAACATTCATGATTACAGTTTCTTCAAGGAAAATAGATGAATAAATATATAACTTGTATTGAAATTTTACTAGAATTTGATGAGTAAATTCTATTTGCAGGATTCAGGTCCTACTACGACATCCCTGGTTAAACAAAAATCCTTAACTGACAGACAGCAAGTATGTGGTAGAAACATGTAGCATGAGATATTTACATAAACATCAAATGAGGAAATTCTTACTTAGTCAAATTTATTACTCATCATTGTTGGTTATTTTATAATCTTATAACCAGGAAAACCATGACATGCTGATAAAGTGTCTCCTGGATGACAAGCGGTTTGACAAGAAACGACCTGTTGCTGCCTGTGTAGTATACAAAGCTCTTCTTCAGTGGAGATCCTTTGAAGCAGACAAGACAAGCATATTTGACAGGATTATTCACACAATACGATCATCTGTTGAGGTAGCAATTTTTCACCATTTCAAACAAAAGAAACATATTATGGGTATTTCTGATAAATGATCAATTTAGGATATATCCCTCAAGTTATCAACTGGCTTTAAAAAACGAAACTGTTTTCTCATATTATGCCATTGCAGAATCAAGAGAATGTCAGTGAACTTGCATATTGGCTTGCAACAACGTCTACGCTTCTGTTTCTTCTGCAAAATACACTCAAGGCAAGCCATACATCACATGTGATTTCACAACGCAATCGAACTTCGCCAACCACATTGTTTGGCAGGATGGCACAAGTAAGCCCTCACGACAAAAGTTTTTCAAATCATGTAACAAAAAGGAAAATAAAGGTACCAACGCTCTAAACTACGTTGTCAGGGTTTCCGCACATCTCCATTAGGCATGGGGACTTCAAGTGGGTATAGTGGAATGGTAAGCAAACCGGATGTCCAATCAAGAGTTGAAGCAAAATACCCAGCCCTACTGTTTAAACAACACCTAACTGCATATGTCGAAAAGATATATGGGATGATCCGTGACAACTTGAAGAGAGAGATTAGTCCATTTTTGAACCTCTGTATACAGGTAAGTGTCAGTTTACACTCAAATTAGAAATTACAGTTCTTACACCTGCATATACACTCAAAAACCATCAACAGGCACCAAGATCCGCAAGGGCCAGATCAATAAGAGGGTCATCAAAAAATATACATTCAAATATAGTTGCAAAACAACAAGCATCAAGCATTCACTGGCAAAGCATCGTAAATTGTCTGGATCGAACCTTGGGTACAATGTGTGACAACTATGTAAGTGAAGCACCTTTTCTCTTTGTTGCATGTATTTTTATTTTTATTTCTTGATCAAAATGGCCCAGAAAGGAGACCTATCAGTGTTCATTGACCAATTTCTAAAATCACAGGTACCCTCTATAATCATAAGGAAAACCTTCAGTCAAGCATTCTCGTTCATAGATGTGCAGCTATTTAATAGGTAGTTAGCTTCTTTTTCTTATCACAAGGCTTGATTGTTTTAGACCCAAATGGCATTTTATAGAGGGATCCAGTTTCTCTTAAAAAAAACAAGATTAGGCTACATATCTAAATGTCACACTTTAATGTTTTCTCTTTGCAGTTTATTGCTCCGGCGTGAGTGCTGTTCATTTAGCAATGGTGAGTATGTAAAAGCCGGTTTGCAAGAACTGGAACAGTGGTGCATCAAAGCAACAGACCAGGTAAATGCTCTTCGAAGTAAAACTGTATGGAAACTAGTGGATACCAAGATGAAAAATGCTAAAAAGAGTATGTAACACTATTCTCATGTTTGCAGTTTTCTGGATCATCATGGGATGAGCTTCAACATATAAGGCAAGCTGTAGGGTTTCTGGTATGTTGGTTTGAACAAAGACTGTCAAAAAATAGCTAGGTGATAAACTCCAACAATTTGTTAATTTATATTCCATTCACTGTGCAGGTTTCACATCAAAAGCCTCATAAATCCTTGGAAGAGATCACAGATGAAGTCTGCCCAGTATGTTACCCACATTTAGCTTAGAAATAATCAAATAGACCAATTAAAACAGCTATTTTTAAATCTGAAAACATCAAAACACTGACAAAATATCAATGCGTAGTTCCCTTCCCCAGAAGTTACTATTCCAATCTTCAGTGGAACCATCCATTTTCAGATCTTTCCTCCTAAACTCTTTTCAAGTTGTCTTCAATCTCCCCAACTCATTTTTAGACCTTTCAACTTGAAAGTTGAAACATCTTGCAACTTATCACTGCTTCTGTAAATTTTTATTTGGCTAATATGGCCACACCCCTTAGCAGCTTCTACATTCTAAATCTTAGCTGGGCTCTTCTCAAATTCTATAGGATGCAATCAAATTTATTTATTTTTTTTCTTTCATACGTCTTTCATTAATACATTTTTAAATATCGTCCTCGCCACAATCATCCAATGAATAGGATGCTTATTGGTTGCCAAATATTCTGTTGCATAGAGCATCTTATGGTTCTTCCCTAAATTGTTATTCAGTTGGTGCAGCTATCTCTTAGTCGCAGAACACTCCAGAAGGCACTTTTTCTAAAGATAAATCGTCATGTTTTCAGGTATTGAGCATCCCACAGATCTACCGCATTGGGACAATGTTCTGGGATGACAAGTACGGGACCCAGGGATTATCTCAAGATGTAAGTATATCAATTTTTTTAACATACTTTCCTCACTATTGCTGCTAATGTTTATGAGTTTTATTAATAGTCAACAACTACTGGAAAATAAAATGAAGAAGAAAGTGTAAGAATAAAATAACATTCAACATCCTAGTACTATATATTATCTTTCAAAAATATAGCATTCAAGGCAAAACCTTTATTCATAAATTTCTACACTTTCAAACCAGCTTAACATGTCCCTAGAGTCTGAAAGAGCATGATTTAAACTATATCTCTTATTCTTTTTCTTTTAAATTTATTACGGGTCTTCAGGTAATTGGCAAGATGAGAGCATTGATGACAGAAGACTCAGTTAACATGCCCAATAATTCTTTCTTGCTCGATGTTGATTCAAGGTAATCAATTAGACAACCAATATAATCCCACGTAAAAGTATTCCAAGTTACCAACAAAATGTAACCAGAAAACAAAACACTAACATTGCAATTTGCATTATGGATTTCACAAAATGCAGCATACCTTTCTCTTTGGACGAGATATCACGGTCATTCCTAGACATCAGCCTATCCGACGTCGACCCACCACCCCTGCTTCGTCAGAATTCTGAGTTCCATTTCCTGTTGCAGAGATTGGATTGAGTTCCTTTTTTTAATTTAAATTAATACAGATCTGAAAGGGGAAACAAAAAAGGAATAATAATGTAATTTATTAATTTTTTTTGACTAATTTTCTTCATGGGTGAGGGAGAGTGAGCGATCAGGATGTAAATTTTTTCCCCTTTTTTTCTTATTTTTTGTTTCCTTTTCTTGGAGATGTACTTTTCAATTTTTTTCTCCCTTTTTTTTGGGTCATTTTTTGATTCAAAACTGTGCCATCAGAATTGGGCACAAAAAGTGATTGTTGTAATGCTTTATGAGATTTAAGGCACGTAATAGTAAATGAAAAGAGAGAGAGAGATTGGTGTTTCTGAAAATTTCTCTATGTTCTACATATATTTTGAAGTAGAAGAGCCATGAAAAAACAATCTTACCAGAGAGAATCAAAAACCCCCAATAAACGAATTAAACTTAAAACCCTAACCGAGGAGCAATCAAAGAAAAACAAGATGATGTAAAGGCACAACGGATACCGTCATAGAGTTAGGGTTAGGGTTGTGGAGCGACACGATCAGGGTTTTGAAAATTTTAAGGCGGGAAAGGCCGAAACTGCCGAAATCCGTCTGTTTCCGACGGCATTCTATCGTCAAAAGTTGAAACCGGATCCTCTGAGAACATTCGGTGTAGCACAATATCGTAGAAGCCAGAAAGTTATGAGGTATAATAGCCCTTATAGTTACCCAAGGCCGGCTAGGCCCAATTTTTGGGCCTTACACTTGAACCCAAGCCCCGCCCTTAGTTTAAAGCCTAAGCCTGTCCCAGTTAAGTCTATATATTTTTAGCTGAACCTTCAACCCACAATTGAACCGAACTAATTCGGTTTATACTTTTTGGAAGCAAAACCAAAGTAAAAACTAATAAAACCCAAACCAAATGGACCCAAAGTTGGTTTGTATCGAGCCTGCTTTTCGGGCCTCACACTCAAAATTTTTTGGTTTGGTTCAATCGGATTTGAGTTTATTACACCGCACCAATTGTCACCCCTATTAAGTATCAGTCTTCTTAAAGTTAAAATTTATTTTATTTCAATAATTAAATATTAGATAAATAGTGGAAGAAATTACAAGAAATATAACTTTCATTGTTTTCAACCGTTTATGACATAATAAAGATATCTAACGCTTAAACCTTATAATCATAGCAGTTCAAGCTAGCAATAATGGGTTGTATGATGAAATAATTTCTCTCTTTCTTCTTTGGTCTCTCTTCTTTCTTCTTGAATTTTCTTGAAGAGATTTTTAATAGAAACAGTGTTCAAGTTGCACGGTTGCACCATCCCAAAGCTGACTAGAACTCTGCAAATTTAGTGGGGTTCAGGTTCTTAGTTTTGGGTTCAGCTCGATCGATCTAAGATGAATTGGGGCCAAACCCCAAATGTTTGAACCGTTTAAAATCTGCTCGTTCTGCTTCTTCAGGGGTCACTGTGAGTCTGTGACATGCACTGTTACTCTTGCAAACTCTCCATTAATTAAGCATTGAAAAGGAGCGAAAATCAAAGCCTAGAAGCCAGTTGTTGGAGGGAGATGAGATACAGGCTCGACTCCAAAATGATTGTAAAGCATGGTGGTTTCAAAGACTCCAGGAACACAGTTCTGATCCCCTCAAAGCCATAGCTTGGGCTAATCTATTCTATGCTGGACTGTATGCAGAACACGAAATCAGGTAATTTTTGAAGGAATTAAGCCTACTATTAATCTGAGCCTCTCCCATCTTAATTCATTGCAGGCAGAATCAGAACAATTGATGAAGAGAGTCACGAAGGTTCTAAAGAAGGAAGACTTGGCAGTGAGATGGCTACGACCGAAAGGAAGAAACATGAAGATTAACGTCGATGGTGCTGCTCATGGAGTCCTGGACAAGCAGCCTGTGGTGTCATCTGCAGAGGAAATGGTGGAGAATTTGGGGCAATTATTTCACACTATCTGCGAACAACTACTGCGCGCAATCGTGGGAGAAGCACACTGTCTACTTGAAGGCATCAAACTTACACATTTTCTGAACATCAAACACTTAGAGATTGAAAGTGACTCCCAAGAGTATTGTCAATTTCATGCTTGGAGACCATTCGGCAATTCCATGGTCGGTGATCAAAATTTCTGTGCGGTTCATTTGAGTTTTGTTTTATCTCTCACATCTTTGGAGAAGCTAACAGTGTAGCTGATTCTCAAAATTTGCTATCGACGACTTCCCCTGCTTATGGCTGAAACATCCGCTAGTTTTCTTAGCCCCTCTTAAGTTCTGATTATTTGGTGGCTTCTCATGTAAGGACGCCTAATAGTTAATATAAGTTCCTGTGCTTTCGTTACAAGAGAAAAAAGAAAAAGGGGAGGGAGATGGGATGCTTGACAAAAGTTACTTTCTTTCTTGGAAGGAGGGACGCAATCGTCTTTCTCCGTGGAAAGGGTCAATTAATGCGGACACTTTATGTAGAGCATCCTCTGTGTCTGTCACTTGCCGGAGAAAATCAATCTTAAAAAAGTTCAAGGTAATGCGGTTGGTTGACAAAAGTTGCTTTCATTCCTGTTTCTATTGTTAAATTTTTCCTAAATCTTATTCATGGATTCTCACAAGTAACTAGTGATAATTACTAAATACCTGAAGACTAAAACGCTCCAGATTAAATTCGAAAGCGATTCCTCTCAGGCTCTCAGCTATTGTGTCCTCTCATTGTCTTCTTCGAAGGGGCCGACGGTGTTGGGGCCGGCGGTGTTGCTTCTGAGGTTTAACGCTAAGACACCCTGTAAAGTAGACGACCGCCATTGCTGAGAATAATCCAACAGGGAATCCAATCCCAGCCCCTACCCACGAAAACCATGTTTCGCTTTCACTGATCTCATTGACTTGTGATGATTCCGAAGGTGGCAATGCCTTCGGACATGGAACCCGATTTTGAGCACCACACAACCCACTGTTGTTGGCATAAGCATTTGGATCATCCATGGTATCCATTTGACCCCCAACTGGAATTGCACCGACGAGCTCGTTGTTGCTCAGATCCAAATTAGTAAGCTCTTGTAGCTTTGTGAAAGATCGCGGTATTACGCCAGAAAGCTTGTTGTGTGACAAGTCCAAGCTTTCTACGCTTTGTAGTTTGCCGAAACTAGTGGGGATCTCGCCGGAGAGCTTGTTGTAAGAGATGTTGAGCAACTTCAACCCCTTAAGACCCCCAACTGAAGCTGGGATCTCACCTGTTAGTTGATTCCTTGAGAGATCTAATAGAGAATAGATGTCAAGGTTTCGACTCGAAAGACCTTGCTTGGACTTCTTCCAGTTCACTATCAAGTCTTTGAACTCGATGGAGAAGGTGAAGATATCGGAGTTTGATAAGTTTTTGTGTGTTTCAATCATTCCCATGAGATTTCCCAGCTTTGGAGGAATTCTTCCGGTGAGGTTGTTAACTGAGAGGTCAAGGATTCGAAGGCTATCTAAGAGGGATAGCTCAGAAGGGATGGTACCTTGGAGGAAGTTGTTTCGTAGATTCAGAACTTGAAGACTGGGCATCTTGGAGATAAAACTTGGAACCTCGCCGGAGATGTTGTTGTCATGGAGATCAAGTTGTTCAAGCTGGTTCAGGTTGGTTAAATTCTGAGGCAAGCTGCCAGAGAACTTGTTCTGGCCCAATGAGAGTATCTTTGTTTCTTGCCCCAAAGACACCGGAATCTCACCGGAGAATTCATTTGAGGAGAGATCGATGTAAGCGAGTAAGGCATCAGGGCTGAAAATCGGGAAATTGTTTCCGGAAAATCTGTTCCCTGACAAGTCCAGCAACAGGAGACGATAAATGTTGGATATAGATTTTGGAACCTGCCCGGAAAAGTTGTTACTTGCCAATGACAGAATCATGATCCCATTAGCCTCCCCAATGTTTTCTGGTATCTCTCCATCGAAATTGTTTCGTGAGAGCTCCAGGATTGATAGGCTTAGAGAGTTAAACAATTGAGGGGGAAGAGTACCCATGAGCTTGTTGTCTGATAGGATTATGCTTCCGACATCCATTTCAGCAAGCCATTGAGGGAAAGATCCGGTGAGTTCATTCTCACTCAAGTCCAAGAAATCAAGACTGGTCTGAGTAGAGAGCCAACTGGGTATTGGTCCTGCAACATGGCAAGATCTCAAAGACAACCGAGATAACACACACCTGGGCTTAATAATCCGAACACTGTTGTTCCAAGTGAGATTGTTCCCTCCAAGATACAGAATTTTCAGGCTCTTGATATCGAATAGCCATGGTGGAATCTCTCCGGAAAGCAAGTTATTGTCCAGCTGAAGTGTTTCGAGCTTCCCTAGATTCCGTATGGATGGTGGGATCCCGCCGGTTAATCTGTTCCCGCTTAATGCCAGAGTAGAAATATTGGGTAAGCTTCCGATCTCAGATGGTATCTTCATAGACAGAAAATTGTGCTGCAGGTCCAGTAATTGGAGCTCCCTCAGGAACAAGACCGACGATGGGATTTCACCGATGAATCTGTTCTGCCGGAGTGACAATTGCTGCAGTTGAGTCAAGTTCCCGATTTCCGCTGGAATCTGTCCACTCAAGAAATTCTCATCCAGACGCAATAGCCCGAGATTCCGAAGAGAACCCACGTTGGGACTTAGAATCCCAACGAGTGAATTGCTGCTTAGATCAAGGTACTGTAGGTATCTCAACCGAAAAAACTGAGAAGGAATGTAGCCACTGAAGTTGTTCTGCCTCATGTCGAGATGCACCAGTTTGCTTAAATTCGCAAACCCATTTGCAGGAATTTCACCATGTATTGAATTGGAAGAGATGTCAAGCTTCATCAAGCTTCTTATATGGAAGAGAGGGGTTAGGACTGTCCAACTCACCACGGACTGTAACTGTAGCGAGGGAACAAGTCCGTATAAATCGAGACCAATCACAGACCGGGAAGCGGAAGGGGAGTTGCAGATGACTCCCTCCCACCGGCAGCAATCAGAACTTGTATTCCATGAGTCCAACACAAGAGATGAAGTGTTTGTGGAGGAATTACTGATGGGATTTCCCAGGAGTAACGATTTGAATTTGAGAAGAGCTTCTTTGTGATCGTCAGGGCAAGAAAGAGAAGGGTAGAATGAGAGAGAAGAGATGAAGAAGAAGACGGTGACGTGAAACCCAAGTCGGAGAATTGGTTTGGCCATTTGGGGTTTTTAATCCCGTCCTTGTTTCTAAATCATTGGAAGAACTATCAAGCAGATCTACTCTATATAGAATTGCTTTGAGGGAATTGAGTGTGAAGTGGAGGAAACGCATGGAATTGCTTTGTGGGAATTGAGTGTGAAGTGAAGGAGACGTCGGGTCGACGAGTGCTCGTGACTCGTGAGCCCATTGACTTGCAATCAGTCAAGGGGTTGGTGAGGTTTTAGATTTTATAATTCGGCGGGAAAGAGACGGGAAGGTGTCTTCATTGTCCCTTTCTGGTATCAGCATAAAATATTGGCTCAAATTTAACATAATATTTAAACAAAAGTGAAGATTTTTGAAATTATTCAAAGCTTATCATAATTTTAAGAAGATATAAAAACAAGTGAAAGGGTATCTTGGTGAATTGCCCATTCATGAATCATGATTTGGTGCATGCCCTACTACATGATGAGGGGTTAGTAAATTATAACTTCTTTTGAATTATTTTTCTAAAAGTGTAACTATTTTTAATTATGTCAGAAAATGTCACTTAATGTTAATTTATCTGATAAAGTAAATCTTCCTCTTGACTTCGTTTCCTTTGATAGAGTCAATGGATGCAATACTCTATAGCATCGCTATCATCTACTAGCTGTAAAATATGATAAATTAGTCAATCATGTCTATTACTATATATTAAAGTAAACTGCTTCGGGCTGACGTGGCAGCCTCGATCGTCCGAACCTATCATCCTCCCTCTCTAACATCCTGATTTTAAAAGGTGGAGAAATTTTGTTTTTTTTAAAAAAAAAAAAAAATTCTAAGGATTTTAAGATCACGAGCCTAATATACATAATTTGCTTTTTTTTCTTTCTTTTTCGCTTCACTTCTTATCTTTTCCCCTTTCTCTTCACCTGATATTCTCTCTTACAAGTTGGTTGGCTACCTTCGGGTTACAAGTTGTATAACAAATGTAAAGGATCTAGTGCCTTTGTGGCTCAGTCCGAGAGTTCTATGTCAACTAATCAATTTGAAGAAAGTGAGGATAAAGTTGCATTGCCCAAGGGACAGTATCAACAGCTCATGTCTCTGCTTTAGAACAATGATTCCTCAGATGCCACGCATATTCTTGGTCAATCTCAGCCTACATTTTCACCTGCTGCTAATGCGTCATTCCTTTCAAAATTTTCTGGCATACATACTTGCCTCTCAACCTATAGACATAAACCAGTCAACTTAAACAACACTCCTTGGGTCATAGACACAGGTGTTGTGTTTTGGTTGTTCTAAGAGGACTCAAAATTCCCTTGTTTCTTGTGTGGGAAGAATATTCCCACATTGGAAATTTATTGTAACCTCATTGTGTTTATATAGGATGGTGAGAACTAAATGGGTGCAACCCTTAAAGTGAGACATTGTTCCTTGTTGTCGGGGTTTCTGTGAATCACACAAAACTGTTTTATTTTCTAAACGTTGGGATTTATTTTGTTACCGTTTTTCTAATCGTTGGGATTATTTATCTTTTGTGTTGTTAACGTTACTCTTAACGTTGCGTTTACTGTTGGGGTTAATAACGTTAATAGTGCTATTAATGTTACTAATTGATCTATAAAAGGGAAAGAGATTCTAGGGTTTGACAATCGATCAAAATACGCAGAACCTTTTCTTTCCCCTCTCTTCGTCTGTCTTCATCCAATACCAGAGCTTCTGCTGCCTTTGAGTTCCCCTGCGCCCAGCATAGTTCGTGCGACTTGCTGGAGTATCTATTAGACCGTTGAATGCTGGAAGCTACAGCACCGACACCCACGCACTGAGGAAACGTTCCGAAAGGGGGTGCTGAAAGGCTTTAAGCACAGGGGTTTTTCTAGCCTCGCCTCGGTCTTCCATTCAATAAGTTTTCCTGTTATTTCGACAAATTTATCATCATACTTATCACTGTTTGTTATTTTCTATTCCTGTTATTTTCTATTTGCCTCGGCCTTCTCTGATTTTTGTATCTGCTATCTCTGTTATTATCTATTGATTTATAACTAGTTCATTGCTCTCTGTTATTATCTATTCGTGTATCTATTCTTCTTCACTGCTTGTTATCTATTCGTGTATCTGTTCTTATTGATGATTTCTGTATCTCCGTATCTATTGCTGATTTCTGTATCTGTGCTGATTCCTGTATCTGTATATATATTCGTGATTTCATATTGCTGCTATCTATGTTATCCCTGTTATTTTGAGTATTTATCGTTTGCAGTAAAGAGATATTCATATTGCTGAATATCTCTGTTATTGTAATTTCTGTACCATTGTTATCTGAATATCTGAATATCTGAATTCATCACATTTGCTCCCTATTTTTATTGTTCACTGTTATCTGAATTATCACAGTTGTTAGAAACATATTGCTGGTTTCTATTTCATTCATATCAAAATAAACAGACCATTCGTGCTTGTCAATTTTCTGCATTACAGCATTCTTGCCTTGAGGGAATTGAGTGTGAAGTGAAGGAGACGTCGGGTCGACGAGTGCTCGTGAGCCCATTGACTTGCAATCAGTCAAGGGGTTGGTGAGGTTTTAGATTTTATAAATCGGCGGGAAAGAGACGGAAAGGTGTCTTCATTGTCTCTTTCTGGTATCAGCATAAAATATCGGCTGAAATTTAACATAATATTTAAACAAAAGTGAAGATTTTTGAAATTATTCAAAGCTTATCATAATTTTAAGAAGATATAAAAACAAGTGAAAGGGTATCTTGGTGAATTGCCCATTCATGAATCATGATTTGGTGCATGTTAGAGCTGGCAATGTGTCGGGTCGTAATCGGGTTGGGGTTAAACGGGTTGGGTTCGTGTTGACCCGATTAATGGCAGGTTGGGAAAACCCCAAACTGAACCCAACTCGCCAACCCGATTATATATTTTTTATTTTTTCAAAAATTATTATTAAAATAGGATTTTTGGGGGGGGGGGGGGGGGGGGGGTGGTGGTGGTGGTAATTGGGTCGGGTTCGGGTCATAATCAGGTTGGTTCATGCCACTTTTTGGTACTTTTTTAAATCGGGTTGACCCGATTATAGGCAGGTTGAGAAAACCCCAACCCGCACCTGACCCAATTAATAAACGGGTCAACCCAACCTGTTTATAATCGGGTTAGTCCGGTTGACCCGTCTGGTCGGTTCAATTTTTACCGGCTCTAGTGCATGCCCTACTACATGATGAGGGGTTAGTAAATTATAACTTATTTTGAATTATTTTTCTAAAAGTGTAACTATTTTTAATTATGTCAGAAAATGTCACTTAATGTTAATTTATCTGATAAAGTACATCGTTTTGCCGAAAATCTTCCTCTTGACTTCGTTTCCTTTGATGGAGTCAATGGATGCAATACTCTATACCATCACTATCATCTACTAGCTGTAAAATATGATAAATTAGTCAATCATGTCTATTACCATATATTAAAAGTAAATTGCTTCGGGCTGACGTGGTAGCCTTGATTGTCCGAACCTATCATCCTCCTCTAACTTCCTGATTTTAAAAGGTGGGAGAAAATTTGTTTTTTTAAAAAAAAAATAAAAATTCTAAGGATTTTAAGATCATGAGCCTAATATACATAATTTGCTTTTTTTTTCTTTTTCGTTTCACTTCTTATCTTTTCCCCTCTCTCTTCACCTGATATGCTCTCTTACAAGTTGTATAACAAAAGTAAAGGATCTAGTGCCTTTGTGGCTCAGTCTAGGAGTTCTATGTCAACTAATCAATTTGAAGAAAGTGAGGATAAAGTTGCATTGCCCAAGGGACAGTGTCAACAGCTCATGTCTCTGCTTTAGAACAATGATTCCTCAAATGCCACGCATATTCTTGGTCAATCTCAGCCTACATTTTCTCCTGCTGCTAATGCGTCATTCCTTTCAAAATTTTCTGGTATACATACTTGCCTCTCAACCTATAGACATAAACCAGTCAACTTAAACGACACTCCTTGGGTCATAGACACAAGTGCCATAGATCACATGGTCTGCAACACCACATTTTTCACAGCCATTATTGCAAGAGTTTCTTATTCAGTAAAGTTGCCAAATGGTCATGAAGTTCCAGTCACACATGTTGGAACTGTGAAAATTTCAGAGACTATTATACTAAACAATGTTTTGTGTGTGCCCTCTTTTTCTTTTAACCTTTTGTCTACAAGAAAACTGGCTAAAGCTCTTGTTTGCTGCCTTGTTTTTCTTTCCAACTTTTGTTTCTTCCAAGACCTTTTGTCGTGGACAACGATTGGGATGGGTGAGGTTAAAGATGGCTTGTACCACCTGCTGCGAGATGAAGTCTCACCCTCAGCTTTAGTCACCACTCTCTCCAAGTTCCTTAAGAAGGATGATTTTGTTCAGCTTTTGTCATTAGTCATTTTCCTATTTCAAACTTATGGCATTGTCTTCTTGGGCATGTTTCTAATTCTAGATTACACTTGATTGAAGATCCCATTGTAAAAAACAACTTATCTTCAAGTGATGAAATTCCTTGTTATATTTGTCCTATGGCTAAGCAGCATAGGCTTTCTTTTTCTCGTAATGATTCATTGTGATTTGTGGGGACCATGTTCTGTGACAACCTATGATGGTAGCAAACATTTCCTCACCATTGTTGATGACCTTTCTCGAAGTACTTGGGTTTATTTGCTTAAAAGCAAGTCTGAAACCAGGCATTGTTTAGAATCCTTTTACAACCTTGTTGAGACTCAATTTGGGCAAAAGTCAAGATCCTTAGAAGTGATAATGGGCCTGAGTTTCAAATGAGGGAGTTTTTTAATGACAAGGGTATAATTCACCAAAGGAGTTGTGTTGAGACACCTCAACAAAATGGGATTGTCAAAAGAAAACATTAGCACTTGTTAAATGTTACCAGGGCATAAGATTTTAGGTTGGAATTCCCCTCAAGTATTGGAGTGACTGTGTTTTAACTGCTGCCTATATTATAAACAGACTTCCTACCCCATTGCTCAACAATAAGACACCTTATGAAATCCTTTTCAAAACTGAACCAACCTACCAACACATGAGAGTTTTTGGCTGCATTTGTTTTGCTCCCACTTTGTCTCAAGGAAGGAAGAAGTTTGACTCAAGGGGAAGAAAGTGTGTGTTCTTGGGATACCCTTTTGGTGTGTGAAAAGGTATAAATTACTTGACCTTGAAAGTAAAACCACGTTTCTATCCAGGGATGTTATTTTCAGTGAGGTTGTTTTTCCTTTTAAAGAGCCTTCTTTTGCTTCACCTCATGTTGATCAAAATGAAATAGGGCATTTGTTCAATTTACATGCATCAGATAACAATGATTATTTTATGAGACAACCAGAAACATCTCATTCTCCTGCTTCACAAGAAAATGCTCCAGACTTGTGACAACAAGAAAATTCCTCCTCTTCTCCATCTCATTTAGAATCATCTCCTTCTTCAATCTCCTTTAATGATGTACCTACAGAAATTGCCTCCACAGATATTGCTGATACCTCTCACCAACAACCTGTAGAGTAGTCCTCCTCTCCTATCACTCCTCCTCACAGGTCTACCAAAACCAAAAAGGCTCCCTTGTATCTGCTGGACTTTCATTGTAAGCAAGTCATCTTTGCCTCACCAGCTCAATCTTTGGATAGGACTTCACTCCACTCAGCAAGTAAATCGTTTCCTTTGCATAATACCTTATCATACAAGAAATTCTCACCTGCTTTTCAAGCTTTCTCTGTTTCTATATCAACCAAAGCTGAACCAAACCTACAAAGAGGCTGTGAATGACTCGGAATGGTGCAAGGCCATGGATTCTAAGTTGACAGCTTTAGAGCAGAATAACACTTGGGTGCTTACAGATTTGCCATTAGGGAAGAAACCAATTGATTGTAGGTATGTCTACAAAATCAAGTATCATTCCGATGGAACAATTGAGAGGTTTAAGGCCCGGTTGTTGGCTAAGGGATATACTCAACAGGAAGGGGTTGATTACCATGAGACTTTTTCCGTAGTTGTTAAGTTAGTGACTATTAGATGTATCCTATCAGTGGCAGCAATAAGAGGATGGCACTTATATCAATTTGATGTAAACAATGCATTTTTACATGGTGATTTTCAAGAAGAAATATATATGAGGAAGCCACCGGGTTACAACAAAGGGAAACCACATCAATTTTGTAAACTACTCAAAAGCTTGTATGGCCTTAAACAAGCTTCGAGACAGTGGTATGCTAAATTCTCAACTCCACTACTTGAGTTCGATTTCCATCCATCCAAGGCTGATTATAGTCTTTTTACTAAAGAAGAAGGTAATTCTTTCACAGCCCTATTATTTTATGTAGATGACATAATAGTGGCTAGTAATTGTATGGATCCAGTTACTCATCTCAAGCAATTTTTGGATCACAAGTTCAAAATTAAAGACTTGGGTCCTTTGAGATATTTTCTGGGAATTGAAGTGGCAAGGTCTACACATGGCATACAAGTCTGTCAAAGGAAGTATGCTCTCGATATATTGATAGATACTGGGACTCTTGGCTCAAGGCCTGTCAAGATTCCAATGGACCAGAATCTCAAGCTAAGTAAAGAGGGAGGTCAACTTTTGGCTGATCCAACTGTTTATCGAAGGCTTATTGGCAGACTTCTGTACTTAACCATTACACAGCCTGACATTTGCTATAGTGTTCAGACCCTAAGCCAATTCATGGATAGTCCAGGTAATCTCCATTTAGCTGCTGCTTATAAAGTTTTGAGATATATAAAAGCAGCACCGGGTCAAGGTATAATATTTCCCTCTTCAAATAAGCTACAACTACAAGCCTACTGTGACTCAGATTGGGGCTCTTGCCCAGATACCAAAAAATTACTTACGGGCTATTGTGTTTTCATTGGAAATTCACTTGTTTCTTGGAAATCCAAGAAACAATCAGTTGTGTGTCGATCCTCTGTTGAGGCGGAATATTGAACTATGGCAACAACCAGCTCTGAAATCACTTGGCTGCATTATTTGCTTGCTGTACTCAAGGTATCCCATCCTCAGGCTGCAACGTACACTATATTGTGACAACCAGGCAGCCTTGCACATAGCTTCCAATCCTATTTTTCATGAGCGTAACGAAGCACATTGAGTTAGATTGTCATCTAATTCAAGACAAGATACAAGAAGGAAGCATTAGCACAAAAGTTATGTCCCTACCAAAGCTCAATTGGCCGATGTTTTCACAAAGGCACTCCCTGCATATCTACTTAATCTTCATTTGGACAAGATGGGGATAGTTAACTACTATGCTCCATCTTGCGGTGGGGGGCGGGGGCGGCTATTGAATTATACTACAGATGACACTCAGGTTGACTGTGAACAAAAGAAGGGAGAAGTTGAATTGTTGTCATCTGATAAAGGATGATGAAGGGAATGCAGCAGAGTTACTTTTTGTTATTCAAGTGGTAGTTAAGTTGGTTATTTTTCGTTAGAGTTTGTTAGAATTCTGGCCATGTATATATAGTCTTTCTTGATATAACTTCCAGATATGATTCATTCAATAAGGAAGTAAGGAATACATGAAATTTCCAGAAGCTTGATTTCCTTTCTTGCTGCACTTTTCTTCTTTTTCTTCTTTCTTCACAAATTTCTCTGAAATCATCCTTTTCTCACACAGACTGTGCCCATTGGTGGTGAGACACATGCAGTGGAGTTTCATGCATCTGATCGATGTCAGTTCGGCCGCGAATTGGCCGGAAAGAGGTTTCCCGGTGAACTAAGTTTCCATGCTAAGGTCTTTACGAAGGGTAAGAGGTTGTGCCGTAGTTCGACAAGAACGGCGCTGAAACAGAGAGAGAAATTTTTTAAGAGCTATACATCTTCCTATTGGTTTTCCTGAATGTTTTAATCAAGTTGTCTAAGAAATATTCCTTAATGTACGGTTCCACCTCACTTTATCACAACAAGTGTAAGGATAGCCTCTCAGTTTCTCATATTGGCTGTTCTAGCTATTATCAGGAAATATCCAAAGGTATTTCTAATATCATGCAAAAACTTTGGTTTTTCAATTGGAATTGAATAAGATACATCATGGTTATTAGAAAGCCAAAATATCATTATTAGATTTGTAGGATTGAGACCCATAAAGTGAGCTTCAGCGAAGATGAAAATTAATAAGAAAGGCCTTACGGCCAAATTCTATTCTAATTAAAGCATGGAAGTGCATGAGAGAGGTTGTTGCTGTAATTTGGTTAGCGTACGCAGTTTCCATAAGCTTGATTCATATAGATTTATTTATTTTCCTTTATTATGCAGAGTCCACCATATTTAGAAGTGCCTCTCCAATTGATTGGAAAAGACTTAAAAGCTGAGGATGTACAATGGGAAGATGAAGGAATTCTTGTTCAGTCCATGGAACTTTTTTACAGGTTAGAATAACTTTGTTTTCTGCTCTATTCTCGGAGACGTATGCACTTGGTTACTTCCACCAGTTAAAGCTAAAGCTTATTGCTGAGGTTATCTTTGCATCACCTGCCCACAATATAGTTAATTATCTCAATTATTTTATGTGACTGATAAAGCTACAATAAAAATAGTTGTCATTAAAATTATGAATGCTAAATTTTTTTTTTTTTGGTGTGAATTATGAATGCTAAATAGAGCAGCTCCTTGTACACTATGGGGCAACTTATCGTAGTATATCTATCTCATTAATTGGATAAGTTATGTTGGTTTTGGGGGTCTACCAATGGCAAAACTAATAAATACTAAATATCTGAAAACTATAACTTCCAGATTAAATTCGAAAGCGATTCCTCTCAGCTCTTGTGTCCTCCAATGGTCTTCTTCGAAGGCGCCGACGGTGTTGCTTCTGAGGTTTAAGACCAAGAAACCCTGTAAAGTAGACGACCCCCATTGTTGAGGACAATCCAACAGGGAATCCAATCCCAGCCCCTACCCACGAAAACCATGTTTCTTTTTCACTGATCTCAATGACTGGTGATGATTCCGACGGTGGCAATGCTTTCGGACATGGGACCCGAATTTGAACACCACACAACCCACTGTTGTTGGCATAAGAATTTGGATCTTCCATGGTATTCATTTGATGCCCAACTGGAATTGCACCGACGAGCTCGTTGTTGCTCAGATCCAAAGTGGTAAGCTCTTGTAGCTTTGTGAAAGATAGCGGTATAACGCCAGAGAGCTCGTTGTGTGACAAGTCCAAGCTTTCTACGCTTTGTAGTTTGCCGAAACTCGTGGGGATCTCACCGGAGAGCTTGTTGTAAGAGATGTTGAGCGACTTCAACCCCTTAAGACTCCCCATTGAAGCTGGGATCTCACCGGTTAGTTGGTTCCTTGAGAGATCTAATAGAGAATAGATTCTAAGGTTTCGACTTGGAAGACCTCGCTCCGACTTCTTCCAGTTCACTGTCAAGTCGTTGAACTCGGTGTCGAAGGGGTAGGAGAGTAATGACAAGTTTTTGGGTGTTTGAATCATTCCCGTGAGATTTCCCAGCTTCGGAGGAATTCTTCCGGTGAGGTTGTTGCCTGATAGGTCAAGGATTCGAAGGCGATCTAAGAGGGAGAGCTCGGAAGGGATCGTACCTTGGAGGGAGTTGTTTCGTAGATTCAGAACTTGAAGATTGGGTATCTTGGAGATAAAACTTGGAACCTCGCCGGAGATGTTGTTGTCATGGAGGTCAAGTTCTTCAAGCTGGTTCAGGTTGGTTAAATTTAGGGGCAAGCTGCCAGAGAACTTGTTCTGGCCCAGTGAGAGTTTCCTTGTGTATTGTCCGAAGGTCACCGGAATCTCGCCTGAGAATTCATTTGAGGAGACATCGATGTCAAAAATAAAGGCATCAGGGCTGAATGTCGGGAACTTTCCGGAAAATCGGTTCCTTGACAAGTCCAGCAGCAACAGGATATGATCCGGATACGGATAAATGTTGGATATAGATTTTGGAACCTGCCCGGAAAAATTGTTACTTGCCAATGACAGAATCGTGAGCCCATTAGCCTCCCCAATGGTTTCTGGTATCTCTCCATGGAAATTGTTTCGTGAGAGCTCCAGGACTGATAGCCTCCGAGAGTTAAACAAGCGAGGGGGAAGAGTACCAGTGAGCTTGTTGTCTGATAGGATTATGCTTCCGACATCCATTTCAGCAAGCCATTGAGGGAAAGATCCGGTGAGTTCATTGTCACTCAAGTCCAAGAACTGAAGACTGGTCTGAGTAGAGAGCCAACTGGGTATTGGTCCTGCAACATGACAAGATCTCAAAGACAACAGAGATAACACGCACCTGGGCTTAATAATCGGAACGCTGCTGTTCCAAGTGAGATTGTTCCCTCCAAGATCCAGATATTTCAGGCTCTTCATGTCGAATAACCATGGTGGGATCCCGCCGGTTAATTTGTTCTCGCTTAAATCCAGAGTAGAAATATTGGGTAAGCTTCCGATCTCAGATGGAATTTTCATAGACAGAAAATTGTGCTGCAGCTCCAAAACTTGGAGCTCCTTCAGAAACAAGATCGACGATGGGATTTCACCGATGAATCTGTTCTGCTGGAGCGACAATTGCCGCAGTTGAGTCAGGTTCCCAATTTCCACAGGAATCTGTCCACTCAAGAAATTCTCATCCAAACGTAGTAGCTTGAGATTTCGGAGAGAACCCATGTTGGGACTTAGAATCCCAACGAGCGAATTGCTGCTCAGATCAAGGTACTGAAGATATCTCAACTGGAACAACTGAGAAGGAATGGAGCCATTGAATTTGTTCTGCCCCATGTCGAGATGCACCAGTTTGCTTAAATTCGCGAACCCATTTGCAGGAATTTCACCATGTATTGAATTCGAAGAGATATCAAGCTTCGTCAAGCTTCTTATATGGAAGAGAGGGGTTAGGACTCTCCAACTCACCAGGGACTGTAGCTTTACCAAGGGAACAACTCCATGTAAATTGAGACCAATCACAGACCGGGAAGCGGAAGGGGAGTTGCAGGTGACTCTCTCCCACCAGCAGCAATCAGAAGTTGAATTCCATGAGTCTGACACAAGAGACCAAGTGTTACTGGAGGAATTTCCGATGGTTTCCAGGAGTAACGATTTGACTTTGAGAAGAGCTTCTTTGTGATCGTCAGGGCAAGAGAGAGAAGGGTAGGATGAGAGAGACGACATGATGAAGAAGAAGGTGATCTGAAAGTGAAACCCAAGTCGGAGAATTGGTTTGGCCATTTGGAGTTTTTAATTCGGTCCTTGTTTCCAAATCATTGTAAGAGCTGTCAAGCTGATCAACTCTATATACAATTGCTTTGAGGGAATTGAGCGTGAAGTGAAGGAGACGCCCATTGACTTGCAATCAGTCAAGGGGGTGCTTTGAAGGAATTGAGCGTGAAGTGCGAAGGTAAGGAGACGCCCATTGACCCCATTGACTTGCAATGATCAGTCAAGTGAAGGAACTAGTGCCATTCAAGTGTCAGTGTGAAACGTATCAATGGATGTCCATGTCTGGAGGGAGCCCACACATCCAAGCTCCATCCCTTCCCTTTCCACATATGGTCAACATCCCCTTATTTTGGGAACACGTTGGGAGTAGGGTCAAAATCTGTAGAATTAAGCATCCTAAAGCATTCTTTGAATCATCTGCAATAGGTAAGACATCTCCCCCTTTTTTTCTGTTCGGTTTTGTCTCTTCTTCTTTCTTTACATATTTTCCATTTAAAAGCTTTCTCTTCTCGTCTTCAATGGTATTGATTTCTCTTCTCCACACCACCTCCTAACTTGGTTTGATTGTCAACATCTAGAAATCCTTAGCTTCGAATCCTATTCGAGACAAACGAGACCTATTGTCACGCCCCGAGTACTAAGCCTTAAAAAATACATAGGCTCGTAACCCAAGGCATGACCTCGCTCGTAAGCCAACAACAATCTTAAGACAAATGTACGAATCAGATTAAAACCAATAATAAAATCCAAAGATTCTAAATAACATCCCATAATGAAAATCGTCGAAGTACCATAATAAAATTCCTACTAAACTTTTCTTACATAACTGATATCTCAATAAAATCCCATCACTACAAGAGTGTTCAGACCCACCTATCAAAATAAAACTAGTAACGTAAGAGGAAGGTAGTTCACTGTCCTTTTGGTTCTGCGTTCCTCTCAGGACCTGAAAGTAATTAGTAGGAGTGAGTACGACGACTCAGTAGGCGGAGCTATTTCTCTCCTTATAACAAGATTCACAACAAAATATAACAATTAATCTTTGCATTTAGTATCTAGCAAGCATGTAGAGGTATGCCGAAATCAATACTATCACTAACAATCTCATTACATATCATGTGCTACAGTCATTGTTTTCAGAATTCACATGTCTCATATGCAAGTATTATATATACAATCAATCGCACAATTTGGAGGTTCTTCTGCATCAACGGGTCTTTTCCCCCCCTGCTACCCTGCTACATTTCATAAGTCTCATGGGTCCTTCTCCCCTGCTACCCTGCCAGACTTCATAAATCACAAGGGTCCTTCTCCCCCTGCTACCCTGCTAGACTTTCCATTAATCAACATTTAAATAACAAACAAACCAGTTCAGAAAGGAATTCACTTTCTTTTTTTAAACCCAAATATTTAAAGAAAAGTTCACATTACCTAATCTTTAAATATGAAAAGAAAATTGATTAATGATTATAATTCACATCACCATTGACGTCCCTTTTTCTCATAATATTTAAAGAAAGGTTCCACCTAAACTTTAAATTTTTGAAACAATCGAGCAAGAATACTTTAGATGTCTTCCAAGGGCCACTGCCCTTTCTCAAATTATCAAGTTAATGGTACCCAAATTTTAAATATATATAAGTTAGTCGATTCTATTTCAAGAATTGAGCACATCTTTTCTCAAAAAGGGGGGTTGACGTCCCTGTCTCTTATTTCTTTATTTGTTTATTTCTCCCTCTCCCTCACGTTCTCTCCTCTTATAAACAAAAGGTCACTTGCTCTCTCTCTCTCTTCCGAATTCAGAACTCGACAGACCCCTTTGTCTTAATTCTCTGAAAACTTTATTTTATTAGCTTATTTCTCCCTCCCTCACGTTCTCTCCTTTGATAAACAAAGGTCAATAAAACTCTCTAAGTCTCTCTCTCTCTTCCGAATTCATAAGTCGACAGACCCCATTGTTATTCTCTGAAATTTTATTTTATTCATTTTCCTCTCCAAATTCTGTAGCTGTTATAATGGTTTTGGCAAGATCGCAAGGCTGCCATCTGCTCTCTCTCTCTCTCTCTACAGTAACCAAGAACCTCACCTGTTCTCTCTCTAATTTATACGGCAGCCACCCATCTCTTCTCTACTCTGTTTTCATTCTTTTTTTTTTCTTCCTAACCACTCACACATCCTATCAATCTTTCTAATTACAGGATGGTCTCATGGCAGTCATAGTTTCCACACGGTTCCCAGACCTAATAGATGTTAAGAATCAAACCAAAAAAAACCACAGGGAATTTCAGGTTGTAGTTTACACAGTCACGGATTGTCAAGCAGTTAACCACATCATTTCAAATCAGTATGCAAGCATGCTCTCTACCATTACCCAGAAATCATGCATACATTGTAATAACCTATTCTAAGAGCTACATTTCCAAATCCATATACGAATAGAACAGCAGCAAATCAAGTTATATGAATAGAACAGCAGCAAATCAAGTTATATGAATAGAACAGCAGCACCTACCTGGCTGTTTTTTGTTTTTGCTTTTAGAAGACCCAACAAAGAAGGAAGCTCAACGTCCAAGCCTCCTGGTCGTCAAGTACAAACCCCAATCAGTTGCTAAAAGAAGCTAATAAGATAACCCTAATCCTTATTTATACATATGAAGTGAAATGTCTTTAATACCCTTTAATCATAATCAAAATACCCATCTAGTCCTTAGGGTGTGAGATTTAATCTCAACCCTCCAATTTACTATCCACTCAGATTTTTGACTAACCAATGGTGGGGAAGCCTGGTCAATGTTGAAAAGTTGACCGGGTCCTTACATTCTACACACCTTAAAAGAATTTCGACCTCGAAATTAAGAAGAAATAGACAGCATTAAAACCACATACCTATTGGGTGAATAAATGGGGGTATTTTTCCCTCACTTCCATCTCTGGCTCCCAAGTTGCTTCAGCTTCTCCATGATTACCCCATTGCACCTTCACTAGTGAAATGGTTTTCTTCCTCATCACATGCTCCTTCTTATCTAGGATCCGGATAGGAGTCTCCACATAAGTCACGTCTTCCCGAATGGGTACTGACTTCAATTCTAGTACATGAGAAGGGTCTTGAATGCACTTCCGCAACATTGATACGTGGAACACATCGTGTACTGAGGATAGTTGAACAGGCAGCTTCAACCGATAAGCTACCTCTCCTATCTTTTCTAAGATCTCAAAGGGCCCCACGTATCTAGGTGCCAACTTTCCTTTCTTCCCAAATCGAAACACCCCCTTCATTGGCGATACTTTCAAGAAAACTTTATCACCTTCTTCAAATTCTAAGGGTCTTCTTCGACGATCTGCATAGCTTTTCTGGCGGTTCTGGGCTGTCTTTAGTCTGTCTTTAATTACTTTAACCTTATCAGAAGTTTCTTGAATCAAATCTGGCCCCACCATTGCTCTTTCCCCTACTTCAGTCCAGTAGACCGGAGATCTACACGGTCTACCATACAAAGCCTCATAAGGTGCCATACCAATACTTGACTGATAGCTATTATTATAAGCAAATTCAATCAATGGTAGGTGGCAATCCCAACTCCCTTTAAACTCCAACATACATGCTCTCAACATATCCTCTAAAACCTGGTTAACCCTTTCTGTTTGCCCATCAGATTGAGGGTGGTAAGCAGTACTGAAATGCAGTTCTGTTCCCAAAGCTCTATGCATGCTCCTCCAAAATTCAGATGTGAAATGCGTATCCCGATCTGATACAATGGATACCGGTATTCCATGCAACCTCACAATTTCATCCACGTATAACTTTCCCAACTCCTCCATGCTAATGGTGTGCTTGATTGGTAAGAAGTGAGCCGATTTGGTCAATCGGTCTACAATCGCCCATATTACATCATAACCACTTCTGGTTCTAGGCAACCCCATAATAAAGTCCATAGAAATATCTTCCCACTTCCACCCACCAATAGGCAACGGTTTAAGGAGTCCTGCTGGTTGTTGATGTTCAGCCTTTACCTGCTGGCATATGGCACACCTATTCACCAAATCTGCTATATCCCGCTTCATGCCCTTCCACCAATATACTCTCCTCAAATCCTTGTACATTTTATTCCCACCAGGGTGTACTGTATATCGAGACTTGTGAGCCTCGTTCATGATTTCTTCCTTCAAACCACCTTCCTGGGGAATACACAGTCTGCCTCTGAATCTGATGCCACCATCTGCATGCACAGCCCAATCCACCCTAGAGTCATCTGTTGCCAGAGCTATCAACTCTAGATCTTCTTTTTGTCCTTCAATAATCTTTTCAATTATACCAGGTTGTATACTCAATCTGGATAAGAACATGTGGGTGAGCTGCTCAACTGGTTCTAACCCTAAATCATTTACCACTCCTATGAACTCACTTTCCTGAGCAATCAAACATGACAAGAGGCTTTTAGGCTTCCTACTCAACGCATCTGCAACAACATTTGCTTTTCCTGGGTGGTACTGCAAAGTAAAATCATAATCTTTCACCAACTCCATCCATCTACGCTGCCTTAAATTCAACTCCTTCTGGGAGAACAGGTACTTTAAGCTCTGGTGATCAGAGAACAGTTCAAAATTTTCCCCGTATAGGTAATGCCTCCACAGTTTCAAAGCAAATACCACAGCAGCAAATTCCAAGTCATGAGTAGGATAGTTAAGCTCATGTGGCTTCAACTGCCTAGATGCATATGCTATCACCTTCCCGTCTTGCATCAAAACACAACCCAATCCTTGCAATGAAGCATCCGTGTACACCGTATAATTTCTGCCACTAACAGGTAATGTCAATACAGGCGCTGAAGTCAATCTATCTTTCAACTCTTGGAAGGCTGCTTCACACTTATGGGACCATACAAATTTCTCATTCTTTCTAGTGAGCTTGGTCAGTGGTGCTGCAATCTTAGCAAATCCTTCAATAAACTTCCGGTAATATCCAGCCAAACCCAGGAAACTTCTCACCTCTGCCGCTGATCTAGGCGATTCCCACTTCAATACAGCCTCTACCTTGGATGGGTCTACAGATATCCCATCCCTGGACACCACATGCCCTAAGAACTTTACTTCTTCTTGCCAAAACTTACACTTCTCATACTTGGCATACAAGACATGCTGCTTCAACCTCTGCAAAACTAAACCCAAATGATGTTCATGTTCTTCTCGTGTCCTTGAATAGATCAAGATGTCATCTACAAAGACTACGACAAACTTATCTACAAAGGCACGGAAGATCCGGTGCATCAGGTCCATGAAAGCGGCCGGAGCATTTGTCAATCCAAAGGGCATCACCACATACTCATAATGCCCATACCTAGTCCTGAAAGCCGTCTTCTGAATATCCTCTTCCTTAATCCTGAGCTGATGGTAGCCCGATCTCAAATCTATCTTAGAAAAATAACGAGCTCCCTTGAGTTGGTCAAACAACTCATCAATTCTAGGTAGAGGGTACTTATTCTTTATGGTCACCTGATTAAGCTTCCTGTAGTCTACACATAGTCTCAGGGAGCCATCCTTCTTTTTCACAAATAATACTGGGGCTCCCCACGGTGACGTGCTACGCCTAATAAATCCTAGCCTCAATAATTCATCCAACTGTTCCTTCAACTCCTTCAACTCTTTTGGTGCCATCCTATAAGTTGATTGTGAGATGGGTGTTGCACCTGGCAATAACTCTATCTGAAAATCTATCTCACGTCTAGGAGGCAATCCAGGTATCTCTTGGAATACTTCTGCATAATTACAAACTACTGGAATCTGGTCTATAGGGTTCATCTTCTGTTCTTCTATCAATGCTAACATACCCAGATTTTCAAGCTGCAACTCAGAACCATCAAAAGTGAAGCTCGGTCTATCTAGGGGGTAGAATGTCACTATCTTCTCGTAACAATCTACATTGGCACGATAAGTAGCCAACGAGTCCATGCCAATAATGACATCGAACTCCCTCATATCCAAAGCCACCAAGTTTGCTTCCAACACTTCATCCCCTATCCTGATCTCACAATCTCTGCAGACTTTTCTTAACTTAACAGGACCTCCCAAAGGATTACTCACAAATAGACATGCATCATCACATATACTATCCAATTCTAAGGCATTCATGCAATCCATAGAAATAAAAGAATGTGATGCACCCGTATCAAACAAAACATGAACTGGGGTATGAAAAAGTAGTATAGTACCTTCTACAACTGCATTCTGAGCATCATCCTTCTTTGCTTGCATGACAAAAACTCTACCTTGAGAAGGTGGTAGGGCTGGTGCACTCCTTACTTGCCTCAATGGTTGGATCTGTCTAGGCGGATTGGGGCAATTCCTCTGGAAATGCCCAAATGCCCCACAATTGAAGCATTTCACTGGCCCATTCTGCACTCTAAACCCGGTTCTAACATTTCTGCCTTCTTGCCTTGAGGCCTCTTGAACTCTTGGCCTCTTATCTCTGTTCTGTCTGTGCCATGATGGCAAGCTATAATTCTGCCTCCTTCTCTGATCCTGCTTACTAGCCCTTTGGTCTCTAGTTACCTGCATTGAGTTCAATTCCCTTTCTACCAACCTTGCTGTATCCACAACATCAGCATACTTCTTAAGACGTAGAGGTACCACTCTAGATCTGATGCCTGCTCTAAGTCCTTCTTCAAACTTCTGTGCCTTTGCTACCTCGTCCTCCACAGATTGAGGAGAAAACCGTGATAGCATAGTAAACTGTGCCTCATATTCTGTCACAGACATACTTCCTTGTTCTAATTTCAAGAACTCCGATGCCTTTTCTCTTTTGTAGCTTTCCGGATAGTATTTCTCAAAGAACAGCTTCTTAAATTGCTCCCATGACACTCCTTCGATAATACGAGTCCTTGCAGTCATCTCCCACCATTTATAAGCTTCTCCCTTAAGCACAAATACAGCTAACTTTACCTTATCTCCATCTCCACACCCCATACTTCCGAATATTTTCTCAATATCTGTCATCCATTCTTCTGCTTCTACCGGATCAGCTGTCCCTTTAAATATGGGTGGTGCCATTTTCTGGAACCTCTCCATTGGAGTCTTATGCTGTTCCACAGGTGCAGGGATTTGTGGTGCGACTCTGGCATTCTGTTCCAAGTTCCTCTGCATCATATCTGCCATACCACCTAATACCCTCATAATATCCTCCATCTGAGAACTATGTCCCTCACTAGAACTTCCAATTGCCGCAGTTTGGTTCCTAGACCCTCTTCCAGCCATTCTGCATATACGACATAGAAACACAAAATATTCAAAACTCAATTCTATAACTTTAAAATTTTCCTGGAATTCAGACTCTTTTACCCTATACATCTGCAGCTGCTTGAGGTGAAAGGCTCAAATTTCCAGGAAAAATAAAACAATTGACTTGAAAACTCTACACACCTTAAAAATATTTCATCATAAAATATTTCTGATTTTGCCTTCCGTGCAAAGCCAAAGTCCATACGAAAGGTCGGCGTGATCAGTGCCTTCCCTTCCTACTGACTAGACTTGTACACAGTCGGTAACCCCTAGGTATCAACCTGGAGCGCTTTGATACCATTCTGTCACGCCCCGAGTACTAAGCCTTAAAAAATACATAGGCTCGTAACCCAAGGCATGACCTCGCTCGTAAGCCAACAACAATCTTAAGACAAATGTACGAATCAGATTAAAACCAATAATAAAATCCAAAGATTCTAAATAACATCCCATAATGAAAATCGTCGAAGTACCATAATAAAATTCCTACTAAACTTTTCTTACATAACTGATATCTCAATAAAATCCCATCACTACAAGAGTGTTCAGACCCACCTATCAAAATAAAACTAGTAACGTAAGAGGAAGGTAGTTCACTGTCCTTTTGGTTCTGCGTTCCTCTCAGGACCTGAAAGTAATTAGTAGGAGTGAGTACGACGACTCAGTAGGCGGAGCTATTTCTCTCCTTATAACAAGATTCACAACAAAATATAACAATTAATCTTTGCATTTAGTATCTAGCAAGCATGTAGAGGTATGCCGAAATCAATACTATCACTAACAATCTCATTACATATCATGTGCTACAGTCATTGTTTTCAGAATTCACATGTCTCATATGCAAGTATTATATATACAATCAATCGCACAATTTGGAGGTTCTTCTGCATCAACGGGTCTTTTCCCCCCCTGCTACCCTGCTACATTTCATAAGTCTCATGGGTCCTTCTCCCCTGCTACCCTGCCAGACTTCATAAATCACAAGGGTCCTTCTCCCCCTGCTACCCTGCTAGACTTTCCATTAATCAACATTTAAATAACAAACAAACCAGTTCAGAAAGGAATTCACTTTCTTTTTTTAAACCCAAATATTTAAAGAAAAGTTCACATTACCTAATCTTTAAATATGAAAAGAAAATTGATTAATGATTATAATTCACATCACCATTGACGTCCCTTTTTCTCATAATATTTAAAGAAAGGTTCCACCTAAACTTTAAATTTTTGAAACAATCGAGCAAGAATACTTTAGATGTCTTCCCAAGGGCCACTGCCCTTTCTCAAATTATCAAGTTAATGGTACCCAAATTTTAAATATATATAAGTTAGTCGATTCTATTTCAAGAATTGAGCACATCTTTTCTCAAAAAGGGGGGTTGACGTCCCTGTCTCTTATTTCTTTATTTGTTTATTTCTCCCTCTCCCTCACGTTCTCTCCTCTTATAAACAAAAGGTCACTTGCTCTCTCTCTCTCTTCCGAATTCAGAACTCGACAGACCCCTTTGTCTTAATTCTCTGAAAACTTTATTTTATTAGCTTATTTCTCCCTCCCTCACGTTCTCTCCTTTGATAAACAAAGGTCAATAAAACTCTCTAAGTCTCTCTCTCTCTTCCGAATTCATAAGTCGACAGACCCCATTGTTATTCTCTGAAATTTTATTTTATTCATTTTCCTCTCCAAATTCTGTAGCTGTTATAATGGTTTTGGCAAGATCGCAAGGCTGCCATCTGCTCTCTCTCTCTCTCTCTACAGTAACCAAGAACCTCACCTGTTCTCTCTCTAATTTATACGGCAGCCACCCATCTCTTCTCTACTCTGTTTTCATTCTTTTTTTTTTCTTCCTAACCACTCACACATCCTATCAATCTTTCTAATTACAGGATGGTCTCATGGCAGTCATAGTTTCCACACGGTTCCCAGACCTAATAGATGTTAAGAATCAAACCAAAAAAAACCACAGGGAATTTCAGGTTGTAGTTTACACAGTCACGGATTGTCAAGCAGTTAACCACATCATTTCAAATCAGTATGCAAGCATGCTCTCTACCATTACCCAAAAATCATGCATACATTGTAATAACCTATTCTAAGAGCTACATTTCCAAATCCATATACGAATAGAACAGCAGCAAATCAAGTTATATGAATAGAACAGCAGCAAATCAAGTTATATGAATAGAACAGCAGCACCTACCTGGCTGTTTTTTGTTTTTGCTTTTAGAAGACCCAACAAAGAAGGAAGCTCAACGTCCAAGCCTCCTGGTCGTCAAGTACAAACCCCAATCAGTTGCTAAAAGAAGCTAATAAGATAACCCTAATCCTTATTTATACATATGAAGTGAAATGTCTTTAATACCCTTTAATCATAATCAAAATACCCATCTAGTCCTTAGGGTGTGAGATTTAATCTCAACCCTCCAATTTACTATCCACTCAGATTTTTGACTAACCAATGGTGGGGAAGCCTGGTCAATGTTGAAAAGTTGACCGGGTCCTTACACCTATCGTAGGCTTCTACCAAAACAGAGCACCCGTACTATGTTAACACCTATCCTTGATTGTCTACTGATTCAAATTTCAAGGCTGGTATGATGTGTCAAAAACATTAACTTGCTTTAATGACTTTATATGCATGTATGTGTGTTGACCATTATTGATTTCCATTAACAGAAAGGGTTAGCCTAGCAAAGGCTGCCTTCCTTTTCTCTCAGTATCACATGTTAATCATGACTGACCGATCCTTTGCACACCTTCTTTAGGTGAAACAGATTTCTTTCCCACCCCACAGCCCATTAGATCATGATTCTGTGAGATGGAGCTCCTTCCTAGACGTACTCAAATTCTCTGTTTACCTACTTCATCCTCTTGAATCATTATGAAACATGTGGAATAGACAATGTGTTTCCCAGACTTGGAATTAGCATTCACCATATCAATTGCAACAAGAATCAATTGTTTCTGCAAGTCAAAAACTTTTTAGAAGCCTTCACAGATTTGTCTTTTTATATAACTCCGATTTGTTGCTTAGAGCATCTAACAACAATCTATCAACGGAGTTTAGCCTCAAAACTTGTCACATCCATATGATCTAAACTTTGCAGTAAGAAACTTAATTCTGAGTTGCTTCATCTTCATGATTCCATTGTATATGCCTCTTACACCCTATCATTCCAAGTTTGTGAATGAGTGTGAAGAGATGAGTTCTTTGAAAGAGAGAATACGGTGGGAAGCAAAATATAATGGATGGTGATTGGACCTTTCCTTTTTTTTTTAATGATTTTCTTTTTCTCAATTTTTTTTTCTTTTTTTTTTTGTAGGAATACTCAAGTTTTGAGATATATAAAAGCAGCACCGGTTCAAGGTATACTATTTCCCTCTTCAAATGAGCTGCAACTACAAGCCTACTGTGACTCAGATTGGGGCTCTTGCCCAGACACCAGAAAATTAGTTATGGGCTATTGTGTTTTCATTGGAAATTCACTTGTTTCTTGGAAATCCAAGAAACAATCAGTTGTGTCTCGATCCTCTGTTGAGGTGGAATATCGAACTATGGCAACAATCAGCTCTGAAATCACTTGGCTGCATTATGTGCTTGCTGTACTCAAGGTATCCGATCCTCAGGCTGCAACGTACACTTTATTGTGACAACCAGGCAGCCTTGCACATGGCTTCCAATCCTGTTTTTCATGAGCGTACGAAACACATTGAGCTAGATTGTCATCTAATTCGAGACAAGATACAAGAAGGAAGCATTAGCACAGGTTATGTCCCTACCAAAGCTCAATTGGCCGATGTTTTCGCAAAGGCACTCCCTGAATATCTACTTAATCTTCATTTGGACAAGATGGGGATAGTTAACTACTATGCTCCATCTTGCGGGGGGCTATTGAATTATACTACACATGACACTCAGGTTGACTGTGAACAAAAGAAGGGGGAAGTTGAATTTTTGTCATCTGATAAAGGATGATGAAGGGAATGCAGCAGAGTTACTTTTTGTTATTCAAGTGGTAGTTAAGTTGGTTATTTTTTGTTAGAATTCTGGCCATGTATATATAGTCTTTCTTGATGTAAATTCTAGATTATTCATTCAGTAAGGAATACACGAAATTTCCAGAAGCTTGATTTCCTTTCTTGCCGCACTTTTCTTCTTCTTCTTCTTTCTTCACAAATTTCTCTGAAATCATCCTTTTCTCACAGAGACTGTGCCCATTGGTGGCGAGATACATGCAGTGGAGTTTCTGGCATCTGATCGATGTCAGTTCGGCGGCGAATTGGCTGGAAAGAGGTTTCCCGGTGAACTGAGTTTCCATGCTAAGGTCTTTAATTACGAAGGGTAAGAGGTGCCGTAGTTCGACAAGAACGACACTGAAACAGAGAGAGAAATTTTTTAAGAGCTATACATCTTCCTATTGGTTTTCCTGAAAGTTTTAATCAGGTTCTCTAAGAAATATTCCTTAATGTATGGTTCCACCTCACTTTCGATTCAACATTAAGCTCATATGTTATGGTGGTGATTTGAGTTTTTGTGGGTTATGAGCCTGAATTTTGAATAGCCTAACACCTTAGCGTTGCTTCCTCCTTATGTTCAGGATTCTTTACTTTGTTGATCATGGAGAGTGAATCATTATGGATTAGTCATAGTGCATTAAAGAAAGCACTATGTTTTCCATGGATTTAGTCCTGCCTGATGAGTTTCTGGAACGGATCTTTGCTTATCTCCCCATAGTGAGAATTTTTAGAGCAGGTTCCGTGTATAAACGATGGAACGACATAGTAAATTCAAGAAGGTTCTTACAGAACTTCTCAAATGCAGTGTCGAAGAAACTTTGGTACGTCATGTTCACCAGCTCTGATGAAGTGATGAGCCCATTGGTTATGCATATAACCCCATCTGTGGAAAGAGGTATAGAATTGAACTTCCATGTATTGAGACGGATCTGTCTATATATCTTTACAATTTAGATAAGATGACTTCTGACATAGGTTTTGTCAGGATGGAGGGTCGTTATGAGAGAGTGATCTTTGATGGGGTCCTATTCTTCTTTCAATTATTTTCTCTAGTTGTGGATTTAATTGTTAGTGCCAGCGAATTATGTAGGTTATTGGATGTTATACGTTGTATTGGGGTTTAGATTTAGACATATTTAATTGTTTGTTTTCTTGAAGCCTGTAATATATTAATGAACCTTTCGAACATAACTGATCCCCCTAGCTTCATCAAACATAATTGATGACAGGAAGTGGGGGATAGACAACCAAATACAAGGAAAGAAGTCCTGAGCATGATTAGCCAATGAGTCAGTGGCTCGATTGGCCTCATGAAATACATGAGAAAAAGAAATAGACAAGAAGCTCTTACATAAACCTCTTAACTTAACCAAATTATGGTATTCTTGAAGACTTAGACTTCAAAGTTCAAACTCTCAATTATGGTATTTCAGCGTGATAATCTGTCCGCCTACTTGAAGACCCCTATCTTTTTAATTGTTGACTCAAACCCAAGAGTCAGAACCAAAGCCCAAAATTGAAGATAGCTCAATTATAAGCGGAAGCTCAAGCGGCAAAAATTACAAGTGGAAAGCATGGCCATTGGTGTATATTGTTGATAAATTAATATTTTCAAATAAAATATATAAAATATTTGATATATTTACTTATAAAATAAAAACTTTATACTAGGTTAACCCAATTGCTTTTATATGAACATATATTAAATGACATCATGCAGATTGGCAAGGTACAGTTGGGCGGATTCTATATATATATATATATATTAAATGATGACATGCAGATTGGCAAAGGTAGACTTGGGCGAACTTGAATCCAATTTTATGAAAGTCCAGGCTCTACCAATCAAAACAGCTAGACCCTTTAGATTGGTTCAAGATGGGCGAGATTGACCCAATTGTATCATATATTGTTAGTCAAAAGATATAAAATAATTGATATATTTATTTAAAAATATATATTTATATATATATAATTAAATGGTAGCAAGTAAATTAAGGTCCGCCAGTTTGGAACAAATGAGGGCAATAGGATGTGTTTCCACAAAACCTAACACATCCTATAAGATTTTTATAGGAGTCTCAACCATATTAATCATACGATTAATCCTATTGGGTTTTCATTAAAGTGGGACGAGTTAACTCAATGTTCCTGCACATTACTTCCTAAATTTTAGACCTTCACCAGACCAACCATGATAAAAAAATCAAATGGAGCTTTTCTCTTATGCCTTTGTAGAACTTCCTCCTCACCGTCACCTATTCTCACTGGGATTAATATTCTATTTACCTTCGTCAGTAAATCACTTGTGCGATTCCCAAACAGGGGCTTCTCACTGGTCTATGAAGATAATAGGGCTGTTGGAGTTTCAATGAGGTTCGCTCTTACTAAGGGGTTCATCGGAGGTCCGCAATTGCTTGGGAGGTGTGCCAGAGGCCCCATTAGATGGAATCGCCAATCGGCTGCAGGAAAATACTCAATTTGTCAGAGGTTTGGGACAGATTGGGGAGCTCACCTAAAAGAAAAAAGAGGGAGGAAGAACCGAAGAAGGTGAAACTCGATGGATCTCGAGAAGCACTGGCTTCCCCGTAAGTGGATGCAGAAGCTGTTAAGAGCTGCTTCTCCTTACGGGTAGCCTATCTCTACTCCTTATGGATAAGCACCTATCCATTTCACATTATCAATCGAGATTTTTTAACTTAAAAAAAGTACTTAATTAAGCTAAAAGCTCAAATAAGCACTTAATTAAGTAATCCCAAACACAGCCTAAAGCTTGTTGCTGATGTTATCTTTGCATCACCTGCCCACAACAATATCGTTAATTATCTCAATTCTTTTATGTACGATGGGAAGATGAAGGAATTCTTGTTCAGTCCATGGAACTTTTTTACAGGTTAGAATAACTTTCTTTTCTGCTTTATTCTCGGAGATGTATGCACTTGCTTACTTCAACCAATTAAAGCAAAAGCTTTTTGCTGACGTTATCTTTGCATCACCTGCCACAATAAAAATAGTTGTCATTAAAATTTATCATACACTTCCCCACATTAGTTTTCTATGAATTTTTTGCAGTTATACATGCAACGTGACATGTAGAAATCCTTTTTGCAGAACTGTTTTGTTGGGATGAGCTACTATTGTTTATCAGCGACAACTAATTGTTGAATTGTTTTATTTGGACCGCTCAGGTTTTATATGTTATTCAGAAGAGATGATGTGTACCAGCGAGCAGGATTTGAACCCTATTTTTTAAGTTAAGTGGAGAGAGATATACCCACAGCTTCCATCGTTGGGAGAAATTCCTCTAAGATCTTCTGTCGTTGGGATTGGAACAGTTTTACATGGTTTACGGGTTCCCATGGGCACATCTTCACCGGATTGCTCGCATTGATTTTATCTCTTATTCGTTGTTGAATTTATAAATTTTATTTATTTTTTTATAAAAAAGGTCAAATTATTACCATTGCGTGTAAGCGCCCCGGTTGAGTCATCTAATGTATGGGTTTTTTTAAATCGTTTGATGAAATGATAAGTAATAGATCTTAACCGAATACACACAAGTACCACCAATAGATTCCATCGCCAAATAGGATTGGATAAATTATGTTGGTTCAGGGGCCTACCAACGGCAAAGCTAGTAAATACTAAATATCTGAAAACTATAACGTTCCAGATTAAATTCGAAAGCGATTCCTCTCAGCTCTTGTGTCCTCCTAGTGTCTTTTTCGAAGGCGCCGACGGTGTTGCTGCCGGCGGTGTTGCTTCTGAGGTTTAACGCCAAGAAACCCTGTAAAGTAGATGACCCCCATTGCTGAGGATAACCCAACAGGGAATCCAATCCCAGCCCCTGCCCACGAAAACCGTGTCTCGCTTTCACTGATCTCATTGACTTGTGCTGATTCCGAAGGTGGCAACGCTTTTGGACATGGGACCTGAATTTGAACACCACACAACCCACTGTTGTTGGCATAAGAATTTGGATCATCCATGGTATCCATTTGACCCCCAACTGGAATTGCACCGACGAGCTCGTTGTTGCTCAGATCCAAAGTAGTAAGCTCTAGTAGCTCTGTGAAAGATCGCGGTATAACGCCAGAGAGCTTGTTGTGTGACAAGTCCAAGCTTTCTACGCTTTGTAGTTTGCCGAAACTCGTGGGGATCTCGCCGGAAAGCTTGTTGTGAGAGATGTTGAGCGACTTCAACCCCTTAAGGACCCCCATTGAAGCAGGGATCTCACCAGTTAGTTGGTTCCTCGAGAGATCTAATAGAGAATACATTCTAAGGTTTCGACTTGAAAGACCTCGCGTGGACTTCTTCCAGTTCACTGTCAATTCGTGTCTGTCGTTGTCGACTGCGTAGAAGACGAAGTTACTGTCTCTAAACTCGTAGGAGAGTAATGACAAGTTTTTGGGTGTTTGAATCATTCCCGTGAGATTTCCCAGCTTTGGAGGAATTCTTCCGGTGAGGTTGTTGCCTGATAGGTCAAGGATTCGAAGGCGATCTAAGAGGGAGATCTCGGAAGGGATCGTACCTTGGAGGGAGTTGTTTCGTAGATTCAGAACTTGAAGACTGGGTATCTTGGAGATAAAACTTGGAACCTCGCCCGAGATGTTGTTGTCATGGAGGTCAAGTTCTTCGAGGTGGTTCAGGTTGGTTAAATTTAGGGGCAAGCTACCAGAGAACTTGTTCTGGCCCAGTAAGAGTCTCGTTGTGTTTTGTCCGGACACCGGAATCTCACCGGAGAATTCATTTGAGGAGAGATCGATGTTAAAACGAAAGGCATGAGGGCTGAATGTCGGGAACTTTCCGGAAAATCTGTTCCCTGACAAGTCCAGCACCCACAGGCTACGATATATGTTGGATATAGATTTTGGAACCTGCCCGGAAAAATTGTTACTTCCCAATGACAGACTAATGAGCCCCTTAGCCTCCCCAATGGTTTCTGGTATCTCTCCATGGAAATTGTTTCGTGTGAGCACTAGGACTGATAGCATCCGATTGTTAAACAAGCGAGGGGGAAGAGTACCAGTAAGCTTGTTGTCTGATAGGACTATCCGTGGGACATCCATTTCAGCAAGCCATTGAGGGAAAGATCCGGTGAGTTCATTCTCACTCAAGTCCAAGAAATGAAGACTGGTCTGAGTAGAGAGCCAACTGGGTATTGGTCCTGCAACATGGCAAGATCTCAAAGACAACTCAGATAACACAGACCTGGGCTTAATAATCGGAACACTGTTGTTCCGAGTGAGATTGTTCCCCCCAACATACAGATATTTCAGGCTCTTGATGTCGAATAACCATGGTGGGATCTCTCCGGAAAGCAAGTTATTTTCCAACTGAAGTGTTTCGAGCTTCCTCAGATTCCGTATCGATGGTGGGATCCCGCCGGTTAATCTGTTCCCGCTTAAATCCAGAGTAAAAATATTGGGTAAGCTTCCAATCTCAGATGGTATCTTCATGGACAGAATATTGTACCGCAGGTCCAATAATTGGAGCTCCTTCAGGAACAAGACCGACGATGGGATTTCACCGATGAATCCGTTATTCCCGAGTGACAATTGCCGCAGTTGAGTCAGGTTCCCGATTTCCGCAGGAATCTGTCCAACGAGCGAATTGAAGCTCAGATCAAGGTACTGTAGGTATCTCAACCGGAACAACTGAGAAGGAATGGAGCCATTGAATCCAGTCTGCCCGAGTGACAATTGCCGCAGTTGAGTCAGGTTCCCGATTTCCGCAGGAATCTGTCCAACGAGCGAATTGAAGCTCAGATCAAGGTACTGTAGGTATCTCAACTGGAACAACTGAGAAGGTATGGAGCCATCGAATCCATTCTGCCCGAGGGACAATTGCCGCAGTTGAGTCAGGTTCCCGATTTCCGCAGGAATCTGTCCAACGAGCGAATTGAAGCTCAGATCAAGGTACTGTAGGTATCTCAACTGGAACAACTGAGAAGGAATGGAGCCATCGAATCCATTCGGCCTGAGTGACAATTGCCGCAGTTGAGTCAGGTTCCCGATTTCCGCAGGAATCTGTCCAACGAGCGAATTGAAGCTCAGATCAAGGTACTGTAGGTATCTCAACCGGAACAACTGAGAAGGAATGGAGCCATTGAATCCATTCTGCCCGAGTGACAATTGCCGCAGTTGAGTCAGGTTCCCGATTTCCGCAGGAATCTGTCCACTCAAGACATTCATAGATAAACCTAGTTGCCTGAGATTTCGGAGAGAACCCACTCTGGGACTTAGAATCCCAACGAGCGAATTGTTGCTTAGATCAAGGTACTGTAGGTATCTCAACCGGAACAACTGAGAAGGAATGAAGCCATTGAATCCGTTCCGCTCCATGTCGAGATGCACCAGTTTGCTTAAATTCGCGAACCCATTTGCAGGAATTTCACCTTCTATTGAATTGGAAGAGATATCAAGCTTCGTCAAGCTTCTTATATGGAAGAGAGGGGTTAGGACTCTCCAACTCACCATGGATTGTAGGTTTGCCAAGGGAACAACTCCACCTAAATCGA
Source organism: Buxus sempervirens (assembly GCA_947561395.2). NCBI lineage: Eukaryota > Viridiplantae > Streptophyta > Magnoliopsida > Buxales > Buxaceae > Buxus > Buxus sempervirens. Next base: position 702,996 of record OX387183.1, on the reverse strand, counting down.
GACCAATCACAGACCGAGAAGCGGAAGGGGAGTTGCAGGTGACTCTCTCCCACCGGCAGCAATCGGAAGTTGAATTCCATGAGTTTAACACAAAAAACGAAGTGTTTGTAGAGGAATTTCTGATGGTTCCCACGAGTAACGATTTGAAACTGAGAAGAGCTTCTCTGTGATCGTCAGGGCAAGAGAGAGAAGGGTAGGATGAAAGAGACGAGATTATGAAGAAGAAGGTGATGTGAAAGTGAAACCCAAGGCAGAGAATTGGTTTGGCCATTTGGAGTTTTTAATTCCGTCCTTTTTCCAAATCATTGTAAGAACTGTCAAGCTGATCTCCTCTATATACAATTACTCATTACGTTACTTTGAGGGAATTGAGCGTGAAGTGAATGAGACGCCCATTGACTTGTAGTCAGTCAAGGGCGTGCTTTTGAGGGATTTGAGCGTGAAACGTAAGGTCAGTAGACGCCCATTGACTTGCAATCGGTCAAGTGAAGGCGTTTAACGTAGTGCCATTCAATGGTGTCAGTGTGAAACGTACCTATAGAGGGGCCCACACATCCAAATTCCATTCCAACCGGTGGTCTCAAGAAACCACCGCATTTTAGATTTATAAGAAATGTTTTCCAAGTGAGACGGGAAAGTGGCTTAATTGTCTCTATGTTTTCCAAGTGAGACGGGAAATTGTCTCTTTCTAGTTTCTAGTTGGGAAATTTAATTTTTAGTGATACTTTATCAAACTATTTAAGATTTAGTCGGCAAAGTTTTGAGTTTTTACTTTTAATACACCTTTATCAAAATAATTAATTTTTAAAGTTATTTCAATGTTACCGATAAATTCTTCCAAAAATACCCTTATACAATTTACTTTCAAGACTTATACAAGCAATAAATTGATTTGTACAAACCATTTTAGACTTGTACAAGTCATTTTGTCATTTTAGACTTGTACACCAAGTCAAAAATTAATTTGTACAAGTCAATAAAGTGATTTGTACAAGTCATTTGGATAAGTGAAGTAAGGGCATTTTTGGAATAATTGATTTGTAATAGTGAAATGACATTAAAAATTAATTATTTTGATAAAGATGTACTAAAAGTTAAAACTTAAAACTTTACCGACTAAATCTTAAATAATTTAATAAAGTACTATTAAAAATTAAATTTCCCTTTCTAGTTCAAGCTAAAACATTGGTAGTCTCAAGCTATAAAACATTGGTAGTCAAGGTTTCACAAAATAATTAAACAAAAGTAAATATTTTTGACATTATTAAGAATTGATCATAATTCTAAAAAGATATAAAAACAAGTGAAGGGATATCTTAATGAATTGCACATTCATGATTTTGGTGCATGCCCTGTATGCATGATGGCTACTTGGCGGAGTTAGTAAATTACAACTTCTTTTTAAGTATTTTCTAAAAGAGTAACTATTTTTAATTATTTCAGAAAATGTCACTTAATATTAATTTGGCTGATAAAGTATGCTTGACGCATACGTTGCCGAAAATGAGCATGCATCCTCTACAGCGGGGGCTGTAAACAGCCCCTCACATTCCATGTGGGCCCCACCATTCATTTGGGGGGCCCCACACAATTCATGTGAGGGGCTGTTTACAGCGGGGGCTGTAGACGATGCCCACTCGAAAAATAGAGGCAACACTCCGCAGCATCACTATCATCTAGTAGCAGTAAATTACTTTACACATATTGCAGTTCGACTCTTAACTCACCTCTTAACACTTAAATATACTAGCAGGTAAACGTGCATTATTTTACATATGTTGAAAGGGAAGGGATATAGACTTAGGGAAGAAAAAAGTCATACTTCTGCTTATAAGTTTTAAATGAATGGAGATTAGTATAACTTTTATACCCCTTTATTAGCGAAGCACAACAATAAAGTGCATGGGCATTTTGGAAAAGTCGAACATGATTAGTTGGCATGCTTTCTAAGTGAGCACTTCCCTTTAGATGGATATAGACATAGCATGCTCTAAAGGTGTACTGGTTGATTTTATTCTCAAATTGGCCCATTGACACCACTAATTTTTTCAATCAAATTGCTGGTGGACCATTGATCTCAAAATGCAAATCCATTAACATCTAACTCATCTTCAATTAAAGGGTAATAAAATGAAAATTATTTCCTAAGAAATAAATATTCTATATCCATAGTATTTTGATGAGTCAACAAGTTTTATCATTACTACCACTGGCACTAGTCATTACTACAAGCCATGCCTATAATCACCTACCTTCACCCACCACCAATCCCGCCACAACCCAAGCCTATCGACTCTACTATCAATCACTTCGCGAGCAAAGATTATGTTTTTTTATTTACAAAAAAAAATAGAAAAATTATAAACCCTAAGACTGTGTTTGCATAGCTGGATTAAATTGGAAAGTCTGTTGCGAAAGTGACGTGACAAAAAGTGATATTTCGGAAAGTGAAAGTTAACTTTCCTGAATGTTGTTTGGATGCATCCGGAAAATTTATGAAAACTAATGGAAAATCCTGGTTGTGTTATTTGGTTAATTAGAATGAATGGGAAAAGTGTTACAATTTCCTACCCTGCCCTTTAATTTTGTCCATATAAAAACATATAAAATTGAAAAAAAATTTTACTATAAACACTAACTCCTTATATGAATAAACTTAACCTTTTGAATATATATATATATTTCTTTTACTTAAAGGTTTTTTTGGAAAAAAGGACATGCAACACTTCACCTCTTTTTTTAACTTTAGTTTTTCTTTTTTAAAATGAAGTACACACAACACCCAACTCATTGTTTTATCTTTTCTACTCAAATATTTAATAAAAGACGAGTTAAACACCTAAGGATGGTTTTGCAACAAAAAAGAAAGGGCAAAAAGGTAAGAACATAAATCACTTTTGATTTTCCGGCAAAATCCAACCATTTTGATTGGAAAATGAAATGGGGCAAAACAAGCGTTGAAAGTGGTTTGACGGCTTTTTCTTTCAGTGGACCCCACATTTTCGGGTATCCAAACGCCAAAGTTTTGCAGGAAAGTTAGCTTTCTTGTGCCTAAAGCAGCATGGAAAGTTGACGATGACCTCTATCGCGCCATCAATATTTATTTAAAGGTAAGCTGCTGATTTTCCTACCAGAAAACAATGTTAGCGTGAGCCATGTACAAAGTTCATTTTGTTTCTCCCATTTTTGCAGGCCCATCCAACCCTAGATGAGATCAAGCGGTAGAAGGTGTGCAGTGTGATGGACCCAATTAAGCTTTCGTACGAAGCTCGGGTCCATGCCTCGCAAAATTAGAGATTAACTATTCAAATTGGCCTCCATGCACTTTACTACGATCAATTGAAGCTGAGGAGTGGAGTTAATGACCAAAGCATGCCTGATGCCATCACAACCAAGAACCAGTTAAAATCATATGTATCTGTTACGTGCACTAGATTGTGAGCGCGTAATTGGCTTTTGAATCGGCAAGGAGCAAGGGTCTACCTTCCTTCTTCTACCTATTTTGTGAACGTGTAGGACACTTCGAGGGGTCCTGAGCCTCCTTAATTCAAGCTAGTTGAATTCCTGCTAAATTTCTCATATCTTATTCATCGATGGGGTTACAATAAATAGAGAAGAGAAATAGTAGATAAGGACTAACAAACAAATCCTAATTTATCTAGACTTCTAAGATAAAGATAACTACTGAAACTAGACTTCTAACTCTAATCAAATAATAAAGATAACTACTGCAACTTATCTTCCTGTTCCAACACTCTTGACCCTTATCCTTTAAGTGGTTTCCTTATCCATGCCTTCCACAACCAAGTCCCCATGCCTGCACGTTTGGAAATATTCAGTCATGTATCAACTCTCCCTTCCTTAACAAAAACCTTGTCCCCAAGGTTAAAATAAGGGAAACGTAAATTAAATTCCATAGCATCTTCCCATGTAGCTTCTGCCGGTGTCAATGCTTGCCAATGAACGAGAACTTGTTGCTTTTGATTGTGAACCCTTGAGTCAATCACGGCTTGTGGCATAGCATGGGCTGTCTCTGGAGCCACGAATTCTTTGGGAAGGACGGTTTGTGTTGAAGTGGTGGGGCCCAATGTTTGTTTGAGCACTGAAACGTGGAAGACTGGATGTATCTTGGAACCTGGAGGTAGTTCCAGCTTGTATGCAACCTCCCCAATTTTAGCTAGGATTTTAAAGGGTCCGAAATACTTGGGAGCCAACTTTTGATCCCTCCTTGTAGCCACCGAATGTTGTCTATATGGATGGAGTTTAAGATAAACTCTATCTCCTATGTCAAATTTGCGCTCCACATGCTTCCCATCATAGATTTTCTTCATTCGATTTTGAGCCAACTGTAGATGAGCCTTAACTTCACGTAAGATCTTATCTCTTTCCAACAAGAACTGATCGATGGATTCCACACTGCTTGTCTTGTGAACATAGGCTAAAATAGATGGTGGTTCCTTGCCGTAAAGAACCTCATAGGGAGTCTTTCTAGTTGACGAATGAATGCTAGTGTTGTAGCAATATTGCACCCATGGCAGCCATGTCACCCACTCTTTGGGTCTCTCACTTGTAAGGCAACGAAGATACATCTCAACCGTTCGGTTAACCACCTCCGTTTGACCATCTGTTTGTGGGTGGTAAGCAGAGCTAAAATTGAATTTGACCCCATTGAGACCAAACAACTTCTTCCAAAATATGCTTGTGAACAAGGGGTCTCGGTCACACACTATGGTTTCTGGCATTCCATAGAACTTGAAAATGTTGTCAAAGAACACTTGAGCTATAGTGGTGGCAGTGTAAGGATGATTAAGTGGAATGAAGTGCCCATATTTAGATAAACGATCAACCACCACAAGAATTGAAGTTCTCCCCTTTGAGTTGGGCAACCCATCTATGAAATCCATGGATATATCGGTCCAAACATATCTGGGTATAGGCAAAGGACTGAGCAACCCAGCGGGTCTAGTGTGCTCCACCTTGTGTCGTTGGCAAATGTCGCATCCTTGGATGAAGATTCGAACATGCTGCCTCATCCCTTTCCAGTAGAAGACTGTTCGAATTCGGTGTAGGGTTTTATGGAAACCCTCATGCATAGGCTCATGAAAGGCATGAATAATAGAAGAAATTAAGGGTGATTGGCTCAATAAATATATTCGGTCCTTAAAGAATATCATACCTTGCTTGAACTCCCAAGGCCCAACTGCTTCCCCTTCTTGAATTCGTTGGATCAAAGTTTGCATGTCCGTTGAGCTTTGAATCTCCTCCTTAATGGAATCGGCCCAATTGGGAATGGGCTGAGATAATGCCATGAGATTGCCCTCATCCAATTTTCTAGAAAGAGCATCGGCTGCAGAATTTTCCTTTCCCTTCTTATACTCAATTTGGAAGTCATAGCCCATTAATTTGGAAATCCATTTTTGTTGGGCTGGGGTTGTAATAGTCTGGTCCAATAGGTATTTTAGGCTCTTTTGGTCTGTTCGAACTATGAACCTATTGCCGAGTAGATATGGCCTCCATCGCTGTACAGCGCAGACTAGTGATAGCATCTCTTTCTCATATGTGGACAAGGCCAAATTTCTTCCATGCAAAGCCTGGCTAAAGAATGCTATAGGCTTTCCTTCTTGCATCAAAACAGCCCCGAGCCCGGTACCCGAGGCATCACACTCCACTACAAAGGTCTTGGAAAAATCTGGTAAGATCAACACTGGGCCTGTGGTCATGGCTTGCTTCAAATTTTCAAAAGCCTGTTCAGCTTCTGGGCTCCACTTAAAGGAGTCCTTTTTAAGCATGCTTGTCAGTGGTTGGGCTATCTCTCCATACCCGCGGATGAATTTCCTGTAATACCCTGTTAAGCCCAAGAACCCACGAAGACCCTTTATTGTTGTGGGCTTGGGCCATGCCACTATTGCAGAAATCTTGTTTGGGTCCATTGCCACTCCTTTTCTAGATATCACGTGTCCCAGATAGTTCACTTCATCTTGGCCGAATTGGCATTTCTCAAACTTAACGAAAAGTTGATTTGCCCTCAACAATTCAAAGACCTTCTTTATATGATCCAAGTGACTTTCCCAGTCAGTGCTGTAGATTAGAATATCGTCAAAAAACACAAGCACAAATTTTCGAATAAAAGACTTAAATACCTCATTCATTAGTGACTGGAAAGTGGCCGGAGCATTAGTGAGCCCAAATGGCATCACTAGGAATTCATAGTGACCATGATGGGTTCTGAAAGCTGTTTTTCCCACGTCATCTGAGTGCATTCGGATCTGGTAGAAACCTGATCGCAGATCTAATTTTGTGAAAAATTGTGCTCCATACAACTCATCCAATAGTTCATCAATCACTGGAATTGGGAATTTGTCCTTAATAGTGATACTATTTAAGGCTCTGTAATCAATACATAACCTCCATGACCCGTCATGCTTTTTGACCAGTAGCACTGGAGAAGAATACGGGCTATTGCTTGTCCTGATCACCCCAGAGTCCAATAGGCTTGCTACAATCTTCTCAATTTCGTTCTTTTGATAATGTGGATAGCGGTAGGGACGCACATTAACTGGACCTGCTCCTTCTATTAATGGAATACGATGGTTCTGGGCCCTCATGGGTGGAAATCCAGTTGGATCTTTAAATAAATCCATGAAGTCTATTAGCAACCCTTGTAGGATTCTAGCTTGAGTTGCTGGAATTTTTTGATGGGTTGGCTGAGCTTTTTGAGCCTTTGTTTCCACCTGTCCAGAGCCCAGACAGATTGCATAGAGCTGTAGAAGACAGGTTCTTCTTTGCTTCCTGATGTCTCTCACGATTTTTGAATCCGTGGTGATTCGGTCTTCAGGTCCTTTAGAGCCAATCAACGCCACCTCTCTTCCTTGATACAAGAACTTCATCCATAACTCTTCAAACTCCCATATTATGGGACCAAGGGTCTTTAGCCATTGAGTGCCAAAGATCACGTCACATCCTTCAATAGGTAGTAAATAAAAATCAAGTGTAAATGTATGACCTTGTACCTTTGTTGGAATGGATCGACAGATGCCTGGGCTTTGTATTCGACTTCCGTCAGCTACTGCAACCTTAAATCCTTGTTCCTGCTCGACTTTTAGCCCGATCTTAATTGCCACTTCCTCATTGAGAAAGTTATGGGTACTACCTGAATCGACCAAAATAGTGAGCCCATGACCTCCAATGCTTCCCTTGAATCTCATCGTTCTCGGGTTGGGAGTGCCTGATATGGCATGCAAGCTAATTGCCGGGTGCTCTTCCACTTCCTCTGTTTCTTCTTCCCCCTCTTCTATCTCCGTGTCATCTATCGGAAATATACCCTCTATGTAAAACAGCCTTTTGCAGCGATGACCCGGCGAGAATTTCTCATCGCAGTTGAAGCAAAGGCCCTTATCGCGTCTTTCCTTCAGCTCTCCGGGACTTAAGCGTCGCACCACTGGAGTTTTAGCTCGTGACAGAGCTGGTGATGGTAATGGTGGAATTCCATGTGGTGCTGGTAGCCTCTTATAATCCGTGAAGGTGGGTTTCCTTGCCTCTCCTGTGCGTGATTCGTATAGCCTTGCTAACCCAATGGCTTCTGATAACGTTGAGGGATTTGCAGCTTGTACATCTATTCGCAATGCATCCTTTAGTCCACTTATGAAACAACCAACCTGTTGTTCCATACTGAGCTTTCCTGTTCGTGTGAACAAGCGGGTGAACTCTGTTTGATAGTCACGAACAGTGCCTCCTTGTTTCAGCTTTGTCAAATCTCCAAAGAAGTTCTGAAATTTGGTGGGTCCATATTGGTGATGGAGTTCTCTTTTTAGTTTCTCCCAATTGATTTCTATACCCTCCTCCTTCCAAACTTGGTACCACAATAGTGCATCGCCGTCCAAGTGGAAAACAGCATATGGCGCCTTCTCATTCTCGTTCATGTGTTGGAAGTCAAAATACTGCTCTGCCTTGCAAATCCACCCAGTAGGATCTTCATGTCCATCATAACGAGGGAATTCAAGCCTTAACAAGCTGGAGGTGCTACTCCCCAAATCTCCCAAGACGCCTTTTTCCTTGGCTTGTGAAGATGATGATTCAACATGTCCACCACCCTCATTCGTAGAAGAATGGCCAAGCTTTGATGTTAACGAATGAATCATTGCCTCCATCTGCTTCATAATTTGCTCATTCCCTGCTCGTACTTCCCTTTGAATCTCCCATTGCAACTCCTGTCGAAGAGCTTGTTGACCAGCACTAAGTGAGCCGATCTCACTTTCCAATCGCTCCATACGGTGGTCGGACATGCCTGGCTCTGATACCAAGTTGTTACGTGCACTAGATTGTGAGCGCGTAATTGGCTTTTGAATCGGCAAGGAGCAAGGGTCTACCTTCCTTCTTCTACCTATTTTGTGAACGTGTAGGACACTTCGAGGGGTCCTGAGCCTCCTTAATTCAAGCTAGTTGAATTCCTGCTAAATTTCTCATATCTTATTCATCGATGGGGTTACAATAAATAGAGAAGAGAAATAGTAGATAAGGACTAACAAACAAATCCTAATTTATCTAGACTTCTAAGATAAAGATAACTACTGAAACTAGACTTCTAACTCTAATCAAATAATAAAGATAACTACTGCAACTTATCTTCCTGTTCCAACACTCTTGACCCTTATCCTTTAAGTGGTTTCCTTATCCATGCCTTCCACAACCAAGTCCCCATGCCTGCACGTTTGGAAATATTCAGTCATGTATCCTTGGTGAAAGAAAATGAGGAGCTGTGAGCCGAGTTGTTGAAAATGAAGTTGTACGTTTCAGAGATACAGAAGAATCAAGCGACGACATCTGCAAAAGGTCCTAAGAAGCCTACATTCTTCTCTTCAGTTTCAAAGACATTGAGGAAGTTAAACCCCTTCTGACATGGATCGAAAGACACTTCAAACATCGAAAATGGCGTCAATTTAACAAAGCCTAGGAGGAGAAGGTTTTCTGCCTCCTAGAAGTGTGGATTGTCTTCATTTGGTTGTCGATTGGTGTAGTTGGATAATGAAATTGAAGAATGGGATAGAAGATATATTTCTAGCTGATTACGTGTGTGTCTTTTTCACCATTCCATACAGTTTCTTGCTTGCTTGGTAATGAAATTTCAGTTTATTCTCCATTTTTCTTGATATTCTTATGAAATATGTGATCATAATCTTTAGAAAGATAATAAGCATGTGTATAATGTCTATTGAACGTTATGTTTGTGTAATTCTCTGCCTCCAATGTCGTCAATCAGTTTAGGGTGATCATTGTTGGACTCAATACACCAAATGAATCTAAAATGAAAAGTGAATCCTCTTCTCGATTTCGTTCTTGCAATTAGTCACCATGTTCAAGAAAATTGCAGAGCGGAGGAGCCAGCAAAGGAAGCTAATAGGGAACACCAGGTAGGGAAGAGAGCGACAATCGATTCTAGGAGGTTCCATTCTTGCTTCCGCATTGTCGAAATCTAAACGCTACCAAGGCACTTGCTAGGGTCAAGGTCTTTGCTCCTCGAGGAGGATGGCTTGAGAGCGAGAACCAGATGAGGAGGAGGAGGTTGATTTGGAAGAGAGGTTGTTGCAGTCGAGGATAGTGCGCCAGTCGAGGCGCAACCATCGACCATCGACTGTCCCACTTTAATAAAATATTAATATCTTTAGGTAAACGTTTAACACCGTTTGAGTTTTGACTTCTGTGATGACATGGCATTGATACTACAAATTCCCACTCTAATAAAATATTAATATCTTTTGATAAACGTTTAACGCGGTTTGAGTTTTGACTTCTGTGATGACATGGCATTGATATTGCAAATTTCGCTGATGTAGCACCACATAAGTGGTTAAGGGTAGGTCAACATTACAAACCCGACCTTAGAGGATCCAAGTCCCTTAGGAGTGGTGCGGTGGTAACAAGTTCCCTATCCATTAATTTTACCTTCTTTTTTTTTTTTTTCTCTTTTTCATTGAGTCTTCGCAAAAACATAAAAAAGGATAAGAAGACATTACAAATAAAAGAGCATTTTATTGTTGTTTGCAATACTAGTTGCGATATTTCCAATATATTTTCTTGTCTTGTGTTTTCAAGTAAAATATTAAGGTATCACTCCATTGCTATTATAAAGGAAGGCTTAGAAGATTATGCTCAACATTTGGTTTTAACCCTTTCAAAGTTTAATAGAGCTCAATATCCCCTAACTATCAACTATGCCCATTTCTAAGGATGTTTTAAAATGTACACAGAGAACCGACGAAAGGACCAAAAAATAATCCCTGAAAATATTATGAATCATAGAACCGTGTCCACACACTCATGTTACTGTATAATAATATATAGATTTTCAAACAAATTGTCTCCTTAACAACGGCTCTTCCTCTTTCTTTTCTCAATTTTTTTTTTCATCCTTTTTTTACTTTTCCCCATTTTTTTTTCTTCTTTCTTTTGTCACTTTTCTTTGCCTTCTTTTTACACAAGCCTGGATTTTCCATTCACAAGTGGAAAGCATTCTTAAGCGGTTACAAAAATTTAAGAACAAGCCCTCACGACATTCAAAAATTGAATACCTTCTCATATTTACTTCCGTGAATTACGGATATACACCCCATTCTGCATTAACACACAGTCCGACCATAACAAATTGATGCAATGTAGAGATTTTTGGACCATTTTTCCTGCAAAAACCAATAGATGGCATGGTGATAAATACACATTAAAAGATTATTACTTATTAGCTGGTAATCAGATGCAAGCAATACAGAAAACAAAAGAGGACAGATTTAGAAGACTCAAGATGAAGAGAACGAATTTCAAAATAACCGTTATATTTCGGGGGACCAATAATTTTGGATAAAAATTCATTAAATGCATGGAAACAGAATGAGAGCTTGATATGATATATTCAGGGTGAAGCAATATAATAAACGTATAAGCTTTGGAAGTATAAAAATCATGCACTTACTTTTACATGGGCGCTTGGGAAGGCAGAGGTACGGAGAGTTTCTTGAGTTTCATCCATCATTTTACGTTTTGGTATGCTCAATATGAAGGCAGCTTGATCAGGGGTGGCAGCAGTAGAAGTTATCCTGTAACCACTCTCCCATCTTCTGTGGATTCCTTCACTAGGGTACAGAAAATCAAGCTCCACGACCTTGTATGAGAAGCCAAATGCGGGTATGAAGAATTAGATTAGCTAGTAACTAATTGAGGCAGGCAAATGGTTAAAGAGCATAAAACAAACCCATTGATGAACTAATTAATTGCTAGTATATGATGTAATCTTACCTGCTCAGAATATCCGGAGTTCCTGGACATTACCACACCCCAGCGGCTTCCAGCTGTGGTCATGGATGTTACATGGAAACCTTCTTTCCACTTTTTATTAATCCACTTGAAAGGGAATGATTCACTCACTTTGTAGGATTGTTGGGTGTAGGGAGTTCCTACAACATTTCAATAATAATATGAGAAGAGTGGGCATAAAACCCTAACCATTAAAAACAACATAAACACAAGCAAAAAGAAACCCTCCATTAGAATTGAATATTTGGCCCATGCAGTTATTGGTAAGGACATTCTTTGCATTTTGTTAGAAAAAGAAAAAAACAAAAAGAGCATGATTTAACGTAACAATGGCACAACCCCATTATTACCATTTAAAAAGGAAAAAAAAAAAAAAAGAAGGGGCACATTGTGGGATCCTGGTTTGTGTGCAAACATTGAAGCCATACACCAAATTTGAACTGTGTCAAAGTTACTAGTTAACAAAGGGTGCTATAGGTGTTACAGATGGTCAAGCTCAACAATCAGCATAGCCCAAAGATAAGAACCAATTTTCAGCAACCTGCCAACCAGTAGGCAACAATATTGCTTTCTTTCAGGCGTTCCCAAATAAAATATTCTGGAGTTTGAGAGATCTAATTGAGTTCCTCCAGTGAAAGAACCGCAATGTATAATAAGTATAAATGACATTATGTTTCAGTATGATAATCACAGTATAAATAGGCAGTAGATCTAGTGATCATATGAGCATGAGCTCTATGTTTCAATGGACTTTAGACAAGAGAAGAGACCTGAAAGGCAACATCTGTCCCTAGAGAGCAGATGGTTAGGAATACAGATCCAGGGTCCCTATTACATCATTCTAGAAATTCAAAGCAAAAGAAATCGAAGGAATTTTTTCGATAAGTGGATGCATAGAGTTGGGTTTATATGAAAATTTTTCCGGTATAATAATATCCCATTTAAAGCAATGGAGCCACCATATTCCAAAAGATTGATTGACACTGTAGCAAATTAGCAATGGCATGGCTACCATCGAGTGCTGCCCTATTACTAAGATTAGTAAGAACTATTTGAAGCAAGAAGTGGACAAACTTCCTGACAACCTCAATGAGCGAAAGGGGAGGTGAAAAAGTTGTATGTCACCATCATGTCCAATAGATGATCATCCTACCCAAAAAAAAAATAATTATTATAAGTTTTCTAATATATTGGCATAAACATAATTATGTTTCTTAAGAATGTCCATCTTTTCAAATATCAGCAAAACAAATAAGTTTTTTAAGCTGATGGAAAAGATGGCGGATATTGGAAAGGAGAATGTAAAACAAGTAAGCTCATAACTTAATGTAACTAAATATTATTAATATTATACATGATTTCATCAACTTTTAAGGTTGAAAACTGGAAAAAACATGTTTTTGAAAAGTTTCCATGCTCATCCCCTGCAATTATCTCAAAAACCAAAAATTATATGGCAAATAATGTAATTGGATCAACTATATGTAAAATATGCATTTTGATCCAAATGACCTAGAATAAGTTTAAAAAAATTTATAAAATAAAGCCATATCAAAGTAGATAAAATACTTCATAAATCTCAAATTTTGGCGTTCAGAATGTCATGTGATCCCAGGGAGATCCTTTTTATGTATTTATGCATGCAAGTATTGCATCTAAAGGATGAAACTGGATGGAACTTCTCTCAATATTAGCAAAATTTCAATAATTTCACAAATTCCAACAGTACTTGGCCTGAAAAACATTAACCTCCTAAACTCATCCTGAAGAAGCATGGGAGATACAGCCCATCTGATCCACACCATGCTTGTTAGCAAAATAACAGCAAAAAAGTAGATGATAATCGTGCACATGTACACATACAAGGAAAGGGCTATGTATTTCCTCTCACCAGTATTAATACAAGTATAGATACTAAAAACAAAGCCTTGTTTTATGTGACAACTATTCTCCATAACAGATTATGGGAAAGAGGAGTAGGTGGAGATCCCTAACACCACAAGTAATGGAAAACAGACAACCAGCTGAACAGAAGCCTTTGAGTTCAGTGGTGAGAGGATGGGATGGTAAAGACAATTTCTACAAACTGAATTAAAGATAAAAATTTACTCACATCAGCACTTCTAGAATCCCTTTTAAGAGGTATGTTATCATCTGAGAATCAAGAATGAAAATGAAACAATAACAAATTCCTGTAAAGGAAAAAAATTTAAAAAGAATGGGAAGCATGAAGAAACGTCCAAATTAACCCATCAACCATTTGTCCAAAAGTGCATATAAGCACCATTCCAGGTACTAGTAAAGTATGCCCTAGCTTGAGGGCTAATGTTACAACCATTATCACAAGTGTCAAACTTGCTCATTATGACCTTAGCCCATAGGATTTCTTTGTTAATATTGAACCCCCACAACCATTTCATCACTCTGATGAAACTCCAAACAAATTTGTTGCTCAAGTTAAAGACACCGTGCTGTTCTTAAGAAACAGATGATCCATTTTATCCTTTGAAACATACATATACCATTAACTACTCTGAATAAAGTTTTGAAACAAGAAAAGCAAATTAAAATTTGGACATTGATGCCTTGTAAAAGTGATCCCCACCCAAAGAGAGTGCTTTTTCCATGCGGTCAACCTTCTTCATAACTTCAAGGTGAAAAAAGGAAAAAAAAAAAAAAAAAGGCCTCATGGTCCCATCCCACAAATGTAATAGCAAGACATCTGAAATAATTTACTCATTTATCTCTTTCAAATGGAAGCCCAAGTTATTTGAAATTCCACTCATTCATCCCACACCCTATGACTTCTGCACAGGAATGCAACAATCACTCAACTCATATTAATCACATGATGGCGCTTCTACAAGCAAACCATAAGGCCCAACCCATTTTGAAACATGTCATACCATACTTATCCCAGCGACCTTATCCTTTGATACCTCCAAAAATAAACAAATAAATAATCATTTGTTTATATATATATGTAATAATTTTTCAATCCATTTCCAAACATTTTCCACTCTAAAATTTGAATCCAAAATCACATTCAACATTTTTGTACAACTTCTCCAAATCCAACTTGCAAACTACTAGATTCTCCTGCTTGAATCTTTCCTCAACATATTCATTTTCAATCTATCTATCCACAAGGATATGTTTCCTGAATAAAAGCCCTTTGATTAAGAGACATGATTGACCACATACCTAGTTTACGTTTGAGAAAGTGAGATTGATAGAGGAAAAGATCTTCCCATTGGATTCATTGATTAGTACAGTAGGAAAAGAGCTTTCCATTGGATACATTGATTAGTCCACTATCAAAAACTTAATGAAAACCTCCAAAGAACTGATCTTTTTACTTTCCAAAATGCTCGTTAAAGGCTGTCGTGACACCCAAGAACAGGTTCCTTACCCTTATCCAACTTCGAAATTGCACCTTGATCTTTCTTCCAAAACTAGCCTCCCAAGCCATCTAGCTCTCTTAGCCCTACCACAGTACCACCTTCCAATCTGACTATGCTGAATCCAAGGTCCTTACTGCAACTTAAAAAACTTCAGATAGAATTCAAATAAACAAACACCAAGTTTGATGTTCCCACAATCCTCAAAAACCTCCTCCCTCATGATCAGATTAGAAATGTAATTTTTTTTTCTCACCCTTCATTTTTACAACTTGTGAAAAAGCTGTTTCTTTTATCCCCTTATCTAATCAGGAAATCTTAGACTCTTTGCTCCCAATCAATCTTCTCTTTACTTGATAAATTATCCAATTCACCTTTAATTTTATTACAATGATCAGCCCCCACCAAGGATGGGGTCATATTAAGTTCCAGCCCATCCAAATTCTCAATCCTAGACAGCAATTCATTCTTCAATCAATATTCGACTAAAATTATTCCTATTGGAACACCAGATTATATCTCTAATTATTCAAATTGCACCTCAATACACCATTTTGTAGCTCCATGCTTAAAGTGTGGGATGCAACACATCCTAAAGAAAGTAATCATCCCCACCTCACATCCGTTATGGAAATCAAAATCAACAATGACCAGATGCAGGTCAGAACAACAAAATTTGGGAGATGAATGTGAAATGCCAATGTGAACTTATTAAGGTCAAACACCACTCCTATCTACAATACAATGACCAAATGACACTCACATCTAAAGAAAATAATAACACAACGTCATCAATAAGGGCGGAAATATTCTCATGCTTAACGGCACATTGATATCCCCAATACCGCAATGGAGAAAAACAAACCCTCTCCACAAATCCTTCTAAACTCATTCCGCAAAACGTCTCACAATCTTAGCCTACTAGGATCACGGAATCCAGATAAAACTCGAAAACACCACCCACCCACCCACTCCAGTAGAACACAAGAATATCCTCCTCTCACGATCATAGCCTAAGATATGTAGTTTATGTTTTGTTATTTTATTGATGACATTAGATTACTGATAATATATATATATATATATATATATGCTGCAAAACAAGTAGGACACATTTGATGAAAGCTGTAAAGACGGACTATATACATAACTTCATAGAGTAACAAGATATACGTGGTCAGCATAGACTGTGTGTGAATGGGCCTTTCTATATTAATACTTATATCTTTCTCCAGACTTTCCTATCAACTCACAAAAATAAACTAGTTTTGTAGGCTTGAAAGCCGAGATCCACAATAATATTGAGAATTATACCTGAGCGTGCTATTTCAATAAGTTGGAAAGCAACAAAAAAGCAGAAAATAACTTATTTGCATTATTAAATGCTGAAACAACCTTTGGACATAACAACCAAGGAACTTCCATTGGATGCACCAGCTATTGAACTGATATAGTAATTCTTTTCCCACTGTTCCATTATCCAATCCTGACAAAAATCCAGACAAGAATAATGATATCTGTAGCTTTCCAAAAACATAAATGCCTCACAAAACCTTAGAATTGCATATAACTAACCTTGTGTAGAAATACAGGTGACAGTTCATAAACTTGAGAACAGAAACCAGTTCCTGCATCCATAATGAGCGCCCAAAGACTTGTTGCCGATGCCACACAACTAATATACAAACCATCTTCGTTACCCTTGTCTATATGCTGATGAAGCCGTGAATCTGCAACATTGTAGTGATACCTACAGCATACAGGAAAAAAAAATTCAAAAATGAAAATTTCAACAATTAGATGCAAAAGGAACATATATATGCATAATCTGGCTTTCAAGCATGGGAGGTAAACATTGCCATATCTTCCACAATTGAACTTCAAGACCTTACAGCATGAATCTCAAGAGATGATGCGAAAGAATTCACATCACTTTGGGTGGTTCTAACTTCTAACATATTTTTGTTCTTTCCTCCAAGAAAGATATTATATTATTTTGATAGTAGCAATAATAAATCACACCTCCATCCAAATATGACTCTACGAGTTAGAACTAATGTTATTTGGGTAATAAATACATATCATGTGGCATGCTGCAAATATTCGTATTCCTCCTTTTATCTCACAATGGAGGTTTAATTTGCCCCTTTTCCTTAGGTAAAGTAGTTTTTTTCATAAATAGTAATTGAAGACAACTGACTACAACACCATTATAAAGCTAGTATTTTGTTATTACAATAAAAGACTATGAAATAGACATTCTGCTTATGCAAATCCCAGTCAATGAATTTAATCTTTTGTATGCAGCTCAGAAAATTTCCAATGATCAACCTTTAAATTCATTCAACCATGACACTTATTGCTAAAGTCATGGAAGCTTTAAGATATTCCATAACGCTTGTGTAGCTCAAATTATAACTTCTGCAGATTCCATGTTTTCATTCCCTTCAAAAATTCTTAAACCTTCAGTGAAAATGCAATATAAAATCATAGACACAATTCCTTTTTTACTTTTAAATGGTTATTTCGCAGCACGCAATCCACTTATCATTATTCCACTTGTAGCATCTCAGATCTAATCCCACCAGCCTAGTTCACATCAGGATACTAAATGAGGAGAAAAAACTGAATTAAACTTTACCATACAGGGGAAGGTAACAACAGAAATTGTGCCAAATTATGTCATATAAGGACAAGAAGGATAATGTTGTAAGAGTCAAAAGAATTAGTTAGAGGTTAATTTTAGTTAAATTAGTTTTAGTACAAGATATTCTTAACATCATTAAGGCTTATACACCTCAAGTATGATTAGAAAAAATTAAAAAACAATTTTAGGATGAACAGATGGCTTAACTTAATTGAAGTAATTCTTAATGACCAAAAGATACGTACAGGTAGGGAATAGTCATTTTGGAGAGGAGAATGAAAGATATGACAGAATACATGGGAGACCAAACTATGGACCTAGAAACGAAATGGGATAAGCAATCATTAAGTCTCATTAGCTTACAACCTTGCATTAACAAATACTAATGGGATAAGCAATCATTGAGTTTTCATTAGTTTACAACTTTGCATTAACAAATACTTTCTTTCAAAAGAGAGTTGAACATGTAATAACCTTCAAGAGTAATACAAAGATGGAGTCAAATTGACTCTTCCCTTAGAAAAAAGGAGTTAGGATTAGGAGTTTGTAAAGATTGCAAAGTTCTTCTAAGTGAATATCTTGCTTCTTAGCACAGACTAATGGCAATGGATGTTTATACTAGGGGATGGAAAAAAAGAGGACATTTTTAAAATGATCCAAAATTAAAAATGGAAGAATTCAAAGAAGAAAAATTAGTGGTTTTAAAGATAAGCTAATGAAAAAGGGAACATGGGATCTCCAAATGAACCTTACAAGGATGTGGGATGAAATGATAGATTACATTAAAATACCAAGAAAAGAGATGTTAGCAGAATCCAAAGGTAAAATTCAATATCAAAAAGAACCTTGGAAGTTGAATGATAAGAGTCAAAAATATGTACTATATATAATGCGAGGCACCCCTTGGGAATCGCGCCACGCACAATGTAAGACTTTCCAAAACAGCCCTTACACATCATTGTGAAGATTTATTGATAAAAGGGTACAACAGTCAAAACTGTTTCAATTTTTAAAAAACTTAATAATCAATTGTAAAACCGTTCCCTCTCTCATCTCTTTCTTCGTACGTGCAGTACTGCACGTGCACCACACTAGTTTGTTTAAAACAAGAAGTCATCATTTTAAGAGTTAGAAAAGAAATAAAAAAAAAAACAAAAACCTTAGAGAAGAGGGAGTGGATTTATATAAGAAACTGTGTTCACAAGATTCCTGATAAATTACTATATGGTCTTTGTTGGGTTGTTTGTTCAAAGATGTGTGCTCTCTTCTCATACCTCCTTAGTCTTGATCTTGGCATATGAGCTGAATATCTAATTCCTTACATGCCTAAATCTTCCTTCGTGGTATAGGGAGTTTAGTCAAGGAAGGTTGTGGAGGGTTTAGTGGTTCTGTTCATCAGTCCTACAGACTGGGCTTTTTTGTTTTCGCTTCTCATTATCTTGGGCCCTTGTATTATCTTCTTGTTATATTAATACAATATATGTGATTTCCACTAAAAAAAAAATTACATCTATCAACTTGCAATGATGAAAAAGAGGAGGACAAGAGGTTTTAATCAAGTTAGATGCATTAAGGGTGACAGATTGAATGTCATAATAATGAATGAGGATATTAAAGATAAGTGGTGAGAATGCTTTAAAAAAAATTAAATAATGAAGATAACAAGAGTTTTGTTTCAAGTATAGATATGGTTATCAAAGAATTAACATAATAATACTGCTATGTTTGTAAAACTAGGATTTACAAAGTGAGGGGAGCTTTGGCCAAGATGAAAATATTGAAAGCTTTAAGACTAGATAGTATCTCAATTGACGTACAGACGGGCATGAGAGAATTTGATATATTATAGCTGACTAAATTATTCAACAGAATTTTGAAGACTAGAAGATGCCACATGCTTAGAGGTAGATTATGGCAATACCTATATAAGACTAAAAGAAATGTTCAAACTGTCCCAATTATCACGGAATTAATTTTATGAACCGTGTTATGGAACTAAGGGAAAGAATACGCAACAAAGCTTATGAATAACAATCCAGATGTCAAACAATCAGTTAGGTTTTATGCCAAAGAGGATGACCACCAAAATGATCTTTTCACGTAAGATAATCAATGGAAAACTTTAGAGAAAATAGAAAAGACCTCCAAAATGGCCTTTATTTATCTATAGAAAGCATATAATAGATTTCTAAGAGAGTACATATGGTTGATTTTGGGCAGAAAAAGAGTACCAATTAAATGGAGGTTCTCAACTTTGTGCAGGTTGAGAGCAACAAGTAAGACAAATGAATTAATAACACATATTCAAGACAGGGTTCCTGTATATATGCTATTTTGAAGATGACGTCGCTTTGGTGGACCGAACTTGAGGAGGAGCGAATGCAAATTAAAATTATCGAGGGATACCTTGGAATCAAAAGGTTTTAGAAACAAGTCGAACTAAGGATGAGTATAATTTCAGTACAAAATTACAAATAATAGCAAAGTTGAACCAACAATTAGAATTGACAATCAAGAGATCTCCACAAGCTAACAATTTTGTTATTTTGGACCAACTATTCATAAAAATGGAGATATCAATGAGGATGCTACACATAGAGTTAGCGCCGAAGGGCTTGAAAGGTAAATTTTACAAGATAGCCATTAGACTAGTCTGATGTATGGACCAAAATGTCAACAAAGGAGCAACTTACGCATAGGATCAACACAGCTAAGATGAAGATGTTGAAATGGATATGTGGGAAGACAAAACGTATCTGAGGGTGTCATGGTGTTGCCCAAATATGAGATAAGATAAATAAACCAGGTTAGATGATGGGTCCACTCCACTCCCTCGACAATGAATCCAAACAGATGAAGAAGAAATCTCCCTTCAAAACGCCAGTCCTCTTTCTTGGACATGTCACGCCTATCTGCCGGGGGGGGGGTTCTAAGCATTGGCACTTTTAATTAGATCTACGAAAGTAGAATAAAAAATTTGGGCATGTAAGCCAAGACCTAGTAAGGAAGTTATTATAAGGTACAGGAGTGAATGCCAACAAAAACTTTGATAGAGTATTAAAAATGATTTAAATCCTTATAAGCCGACTGCACGTATGATTCTCAATAGATAGGGGTGGAATCTAAGCGGGTTTTGGTGAACCTGAACCCACCCATATAGGAGTTTAGCCAATACCAAATCCTCACCCACCCAAACCGGGTTTCTAACAGGGTGGGGTGGGTCTGACCCAATAGGAGTATAAAAGTACAAAAAAGTGCTTTTTTAAAAATAATATATGCATTAATGATATATTTACTAATAAAATATCTATTTTTATATATGATATAAAAATGATACTTTAATATACGAAAATCGGGTTCAGGCATGGAACAGGGCAGGTTGGCTAAACCCAATCCGCCCCTAACCTGAATTTAGCCATACCAAAACCTAGTCATTAGGGGCAAGGCGGGATGGGCTACCCGTTTAACCCACTCCATTGCCATCCCTAGTTAGCATTAATAAAACAAAAAATTCCATGAAGCATAAACTGATAAGCAGTTCACAACCTAGTTATACCTGCTTTAACTTCACCTTATTCACACTTGAATGTATCATTAATTTCAACTCTATATTGAAATGAAAGGAACGAATACGATCAAGAAAATATTTTTGTTAGCACAGATCTTGTAGCTCAAAAACATTTACAGAGACAAAAATCACGTGATATATTCATACAACTGCTGAATAATTAAAATGACCAACATCCAGATACACTCATATCATGTTTTTGCACAGTGAACAGAAAGAATTACTTCAAATACCATTAATAATCTAAAATTTTCATACAAAATACATGGCTTCCAATGGATAAATTTTGGATAATGGTGGTCACACTATTTGAGATACAGAGGAAAATGATACTCAACATTCTCAAAAACAAGAGTTCAAAGAGCATAGGCAGTTAACCAGAGCTAGAAATCAAGGAACCCAGGCACGCAAGAACAAGATATGGCTAATTTTTTTGTGAAATTAACTAGATATAAATTACAGCTGAGTACTCACTAGAAATAAGTGGGACGGAAGATTAATGTCAAAATATTCACAAGTTCCAACACCAAGGCCTTTTTATTGTATAAAGTCCTAAAAAATACTAAGACTTACACAAAGATTTTCTTGTCTTCTACATTGATATCAACCAATAAGCATTCGATTATGGTTTTCTGGTCTAATCCATTTATCAAGAAGTAATCACCCACTTAGGGATTCATTCACAGTAAACTAGAGGAAAGGAATTCAACTTCATATATTTAAGAATACAAAATAATGAGTTTGCATTTTCTGTCATTTTTTTCCTCATCAAAACAACATATAAGACTCTATTTTTTTTCCCACAAAAGTACAAAATTTTTATTGTTTTATAAGTTTCCTCATTGCTAATGAGTCTTATTCCTGGATACCATACGAGCACATATATTGTTTTATATGTTTTCTCATGGTTAATTAGTTTTATTCCTGTACACTATAGAATACTCACATAGATATACATATATGTTTTCTCATTGTGAATGAGTTTTATTCCTGTACACTATAGAATACTCACATAGATATACATGTATGCAATTACCTCTGTTTCATGGGACGGCGTGCATTGTAAACTGAAACCCACTGGGTAGCTGGACTGCCTAATCGTACTTTCTTCTTAGGCTGTTCATCTTCTTCAAGATTCACTAGCAATCTTCCCCGCTTTTGTCCAACCTATTTGTGCAGAGGATGATGGAATATTTTAACATAATAAAGGTACTTAGGGAGCAAATAATGAGAGACCGACAAAACATGCACACATACACACACACACACACACAAGTGGATAATTAAGTTGATCATCCTAACATTCATTTCTTCAAACCTTCAGAGCTCCATCAATCCTAATTGGCCTTGAGGGTGTGCATGGTTCAATCAGGCTCTCAAATAGCGAAATTAATTTGGGGTAATTTGGTTCCTCATCAAACTTCATATTCGTCACAGCTTCAAGAAAATTTTTGAATGGTGCAGGGCAAAAACAACACAGCAGCTCTGGAGAAGTAGCCATCTTTTTCTTACAAACAAGAAAACTCTTGTTATCTCCCTGGAACATAGGCATAAAAACAAAAGATACCAATGAAACAAAACATAAAACCTTTACTTGAGCTGAAAAACAAGTCAACTTCTAGTCCATTGCTAAAAAAATACCTGATAACCTTGCCATGGTAACCTCCCTTTAATAAGAAATATCAATGTGTATGCCAAAGACTCAAGATCATCCCTTCGGCTTCCGGTCCGACCTAAATGTGCATGCACACTTGCATATCTTATTGTTCCCCTACCGAAGGAGGACAATCTCTTTAGTAGGCACAAAAGGTAAACTATATAACATCAAAACAAAATGGAACATTCTTTGGCAAAAATTAAGAAATGCACATACCTGAAAATATCAGGCCTTTGATCATAGTCAACATGTTGACCAGATGATGTGTCCTTCCATCTAGATGCTGAACCGCACACATATTAATGGCACTAGCAAGACTAACCATGGAATTGGAATTTACTCCAAAATATAGCACATACTAATTATATTACACTATACATGGAATTTGAACTTGATCCAAAGCATCTAAAAGTTGAAGGGCAGGTGACAGAATCCTCACAAAAAGGCTATATTATAAATTTAGTTGTTTCTAATGCCTTATGGAATCCACCCAGTTCCTGACACTTTTCTGTTGACATAAAAGAACAAGAAGAGAAATGGATATAGAATTCAGAAAGGACAACATACCCAAACCAAGATCAATAAGATATAGCTTCTTCTCATCAACAGTTCCAGGTTGACCCAGTAAAAAGTTTTCTGGCTTTACATCTCCATGTACAAATCTGAGCCAAGACATGTAAAATATAAGGAACGAATTTGTGAGTGACAAGCAGTGCTTAAGAAAGTGAACGCATAAGACATTTTATGAGGTACCCCTTTAAGTGAAGCTTCTCGAGAATCGATACTGCTTCCACTGCAATGCACGCAACCATATTTGGTGACATCCTGTTGCAGGGTTAAAAATGTAAAGCATTGCAACAGAATAAGCAAATGCCTCTGTAAGTGTGTGTGCCAATGAGGTAGGGTTGCAGGTGAAGGGAGTAGGGCGTAGGATTCAGAGAGAGATAACGTTTCTTACGATTGGCCTACAGAATTCCAAACATCCCAAAGACTGGGACCAAGTATGTCCATTACCTGAATCATCAATTTAATTTCATTAAGATAAAGTTAATGCATTTGAAGCTCTTAGAAAGAGGAACTTTACATTACCAGAATATAATAATCCCCTTGGCGACCCTTGTAGTGGACCCATGGAATCCCATAACATCCATTCAGAGCACTTTTTGATCATAAGAAAAAAAAATTCAGAAATTGCACATAAAATATCCAGAAAAATATCAGCTGGATTTGCAGATTTTAACATCAACAATAAGGCACTTACGTGTACACTTGCCACTCATAAGGAGGGCCATAATTGCAACCTTTACTACTCCGGTGCTCAAACTTTAATGCCACCTTTAGTGAAACAGAAGCTTCAGTGTCAGATATGCTAAGGTATATCTTTGAGAACCTTGAAACATGAATATCAAATGTTGAACAGTACCTCAAAGGCATCTGGTCCCGTTCGCTCTGTACCACCAGTTACCCGTCTGCCAACATATACTTGGCCAAATCCACCCTTACCCAACTTCCTTTCTACTTTATATGCAGGAGAGTTACCCACTTGTACCTGCAAGATTACAAGAAAGACTTCATCGTCGTACATAAATGCCTCATGGACTAACAACCATGGGATGGATCAAAGGAAAAGTGAAAAAAAATGAAGCAAGCATGAGGTTTCAAAAGCAGTTGAATGGATGACCACACTCCATCACACAAATGCACAAAGAAAAAGGGAGGGAGAAGGCTCTAAGCAGAAAAATAACCCAAATTTAAAGGCATCACACATTAGCCAAACCATGTCACAACACAGTTTTAGTTGAACAGGAGATGAAAAACTCAAAGAGATTTTTTTTTTTTTTTGTTATCTTACAAAGAGCAACAAGCAAAACCTTATTTGATCACTCTATGTAGCCAAGATAAAGAAAAAGAACTATCAGAATAAGAAGGAAAGAAAAAAAGTAGCTTCATTGTAAGACAATATGCAAACACAATGAATCAGAGTGATGCAAAAAACCAAGCCAAATATAGCCTTCAATCCTACATGAACTCATGTCTCTTGAAGAACAAACAACATCAGGAGAACTGAAAGGAAATGAGCTGCATACCCTTTCTGGGACCGGAGTTGTGGTTGCTTCTGCCTCAACACCCATAATTTTCTCTGCACTTCCACCCTCCATCCCAAATTCTTTATCAGGAACCCCCTCGGCCTGATTAAAAGCTTGTTCTTCTGCACCTAAAACAGCAGCTTCAGGAAGAACCTCACAAGGATGCTCTGGATCTAAATCTATTAGCCTAACCCCCCTTCCTCTACCAGCAGCAGTTGGCCTTGTTGGTGTCACTGCAAAAGGCACATTTGCTACTGCTGTGGCATTGCAGCCCCTTCCCCTTCCGGCTCCGGCTCTCCTCCCGGTTCTATTTTGAGTAGGCAAGATAAAATTTTCTGTTTGACCAAGCAGTTGAGGAGGAGGCTGGAGATCATCAAGACGTTTTGATCTTAATCGAGCTTGACGGGCTCCACTTCGCAGCTCTGGCATCCTCTCCCCATGCAAATCACATCCGCATTAATTTCCTGCAAAGCCTTGCAAGTCATGTACGATAAAAGATAAACAAGATACCAAGAATGAAATTCTAGGATGGGCACAACTAGAAAAATAATCCATGATAAAATCTTTAACGCAACAAAGAACTGAGCTCCACAATCCTCACTTCCCAAGTTCAAACCTAACAGAAGAAAAAACCGTACCATGAAATGATGATAAAACTGGGAAAAGAAAATCAAAGATAAACAGGAAAGAGGACTAAAAAAGAAAAAATCAAAACCAAATAAAAAGAATACAATCGCTTGTTGAGAAATCAATAGCCTCTAGCCACAATACTTGCAATAAAATGAACTTTTCTGTCGCAAAAACTTCTAATCCTACTGACTTAATGCCGTAAAAAAAGTGAGGACATAGAAAATCAAATGTAGCTTACAAGGAGGTGCATCTATTCATCAAGCATAAATGTACAACCAAGATTATTCTTTTAGTCGAGTACATAAATCTTCCCAAGAGAAAAGAAGAAGTTTAGAACGAAAATTCTAACCAGGCATCTAAGGATTCCGGAATTTCTCATCCATCCAAAAACAAGTTAAAAGGAATTGAAGGCATACCAATGAAATCAACCGATCAATCAGACAAACAAGAAGACAACAATAAATAAATAAAAAATCAGAAAAAATCTATTTTCGCTTCGTCACCTGGATTCCACTTCCTATTTTAAAACAATCAAGTCGAAATCTCAATAACGAAAATATCTTTCGAGTACAATTCGCACAAGAACAAGCCGTTTATCATCAAACTCCTCAAATTCAAAATTTGCAAACCGATCGTCACGCCGATCACCAAATAAACGCTCTAAATCAAATCCTCCAACCACTTAGCAAGAAAAAGAACACTTACCGGTCGTTTAAAAAAAGGCTGAAAAACCTATACGATCGGGTAGAGAACACAAAAGAAATCGAGTTCTTCGAGCTTCCGCGGCTCATATCCAAACACCGATCGGTTTCAGATCTTCAAGAAACAGAATGTTCTTTGTCCCCGACATTAAGATATTTCTGAAGGTGAACCTTCACAGACAAACAGCGAAACCTTCGCTAGATTTGATGGAGATGAGAAACTTAGGGTTTCTCCTTTCGCGATTAAAGGGAAATTTAGGTGGAGATTGGAAGAGTTTGAAATGGCGAGGAGTTCTCTGTCACGCAGACACACTCTCTCTCTCTCTGTCTGATGTCCGACTCTCCCTACTCATTTTATCATGGATGGGCTATCTTAGGCGCTTACAAAGTGACAAGTCTCGGGGAATCTGGATCGTCCATTCTAATGGGCCATCATGTGGATTGTAATTGCGAACGTATGGTGCGATGATGCAATAATCCTGACAATGCCACGTGTATACGGTTTTTCATGCACTAACACGATTTCCACGTGGCAAAACTTCTCCCCCACCGACCTACCGGTTGGCCATTAGAATCTCTTCAAAAGTTTGGCTTCGATCGGTGAATTCGGGCATGAGGACAGAGAGCTCTCTCTTCATGAGACTGAGGCTTGTGATTTTATTTTAGGCTGGCCCAGTCAACCCGATTTGAAATATGGGCCGGGATTTAGGAAGATCTTTTGGTCTGTGGGCTCTATATTGGTCACCGAAGCCTGGACTGCGCAAACGGGATCCATTTATGTTTTTAAATGTGCTGGTACGTTTGGGTATCGCCCAATATTGAAAATTATGGTTCATTACCAAAAAAAAATATTGAAAATTATGGTTTACCAACAAAAAAAAAATATTGAAAATTATGGATCCATTGGATTAGGGGTAATTTGCCATACGATGTAAGCACAAAGATTGAAGAAACATGAAAAGAGGTCGAAGCCTACGTTTTTTTTTCAAAAATATAACCTAGATTCAAGTCATCTAATTCTTGGTAATTAGAAATTAATGATATTTTTTAAAATAATTGAGAATGGGTGCCATATTTTACTGTTCGCCAACGATTTCTTCCAAATATGCCCTTAAAAGAATTGTTAACCTCGTTAAAAGATGATAATAAACAAATTGTTTATAAGTATTTTAAGGGTAGTTTCGGAAGAAATATTTTGTGAATACTAAAATGATATTGATTATCAATTATCTTAAAAAAGTATCACTACTTTCCAATTACCAAGAATTGGATGATTGGATGCGGATTATTGTTGAAAGTATCACAAAAAAAACTAATTTCCTTTTGTGTTAGTTTTTAAAAATAGCCATGATTTAGTAACCAAATTCTTGGTAATTTAGGATCATGTTTTAATGAGGTTAAGAAGTCTTAAGGCATTTTTTGAAGAAGCATGAAAAATTATACCCATTCTCAATTACGTCCAAAAAGTATCACTAATTTTCAATTACTAAGAATTTGGTAACTCAATCAGAATTATATTTAAAAAGCATTACTAAAAACCAAAACTCCCATATATATTGTATAGATAGATAACGTACTTCAAATTATCTACACTTACAAAGAGAATTATTAATACTTGAGAAAATAATAAATTTTGTCGGTGGGGGTCACGTCCTTATGACTAGGAGCAAAGTTAACGACATGATTCACACAATAGCCAATGGATGATTTTATCCATCATTCAATTTGTGCACCAAATCAGTCTTCGCCAGGAGAAGCAAGATTTCCATTTCCCTAAAGTTGTCGTTACATGTCACACATATTACTGTTTATAAATATAGAGTTTTCTGGGGATCTGGAATTCCCAATTTGTTGGTTTGGTTTTATGGTTTAGGTGGTTGAAAAACCAAACCAAACCAAAAACCGAACTATATTATTGTATATTTATAATTTTATATTATAACAAAATTTTCAAAACTGCTTACCACACTTTTTTGTCAAAACCTATTATTTCTCTTTGTAGGAATATCTCTTCAGAATGAGGTTATCTCATATTAATGTTATTTACTAGGAAGAGATAAATTGTTATAGTAAACAATATTTTTCACATTTATATTCTAGTAAACAATATGGTTTAAACTTTGAAGATATTAGAATTTTGGTTCTATTTTTGGTTTATTCACTTTATTTCAATTCGGTTTTTGGTTTACTGGGAGGGTGCACGTGCAAAACTTCATGTAAGGGAAGGAACAATTGCAACAGTTCAATTTAAAAGTAGATGGTGGTTATATGTTGGGATAGGATTGTTTTGTTTGTAGAGGGCAAAGTCTTTATTAATAGTATAGATAGATAATTTTTCATTGAAATTCGTTTTGGTTCGGTTTTGATCAACATAATTCAGTTTGGTCTAGGTTTGGCACAAAAACCAAACAAAACCGACCGAATTACACCCCTATATAGCATCATATGAGTAGGCACAACCCGGTTGAATGGTTTTTCTAAAAAAGGTTCAAACCGGGTCTAGGACCCATTAAAGGATTTGCGAAGACGGGGAAAAGACAAAAAAACTTGAATGGAGTTAAGTTAGCAAACTTAAAAAGATTTGAATAATCATAATCAGAATAAATAAGGTGGTTTTCGAACAAGATGTGATTTGATTTTAACAAATTGGGTTGAAAACTTTTGTCATAAAGATCAAATCATCATTAAAAATTATTAATTACAGTTTTGAGTTGTTGTTCAACAAGAAACCTTTTGTCATTAAGATCAAATCATCGTTAAAATTTATTAATTACACTTTTGAGTTGTTGTTCAACAAGAAACAATCTTAATTCACTTGGTCTAGGTACTCTTCCGGCAAAGCTTGAAAGTGAGCAAAGTCAATCAGCAAGGCAAGCATCATCAAAGTTAAAGGCATACGGTATTGGTTTTGGATCTTTGAAGACAGGATTCTTAATTAGTTAAACTTGAAACCAATTAAAAGTAAGCGTGTCTACTAAAATTTCACATCATTACCAAGTAATTTCACTAATCAAATCGGCAGCTTAACAATGATGTGAAATTTCAAAGACGTGAAAAGTTTTAATCAATTTCATGTTAGTATTTTTTTTATCTATGATACTGCCGGTAAAAACAATCTAAACTGAAAAATAATAATAAATTATAAACACAAGATTTACGTGGTTCAACAAAGACACCTGTATCTACATATGATGGTACTTCTCATCACTCATGTACCAATTTCTTTAATAGACATAATTTAATGTCAATCTCAGAGCCCCATTTACCTAATGGATAAAAATTATTTATTATTTTTTAGAAATTTAAAAACCTTACTAAAGAAATAAAATAGAAATATAGGAACCAAACTTTTTAATATACTGTTTACACCCTATACGAACCAACGAATAAGAGAAGAGCACGTGGCACCTATGTGGCTTACTTAGGCCATGGCATCAACACACATAGGCTTTGTACAATTGGACAGGCCACGTCAGCATACGCATAAACCAAGATTACAGTTAAAGCCACGCAAGCCAATACGACAAACCATATTCACAACTATCAGAAGATCATGCCACCGGTCGTTCGAGAGTAGCCTATTTAAAATCGTGGCCAGGCGGTTATCTTTCTAGAGCAGAAGACTGAAAACGGCCAACCGCCATGAAGATTGTGCAAGAGTAGGACGTTGAGCAACCGTCAAGGATCGGCTATAAAAGACACAACTTCGAAGAACTCGAGGACACAATCCATCCAACCGCAAGCGGTTATAATATTATTTTAATCATCCGTGATCTTTATCCCCTCTCCTACACTGTAGTCAGAAGGATAAATTAGGACTTCTCTCACTGTTTCCAGTCGCAATGACATCTTAGACCCCTCTTTACTCCGATTAACACCAGAATCCTGCCACCGGAGGGTAAGTTGAAGCCGCCCTTAACTCGTAGTTCTGTATCCACAGAATCCCGAGCAGCCGGTCCCGAAACTCACTCTGATTAAGCCAGGTGACTTGTGTATTTTTGGGTAAGCAGCAATCCAAGGTGAACCCCTTGAATTGGCTTTGCTAGCAGCCGCCCCCTTCCTCCTGTGCTTATACCCGATTACGGCTATAAGACTAGGACAGGCCGGTCCTGTAAGCCCTGTCAGTTTTCTTTTTATTTTTTGTTTCCTTTTTGGGGATTATCTGTTGTCGCTCTCGGCCGTCGGCCGATTTCATAATAAAGGAGTTTTGTGTGCCATTAGTTGCTTTCGTTTTCAAACACTTACAAGAACCCAAACAAAGACCAAACCCTTAGTCTTCATATCATCGCCTGACCGATTTTATTACAGGTGACTTGCAGTACGACTGAACCGATCCCAGTTCAGATTCGGAACAGGTGCCTGGGGTCAGGGCTCGACCCGAAATTATTGTATCAAACGATACTGGCACGCCCGCGTAGAGATACATCATCAACATCGACACGTGTTCACACCGGCCCAATTTCAGAGCAACATATACTCACTTTTAAAGTATTGAAGTTTGTTAGGAAGCACTTATCAAATAATTCCTACATGATCTCAATTTCCATATATATATATTTATATATTGATGAACTCGATTAGTTTTAGTTTTGTTTAATATTCTTTGTGTTTATATTATCTAAATTGGGTTTTATTCGTTGTCTTTTGGAAGCTTTGGTTTGTGATATGATTACTTGGCCTCCTTTTGGTTTACATTGCATTAGAACAATAATCTAATTTTTTTCCATTCTCAATGCACGTAGCTGGTTTATTTTAAGGGTCACTTCTGTTCCAAGGTTTTTAAAATAAAATAAAAAAAAAAAAGAGAAATTGGGGAAGCCCCTGCATGACCATAGCGGCTTCCTTCTCATTGTAGAATGTTCAAATTGAGCCATAGCTACCAAATCAACCCTGCCTTAGTCGGGGGAATTAGACTGTCACCACAACACTAGGAGAGTACACCGTTCTTGCAGGTGGAGATAATTGTCTCAACCCTTGGACAATTTGGACTAACCCTGCATATAGGGGATTTGATCATTATACCTCTACCCTCCAAACCACTTGGGAGTAACCCGCATGACTGTTGAACCACCACTTCGGTCCTTCTTTATCCATTTGTGTTCTTGTGGAAATTTGAAGTCTCTTTTTTGTAGAACACTATTAAAAGCTTAGGCTCTGTTTGTTTCAAAGGAAAATATTTTCTGTTGGAAAATATTTTCTGGGAGAAAATTTTTCAGAATAATTTTTTCCGTTTTTCCCTTTTTAATGTGTTTGGATGTAAGGTAGATGATTTTCCGGAATTTTCTGTTAGAGAGGTCTGAATCGAAATAAAAGTTAAAAAACAAGGGAAAGGAGAAATTTTAATATTTATTTTGACTCATGAAAATTTTAATATATCGAAAACGATTTGGTAGTTTATCAAATTTGCAAAAAGTGCCCCTAACTTTTCATAAAGCTTTGACGATGTGGGCAAGATGGGTTGATGCTTTTACTCTGATGATGACGAATCTGTTCCCTCCTTCGCTCACTCCCTCTCTCTCTAATGAATTAACAAATGAGTCCATTAATGGACCGCAGCATTAAAATCATGCTCGAATCATTCACCTGTGAAAAGCGAGAGAGAGAGAGAGAGAGAGAGAGAGAGAGAGAGAGAGGAAATCTAGCTATTGTGAGAAAGAGAGCGATCTAGAGAGAGAGAGAGAGAGAGAGAGAGAGAGAGAGAGAGAGATCAGCTTAAGCCAAGACCAGCAAATTCTTATCCACTTAACTCTTTATCGTTTCTGGATAGAGTTGCTATTGTTTATGGCGACTGCAACTCCATCATATACAACAACAGCACCTACACGTGGTCTCAGACACACCATAGATGCCTCCAGCTTGCCTCTTCTCTCACGTTGTCTCTGTCATCGCCCCAAATCTCCCCTCCATGTACGAGCTTCACTTCATCGTTTCCATGTGTGGAGCCGTCCTCAACACCATCAACACCAGCCTCGACGCCCACACTGTCTCCAGACTCTCCGTTACAGCGAATCAAGCTTGTCTTTGTCGATCACTCTCCCTCATCTCTGAAGCCATATCCTTGTTCCTCTCAATACCAAGATGACTCGTCTCGTTCTCATACGAAGAAGGAGAGGAAAGAGATGCGATTGGACGGAGGAAAAATAGGAAGACCAAAGCATCGGGAACATTTTCCCCGAAATACGGAAAACAACTTCCGCTAAATTTTGGCGGAAGTTATTTTCCACCAATTTTTCAGCTTTTAGGAAAATAATTTCCGTAGTTTTAAGTTTTCCGATGAAACAAACACCATCAAATTACAAAATTCCGGAAAATATTTTTTTTCCCACTATTTTCCGGTAAAACAAACACACCCTTAAGTTAATAGTAGGGGTGAACTATATATATTTAATATATTCCTTAACACTCCCCTCACGTGTGGCCGATCTCAAACTCATTTTTAGGGAGGCCCTACACGTGGAATATCTTCTTTCTCAACGGGGTCGAGTGGAGGTTTGAACCCAGGATCTCAGCATTAGGCTAAGGCTTTGATACCATATAGAACACCGTGTTTTACATGGTATCAGAGTGGAAGGTCTTGTATTTAACTCCCAGGGGCAAGTTTGCCTTGGTATTTATTTGTATCCAGGATGTTCATTCCTTATTTTTG
This sequence comes from Buxus sempervirens, assembly GCA_947561395.2. Lineage (NCBI taxonomy): Eukaryota > Viridiplantae > Streptophyta > Magnoliopsida > Buxales > Buxaceae > Buxus > Buxus sempervirens. The sequence goes on along the minus strand of OX387183.1, from coordinate 670,358 downwards.
TCGTGTGAGGGAGTGTTGAAATATTATATGGGCCTTCTTAAATACGTAGTTGCGCCTTCACCTATTAGCTTAAGCTTTTATGTGCAACGTTCGTTCAACACTTTTTCTTCGTAGGCTTTCTTTTGGACTGCTTTTATAATAGCATCATGACACTTGAAATCCTTTAAACGCGGAAAATTCATTGCTATCTCTCCTAATGTGTGTATCTTGTGTTTAAAGAATGGAGAAAAATGATGAGCTTTATTTGACCGTCACTTCTAAATCAAACTGGGTTGAGTTGGGTACGAACCAAGACCAAGATTCTACTTCATTTTGCAAAACAGTGGTGTTTTTTCCCATCATTAAGGACAAAGCTGGAAATAATGTATGGTGCAGCTTTCATGGCCATTTCCATAATCCAAGAGGTGATCATCAGTAAAAGTGTAAAACAAGGGTACAAGAGGACACCTTGACATTGACAGCATCTTGGATGTCTCCTACCATCTCTGTTGATCAGTAATGAGAGCACATTATACAGGTCCTACAGTTGGGAAAGACAAAGCAATTGCCTAACCAGACTCCTACAGAAGAACCTCCAATAACACAGTTATTTTACATCTATTACAACTCATCCAAAGATCGAATGCCAACGAAGAAATCATCTCTTATCATATCTCATGGGTGGTGAGAATTGGCTTCTAATGATGATGATGATGATCATATTTCATGGGTAGCTTGTAATAATTTCTGTTGTTTTTAAAAAAATTTTACACTAACCATAAAAAAAAATTAAAAATAAAAATTATAGCAAATTAAGAAGCATAGAAGTGGCCATAGCAAAACTTGAATAAGATAGGTCATGTATCTAATATAGACATGAAAGGAACATATAAACCATAAACATGGAGTAAGCAGCATTACAAGGAGAGTTACATAGACTGCATTACATTACTAAATTGACATTTTATCAAGAGAGTCAAACAGGTGATAGTACCATCCTTTTCTTCAACAATCTTCAAGCCATGAGCAGCAAAATACACTCCTTGTAAGCCTAAAAGAGCTCTAAATTGTCTTTTACATTTATTTCCTTCTAAACCGCGACTGCAGCCTATCAACTTACTGCTTAATGTTGCACAAAATTGCATTTGAACAGGTCCTTTTCAACATCTATATCAAAAAGCAAAAAGGGAATAGAGTGCAACAAAGATAGCCTTCTATCTGTACAGATGTGCTCTACAAGGCATCTGTATGAAACTTTTTCTTTCTCCTTTCTTTTTTTTTTTCCCTTTTTCTTGCCTCCTATACTTCCCAAACTTCAAAAAAATCTCTCGAAAATTGAACTTGACGCTTCTCCTTATTACAGTTTACACAATCCTCCAGAAACAGCAAAACCTAAAGTGCTATAGAGAGAATCCAGCTGCATACCTCAACAAATTGGTAAGAATCCAAATGATCATTCGGATGAAAAAAAGAAAGTGATTACCCAGGCAAGTAATTACATCAAAGAAGGCATAAATTATTTCTTCAAACTGTTGCTTGAAAGGACTTTCTTCCCATATGGGTTGGTCCGAAGTGATGGAACATGGGGCCTTATAGCCTCCACCAATGCAGCATGAAGAGCTCCCTGTCGAGCAAAAGGACATATGGTCCAATGAGATAACAAACAGAAAGACTAAAATAAAATGGATGTTTGAAGGACAAATTATACCTTGGAATGATTCAGTGCTGATTGGATAACATAATTTCCATAAGGATCCAGCAATATTTGATCTAATTGGGAACCATTTATAAGTTCCTGAATAATTCGAGCACGTTGCTCTTCTCCCGCATATTTTAGGCATTTCTCAACCACATTGCTGCTGTATTTTTGCATGGAGAGGTATACATAGTTACCTTCAAGTTGGTCAAGCACATTTGCCGTTGCCCATGGAACATGAAGTTCAAAGACATATTGCACAACATAGTTCCTGCAAAATTGAATAGAATACACATTGATTAGAAATAGAAGTTAAGCAACAGGCTAATTCAACCGTACTCGGAATCTGTATCAGAATATCAATTACAAAGGAAAAGGTAGCAACTAAAAATACCCAAATTGATCTTGGGAAAGTATAAGAGCATTAGAAGTGATCTCGCAAATCAAATGGCGCCTCTGCTCCCCATCGGAATGGCCAAGACATTTCTGAAGCACGCAGCAGCCATGGCGGTCCGTTGCAAGCTCGACACAGTGCATAGTTGCAGCTTCAAAAAGAAACTGCAGATGAAACCAATCAGAATTCCATTCATCATCATCATCATCAAAAGCCAGTTCCACCAAAGTGGGACCAATCAGAATTCCATTGAATATAAACAAGCTTCCAGACGAGTACAATTCAGAATAGAAGCAGAAATATTGGTTGCCTCCAGATAAATCATAAGAAGAGGGGAAATTGTTAATTCTTTTGTATTTGATAGTTATCATAAATTTTATCTATATGGACAAGTAACAGCAAAGTACAAGAAGAACAATACGAGCAACCAAGAAGAACTAAAATGAAGCTAGCTATAATAGTATTATCTGAATTTAATGGTAATTAACTTGATTTATGCTTGCCAAAAGTTAGTTTATTATATCCTAGCAGCAATATTGGGAATCAAATATAGATCCAACCTCACATAAAAATCACATACGCATAATTTCAACTTCTGCCGATTGCTTGCAATATTGTCTATCATGTAGTTCAAAAAGATATCACACACAAATCAACAGAAGCATGAGAGCAGATAAGGTGCTACCAACTCGACAATATAACTCCACTATTAGGTATACACAACCAGCATCAATCTACTTTTAAACTTCTAAAAACAAAAAACAATTATTTGTCTCAGATAAAAGAAAATATCTTAACAAATATACACATGAAGGAGAACCAAATGTACTGTATAGCAGAGTATAAGCATTTAATCCCAATGTTCAAACATGCTCCTATCCTCCGAGAAAACATCACAGGATTGGATATCTCTTTTTGAATGCAATCCATGTAATGGCATGTGTCATGTTTACATTTTCTGATTTTTTATGGGAATTGTAGGTTAACTTTTAGGAAGAGCACCTACTTAACAGCAGTAAACTAGCAAAGGTAGCAAAAACAGGATTGCATCATTAGAAGAATGCATGACTAACTATTAATAGTAGTAATGGTGACAAAGAAGAGGATGCCATGAAGAAACTAGAAATCTATAACCGCCCGAGTGAAAAAGAGGAAGCCTTACGTTTGCCACAAGTGGCTTAATTTTACATTTCCAGATGACGAATTGTTTGACTGAAAATAAGCTTATATTTTGCGAGATTCAGTGCAAAAATTGATTGTCATAGGAAAAAAAAAAGGTCATAATTAAATTGGTTGAATCATGCAAACATTGTACGGCTAACTTTCCAAACCGTAATGTCATTACAAACGAAGTGCCTGAAAATAGAAGTTAGTAAGAGAAAAACATTGTTGAGCAATAAAATAAGTGCTGCCAAAAAGACATAAATATAAATATAACATATTTCCTGTTTTTAAAGTAGAAACTTGGGAAGAACAAATTCTAACTGAAGCAGTGACTGGGCAACCGCAATTCTGTTCTAATACCTGATTGTATTATAACTAAAGGAGGGTGTTTGACAAGATATGGAAAACCATCAGGCTCAGCTTGGGCCCAAAAGACAGAGCCAGCATAAGCCAAGCTTGAGTCCATAGAGAATTTCATAAGGCTCATCTTGGGCCCAAAAGAAAGAGTCGTATATGGGGCCTTGGGCGGGCTAGGGCATTTTTTATCAAGATGTGCTAGACAAAGCATGGGTGACCCATTTACACTCTCGACTAAGCTTAAGCTCCACCACTATGTTCCAACTTCCAATCTGAGCAATAGCCTGAAAGAAGGATGTTTATTTAAAAAGCCTAATCTGTGCTTGGTTAATCTCTGGTCATTTATTTTATAATAAAATATATTCATAACTTTATAAATGCAAAGAAGTGACATAATATCATCAAATTTTAAAATAAAAATTTTGTAATTAAATTATGTCTTTTATAACATTATATATTCTCAGTCGATGTATTCTAATATATTTTGAAATAAAAGGTTTTTGGCTCGTGTGGTTCAATAATATGATTGCACTATGCTGAGCTTTTAATGAGCCAGAACATTAAGACAAATCTCAGCCAAATTCACCCAAAATATGTAAGCAAATCTAAGCCAAGTTTGAGCCTTGATGTTTATAAGAACAAGCTGAGATAGGAAAAGATCAGCTCAATTTGACTTGTTTACAGCCCTAGTTATATCTCTAATGCTAAGAAATCATTATAAAGTTAATAACAAATATCAAAATAACAGAAATAAAAAGGTGTAAACCATAATATGTTTCCAAAAAATTTAATGCAATGTAGATTAACATGAAATAAAATTATCAAAAGATATGTTGGAATCAAAAGATTTCAAAATAAGTCTGAGTCAAGATGAAGCATATGGAATGCAACCCCAGCAGAAGCGACAGAAGGAGAAAATAAATGATGAGAACTGAGAACCAGGAGATTCACAAAAGTAACAACTTCTATTGTCTTGGTTGAATTTTCAATAATTCTCCCCAATCTGAAAGGAATACTTGTAAGATATCTATTAGCTTGTTATGATGCATGAATCAAAATGTTCCGGAATCAAAGAAGCAACAGATTTATATGCTGAAGGTAGTTGAGACTAGGATCTTGAGATGAATCATGGATGTAGATAGAGTTAAGAAGATAAGATAAACAACAAGCATATCTGAGAAGCATGGGTCTAGTTTTAATCCAATATAAAATAAAATCAAGATGGCATGGACATGTAATATGGAGACTTAGAAAGGTATCTTTGATACAGATCTGAAAAATCTAGCAGAAGATAGAAAATACTTGGGACATAATTACTCAAAAACTATTTGACTATACACCAGTTGATTAAATATATTGTTTTTGACAAATTGGGACGACAGATTAAGTTCAATTTGCCAATCCAAACTGGCTGGGGAAAGGCTTTTTGTTGATGTTCAATTCATAAACCAGCTTGGTTTATTGTCTAATCCTTTAACTCCAACTTGGTGCTTTCTTTTAAAATAAAGGAAAATTAAAAGAAAAAGAAAAGATAAATGAAGAAGAAAGAAGGGAAAGATAAAAATAAAATTGAAACATGTCAAACAATTTGAAGGGGGAAAGCCCATACAGGAGAGACATCATCCTTTTAATAATACTTTTTCCTATTAGTACAAGAACCGCCTTATCAAAAAACAATTTCGAAATTTTAACTAATCTAGAAGAGTGATGATTGGCTAAGAAGCTCCTCTTGCATCATTTTGAACCTAAGACAAAATCAAAAAACTTCACTAGAATAGCCCTAGCATATCCACATGTAGTAGCTTTTATCTTCTCCTCAGACCTGCTTTGACTTCTAGATCTCATGTGATGCTCATTAATACATTTTGATTCACCATCCTTTGTGTCTAGGTGACTAAAGGTCTGTTTCATAAGGATACACCATTGGCTAGGATGGGTTGAAGGGACCAAACTATTCAACCTCAGGGTCTCAAGGTTCAATATGAATTCAAGACAACTTCAGTAGATGCTAAACATTCAAGCTAGAGTCGAAATACAAGCATAACCGCAACAAAAACAATTAAAAGAAATGTTTCAAACTTGAAAGTTTATGTGGATGTATTTATATATGCTTGTATATTACTACGTAAGAAGGTAACTCTCCACTATGGACATTCAATATGATTAGAGTAAAAAAACAATGTGCATCACTTGTACATTGCTAAGTTGTTATACTGGGATCATTCACCTTACACAACATATCTGTCTGGCATGACATGATGTAGGTGCAAATATGGAGGTGTTTGAAAATTCAAATCCATGACTGCATTTTCAAATAAGCTTTTGTATATTTGATAGTTACTATACCTCCAAATATGCATCCAGCATTGAGGGTCATCCAGAATGGTTTAAAATAGTATGCTTTTGCATAACTTTGTTCACTTTTAAATCACTTCTCCTATACTTCACATTTCAACCTTATTACTTTTCTGACAAAAGAGCTAACAGTTATTAAAGAGCAACAAGAAATATGCAAGAGATAAATTACCATAAAGACATCACAGAACCCCAAACCTGATATTAAAAGCCCTTCAAATATCTCAAATGCACAAGCACAAGATGTTAACAAGATCATCACTATATCCATGATAATGGAGGAAGTTAGCCTCATTTTTCTAATGAACAATGTGCCTATGTACCCATTCCAGATGGGAAACTCTTCTTAAACAAGTCTTTGAGTCGTAAGGCATAGGATTTCAGAAGGATCTAACATTTAAGAGATATAAATGCATCCAACACCTGTAATGGTGTCCATCTAATATAGCTGCAAAGTAGCAACCAAATTATGGAGTTAGCTCTGGAGGCTTTTCAACATAAAATAGACATCTTCAAAGATTTTAAAACAGGACTTGTAGAAGAATTTCCCGGTAGCAAAGTAGGTTTCACTCATGGAGGACTTTGAGGTAAGAATATAGCATACTTCCCAATCAATTACGAGAATTGCTTTTCTGACAACACTCACAAGGCTGAAGTTAGACATTCATAGCAGTCCATTTAGAAATTCATGTTAGAGGGATTGTGGGCAGAATAAATAATAATATGGACAACACTCATAGCAATATATATTTACTGCTAGTTTTTTCTTCCCCAAGAAAAGGAGTTTAGGGTTTTCCACTGTTTTCCGATTTTCATAATACTTCTAGAATACTTGATGAATTGTAAATTTTACATAAACAAGTGATGCAGGACATGAACCTTAATGAATCTAGATATCGACTACACATGCACATAGAAGTCATGATTAAAGTTGATATGCAGGGTAAAGGAGGAACAGCAAACATCTCCATTAAAATCACACTGCTTTCTTTCAGTACATCACTTATCTAAGTTCTCATATATCATTTGATTTTATATCAATAATAAAAATCAGAGAGGTTAGTATAATGATCATTGAGAGAAGTGCCACGGGTAGAGGAAATTTAACTTTTCAGAAAAATATTTAATCATGTTTATAAAATGAACAAGCTTATGGCTACATGATATTTCATCCATACCTTGAAACTAAGATTTCCACGCGCCATATGGTGTTTTCCTATTATAAATTTTCATTATAACAACCAAACACACGCACACATGCACACCCATACAAATAGGAATACTTAACTGCAATAGCTATAAGAATTTCATTTCTTACCTCACTATATTCGGACGACAAATACTGCAAGCAGCGTTGTGCAACATGATTGCCATTCATGTCTTTAATCAAAATCACTATACCAGGTTTCAGAGAGGAAACAACCAAGGAAAATTGCTCTGGAGTCTTGAGAGTTTCAATTACCTTCTGGACAGCACGAGTACTGCATTTGAAAAAAAAAATAAAAAAGAGAAAAAAATCAATTAGAAGGTAGAAAATATAAATAAAAACAGTACCTAGAAGAAATTATGCAACATAAGGCAGAAAACACTGACCCATGCATGTCACATGAAATTCGGACAAGATCCCCAGCCTTTAGAGTGATTACATGAAGTATCTGCATTCTCTGGTCCTCATTGCACACCTCAAGCAGCTTCTGAACAAGGTAATTCCCAAAAGGATCTGTCATGAGCTCAACAATGTGACCAATAATCTCTACAAAAATCTTCTCAACATCTTCTGCAGTTCCCTCAGAGAATTTCTTTTGCAAGAAACGGCAACCATTTTGATCCTTTGCCATGAGATAAATTCTACCAGTTACTTCATCCAAGGAAATATATTTCTGAGGTTGTAACCTCATGCAGTTGTGTCTCAAATCTGTGGTATCAGGCGATGAGCCTCGAGAGCTCCGACCATCTTGCTGTAGGAACCCAGCATTTAGAATCGAAGGATGGTTTGAATAGAAGTGTCCATTTGGGAGTATCCTTCCCTTGCAGTTTGAATGGTTAAGTAAGTCATGTCCTCCAACAGAGAGAGTCTTATTGATATCTCTAAGTGAATTCAAACCATGTGACCGTGTCAGAATCTTTTCAGGAAAATTCTGTTTCCCCACTTTGTCTAAAACTTCAATTGCATCAAAATCCTTCGAAGAAAGAACTGCTGAATTATGGGCCAAACTGCTAATAGAAGTTCGCTTTGGGCCATGTGAAAATGAACAGTTCTCACTCCTTCCACGAGACCCCTGATTATAGTAACTGCAAAGATCACTGCCCATAAGTGTTAGAGCAGATTGGTCTAACCCCCTCGTAATAGCAGAATTATTCCAAAATGGTTCTCGACTAGGCTGTTCAATAGAGGAAACAGGCATCTCAAAATATGGTTGCCTCCTGTTTCTAGTTATTGGCCTAATTGAAGCACTTCCATTTGTTTGAAGTGGATACTGAACTTCAGCTTGCTGGTCTCGGAGCTGTTGTAAGTACAGGCATTGTTGGTGCATCCTACGATATTGCTCTTCTTCCATATGCCTCCATGTGATGTGAGACTGGCTTAATTGCTGTGACTGCATATAAGGATGAGAAGATTGTTGGTCTATGAAGTATTGCTCATATGGTGGCACCGAGAACTCCATGCCAGAGACAGGAACACTTGAGAGGACTTGAAATGCATGCATTCCGTGAGCTAACGGCATGGCTCCGGAATACACAGGGATGCTCTGCAGCCGCTCTCCTGAGTCACACTTCAGGTTTTCAATTGGCTGGCATGAACCAGGTTTTTGCTCTTTCAGTTCTTCAACATATGGCTTTAAGAACTTTGTACTTTCTTGTCCATTAACCTCCATGTTAAACTTATTGAATCCCTTCGGCATCGAGCCCAACATATTTATGCCATGTAGTGCACTGGGTGAATGGGAAGGGGGGATGACCACTCCTCCTGAATTCAAACAGGAAATAGGTTTGTTTGAGCAGTCTGGATACTGCCCATCTAGTAAAAAGGGGCACTTTGCTAATTCTTTATAACTAACAATATGAGGATTTACAGCTCCCATTGGAATTGCATCTTTGAAGCTCAATCCTGCAAATGCAGATGTCAAGGACTGATCATCAGGCAGGTTTGAGACATCCGAATTAGCAATCTTGATTGATGATTGATAACCATTCTGCACATTCATTTTTGTTCCATCCAAACTACTGCTAGTTTGAAGTTCATCGTTTATCAGATCTTGGGAGGGATTCATACGACCTGTTTTGGTTCTTTCAAAGGACAAGCTACTGTACAAGGCCTTACTGCTGCTGGGACTTGTTCCCTGTGGTCCTTGGTAGAAGTCCGTATAAGTGCCAGAAGGAGAGCACTTCTTTCCTTCATCTTTAAGAGAGGTCCTTCCTAAATCATCCGAAGAATGGTTGGGTCTTGATTCCTCAGTATGCGGATTTCCAGAAGTTGCGCTAGGTATCTCTCCAAGAAGTATGTCTAATTCATCATATTCCTGTTCAGTCCTTCCTCCTTCCATTTCGCAAATGGCAGGAAGTTTGAAACTGTCACTAAATGCAGGACAGAGCCAGCTCTAATCAATAATGCAGATCCAAATACAGGCTCTTCGATGCAACCAAATTCTATGGCAATAAGAAATTTGGCCGACGTTAGTAAATACCATACAGAATTATTAAGAAAAAATGGAACAAAAACAATATATATTTAATAAGAAGCTGAAAACTGAAAAACTCATCAAGTTCATCATCCCAGTGCACTAGAACTCGGTACTTTCATGGGAATCAGAAACAGATCAAACCCCGATGTTTGCAATAATATAGAAAATATAAATGTAGAAACCTAGAACCAAGGGAAAACCCATTAAATCAAACGTATAGTCCAATGTAGCCAAACTATAAAATTTTTTGACAATTGAATAAAAAATTGATAAGATAACAGAACGAAAAACCTATTTTCCTTCAATTTATTTAGTACAACGTAGTACAAATCCATCATCGAATTCTCCAAAGTCACAAAACCCCGGAAGATTTTTTTTCCTTAAGAAAACCCTGCAAAACTAAGACAAATACTCATCTAAATATCCAGTCAACAACAGAGAATAGAAGAGGGGAAAAAACCAGTGCGCAGAACCAGCTGACAAAGAAAAACGCATTAAACTTCACAACCAAGATGATGATCATCAACAGACCGATTCCGAGACGTCAGTCATCAAAAGAAACGTCCAAAAAGCCGTCCAAAAAAAAAAGGTAGACACGCCCGAATCGGATTCTTCAAGAAACCCCAGAAAAACCCCAACTCAATTCAATCGAACCATCAAATGTATCAAAACCCCAATAACACTGATCGTTCAAAACCAAACCCAAAAATTGTACAACAGAACAAACTTTTCTAAAACACAACCAAAAAAAATTCACTAAAACCCGTCACAAGAAAGAAGGAAAACAGAGAGAATCCATTGAGCGATATAGAGATGAATATAAAAAACAAGGAAATAAAAGAACCCCACGTAGTCATTGGCGTACCAGTGACGGATGAGCCGGCATTAGAAAGAAGACGATGACAGAGTTCAGGAAAACAAGGCCTCGGCTTTTCGTTTGGCAGCGAGTGAGAGGAAGGCAGAGAGAGAGGTATGTGTTTTGGTAAATTAAGAGAAATGCAAAGATGGTGAATGTGTTGTTGGTGAGTTAATCAGGAAGACAAGCGGCGTGAAGGAGGAGGAGGTTTTCAAAGGACAGAAGAAGTAGAGAGAGAAAGAGAGCATTGCAAAGACCAACAACACACTCAACACCAACATAGCAAATACCATACCATGCATGGTTTCTTTATTTCCTCCTCCCCTCCTCTTTCTTTTTTTTTCCTTTTTGTTTCCTTTCGCCCCTAAAGTCAATATTTTAATATCATTTAATTATATAAATTAATACATTTGAATAAAAAAAAGCACATCACAATACTTTTTAGAATAAATATAGTCACAGTATAGGATACAACAATGTGATTTTAGTGTACATTTTCAGAGAGAGAAAGAGAGAGATGGTAGGACTTAATGGGTATTACAAAAATCATCACAACCAAAGCATATGTTATTATTTATGACATATATATGCAGTTATGCACATAGAGAAAGGACTAGAGGGACATGATGGTTGTTACCTAACAAGAAAAAATCATAATTAAAGCATTATTATGTGCAAATGTGGAAGTGGAAATTCCAAAAAAAAAAGAAAAAGCAATTGGGCATGTATAAAAGTTATAGTTCATGATATATATATGGATGCTTTAGGAAGGGAAAGAAGTACAAGGACATGATGGGCATTGCCATGAAAAGGGAAGCATTGTTTTGTCATGTATGTATGTGTGGAAAGTATCAGAGCAGGGAAGGAGAGTCATCACTATTTCATCCATCAGTTCTTAGGAAGGGAAAGAAGTACAAGGACATGATGGGCATTGCCATGAAAAGGGAAGCATTGTTTTGTCATGTATGTATGTGTGGAAAGTATCAGAGCAGGGAAGGAGAGTCATCACTATTTCATCCATCAGTTCGTTTAGGTTAGAGAGAGAGAGAGAGATATTAAGGAGTACCCACTTACCGTTTCACCCGCCAAACAGGCAGATAGTTATTACTAACCATTAACCATCAGTAAACAAAGGTAAAACTAACATTTTAGAGAGAGAGTATAAAAGACATCTCTATGACTTACTATTTCGCTCAAATTTTCACTCTTCTGAGATCTGGAGAGAGAGAGAGAGAGAGAGAGAGAGAGAGAGAGGAGGGGGGGGGGGGTCAAAAACTGTGAAAATTCGGTCTAAGATAAGATATGGATGGAAAGAGAAAAGAAGAGTTACTATTGGAGGGGGATTTGCAGTTACAATTCGGAGGATTTTCAGGGAAATTCAATCTTTTCCTTTGGAGAAGTTTCCTCAGTTAAATCCACTCAATGCGATTTAAACCTAAGTAACTTTCTATGGTTTACACGTGGCAAAAACCCATATGACGTGTCTCCCAAGTCCCAACCAATGGTTCTTAGTTTGGAGATTTTCAGTAGTCAAAATAGTTACTAATCTAATCATGTGGTTATAACCATATGATCTATAGACTTCCTTTTTATTTTTTATTTTTTTCAAACATGGCTACTGATTCCCGTCATTTGGTATTATACTCAGGGGTTCAACTCGGATCGTTTGGTTTGGGTTGACATCAACCCAAGACTAAACCATGGTTTATAGCTGCTAATCCAAAATCGAACCGAATACATATATATAGTGCAAATTCGGTTCAATTCTGTTAGTAAACCATATTTTTTAAGCCAGGTTTCGGTTCGGTTTAACCCAAACATCAACCAAAATCCTTCCTGGATTTAACCCAACCAAGTTGCATCAAGTGGATATTATTTACACCCAGCATCATCATATCAATATGGAGATGAGTTGGTCAAAGCTTTTAGCAAAATGTCTGGTCATACGATCAGACGGTTTCATCATTCCAACCACATCAAAGAATTTCAAAAGGGGACATAATCAGTATGATTAGCTTGGTGGACCTAGCCACCTAGAGCTCCTTTATGGCATTGTTTATTACCATGGACTTAGGTCCACATTTACACACCTACAAGCTGATTGTGCCTGCCAGTAGAGTCGGCAAAATGTCACCCGACCCGACGGGTCAATCAGATTATAAACGGGTTGGGTTGACCCGTTTATTAATTGAGTTGGAGTTTCCCAAACCCACAAATAATCGGGGTCAACCCGATTATGACCCGCCAACCCGATGAGTAACCCAATTTAAAAAAAGGTAGCAAAAGTGTCATGTTTCTACCCGATTTAACCCCAAAACCCGACCCGAACCCGGCACAACCTGATCCAACTAACCCCCTAACCCTATTTTAATAATATTTTTTGAAAAATAAAAATAATAATAAACAGGTTGGCGGGTTGAACCCGTTTATTGGTGGGTTGGGGGTTTTCCAACCCGCCTTAATTTAATCTAACCCGATTATGACCCGATCAACCCCCAACCCGATTATGACCCGACCCGAACCGTTTCCAGCTCTACTTGCCAGTCAAAACGATTGAATCAATTTCCTGGTTCAAACCTTGGTTTATCTGGGTTATTTAAAACCTTGAGATTGAACCAACCAGTTCGGGTCTTGTCCACTTTAATCAATTATTACTAGTAGATATGCACATGAAAAACTAAAAAATAAAAGACAAAAATAACAAAATGATAAAAGATACGAAAATCTAAAGAGGTGTAGATAAGTTGGGTTATAGAATACGGTGGGATTAGAAATTTTCTGAGTCAAAGAATCGTATTAGAAGAGAAATTAGTTGAAGTACTTACAAAGATAGATGTAAATCTCTATTACTTTTCTTTTCATTTAAAAGAAAAAAAAACCTAGATACTATCTTCCACAATATACATTTACTAAAAAAATAAAATAAAGAAGATAAAGATTATATAAGGCAACTTCATTATGATATTATATAAGGGCTGTTGGGAGATTTTGGGTTTCTTACTACCAGGGGATTGCAAGTAGAGCTGGCAACGGGTCGAATACGGTACGGATCTGTCATGATCCGAATCCGAACCGAAAATAAAAATCCGATATCCGAATTCGATCCGAAATCCGACGGATCTTTTATATGTGAATCCGAATTCGAAACCGAATTTATATACTGTATCCGAATTCGAAATTCGACCGAATAAATAACCGAAATCCGAATTCGATCCGAATTAGATCTGATTTGAACTTAAAATTCAAAAGTCAAGTTTAACTATTAAAGCAAATTTTAATTATCAAAACTAATGAGCCATATAAATATTAAAGCAAGATATGAATAAGGATAGTTCAATCATGATTTATACAAAGTTTACCAATGATGTAATGAAAAGTATATGTTGATTTCGGTTCGGATCTTTTTCGGATCGGATATGGACAGATTCGGATTCGGATCCGAATTCGGTCGGATCCGAAATCCGATATCCGTATTCGAACCACGGATCTATATTTTCGGATCGGATTCGGGATTTTCGGGTCGGATTCGGATATATATCCGACCCATTGCCAGCCCTAATTGCAAGTGCTACACGTGTTCAAATTTGTGGGCCCCACTTAGATAAACAGCTTGCTCTAAATATCATGTCATTCTAAACAGGTAGTTACAATGTGTTTAAATTTGAATGTGGGAAGAGCCATAATGAGTCTTTCATGTCAACTTTCAGCCCAAAAAACCTTCCCTGAACCATAGATTTAATCTTACTCAAGTTACCCACCGGCGGTAAGTAGATATTCTTAAATATTCTAGAATTCCATTCAATCCAAATGAAATAAATTGCAGCTGTAAAAGCCACCTTGAGAATTTGTTGAGAGACCTGCTTGCCTTTAGAACAGCGGTGAACCCATGCTAATTCTAGTTTCCAAGGAAGCATAGCTCGTCTACATCCACAAAGACGAAGTATGGATGCCCAAATAGACCAAGAGAAGAATAGTTGATCAACATCCTGACTAGCCGCATGACATAGAAAACAAGAAGCCGATTGAATGATCCCTAGTTGCAACAGCTTTTTACGAGTAAGAAGCTTACCATGGATATATAGCCAACCATTAGATGAAGGAGAATCTTGTAACATGAGACGAAAACTAGACCAGTTTAGCATATTCAAATCTGTCAAGCAAAGATGAGAGACTTTCAACTGTACTCTTGATGCTGAAATCCTTACTTGGAGAAGGCAACCAAATGATTTTGTCATCTTTAGTTGAATCTGGTCTATCCAAATGTTGCAGAGAAGAGACCAAGCCTCGATAAGGTGAGGAGACTGTGGTGTGGAGGAGACCAGTCCCTACTTGAAATGATATGTGACACAAGAGCATCATGAGGTAAACCCGAGTCTTTAACAATTTGCCTGCCATATCTTACTTGCAATCACCTATCTGGATGCTAAGGATCCTACCAAAGTTTGAATTTGCCTCCACTACCCACTTGGCATTTACAAAGACCCAAAGCCTTGTCCCTAAGCTTTAAGATTTTACACCAGCTCCAAGAAGAAGTTGTCATGGAAGTAGCTACCCAGAATGATCTGCCTTTAAGAAGACTAGCCGGGTGCATGCAGTGGCGAAACCAGGACTCCAAATCTGATAGGTTAAAAAAAAATTTCAATTAACAATTCTCATGAAATATAGAAATTTCAATGAATTAGGGGTACAAACCAGAAATTTTAGAGGGGATTCTCATAAAATATAGAAATTTCAATTGGGGGGTGGGGTGGCAAACTAGAAAATTTAGAGGGGACAAAACATAAATTTTAATTAAAAATATATTTTTTTAATTAAAAAATAAAAGCTGGGGGGTGGGGTTGCCAATTAGCTTCAACGTGGTTCCACCACTGGGTGCACGTGCAATACTGCACGTTTGAAAAAAGAGGTAGAAGGGAAGAATAGTTTTGCAACCAATTATTAAGTGAATCAGTTTGACAATTGTACCCTTTTATGAATAATTCTTCACGATGATGTATATAAGGGCTGTTTTGACAATTGTACCATTCGGAGGGCATAAACGGATTCTTTATAGGTTTCTCTATTATCTTCAGTACTAGATACATGACTGATTAGGAAAGGCCCACCACTTTTGTATTTGTACTAATTTCTGTATCCTTGTGCTCAATAGTATTGGGTTGAAGCATCTCAAAGTCAGTATTGTTGTAAATGTTTCACATGGGACCACTTGAGGAAAAAGGAAAAAAGAAAAAAAGCCCATTGCATGTAAGATACTCCACATGACAGCATCCCATGGTCATAGCACAAAGCGCAAAAGTTTCATCCCAATAGCATAGGCCCATCAAATTTAAGATCACCAAGAGTTCAAAATCAGCCTTCTAAGAATGTGGACAAATCAGTCGAGGTTATTGATTTGATCGACAGCTTAGAGGAGATAGGATAAGCTCCTTCTTACATGTTATACCTTATTAATAATTTGATTTAAATAGGCGAGCCCCAACCAGGATTTTTAGGAAATGCTTATTTCCTTAATCAAGTTTGCATGGGCTTTGGCTCGATTGAAGCTTAAATTGCTTACTTTGTTAAAATACATCTTACAAATAAATATATTAGACTTTCCTAATTTATATATGATTGCTTTTGAGCTAATGTAGCCTAATAACATTATTGGATTGATCCAAACTAAATCTTAAAAAACTTTCGATGAGCTCGCATTATAATTAAATGAAATAGATACTCTTTGCCCTAATTGCTCCGATTACCCATATTCATCATTCCTATTAAAAAAATTACCCATCAATGAGTATGTAATTTAAATTTGTATGTGTAGTCCTGTGCTACTCCTAGTTATATTTGCAATGAAATATGTACTCTTTTCCGATCCTTGAAACCATCCTACGGAGAGAACAGATCCTCCCAACCTAAGTTTTTAGGATCATTTTATTCCATAAGATATTTATGAAAGTAAAAAAGAAATTTGAAAAATAAAATAGGTTAAAAAAAAAGATTCTAGAAAAACATCTAAAAAAGAAGGATATGGTTGTCATTTTCTTCTGATAGAGAAAAAACACAATAGGATAAGAATTCTTAAAAATATATATATATATATATAAAGAAAAAAAATAAAACAAAATTTATATCAAATTAAGAAAAAACAATAAAGAAAGAAAGGGGACGCAAAGGATTAGAGAAGAAAATGACGATTAATAAATTTGTCTTTTGATCACCGTCTATCACTACCATAATTGGACATCTTTTGCACTTATCGGTACACTTTGAGATAAATGCATGCATCCATGGTTAGTGTTTTTTCAACAAGAAATATTCCCTTAAATTCGTATCAACAATTTTCAAGATGCTCAATGCGGCAGCATTTCTTTCAAAGTGCGCATATTAATGATAGAGAAGGAGGTATCTCCTGTTAAGGAATATATTAAATGTATAAAGTTCGCCCCTACTATCAGCTTAAGCTTTTAGTAGGAACGGTGTTCTATATAGTATCAAAGCCTTAGGCAAACGTCAAGTCCTGCGTTCAAACCTCCACTTCATCCGTTGAGAAAAAAAATATTCCACGTGTAGAGCTTCTTTAAAATTGGGTCTCCTAAAAAAAAAGTGAGTTTGAGTCTAGCCGGAACCGTGTTCTACATCTCCAAAATAAAGGTTCTAAGGGGACGTTAACGTACTGTGGTCAAACCATGGAGGTATCAAAGTAAATTTGTCCTAATAATTTAATAGTTACTAAAACATGGATCCGGTAATCCAATTCCAGGTCCAGTTTTGCTCCTAACTCTTTGCCACTATTTTTTCGGAAACGAAACAACTCAAATCGACTCAAACGGACAGCCCAAGTTCATTACCAACCGATTCAACTCATCCGAGTTTACACCTAAAGAATGGGCCATATTAAAGGTCTCACACACCCAGCTTCCATATTTGAAGGGGTATTAGTAGGTCTCATTAATGGTAACCAACCACAAAGCCACCACCAAACAAGGTAGTTTAGACACGCCCGACGCTGGCACTTCCAAAACAATATGTAAGGTTAGCTCACTGCACGACCACCGACTCAAACACTCTTCTGCGGTTAACTTAATTAGCCCTAGTGCACCATTCTTAGCCAAGAACCCAAAACTTACCTTTAGTAAACTTACACTTATAGATGGTGCATTGGCTTCCAGCATATTTTAGAACATAAGAACGTGACCGTGATATCCCAAATGTACTCTTGGTTTTTGGATGTATAAACAATCTCTGAATGAAGACATACGGCCCCTTTCGCTTTCTTGTCCTATGCAGCCCCAAAATCCCTTCTCTTGTGAATAATCCAAACTTAGGGCAAAGCAGTCTATAATGACCGTATTGCCCTTAGAAAACTTTAATACGGATACTTACCCGGCCTGGCCTAGAATCCGTTTTAGGCTGTTGACTGACTTGTATACACTGATAAAGTTGATCTATACCTTTAACGATAGGAAATCAATTTGGTGGGCTGTGTCAGGTTATACTGATTGGTGATTGTAACTATCGTTTGACGGGATGAAATCGTCTGCCGCAGTGGTCTTGCGGCAGATCGTGGGATGTTGCCATGTGTAGCATCCCACGGATGTTATAAAAAACACATTAAAAAAAAGTAACATGTCAGTTGAAGTGACATTTTACTTTTTTAATGTGAAAAATGTAACATCCGTGGGATGCTACACATGACAGCATCCCACGATATTATGCTGCAGTGATTTTGACTATTATGCATGCATTGGTTTTGACAGTGATACGAACTAGGGTTGTAAACGGAGCAGATATTGATTCGATCCAAATCTGATTAAATTAATCCAATTTAATCGGATTTTCATTCAAATAAATAACCGTCGGATCGGATATGGATCCTGTATCCGTCCGAATCAGATTCGAATCGGATTAAATCTAAGGCATAATATGAATTTTTTATAATTACTAAAGGTGTTTGGGTAAATTTATTAACATAATAGGTCTTGGGTTATCCGTCCGAATAAACCTAACCATAACATAACCATAACACACCGTCGGCTGTCCAACTCTCTAAGCCTCTTCGTCACCACACCTCCACGCCCACCACCACTGTTTCCATTCTCAAATCTCCATCTCAATCTGCGAACCAACATAACCATAACCCTGCGAACTCCCAATTCTCAAGACTCTCAACTTTACTCGTCTCTCTCAAGTCTCTTCGAACCATCATACCTAAAACCAAAAATCCTTTAGACAACGATTTGCCCTAAACCTAAGCCTTCTCTCCTCTTTGCCGCTGCCGCCCTGCGGCGACTGCCTTGCTTGTCTTCTCCGTTCGTCGACGACGACCTTCGTTTTCTGCGACTGCGTTGCTTGCCTTACAAAAGTCTTCTGCGAGTCTGCGTTGCTTGTGCGTTGCGATTGCCGGATAGTTTCTTCACTGGATCAGAGCGTAAGGTAGGAGGAATCTGGAACTTATTAGAGACGAGATGCTCTCTTGTTGGAGCAGTTTTTTATTTGGTTGCGTTTTGCTTTGGTGATTTTGATCGGCTAGGGATTATGGTTTAATATCTGATTGTATGGGTGTTTGAATTCTTGATTTCTGGACAAAGATGCGCTGCGAATGTTGGTTATATTCTGTTTTTTGTCAGTTTCTATAAAGGTTTGATGCATATTAGATCCGAACCTGCGGATCTTTGTTGTTGAATTGTTAAGAGTTTGTGTTTTTCTTTTAGTCCTTTACTGTATGACCTTGGATCCTCTGATCTAAGTGATCTAAACATCGGTCGACTTGATCTTTTCTTCGTATGCAGATTTTCGGATTTTGATTGAAAATTTGTCGCATTTTTTTAGATCTTTGATCTGCACGATTTGAAGATTTTAAAAGGCTTTTTTTTTTCTTCGTTTTAGAGATAAAATAACTTGTAATCTAACATGAGTTTTAGGTTCAGTACAATTATTTACAAACTTGAATTCCATTTCACAAAAAGTAAAATTGACATCCTTGAATTCCAAACTCGAAGCACATTTATTTGCAAAACAATGCATTGTTCTCTACGAGTGGAACTGTGTGCTTGATAGAATTCCAACCTTTTCGCTCCAAACTGAAAAAAAAATGGTTCTTGGTTCCATACTTATGGACTTGTTGCAAACAATTCTAACCTATGTATCTTGACAACAATTATGCACGTACTAGTTTTTTTATTTTGGTACACAATGTGTGTACCTGCAACTTCTGCATGTTATGTTTATCTTTAAATATATATCACCATGCTCTTACTGATCAAAAAAAATTATGCACGTACTAGTAAAGACAACTGGTACTACTACCATATGAATTGTTTTTACATCGATAGAAGGGCCCCACATCAGAACCAGCATCATAGCATAAACTTAACATGAAGAGATTGATGGCCCATTCCCTGTTGGTAATCTATTTAAGACTGTTTGGTGTAAAACAGACATATTTTCCCTGTTCCCTGTTCTATCAGGTCTAGTTCCAACAACTGGGTGGAAAATTAACTTTTTCTACAAGGATTTAGAATGTCTCAAAAAGCTCATATCAGGGTCAAAGTTAGTTTAAAAAAAGAAAAAGAAAAAGGTTATTGTGCCATGGATGTGAGAAAAAATATTGTGCCTGGATGACTTTCTTTGCTTCTCTTGACTTTATTATTTTAGTTTATGTAAATTGGCTGTCTGTCTTAGAAAAAATAAAAAAAATTAGCTAAACTTTTGCTTTGTCTTTACATAATTGATTTTGCAACTTGTAAAGCAGTTGATGGACTGAAATACTATGATCCTATCGTGACGAATGGTCCAAAAACTGAGAAAGGATCAACAGTTGAGATTTGTGTAGTTGGAAGACATTCTGTTTCATGTTGGATTGGATGGTGTTAAAATTTTTCTCCTCTAGTATGCTTCATAGGTGCATTTTGACTACATATATTGTGGTATTACAACGTCTCAAGTCGGGAATCTAAACTATTAGCTGTGAATTGCATCATTGCTCAGGTTTTACCTACCTGGTTGATTTCCTGCTTAGGAATTCAAGAATATTCGTTTGGTTTCGAATTTGGATTTAGGTATAAAAGATCCGTCGGATTTCGGATCGAATTCAGATATAGGTAAATTTTTTTCAGTTCGAATTCAAATCTTGGTAGATTCATATTGTATTTGACCGAATGCCACCCCTAGTCTCAACTCTCAAGTTCTCAAGTTGTCACTCTCAACACTCAAATCTTTATCTACAACCTGCGAGCAGCAAGCCTGATCTACAACCTGCGAAGCCTGCGACTATTTTGAATAGCAGCAGAGGTTGTGGCTGTTGCCGTGAGTTGCACTAGCAGCATATGCAATAACGGAAGCCGAAATGTAGTTCGTTGGGTTTTGAAGAATCTGCTGCCCCGAGCTGATCGCTTCGTCCTCATACAAGTCATGCCCGCCATCACTTGTATACCAAGTTTACCAACTCTATGTGCTGTCTCTATCTATGCTAGTTGATCCAATCATTTTTATTTCAGTCTGTTTCCAATAATAGTTGCGTGGTTTGCTGTTAGATTCATGTGTGGCGATTCTTATTGAATAGAAGTTTTAGAATACTTCTTTGATCTTTTTGATTACTACATTTCAAAAATCTCTTCGAAATTGGCTTTTATCTAAGAAAGCGTTGCCGGATGAACTGTTGTCTGATTGGAGAAGATAAAGCTGAAAGCCCCAACTAGAAAACGAATTGCATCCAAGTTCAATTGTCCAAATCTCTGAAATTTTTATGACTTCAAGTATTATATAGTTCTAATTGGAGTCTGTGTAGATTCATCTGCTCTGTAGATCTCTAAAAAACGAAATTATCTTTGTCTCTCTGTTTGATCCGACCGGAAAATAAGTTCATTGATATTTAATATCTTCTCTTTGTGGCTGGAAATAAGTAGATTTGGGCAGTAATGAAGCACTTTGATTAACTCATCAATCTTATACTATTTTGATGCAATCATTATATTAATATTTTTATTTTTTATTTTTTGTTCTTTCCCCCTTTTTAGCTTCTTCCAAGAAATCTGGTGGTGTTAGTGTTACAGAGCTACAGATTGGGGATTTGGGGTAAAGGTAATTTCATTTTTTTAGCCTCTTATATGGTCATTGTATGATATCTTGTTTTGATTGTGATTCCCATGTGTTGCTTTTTTTTTTTCTTTTTTTGTAATGTGTGATTAAGTGTTTATTATATTTTTGTGTTTGTGTGTATTGAAGGATAACTTGTTGAAAATGTTTGATCATATTACTATTGAGGATGAGTTGGTAGAGGAGGAGGTGTCACCTATCCCTAATTTGAAGCGGGCTAGAAAATTAACATCGAAAGTGTGGGATGACTTTAAGAAGATCTCAGGGGAAGATGGAATTAAAATTACTTCATGTAATCATTGTAAAAGGACATTTACTGGAGCAAGTAGTAGTGGGACAACACATTTAAAAAATCATTTGTAGAGGTGTCCTTGGAGAAAACATGGAGACATAGGTCAGCAAATATTATTAATTACCAAGGGTAAGGGGAGTTCTTTTGGTGTGAGAAGTTTTAAATTTGATCATGAAAGGAGTAGAATGGACTTGGTAAGGATGATTATTAAGCATGAATACAGTTTTAACATGGTTGAGCATGAGTACTTTCAGATTTTTATTAACAATTTACAACCAACGTTTAAACTTGTATCACAAAATATTGTAAGGGCTGATGTTCTTGTTGTAAACGAGGAAGAGAAGAAGAAGTTGTATGCTTCTTTTGATCAACTGTCTTCTCGTATTAGCTTGACTACAGATTTATGGACATCTAGTGAGTAGAACTTTGGGTATTGTTGTGTGACAGTACACTTCATTGACGAAGGATGGGAGTTGAAAAAGAAACGTGTCAGTTATACATCTTTAGAGTGTCCACATGATGCAGAGACAATTGTTGGATTGATTAAAGATGTGGTTTTAGATTGGAATATTGATAATAAGTTATTTTCTATAACTCATGATGCCATGGTCAGAGAGTTAAGAAGATGGCTTGATGATCAGAGTTTGATTCCTTTGGAGGGAGATCTATTTCATGTACACATTCTTAATCTTATCGTCCAAGATGGGTTACAAGAAATAAAAGGAATCGTTAAGAATGTTAGGAAAAGTGTTGGTATGTTAGATTAGTACTAGAAAAGAAGCAAAAGTTTAAAAATTCCATGAATCAAGTGAAGTTATTTGGGAAAAAAAGTTGTTATTATTAGTGTCAAAACTAGGTGTAATTCCATTTTCTTGAAGCTTTAGAGAGCACTAGAGTTGAGAGAGGCATTTGTTCGCCTGCAGCAAATTGATCGTGAATTCAATGTTTATCTATCCAAGGAAGAATGGGATACAAATCAGGTTGTTTGTGAATGTTTGAAAGTGTTTTATGAAGTTACTTGTACTTTTTTTGGTTACAAGTATCCAACTGCAAATCTGTTTCTTCCTAATGTCTGTAAGATTCACAAGCATTTGCTGAATATGGAAAAAAGTGAGCATGAATATGTTTGTGATATGGCCTTCAAAATGAAAATCAAATTTGGAAATTATTGGGATTCTTGCAGTTTGGTTTTGGCAATTACTATTGTTCTTGACCCAAGATTCAAGATGGATTTAGTTGAGTATTTTTATGGTGCTCATGCTGATGTGTATTTCATGATGATTCATACTGCTGTTGTAGATCTTTTCACTGAGTATAGTGGTGGCTACCATGATGTGATGCTGGCTACTTTTGATATGGGTGATGGTTGTTGTAGTAGTTCTAAGCCTCAAGTAATTCTTCAAGTAATGACATGCTTAAGGGTTTTCAAAGTTGGTACAAGAGTGTAAGAAGTACTACTATCCGTGCTTCGGAAAAATCTGAACGTGACCGATACTTGGATGAGACAACATTTCCTTGTAATCAAGATTTTGATATTTTGGATTGGTGACAAGTTAATAGTCCTAAATTTCCAATTCTTGGAAGGATGGCTTGTGATATCTTAGTCTTAGCAATTCCAATTCCTATTTCTTTTAGTGCTGGAGGTAGGGTTATTGATGAAACGTGTAGCTTTTTCACCTTGGAGATAGTGGATACTATGTTCTGTACACGTGATTGGTTGGAAGTTTCAAAGAAGAAAAGTGGGTATATAAGTATATCCGTATTGGTGAACAAAAATCTATATTTTCAAAGTATTGGTGACCATACAATTGGCATGTTGACTACATGGAGTAGACTTGCAAAAGAGAGGTGGTCGGATCAATTATGTCTGAAGCAAGACCCTCCATACTGGTCATCCTCATTCGCACACCACTCTGTGGAAAGTTCCCACCAAGCTTGACTTGTAGAGTCCATGTATAAAGTACCCAACACAGAGGGCCATAGAAAAAAAGAAACAATACTCGAACAAAGTTACAAGACAATGCACATAAGTCTAGACTACAGATATAGAAACCGTGGTTGCAAGCATCTAACCCTAGTTGTCCATTTGGATAAAGATACATGCTTTCTCTTTCCCTATATCTGAATCGCATGATTGTCCACAGATACCCCTCCAATACATAATTGTCAATTGGGTTTTCGATAGTAAGTTCAATACATAAAATATCACAAAAGATCCAAAACCAATTAACATATGCAAAAAAGAGTCTACAATGTAGTAAACACCTTTCCTTGTAGAAGCAAAAGCTCAAACATAGCACAATGGATGTGAGTAGCATCATCTGTAGGAAAAAAAGCTCGCAGCAAGCCTGTCATTGGTTCGTGAAAATTAAAAGAGAGAACGAGAGGGGTCGACTGGCCTCTCGCTCAATCGACTGACCTGGAAAAAAAAGGAAAGATGAATTGAGAAAGAGAGACAAGGATGGAGATGGGGGAGGGTGGCTGCTGGTTGTGAGTCAAGCGAGTCTTGTCGAATCGAGAGAGAGGGGGAGGGAGGAGAGGACTGAGGAGAGAGAAAGAGAGGGTGAGGGAGAGACGAGAGGGAGAAAGAGAGGGAGGAACTTACCGACGTCGATTCGCTAAATCTCCAGTGGAGTAACCTAATCGCAGATCACCGGTATAAAATATAGTGGTGAGTAACTGAGTCTGGGCATCGAAATCAAACTTTTTCCCCTTTTATTGGGATCGGTTTGGACTAGCCGGCCTAGTACGATTTGTACCAGGACCGGACTTGGCTGGTCCGATCTCTGATTCCAATCTGTAAAACCTTTATTATATAGTTCGGTTGCCGTTGAAAGATTTCCGTAAAATAATATAGTCTGGTTTTCAAATTTTTTATTTTTTATCCATTCAAGGAAATAAATATTATTTAAAGTTATTGTTTGGTCCCGTATTATCCTTATATTAATGTAATTGCTATGAAATTTGTTGAATTGACTAAACAGCTTCAAATCTTCAGAAACGTTACTAGTGGCGTATAAGGGTATTGTTGTCACTTTACGTTTGACATGGCAAAACAGAATACCTAGTCCTTCATTATTTCTGAGTGATTGTCTAGAGTAAAACGTGCACACGCAAAAACCAAATACCGAGCATGTGAACATTACAGAAAGATAGTTGCTGTTAATGTGATGTTTAGTTTATAAGACGACTTGTACACGTGCAGGTGTGACAGTGGTAATTTTTTAAATGTTTATAAATGATATAGAAAGATTGACAGATCTTGAAAAACTAAGATCACAAGGCCCTTATATCGGCTGGAGCCAATGGCGTGGAAGATCGGTTGGAGCATTCACCAATCTTCGCCATGTGTCCTTAATTCATTATAGGGTACAACCAAATTCTTCATTGGTTACAACCCACTTATCAAGGGTACAATTCAACTCATCATGGGTACAACCGAACTCATATTGGTACATGTCATAGGGTACAACTCAACTTATCATTAGGTAATACCCAACTTATCATGAGTACAATCCTACTCATCATGGGGTTCAACCCAACTTATCGTTGGGTTCAATCCATTTCATCATGATAAGATGGTATGATGAATGAGTGGGACACGTGGCAAAGATTGGTGGATGCTCCAGCTGATCTTTTACGCAATAGGCTCCAGTCGATATGAGGGCCTTGTGATCCTAGTTTTTATAAATTTGTCAATCTTTCTATATCATTTATAAATATTTAAAAGATTACTACTGTCACACCTACACGTGTACCTGTCACCTTATAAACTAAGCATCACATTAACAACAACTATCTTTCTGTAATTTTCACATGCTCGGTATTTGGTTTTAGCATGTGCACATTTTAGGCTAGACAATCACTCAGAAATGAAGGACTAGGCAGTCTGTTTTGCTATGTCAAATGTAAAGTGACAATAATACCCTTATACGCTGCCAGTAACATTTTTGAAGATTTGAGGTTGTTTAGTCAATTCAACAAATTTCATGACAATTACGTTAATATAAGGATAATAAGGGACCAAACAATAACTTCAAATAATATTTATTTCCTTTTTCATTGTTTTGGAATACTTCACTTATCTCTTATTTTCGGTTTATTTGACGAGAGGTTGCTTGATTGAGTTGTTTATAAGATCACAAGCCGAGAAATATATCCAAATGCTGAAATGATTTTGATTTTCCAGAATTTATTTATTTTTAGCCATCTATTGTTTATTAATTTAATTAGATTAGATTTAACATATTCATGATTTTCTATGATATAGAGGTTCAGATGTATCAGTTATTGGGGGTTGTGGGATCAATTCGTCTTTGATTTGGCTAAAGTAGTGGCGGAAGGAGGGTTATTGAGTTTCTAGAGTTCTTTTACATGAAAAAGGGTTCATGAAACCCTAAAAAAATATTTTGGTGCGTCTGAGACAATTTGCGAGGGCTGTGGTTGGAATCAGTTTGTTATAAAGATACAAGTCTCGATCTGTTTTGATTTCCTGGATGATGGTCTATTGGTTGACTAGTGATGGTATTCTGTGTTCTTTAATGAGGGATTATCTGCCTCCCATTGAATGTACAAAGGCATTGGGTTACGATTTTGTATTCAATTGTTTAATTTTTGTATTGCATTTATTTTCCATATGGATCTGGATTACAGTAGGGCTTTTATCTTACTCATTCAAGTGTAGGATTGTTTCTTGATAATTGGATAGACTTTTCTAGTCGTGATTTCTCAACTTGTTTGCTCTAGACCACCAGATTGGTTGTACTTATGGAACCCGTGCCTGCTTCTGCATTGTTTTTAAGTTTAAGGATGCAGCACATTTTGTATCAATTTTGAACATATTGTTAATAAATAGATGTATGCTTAGCGAACGGATGCTCTATGATGAAATCATCTGTGACTATTAGTTCATCCCATCCAAGGTTGTATTGTATGCGGCAAAAAGCCTACACCCTTGCTGTAGCAAGGCTGTGCTTGGCCGGTGAAAATTTAGAGATACAATAAAAGTTCAATGCATAGCTGTAAGTTGAATTTTTAATTTTCATGGGCCAAAGACAGGCTTGCTGCGGGCTTTTTTTGTTGCAGTCTTGCAGATGATGTAGCCCACATCCATTGTGCTCTATTTGAGCTTTTGCTTCTAGAAGGAAAGGTGTTTACTACATTGTAGACTCTTTTTTGCATATGTTAATTGATTTTGGATCTTTTGTGGTATTTTATGTATTGAACTTATTGTCGAAGACCCAATTGACAATTATGTATTGGAGGGGAATCTGTGGACAATCATACGATTCGGATATAGGGAAATAGAAAGCATGTATCTTTATCTAGATGGACAACTAGGGTTAGATGCTTGCAACCACGGTTTCTACCTCTGTATTCTAGACTTAGGTGCATTGTCTTGTAACTTTGTTTGAGTACTGTTTCTTTTTTTTTTATGGCCCTCTGTGACTCTACAAGTCAAGCTTGGTGGGAACTTTCCACAGAGTGGTATGTGAATGAGGATGACCAGTATGGGGGTCTTGCCTCAGACATAATTGATCTTGCCACCTCTCTTTTGCAAGTCTGCTCCATGTAGCCAACATATCAATTGTATGGTCACCAATACTTTGAAAATATAGATTTCTGTTCATTCTTGTTTGCTTTTATTTTAGTTTTTGCTTTAAACATAGATGCATAAATGGTTTAAAGTTTAAACTTTATGACTTGTTTCTTCTGTATCTCCAATATTTGAAACATCTTAGGGCCACTGAGGTTCATTTATGTAATGATTCCTGTATGTGAGAGAGATATAGTTGATGGCTGCTGCATGTTTGATTAATATCTGCTTTTGTTGTTTCCTGCAATTTAAACATTTGAAGTTGTTGTTAATTGATATTTTTGTAGAGAAAGATAAGGAGGCTTATTCCATCAAAGGTGCTTCTTTCGATGTTCCATATGCTTGCCTATGTATGCTTATTTCCCTATCTCTATACCACGTGCTTATATTACTATTTTCTGTCTCTGTATCTGTCTGAGATTACTTATATGGCTTTGATAAACCCATCTTGCAGAATTGTCAGGCATTTGGGAGCCATTTGATGACTTCACTTATCTGAAAAGTCATCTTCATTTGCACATACTGTTGGCATGTTATGTTCATTGTCATTCAAAAGGAAAGCACATAGAAGTAGAACTACTCCTGGAATTATCTGTAAATAATTTTATGCATATACTTATGAGATGGGTTCTCGAGGAAGGCCAGTCTTTGATCTTAATGCACCCCCTGCTGAGGAAGATGAAGAAAGTGATGGTTTTCTTAGCTTCCAGCCCCAAAAGGCTCTTCCTTCTTCCAATATAAACACCTCTGGCCTATTTGCAACACCAGGAAATTCACAAAGAGTGGTAAATAACCAGGCATTTTCCCATGCATCTTCTTGTTCAGGCTTCCAGCCTTTTGTAAGGCCTAAAGATGTGACTAACACCAAAGAATGCATTAAACAGAAGAACGTAGATAATCCCGGGATTGCCTCATCATCTAAGACAGGTTATGTGGAGGAGACTAAAGCATCAAGCTTGCTGGCTTCAGGTACCACAGGTGCTCAAGCTGTTGAAAGAGAAGAAGGGGAATGGTCTGATGTTGAAGGTTCTGCTGATGCATTTGGAAACAGTGCTAGCAGCATTAAGCATGAAAGATCAGTCACTGGTGACTCTAAAACTTTAGAGGAGCAAAGGATGGCTGGGACAACTGATCTTCCTGCCCCTGAAAAAGCTGCTGAGAATAATTTCTGTTTTGCCGGACTTTCCATCAATCATAAGGATGAAGGTGCTGATATCACTAAAGATGAAAACAGTAGTCAGGCTTCTGCTGGGTTGGATCGAGAACGATCAGAGCAAACACGAGATGATAACCAAAATCTACGGGGTAATGTCAAATTAGATACACCTATGGATGGACAGGAAGAATCTACATTGGTTTTGAAACAGAGAGAAGTTAAAGGAGTTGAAGCAAGTCATGCTCTTAAGTGTGCGAATAATCCTGGAAAGAAGCACAAGATGGACCAGCAAAAGGAGGCTATGCTAGGAAAAAAGCGTATCAGACAGACCATGTTTCTTAATTTGGAGGATGTTAAGCAGGCAGGCACAATCAAAACATCAACCCCGAGAAGGCAGTCCTTTTCGTCACCTATAACCACCCGTAGTGTGAAGGAAGTTCGTAATATGCCTGCACCAGCCGAACGAAGTGGAGAAAGACAAGTTCAGACCATAGGCAAGGACCAGAAACTGGCAGACATATCATGTAATGAAGGAGGGTCTCCTTTGGATTGTTGTGACCATAAATCTGAATCTAATGGAG
This sequence comes from Buxus sempervirens, assembly GCA_947561395.2. NCBI lineage: Eukaryota > Viridiplantae > Streptophyta > Magnoliopsida > Buxales > Buxaceae > Buxus > Buxus sempervirens. The sequence continues at coordinate 641,167 of OX387183.1, read as the reverse complement.
ATATTAGTTTAGGACCTCAAGTTAGGTCTAGGAGGCTAAACAGTAGTAATGATTCTGCTGAGGTATTTCCACCGCCCATTCCAAGACAGGGTTCTTGGAAGCAGCCCACAGATTCAAAGCAGCTTAGGAATCCACAAGTCTCAACCAGGAAACCAACCATGGTTAGTCAAGGCTTTGTGGATCCAAAACTTCAGAATAAGAAACACGTTCCTGCCAAGAAGCAAACTGCAAATTCTACACAGTATCAGGATACTTCTGTAGAGCGTCTTCTACGAGAGGTGACCAATGACAAGTTTTGGCATCATCCAGGTATGGAACTATTTGTTTGTTGCCTATCACTACCGTTACATATTGGTATTTACTTCTGTTCTGATCAATCTTTTGCCTGAATGGAGTATATTGACTTCTAGTTTTTTTTATTGGTTTCACATGCAGATAGGCATTCCAAGGTAACCTTTTATTAGGTATTTACCAATGGAAAGCCAGGATCCCACTGAATTTTGAAAAATGCAAATTTTAAATTTCGTTTTTTGCTTTTTGTAGCTCTGACTTGCTTCAAATAAGAAAACAATAGCATTTTGGTCTTCCTTATTCCTAATACAGTTTGCACAAATTTTGAATTGCACTATTGATTAAAGATTGTGGCAGTCAATGTTAGAATGCCCAGGGAGGTGGTGGATGCATGCTCCATAATGGCTTCTTGTTGAATGTTCTAATTATTTTGAATCAGATTGGTACTTCCCATAAATTTCTTTTAAAGAATTTTATGTTGTAATCTGATTTGAATTGTGAAACATTGTTCAGATACAGTCAAGTTCCTGTTTCGTCACCTTCTTCTGGTTCAGGATATTCCATGTGAATTCTAGATGACTTTGGACCAATCTTGTTATATGACATGGTCTATTTTTCATGTCTTCCAATTAATAATGGTTTCTTGTTATCTAATTTTGTACTGGGTACTAAAGTTTAGGAAAAAATGGGGAACAAAACTGGGGCTTGATGTATGAAAAAAGAAACAGAACTTGGTGGATTGATTTAACTGTGGAAGAGCCTTTTGAGCTGATAAATGCTTTGTCATTTTGCAGGCATCAAGAGTGGTTGATCAACAGCCACTTTTAAATTTGTGCTCCCTCATTACTATCTCTATTACAGAAATTTTTTTGTTATAACATTATTGGGCAACCGCCAAAAAATATTCATTTTCAACTTTAAATCTTATAGAGTTCAACTTTAAATTTGTTTGAAAAAGGTTTGGTTGAACAACAGATTTGTCAAAATCCATTTAAATACCTGCGTGGAAAATGCTGTTATAAATAAATCATTGTATGAGGGTGCTGTATTGCTTTCTTCCTCCTTTATGTTTCCTTTTTTTAATTTTATTTGTATCTTTTTATCAGTTTGAGGCTTATTATTTTTGTTGCCCTCTTTTATTAATACATAATAATATTAATAATAATTATTCTCATAGGGAATGCTGAGCTCCAATGTGTTCCTGGACGGTTTGAATCTGTTGAAGAGTATGTGAGAGTATTTGAGCCTCTGCTTTTTGAGGAATGTCGGGCACAGCTGTACAGCACTTGGGAGGAGTTAACTGAGACTGTCTCAAGAGATGTACATATAATGGTCCGTGTAAAAATCATTGAAAGGCGAGAAAGAGGTATTGGATATTATTCTCCTTTTCTTATTAGCCTGTGTTGTAAACTGTTGTCAGGATAATTGATAAATTCATGGATGCTTCTGTATCATCAATGCAAGTGACTGTTGCTTTTATGATATTTGTGCTGCCCATTGATTTTGCATCTTGATGATTCCTCTGGAGTCCAACTTTTTTTTAATAGTGGAATTTTCTTTTCTGTGCCACTGATCTTGGTGAAAAGGTTTTTTTCTCCTCTATTGAAAATTCAAAAATGGATATTTGATGTCTTTGTTCCTTATCTGCTGCTCATTTCTTTTGATAGTGGTCTATGTCCCAGGTGATTAATAGGTAAGCCCAATACTATATATATTGTCCTACGATATTGTTATTTTGTTGTTGCCTATAATTATTTGATAACTGATATCTGGAATTGATTATGAAGTTGCCAAAGCCTTTGTTCTTATGCCGCTAAAATACACAGCTTTTCCTTTTGTTTATTTTTCCTGATTTAGGTTGGTATGATGTGATAGTTCTTCCTGTTCATGAATGCAAGTGGACTTTTAAAGAGGGTGATGTTGCAGTTCTTTCATCCCCCAGGCCTGGATCAGGTTATGAGCAGCAACCAATGTCTTGTATGGCTCTATGCTCAGGATAGTGTTTTATTAACTTCAAATTGACAGATTTCAATTTTAAACTATTTTAAACAGCCAGATTTAAGAGGAATAACACGGGTGTGAGTGAAGAAGAAGTGGAGCCTGAGGTTACCGGACGTGTGGCTGGTACTATTAGAAGACATATACCAATTGATACTCGTGATCCCCCCGGTGCCATCCTTCATTTTTATGTTGGAGATACATCTGAACCTAGCAGGTAATTTGCAACCTTTGCTTTTCCTTCAGGCTTTATAAAATTTTTATGGGAAAATTCCGTTAGGATTTAAAGTATTATCTCCTTGTCAGTTTGTTGTTAAGAGTTGTCTATTTGGGTTTTTAGCAAGGTAGACGATGACCACATTTTGCGGAAATTGCACGCAAAGGGCACGTGGTACCTAACTGTGCTGGGATCACTTGCAACTACTCAACGTGAATATATTGCTCTGCATGCATTTCGCCGTCTCAATATTCAGGTTATATTTGGAATTAGATTTGTACAAAAAAGAAAGGGAGTTGAACTGTAGGGGTATAATTGTGCTTATTGTAACTTCATATGTTTTTTTTCCTTTTCGCAGATGCAAAGTGCGATTCTTAATCCTAGTCCAGAACATTTCCCGAAATATGAAGACCAGCCACCAGCAATGCCTGAATGCTTTACACAAAACTTTGTTGACTATTTGCACAAGACCTTTAATACACCCCAGTTAGCTGCCATTCAATGGGCTGCAATGCATACAGCTGCCGGTACCACTAGTGGGTTGACAAAGAGGCAAGATCCTTGGCCTTTTACTCTGGTTCAAGGGCCTCCAGGAACAGGGAAGACACACACAGTCTGGGGAATGTTAAATGTTATCCATCTGGTTCAATATCAGCATTACTACACTGCATTGCTAAAGAAACTTGCTCCTGAAAGCTATAAGCATACTAGTGAGAGCAGTTCTGAGAGTGTTACCACTGGATCCATTGATGAAGTTCTCCAAAGTATGGATCAGAGCCTTTTCCGTACGCTGCCAAAACTCTGCCCAAAGCCTAGAATGCTTGTATGTGCTCCCTCAAATGCAGCAACCGATGAATTGTTAGCACGTGTTCTTGATCGTGGATTCATAGACGGTGAGATGAAAGTCTATCGGCCTGATGTGGCCAGAGTTGGTGTTGATTCACAAACTCGTGCTGCACAGGCTGTTTCTGTTGAGCGAAGAACTGAACAGCTTCTGGGTAAGACCCGTGATGATATCCTTGGCTGGATGCATCAGTTAAAAACCCGTGAAGCTCAGTTATCACAGCAGATAGCTGGTCTTCAGAGAGAGCTAAATGTTGCAGCTGCAGCTGGTCGTTCTCAAGGATCTGTTGGTGTTGACCCAGATGTCCTTGTTGCTCGGGACCATAATAGGGACTCGTTGCTTCAAAACCTTGCTGCAGTTGTGGAGGGCAGGGATAAAATTCTGGTGGAAATGTCTCGCCTTCTTATCTTGGAAGGAAGGTTCCGTGCTGGTAGCAGCTTCAATTTGGAAGAAGCCCGAGCAAATCTTGAAGCTAGTTTTGCCAATGAGGCTGAGATTGTTTTCACTACAGTCTCGAGCAGTGGACGCAAGCTGTTTTCTCGTCTAACTCATGGTTTTGATATGGTTGTTATTGATGAGGCTGCCCAGGCTAGTGAAGTGGCAGTTCTTCCTCCCCTTTCTCTTGGTGCCGCTCGATGTGTCCTTGTCGGGGATCCTCAGCAGCTTCCTGCGACAGTTATTAGCAAGGCAGCTGGAACCTTGTTATACAGTAGAAGCCTGTTTGAAAGGTTCCAGCAAGCTGGTTGCCCGGCAATGTTATTATCTGTTCAGTACAGAATGCATCCTAATATCCGGGATTTCCCTTCACGGTACTTTTATCAAGGACGTTTGACAGACAGTGATAGTGTTGCTAAACTACCTGATGAGGTCTACTACAAGGACCATTTACTGAGACCCTATGTTTTCTATGATATCACTCATGGGCGAGAGTCCCACAGAAGTGGGTCTGTCTCTTACCAGAACATTCATGAAGCACAGTTTTGTCTCCGATTATACGAGCATTTGCAGAGAACACTGAAATCTTTAGTTGTGGGAAAAGTCTCTATTGGCATAATAACACCATACAAGCTGCAGCTGAAATGCCTTCAACGTGAATTTGAGGAGGTCCTGAATTCGGAAGAGGGGAAGGAGCTGTATATCAACACAGTGGATGCATTCCAAGGACAAGAGCGGGATGTGATTATCATGTCATGTGTTCGGGCATCAAATCACGGAGTGGGATTTGTTGCAGATATTCGCAGGATGAATGTTGCTCTCACACGTGCGAGGAGGGCTCTATGGGTATGTGATTTTACTACTTGCTCAAAACACCACCACAACTCCACATGCACGCGCGCGCACACACACACACACTCAAACCTTGAAGCATCAAATTGTGACTATTGGTATACCTTTTTATCATTTAGCCTCATTCTAACAGGTTATGGGCAATGCTAATGCTTTAACGCAATCTGATGACTGGGCCTCACTGATTGCTGATGCTAAAGAAAGAAACTGTTATGTTGACATGGAGTCTATTCCGAAAGATTTCCTGATACCAAAGGGCCTTGCTTACACTGCCTTGCCTGGAAAGGGGTCCTCCATGAGGGGTTTAAGAACAACTGGACCAAGACATAGACACTTGGAGATGCATCCTGAGTCCAGGTCTGGAACACCATCAGAAGATGATGAGAAATCAATTGTACCACTAGTTTCTAGGAATGGAAGTTATCGGAACATAAAACCACTGATGGAGAAGTCTTTGGATGATTCAGACCAATCAGGAGAGAAATCACGAGATGCGTGGCCGTATGGTATTCAAAAGAAACAAAGTTCTGCTAGTGTGGTAGCCAAGAGAGATTCATAGAAGGGTAATTGATGTTGTTGCAGATTTGGGGATGATTTTTTTTCATGTTGCCCAGCTCAGGAGAATTAGCTCCTTTTGTTTCTCTCCTCTGAAGAGTGCAATCGAACTGGATCATGATCAGTTTCCTGCTGAACTACTTTTGAATTCTGCAGCATGTGTAGACCTAAGACGGACAACAAATAAAAACATGCTGGCCAGGAAAAAAGGGATGTGCTTGAAGAGGCAGTAATCTTCACTTTGTTGGGTTCTCCATCAACAACGACATATACAACTCTGAAGGAAGTCTTTGAACTGATGGTGGGAAAGAAAGTAAGTGGAAAAGAGGCAGTAATCTTCACTTTCAGGTGGCCTTCTTATATTGCAAGGATCTGGGTGATTTCAGGAAGTTGATGTTTAAGGTGGTAAGTCTTTTGTCTCACGAGGATATGGGAATTCGGACCCAAGCCACGCCACAGCACACCAGTACACAGGTTATGAATATCTGTTATACATGTTTCATAACTTATGTTCTCTTAATTTGGTTTGCTTGAAAACATGCACTGGATTAGCTCTGCTTCTTTCTGCCCACAATGCTGAGAAGCTTGACAATTCAGTGGATAGAAAACTTGGCATCAGAAATCTGCTGGGTCCAATCAAGAATGGAGTCAACGCTCATCTTCTTGTCGAACTTGGTAGTTTGTTTGACAAAAGGTGGGAGAAATTTCTTAGCTAAGCCTTCGAGTTCATAGCTCTCTTCTAGATACATACAGCTACAGCTGCAGAAATTGTGGAAGTTGAAATATTATGACGGGCTTCCCAAATGTGAAGAGATCTGAATCCCTGAAATAGGGTGATGGTTAGTACATTACTAGGAAAAGTTGGATTAACATGAGGACCAACATCTGAAATTGTACAGGGTAGACGGATTCTTTCCTTCCTTTTTAGAAGAGGGTAGATTGTGAAGCCAGCCTCAAAGGTATACTTCAAAAAATTCAAAATATTCTGTATAGAAGAGCAGACTACAAGATTGTGGTAGGAACAAAATTGCGGTAGAGGCAGGTGGGAAGTCGCCGTCTTTCGATTTGTACATTATTACCACCCCTTCTTTTTTTTTCTAATAATGTTATTAATTCTTTGTTATTCCCTTGTTCGATTCTGTCTGGTACGATTACACTTTCTCTTTTCTACGATCTGTTGGCTGTGTTTGGAATCCTGGATTTAGGAAGAAAAGAAAAAAAATGTTAAAATTCTCTTTTCTCTTGTTTGGTTTAGATGAAGGAAAATGAGATTCTCTCTTCAAATTCTTTTCATCTTTTTCTTCAATGTAAAAAATTCTCTTTTCAAAAAGGTAGGAATTTTGAAAAAAAAAGAAAATTCATCATTACTTATCATTATTCACACCACCCATTCACTACACCACTAGCACCATCCACCACCACCACCATTCACCATCACCCGCCGCCACCACCACCAACCATTGCCAACCATCACCTATCGCCACTACCACCCACCACCACAACCTCATCATCTTATTAAAATATATATATATTTTCTTCTTATTTTTCATCTCATCCAAACATCAGAAAAGAAAAGAAAATCAATATTTTTCTTTTCTTTTCTTCTTTAGCTTTTTTTTTTTCTTTTTTCCTCAAATCCAAAGCTCCAAAAACAGCCTTTAAGTTGGTGTTCTTCAAGGTTCTGATAGTAACGATCTTTTTTCTTTTTAATGGGTTTTTATTTTTTGGCTGATGCTGTTTGTAACTTGTAAGGATCGACACAGTTTCCGGCCACATGGTGCAATTGGAGACACATAATATTTGTTATGGCCCTAACCATTGTTCTAGAAGCTAAAGGCGGTCCACTCCTGTGACATTGATTTGATGATTGCTCGGTTCAGCAAGGATCATAGCGTTTCAGCATGTTACCAAAAAAAAAAAAAAAAATCATAGCGTTTCAGCATGCTTCTGTCGTCTATATCAACATATGCCTGTTCTGTCGACAGTGACTTGATAACCCTTTTCTTCTTACCAAACTTGAACCCAGTATGTGGTATACCATCTATTACAGGCTAACTTAGTTGTGTGTCTGTAACTATAAAGCTCTAACTTATGGAGACTAATTTGATCAAGTCTTTTACCATTCAGCAGCTCCAGGTAGCGGATCGGTTTTTCTGTGAAACAGGGGTGGAGGTAACGACTTACGTTTTTGCTAAATATATTTATTTTCCTTTAGAGAGCACCATTACAGTAGGAGGTTTTGACTTTTGAATCCATGAGAAGGTTGTTAGTTTCTATCTGGGTATGTGAAGCTGCATCTTGTATTGTACTTGAGATTTTTCAATTTTTTTAGGACCTTTTTCTTCAAATTAAACCTTTTGAATTTGAACTATATATGCTACTTAATGTCATCCTCAATTAATCTTCAATCGGATCTCATTGACTTCCAGGGCTTCAGCCATACCAGATTTTTCGGCAAAACCCCGGAAGCTTGGGTTTTGCGATCATCTGGATATTTGAACTATGTTTGATTTTGACATCTCCGCCTCCTTCCCTCGCTCTCTCTCTCTCTCTCTTTCTTTCTCCCGTTTCTTCGTTGTAAAGTGTTATTAAAGAAAGCCTAATGGCTTTTGACAAGCTATCAAAACTGCCTGTTGACACCTGTAATAATAATAATCCAACAACTGTAATTAAATCACAGAAAATACAAGTTATTGAATGGGATTGATAAGCCCGAATTATGGGTTAATTTTAAAATTTTGAAGTTTAGTTTTGAAACTAGTTCAATTAAAGTTTTGAAAAGAACCCCGAATAAATATATAAATAAATAAAAACTTGGTTAATTAACGGGTGTTTTTTAGGTAACTATATACGTTAGCTAGCTCTATGAGAATTGAGAAACGAACCACTCCATCAACAGGCATACTATAAATATATATTCCTTACTAGGAAGTGTATAAGGAAGAGATAAAGGCCTTGATCATGCATGCAATCGGATTCCCTTAGTCATATGCTAAATCCCAAATGGATGAAGATATATACTTTATTTTTGGGTAGAAACTCTTGTTCCGGACTATACTTGAGGTCCAACGTTAACTCTTCCTTCTGGATCTCAAAAGCTTCTTCCAGTAGACGATCACCAACTCTGTCTTGGTCCCCTCTGTACTGTCAGCCACTTTTTCTAACAAGTTCAGGATCCTTGTCAACCTCGTCAGCTTCATTTGTCTCCCCAACTTTTATTATTAGCTCCATTATGCAGGAGCCGTAAGGTTCGTCATCGACGACAAACTAACATCATTGTTTCCCTTCATTCTATAAGCACACAGGGACTCATGATCGCTCCTAAAATTCTTATCAACAAAACCAAAATCTACAACCCTGTGTAGAGACTTGTCATTCTGACAAGCATATACTGGATTTAATTTCCTTCTCCTCTTGATGGTCGAACTCACTCTTCCTCTTCTCCTGTTAGGTGGTCCAGCCGCCTCTTCAGTCATTTTGAAATGGTGTTTGCAATTCGGGATCTTCATATGGTGGCCATTGTCCTCTTTTGAACTTGAGATCTTAAGTGATCTCTCTGTAAGGCGCAGAAGGGCCTCCTGGTCAACCACCTTAGACCAAGTTGCATTCTCCATGACTGTCGGTGGCGGAGCCACCCTATTGTCCCCCAGAGCTTTTTTTTTTTTATTACAACTTTTTTTTCTATATGTTTTAATTAAAATTTCTATTTTGCCCCCTCTGAAATTTTTATTTTTCCCCTCCTAACTCATTGAAATTTCTATATTGCATGAGAAGTGTTGAATTATTTAATGCTCTTAATACGCTAATTATTGATGCAAAAGTTATAAGTTTTAATTTTTATTTAAGAATGTGCATAATAGGGGTCTATTTCTTGATTGGTTGAATACACTTGAATGGTACTGTTGTTTCAGACCCTACTGGTTTATTATAAAAAAAATTGAGTTGTATGCATTCTTTCTTTAACAATTAAGTGATTTATATGAGTTTTGATGAGATGGCGCCATATGGAACCCCATCTCATATTAGTCTTGAAATCGTTGGAATCCTGTACGGGTTTTATTGCTTTCTTTTAGATTTTCTTTAGTTATTTTTTTTCTCCTCCTTTCATCCGTAAAAATCCTCTGCCCTCCTTTCTTCTCTCTCTTCTTCTTCTTCCCCTACCCTTCGTCCTTTCTCTCCCTGCTGTCATGGAGGTCGATAATAGGCGATGGTAGTAAGGGATTTCAGGTGGTGAGAGTTGACATAGCATAGGTCCTATGATTATTGGTTGGTATCTGAGGTAGTTCTTCTGAATTAAGAGGGTTTGGAGAGTTGTGTTGTGCTAAGTCTCTCCACAAGTAAGTTTCATCACTTTTTTTATTTTATGATTGTTAAACCTTAATTCTATTATGTTACATTATTAAAACTTGGATTTTAACAAATTAAGAATTAGGTTTTATCTGTTATAGGTTCTTATGATTTCTAGTGCCTGCTGGAGTTCAATATTCTGAGTTTGTTTCAGTTTCATATTATCTTCATACTTTGTTTTGTATATCGATTTAATGCATAAAGATATTATTTAGTACATCCACTGATTTATAGACTTATCACATTCACATTAACTGTACTGGTTGCAATTTCAACAGTAGAGAGCATTTTCAACTATGAAGATTGTCAAAAACCGTTTACATAATTGAATGAGAGACGAGTGACTTAATTATTGCTTGATTACATATATTGACTGAAGATTGTCAAGAACCGTTTACATAATTGAACAAGAGATGAGTGACTTAATTATTGCTTGATCACATGTATTCAGTGGGTGCGTAGGTTGACCCGATTAATAAATCCCATGGCCAATATCATACATTACATACCATGCCTATATGGCCATATATATATATATATTCTAGCTTGACCTTTCCTTGATGAGTTCGCAAAATGAGCCTAGTCTTATTTTGGAGCTTAACGGTTTGGCAATAGGGGCAATGGTTCGGTTATAAACCGAATCGAACCACATCTTTTATTGCATGTTTTGAATTGAGCTAATATCGTTGAAAAAAAAATTTTGTTAATTTCTTGGTAAATGATCAACGTATAAATATACTCCAAACCAAAAACAAACAATCCAGTCTTGCCTAACCATACGTATATATGTAATTGGTTTGTTTCAGATTGATTTGGCTTTAAAATTGAATCCGAACCAAAACCAATCATTTATGCATAACATACATACCTATGCATGCCTGGTCTAGTTCGGTTTATTGGTTCAACCGAGTCGATTACCATCCCTGATCCCTACTAGTGATATTAAAAACCTTTAACGAGAGGAAGGTGCATGGCATGCCTTTGAGGTCCCTTGCACATTGAAGGGGTTCGAAATCGTCTGCTGCCTAGAAACGATAAACAGAACCCCAAAAATTACGCTCAAATTGTAATTTCACTGCAATTGCTTGCAGTTCGTTACATGCCGAACTCCAGCAACGGCTAGCTGGAGTTGCCCAACGCCTTATCATCCAACAACAACAACAAAATCTACAGAAAGAAAGATATCCTAACCCATACTGCTGCTAATTCCTGCCTTCAGCGTCAGAAGCTTAGTAACCGTATCCTGGTACAGCAAACAGCATTAAAAAGTTAAATCTCAGATTATGTGCTGAACAAGAACAAGAGAGACGAACCAAACTTATTAATACTATACTAATTTTAGGAGCCGATACCTGAATTGTCCATGGGGTTTCCAGCAGACACTTGTTCAGGCTCCTTGATCTCAACAACCACGCAATCTGACATGAGGAAGGTCTTGGCCACCGAAGCCGCATGCTCCAAGCAGCATCTCACCACCTTATGCAAGGAAATCCAGAACATTTTAAGCATCAAGACTAAGCATTCCAGATATAAATTCTATATCAACAAACCTATAATGCTCATCATGAACATGAAATAGTAACCCTATTTTGTTTAAATTGATTAAGTAAATGATTGACATTTCATTAAATGTACAAATTGCAACACAAATCAAGTAATTTCCACATCCTACCAACTATAGTTAGCCCTATGCTTACCCCTTTAAATTCAGGTAATAACAGAACACAATATTGGAAAACGAACAAGTGTAGGGAAATAATCACCCCTGTATTTACAACAAATAAATATAGTGACTCACCGGCAGCTATTCTCTGTTCATTATGGAAAGAGAGGAACCGGAAATTTTTTAGTGAATGATCTAGTTCCATAAGGGCTTTAGTTCAATCTTCACTCAGCTGTGTGCGTGTGCGTTTTTTTTTTCTTTTAAATATTTTTTTTGGGCATTTAGTAGAGATTCTTGCTGTGGTTTAGATAGACAGGAGCTTTATCTTGTAAAAATTTTCTAGATTTATAGTTGATGTTTCTTTTTGCTGTTCCTTTACACTTATCATGTACTTGTTGGGCTGCATCTTTTTATCTTAATCTATTTTCCATTATTGCCAACCCAAAATATCTATATAGTGACTCACCTTTGTTGGATCGATTATGCCAGCTGCCATCAAATCCTCATATTTTCCAGTTGCGGCATTATAACCATACTTGAAATTGTCACTAGAGAGCACCTGAAGTAAAAATCAAATTCATCAATCATTTATTCAAGCTCATACATGCAACAAAAAAGAAAATTAGGCTGATATACAGGATGGCAGCCTTATCAGTATAATTCAGTTGTACCTTCTCACTGACAACACTACCATTTACTCCTGCATTTTTCGCAATTAGCTTCAGTGGGTAACTTAAAGCTCTTCTAACAATCTCAGCCCCAACCTGTAATATTTGTCACAGGATTGCATTATGGTACACTTAAGGAAAAAGAAAAGAGTGGGGGAAGGAAGGGGGAGGAAAATCATGTATCACCTTTTCTTCATCATTATCAAGGGTTTCTTTTATGGCATCAACTTTAGCTGCAAGTCTCAACAGGGTGCACCCACCACCAACTACAATACCTTCCTCAACAGCAGCCTATAATCATCAAAATAGCTTCATTACAATATGCTGCTATTGGCATAACAAGCAAAATTTTCTGTAAAGCACCCAAAAAGCAAAGGAAAAAAAAAGTGATAATCATAATGAAACCAATGAACCCTTAATGCCTCGTCCAACACACCTTTGTAGCGTTAAGTGCATCTTCTACTCTCAGTTTCTTCTCTTTGAGCTCCGTCTCTGTTTGTGCTCCGACCTTTCAAATTTCATCAGAATCATCAATACAACGAATAGATACCCAAAATTTGGCTCCATCAAGAATTTTGGCTGAGCAACTGATAACCTACCTGAATGACAGCAACACCTCCTGACAATTTTGCAATTCTTTCATTAAGCTTTTCCTTTTCATAATCTTGCTCTGAAGCCTTTATAACCAAATACATTCATTTATCAAGAGTTTACTGTGATAATAAACAATATTTGCAAAGTCAAATAAATGTGATAAGAGGATTACTTCAATAAGGTTTCTGATCTGTGAAACTCGCTTGTTTACTGCTTCCTGAGTGCTTCCGTCACCAACAATGGTAGTTGCATCCTTGGTAAGGACTACCTTGGCAGCATGACCTAAGACCTCCTTATCAGCTTTATCTAGAGTCAGTCCTACTTCATCTCTAATTACAGTGCCTGCCACCAATTACAACATCAAGAGTTAAAAATAAACCAACAAAAGCTGTCATAAAATGAAATGATCCACAATACCAGGAGGGAGGATGTTTAAAAAGAGGACATATATAATTTATGGGGCTTGAAAACATAATGGGTCTAAAACCTAGCTGGTCTTTTTTTTTTTTGGGGAGGGGCGGAGAAGGGTGGAGATCCAAATACATGGTTAAATTCATTCAAAGTGCATTAAACAGATATCAGTGCTGAATTATCCAATGCCACTGGAGTTTTATCCAACAGTCTAACAGATACTTACAAACCATCATGAAGCTATGTAACCACAGGATCCTAAGTCCTCCCTTAAAATAATAAGAAATTAAAAGAGAATAAAGGATAAAATGTTAACCTCCGGTCAGAATAGCAATGTCATCAAGATACTGGCTCTTGCGTTCTCCAAAGCCTGGAGCTTTAAGTGCAGCAATCTTCAATGCCCCTCTAAGCTTGTTCACTACAAGAGTTGCAAGAGCTTCTTGTTCAATGTCTTCGGCAATTATTAGGATTGGGTACCCTCCCCTAATAGCATCTTCCAGAACATTGATCAGATCCCTTGCAGTCGTTATCTTCTTGTCAACAAGAAGTAGCTGCATGTACAAAATTTATCAGTTGTAAGAAACACATCAAATTAGAAGCACGAAATTAGGGCATTAGGAAGCAATCATATGGTGTTTCAGAAGATAGCAAAAAAATAAAATAAATACCTTGCAGTTTTCAAATTCAACAGCCATTTTCTCACTGTCTGTCACAAAGTAAGGGGAGATATAGCCACGATCAAATTGCATTCCCTCAACAACATAAAGGCTGTTCTCAGCACTTTTTCCTTCTTCAAGTGTCACTACTCCTTTCCTTCCTACTTTACTCATGGCTTCAGCAATCATGTTTCCTACTTCATGGTTGTTTCCGGCACTGACAGCGGCCACATCTGCTAGTTCACTGTCTTCAACCTGCAAAACCATATCACTTCAACTGTAAAATAGGAATGCAAAATTCCACCTTGAATTGTAAAATCTGGAAAGGTAAATTTTGGAACATAAATATGTCAGAATCAAAGTATCACGCCACTAATCACAGAAATACCATGTTAAACCATTCCAGATTACCTCTTTTGACATTGCCTTGAGTTCAACCACTAGAGATTTTGTAGTCTTCTCAATACCTCGTGTAATAAGAACAGGATTTGCACCAGCTGCCACCACCTGAGTAAATTTACATACAAAATAGGGTAACAGATAGTACCCTGGACAATTTCTCAAGAAAAAGAAAACCACGTACTAGTTTTTGTACTTTAATAACGAAACTTATAAAGAAAGGAATGCTATACGAACCTTCACACCTTCGGCAATCAAACCTTGTGCAAGAACTACAGATGTTGTTGTCCCATCACCAGCTAAATCATTTGTCTTGGCAGCAGCCTGCCTCACTAACTTAGCACCAATGTTCTCAACAGGATCTTCCAATTCAACCTGAGAAAAAAACCAAGGAATAAAAAAAAATACATATTTAAACAATCAACAGAACATACACTACTTGTTCTTGTTGGAGAAACTAACATTTAAAAATTATGTTTCTGAAACAAAATACCAGAATCTCATTAATCAGAAATTAGGATAAATGAGAATCAACACCAGGAATTAAAAGCATGCAGATAAAAAAAAAGTTCATAAAGCGACCAGAAAAACATAAAAAGGCTACTGGTAACTATACCTCCTTGGCCACTGTTACACCATCATTAACAATTTTTGGTGACCCATACTTGCTCTCTAGAACAACATTTCTTCCTTTCGGACCAAGTGTAACCCCAACCAGATCCGCAAGCTTGTTCACACCGGTCTGATGTTGCAAACAGAAAAATGATGTCAGACACAAAGCACACAGAGACTTCACTGCCGGAAATAGGCAACAAGCACTCATTCACAGACTCACTTGCAGCTTCTTAATTGCAGACCCATCCTTGTTGAAATACAATTCCTTGGCCATTGCCATAGTCTTAGGAGAACGTTTTCTCTGTAGAGACACATTCTGTTTCCTTCCACTGAGAGAATTTGAGGATATGGAAACAAAAGAAGATAACTTGTCCGAAGAACCCAGTAGCTTCTTATCCATCAAAGACATAGAAGTCAAAGCCGATGCCATTTTTTTCCCCTATAAACCTGACCACAACAAAAATCATTTTGTAATCTCGTTCACAATATAACGAATGTACGAAACACCAAGACATATAAAGACCCAAAAAAATTTATATCAAGACGGAAATTATATTCTGTAATTATGCCCTTCAAAATTTTATTAAAAAGAGCTACACGGAATGTAGACTAATCTCACAAGAAAAAAAAAATGATTCCCCGGAAGAACCCACATGATAACTTCGCAAATCTTGACTTTATTAACCGGGAGTATATTTAGACCAGTTAAAAAACAAACCACCAAGTTGGGAAAAAAACACAAAAATACTCCAAGAAATGGGATTCGGGATTCCTTGTCCACAACTCCTTCACAGCTCTAAGACATATGCATTAGACGCTGAATTATATCTCCTTAATTGGACATACCCACTGAGAAACAGGTTCACCTGATTGAACATCTACTCCATCATACACGCATAGAATAGGCAACAAGCTTAAACCCATTAGAAAAAAAAGAAAATGAACCAAACAGGAAAACTGAGCCATACCCACCAGGTATCAGGTTTACAGATTGAATAGCTACTACTCATGCACGAAAATAGAGAAAGGAATGGGTTTAACCCCATGAATTCATTCGTAGTTTCGTTAAGTGCCAAAGCTGAAGAGTCTAAGCTATTTTCAAACAAACAGGAAAATTTCATAAAAATATGAAACCAAAGATGACACCGTCAAGCGCACCCACATGGCAAGAGTATATATTTAGTAAAATTTTTCGCAAATTGAGAAATGAACTAGCACAAAATACTCAAATCACCAGTGCAATCCACAACAATTCAATGCTTGAGAGAACGTCTCACCTTTATCTGAATCTTTCAATGTATCCTTCAGTGCCAAGATCGCTGTCTGTCACGCTCCTCGATCTTCATAGTAGAGAACACACCGATCAGACTTTCATTGAACAAAAAGCAGACAGAACAAAAACTAAAACACCAAGGTTAGGGTTTAAGCGTGACCAAAATCTGAGGAACTTACTTGAGAGAGTCTTTTGTGCGATTAGGGTTTTGGAGGCTCTACTCGTGGATAAGGCCACAACGTACACACTGATGAACTCCGGCGACCGAGAGAAATGCGAGCAGAGTAGGTTTTATAAAAATAAAATTAAAAAAAGGGTCACTTTTTCTCCTGAAACTTCCCGGCAATCTGGACCGTTGGATTCCATTCCTTAGCAGTATATGGAACAATCTAGAACGTTGTAGGCTTGAAGCCTTCTGCTATGCAACTCAAAACGAAATATTGCATACGTAATTCAGTAGCAATTTATTAAGATGGTCCAAGGAGTTCATCTACCGTTGATTTTATGATCCCATGATGCTGACTCGTGCTGACCTTTGTTTTGTTTTTTTCCTTGGGTAAATTAAACAAATAATAAATAAAACCCTAATGAGGGATTTTGCGATTAATTTAAATCTCAAAATGAACTGGCTTTACCAAAAGCCTTCTTAAAATCATGGGCCTTCTGATGTGTCCTGGCCTACCCAATTAGAAACCCATTACAGGATAAAGCAATTGTTAAAAGTACAAATTTAAGTGGGCCAAACTACTTTAGGCCCATATAAGCCTAATATGAGAAATTCTAGAATAGAACTCAAGTGAATCGGGTCAAACCGAACCCGATAAAAAGTGGGGTGAACTGAAGTGTCTATGAACTAGGTGTGCTAAAAATTATATTTATGCTTTCCATATCCTGCCATTATTTCCTGTTTTTTTTTTCCTATTTTACCTATTGGTATGCGGTGCAGAACATCTAGTTGCCTTTGTTGTGCTCAAACCGATTTTCTGGGCATGTTTTGTATTTCACAACAACCCCTTTGTTTTTACCACTGGGGAAATGCATAGTGCCTAATAATAAGTATGGGCAATCAAATGAGATATAAAAGCAAAAATAAAGGCATTTTGGACGATAGTAGGTAGTTATATGTGTAAGAAGATATAAGTAAATAACGCTTAAAATAAAAGGCGTTTGGGCAATAGGAAGCATATACGTGTAAGTGATTAATGGGAGCAAAAAGTGAATAGAATTAAAAGTGAGGGATAGCTTGGGTAACAAATCTCCGACGACTAGGGTTTTGGAGGCTCTACGCTCTTTGTTAGTTGCTTTTGTGGAGATGTGGGTGCATATCATTGTGTTTTTTTTGGATTAAGTTGATGTGGAAACTTATGCAAAGAAGGAAGGTAAAAACCGTGTGTTTTCTTGGATTGGATGTGGAAGAAAGGTGAAGCCAATGCCCATATATATATTGCTTGATTTGTGGACTAGATATTGGGGGGAAATTGAAGGAGTTGATATACTTTGGGCTTGAAGGTGCACCCTGTATGTGTTGGGTATCCAACATCCATTGTGGAAGGGGCCCGTTGGTCACTTTGTAAGTGTCAGGAAAACCTCATCTCATGAGCTAGTTTTTGAGGTAGAGTGAGGCGCAAGACTATCCAACAATTGGTATCAGAGCCAGGTTTCAACAAGTCTTGGCCCAATAGTTCACAGGGAAAAACAAGTAGTCATATTCAACTCAAGGCCCGATGTGTGAGGGAAGATTGTTGGGTATTCCACATTAGTTGTGGAAGGGGTTGGTGGGTCACTTTATGGAAAGCCTCATCCCTTAGCTTTGATCTACCAAAAATAGTGAATCATCAACATATATGAGGTGCATGTGTAGGTTGTTTACTAGTTCTACTGATCTTAATGCCTTTTATTTAACCAAAGGATTCAACTTTAAGGATCATACGGAAAAAAGGGCTTGTTGGGTGAGAATAAATATACATGAAGATAATGGGTCTCCTTGTCTAGTGCCGCTAATGAGAAGTATCCGGTCATATGAGCTACCATTTATGATGATGCTAAAGCTAATTAACCATGGAAATTCAATGTGTTGTGAGATTAACCCAACAGTGAGAGAAACACAACTTTTCTAGAATAGTTCTAGTAAAATCCCAATTGAGTCTATCATAAGCTTTAGAAAGATCTAGTTCAAGAACTGTTCATGTTGACCTACACATTGACAAAAGTTGCATATCTGTTTAAGCCTTAAGAATAGATTAATGGTGTTAGGACCCATGTTTTGATGCACACACTGCTCTAAGAAGAGACATGGCACCTCCTTTTTTATTGCATAGGTAAAGTCATGCCAATGTGCAGAGTGGATTTCATCTCCTCCTAGAAAGGATCTTGGACAACCATTTGATTATATTGTTGCTTAATTCAATGCCTATTCTTACTTTTAACTTGCTAAGATATAAATTTTTTTTTTAAAATTATAAATGTTTGATAACATCAAATGTGTACAAAGAAAGATTGTTGGTAAGGAGAAGTCATGCGAGAAGTTATTTTGTAGATATTAGAAAATTTTTTAAGTGACATATCCGTAGTCCTAATTAGTAAAACTTTGAAAATAATATTTTTACCATTAAACTTCAAAATAATTTCCATTAATTTGTCTGAGACAAAATACTAGGGTTTTTTTTAACGGTACATAAAATGTAAAAAACATTTAGATAGAAAAGTTATTTTCTGAGAGTTTGTTTAAAATTTTAAATATAAAATAATATCTAAATATATTTTATTTACTAAAAATAAAATAATTTTTTGTATGAGATTGATAACTCTTTCAAAATTCTTAATACCATTTTTCGGAAAATCAATATCAATTGTGATATTGACTTGACATTACTTAAACTTGTATTTTGTTTGGAGGCTGGTTTTGATAAACCCTAACCCGCCCCTATCGGGTTTAGCCCATACCAAACCCATTCCTAACTCTATCAGGTGAGCAATAGATATGGGGTGGGGTGGATTGATCCAATTGTACCATAAAACGTTGAAACATGAAATTTTTAAATAGTATATATATAACTTAATACATTATTAATTTATTAAATATTTATTTATTTATTTGTGGTGAAGTATTAATTTATAAAAATATGGAATATATGTCAAAAATAGTTTTTCTTAATGAATGACGGTCAAGGTCGGGTTCCACAAAACCTTAACCCGAATCCAACCATTAGGCCGGAACTTGCCATCCCATCCCAAACAAAGTCCAAAAGCCCAAAAAGAAAACAAGGCCTGAACCAGGGCTTCACAAATCCAATTGAGATTAGGGTTTCTTAGGCCCTCGTTGGGAAGGAAATCTGAAAAGGCCCGGTGAGAAAGAAAGATGAAAAAAAAATTAATAATAATAATAATCGGTTTGGGAGGCGGATCCGTGGTGCTATTTGAATCACCGGTTTTACACGATCCAAACCCTCTCCATCCCCCAAAAAAGAAACCCCAAGCCAGTGGCGGCTGACCCTTCAATCCCTTTCTTAGGGTTTTTTCTATCTTTCTCATCCCCAAAACCCTCAGCCCCGCCTTTATTCCTTGAAGGTTAGTAGTATTAGGGTTTTATTCCGTCGCTCTCTTTAATAGAGTTACTCTTTTTTTTTTTGAAGATAATCATGGCGGCCGTTGTTCCTCCTGCGGATCGTATCCTTTTACTTAACTTTCATCATCTGGGTATGCTTTGATTTGATCCGTGCTGCTGTTCGGCGTGCTAATTCATCGTGTGAGCTGGGTTTTGATTTCTTTGTTTGATCTTTCTCCTGTTTCGGTCACTGTTTCGGGTTTTGTTTGGGTTCTTGATGTAGATCTGCGAACACATGCTTCGTTCTTTCCTTTTAAACTTTATTGATCCAAGTTTTTGTGTTGGTTTAAGAGCTTATCATCGGAGCCTGTATATCAGCTCCGTTGTATGTTTGTAGGGCTTAATTAATCGCTTTTGGCGGTGATTTTTCTTGTTGAGAATGGTTTTGTGATATGTTTTTGGTGTTTAATATAGCTTTCTTTGGATGATTTTATTTGGGTAGAGCTGTTTGAATTGGTTATATATCTGTTGGTGATTTGTTGGGGATTAGAGATGAAACTGGTTCGGTTACTGTTTGAAGAAACCATGGTAGGATTGGGGTTCAAGAGATTTTTTCTTTTTTCCTATTGTCGGGGATTGGACATCTTATTAGGCGTCCATGATACTGAATTTTGGGATTCTCCTTTTCCAAGTGTGGTGTTTTTGTCTACTTTAATTGGGTGTTTGAAAAGACTATTTTATTAAGTAATTTAATTATATTTTGAGTTAGATCTTGATAGAAACGTATTTCCTTCACCAAAGTTATTACAGAAGCTTCAGATTTGCTTCACAAATTGTCTTTAGATTCTCAAAGCAAGACTCATGAGGTTCCGGAACCTACCAAGAAGGTAATTTGCTTGAATTTCCCCTCTTCTTGATTAAGAGATCCATTATATTCCCACTATATGTTTTATTAATGATTATTTGCAATACGGTTATTCAGTATGGATCGGTTGATCCTGGTGAAGTGGCAAATGGACAGATCCAGTCAAACGAGCGGTCAACAACTCCCATACTTCAAGATTTTACAGATCCAACCTTGTGTTATTTTCCTAATGGATATCCACCCGCTGCCTATTATTACAGTGGTAAGCTGATGTATTGACTGACTAACTACCTTGAATATTTTTCCTAAATAGATAATTTACAGAGTGTCAAATTATTATTCGTTCTCCCATGTTAATTAGATATGCAAAGACTATTTTTGTCATCATTATATGATTGGGTTTTTCTTTTGCAGGATATGATGCGCCTACTAATGACTGGGATGACTATTCAAGATATGTGAATCCAGATGGAGTCGAAATGCCTCATGTATGTATCTTCTCTTAGTTTTATGTATGCATATGTGGAAGGCAGTGATTGGTATTGGTGTAGGATGTATGATGCGTATAGTACGCCTTGATTTTTGGATTGCTGTCTCTGAGCTTTTGCTTTCATGCATGTATTGTTTGAGCTGCACGTGATGAAGTTATTTGGGTTATGTCTTTATGGGTTGAATCTTATTTCAGGGAGTTTATGGGGATAATGGATCTCTTCTGTATCACCATGGTTATGGATATGCACCTTATGGTGCTTATCCTCCAGCTGGTTCACCAGTTCCTGCTATGGGACATGATGTTCAGCTGTATGGCCCTCAACAATATCAGTATCCTGGGTATTACCAGCCTCCAACTCCGACCGCAACTTCTGGGCAATATAATCCAAACCAAGCCAGTGCTCCGCAGGGAGGTGAGGTTTCCACCTCTGTAGCTGCTGACCAAGTGCCTCTATCTGTAGAAATGGCAAAGGGAAACACTAATGTTATTGCTAATGGTGGTAATGCAAACGGAAATAAGGGACCAGCACAATTGAGGCCAGGTTACCAGAACTCGTCTCTGAATTCAAATGGTTCATACGGTAGGGGTCTCCTGCCAGGGGGGGTTCCTGTTTCTGGTTATCAGGATCCAAGATTCGCATATGATGGGATGCGTTCACCTATTCCATGGTTGGAAGGCCCAAATTTTTCTGATGGGTTGCCCAGACCAGCAACAACCAGCTCTGCACCTACAACAGTTTCACATATCAACAACACTGCATCTGGAAGGAATCAGAATCTCCGCCCCCTACCACATCTCATGGTATGTAAGGAGTCAAGATACTGTATGATTGTGGGTTTCTTTCCTCTGATTTACTGTTTATGAGGATGTGTGCTGATTTACTATTCGCAGAGTATTGCGTGACTTCAAATAAAATATAACATGCCTGTCTTTACAAGATAATCTGTCATTGTGAATATGGTTTCTTGCTTTGTCTGACAGGGTTTGCAGCATCCCAGGCCGACCTCAGGCATGGGTCCAGCCCCTGGGTTCATGAATAGGGTTTACCCAACAAACAACAGATTGTATGGCCAATTTGGAAACACTGTTAGATCTGGGCCAGGATTTGTATCTAATGGTTATGACTCTCGGGCAAATGGGCGTGGGTGGTTGGCTGTAGATAGCAAGTACAAACCCAGGGGGAGAGGCAATGGTTTCTTTGGTTATGGTAATGAGAACATTGATGGTTTGAATGAGCTAAATAAGGGACCTAGAGCCAAGGGTTTCAAGAACCAAAAGGGATTCACACCTATAACCTTAGCAGTTAAGGGGCAGAATCTCTCATCAAATGTGAACAGTGAGAAGGATAAATCCAGTGTGATTCCAGACAGGGAACAGTACAACCATGCAGATTTCCCTGAGAATTACACAGATGCCAAGTTTTTCATTATTAAGTCATACAGTGAGGATGATGTCCATAAGAGCATCAAGTATAATGTGTGGGCCAGCACACCTAATGGCAACAAGAAGCTAGAAGCTGGATACCAGGAGGCTCAGGGGAAGTCTGGTGGCTGTCCTGTGTTCCTCTTCTTCTCTGTGAGTATATAGATGTCTATTGCTTAAATTTTGTGGCTGCTATCAAAATTCTTTGGTTTTTAGCTGTATCTATTGTGCTGTTTTGTAGGTCAATACTAGTGGGCAATTTGTTGGTCTTGCTGAGATGGTGGGCCCGGTTGATTTTGACAAGAGTTTAGAGTATTGGCAACAAGACAAGTGGAATGGTTGTTTCCCTGTTAAGTGGCATATTGTTAAGGATGTACCAAACAGCCTTCTGAAACACATTACTCTTGAAAACAATGAGAATAAACCTGTCACTAACAGTAGGGACACTCAGGAGGTATGGACATTTGTAAAATATAGTTCCCGTGCATATTGTTCTTCTCATGCTTCTTCTATTAACAAAACAGGGATTAATTGATGCAGGTCAAGTTGGAGCAGGGTCTTCAAATGCTCAAGATATTCAAGGATCATACCAGCAAGACGTGCATATTGGATGATTTCATGTTCTATGAAGCTCGGCAGAAGACAATGCAGGAGAAAAAGGCCAAGCAACAGCAATTTCAAAAGCAGGCAAGGCATTCTTTTCCATATCTGTACCTTTGTTTGATTGCAAGGACAAAATGGAAATGAGTATAACCTTTGTGTGTGTGATTAGAAATGTGAATTGAGTCATAAGGTGTGCCAAGATGGTTTGTGATAATTATTTATGGATATTAAGTTCCTTCACTTCAAATAAAATTGAGGATTGGGGGCAGGCATTTTGTTTTTGCTGCTCTCTACCTTAAAGCAAATTGAGATCTGTTTCTACATGCCAATACAGGTATGGGATGGGAAGCCCACAGATGTTGCTGTGAGTGATGATAGGGACAAGGAAAGCCCCAATGGAAAGCCAAGATTGCAGAAATCGTTGGAAGTTGTCTCTATCTTGATGAAGGAACCACCAACTGCAATTCAGGCTAATGGTGAGTGTAAGTTACCCGAAGAGAATGGATCAGTTGCTGGAGCTGCAGATGGTCCAAAGGGCGCCAAACCAGTTGTATCAGAAAAGAGAGTTGTAGCAAATGGGATTGCTAATGGTTGCTAGATTCTTCCTTGAAACCCCATCCTTCTCCCGGGCTGTGGATGGGGGTTTCATGGAGGTGTTTGGTCCGAAGTGCTGCTGCTGCTGCTACTGGTGGTGGCTTAGATTAGCATAAAGAGGGTGGTCGAATATTCAGGACTCTGGATCTCTGCGTGTTGGGTCTGACTTACTACTTCAGGGGCAATAAAATGTAGGGGATGGAAAACCCACCCTCAGTTTTTCCAAGTCGGCAAGGCAGATTCAATTTCTCATGTTGAGTCATCTCTATTATAACGTCTTTTTTGTTTTTTGTTTTCTGGTCTTTTACGTGATAATTTTCATAGTCGTGGGAGGGAGGGAGGTAAGGATAGTGATGCGTTAGGTGGTAATGAATGGTGCGTGGGTTTCCTTAACGTGTAGAGCCTGTAAGGTTTTGTTTTGGGGGGGTTTGGTTTGTAGTATCTTCAGCCTTTTTTATCTTTTGCTTTGTTATACCTCTGGGGGTATTTCTGTGCCCTTTTTGTTTGGCCTTTTTCGTCTCTTAAATATAAATCTAGAATTTACTCTGTTGTGGAGCCGTCTCTGTACCTGCCAAGAGAACCAGAAAACGCGGGGAGCTTGTGTTTCGGCAGCTGTGATGTGTTGAAGAGCTCGTGGTTCTCATTTCTTTTGCTTTGAACGTTGTTAATCTTCTTACGTGAGCAAAAGCCCTGTAGTTTGGTATTGTGTACTGCTGAATGGAATTCCCTGTTAACTGATTCTCAATTCAGGCAAGGACTTTCCCGTTCATTGATTCTCTCATCAGACAAGACCCGATGGCGGGTTCTGACCACAGTCCAAATAAGGCCATTTAGGTTTTTGAACAATTCTGGGTTTGAGACACTGTATGCAGAGAAGTAGTTGAAGAACCCTAGAGCTCACCATGACAATCTCAACTAGAAACTGAAAATTCTCAGACCACTCCTTAAAACGCCTTGGGAAATGAAACGAAGAGAGATTTTGTAATGCAGATCAAGTCTTCCTCTCTGAGATCCAGACTCTAAAAATCATAGAAATCCAAAGGATCGAGAGAGTATTGGAAGGGAGAGAGAGTCTAGAATTGAAATACGTACAAATTATCAATCAGGTATAACTCTGGGCTCAAAAGTCCAGAATTAATCCGCTAACTCCCACAGCTTGACAGCAGATAAACCAGGTCATATTGGCTGGAGCCAACTGCGTGGAGTATCTGTTGGAGCGCGCACAAATCTATGACGCATATTGGTTGCAAAAACGTCTGTATGGTTCTAAACAAATTCCCATTTTTCTCATCTCTCTCTCTCATCTTTTTTCCTCTTTCCTTATCTTCCAAATTTCTCAAACGGAGACTCAAGAAATAACTTGGAAAATATCACCTCTAGAAATCATTCAGAAACTATTCAAGCATTGAGATAGATTATAAAGACGGTGGAAAGTGCCACTGTGATCAATGCTGGTGTAGGAACGGCCACTAGGCATATTTAGACAAGCAATAGAAGAATAGGGGGCTGTGTTCTCTTTGGACACGCACTTACACATGAGAAAAGAAATGAGACCACATCAAACGTTACCAAACAGCCTCTTACACATGCGGTTTTCAAGCTTTTATTGGCTTGGCAGTTTTAAACAATTGTCAATATTGTGAATATAAAATTTTCAAGATTTAAAGGCTGTTTGTTAGCATTTTCAAATAGAGTTTTATCTCTTTTAGAAACAAGAAATACAAAATCGTGTTTGGTAAGTACGGTTTTCAAATTGTTTAAAAAATAAACTGAAACTTTTAGATCTTAAAAAATCAAAAATCATTTTTTCTCTTCCTTTCAATACTCTCTTGATCATTGAGATTTCTATGATTTTTAGAGAGTCGGTATCTCAGAGAGGAAGACTTGATCTGCATTACAAAGTTTCTCTTCGTTTCATTTCCCAAGGTGTTAAGGAGTGGGCTGAGAATTTTCAGTTTCTAGTTTAGGTTGTCAACTTGTCATGGTGAGTTCTAGGCCTTTTCAACTATTTCTCTGCATACAGTATCTCAAACCCAGAATTGCTCAAAAACCTAAATGGCATTATTTGGGCTGTGGTCGGATCCCGCCATCGGATCTTGTCTGATTTGAGAATCAGTGAACAGGTAATTCCATTCATCAGTACACAATACCAACTTGCAGGGCTGTTGCACATGTAAGAAGATTAACAACGTTCAAAGCAAAAGAAATGAGAACCACGAGCTCTTCAACACAGCACAGCTACTGAAACACAAGCTCCCCACGTTTTCTGGTTCTCTTTGCAGGTACAGAGACAGCTCCACAACAGAGTAATTTCTAGATTTATATTAAGAGACGAAAAAGGCCAAACAAAAAGGGCAAAGAAATACCCCCAGAGGTATAACAAAGCAGAAGGAAAAAACAAAAGGCTGAAGATACTACAAAGTTAGAGATGACTCAACATGAGAAATTGAATCTGCCTTGCCGACTTGGAAAAACTGAGGATGGGTTTTCCATCCCCTACATTTTATTGCCCCGAGCCCTGAATATTCGACCACCCTCTTTATGCTAATCTAAGCCACCACCACCACCACCAGCACTTCGGACCAAACACCTCCAGGAAACCCCCATCCACAGCCAGGGAAAAGGATGGGGATTCAAGGAAGAATCTAGCAACCATTAGCAATCCCATTTGCTACAACTCTCTTTTCTCTTTTCTGATACAAATGGTTTGGCGCCCTTTGGACCATCTGCAGCTCCTGTGCAAGTGATCCATTCTCTTCGGGTAACTGTGCAAGTGATCCATTCTCTTCGGGTAACTTGCACTCACCATTAGCCATAGATTCCCTTTTTTCTCTTGTGTCTTCCTTCCTTTGATCCCACCTAATGGTAGCAATCGGTCGAATACGGCCGACGGACCTGCAGCTTATGTAATCCGTTTTCGAATTCGAATTCGGATATATATTTTAATAAAGATTAAACCTATTTTTGATGGTAAACCAAGTAATCTGACTCGGCCTAATGTGGCTTAACCAGAACCGTGATAAACCACGCCCACGATGCTCCTTATATAGCGAAAATCGGCTGGGAAGCAAAGGTTCCCAGCCGATGTGGGACTAATGGGACTACTGCCTTTCCCGTTAGTCCCACATTGGCTGGGAACCTTTGCTTCCCAGCCGATCATCATTATAACAAGCCTTCACACGTTCACACACTGAATCTCAATTGAGAAGACTTTTAAAAGGTCTTTTCAAATTTTAATAAAAATAAAGTATTGTTATATATTGTTTTATGTGTATAAAAGTATATTCGGATCTTTTGGAATTTTCGGTCGAATATGGTGAAATCCATATCCGAATTCGAATAACTTCGAATATTTAAATCAAAAACCATATTCGATCCAACGGTCACAAATTCGTATTCGATTAATTGGATGGGA
This sequence comes from Buxus sempervirens, assembly GCA_947561395.2. Classification (NCBI taxonomy): domain Eukaryota; kingdom Viridiplantae; phylum Streptophyta; class Magnoliopsida; order Buxales; family Buxaceae; genus Buxus; species Buxus sempervirens. Next base: position 614,413 of record OX387183.1, on the reverse strand, counting down.
TTTGGGTCGAATTCGACTCATTGACAGCCCTAATCCCACCAACAAGAGTTACACGGATTCGCATCTCCTATAGTGAAGGTGTATACGCCCCCTCACATTCATTTGGAGGCCCCACACATCGATGCTGTAGACGATGTCCACGCGAGTTCGATTCGCAAGTTACACATAGTAAGTGTCCATACGGGATTTTTATAACTGAATGATGCTGAATTTGGGACTATAAGATATAGATTGAGGTATGTGCGTACACTCTGCAAGCTATGCATCTCGGTTCGAGTGCCTAGGTGGACTCTCTTTTTAATTTCTAACTCAACTCAATTTCACTTAGTTTGGGTTTGAGTATGAGTCACATGTAGATAGATACCCATGTGGTCTGGTCTGGTCTAGAATTTGGCTAAGTGACCCATTTATGACCCAACAATGTAAACACCATAATTTAGCAAGATGGAAGATTCCAAAAATGTAGACCTTAATTTGGCAAAAACAAAGGGACAGAAAGAGGAATTTTTTATAAAGGAACAGCATGTATAGAGTTTAAAACTATTTGAAAAGTTTTTGACTTTCAAATTGTTTTTAAAATAAACGTTACCAAACGGCCTCTTACACATGCGGTTTTCAAGCTTTTATTGGCTTGGCAGTTTTAAACAATTGCCAAATATTGTGAATATAAAAATATATATATTGTGAATATAAAATTTTCAAGAATTAAAGGCTGTTTGTTAACGTTTTAAAATAGAGTTTTACCCATTTTAGAAACAAGAAATAAAAAATTGAGTTTGGTAAGTACGGTTTTCAAATTGTTTAAGAAATAAACTAAAACCTTTAGTTCTTAAAAACCAGAAATCGTTTTTTTTTGTCGATTTGAATGGTATTTTTGTAATCCTCTTTAGTTTATCTCTTAGATACCTCCCTCTCGTCTCTTCCTCAAGTCCTTGAAAAAGGAACGGAAGCCATGAGAACACCTCTCCTCTCTTCCTCAAGCATTGAAAAGTAGACTTGAAGTCATTTATATCAACATGTTTGATCAGTTCTTTTACTGTTCTTTTGATTGCTTCACTCTACCAAATTATTCACCTCCATATGAACATAAAAAGTAGACTTAGAAGTCTCTTACATCAAATCAAATCTGTTGTTCATTCTATAGAGTCCAACCCAATTTCAGCCAAGCAAATAAATCAACCTCAGTAGTGATGGATCGCTGAGCTTAAAATAAACCACTTCCTTCCTTTTAATAATAACTAGAGGAAAGCAAATAAATCAACCTCAGTACTGCGTCCAATCTTGTAAGGAACAGTCATCCCACATTCAGAAGGAAGGGAATCAATAAATTTCGTTTTTGCCAGCCACCTTCGACTTCAAGCACTCGCACACTTGCCGGCAGCTGTCGTGCTCCTAACGGCACTTTGAAGCTCCTTCACGCCGTTGCAGCAGGTGGTTGGGACTGGTCTATTGAAGCTAGCGTTGCAAGCTCTCCTAAGTGTCTGGACTCTCAACGGGATTATTCCAAGATCGAGTTCTCATGAAACTTCTTTTGTTACGCGTTACGCCGGATTTCGCCGAACAGATTTTGGGTAGATGTTTGTAAATTTGACGAAGATTCATGTTATGTTCAATATATTTAAAATTTAAAGGACTAAAACTAAATATTAAAATTTCACTTTTTCCTCAACTTCTTACAGTTTCATTTCAATCTCCACTTTTTTCTTTTTTTTCCCTTATATTACATCCAAACTCCTGAAAAAAGAAAAAACAAAACTATTTTCCTAGAAAATTTTTTTCTAGAAAATATTTTCCTTTGAAACAAGCAGAACCTTAAGTCAATTTCACATCTCATTTGAAATAATTTATTTCAAATACAATTAAGCAATTATCACTATTATTTAATACTATATCAGGCATCAAGCGTAGCCTTTCCATTCAGTTTCATGATGTACATGATAAATACTAAACATGCTTTTGTTGGCAGGGTCAGGATATAACAAAATTCATACCCATTATGGCAATCAATAGCTGGCATAAGTCCCCTGCATGTCCAAACGCCAATTAACTTTTGACTTGCTGTTATCTTTTCAATGTTATGGCCCTTAATTGTGGGTTAAATTTGCATAGACCAAGCCTGCTGGTGTTACAAATGATGTTTGGGTTGGTTGCCAACTGCATGTTGTAAAAAATTTCAATAATATTCTATTCATTTAAGGATTCTTTTTCAATGTCTTCATAATGAACCAACAGTAGATCTATCTCTGTTTTTTCTCTTCTTTTCAAAAATTGAATTTTTAATTTTCTTCATATTATCTCTTTGTTCATGCTTATTCTTCATTGATTCTTCTGTTATTTTCATTCCTATTTTATAGGATAAACACTTGTGCATATAGAGATGGTGCTTAATTTACCTGCATGTATAGAGTTTAAGTATCTACAATATATAGTTGTTTTTGGGCTATTGGATCCTAAGGGTGATAAGTTAGTACTGCTTTTTTATGGCTGCACATCATCTTAATTTCCGTAAGGGCGTAAATCACCTTCTCGAGGAAAGCAACTTCATCCGTGATTCAACTTGTAGAACATCGTTTCTACTAAAAGCTCAAGCTGATAGTAAGGAATGAACTTTATATATTTAATACATTTCTTAACACAACTTAACCCAATCTTTTGCTTTCTTATTCAACAAGAAATTATCTGGAACGTTCTTCAAACCCCATGTACTATTTTTCCATTATTAAAAATACAAGAAACAACAGAGCTAGACAAACAAGAAGGAAATGTTAACAAAACTATATAATTAAATAGATGAGATTTAACATCATACAATATTGTTGATGTATATTTTATTCTTACGAGATATATAGCAAAGTAGAAGAGAAGCACAACCCATTAACCATCAGAGATGGATGTAGCCATGATTGTTTCTCCTCAGTTACCTTTATTAGCATCCCGCACCCGGTTGATGCATCTTTATTTTATTTTTACGAGATAATACCACAGCGCCAGAAAGAGACCACCATAGAAAGCTTTAGTTGTGGATATCTCTAAAAGCCTTTGTGTTCCCACCATTTTTGCAATAGCAATGACCGGTCCGGCAACGACCACCATGTTTAAACTTAAGTACGTCTCTGCAAGAAGTATCACAATAGTGTGACGTACTGCATGCTCGACCAACAAGGTCGTTTGGTACCCAGTAATCTGGCTTTTTTTTCCCATCGCCCTTTGACTTTTTCTCTGTATGCTTCGATTCAGAAGTTTTTTGACAAAAGCAACGTAGAAAAATCATATATTGCTTGCAACGACCGCCATCTTTAAATTCCTCATCTTTGCAATGTGCCTCACATTTTGGATCGGTGCAATCTCCTTCGAATTTGAAGCTCCTTTTCCATTTAATATGTTCCTCCCCTCCCGCCTGCACAACTTTGGGCCCCATCTCTATTATCATAGAAGAGATTAAAATTATTCTTTCGTTAGGATCGGTAAGGTATGTGACAGAGAAAATGACATCTATACGTATATTAACATATTATGTGAAAGATACATTCATTCATACATGCATATAGACATACATATATACATACAAACATACCTAAAAGAGTGGATGAGAAGGGAGAGAGCGTAAAACTAGTTTTGCTTATAAGTCCTCTATAGTCCAAATCGGCAACACAATTCAAAGGTGCTGCACCGACACTTAAAGCAGACCCTAATTTTTCACATGTTTAAATATAAAACAAACAATTATAATATTTACACCAAAATTAGCAGAATAATAATTTAAAATAATTAATTAATACTTTTTCCCCTCAATAAAATATCGAATTAGTCCCTAAATTAGCAACCAAATGCATAATTGCACATATTAATAGATAAAACATAGAATTGAAATCTAAATCACCAATTAAATCCATAATAATTAATGGAGAATCACCACAACAAAATATAAAATACTCTTACAGCTAAAATCAACATGTGAGATAAATTACAAATAGACAAATTAATCAATCCAATTAATAAATATAAATTAGTCACGATTAATTCAATAAATTCTACAATAAATAAAATTTCCAAAGAAAAATGCTAATGCATTTCAACACAGCAAAACAATGAAACCGGAATGCTACAGTGTATGCATACATTATACTTATAAATATATAAATATACATATATGTATTTTAGTTTTAAGGACATGATTTGAGATGGGTTGGAAGCATAAAAGCGAAAAGCTACTCTAATAAACTTTAAAAACTTCCCATAGAAGGCGAAAGAAGATGACGTTAATGTACCACCATCAACATATATTATGAACCATATATTCTTCAATCGGATTTTTGGAGTTCGGTGTTAAATATGGTGAACAGAAAGGAAACAGAAATAACCTGAAACGATCACAACCAGCAGGATGATCAAGGCAGCAGAAAACAGATGCTTCCCACACTCCATTTTGGGATGGCTTGAGTTAATGTTATACAACCTTCTATCCCTTTTATAGTGGGGATGGTAGTAAGAAATGTAAGGACGTATACTCCTATATAGAGTAAGGACAAGATCATTGTTTAAATTAAGAATATGCCATTAATTTGCAAAATATACCAAAGAAATATCCGGAAAAATATCTGGAGTGGTGTTCATTTTCGAAAGATTTAAGGCTTGCTATGAAAGAAGTACAACCCATTAAGCATCAATGACTTAACATTTAGTTCTCTCCAAAGCACGAACGGATGATTACAAGGTAATCTGGAGCCATACTCATTTCTGCAAGAGATTATTTTTAAAAATATATTTTAAAGTTTGAAAGATCCTGGTCTTGACACTATTTTCTAGGAATCAAAGCCGTAATGGCATCTGTTATTGTTCGTATATCTAAAGTTAAATATGTCAAAGACGTTCTCTCCAAAGCACAGAAGGGTGATAGTGAGGCTATCTAGCTAGGATAATGCTCAATTCTACAAGAGCATATTTTTATAATTATTATAAATTTCATTGTCAAAGGCTTTGGCCTTTTACTATAAAAACACCAGTTTGGGTTGAACCTAAAGTTTTACTTGAAGAGTTTTCAAGTTCTTGATGAAAAGGTGTGACTAGTGAGTAGAATGCTCTCTATTGGTTGTTATTAATTTTGATCAAATCCAGCCTTAGATCTAAAAAACTAATCATTTTGTCTTGGAGAGTCAAGATGGGTACAACGAGGTCAAGGCATAAATTTGAGACCATAATAGATGGAAAATATCACTCATTTATTATTATTTATCCTAACAATAAGCAAAATTAAAAATTTTCATTTTAACTTTGAATTTTGATTTTGATAAATTGCAAATTTTATGTTAACCATCCATATGACCAAATTGGATGGAACTTCTCTTTCTCTCTCTCTAAGCACCACACCAGCCATCAATCACTACCACATATTTATTATTGTTAGAACAAAAAATTATTGCCATTCGCCCTGCAGGTCATTCATAGAGATTTTCATTTTTTTTCCCCTTTGTTCCTTTTTTGATATTAAATAACTTTCATCTTAATTTTTACCCTTATGTTGTATTTGTTTTACCGGAAATTTGGGGACAAAATTTTTTTCACAGAATTTTAATTTTTTTTCCCCAATGTTTGTAAGGGTGTTCATCCGTCGAGCAACCCGCCCAGCTCGCTTTTAGATGGGCTTGATCATTCAATGGTTGATCAAGGAGTTGAGCTGGGATTGATTATTAAAAGCCTGAAAAAAATTGAACGAGCTTCGTCGAAAATAGAAAATGGCAGGCCAGCCTAGCCCAACCCAAAGTTTAACTATTTAATTAGTCTTTATTTTTACTATTTAATTAATACTTTCTCTTTTAACCTTAAACTACTTATATATACCCCACAAGTCTAGATTCTTTCATCTCTTTTTCAAAATGGTGATAAATTTTTGTTGGCTGGTGAAATTTCTTTTTGAATTGTCATAAAAAGAAAAGATTAGTATTTTTACCTTCTTTTAAAGTATAAAATTAAATCTCTAAGGCTATGTTTGGAAGCTTGGATTTGGAAAGAAAAGAAAAGAAAATGACCAAAAAGTCTTTTCCTCTGTTTGGTTAAAGGATAGAAACCCAATTTAAGGAGAAAGGGAAAGAAAATAAGCTCAAAAATTTTCTTTCTCTCGATACAAAACTTTCTCTCCAAAAACCTAGGGATTTGGAGAGAAACAAAAATGCGGGCTCCGTCGAAAACTCACGAAGGAAATATTTCTCGACTCATTCTTCTCAACGTCGAGAGTGAGCTCTGGAGTTCAACGAAGCGGTCCTTGGGCTTCCTCTCTTCTCACCATCAGGGTGAGCTCTGGAGTTACCGTTGGTATCTGGAGCTCGGAACCCGGCCTCTGTGGTGACTACTTCTTGTTCTACTGGTAGAGCGGCTGCCACTAGCTCGGGTTTGAAGTTCTTTGACGTGAGGACAGGGAAGAGAAGGAACGGCTTTAATGGATTTAGGGTTTCTAATCCCCCTATTAGGGCTTTAGCAGGACGGATGTAAGATCCTGGATTTTTAGGAATTTTAATTAAGATTAAATGGAGATTAAAGGATTTATAAACGAGATTATGGGATTTAATGAGGTTAATTAAATTAAACTATAAAAGACTTGATTGCTTGGTCAAGTTCGGGATGGTTCACTTGAAGTGAACAAGCTAAATTGTTTTGGGTTCGGTTCACTTGGATAGAAAAATTGTTAAGTGCTTGAGACTAGTTTAGTTGATTTAGGTGTAACTTGAATTTATTTAGTTTAATTGGGTAAATTGGTCCGGTTCAAGTGGGTTCGGTTTAGTGGGTTGGTTAGTTAGTTAATGGAGGTTTAGTTTATTTAAATCTATTATTTAAATTGTGGTGGTGTATTGAAGTGGGTTTAAGTGGTTTATTTAAATAGGTTTAGTGGGTTTAATGGGTTATTTTAAGAGGTGGGTTCACTTTTAGTAAACCGGTTTAATGGGGTATTGATTTAATCGGTTTAATATACATAGAACCCCAAGGGTTCCATTTCATCTTGATCCGTAGGAAGAGGAAAGGAGCGGAGGGAGAGACGGAGAGAAAGAAGAAAAGGGAAGCAAGGAGAAGAGGAAGAGGAAGGAAGGAGAAGAGAAGGAGAGGAGGAGAAAGGAAGAGGAAGAAGAAGGGAAGAGGCTAATCACATTAAATTGGTAAGTAGCAGTTTAGACGAATTTCGTTTCTACCTTTTGATTTCAATTTCATCGTACCTCTGTTTGTGATTTTTCAGTTTGGTTGTGGTGATTGGGTGAGTTGTGATGCTTTGGTTTTGGTTGTTGAGGGGAGTATGAAATAAGAATGGCCTGAAGGAAGGGAAAAAAATGTGAAGTAGGAGGTTAAGAAAGGTGCTGCTGTTGGGTTCTTTCTCATGGAGAAGAGAGACCCATGAAGGTGAATTGATGAACTAAGTATAAGAGAGAAGAAAGAGAGGAGAGAAATAGTGGGAGAGAAATGAAAGAGAGGAGAGAAACGAAAAAGAGAAATGAAAGAGAGGAGAGGAAGAGGTTACGGAAGAGAGAGAGAGAGAGTTTACAGGGTTCGCTGAAGAGAAGAGGTTCTAAGAAAAATAATTAAAGTTCAGTTCACAAATGATAGGGAAATTATAAATAAGGTTATATTACAATAAAGTTTTTATGTTCAGTCAATAAGTCAATGAAATTTAGTTTCTAGTGTTTAATATATATTCTAATCAAAAGTAAGTTCATTTTTGGTAAGCAGGAACCTGAAATATTAAATGGTTAATATTGAATAAATAATTAAGATTTAGTCACAAATCAAGTTAGAAATTAATAATAAGGGAAAACCCTAAATTATACCATGACTAATGCATTTTCTATATAAAAGAGATCCTTAGTGAATAATTAGAGGTAGTAATACTTACATTAAGATGTTAGGAAGGGGTTTCTCATGTGTTGGTTAAGTCCAAGTTGGTTTTAATGTTAAAGTGTGTAACATAAGGCATCCTGAAAGGCAGAATGGCCTAGAGATTAAATGGGAATTAAACAGCGAAAACATTGGTTGTTGATTTCATTAGGTATTGTGTTGGGATGAGGTAACATAGGCCAGTGTGGCTCCCTCATCAGGTATTGCGTGTGTAATTTATAATCTTGTCCGGCATGTGATACACGGTTCTGGGGGTTAAGGACGGCCATTCACCCTAGCTCATGAGAAGCCGGGGGTTGTGAACTTGCATCCTCCTCAGAATGTGCCACATCAACCCATAAAGTCAACTAGATGGTCTCAGTGAGATCACTAACTTGATGGTCTAATAGAGATCACTAACTCGATGGTCTGAAAGAGGATCACTAACTTGCTATGGTTGGACTGGGTTGTACTTGCCAGCTCATGCATGTCTCATGCTTGAGTGATCCGCTTGGGAAGAGCGATCCTAGCTAGATCTTTCCCTATAAGTCGTGAGGGGGCGAATTGGACAAGAGAATTAAAACATTGTTGTTACTTGAGATTTTGCTGAGATTGTGGTTTGGATTAATATGATTTTATCGGTTTTATGAGTCCACAGAATTCAAGGTATTGTCATTACATGATATTGATATGGGTTTAGCATGAATTGCCAGAGTTTGATTGTATATTACATTGTCATGCTACTTTAATGTTAAAACTGCATAAAATGTTCTTCTCATGCATTATGCTGCTTACTGAGACGTTAGTCTCAAGCGTGTTTTGTTTTTACCGGTTTTGTTTTCAGATAAATCTGCAGAGCGAGCTCAAACTGGGGTAGGCCGATCTAACGAACCGGATGACGACTACAACCCTGAGGATTATTATTATCCTGGATAGGGTTGGGCAGTATTTTGTAGTCGTCTATTTTTTTGACCTTGTATAAATTGTAAATGAGAAAGCAAGAAAGAAAGTGAAAACCTTAGTGATCTTTACTGCAAATTTGTAGATGTGGAATGGTTTAGTTTTGTTAAATGATGTATATTGTATATATGGTTTGTGTTTATCAGGTATTGGTTTGAGGGCTTAGCCCATTCTTGTAAATACAGGCGTTATATAGCCGATTTTCCGAAAATTTTAGGATTAGAATATAAGTGCTTTGGTTAGTTTTTAAAACGTAAGAATGCGTTTCTGGGACCTCACCTGATGTCAAGGAACCGGCATATACCTTTAATGAACATGTCCGGGTCCGGGGCGTCACAACGGAGTAGAGAAAGTGTTGATGGAGGAGGACGAGAAGGGGAGGGGAGAGCTTTTGGAGGTTCGGCCATGGAGGTCACCACCTTCAATTAGGGATTCGATGATGCGAAACACCAATTGTTGAGTGTATCTTTGGGCCATTTTTCTTTCTTGTTTTTTTCTATTGTGGATTTGACAATCCATTGATCGATGTATCAAGGAACAAGGCTCTCGATGGTGGGAATTTCCAAGGAACCCCAATTGGTGTTTCGACGGACAACACCCGATTGGTCATTGCATTAATTGGGAAGTTCATGTTTGCTCAATTCTCCGAGCTTGTTAATGATTTCTACAACAATGGTTTGCCGTCTAATCTTTTCAGTGGGCGCAACTCGAGCTTGGATTATGGTTTCAAGGGTGCCGAAATCGCAATGGTTTCTTGCTGTTCTGAACTCCAGTTTCTTGCTAATCCGATCACCAATCATGTCCAAAGTGCAGAGCAACATAACCAAGATGTGAAATCTTTGGGATTGATCTCTTCAAGAAAGACTGCTGAAGCAGTGGACGTACTGAAGCTCATGTCTTCTACATACTTGGTTGCCCTCTGTCAAGCAATTGATTTGAGGCATTTGGAGGAGAATTTGAAGAACACTGTCAAGAACACAGTAAACGAAGTAGCCAAGAGAGTTCTAACAATAGGTGTTAATGGAGAGCTTCACCCTTCGAGGTTCTGCGAGAAGGATTTACTCAAGGTGGTGGATCGCGAACATGTCATTGCATACTTGGTTTCTTTTCAATTTTCTTTGCAAATAACCAAACAAAAGAAAGTAATTTCTTAAAAAATTTCTTCTTTGTTTTCTCTAGCAAATCAAACAAGAGAAAATTCCTTCTTTTCATTTCTTTTCTCTTCTTTTCATTTCTTTTTAGGGTTTCTTTTCTTTTCTCCCAAAATCCAAGGTTCCAAACACAGCCTAAGTGATTATTATTAGACGGGCTTGAGATTTAAGTGTTCTACTTGAACGGGTTTGGTCATTAATCACAAGCCTGATCATCAAACTAGGCGAGATGGACGATAAAAACAATATCACTTATGTATGACCTGTGACCCGACCGAACCCACGCAGTGATCGGCCCTAAATGTTTGTATTAAAAGAAAACAACAAGTACGGTAAAATATTTTCCTGAATTCTCAAAAACCGGAGGAAAATAACTTCTTATTTTCTATAAAAAAAAAAAAGAAGCGGGCTTAGCATTATCGAGCAAGATTGGCAACTCCATTTCCAACTGATATTGAAGCCTCTTAAAGGGTCTTCGATCATGGCCTCTTAGTTGCCTTTGAACCAAATTGAATTGGGAGAAGACATTCAATGGCTCAAGAAAAGCAGCGATTGCTTTGGAGGAGCAACGATGGATTTGGGGAGATTATCGGTTGAATTCTGGGCGCGAATCCCTCCCTAAAATAGGTAAAACTTCATCTCCGAATCCAAGAGTTGATACGGTAGAACTCTTGGTATTCTTTTGAATGTTATGGCCCTTAATTGTGGGTTAAATTTGCATAAGACCAAGCCTGCTGGTGTTACAAATGATGTTTGGGTTGGTTGCCAACTGCATGTTGTAAAAAATTTCAATAATATTCTATTCATTTAAGGATTCTTTTTCAATGTCTTCATAATGAACCAACAGTAGATCTTTCTCTGTTTTTTCTTTTCTTTTCAAAAATTGAATTTTTAATTTTCTTCATATTATCTCTTTGTTCATGCTTATTCTTCATTGATTCTTCTGTTATTTTCATTCCTATTTTATAGGATAAAGACTTGTGCACATAGAGATGGTGCTTAATTTACCTATATGTATAGAGTTTAAATATCTACAATATATAGTTGTTTTTGGGCTATTGGATCCTAAGGGTGATAAGTTAGTACTGCTTTTTTATGGCTGCACATCATCTTAATTTCCGAAAGGCATAAATCACCACAAAGAAAGCAACTTCATCCGTAGTTCGACTTGTAGAACATCGTTTCTACTAAAAACTCAAGCTGATAGTAAGGAATGAACTTTATATATTTAATATATTCCTTAACACAACTTAACCCAATCTTTTGCTTTCTTATTCAACAAGAAATTATCTGGAACGTTCTTCAAACCACATGTACTATTTTTCCATTATTAAAAATACAAGAAACAACAGAGCTTGACAAACACGAAGGAAATGCAATTAACAAAACTATATAAATAGGTGAGATTTAACATCATACAATATTGTTGATGTATATTTTATTCTTACGAGATATATAGCAAAGTAATAGAGAAGTACAACCCATTAACCATCAAAGATGGATGTAGTAGCTATGATTGTTTCTCCTTAATTACCTTTATTAGCATCCCACCGGGTTGATGCATCTTTATTTTATTTCTACGAGACACCAAAGCGCCAGAAAAAGACCACCATAGAAAGCTTCAGTTGTGGATATCTCTATAAGCCTTTGTTCTCCCAAGATTTTTGCAATAGCAATGACCGGTCCGGCAACGACCACCATGTTTAAACTTAAATGCTTCGCAAGATTTATTACAATAGTCGTCAGTGCATGCTCGACCAACAATGTCGTTTGGTACCCAGTATTCTGCTTCTTTTTTCCCAACGTCCTTTAACCTTTTCGCTTCTTGCTTCGATTCATAAGTTTTTTGACAAAAGCAACGTCGAAAAATCGTATGTTGCTTGCAACGACCGCCATCTTCAAAGCCCTCCTTTTTGCAATGTTCCGCACATTTTTCATCATCGATGCAATCTCCTTTGAATTTGAAGCTCCTTTTCCATTTAATATGTTCCTCCCCTTTCTCCCCTTCCGCCTGCACAACTTTGGTCCCCATCTCTATTATCATAGAAGAGATTAAAATTATTCTTTCGTTAGGATCGGTAAGGTATGTGACAGAGAAAATTACATCTATACGTATATTAACATATTATGTCAATGATACATCCATTCATACATACATATATCTATATACATATACATACATGTAGACATACAAACATACATAAAAGAGTGGATGAGAAAAGAGAGAGCGTAAAACTAGTTTTGCTTATAAGTCCTCTATAGTCCAAATCAGCCACACAATTCAAAGGTGCGGCACCGACACTTAAAGCAGACCCTAATTTTTCACATGTTTAAATATAAAACAAACAATTATAATATTTACACCAAAATTAGCAGAATAATAATTTAAAATAATTAATTAATACTTTTTCCCCTCAATAAAATATCAAATTATTCCCTAAATTAGAAACCAAATGCATAATTGCACATATTAATAAATAAAACATAGAATTCAAATTTAAATCACCAATTAAATCCATAATAATTAATGGAGAATCACAACAACAAAATGTAAAATACTCTTACAGCTAAAATTAACATATGAGATAAATTACAAATAGGCAAATTAATCCAATTAATAAATATAAATTTGTCATGAATAATTCAATAAATTCTACAATAATTACATAAAATTTCCAAAAAAAATGCTAATGCATTTCAACACAGCGAAATAGTGAAATTGGAAAGTTATAGTGTCTGCATACATTATACTTATAAATATATAAATATACATATATGTATTTTAGTTTTAAGGATATGATTTATGATGGGTTGGAAGCATAAAAGCAAAAAGCTACTCTAAACTTTAACAACTTCCATAGAAGGCGAAAGAAGATGACATTAATGTATCACTATCAATATATATTATGAATCATTCTTCAATTGGATTTTGGGAGTTCGGTGTCAAATATGGTGAATAGAAAGGATATAGAAATAACCTGAATCGATCACAACCAGCAGGATGATCAAGGCAGCAAAAAACAGATGCTTCCCACACTCCATTTTGGGATGGCTTGAATCTCAACAGTTCAAGTTAATGTTATACAGCCTTCTATCCCTTTTATAATAGGGATGGTAGTAAGAAATGTAAGGACTTATACTCCTATATAGAGTAAGGACAAGATCATTTTGTTTAAATTAAGAATATGCCATATGCAAAATATACCAAAGAAGTATCCTTAAAACTCTCTGGAGCAATGTTCGATGGTAGTAAGAAACGTAAGGACTTATACTCCTATATAGATTAAGGACAAGATCATTTTGTTTAAATTAAGAATATGCCATATGCAAAATATACCAAAGAAGTATCCTGAATACTCTCTGGAGCAATGTTCGATGGTAGTAAGAAACGTAAGGACTTATACGCCTATATAGAGTAAGGACAAGATCATTTTGTTTAAATTAAGAATATGCCATACGCAAAATATACCAAAGAAGTATCTTGAATACTCTCTAGAGCAATGTTCTATGGTCGTAAGAAATGTAAGGACTTATACTCCTATATAGAGTAAGGACAAGATCATTTTGTTTAAATTAAGAATATGCCATATGCAAAATATACCAAAGAAGTATCCTGAAAATTCTCTGGAGCCATGTTCGATGGTAGTAAGAAACGTTAGGACTTATACTCCTATATAGAGTAAGGACAAGATCATTTTGTTTAAATTAAGAATATGCCATATGCAAAATATACCAAAGAAGTATCCTGAATACTCTCTGGAGCAATGTTTGATGGTAGTAAGAAACGTAAGGATTTATACGCCTATATAGAGTAAGGACAAGATCATTTTGTTTAAATTAAGAATATGCCATATGCAAAATATACCAAAGAAGTATCCTGAAAATTCTCTTGAGCAATGTTCAATGGTAGTAAGAAACGTTAGGACTTATACTCCTATATAGAGTAAGGACAAGATCATTTTGTTTAAATTAAGAATATGCCATATGCAAAATATATCAAAGAAGTATCCTGAAAGTTCTCTGGAGCAATGTTCGATGGTAGTAAGAAACGTTAGGACTTATACACCTATATAGAGTAAGGACAAGATCATTTTGTTTAAATTAAGAATATGCGATACGCAAAATATACCAAAGAAGTATCTTGAATACTCTTTGGAGCAATGTTCTATGGTCGTAAGAAATGTAAGGACTTATACTCCTATATAGAGTAAGGACAAGATCATTTTGTTTAAATTAAGAATATGCCATATGTGAAATATACTAAAGAAGTATCCTGAAAATTCTTTGGAGCAATGTTCGATGGTAGTAAGAAACGTTAGGACTTATACTCCTATATAGAGTAAGGACAAGATCATTTTGTTTAAATTAAGAATATGCCATACGCAAAATATACCAAAGAAGTATCTTGAATACTCTCTGGAGCAATGTTCGATGGTAGTAAGAAACGTTAGGACTTATACTCCTATATATAGTAAGGACAAGATCATTTTGTTTAAATTAAGAATATGCCATATGCAAAATATACCAAAGAAGTATCCTGAATACTCTCTAGAGCAATGTTTGATTGTAGTAAGAAACGAGTGGACTTATACGCCTATATAGAGTAAGGACAAGATCATTTTGTTTAAATTAAGAATATGCCATATGCAAAATATACCAAAGAAGTATCCTGAAAATTCTCTGGAGCAATGTTCGATGGTAGTAAGAAACGTTAGGACTTATACTCCTATATAGAGTAAGGACAAGATCATTTTGTTTAAATTAAGAATATGCCATATGCAAAATATACCAAAGAAGTATCCTGAATACTCTCTGGAGCAATGTTCGATGGTAGTAAGAAACGTAAGGACTTATACGCCTATATAGAGTAAGGACAAGATCATTTTGTTTAAATTAAGAATATGCCATATGCAAAATATACCGAAGAAGTATCTTGAATACTCTCTGGAGCAATGTTCTATGGTCGTAAGAAATGCAAAGGACTTATACTCCTATATAGAGTCAGGACAAGATCATTTTGTTTAAATTAAGAATATGCCATATGCAAAATATACCAAAGAGGTATCTTGAAAATTCTCTGGAGCAATGTTCGATGGTAGTAAGAAACGTTAGGACTTATACTCCTATATAGAGTAAGGACAAGATCATTTTGTTTAAATTAAGAATATGCCATATGCAAAATATACCAAAGGTATCCTGAAAATTCTCTGGAGCAATGTTTGATGGTATTCTGAATGGATTCAAATCACCTGTTGGGCGCCCAGCACTGCTGGGTGCCCAGCAGCCAATGAGAATTCATAAGGGCAGGGCCACATCACTGCAGCCCTGACATGTGTCAAGGCTGTGGGTGATGTGGCCCTGTCCCATTGGCTGCTGGGCACCCAGCAATGCTAGGCGCCCAGCAGGTGATTTGAATCCATCCTGAATACTCTCTGGAGCAATGTTCGATGGTAGTAAGAAACGTAAGGACTTATACGCCTATATAGAGTATGGACAAGATCATTTTGTTTAAATTAAGAATATGCCATATGCAAAATATACCAAAGAAGTATCCCGAAAATTCTCTGGAACAATGTTCGATGGTAGTAAGAAACGTTAGGACTTATACTCCTATATAGAGTAAGGACAAGATCATTTTGTTTAAATGAAGAATATGCCATATGCAAAATATACCAAGGAAGTATCCTGAATACTCTCTGGAGCAATGTTCGATGGTAGTAAGAAACGTAAGGACTTATACGCCTATATAGAGTAAGGACAAGATCATTTTGTTTAAATTAAGAATATGCCATATGCAAAATATACCGAAGAAGTATCTTGAATACTCTCTGGAGCAATGTTCTATGGTCGTAAGAAATGTAAGGACTTATACTCCTATATAGAGTAAGGACAAGATCATTTTGTTTAAATTAAGAATATGCCATATGCGAAATATACCAAAGAAGTATCCTGAATACTCTCTGCAGCAATGTTCGATGGTAGTAAGAAACGTAAGGACTTATACGCCTATATAGAGTATGGACAAGATCATTTTGTTTAAATTAAGAATATGCCATATGCAAAATATACCAAAGAAGTATCCCGAAAATTCTCTGGAGCAATGTTCGATGGTAGTAAGAAACGTTAGGACTTATACTCCTATATAAAGTAAGGACAAGATCATTTTGTTTAAATGAAGAATATGCCATATGCAAAATATACCAAGGAAGTATCCTGAATACTATCTGGAGCAATGTTCGATGGTAGTAAGAAACGTAAGGACTTATACGCCTATATAGAGTAAGGACAAGATCATTTTGTTTAAATTAAGAATATGCCATATGCAAAATATACCGAAGAAGTATCTTGAATACTCTCTAGAGCAATGTTCTATGGTCGTAAGAAATGTAAGGACTTATACTCCTATATAGAGTAAGGACAAGATCATTTTGTTTAAATTAAGAATATGCCATATGCAAAATATACCGAAGAAGTATCTTGAATACTCTCTAGAGCAATGTTCTATGGTCGTAAGAAATGTAAGGACTTATACTCCTATATAGAGTAAGGACAAGATCATTTTGTTTAAATTAAGAATATGCCATATGCAAAATATACCAAAGAAGTATCCTGAATACTCTCTGGAGCAATGTTTGATGGTAGTAAGAAACGTAAGGACTTATACGCCTATATAGAGTAAGGACAAGATCATTTTGTTTAAATTAAGAATATGCCATATGCAAAATATACCAAAGAAGTATCCTAAATACTCTCTGGAGCAATGTTCGATGGTAGTATGGTAGTAAGAAACGTAAGGACTTATACACCTATATAGAGTAAGGACGTACAAGATCATTTTGTTTAAATTAAGAATATGCAAAATATACCAAAGAAGTATCCTGAAAACTCTTTGGAGCAATGTTCATTTTCGAAAGATTTAACTTTTAAAATCATTTTAAGGCTTGCTATATATTAAAGAAGTACAACCCATTAGGCATCAATGACTTAACATTTAGTTCAATCTTAAGCAAATAATGTCAAAATGTCTCTATCCAATGCAAAAGGCAACATATATATATATATATATATATATATATATATATATATATGTCTCACCAAAGAATACATGATAATTACAAGGCCACCTAGAGCAATGATCATTTCTACAATAGTTTATTTTGAGAAGTATTGTAAAGTTCGATATTAAAATTTTTGTGAGTTGACACTTTTCTAGGAATTGATGACACAAGAATATTTATATTTGTACTATGTATCATGCAAAATACCCCAAAGAAGTTCTCTCCAAAACACAAGTGGATGATTACAAGGTAATTTGGAGCCATACTCATTTCCGCAAGAGATTATTTTTAAAAGTATTTTAAAGTTTGCTATTAAAGACCCTGGTATTGATATTATTTTCTAGGAATCAAAGTCATAATGACATCTGTTATTGTTCATATATCTAAAGTTAAATATGTCAAAGACGTTCTCTCCAAAGCACTGAAGGATGGTAATGAGGCTATCTAGGATAATGCTCAATTCTACAAGGGTTTATTTTTATAAGTATTATAAATTTCATTAATTGTTAAAGGCTTTGGCCTTTTACTATAAACACTCTAGTTCGGGTTGAACCCAAAGCTTTACTTGGAGAGTTTCCAAGTTCTTGATGAAAAGGGTTTGACTAGTGAGTAGAATGATCTCTATTGGTTGTTATTTTAATCAAATCCAGCCCTAGATCTAAAAAATAATCATTTTGTCTTGGACAGTCAAGATGGGTACAACGAGGTCAAGTCATAAATTTGGGAGAATGGATGGAAAATATCACTCATTTATATTTATTTATCCTAACAATAAGCAAAATAAAAATTTTTCATTTTATCTTTGAATTTTAATTTTGATAAATTGAAAATTTTATGTTAACTATCCATATGAGCAAATTGGATGGAACTTCTCTCTCTCTCTACAATATTATTTTCATTCCTATTTTATAGCATAAAAACTTGTGCACATAGAGATGGTGCTTTACCTGCATGTATAGAGTTCTTAAATATCTACAATATATAGTTGTTTGTAGGGTACTGTTGAATCCTAAGGGTGATAAGTTAGTACTGCTTTTATGGTTGTACATCATCTTAATTTCCAGAAGGCATAAATCACCTCAAAGACGAAGTTCAACTTGTAGAACATCGTTTCTACTAAAAGCTCAAGCTGATAGTAAGGGGTGAATTTTATATATTTAATATATTCCTTAACACAACTCGACCCAATCTTTTGCTTTCTTATTCAACAAAAAATTATTTGGAACGTTCTTCGAACGACATGTACTATTTTTCCATTATTAAAAATACAAGAAACAACAAAGACAAACATGAAGGGAATGTTAACAAAACTATATAAATAGGTGAGATTTAACATCATACACTGTTGATGTATATTTTATTCTTACGAGATAGCGAAGTAGTAGAGAAGTACAATCTATTAACCATCAAAGATGGATGAAGCTATGATTTGTTTCTCCTTAATTACCTTTATTAGCATCCCACCGGGTTGATGCATCTTTATTTTATTTTTACGAAACACCACAGCGCCAGAAAGAGACCACCATAGATAGCTTTAGTTGTGGACATCACAATAGTTGTGAGTGCATGATTGATCGACAAACAATGTTGTTTGGTACCCAGTAATCTGCTTCGTTTTTCCCAATGTCCTACAAGAAAGAAGAAATAATTTTTTATTTTGCAAAACGACAATTATAAGTGAAAAAATAAGATATTTTCTTATCTAAAATTGAATAATTTTAACAATGACTAACTAATGAATAATAATTATCCTCAAAGAATAAATTATATATAAAAATTAAAAGCACTTCAAAAATAATAAAAATTAAGAAGGCATAACTAAGCAAATATTGTCCTTGTGAATTAAAGATCTTTCCATGACTTTAAATATCTAATAACTAATGGATAAATTAGAAAAGAAAAAAAAGGGATTGAGGATCATTCACATTTTCTATGACTTTAAATAACTAATAACTATGGATAAATAAAAAGGGGGGATTAACGATCGTTCACGTTGGGATAAATAAATAAATCTCATTCTTGTGGATTAAGATAAATAAATCAATATTATTCTTGTCGACTAACAAAAGGGATAAAAAATTAATTGATCCGTTCCATGACTTAAAATAACAAATAAATCTTGCTCTTGTGGATTAAGGATCATTCACATTGGGAATATGGAAAAGGTGGGACCCACATTGAAACTAAATACTCTAAAAAAGGGATGATTAAAAATATTCTCCTATAAGAAAAATATTGTACTTAATATTCTTTTAAAGAGATAAGTATTCTTTTGTAATTAATATTCTTTTAATTAGATACGTATTGGAGAAAACCTCATTATTTAAAATAATCAATATTATTTTAATACTCGTAATTTATTAAAATAATTATTGGAGAAGAAGTATAGGATTTTATGAGATAAAAACTCTACAACTTTTGAAATTATTGATTATTGAAAAGGATATTTTTGGTTTGTGAAAAAAGAAACACCTAAGGTAGTTTTAAGGATCAAATTCAAGATCGGGTGGCAGCATAGAGGATAAAGCTACTTTACAATTCAAAAACTTGCCATAGAAGGTGAAAGAAGCTAACATTTATGCACCGCCATCAACATTTTTATGAATCATTCTTCAATGGGATTTTTGAAATTTGTATTAAAAAATGGTAAATAGAAAGAGAAAAGAAATAACCTGCAGCCACCAAAAGCGACACGAGGATGAACGCAGGAGAAAGTAGACGCTTCCCGCACTCCATTTTGGAAGGGTTTCCTTGTCACCAGTGCACGTCGATAGGAAATGTAAGGATTTATACTCTAACAAAAGGAAAAGACAAGATCATAGTTTAGAATAAGAATATGCCCCATGCAAAATATGTCAAAGAAGTTATCTCGAAAGCACAGATAGATGATTTCAAAGCTATTGGTAGCAGTGTTCATTTCGAAAGACCTTACCTTCAGAATCATTTTAGGTTTGCTATTAAAGATCTTGTGTACTTACGATGCTTCCTAGAAATCCAAGTCTAGGATATCCATTTTGTTCTTGTCTTAAGCAAAATATGCCAAAGATGTTACCTCCAAAGCATAGATGGATGATTACAAGACTACCTAAAGAAATGATCAATTCTGTAAGAGTTTATTTTGAGAAGTATTCTAAGTTTGCTATTAACAATCTTGGGAGTTTACAATACTTTGAATTTGTGCCACAAGGACGTCCATGTTAATTTGTACATATATTTTATGTAAAATATATATATCAAAGAAGTTCTCTCCATAGCACAAATGGATTATTACAAGACTATCTGGAGCAATGCTCATTTCTACAAGAGATTATTTTTAAAAGTATTTTAAATTTTGCTATTAAAGATCCTGGTCTTGAATAGGTCATTCATAGAGATATTCATCCCCCCCCCCCCCCCCCCCCCCCCCCCCAACCCAATTTTTACATGACACATATGAACAAAAATGGATGCCCTTATGACATCAATTCCTAGAAAGTAGTGCAAACTCCCAAGACTTTTAATAGCCAAATTAAGAATATTCCTCAAAATAAGTTCTTGTAGAAATGATCATTGCTCTAGGAAGAATTTTAATCCTGTATCTGTGCTTTGGAGAGGATATCTTTGGCATATGCTGCTTTGTGCATTAGATAGAGACTTTCTGGCATATTTTGCTTAAGATATGAACAACAATGAGTGTCCCATACCTATGGCCTCGATTCCTAGAAAATATCGTAAGGGCCTAAGATCTTTGATGGCAAGCCTTAAAATGTTTTTAATAGTAAAAATCAAATGAAAATGAACATTGCTCCAAATAGCTTTCCAATCATTCATCTGTGTTTTCAAGACAACTTCTTTGACATGTATTGCATGAGGCATATTACTATTCTAAAATGATCTTGTCCTTAATTTTTGTAGGAATATAAATCTGGGGGAAGCATCTATTTTCTGTTGCCTTCATCCTCGTATAGTCGTATTGCTCTTGTATCATTTGCATAATATATAGATATACGTATAGAGGCCATCTTCTCTTTCCAAAAATCTTGGAAGAACATATCATTTTTATCTTCCGGAAAAAATAGAAGCAGAATTCACATGATCGAGCTAGATTGGCAACTCCATTTCCAACTGATATTGAAGCCTCTTAAAGGATCTCCGATCATGGCCTCTTAGTTGCCTTTGAACCAATTGAATTGGGAGAAGACATTCAATGGCTCAAGAAGAGCAGCGATTGCTTTGGAGAGATTCTCGGTGGAATTCTGGGTGGAAATCCCTCCCTAAAATAGGTAAAAAGTTCATCTCCGAATCCAAGAGTTGATACGGTAGAACTCTGTACAAGGAGTATTGATTTCGGAAACCGTAGCGAAAATTGCGTCTCTCCTATAATCTTACTTGTTTCTTGATTGATTTCTCCGGAGAAGAATTGGATTTTGAAAAAATAGGTTCAATCTGCCATGTTGTTGGAATCGGAGAGTGAGAAGGTGAAGGAGATGGTCTTTGTTGGTGACGGAGATGACGAGAAGATGAAGCTGAAGACGATGAAGGCAAAAAAGATTTCTCTGAGGCAAGGCTCGGAAGGCGAGATTTAAACACTAAATTTCTGAAATTTGAACAGAGCTTCGGTCGATTTTCATAAATTTGATGAAGTTTCACACCATTTTTTTATGTATTTAAAAGTTAAAGGATTAAAACTAAATGTTAAAATTGCAAGTTTTCCCTAACATTTTAAGCTTTAATTTCAACCCTACTTTTCTTTTTCTTTTTTTCTTTTATGTTACATCCAAGCACCTTAGAAAAAAGGAAAATTTTTATCCCGAAAATATTTTATGTTTAAAAATATTTTCCATTGAAACAAACAGAGCCTTAACTTAAATGTTTTTAATTTTTGTGCCCATTTGTTATGCTCCAATGGATCTCTATGATTGAGATTCATATTCTTATTGTACTTCATTGAAAAACTAGTGATAAAAGATTAATTCAGATCAGCTAGAGGTAAACCAGTAAACGGTATCCAATGGTTGCTTACTACATGAGCAAGCAACTTCAATAAAAAAAGTGAAAACTTTGCAATGTCCTTTCTCTCTCTTGTTTTGAAAAGTGAAATATTACTTCACTTTTTTTTTTTTTAAATTGAGGTTGCTTGCTACATTGGCAAACAACCATTGGATACAATTGAACCCTTTTTACAGGTTCAACTGTAGATGATCTAATTCCATAAAATATAGGTGCACTGATGGCTAATGTGGTTAGGAGTACAGCTCGGTTTAGTTTGGTCCAAGTTGATATCAACCCAAAACTGAACCAAAGTTGTGGAGAGTCAAACAAGCTGGCCCAAACTAAATTTGCAAAGCAGTTAGTCAAACCCGAAAAAGGTATCTAGATTAAATACAAAGCCTCAAAATCGAACCAACCCAGATTACAAATTTTGTTGATTTGGGTCAGGTTAGCTCAATTTAAAACACATTGTATACTAGGGCGGTTGGTACCTGGTGGTTTTTGTTGTTGGTGGGGGAAGAGAGAGTGTGTGTTACGTGCCTAACCCTTATTTGAAAAGCACGGAACTTATGTATACTGCTTCAGTTGACCACTTGATATTTAGGATCGTAAAATTCCACCATGCTTTTATAGCCAATGACCACAATGGCCTACTTTATCAACACCATCCCAATGATTGCTTTTGTTTTTTTTTTTGGAAACTCCATTTACCTATTAGTACTCAATGTTTTGGCACGATGTCCATACATAATATCAAGGCATTTTAATCCAGCATATAGGTCACTTTTTCCATGGTTCGAACTTGAAACATGGTGCCTAATGTGGTACCATTTGATATTGCGCCTAAACCTTGTTGTAAAAGCCCCAGGACTTATGAAGGCCACGTTTTGGAATTGCTTAATTAAGCACTTAATTTCAATATATAACTTATTAAAGCATTTTTTTTTCTGCCGAAGACTTCTTTACTTAAGCACTTAACATCTAGGATCATAACAGAGGGAAAGAGAGAGGTAAAGGAAGAGGCAAAGAGATGAATGCAGGGAGAGATTGTTGCGCAGTCTTCCTTGATTGTTGCAAATCAAGGGATGCTTGTAATAAGCAAATTGATATCAAGTATCTTGGCATTCTGAAGCATGTTATAGATGGTAAGGTTGTTATTAAGCATATTGGTACCAAGCTGACAGTTGATGATTCTATGAAAAAAAGGTTACACACCGGTTTGTATAAAGTACATGTGGGTTATATGGGTGCTAGTATCTTCTTGTAAATTTGAATTATTTATGCTAGACATCTCATTTTTAGCAGTATAAAATTATTCCTCTCTTTTATTTTGTCTTAATTTATATACTGAAACATAGACATAAAATACTGGATGAGGAATGGGAGCATCTACTTAAAAAGTTCATCCCACATAAAAACTTGTGCAAAAGAGAATAATTTACATACTAATACATGGAAATGTTCGTATATAGATATGACCGCCATGATTCGTGTAATTATAACCCTTTATATAAATATATACTAGGGGGCTGCACGCGTAAAAAACGTGGCCCACTTAGATTAACATCCAAGGTAATTACAACATGTTTAATGGGGGATTGTTTTGTTTGGAGAGGGTAATATGTGGAAAAAGAAAAGGAGGCCAGAATCTGAAGGGAATATTCCCCCTCTTCCCTTTATTAATAGTATAAATATTAGGGTTTTTTGCATTCATACCCCTATATTATTGTATATTTGCATTTATATCCCTATGTTTTTGGTATTTATATTTATACCCCTCTATTTATCAAAATCGTTACAGTCATACCCCTGACGTTAAAATCCGTTAAGTTTGTTGTTTATTTTTTTTAAATGACTAAAATAACCTTTTGCAAAATAAATGATTTTTACATTTATCCCCCTATATTATCTTATATTTGCATTTATACCCTTATATTATTATATTTATTGCATTTGTAACCAAAGTCATTAATATCCTAGATGAATTTTATAATTAAATTCTCCTGATCACTAATTTATCAAACTTTGTCCTAAATTATTTTAGCAACCAATTTCATTGTCCTTAATAGCAATCAAATTGTACAACTAATTATACAAAATATGTTATTTTAAATAGCTTTTATACATCATAAACACTATTTATATGGTAAAATATCAAAATTATTTGTACATTGCAGTCATCATAAAATATTTGAATTCATTTATTGAATTCATTATACAGGGGTATGTATGCAAAAAGCCCTAATATTAATGACTTTGGTTACAGATGCAATAAATATAATAATATAAGGGTATAAATGCAAATATAAGATAATATAGGGGTATAAATGTAAAAATCATTTATTTTGCAAAAGGTTATTTTAGTCATTCAAAAAAATAAACAACAAACTTGACGGATTTTAATGTCAGGGGTATGACTGTAACGATTTTGATAAATAGAGGGGTATAAATATAAATACAAAAAACATAGGGATATAAATGCAAATATACAATAATATAGGGGTATGAATGCAAAAAACCCTAAATATTATATAAAAGTTAAGGGTATGAATTTTAGTTTAAATTTGTATGGCCATACGAAAGTATTTGATTAAACCCAATCAAACCGAACCAAAACCCAATTTAAAAATTTTCTTCACTAAATTGAACCAAACTGAAACTGTATATAAATTTATGTTTGGTTCGATTTTTATGCTGGAATAAGGTAATCTATTATCAATTCGGTTTGGTTCAATTTTAGGTTAACAATCACAAACCTCGGTTTGGTCTTGAATCCATATCAACCTAGACCAAACCGAACCACTTTGCAACCCTACCGCCCTAAGAAGGGTTTCACACCAAAATATGTTTAAAGATCTGGAGATTCCTGTCATTTTTATTGAAGAGAAAACGAACTCACACCTGTACTTTTATTTGTCATTTTGAATTGACTTGAAAACTGAATCAAATCCACCTATGGCCGACTAATTCCCGCTTATTAAATCCGTTTTTGTGTGTCGGCAGTCTATTTTCCATTATTTCTCATATAAAAAATGAAGGGTGAATGAGGTTTTTCTTGGAGAAACTTTTGGGGGGTTTTTTTTCCTTTGCTGCTTTCTCTCTTATCCCTGGCATTGAAAAGGGATGGAGGGAAGTCCAAAAATGGAATTATGGAGAGAAAGTGAAGTGTAGTTTTGACCTAGAAATTGTACAAGGGCCCCATTAGATGAGATGGGTATGTAGAGCCACCACCTAACCAGAGACATCATCCCCCACTATTTAGAATTCAAATTTCAAAAGTTCGAATTTGAAACTTCTAGAATACTTTCTTGTGAGGAGCTAGCTGATGGATTTGCCTCTCTGTGACTAGAATATATTCTTGTCTGAAATCTCAATTCGGTGGAAACTTCTCAAAATTACAATCCCACTGAAGTAAAACAGAAAAGATGAACTACATGAAATTATATTCTTCTTAATACATTAATATATCACTTGTGCACCTCTACAAACCTACATAACCATTTGGAGAAGCCATTAGTAGTAGTGTGGGGGAAACTTATTGGCGTGGACATAGCGCATTGTAGATAGTCTTTCACATAGGATTTGTGGGTCCCCAAATAAATGGTGGGGCCCCTCAATAAATATGAGGGGGTGTATACAGCATGCGTTTTAGGAGATGTGAATCGTACTTTTGTCCCCCAGTACCAAGTTGTGCAAGCTAGTACAACTTGATACCGACCTATACGGATATCATAAAATATCAATAAATGTTGGTATTTAAGATAAATATCGGCTAGTATTATCAGCCACGGCCGACACCATTGCTCATACCAAGCCTTTAAAATTCAAATTATTGTGACATAGAGTGTTCATTTTTTTTTTTTTTAATTTGATGAGGTCTAAATTGATTTGGTTACTTAATTGTCCCAAAATGAGACTTGAAATCTGCTGGAGCCTTTGGATGGAAGATATGCTGGTCCAATGGCGACGGGTATGTACACATTTGTGAATGAAGCTAACATATACACACTCTTCATCGTTAGACCAACAGATCTTCCAACCAAAGGCTCCAGCAAATAAGGCCTCCCCAAATGAAACATTCATTTCAAACCCACTTAAATGCTAAATAGATTTTTAAAATTCTTTTGTTAATAATATGGTTTTTTAGTTGGGTGCAATAATTCCAATCTAAAAAAATAAATAAAAGCTGGATGCAATAATGGGGAGAAGGGTATTTTGGTCATTCAAAGAAAATCAGAATGAAGGAGAATCTAAAGTCTGGTTTCCAATTCCATTCGAATCATGGAAAGATTAGTAAAATCATGTGCATGCAGCCAGGGAGGGAACAATAGGCTATCTTATCTTTTGGGCAACAAAGTCAAAAAGATCCATGGGAAATTAAGGAAAAGAGAAGCGGCTATTGCCACGGCTATTTCAGCTGCTTCCACGACCGTTTCAAACAAACTGCACTTGGATGGATTGGAACATGCAAGCAAGCAGCCAAAATAGAGAGCTTTGCCAATCCCACCAACCTTTAAAAATTAAAGACACAAAGAAGATATTAGATCCCAATAAATTATACTTGACTAATCTGTTAACAAAAGGGTAATAATTTCCATTCAAAGCTACAAATAAGATTGAACAAAACTCATATAGGCATATATATATATAGTAAAGATTGAGATTCTCCCTCTGTAGATCCTTCTCTGTTGTTTACATGGTGTCACTGGGAAGTGGGAACAGAGGAGAGAATAGACATCCTCATCTCCATAACTTTCTTGTGAGAGTTGGAGTGCTTGTAGCTCACAAAAGTGGGGCTCTTGGCTGGCCTATACTCTGGCAGCAACCTGCCTGATTTGAACCTTACCCCACAAGCATTACAAAGTGTTTTGGGACCTAATGGCCCTGCCCTCCATTGTGGGGTCCTTTGAGCTAGACAATGGGTGCACCTCCTAGGCTGCCCAAGACTACCCTCCAAGTTGCCTGAGCTGTTATGCTTGTCCACCACCATCTTTTCCTCTGTTCCTTCTTCTTCTTCATCTTCATTATCTTTACTGATGTTGTTTACCTTTCTAGGTATAATGAGCTCACTGTCAGCTAACCAATAAGCCTGCTGGAGTAAAGGAGGGTCTGAGGTGGTCACATGGAGGAGTTTGTTTTGTGGGTCTGGATAATCAGAAAAACTGCTTGAAGGGGTTGTTTTTATTACAGATGGGGCTCTTTTTCTTTTGCTTCTAGCCTTGCCTGGGATTACAAACTCTGGTAGAGATGGGTTTTGTTGCTGTCTTTGTGAGGATTTGGAGGGTTGTGAGGTTGGGTTGCTTTGGACGTTTTTAGGTGCTGGGATGCAGTTTCCAGAGCCGGATAAGCAGTCCTCTACAAGCATTGATAGCCACTCTAAATCTTCCTGCATTTTATTTATCCAAAATGGTTATATATAGATGCATCCCCTAAAAGTTAAAGCCAGATATTGATGCAAATGATAATAAAGCAAAATAATCAGGATATAAAAATGCAAACTCCATAAAAACACAAGAACTACAGGCCAGTAAAGAGCTCTAACAAAATCCACAAAAAAAGCAAGTAAGACTCATCAACCCCATAAGAATATTCAACCCCAAATCACAAAGAGAGAGAGAAAGAGATAGAGAGATGGAGAAACACCTTTGAAGAAAAAAGAGGGGAAAAACATATACCGTGTTCTCGCCGGGAAAAAGGTCGTCAAGGGGACTAGTTAAACACCCAATAGTGGAGTAAGCCGTTAAAGGGTCCTGCTTGGAAGGGTGTCCCGGCGGCAATCCACCGGAAACTGGCACATTCCGGCAGAAATCCATAGCCAATAATAGTATATTGGCAGAAAGAGAGAGAGAGAAGAAAACAGGGCAGCAAAATTTTTTTAGTCGTCCTAAGCTCTGCAATGTCCCTTTATGGCCTCGTTTTCTGTCGGCAGAGAAAGCAAAAACAATCAATCAAGAGGAACCCCACACCACAACGACAGCCCCACCTTCCCCCCTTGGAACCCCACGTATGTCTCTTCGTCAACAACCTCATTTCATAAATTTTTCTTCTTCTTTTACCTTTTTTTCTTTTTTCCCCTGGATTTCAGCAAATTCTTGTGAGAGAGAACTCGTTCTCAAAATTCCAACTGCGTATTTTGTCCCTGGTGCCATAAAGCACCGAAATGAAGAATACGAACAGGGAAGGAACGGTGGGCCTACTTTTGTGGGCCCTGGAAAATTTACTCTGTGCAGTTGTAAACTCCCCCTCTCTTTGCCCCGCGCGTGCTGCCACGTTAAGACAACGCAAAAGATTCTTCCTTTAAAATAATTTAGGATAAATTACTTACTTGTACCCCTGTAATTTATCTACGTTTCGTGCATACCCCCAAAAGTTTTTTAATGCGAAAATTCGTCCTGTATTTGTTTTTTTTTTCCCTTCATATCTTTCCAAAGTGAAAGGTGAAAAGTATTCTAGAGGGGAATATGTACATGCCACCCACTAGTTATTCTATCAAGGATACCCACAAATTCTCAATTGATATCTGTTACCCAATAGATCCTTCCAATTTATTTATATTGACTTATATCTCCCAATTAATTCGTAACTTCACACATTTAATTTGTAACTTGTTCATAATTATATTGAGTCGAAGTGCAACTCATTTACAAATTCTCAATTGATATCTATGACCCTAGATCCTTCCATTTTATTTATATTGACTTATATCTCCCAATTAGTTTGTAATTTCACATACTTAGTTTGTAACTTGTTCATAATTATATTGAATGGAAGTGCAACTCGTTTACACCCATGACATGCCACCCACTACTATATACGTGTAATATGCACTAGTTGTTTGCCAAAAAGGAACTTAATTGTTATCCAGGAGGCAAGAGGTTTCAATTGAGGGGGCCAGCTTCTAAAGATGGTTTATTATAAACCTGAGAAAAATATAATTTTTTGAAAACTTAAAGGGTCATGAAAGCAACTTCCATGGACCCTCAAAACATGTATGCCGCTTGAAATATAAAGACTTGTAACAACAATAATATGACTCTAGGACCAACCCCATTACTCCAAGTGGATGCTGCAAGCCATTATTGTTTGTTTGTTACAGAAAGGGAAATGAATTAATTGTTTCATTTCATTTCATTTAGTTGTTTAATCATTCTTCTTGTGGGCTGTCATAGGGTGATAGGACATTGGATTCTGTTTGTGGTTCTTGGATTCTACATATAACAATGACTACATCTTTCTGGATTTTAAGTGAGTCATAATAAACTAAGAAGAGGTCCATTGGATTCATTCTCACTGCAATGCAAAAAAGCTTTGTTCTGTTTTGCTGAAAATTTACAATCTAGGCAGCAACAATGGAGAGGTCAATGGCTTCTTAGGAGAGCCATACAGAGGTGATTAGATCCACATGTTCAGAACAAATGGCCATGGTCAATCAACCAGGTCCTTGAGGATGGTACAGTGTCAGTTGGGTCTTCACAGAATGACTTCTAGAATGGCTGTTTTATATATTTCTCTACTTCTGCTGGAAATCTTTGGTCTAATTCAAATTAAACCCTGAAACAATGAAAGTTTTATATCATTAAGCATCCATCACCTCTATCATGCTGGGGTTTTCCCATTGGCAATCTGGCAGTTTCCGTTAGGATGACATGGGTTTTGCCGATTGGTTTATACTTGGTTTTTCCTTGGAGAAATTTATGAAGATATTTGATATGGAACAGCTCTTAAAGCCACTATCTGTTGCTCCATTAAAGCACTTAATATGGCTCTGAATGCACTATAAAGAAGGTCTGAAGGAAACTGTACCAAAGGGATAATTGCTTGCAGTGGATACTTGGAGGCAGAGTCAGTAAAATGAACTGAAAGTCCGCCTGTCAGGAACAAATGATCCTCTAAAGAAGTCATTTTTCCCAGTCAGAGAGAAATTTTGAAGGCATCCTAAAGAGCCAATGGGGTGAGATATCCACCTGAAAATGGCAGCAAGAGCTTCAGTCATTCAGTAAAATAGGGTCTTGAATGGCTTGGATGATAGTACATAATATAATAATAAATTTAGCTTCAGTTCTGCTTCTAGTGCTGAAAATTCCCAGTTTAAATTATTATTTTTTTTAAAAAGAAGGAAACGAAAAGGGAAAAGATACATTTAACTAACAAATAGGTTTGATCTACATGGCTGAAAATTCTATCAAGTTGGCAAGCTATTGGAGACATGATTAGCCATTCTGGTCAGATACATAAGAACCTTACGGAATCAGCCAACCATCAGATTTGTTTAGCCTTCAAACAGGAAGAAGACACTGCTCAAGATGGATATTAAAGGATTATTATTACTAGCTTTAAAAGTAAGAACTTTTAGCTGATTCAGTGAGAACAAAATTTAGGGCCAAATCAAAGTTTCTGCTTTGAATTTTAATCAACACCTACGTAATTAGAGATGAGTAAGTTTGATACGTTTTTGTACTGGATTACATGAAACATGTTCTCATTAGTTCCTTGAAATTTGGCTTCTTCTTTTTTTTCAGGCCACTGAAATTCTTTGAACCTCAAAAATTAGACTTTAAATGAGCCTTGAAAATTCAGTCAACCAATCCACAAATCTTTCTTAAGTTGTACTTGGAGCATAAGTCCTGCTCCAAAATTCCAGCCTAAAAGGTCATGGAGAATTCAAGATTTATATAAATGGAAAGCTCAATGTTAAGGTAAAGCAGCAAAATAAAAGTGGTGACATTCTGGTCTATTGATAAAATTGAAAACCGTAGAAAGTTATGAAAACTTCTATGTTAACATAACAAATACTGATCACCTAGTTCTATTATATGATGCATGATGAATACATCAAAAAAAATGTTGAGTTGCTTACAAGAATCAGAACATTCTCAAAATGCATTATCAGAATGAGATGCAAAAGCATCAATAGTCCGTAGGAATTGACAACTAATTTGATTTTGACAGGTAAAAAACAAAGTCTTATTGATGAATATCTTTCAAAATGCGGAACATTTGAGTTGAGTAAATTATGATTACAACAGTGAAGGTGATGTTCCATTCTGGCAAAGAGGTAAAAGCTTAGCATCCTCTTTATATAATGTGTTGTGTTACTAATCCAGTAGGCTTGTTGAAGTACCATTACACTGCAACCTGCTTCTCTAGCATTTTAGACTAGTGTTCTTGTAGTTGCCTTCAATTTATCCTAACAAAGTATTCGATATACATTTATTGGCCATGTCAACAAATCATCAGAAGTCTATCTAAGCATCTACTCTAGGAAACCAAAGCCTCATTGGCTAAGCATACAACAGTTACCATGCATAAAGTTTTGAAACAGCAGAAAGGATGCCATGAAAAATTAGATGCTTACATTGGTGCAGAATACATGTTACACTTACAAGGCACTTTAGGGTGCCATGGAGCATCATTATGTACAGACCACAACGATGTTTTATTGCAGCCACACTCATGACTCCAAACGTGGCTTTGATAAATACTGTTGCCACTCTTCTGGTGTCCCTTTTCTCATCTTCAGCATCTTTATAGCTGCAGTTGTCAGGGGTATGGCAAGTATGTCAAAATCTTTTGGTGCCTGCAGGATCAAAGAAAATCAATCCCATTCAGTATATTATTGCAGAAAATTTTATTTTCTTATAAAAAGGAAGCAATGTAGTAAAGATCTAGTACATACCTTGGGGACCTTAATCAGCTTCATTTTTGCTTCCTCTAAGGTTTTTTGACCCTTTCTTGAGTTGCATTTTGCACAAGCCGTAACCTGAAAAAAAAATCAAATTAATACTTGAAAGTAAGTATTTCCAAATAAGAGTATGATTGGTAAATGAAAATAAAATGGAATGCCACTAATACGCAATCTGTATGTATACCTGAATACATGTAAATGTGGAATGTGCAGCATGGTCTTTTGATAGCCATATTGATGACATTCTATCAGTTGCCTTCACCTATGCTATCCCAGACAAGATACTGGTACTCTGAAAACCTTTTTTAAAAAGTTACAGAGGAAAACCCCAAGGCTTGTAGAACTTGCACTTTAGGTTTATGGAAATTCATTCTCTTATTAATTATTATTATATCCAAGGATAAGATTTTTCTTTCTTGACAAATACCCTAGATGATGGCTTAAGACAGAACTGTTAGATAATTAAACCCTCCACAACTGATACAATCTTCCACAAATACCAAAGATTTGATAATGCCAATCAATAAAGAATTTCCACATATATTCACAGTTCTTGAAGGAAAATATATTCAATTAATATCTTGGCCGAAGCAAGGAATAGGAAATTTAGGGGAGGCAAAAGGGAGAAAGCACCAAAATAATCTTTCTAAACATGTTCCAACTCTGACACATCCCAGGACCATGACATATGAGAAGAACAAAACGACAACAATGCCAACCCCTACGCACATCCACTTCCAGATTCTCCTAATTGCACCATACTCCTTAAATCTCTGCTTTATCTCAGCTAGCCCATCAAAAGCAAAATAAACCTACATCTCATCTGCCCACCAAGCATACTATCAAAAAGAACACGAGAAAATGATTTGCAGATATTCATTAATTCCGGAATGATTTCATGCCTGGAGATATCTCCAATGTTCTCGATTATAAAAAATGAATAAATATTGACTCGTTATCATGATTCCCTTAACATGGAGGTGTTAAGGGAGCAAACCTAGACAACCTGGCATAATTAGAGTGTTTAATTAGGTTGACTTGACATTCATAAGATAAGCACTACTGTAGTGACACAGATATCCCAGGAACAACCAGTTCCGTACTAAGACACAAATTTCACCAAGGTTAATCAGTAACAAATGACTCAACTCAAGCTTTAATAGGCCTGTTTTAAAGGAAATTGACCTAATGAATTAATCACTTAATAAAATGTAATATAAGAAAGGAATACAAAACAAAAAGACCTCATCCAAAAGCACAAGGATGAATTCATCAATAATTTTGAGGAGAAAAAAGGCAGAGGAACAAGAGCCACTGCCCCATGCAAATATAACATCTCTCTCATATTCCATCCTATAATAGACAATTTTTTTGTCACTCTTTGTTTTGGATCTCAAATGCTTGTGTTTTCCACTTTTGGCCCACCAAATCATTTAAACACTCTTTAGAATGCCCGAAGGAATATACTTCTTTGGTGGCATTTTTGTTTTCCTTTATGTCATTCATAGTTGTATTTGAGCAACTCACTGTTGAATATTGAGTTAAAAAGTTTCCCACAAAAAAAAAAAAACTCAAAACAAATATATTGCACAAAGATCATTTAAATTATAGGACCAGCAGATCCACAGCCTATGAATCATGACAATGGTACTTATTGTGAGTACAAACAGAAAACAATGACTTGCGTACAGCCTACCAATTTATCACCAGCTTACGGCAATAATGAGATAATCTCTCATTGTCCTGGCATATACCCTCGCGGAAAGTACAAGTAATGGCGTGAAATTGGAGTCCTCTTACCAGATTTTCCCATGTCCAATCTCCCCCTCGTGCAATTGGTAGAACATGGTCAATGGTCAAATTGTGACGGGAAGAACAATATCTGTAAAAGAAGAGTTAATAAGTTGAAACCAAGCCCCAAAAATTTGACCTCTCAATTGTGATTGGATAAGTTATTATTACGAATAAAAAATTACTCTAATTGTACATCAATATAAGTTATTATAAATTCCAATTATTGTAAGACCAGTTCTTATTTATGGTAGAAAATAATGTGGTACATCAGCACCTATATTATGGTACAATATGTTACAGAAGTACTGTAAAAATGATCTCGAATGTCAACTAGTCTACTGAAAAAAAGGTTCAGAAAATCTTCAAGGAATCTAATAATTTCTTGGTTTGTACCACATGCCCAAAACTCAGATACTAACTACAGATCTGGTTCGATGATACATATAACAGTTCACTTACTAATACTTTTCTGTCTGTAAGACTTCAGCTTATTTTCCTTTGAACATTTGAATAAGATCCTAAGTACCAAACCAGCATCTATACTATTAATAAAGAGAAGAGGGGGGAATATTCCCTCTAGATTCTGGCCCCCCTTTTCTTTTTCTAAACATTATCCTCCTTAAACAAAATAATCCCCCACTATTTTAAACTAACTACCTTGGGTTGTTTATCTAAGTGGGCCACGTTTTCTACGCGTGTAGCGCGTGCAGTCCCCTAGTCTCCAATTGAAAGAAACCAGTGTGGCCTCTATTTTGTTAGCTTTGACATAATTATTAGTTTGCATTAACCTGGTCTAAATCAAAAAAAAAAAAAAAACATGTATCAGCAGATTACTTACTGACAAGTGAAAAAGTCCCGAAAAAATATATTTTTACGGCTAAGGTTATGTTTGATTCTTCTCCTCTTAACAACCTGCAGTAAATGTGGAATCTGGAAGTAGAAGCCACAGTCAGTGCAAATGGACCAATTATATTGAGACCAAAACAACAGAATAGAGAAGGAAAAATTAAAACGAGTAAAGAAGGTCAGCAGCAATAATCAATTTCCAATATATGGAGGTATAATAGCCCTATAAACAATAAGTGCTCCTCAATTGCATACCCTTAAGACAGCTGGTATGTAGAAGGATCCACTAGGAGAGTTTACAGTCTGATCATAATATTCTAAAACATCAGCCTGAACAAGGTTAAGAGGAAAGGTGTCAAAAAAAGTGAACATTTATTTTTTACACTTAAAAGGAGTCGATATTAGTGATGTGTATACACACTTTTGTGAGCGTGAGTGCATCTCACTGATAGATATGAACTTAATCAATTTGTTGTTTGAACTTTGAACATAATTTCTCTCCGCTCTTCTGTGTGCGTGCGTGTGTACAAGAGAGAAAGTAAGCTACCAGCCAGAAAATATCCTCCCAAAAATGCAATGGGTTGAGAAAAAAAGATATTGCACGTTATTCAAATAAGCTCTGTTGGGCAGGATAATTATGAAAATCAGATGTTTGGAATAGAAGATCGTCAATGTGGAACCAAATGATCCGTAAAACCCATGATGCGCATCTGGTTTACTGGTACAGTTTACTTGAGAGGTACACCAGGTTTCCTTGGTAGTTGAGTAAATAAATTTTAAAAAAGAGAATAGTTAATACAGAGCCATGATACTAGAAAAATGCCACATAAAGCTTCAAGAAACTATCCAAACATCAAATACAATACTGGTCCCATTAGTGAGATCAGAAGTCTTACTTTCTCCATGAACTCCAAACATATAGCACGCCTCCAGCAAACAACATTGACAGGCCTGCACAGTATGATCATCATCTGATACAAAATCAGAATTCAAATTTATATTCTGAGACTAAAAGATAATGATAAAGAATTAACTCAAGTGTTTAAGATTTCAGAAGTACTGTCTACGATGAAATTTAATTCTTCTTCTTGCTTTTTGAGTGCTATTGTGGTTCTGGTTTTCCCGGGGGGGGGGGGGGGTGGTGTACGCCAGGGTTCTTGTTTTTTCTTTCAGAACAGATTAGCTATAAAAATAACTGTAAAAACTGAAGGGAAAATTATTAATATATGCAAACAACATAATATTTTGCCTTGAATACAAATTTTTGAAGTTTTAATGCTTAAATGTACCTTCGAAGAAAATTCTTTTAGATTCGTTTTTGACACCCATATATCAATGTTTAAACCAAAGCCATAATTCAGATTCTAGGGCATATGGACTCATTAGGAGTCCAGGCACCCAATTTTGGAACAGTTTATTGCTCTTTAAAAGGATGAAGACCCATCATCTGATGGGTTATACTGAAGTTACTAAAGACCACAAATCAATTAGTTAAAGCCATTGCTTTCGCTAGTTTTTTTGGCCAGTGAGGAACCATTGAACAACTCAGACAAAAGTTGTGAGTAAGAATCTTGGCAAATCACACCGTTAAAACCATCTGACCACATTGATTCCTTGTATAGAGAATCTTTTTAGTGCTATCCTTGATCTTATGTTGACCTGCTGCATGTATTGTCACGAAACTATGCTACAAAGTACCAAGTAGTATACCCAGTTTTAGATTTTACGTTCAAAACCCTTTTGAAATGCTACACAGAAAGTGCTAAATGGTAGACGACACAGATATCTACATGGTATTAAAGTTTAAACCTAAATGAATTGCTCTATATTATTATATTTAAGGGCTATATCTTGCAAAGGTTATATTTCAAGGCTAAATTATTTTATAACCTTATATATCTCAGCAATTTACCCAAAATTAAACCTACTGCCACTAACCAGTGATGTAAAGGCCCTGGAAGCTTGCTTGAAGACAACATGCAAGAAAACTGGCTCAAGAATTAAGCGTGAGGTTCACACATTCTAGTTTATTCTATGATGTTTGCAGCTTCAAGTATGGCTTGAAGTTGTCTTATGTCTCAACCTTATGCTATATGCTTTAAGAGTGACTATGATTATCCTCACAATAATTGGGATAAATTCATTTTGTTGTTATGTTTTAAACGATAGTTGGATACTTTTTGAGGTTATTAAAATAGTTTGAGATGCTATATCACGTTATCTAGACACTTGTAGAAGTTTATACTATCTTCTTCCATGATTCCTTTGAGCAATTTTCATGTTTTCTTAATACTTTCATTTACCATCTGTATCTTTATTTATTCCTTATAAATGCACATTTTTAAGGATTATGCATCATGCCATAATGCTTGAACATTGTGCTTTTATCATGTAAAATGCCTTGTCTTGCACCTCAGCATTCAAAAACAGTGCTAAGAAATTGGCAATAAGCTCATGTTGCTTGAAACAAGATTTACATGTGATCAAGCTACAAGCCTACACATGCAGAAGTTTAGGAGAATATTCCAGCAAATAGGCTGTAAACAACCCAAGCCGAGCTTTCCCAACTCGGTTCAGCTCGTAAACTTTGAGGAAACCCAAGCTTGGCTCAAGATCATCCAAAATTTTTGGGTTCAAGCTCAGCTCAAGCTTCCTCACTAATCATGCAGCAGGTCAACAGAAGATAAGTATGGAAGAAGTGTTTTTCCCCCTTTTTTTTTACCTCAATAATCATGAGGTAAATGACGATTAAGCAAAACTAGGAAAAAACCTAGCCTAGCATTTGCTCCCAAAGAGTTGTGAACAGCTGGTAAGGGCTACTGGATATGTGGAAGCTCTAAGCCTAGAATCACTCTCAAGTCTGATATTCCCAACAAATCCACAATCATGAAATACAAGCACACTTTGGAGCCACATCTTTCCTACTTCACCAAATGACCAAATTTTGTACACAAATATACAATTTTCCTAGTCCATATCAGTGTTTTCATTTCCCATTTCCAGAGGTGTCAACACGAAATAAGGAGAGAAAAAGGAATGTCAACCATTCCTGGAAGTCAATGAAATGTTTCTGAAATTAAGTAAAAGTTGCTCTTAAGAGAGCAACTGCTCGAGCCAACTCGATATTCTTTGTGGCTGTAAACCTGTGAACTTGGTAGTAACTTGCAACTTCTATTTCCCTATACATTTTCAGGTGTACTATGTATGCCTATTAACCTATGCCATTGTTTTTTTTTATTACACTTCCATTAAATATGCAAATGATCCATTTACCTATATTTTTGTTAAAATTCTTAGGTTTTTAGGTGTATTTTAGTCTCATTTAAACCTAGAAATAGCATAATTCTAGAATACTTTATTGTTTTACAGCTTTTTTATTAATTTTTGTCAAACTTTCACTTCTGGAGAATTTTCTGGCAAGTCAGGCGAAATTTCACCAGTGGCAGCAACCAAAATTTCAATCCAAATGACATTAAAAACCTTGGTCCATACAAGGTGGGATTCTACTTAGATAACCCCATTATTGTATTGAAAATTATGCTTCCTGATCCAGGATATTTGAGATTTTTGTTAGTATCTATTTTTTTAGTACTTCTATGTGGGGATTAGTTATTTGTTCCAATTTTACAAATATTCATATTTTTTGGGACTTAGTTCAAAACTTCAAATAGATCGAAATTTTCAGCAATATATTACAAAATATCAACAAGTGCTAGAAGTATATCCAATTGACTCAATATCAATGAGCCTAGAGAAAAGGGTTGAAGGATGGAAATTTTAATTAGGAAAATGTAAGCATTTTGATTGGGGTCATGTTCTTTGGTTACAATCCCACCATATGTGTGTCCATTACAATTCAAACAAATCATAGTCCTCTCAAAGCCTACTCTTCAATCCAAAAACATTATTAAACCCAAATAAGAGAAGGTGAAAAAAACTAAAGGGTTCACGATGATTCCAACAACATGAATCAAGTTCGAATAGCTCCACATCATGTTGCGAAGTTAATAAAAAAGTATGGAAAAGCAGTTCAAGAACACTACCCGGAAAATTAAAATCGTCAAAAGCAGTCCTAAAAGTGCAAACTGGCAACAACCCACCTCCATAAAAGTCTCATACAACATTACTGGCCAGAGGAAATTGAATCTAACACGATTCAAAGAAATTTCCCACAAACAAAAGAATGAAATACAAATAAAAGAAGACTTACTTACCTGTAAGAAATGTCCAAGACCAAACCTCTGAAACAAGCCAGCTCATCCTCCTCAAATTCACCACCTTCATCGTAATAAACACCATCTTCACCAGCACCCTCAGCAACACCAAGACGCTCTTCTGTACTGAGATTGCTCGATTTCTTCCCATGTGAACGGAGAACTCTACGAGACCCATAAAACCTCACTTGTTTCTTGTGTAGTTGAATTGATTGTGTGTCCAATAATCTTGGACCCCCAGCAACTTGACCAGGAAATATGTCTCTGGGTTCGATCCCAAAGGAAACTTTGTCTCCATTAAAGAGCAGCCGCATACATCCTTGTGCTGTGAACTGCGCCATTAGAGACACCAACAAAGTGTTTCTTGACGTTGTCGCTTTTTCTTCGAGTGATCACAGTCGTATTAAAACACATTCCAAGTAATTAGGCTCTTTGGCAGTTTGATCGACAGCGAAATGAAGTTTTGATTTTCTTTCCACGGAGAGCACCTTAACCACACGTTCTTTTGGTTTATGCCGTTGCCACACGAATATCTCAGAGATGGCTATTTACGGGTCCTTTACACCAGTATAAGTGATACAAACGTGTGCACGAAGTAATCGCCCTCATGACGAGAGATGAGTTTAAGTTTTCGAGTTTCCTTGCACGCTTGAATTTCTGTACCTTTTCCCACAGTTTCCCGTCGCTGTGAAACTTCTTTCCAGGTCCGGTATGCAGCTCTGAATAATGGCCGATAGAAATACGTTAGTGTGAAACTGAGGGACAAACAAACACTAGACTTCGACTTTACACAATATTTTCACGTTAAGTTCCATGCCTCCCGAACCGTTTTACCCCGAACGAGAGATCTCACGGTACCGTTCCAGAGTCTTTCAGAGTTGAGACTCGGCACCTTCTATGATATTTTTCTCACTAAGTCATTATTATATACCTTCTACCCTCTCTGCACAAGTAGAGAAACCGAACTTGAGGCATTTAGGCTTGAGTTTGCATTTTTATTCAGTGAGCAAATGGCCCCCTCAAATGCCCTATCCTTACATCATCTAACCTATCTTTACATCATTAATTTGCATTTTTACTCGGTGAGCAAATGCCTTCCCACACCACCCCACTCCCCTTTTCAAATTCCAGAGGCAAACACACAGAAGAG
This sequence comes from Buxus sempervirens, assembly GCA_947561395.2. Classification (NCBI taxonomy): domain Eukaryota; kingdom Viridiplantae; phylum Streptophyta; class Magnoliopsida; order Buxales; family Buxaceae; genus Buxus; species Buxus sempervirens. The sequence continues at coordinate 574,730 of OX387183.1, read as the reverse complement.
TCCTTGGCCAATATTCTGACCGGTAAGGTTCCTGGAGACAATCACGACCAACCAAGAGGAACAATTTCACAGATCGGCAACAAATTCAGAGGTGATTACTCTTCTTCGAACCATAACATGTTTAGAAAATCAAATGTCAAATTAGTAAGACAAGTATATACAGAGATATAACCAATGAAGGCAATACAAACACTGAGATGATTGGATTTCTTTGGAATTTTTACATATTCCTTCTCCGTATGTAGTTCATGATACAACTCGTAAAGAAGGTATCTCAGGTAACCAGTCCCCATCGCAACAGCTTCAGAACCCAACAGCACACAATACTCAAAGAAATTAAAGAACCAAGACCTGCTATCATCACCCATGGTTCTCTACTCTCAAGTACTACTATGAAGCAACATCAAGAAGCCCAAAGTAATAAGAGGTGCATCCTATAGAAAGAAAGAGAAAAACATGACCTTGGGATCCATTGAGTGCGGTATTGAGTGCCTTACACTAATTGAGAAGTAAGATGGCTTCTACGCCACTTCCAATAGTTTGATCTCAATGGATCCACACGTTCCAAGACAGAACAAACTGTTCCTGCTAAGTGTGAATCAGGAGTGTCTGAGTCTGAAGTTCTTAGAGCATGTAAAACATGACTTAACTCATCACCGGGTTGGAAACCATGGCAAAGTAGATCCAAAAGCATGCTCAAAGCAAATACATTGTTGCCGCTTGCATTCAGGACCTTCAAACATAATGAGGAGATGTGAGGATCACTTGCTAATGATTTAATGTCATTTTTGTATAGACCTCGAAGATATCTCCAAGGACTCTCATTCTCAGGATTTGATAAAATGGCTTCAGCAGTGTACTTCACTTCAGACTCTCTCATGTTTATCAGGCCTCCCAATAACGGAGATCTTGTCACAACAAAATATCTCTACACAACAAAGCAATAATAACACTGTTAATTAGCTACTCTTTTAGCTGTCGAGAAAGTGATATTCCACATAGAAGAAAGAAGACAAATAAATGGGACAAAAGGGTTCTGCCCATACAACAGGCAGCAAATAAAGCTGATATAAAATCCACAGCTTATAGTTGTATGCATGCAGAAACAGAAATATCATATGATTTCAATCACCACATCAGTTTCCCTTATGGTGCTTTTTGCCATTTTTGGTACACCAGGACTAGTAAAGTATAAATAGCATGCATGGCATGGTTACCACTTTGTCATTGCTAACCGGCTCAAAGTGTAAGTGTAAGTATCCAACATTCCATACATACCTGATTCCAAGCAGAATTGTTGAAGATATCATCTTCAAGAAGCTTCTCACAATAGTCTAGTTCACCTGCCCACCCACCCAAAGCCTGGAGAACCCACTGCATAGAACACACTTTCTTTCAACATGCAATTGGCATCAATACAGACAGGAGCTCAGACCTACTTTAAGAAGCTAGAGCAACAACAGACTTCTGTTTTTTATGACTTAAAATAACTTTTATGAATCTTATGCTTTGATTTAATTTAACCACAGGTTAATTGAAATCAGTGAAAAAAATCTATTTATTTTTTAACCATATGATTTATACATATAATCTTACAATTTGAGATTTAATCTTATCATTCATATGATACAGATGGTTCAATTCTGCAAGATTAAGAACATGTAAATTCCTTTTTTAACTACAGAAGACCTTTTTCCCAAGACAAATCCTAAAATAAAATCCCCAAACATAGTTTATAAAAAAAAATTATTATCAATTTTACAATTTATGATACAAACTTATGACTTCGAAGTGGCCTCTAACAATTTCCTATTCAATTCACCGTTTGACAACATTGCAAAAGACAATAATTAAGATGCTTGATTTTATCAAATAGAGTATGTCAGCAATTTTGTTAGAATAAACCCAAGCACAGTAGCACATGCCCCTTAAGTAAAGAAAAAACACTTCATGTCAGACACATAAAAAGCAGTGGTCACTCAACATCAATGATAAAATATTCCTCTACCACATTTTCTTAACATCTAAAAGAATATGATTCCCCAGATGATGAAGGTTATCTAAATACAGGTTTTTTTAAAACTGATACTCTGGTAATCCTGGACCAAAAAGAAATTTTGGACAATTTTGGGACTTTCACCACAAAATTTTCCACTTACCTTTCTATTATGCCTCATAGCCAGAAAACCAAATTTCACTAAGGCCTCGTTTGGTTTCATATTGGGAACTTACAATGAGTTCCTGTAACAAAATGATGGTTTGCTTGCAATTTCGGAATAATATGTCCTCAAAAATGAAAACTCATTTTGCAAACGTGCAGTGGAAAACTCTTAAGGATATTCTTGAAACTTGTTACCAAAAAACTTCTTTATATGACAAGGCAACTTGTCATTTATGAAAAGTTATTTTAAGTTAGAACAGTAGCAAACTTGTACTAGTTATAAACAATAAAAGAATGAAAAGTGGGTTACAAACAATCAACCAGATTCTATCAACCCATTTTTACAATGAGTTCATAGAACTCATTCCCCAGAATGAGAATGAATGCCAAACGAGGCCCAAGTCATAGAAAGATTTAGAAACTAAACCACTCGCGAACTTTGTATTTATAAACTCTGATATCAAACTAGTATTTACAACGATTGAGCTTTTATGGATCAAAATATACCTGCCTATGAGACCATGCATGATAATTTTTAGCATCAACAGAGATTATCTTCCTTGTAAACTCGAGTTCCTTATTAGTAGCTTCAATCCCCAATTTCTCAGCAACCCACCGTCTATGATGCCTGCAAAACTTTCTTTGATAAAAAAATCTGGAAAAGCAAAAAGGCACACAAATGATGATGCAGAATACTGTCATTACATAAAAAAACCTTCAATGACGTAGATACCTGTGAACAGAAACCACCAATAAGCGAATCCAGATACACATGTGGGGTAGCTTTTGAAGGACAGCATCCAAAAGGTCATGATTTCGACAGTTAAATGATTTCAAATCCCCAACCCCCAGCCAAGAAAACAACATTTCAAGAATACAATAAATCGCTAAATTTTCTGGCTTTGTAGCCATCCAATGCTTTCTACTACAATTTGAGAACAAATCATCCAATTTAAATGATTCTTTTGTACTATTGCAGCTATGGTCCATCCAGTGGATCATCTAACCTCTCACACAGTATGCATTAATAAATAGGTGACCATGCACAAACAACCAAACAAGATAATAGAATAAATAATAAAAATTAGTACGACAATGATATGATAGTATTTTTTGTGTTCGTAAAAAGTACTATCATATCACCATGTACTATCATATCACCATGATTGCAATCATGTAAGATTTGCTCAACTACATATACTGTCGTTAGAATCATGGATTTCAAGGAGCAAAACAAAAGAAAACAAAAAATAAGAGGTGGAAAAAGAAAAAAGAAAAGAAGAAGATAAAATAAAAAAAATGGTGTGTTTCTCTACAGTTATTATTTCTTTGAAATGAGTGAAAATAGGAAAAAAGGTAGATAAAGACGTCTTCTCAGTGAGTTCTTGTATACTCTAGCAAGGTTGAGCAGTGCTAAGGGAAGATTGACATTCTGAGTTAGGGAGGAGATGTGAATGAACTTCTAAATCTCTTTTTTCCCCCCTTCATTCAGAATCTCTAATTTCCTATGGAGAAGGGTTTTAGTCCCAATTTTTTCAATTTATTTTCTTTCTGAGCCTCTATTGTTAACCTTCATCTCTCCAACAATTCTCCAAGAATTTTCTTACTTTCGCATAGAAATTCAAAGTTCCAAACATGGTATCATCCCTATGGTTAGCTGTAATGAGAGCCATTTTTGTTACTCATAAGCAAGTTCTGTATCTATCGCATACAACTATCATTTCACATCCTTCTTAGCCTTCACCCTCTATATAAAGCCTTTGATCTGCACTAACATACAACTTCTCACAACTGCAATCAATGGGTCATTGTTCACTTTGAGTTTGCCACATTAACAACCGGTCATGCATTCTCTCACATACGATTGTCAATGATTTTATATCCTCAAATCTTGCCACTCATATATTAAGTTCAATAGGATCCCTGCCAATTATTCAGTTATTAAAACTATTGAAAGTAAACTCAAACTGCTACTCCAATATGGCATTCCACATAATAAAATGGTGCCCAGATGTCTGTTTCAAAGAATTAGCCAAGATCCAATAGGTATAACCTTCATTTCCCACTGAGCTCAAATGTTATAAACATGTGTAACAACACCATCAGGCCCACCAGAGAAAACCACAAAATTCAACAGGATGGTTCTTGATGCATGATCCAACCTAAAACGCCACCAACATAACCCCCTTTATAGAGAGGGGTAAACCTTAAGGCAGTGATGACTCGTTCTTCCATTTTGAGATCTTTAGATTCACTAAGGGATTGCACACTCTACACACGTAGGAGTGTATTTAGGATTTTTTTGAATTTGAATTTAAAGATAAATCTTATATTAAGCAACTAAATTTAGATAAGGAATGAAACTTGGAATTTGAGGGCACATCAAAATCAGCAATCGGGAATAGTGCATAAATAGGGAGGTAAGTGGAGGTATTTCGAGTATAGATTGTCAGGCCAGAATCTTGGCACTTCTGTTTATATATTAGTATAGATATATCTTTTAGATAAATATAACTAAGGTTTATATAATTAGTAGGATTTTATTAGAATCGCACAAATAACAAAAAAATTTAATTTTGAAATTAAATATTATATTTAAAATTTTTTTAGATAAAATACAAGTAGTTTTTGAATTAAATATTCTAGAATAATGGATAAATATACAAAATCGTTGTTATTAATAATTTAGGTTTTATTATTTAATTAAAGTCTTTTAGATAAGTATAATTAAGGTTTATTAGTTTTTATTAAATATTTTTAGAGGAGGGTATTTTAGGTACACAAAAATGAAAAACACTTAAGGTAGTTCGTGTTTTTAATAGTAGCATAGATATAGATATAGATATCACGATAAGAGTTACACACACAAACTACAAAAGTCCAGCACAGCAGCCAGCTGAAAAACAGAAGTTCACTAGCACAATTGAAAAGTAGACAGGGCACAAACATGCATCATTGATGACCTTTCAGAATAGAACCAACTAAATTTTGGAGCTTCAAGAATATTTCTCCTAGGGTGTGTGTGTGTGTGTTTTGATGGAATCTATAGAAAAAAGAAATAAAAATGAACTTTCCATTCATATTTGTGTGTTTGGTTCATGGGAAAGTGTGTGCCAATCCGAAAATATTTCCAAATGAGATCCATTTTTCTACAAAAAGACTCTCAAAGTTTTCCTCTCAAAATGAAAGGAAAGCAATGGAAAGGAAAGGAGATTGCTCTTTTACTTTCCTTTCCAATGTTTTCCACCTAACCAAACATAGCCCTAAGAATTCGATTGAAAAATAATAATAATAATTACAACTTACAACTATCTATTGGCACACGAGAGCACTAAGACTGTCTTTTTAGTAACTCTTCAGTGGGTTGTGGAGGGTGGTTTTCATCAAATATAAATTTTCTATTCTTCATTCATGTAGCCTTTGTCCTGTTTGATCTTTCAGTTTCACATCTGCCAACCATACAAGAAGGAAAATATTGTACAGGAACAAAAAGATTCAGCTCACCATATTTGATAATTTTTGGAATTTCCCTGGGCTATATGATCAACAAAATCCAATTCGTCATGCAAATCAGCCTTGATAGTCTCCAGTATAAGGCGTCTGAAATGCCATACCTACAAAGAAAATAAAAAATAAATAAATAATAAGAAATGTTGTCACTGGTCAATGACCTGAGATATTAAGATATTATTCATAAACTAGAACACATCAGGCCAGAAGATAAGGACCTGAAAACCATGAATACATTAATATAATTATCATTTACTTATTTAAAGGAAAAAAAAAAACTTAAAACACAAAGCATTACCTCTCTAGTTGAACTTTTAATTGGTAAACAACCACAGTTAAAGTAAAGATGAGTGGGGAAATGGAATTAAGCAAGAGTTTACCGTGTAGTTTCCAGGGTTCATGTGGATAGCTTCGGAAGTGAGGTTAAGTGATCGAGCAGTCCGCTCATTAGAAAGATAAATAGCTCGGAAGTAATCCATGGTTTCCCTAAACTCGTCCCTATAGGCTATGGGTACAACTGGGCTTGGACCATCATCTTGGGGCACAGGCTTCACGTCTGACCATTCTTCTCTTTGGCTCAACGGGATCCTCTCATCTTCATCCGAATCCATCTAATCTCCTTTGAAGTCTCGACTGACCATAAATAATCACTCAAATGAGAACTTTTAAGTAATGTATAAAGAAAAATGCCAGCAACACAATGAGTTTCGAAAGATTCCACCAGAAGCCCATTGCCTTCGTGTTTTTGTGCACAATTTATGTTGTGGTGGACACCACACTTGGGCCAACTCTGGCGTTGAGTTCAAGAACCTTCATGAACTCATCTTTTCAAGCTAATAGTCCTCACACAAGCAATTATAAATAGGAACCCAAATAAAGCTATCAGATTGTACGGACTACTTTGCTTCTGGAAAAGCACTTTTAGGTGACCCTGTGGAGACACTTATACACTGCTGCCATATGTCACCCAGTGAAAATAATTGTTGTTTGGAAAACATGCTGTTAAGTGTTAACAAGCAGATAACTGATTTTGGAGGCCAAGAAATAAACTTAATTACAGTTTATAAACCACAATTTATAACAATCCAATTCAATAATTAAAAAAATAGATACAAAAATAGTGAAGTTAAGTCCGACTAATGTATTAAAGGACCATTATGCTTTTCGGCTCAAAGCTCAGTCCAAATCAGCTTAGTCACTTAAGAAACAAATAAAATAAAAACGACAAAGTGGTCTCAAGTTGATCATGAAATCATTCTTTTACACAAATGGTGTATATAAAATCTGAATAAACTGAAGAATCCAAGAATGAGGCATCAAATTTTCCAAAACTTTTCTTGAACCTCCCAGCTACAAAGGAAGAATGTGGATTTTACATTTGAGTGGTGACTAACAACATGACTCAAAATAGAACCTACATCTCAGATGTAGAAATAACCTGTATGATTTTCTAGCATATCTATTCAGGTACATGACGAGCAGCCATGAAAAAATCTTGGTATTCAGAAGGAATTTTATCAGAATTTTGACAGTACCAATAGAATTAACCCAAATCACATGTTGACATGGAATATGAGGGACAGAGCAAAGCCAACGCAGGAATATGAGGGACAGAGCAAAGCCAACGCAGGACTTCCAAGACCTTCCCGTTGATATCTATGACTGCTCAAAGTACTAGCTGTAGTCCAAGGATTCATCCCAAATAGAGTAGATGGTCTGGATCAGGGACTCTGAGGCCTGACTTCTGTTAAGAATTTATTTCAACTTTCTAGTGAAAATTACAGTAAACCACTCAAAAAAATTATTAAATTAATACGTGCATTATAAATATTTTGAACATATTGCTTTATTGTCTAATTGGTAGCCCCATAGTCAAACAGTATTGATTATATAATTTGAAGAGAATGTAAGGTCTCCCGGTATTTCAAATGATTGAACCAGTTGGAACTGAGAGGTTAAATGACAGATCAACATAACACCTAAATGTTACTAAATAGGCTTCCAAATGATCTAACATCATAAAAATCAACACAACAAAAATCCTAGGGGTCAAACAAATTAAATAAGAAAATAAAAATAAACGCAAAACAGCAAAATGCCTATGATGTTATCAAAGATAAGAATAAATTAATTTAAAATGAACCGTGCTTCCAGAGATTGCAACCAGAATCATATGCTCCAGATGTTTCAGGTTCTGCAGAAGAATTTAGGACACACGAGATGCATCTCCTGTGACGGTACAAAATGATATGAATTTTCCTTTGAAAATAGGGTTACATAGTAATGATAAAATAAGTAAAGACCGCGTTTACTACCACTTCATGAAGAACACACTTTTACTTATTAAGGTAGTTTTTCAAGCTAGAGGTAAGAACAATTTCTCCTACCATTTACTGTTAAAAAAAGTTGCTAAGAACAACTTATCCATACCACTTACAATGTATAGAACAAATTGTTTTGAAAATATTAGTAAAGCTTTGAAATTTCACTTATAGCGCATACATCCTATAGTAGTTTTTCAAGCTAGAGGTAAAAACAGTTTCTCCTACCACTTATTGTTAAAAAAAGTTGCAAAGAACAACTTATCCTTACCACTTATAGCGTATACAACAAATTGATTAAGATTTTTAGTGTACATTAATAGTGAATAATTCATCTTTACTTGAAGATAAGTGGAGACTTTTGCTATGTACATTAATAATGAATAAGATTTTCACTGCACATAATTATTCTTTTTTATTAGTTTGGATTTTATTTAACTTATTACATTAATTTCTTGACTTGAATGAAATAGGAGATAAATGGAAAATCGAGAAAAAGTAACCGCCTTCTTACATTGGAAGGTAAAAGCTCATTGGACAGCTGAACACTACAAAGTATTTGTAGAGTTATACCTAGAGCAAACATTAATTGGTAATAAGCCTGAAACACACCTTAATAAAGTTGGTTGGAATGTTGTTGTGGAGGAATTTTTTTAAGAGAACAGGCATAAGGTATGAGCAAAAACAATTAAAGAATCACTGGGATTTTACTAAACTTCAGTGGCAAACATGGCATAAGATACTTAAGGAATTTAGTGGGTTAGGATGTGATCCCGTTTTTAGAACTACAGATATCCCTCACGATCATTGGGATAGTCTTGTAAAGGTATAATTTTCAAGTTCTAATTGCTAAATAAGATGTCAAGTAAAATATTATATTAGTAACTTATTTTTATACTTGCTACAGACTTATCCCGAAACAGTTCAGTTTCGTTACAAACGCTTATCCCTCCAAGGTATTGGATTTAAACTCTCTTAGGTACATCACGAGATGCATCTCCTGTGACGATCGTTGGGATAGACTCATCCCTCACGGTTAAAACGCTTATCCCTCCAAGGTATTGGATTTAAACTCTCTTAGGTACAACACCTTGGGGTTATCCCCAGGGCCTTTGGCCTAGTAATTGCCTGATTTGTGTGGGATAGGGGGACTGCACAAGCCTCAGGGATTACTTATATCATGATTTATCTATGTTTAATTGGACACATAAATGTAAATACTAAAAGTTCCCATATCGCTTGAAAGATGAAGACAATAAAAGTAAGGACTTCGAAAACAATTTTGAAGTGAAGTTGGCATCATTTTTTGTATGAAAACTTTACTAAGTATCAAACGGTGGATTTTGATAAAATAAATTTTAGGGTTCAATTTAATTGGGTAGCTGGTAATTAATGAAAGTATAAACACTTAAAAAATAAACTTTTTTATGTTTCGAATCTCAAATTTCGTGAAATTTATCAAAATCGAGGTTCTCAATAAAGTTGGATTCTAGGCATAAACCAAAGGTTTGACTTTTTTTTTATAAGTATTTTGATTTTGAAAGTATTTTATTGGTTTCAAAAAGGGAGTAAACCTATTTGAATGTGAAGACTTTACAAAATGAAATATCATCTTTAAACATTTAGGTAATAGGTAATGATTAATATGACTTACAATCTATATCATGTAAGTCTTAAAATAACAATTTAATAATACAAATCACAACAATAGATAAATAAATTACCATATTAAATAGTAATATTTCTAAATAAAAATTATGTAAATTCACATGTAGCCTAATTATATAATCACATTGACTAAGATTAAATATTTAAATGGCACAAATCTCATTTTTTACTAGAATATATAAAAAGAAATATTAAAAAAAGAAAAGAACATTTTGACAGAGAACTTAAGAAATGGTAACATACTTTAATAGCAATGGGGAAAAAAAGAAAAAAACCAAGATAAAGAAAATGAAAAAGGAATTTTATTAAAAGAACAAAGGAAAAGAAAATACTCCATTGGAGGAGCGCCTTTAAGAAGGGAAAGCCAAGACAGCTGTCCTCTTTGTTAAATTAGAGAAGGAGAGTAGAGCAGAGTAGAGATCAAAGAGATAATAAGAGTCCGATTGTGAGAGGGATGGAAGCCCTAGTTGTTCAAAGAGGAGAGGTCAATAGTGGAGAGCACCGAGGAGCTGTTGCACTGGAAAATCAAACGCCGGATCGACAGCCATGCTAGAAATGTTCGACTGTGCCCATCACTGCTAGATAGGGAAATCAGGTAAACTAAGCATGGTTATCAACTGGGCTTCTCTTGTTCTCTTGAGAGGCTTACTCATTTGGATCTCCCAGTATATATTTTCGTATAGCCTTGTTTAATTCATCACTTCCAGTCTAGGCGGATCTACGTAACAATGTTTTGCTCTTCTTATTTGCACGTTTAACTCAGAGCTATACATCCCTTCAATTTTGTGAAATTTGGGGTAATTTCCCTTTTTTTTTAAATGAACACATATGTCCTCGATCTTGTGTAATGTTTGTGTTCAGTAGCAAGAATTTGATGTAGCTTAAGAATATAGGATGGAATTCTCAAGCTAGGATACCCAGGAATTTAGAATAGAAAACTTAAGAGGAAAAAGAACCAAGGTAAGGCATCTTACCCCCAAGCTCTTGGTTTCTCACCTGGAGCTTAGACTAAGGAGTCTCTCATTGAACAATTGATTTACTGTATAATTCTCCAATAATCCATTATGAAGCTATTCCCCTTTTTATAAAGGTTGCAAAACTTCCTATAAAGGAATAATAAAAACTTTCTAAAGTTGAAATAGAAATATTCCAACTCTCTTTAATTGCTTGGCATGCTTGAGTCATCCCTTACTGGATTTGGGTCACCATCATTAGTAGGAAAGTTACCTTGGGCAGGTGTCCAAGCTGCTTGCCTAATATGGGTCACCATCATTAGTAGGAAAGTTACCTTGGGCAGGTGTCCAAGCTGCTTGCCTAATAATTGTTGTTCCTCCAAAAATGACATCTAAGTCATGGGCGTGAGGAAGCTCTTTGTAACGAAACTAAGTTGTCTCGGGATAAGTCTGTAACAAGTATAAAAATAAGTTACTAATATAATATTTTACTTGACATCTTATTTAGCAATTAGAACTTGAAAATTATACCTTTACAAGACTATCCCAACGATCGTGAGAGATCTGCAATTCTAAGAATGGGATCCCATCCTAACCCACTAAACTCCTTAAGTATCTTATTCCATGCTTGCCACTGAAGTTTAGTAAAATCCTAGTGATTCTTCAATTGTTTTTGCTCATACCTTATGCCTGTTCTCTTAAAAAATTCCTCCACAACAGCATTCCAACCAGCTTTATTAAGGTATGTTCCAGGCCTATTACCAATTAATGTTTACTCTAGGCATAACTCCACAAATATTTTGTGGTGTTCAACTGTCCAATGAGCTTTTACCTTCCCATGTAAGGAAACAGCTACTTTTTCTCAATTTTCCATTTATCTCCTATTTCATTCAAGTCAAGAAATTAATGTCATAACTTAAATAAAATCCAAACTAATAAAAAGGAATAATTATGTGCAGTGAAAATCTTATTCATTATCAATGTACATAGCAAAGGTCTCCACTTATCTTCAAGCAAAAATGAATAATTCACTATTAATGTACACTAAAAATCTTAATCACACCAGAAGCTGAAACTGAATCAACTACCCAAAATATCACAAATAATCAATTACAAAGCAACTCATGCACTGTATATCATATTCCTTTGAGCTACTCATTCAATTACAAAGCAACTCATGCATTGTATATCATTTGAGGTTGACTAATATTTTATACTGCAAGCCCTTGAAGATTCTATTGAATGAACAGAAAACTGCACCATCTTACAAACATCTCAAATCTGGAATCGTCTCCTGGTGAGAGCAAAGTTCATCATCAACTTGGGGCACAAATGTCTAATAACAGCAGTTGTGCTTGTCTATTTCTGTCTTGAAAATTTTACTGATTCTTGACTTGTTAGAGAAACAAAAACAAGCTTTAATCTTCGTTTAGCATTTGAAACTGATTTGAGGTAGCGACGAGTTATTTGCAATGATAAAGAGCATTTGTGGGTGTCTTGTGTTGTTTAGAACCTCTGGAAAGCATCAAACAGGGACTTATGTTTGTATGAGACAAGCTGGAACCTTAAAGAACTGGTAATTCTGTTTAACCCACAGGTCCAAGAGCTTATCAGAAGCACTCTTCTTCCCAATCAAACAATTAGCGAAGATTGCCTGATCTGAGTTTCTAATACAGGTGTGTCAGAAGTGAATAAAGTGACAAAACACAGAGAGCCTGCTAATGCTGATCATGGGGTTTGGATTTAGAATGTTCATGCTACACCAAGAGTCCAAGATACATTTTTGTACAGCTTGTTCGTGATCTTCAGGGACAGCACTACATTGCAATCTCATATATAATTTAGACAATTTCCTTGGTGCACCTCATGGACGCCAAAAAGAATAAGGTTCTCCTTTTCTTCAGAAACCTCCAAAACAGAGGATATCGGCTATTTTTTGAGAGGAAGAATCAGTTCCAGACACCCAAAAATCCAGCAGCTGACCGGAATCTACCTACTCAAGCAGAGTCCGAAAACAGATTCAGATACAAACTCGAATCCTACCACTAACAAGACAAGATCTATGGCTCCCAACAGGAAATCAAGGGCATCAACCCAAAAAAATGGTTCATGAAACCTCACTCTCTAATTTCAGAAAAAATCAGCATAACAAAACAACGAGATTTGAACAGAACAAAAACCAGAAATTTCTCGGATTCATCAAAGGAAATGTTTCCAAAAGCAGATCTCGGAGCATGAACTGAACTAAGCTCAACTGATGCAGATGGGGGAGATCAGACAAGAAATTACCTCCGAACAGTCGCGAATCCGACTTTAACGCGACCAAAGCTTCAAACCCCTTCGATCCCGCAAGAAAACCGATATTACGGAAAATAGAGTCCGCTTATGTCACAGACTTTGATTTATAGTACACACAGTCCTAAACCGTAAAACGCGAGCTCAAAAAGAACCTATAAATGAAGAAGGGAGACGAACTTGTAAATGGAGACGAACCTGTACATGGAGAAGGAAACCTGTAAATGGAAACGAACCTGTACATGGAGAAGGAAACCTGTAAATGGAGACGAACCTGTGACAAGTGCACAAAGAGGGAGACGAACCTGCAAATGGAGAAGGTGTTACAGCTGAAGAGAAAAAGAGGGAGAAATTTCTTATGGGTCATGTTTCTCATTTTCTTACCCAGGCGAGAGAGAGCTCGATCGATCGAGAGGGCTTATAGAAATAAGGGAAGGAAAAGTGACTTCTCCTTATGGTCATGTTTCTTATTTTCTTATGGGTAAGTATTTATCCATCTAGGTTATCTAGATAATCAAACAGATTTTAAACTTGAATAAGTGCTTTAATAAGTCACAAAACTTTAATAAACACTTATTTAAACCATCCAAAACACCACCTAAAAACATGAGAAATCCCTACACAAGCAAAACTTCTTAACATAACCTAGATCTGCTCCAAAGTTGCACTGATCCCCCAAAGGCAGGGTTACTGTATGCTAGGAAATAATTGAATTAATGCCAAAGAATCATCTTCAAGTTGGATGTTCTGAAAATTTAAGTTCTTCGCCAGTTTCAGTCCTTCAAGCTGCCGCTATTGCTCTGCCTTTATGGCTGATTGAAAAACCCAATCTTAAGGCAAATTCTCCAAGAAATAAACCTTTTTCATCTCTCCTGCCGCTGCCTCCCCTAATGTTCCGCGACATGCTCCATCGAAGTTGTGCGTCGGTACTTTCTGCCAATTAATTGTTGGTTGAAATCTGCGTCTAACATTTTTGTTTTTAGTAGTGTTTTTCAAACATAATTCAGATTTAGTCACCTAATTTATCATTAATTAACAATTAATATTTTTACAAATAATCAAAAAAATGTATCCTTTTACTTTCATGAAAATTTCTAAAAAAAATGCCCTTGTAAATATTTTGTAATCATGATTTGTTGCATGCATTTAAAGAGGTTTATAAGTCTTTTTAAGGGCATTTTTTGATGAAAATTTTTGGTGAACAGTAAAATAATATCAGTTTCCAATTATTTGAAAAGGTATAAGTAATTGTTTCGAGAATTGGCTGATTAAATTTGTATTATTTTTAAAGTACCACTTAAAGCCAATTTTCACAAAGATATTATTACCGGAAACTGGTTTTAGAGTAACTTTTGAAAAAATTTATGATTTTTTTAAAATAATTAGAAATCAGTGTCATTAACTTTGAAAACCTTTCGATTAAGTCTTTTGAGAATATTTTGGAGGGAAATTTATTCTTACACCCCCTCAAGTTTGGAAAAGTGATGATTTAAAACGGATCACTTACTACCCTTAAAGTTTCAAAAAGCGTCACCAAGACCCCTTGCTGTTAGTTTAGACTCTAACAGAGTTAATCTATTTTTTTAAATGCCCAAAATACCCATCCTTGAAAACTTAAAGGGCGTCTTCTTCACCAACCCAAGATAATGAGTTCCCTCTTCCAAAGCCCTACCAAATCCCCATTCTTCCCCTGATGATGAAATGAATCCCCAAACCCACCGTCGTTGATTGCTATAAAACCTCTTGATCCCTTCTGCCCAAAACCTGACATCTCTCTTTCTCAAATCAAAACATGGCCGATCAAGCTCAAGAAACCCCACTTGAACGGAGTTAATATGGACGTACTAAGAAAACTGAACTATAAGAAAGAAGCTAACGGCCCGACTGTGAAAAATAAAAGCTTGCTCCGGGTGAGGGAAAGGGAAGGAAGGATTCAATCTAGCCAGATGTTTCCTGCGGTTACCTTGTCACTAAAGCAAAGCCACCCCAAAAGCCCAATCCCTCTTCATGTACTCTTTATCACAATCACTAATGGGGGCAATTAGAATGAACAAGATGCAGTTAGGAGAGAGCAGAGCTCAAACCTTCCAAAACGCTCCAAAAATCCTGGGGGGGTTGTAAAGTAATGATACGGCGAGCCTCCCAGGGTAGTGATTCTGTAAAATATTTGCTAAATCCCGGGCTGCTTTGATGGACACACTGGTGTTCATTGAAAAACCAGTGAAGTCTATCAACCAAAATCAATTTTTCTTGACCCTCTCGAAGGCTCAAGACAGCATTCTCCAAGAGATACACTAAATGATGAAGCTGACCGTCACTTGATGAAGTGTTCTACAAAAATTATACAATGGGTTTAATCTTCACACCTATTAGAACTGTTTTCACATGTCGATCTCGAAAATCAGCTCTGTATGCTTTGCCGGTCTCACCTTCATGTGCAACTTAATGCTGACAGCGAAAGAAGTTTTTATGGTAAGTTCAAGTTTCACAGATCAGTCCCAAAATATATAGAAAATGAAACTTCTCCCATAGGGTCAATGGAGCATGCACCCCTAAAGTTTTTTTCTTAAAACCGATCACCTTCATGCTCTTGAGTTCCATTCCAGCATCGAGACGGACAATGAAGCAGGGAGGACTCGGCATAGTGACCAGTCGACCTACCCTGCCGGTTCAGCTATTCTTCTATTTTGTGCTATAAACCGAAAGAGAATGCATCGGATTAACAAAAAATTCATTCAGATGCTGGGATTAGAAATTTTTTGAATGGTGCTTTCATCAGTAAGAACATTAACAAGAGCAAGACCAACACCTCTTGCTTCTAATTTCTCCCAGGGATGCTTGTTTTGCAAGGAAAGCTTAGGGTTTCGTAGTGTTTCTTCCAAAAGAAAAGAGACTACCAAGCCCAGAGAATGGTTTACTATCAAGAATTGAAGTTGGACTATCATAGCTTCAATTTCATATGAACCCTTAAGGGAGAAACTAGTAAAAATCTTTGGAGAATTGAAGAAAAATGAAGTGGGTCTTCTGTATTTGCTAGTTTTGATCAGAACCCAGATCACACTTGGTTTTTTTTTTTTGATTATTTGGTTTGGGGAAGAAGACGATGAAGGGTATTTTTGACATTTTAAAAAGTATTTTAACGGTGTTAGTCTCAAAACTAACGGCAGGGGTACCCGATGACGCTTTTTGAAACTTTAAGGGTAGTAAGTGATCGGTTTTAAATCACATGGGGTATCCGTGTTACTTTCCCAAACTTCAGGGGGTGTAAGTGTAAATTTTCCTATTTTAAAAGAAAAACCTTTATTAATAGTATAATGATATTGATTTTTAATTATTTTAATAATATCACTAATTTATTATTTTTAAGAATTGATCAACTGAATCTAGATTATTTGAAAAATTATCACTAAAAACCATTTTTCCAGGCAGCTCACAAAAAATAAAAGGAAAAGAAAAAGACCACTCGCCAGCTGTAAACAAAAAGCTGGTGGATGTTCTAACCGGAAAAATCCGGTAAGATTCGCGAATTACCGGCTGAATGACGCCCTAACCAGTAAGCATCTATAAATAGAATCGAAAGGATAGAAAAGCAAGCGATCGAGAACCGTCCTTATCCTCGTTCTCTCTGACCTCTCTGTCTCTCTCCTCTCTTATATTCATCGACCTCTTCGATCTCTCTCTTCGGGAATTTAGATCTTCTCTTCCTCCCCCCTATAAAAGATATCTGGTTTCAAAATTTTTGCCGCTTTATATCACTCTCCTTCGATCTTCACAGAAAGTTTAAAGGATTTCTCTCGCTTTTCTTCCCCGAAACCCTTGATTTCGAGGAGAAAGTTCCGATCTCGCGTTTCAGGAAAGAAAGAACCATAAATTAATAAGGACTCTTTAGAATAACCAGATCCTTGCAGAAGCTTACCAGATCCTTACCTTTTAGGTCCACAGATCGAACTCTTCCATTGTTTCCGAGTTCTTGAAGAGTTGTCCTTCAAATTGTTTTCTGGGCTCGTATGATTTCTTTCTTGGAAGCGATACTGTCTGTTTAAAACCGTAAACTCTAGAGAGGACGCATAGATTTACAATTCGTTCATTCCTCTTCTGTTTTAGCTCAGTCTTGTATTGGAATCGAACGGCTGTTTCGATTTACTTAAAGAAGCAAAAAGCCCTAAAATACAGGGAACCTGGTTGGGTTTTGTTTTCTTGAATCTTTTTGTGCGTTTATTGATTGAGTATAAGAGATATCTGGGTTTGCAACGGAACATGGCTGATCAAGTTTTGGAAGGGAGCCAACCGGTGGATCTTTCCAAGCACCCATCTGGCATAGTTCCCACGCTCCAGTAAGTCAGTTTCCCCTCATTGTTTGGTTTTATCCCAGAAGGTCATTTAATAAAATATTTGATGGGTTATGTTATTTATAGTTTTATCTTCCAATCTTGATAATAATAATAGAGAAACGCAAATTTATTGAACTTTTCATTTCTCCATTGAAGTAATAAAATATATACGTATTCATAGAAAAATGCAAATCTTATGGAAACCTTAATAATTTAAATATAATTGGAAAGATAAATTTCTCCTTAATCAATAATCTTCTGAAAATAACAACCCATGTACAGGAGATAGTAAATGATACATGCATTGGAGTGTTATCAGTATTTAGTTATCACGTTAGCGGGCAGTCTTGATCGCGATAGGGATGCTAAAAATGGGTGTTAAATTTTGTATAATTATCTACCTGAATATGTGAAAGAGATAACTTTTTATATTTAAAGAGGGCATCCTAGATAATGAGGTACGCCTGTCCCTAAAATGAGAGCGAATCTTTTATCACTTAAAATGAGAGTGAATCTTTTATCACTAAAATTTCTTGTGGAAGAAAGAATCCTTGAAGTGGCAAATCAACTCATGAATTAATTAGAGAGATATTGTATTGATTGGTATTAGAGTCAGGTGACTGCCTGGGAGATTCAAGGGTGGCTGACGATGAAGTTGGGATTGAGGAATTGAATTCCTCTTTATAGAACAGTGCTAAGTACTAAAGGATAGTTTGCAGCAATTGGCAAGCCTGAATGCCAAGTATAATCAGTTAAAGGGGAGTTCTAATACAGAACTATTCCACTCATGTGTGAGTTGAGGTGAAAGAGGAAAAGAGTCTTTAATATTTTTTTATGGCTCAATCCATGGCTGAACTATTAAGATTGATTTTCCTTGTTTTCAAAGTAGGAATTTATCCGAATGGATATATCGAGCAGAGCAAATTTTCCCTTACCATTAAACTATCCTGGAAAAGAAGGTGAGTATTGCTTCTTTTCACTTGGAAGGGGAATCATCGCAATGGTGCCGTTGGATGGAAAATACACAAGAAGTACCATCATCGTTTGTTTGTAGCAGCTTTATATGCTAGATCTGTTTTGATACCATAGAATTGAGAATTATGCAGGAGCCTTGGCCAAACTTGAGAAAGCTTAATCCGTCAGGGGTTATTTATCTCAATTTGGGAAGCGTTTTAATCAAATAGATGGGTAACATAATAAGCTGTTTTGTATGTGGATTATAAGAGGAGATTCAACTTGATGTTTGGATGATGTAGCCAATTAGAAATATCAATTCAACATTCATTAATCACAATATAGAAGAGGATATCAAGATTGGGTTACATCCCATCAAAAGAATCACAACTTATGAAGTTAAGAAAAGTGCAGAGCATGAACTTTGTTATAACTGTCATGAGAGACTATTTCTTGACTGTTGTTGTAAATCTAAAACGTTTTTTCTAATTGGAGGAGGTTTGTGGAATAATGTGATGCACATAATGAAATTGGGGGAGTCTAGATTGTGTTAGGAGTGATAAATGTGGGAGTGAATTTTTTATTATTATATGAATAGATATTTGGATATGTGAAAGAGAGAAGAGACTAGAATCTTTAAGATCTCCAAAATCTCCAGATGATGTTGTGGTGGATTACTTCAATATTTTTTTTGATCTATAATCAAGTGGTATATATTTATTATACTTCAAAATCAAACATTAGTTACATTACAGTCCCATGGGTGGATCATGCATGGACAGTATGATTCATGGTTCAGTTTGATTCATGGTCCACCATTAAAAGACAATGGTCTCGTTTGAAGATTTACACCTAGTTTGGTGTTCCTGTTCTTTTGGTCTAGCAAACTTGTCCCTTTCAGAGTGTCCTTAAATGGTAAGAAGCTTTTTGGAAAATAAGTGGCAAGAAAAGATCAAGTTGACCTCAGAAGATTGTGTTTTGATGGGGTTGTGTAATGTTTGTGTAGCGTACTTGTTTAGTTTGATATACTTGGAGCAGTTGAAACTTTCGCTCTCCTTTTTTTTTTTGTTGTTGTATAATCATTGTGGTAGTGAGTAGGGTTAACATATTTTATTATATATATATATATATATATATATATATATATATTTTTAGTTTTGAAGATTTCAACTTTTGGAGGCCTCATAATTGTCATTGGAACCTTTCAACATAATTGTAAATTAATATTGTGTGAGAGAGTGTGGTATGAGATTAGGAAAAACTGCTTAAATTTTCCCTTCCTACCATGGAAATTTGTTACAGTGAAGTTTATTTCGTGCATCAACTTCTATGCTAGCTGGACTAGAAAGTAAAGTCTAGGGATGGGAAATCTTGTTCAGCCCTAAACTCAACTGGACACCATCCCCATGGATGGTTATGGGAGTTCATATTTTCAACCCTTTCGGTGCGTTTAAGGTTGAGTTTTTCAGCCTGCTGATATGTAATTAGTATGTGAGACTTGGAAGTATATACTTCTCATATTATTGGCAATGGTGGTGCTAATGTGTCATTACTTGCATATCCAGGAACATTGTGTCAACTGTTAACCTGGACTGCAAGTTGGATCTTAAGACAATTGCACTGCAAGCGCGAAATGCAGAATACAATCCGAAGGTATGGCTACGTGTTAGTTTAACATTTTATTCATATACTGTTTTAGAAGCATGCTGAAGCATGACTGGAAGTTAAATCTGAACGTGTATCAACTGATCTATGCCAGTGAGCATTGGTTGAGTTATTAAACCTATATGAGGTGTATTTTTTTATTTTTGTTTTTTGATATGTAATGAGATTTTATTAATAATATAAGAGGAGGGAAATACAATGAAATGAGCAGGCCGAAGCCTAACTCCCAGATTTCAATCTCCTGCAAAACTCATGCTACACCCAGATCTAATGTTATACAGCACATGTATTCAAGGATGGTATCCCCTTGCTTAGCCAACCTATGGGCTTCAACGTTTGCTGATTTCAACACCTTGTTAAATGATACATTCAACCCAACTGCTAGGTATTTAATGCATTGCATTGAGTATTTCTGTCTCCATGAACTGTTCTCTTCCCCTTGCATCCAATGAATAGCTGTATTGGAATCCCCTTCTACCATGAGGGTTTGAAAACCTTCCTGCTTTACTATTGGAAGGCCCATAAGGATTACTAGAAGCTCTGACTTCGTAGAATCGGTCTCTCTGATAAGCCTGCTATGTGCCAGAACCATGTCCCCATTGTGGTCTCCAAAAGTCTCCCTACACTCAATGGACCTGGGTTTCTCAATGAACAGCCATCGAAGTTTATGTATTTCTTGTTCAAGTTGAACATAATTGCCAGCTTTGCAATTATTTATGTTTCCTTGGAGGCCAATAAGTTAAATTGTGATCATTAAAACGGTTGGGTTTTCCTCTTCACAGAAACTTATGATGGTTTATTTTTGTTTTCCAATTTTTTTTTTCTTCTGCAGCGTTTTGCTGCCGTCATTATGAGGATCAGGGATCCAAAAACTACAGCATTGATATTTGCTTCGGGAAAGATGGTGAGTTTAACATGCTACTTGACACTTTCCATTCATTGTTATTGATGTTTTTATATATACATATATATTTTTTGCAAGGAGTGGATATATATATATTTTGAATGGGAAAAAATTCAGTGGATATATCTTATTGCCATTGATTTGTTTGTCTTGATGGGAGGATCTTAGAAATCATTTCTATTGCACATGTAAGCTCCATTTTCTACTTTTTACTTGATTAATTTGTGGTGTGCTACTAAAATTTCACCATGTTTACCATAAAAGGAATTTCCCTATGATGTTGAAATGCCATTTCGGGAGCTTGGCAGAACATCTGGAGATGCCAAAACAATAAACCTTGTGCCAAAATGTATTCGGTTTTTTAGGGTGCATTCTACGATTGTCGCACAACTTATCTCAGTCTTCCACTAGGAGCATAGCATAGTAAAGCTAGTTTTGAAAGGATTAGAAAGCTTTACCATTGCATAAAAAGTATAGTCTTTTGTGAGGATGTGTGGGAGAAGGGAGTGGGGGTGTTCACCCTGTTGAAGGTTTCTTTAGTGAATATTCTTCTGTATTTCTTGTCTTTATTCAAGGCTCCTAGGAGGATAGTTGTTGATGATTAAAAATATGCAATGGGACTTCTTGTGGGAAGGATGAGAGTCTAAAACCGACCATCTTTTGTAATGGACAACATCCACCCACAGGATTTAGTTCTTCTAGGTAGATGGTTCTTGAAGTTTTGTTTCTTTTCCTATACTGGTTTTGGATTTGACCCGTTCCTTATGGGTTCTTTGTACTTATATTTATCACTCTCTTGATGTCTAATGGCATATTTCATTATTTTTAAAAAATATAAATGGAGTCAGTCTTTTCTCATCTCAAGAGTACAATTTCTTATTAGATCTGTAGGGGCTCACTGTACATCATTGATTAATTTTCATCTTTGTTTGTTGTGGTTCCTTCTTGTTTCATTTGGAGATGATCTCTGGTATATAGCCATGCTTCCAGTGTGACTGTTAGGGAAATTTGAGTTGTGATTGGGTATAATGATGATTGATAATGTCATTACACAATGATTTAAGAAACAATTATCCTAAATTCTGCTCTTACCATCATTGCTAGGTGCCCAAAATACTCTTATATACTGTGGAAATTGGTGATATTTGAAAAAAATAAATAAATTAATCTCCAGATCTTGAATCTGTTATTGTTATTGATTTCACACTGTTCATATATTATTAGGGGCTTTTTTCTTCAGTTTAATGTCTTGGTATGGTTGGATCAAATTGAAAGTATTGCCGAGAACAAAAATTGAGATATTGCTATTTAAATTTAGGTCTGTTGATTGGAAAATCTTACTTGTGCATTTTGGTGGCACCGTTTTGTATTCTAACTGTGCCATGGGATTTCAGGTTTGTACTGGAGCCAAGAGCGAGCAACAGTCAAAACTGGCAGCTCGGAAGGTCTTTAATTAAATGCAGAACCTTCAATTTTATCCGTTCCAATCCTTTGCAATTTAACTAACATGATATGTTTGTGTTTTAATTTTTAGTATGCTCGAATTATTCAAAAGCTTGGTTTCCCGGCAACATTTAAGGTATTCATTCGACTAATATCCCTTCTTTTCAGTGTAGTTACTTCTAAAGCATTGACCTATTTTCTGACTGTGTTGTGTGACTGATCTTGTGATCTTGTTTGTTCATTTATGTTTTTCGTTTCTCATTTGTAGGATTTCAAGATTCAGAACATAGTTGGCTCCTGCGATGTGAAATTTCCAATTAGGCTTGAAGGCCTTGCATATTCCCATGGTGCCTTTTCAAGTGTAAGTTATACTTGCCAATCCTATGACTTAATTTGCCACAGGGTACATGGGTTTCTGAATTTTATGCATATGCCTACGTGTAGTTATTATTTCTTGTCAAGACATATCAAGATTGTAGTTAAGCATTTTGCACAAACTTTAATTAAGTTGTATCATGTTGTTATAGTATGAACCGGAGCTATTCCCTGGTCTGATCTATCGGATGAAGCAACCAAAGATCGTGCTGCTTATCTTTGTGTCGGGAAAAATTGTTCTTACAGGAGCAAAGGTGATGACATTTTACAGTTCACTGCTGGAGTTTCTTTTGTTCTGCTATATATAATATAAATTTTGGTTTTGTGGAGGATTGGCTGATTGTGTTCCTTGTGGTTTGATATCTTCAGGTGAGGGAGGAAACATACACTGCATTTGAGAACATATATCCGGTCCTTACTGAGTTCAGGAAAAGTCAGCAGTGGTATGTCTCTTGTGTGGATATACACTTAGTTGATATTTTTCAAAATGGACCTAACAAATTCACGTGGGGAAGGAGGCTAGTTACAGTAAATTACATTAGGAGCTTCGATGTGTTCAGAGAAAAGTAGAATTTATGTATGTGATATTTTTTCTTTAGAAACCCATTTATCTTGGATGTTTGTTGTGGCAGATAGATCCGTGATTGAGAGATGTTGAGAGGCAAAGTAGGCTGCTGCACAACGCATTGTAAATAATCAAAGTAAGTCTCAAGCTATAGCAGGAAAACGAAAAGATGAATGGCCTTACAAGTTTTTCTCTTATGGTTTTTACTTGTTGAAACACAAGCATATTGATGAAGCAACAACTGGTACCAGGGGGATAAATTTGGAGAGTCTTAAGCAATTTGAAAGATCATTTGATGTATTTGTAATAACCAAATTTTGGGTTGTTTGATCAATCAATGGAAACCCAATTGGATTTTCTTGTTTTAACAGGGACTTAATGGAGTGTTCCCCAACTGTAGGGAATTTTTGTTTAATGTATGCAAGACTTTTTGGGATTTACAATCAATTTTATTTATTGCATTTACTTTATTTATGGCATAGAGTGACCTCGATCTAAGTTAGAAATTTTTTTTTTGGGTAAACAAGTTAGAATGTTATCAAACATTCTAATAACAATTTAACTTTTTTTTTGTTGGTACACTCCAAAAAAAAAGTTATTGTTGTTAGTAGGTTTAATGTACTTTATTCAAGCATGCGTAGAGCTTAACCATTAAGGTAAAGAGAAGAATGGAACGGATCAAAAAACAAAACCATTATTGACTAATGTTCCAAGAGGTCGAGAGTCAGATCAAATAACAAGACCGCCATTAACGCGGATGACCCAAGAAGACGAGTGACATCCTCAGGATGTTACAGAGATGGCCGTGGCTTAAATATTTCTTTCTTTCTTTTTTTTTTTTAAGGCATCCATTAATGTCGAGACTTTGGATAGTAATAAATTGGTTTCTAATGATGCTTTTTACTACTATTCGTTAAGATTTCAGATTTCAAAATCTTCTGAGGGCATTTTTGGAAGAAATGCTTAATGATAAATACCGATTCTTAATTATTTTAAAAAAGTATTACTAAAAACCAATTATCAGATTTGACTGACTAAATATGAAATATTTTGAAAAGCATCACTAAAACCAATTTACTGTATGTATGACGTCACTCCTGACGTGCCTGCCGGATGAGTGTTTTTAAAGTTTTTACATTTTTATAATTTCCCATTAATCTTTAAGTTAGATCACATCAAATGATCTTTCAAATTGCTTAGGACTCTCCAAATTAAATTTATCCCCCCCGGTACCAGTTGTTGCTTAGTCAATATGCTTGTGTTTCAACAAGTAAAAACCATAAGAACGCCATTCATCTTTTCGTTTTCCTGCTGCTGTTTGAGACTTACTTTGCTTATTTACAATGTATTGTGCATGTTATCCGTGTGAATTGGAGAAAGAAAATGGACCATGCAGAGGATACCAAACCGAGACACAATTGAACTGGTGCAAGTTGAAACCCTAATGGGAACAACAATGAGGTCTCTGCTTCAACTTGATGAGTACTTGGATAATAGGAACGCAGGTCATTCGTGTAAACTGGAGGAAGAACATGGACCATGCAGAGGATACCAAACCGAAAAAAATTTAGTCATGTATATTCTCCCATGGTGCCTTTTCAAGTGTAAGTTATACTTGCCAATCCTGATTTGCCACAGGGTAGTACTGGCATATTATGATTGAGTCAATTAGTCATGTGATTATAATTGGGTCCCTGACTGAATGATTCTCTCAACAAACGATCTCTTTTTGCTTGGGATCTGAATTTGCTTCTGCAGGTATTCCTTATATGCCAACATGGTTGTCTGCATTTGAGTGGACATGTCTATTTGTACTTATTTCTTGTCAAGACATATCTAGATTGTAGTTAAGCATCTTGCACAGACTTTAATCAGGTTGCATAATGTTTGTATAGTATGAACTGGAGCTATTCCCTGGTCTGATCCATGGTTTTCAGTGCAGCCGAAAAATCGATTTTTTTCAAGTGTCGATGTGTTTTGAGTTTTGACACAAAAAAAATCGGTTATTTAAAATTGACTGATTTTTTCGGCGTGCCGGTGAAAAATTGGCGACGTGCTGAGTGAAACGGGCTGAAATGAGCAAAAAATTGATTTTTTGCGAATAAGATTTAACAAAATTGATTTTTTTTAAAAAAATTTTCATCAGCGCTTTTTTGCAGCAGAACCAAAAAAAGTTTTTTCCAATGGGCGACACGCCCATCGGCATTGAAACTGCAAACCTTGGTTTGATCTATCGGATGAAGCAGCCAAAGATTGTGCTGCTTATCTTCGTGTCGGGGAAAAGTGTTCTTACGGGAGCAAAGGTGATGACATTTGACAGTTTACTGCTGGAGTTTCTTTTGTTCTGCTATATCTAATATAAATTTTGGTTTTGTGGAGGATTGGCTGATTGGATTCTTTGTGGTTTGATATCTTCAGGTGAGGGAGGAAACATACACTGCGTTTGAGAACATAAATCCGGTCCTTACTGAGTTCAGGAAAAGTCAGCAGCGGACTGCTGGAGTTTCTCTTGTGTGGATGTACACATAGTTGATATTTTTCAAAATGGACCTAACAAATTCACGTGTCGAAGCTAGCAACAGTAAATAATTTTTTAGTAGGAGCTTCTATCTGTTCAGAGAAAAGTAGAATTTATTTGTCTGTGATTTTTTGTCTTTAAATACCCATTTATATGAGATGTTTGTTGTGGCAGATAGATCCGTGATTGAGAGATGTTGAGAGGCAAAATAGGCTGCTGCACAACACATTGTAAATAAGCAAAGGAGTCTCTGGCAGCAGCAGGAAAACGAAAAGATGAAAGGGCAATATAAGTTTTTCCCTTCTTGTTTTTACTGGTTGAAACGCAAGCCTATCGATGAAGCAAGGACTGGTACCGGGGCGATAAATTGGAGAGTCCTGAGCAATTTGAAATATCCTTGATGTATTTTTAATAACCAAATTATGGGTTGTTTGATCAATCAATCGAAACCCAATTGGATTTTCTTGTTTTAACAGGGACTTCATGGCGTGTTCCCCAACTGTAGGGAATTTTTGTTCAATGAATGCAAGACATTTTGGTAAAGAGACTTCATGGGGTGCTCCCCAACTGTAGCGCTTAACCATTAAGGTAAAGAGAAGAATGGAACGGATCAAACAACAAAACCATTATTGACTAATGTTCCAAGAGGACGAGAGGCAGCAAACAGATCGATCAGTCAGATCAAATAACAAGACCACCATTAACGCGGATGACCTGTCCATTGATCCACTCGCCGACGTCGCTAGCTAAGAACCCAACAAGACGAGTGACATCCTCAGGCTCACCGAGTCGACCCAATGGGCAGGCATCAGCGAATCTCTTGACAGTTTCCTCTGTCTTACCCGCAAAGAACAACTCAGTGGCTACAGGGCCCGGTGCAACGCAATTTGCAGTAATTCCCGTTCCCTTCAGTTCCTTGGCAAGAATCTTGGTCATGGTCTCGACAGCAGCCTTGGAAGCAGCATAAGCAGCATAACCAGGAAACAACCCCGCAACCACCGACGAGGAGATCGATATTATCCGGCCACCGCTACCGCGTCTCAGGCGATTGGCTGCCTCTTTGCAGCACAAAAACGCACCTTTCGTGTTGACGCTAAACGTCATGTCCCAGTCCTCCACTGTCGTGTTGGCTAGAGATGGGTTCTTGGGGTCTAGAACCCCAGCACAATTCACCATGATATGAACTTGGGAGCCGAATTCTTGTTCAGCTCGATCGAAGAGTATCTTGACCTGAACTGGGTCCGAGACATCAGCTCGCACCGCAATCGCTCGGGGTTGCGTGCAAGCGCGTGAGGAGTCGTTGATTTGCGATGCAAGGAGATCGGCTTGGGTGGAGCTGGAAGCGTAATTGAGAACGAGTCGCGCACCGAGGGATTGAAGGTGGAGGGCAATGGCACGGCCTATACCACGCGATGAGCCTGTTACGATTGCCACTCGACCGTCCAGTGGGAGAGAAGCGGATGGAATTTCAGTGGAGGGGACTGGTGCAGCAGCAGCGGCAGCCATGTTTGAGTAACAAATTTGGCTGGTGGCTGTTTCTGAAACGCTCTCAGAAATATACAGACAGCGAGCTGGGGTTGACAGGATGTTACAGAGATGGCCATGACTTATTAAATTTTTCCTTTTATTCCTTTTATTTTCTTTGATTCAATTGAAATGGAAGGCCACTACCAAAAAAAAAAAAATTTGAAATGGAAGGCTCCACTGTTGACTTTCCTTGGGGATCCTTTGTATCCATTAATGTCCAGACTTTGGATAGTAATTTTAAGAGTATGCATGACATCACTCCTGACGTGCCTAGTGGGATAAGTGTTTTTTAAAGTTTTTACATTTTTATAATTTCCCATTAATCTTTTTATTTTTTTATTTTTCAAACTCATGATATTTGGACCTGTTTACACTCAATCGACTGATTTCTAAGGGCTCATGCAAGATCTTGCAACCCACGTGATCCAAGTAAATCCAAGGCTCGTAGACCTTAGACAGGTAGTCCAGGAGGTTGTGCTTAAGAGAGTTCGAACCTAAGACTTTAGAGGGAGCATACCTTTAAGCCCCAAGTATTTCTTATTAGTCTTTAAGTTATATGAAATGTACTTAGTTATAATAACTAATTTGGATATATAAGAATTTTAACATATGTCCCTTTGAGATATGTAATATGTTCAATTGGCATAATACTTTTAATACTTATTGCATTATCTATCATGGCCAATTTTGGATCGCCAATGGAATGGGGTAATAATTGGTCATGGTTGATCTGGCTTGAATCAAGTCCAGTTTTGATCATTTCTGCAATTGAAGTCAACTTGATTTTGACTGATTAGTAGTCATATTTATGTAGAATGCCTAGACCAATGTTTAGTTTCCCTAAGAAATCTCGTATCCTTAGTTTGTTATACTTGTTAAGGGACCAAAACTTCATGTGTAATTAAAAGAAGTGGAGATGGAGTGGCTTAAGTTAGTTGGGAGAAGTATCCTTCACTTTCCTCTCTTTCAATTACAACTAGTTGAACTAACACTATGCGCACAATAGTGCACATGCCTAAAAATGGAAAGGACAGAGAGAGATATGGGAGGTAATAATTACAAAATTGATTATTAAATTTTGAAAAAATTGATGCAATTTTAACCATTATACCTTTTTATTAATGAATCTTTTCAATAGTGTGTATGGGTTGTTTTCGAAAGTCGAACATTTTAGTTGACGCAATTCCCAATAGAGCAATTCATGTTACATAGTATAAATAGATTGAGCCTTTTAGTATTTTACTGAAATATATATTTACATTTATTTTAAGTTTAACAGTTAAAATTTTATTTTATATCATTTGGTTTATATTATGTTATCCTGAGTATATTATGAGAAGTTGTCCCTTAAAAAAATGTACCTAAGAGAAAATTCTTGTCTTTCAAAATAAATGTTACCATGCCACTTATAATACTTTTTTTTTTAAATTGGAATGAGTTGGTGTTTCTACATATTTTTCCTTTCCAAAAAATATCAATTAGTAATTTTTTTATTAAATATTTTTCTTATCAACATACACGTGCCACCCGCTAGTTGCACTTAAATCGAGGGGGTTTTTTTATTTTATTTTTCTTTCACTATTATTTTCAAGATATCAAGAAGGCTACGTGTGTGTCTCCAAAGTAGGCCACGTCTCAGCCTGCGACGTCAGAAGAAAACCGGGGCAAACCAAATACCGATGTAACTATTCAGGTGACGAAAATACCCTTGACGGCTTTGCGAAATAAGTGCTGATGCGAAACAGCTTATTCTGACCTGTAAAGAGGTGACAGTCGGTAGTACTTGTACCCACTGGTTGGTTCGATTTGGTTCGAGTTGACCCCTATCTAGAAACTAAACCGAGGTTCTTAACTTGCAAAATCGAACCGAACTAAATTGAAAAACTGATCACTCCACCTAAAATTGAATCAAAATGAAATAAAAAACCTTAAAACTAATCAACCCAACCTATTCAAATCGGTTTAGGTCAATTTAACATACATTAAATAGTTTTCAGACCTTTTTTTAAGCATAAAGACAAGGAAATCTTTAGATCATAATTATAGTATACTAATTGTAAATCTATACTATTAATAAAGAGAAGATGGAGAATATTCCTTCCAGATTCAGGCCCTCCTTTTTTTTTTTTTTTCCAAACGTACGTGGCTAATCGTTGCTCCAAAAGCCTCAAGATTTATGGAGACTTCGTTGGTTAAGCACTTAACACTTAAGACCATAACATTCCACCACGCTTCCGCAGCCAACGTCCACGGCGGCCCACTCTATCGATACTGACCGGTGGTAGTAATTTTCCCTCTTGGCGACTTTACTCATCTATCAGTATTCAATGACTTAGCATTATGCCTATACATAATACCAAGGTATTTTAATCTAGCCTATAAGTCGCCCCCTCAGAGACTCGAATTTGGAACGTGGTTGTTAGCTCTGATACCATTTGTTATGTGCCTAACTGTTGCTCCAAAAGCCCTAAGGTTTATGGAGATAAACATTTAGGACTGTTTGTCCTACCCAAACAAAATATCCCCTACTATTTTAAACATGTTGTAACTACCTCAGCCTGTTTATTTAAGTAGGCTCATGTTTTTTGCCTGCGTAGCGCGTGCA
This sequence comes from Buxus sempervirens, assembly GCA_947561395.2. Lineage (NCBI taxonomy): Eukaryota > Viridiplantae > Streptophyta > Magnoliopsida > Buxales > Buxaceae > Buxus > Buxus sempervirens. The sequence goes on along the minus strand of OX387183.1, from coordinate 544,935 downwards.
ACCCCTAGTAAGTACTAAAACATAGACACACAAATACATATGCAAGTTTGGGTTAGCTCACTTCGGTTTAGTGAAACATATTTATGATCTTGTGTCTATTTAGATTGGTATAATCAAAAGCAAATTAATTCGGGCTACAAATTATATATGTATATGGTTTGGTTCGGTTCAGTTAGTCAAACACATTTATAAGCCTGTTTTGGTTGGGTTTGATATAATCAAGACATTAACCCGAAATAGAACCCAATTCGTTCGGGCTAGCGATTTTAGAACTAAAACCAATGAAAGGGTTAAAAGAAAAAAACCACAAAACAAATATTATTATTTGTGCATATAAAAGAGGGAAAAAGACATGAGATGCTGATCTGGTCTGGTGTATCTCTACTCAATGATTAGGTTTGCGGGCAGATGCACCTTCCTGATTTGATCAGAAACGATGCTCGGTGCCCTAACTCATCCTTAAAACCCTGAGCCTGGCTGCGATCATCAAAACAAAATGAACTCCCCGAAATTCGATCGATAGCTTTCGTCTCTGCAATTCTAGGTTAGCCCTTTTCTTTCTAGGTTTTGGTCTTCTAATTTCTCTACAAGTTACTGTTATTGAATAGGTTTTGGGTAGTGGGTATTCGATTCCCATGTTTTCTTCTCTGGTTTGATGACAATTAGGAAATGATGTAATCTCGGGATATGGTTGACAGCCCCGATTCGATTTTCCTCTGCTTTCTTTTGTTTATTTGAAACATGGTAATTGAGATTTTTTTTCTCACTAGATCGGATCGTTTTGAGTTTTTGTATGGATTATCTATTTTGTGATTTCTATCTGGTTCTTTTATCATGTATAGGTATTAGTGTAATTGAATTCTACTTGAGGAATCTAGAATTTATAAATTATTCGTAATTTCAGATGTCTTGAGTCTTGACTGCGTGTGGCGATTTTGGAGCTGTAGCTGTTATCTGGAAAATTGATTCGAATTTTTGTACAAGAAAATCGGTTTTGTTAGGTTATCTTGCCCCTAAAGTCTCTGCTAATAACTGCAATAATTTGAGTTCTTGACTTCTCAGTTGAATAATTTCCATTTTCTTTTTCTATTTCATTTTTTGGCTAAGGTTTTACCTCTGGATTATATTATTAAAAACCTGTCTTTTTGTTGAATTTTGGTTTCTTTCTTTCTTTCTTTTTTGTTTTTTTATTTATAAAAATCTGTTGCTGACTCTCATTGTGGATTCATGATTGGATTTATTGATACTGGGTTTTGTTCGTAGCTGAAAATTCTTGATTGCACTTTATGAATATTTCTGTTTATTAGTTGCAGTTGGCTGATTCATGACAGGTAGACTGTAAATTTGGTCTTAAAGATGAGCTGGTATTTTAGAGCTTTATTCATTTATTCCTTTGGAACATGTTCACAGGGATGTCTGGAATTTGTCAGGGATAAGCAGTTACAGGGATACTTTATGGATTCGCAGGCAATACCGTGCTTCAGGTCCAGTTTTAAGGATTTTGAATTTTCATCTGAGAACAGCCGATTCCCCTGGGGACCAAATTAAGTCAAGAATACATTGTTCTTGGATTGGTTCTTTTATGACATTTGTCAAAGGAAAGGGAGTTTCAGGAGGGGAAGAGAGAGAGGCAGTTCTTGCCGCTCTAATTTGACTGAGATATCTCTGGAAGCTTTCAAGTCTTCATAGATGGCATCGATCTGAATTCCAGACTTGCAGGTTTTCATATCTTTTGACCTGCTTATCCCCATATTTCTGAAAGTTTGGCTGGTGTTGTTATTAAGCATGGCACAAGAAAGCTGGAAAAAGGAAGGTGATAAGATGGAATGCCAGACACCAGAAGGTCCAGTCATGTGTGCAAACAAATGTGGCTTCTTTGGAAGTGCAGCCACCCACAACCTCTGCTCCAAGTGCTACAGAGATCTCTTTATGAAGCAGCAGCAGCAGCAACAACAACTAAAAGTGTCTGCTGTCATTCCTAATGCGGACAAGATGCCAGTAAAATCTGCTTCCATTCATCTTGATTCTGTTATGAGTGAAGTGGACAAGGTGGAAGAATGCCATATCATGAGAGTGGAGGCATCCCCATCTTCCGAAGAAGGTATCAAACAACCTCCAAACCGTTGCATGGCTTGCCAAAAACGGGTTGGGTTGACTGGGTTCAAATGCCGCTGTGGGGGAACTTTCTGTGCCATCCACCGGTACTCTGAAAAACACGATTGCTCATTTGATTACCGTGGCGCTGGCCGGGATTCCATAGCAAAAGCAAATCCAGTTGTGAAGGCTGATAAGGTCGAGAAGATTTGATGGTATTCAAGTGTAAGTTAAATGATTCATAGTACCAGTCTCAGCTACAGGATCCAGAGATATTGAAGCCCACTCTCCTTTAATCAGGAGGAAGCTGTTTCCGAAAAAAAAGGGGAAGAAGGTAGAATGGGGAAAAAGATGCAAAAATTAGCATTAGCTATTTGTTTGTTATCTCGTCATGAAGGTCGAGGGCTGTCAGTTCAATATGATGTATTTTTGTGTTTCAGGTTTCTTGATGTTGCATATGAGCTCTGCAATTTGAAATAATTGAAGAGCAGTTTGGGAGTGACATGTTTTCTTATAAACGATCTGTGTTTGCCTCTGAGCTTTGCAGTGCTTGTACTTTCAATATTTTGTGATTTCCTGATTTGTGGTTGCAGCTGCTTTAACCCATTCATGGTTTACAAAATTTTGCCTGGTGTCCAGTCTGAAAATGGTGTTGTGCAAGTTCACAATTATGCGAGGCCGACGTGAGCTAGGGATGCTGACGTTAATCGTTTAACAAAATCATTGAAATTGTTAGAATGTTAGGATTTGAAATAAGTAAATGTGGATCTATTATTTGGGATAAGTAAGCAATTAATTAAATCATATAGTTGGTTCATTTTATCTATTATAATTATAAAGCCAACCGTCACTTTTTTAATTGACATTTGATACCTAAATTACCCCACACGTTTTATTAAATTCACTTCAATTTCCTCTTAACTAATTTATACTTTTATAATTACTTCATATTATCCAAAATACCTTTTTTTCCTTTCTAAATTCTATTTATTATTATATCCACTACTTCTATCCCAAAAATGTCCTTCGATTTATTTTTATTTTATTTCCCAATTAATTGCATCCACTTATTTAATTCTTTTGCTACAACCATAGCTGAGGCATCTCCTTTAGCAATAGTATAAATGAACCAATTACAATGCACCGTTGCAGGAATTTTAGATGCTGACAATATCCGTTCTGTGAACTAGCACGATTACAAGGATCAAAATCTGGATCATAGATTGTGTTTACTGAATTGAACAGGTTTTGTAAAGAATCAAGAGTAGTTATGGACTTAATTGGAATCCATCATGGATGGGGGCACAGCTTGGCTTGTTTTCCTATGTCTTAAGTTATTTCATCCACCATAGTCAATGAATATTATGTTGTTACAAAGCTTAAATCTTGAGAGGTCTCCTTATTTCTCATATTCATTGTTCAATGCGAGATAATTCCTAATAGATAACATAACCATTTATATGATTAAAGTCCCCTTCATTGATATGATTATTTCAAAAATTGTTAGTTGTAGTATACCTTACCCATGTCAGAAAAACCATTGTATTAGATGCATTAATCCAAACCATTGTATGCTCATAAACTTGCTTATCTTGATTCCAAAATTTTTCTTCTCTGTAAACCTTATACAAAACTCCCAACAACATACACTAAAAGGGTTTTCTCTTGCAACTTTCAAATGCTTATTAATTTATTTCAAGCTAACAAGGGAAAAGATTTACACAAATTTATTCTTGGCATCATGGAGTGTTAACATTGTTACATAATTTTGTTACCAGTCTAATAAGATTCATTTTTTCAGCAAACTTTTTAGTGAATATGTATCATAGTTAATTAAATAAAGTTTTCAAGTGGCATTCTTTGGCAATGAAATGTTGGACCAAAATGTCACCATTTTGCTTTATAATAGAAACAGATTACAAGGTTCCAAGCAAACAGTTAAAACAGTCCAAAAATAAAGACACAATTAGAAAAACCTCTGAACATAGTAAAGACTAGACTACTCAAACCAGTCAGTCAAGTCAAGATGACCAAATAATAAAAACACAATTAGAAACATCTTTAACATCGTAAAGACTACTAATTGCTATCAAAATGTAACAATGTCAAAGGAAACTTATACCACCGTATTCATTTTAGACAAATAACAAGAATGTTACACCAAAACATTTTGAATAAAGAGAAAAAAGAGAATTTTTTTTTGAGGCAGCCTCAGAGATCTTGGTGGATAGAAATCATCAAATAGAGTCCCTTCAGACCTATCAAGAGTAGCAAATATTGATCTCACATCATCGGCAAAACAAAGACAAGTTCAAGAGATTTAAAAAAAAAAAATCCTTATATTTCTTATTTTCTTGATCTTCTCTGATGGGAGATGCCATGATGTGTCAGAAGTAGCTGGTTGTGAAATCATTTTTCTATGATTAAAATCAGTGGGAATCCGTCTGATTTATTTCATCATCCACCATGCATCTCCCCCAGTAAAAACTAGCATCAAAATCCCTTCAAAAAAAAAAAAAAAAACCTTCGCCAAAGATTCAATAATCAACAATATTTGTTTGTGATTCTTGATAAATCGAAAAACTTATAAGAAGACATAAAAAAAAGTTTTCATAGGAAATATCTCTACCTTGTCACCGAAGAATCCTACGAAGCTTCTTTGGAAAAGAAACAAGGATTATCAGAGCTAAAGGAAGATATCTCTATAGCCTAACGATAGATTCCGTGATCCATGCGATGCAAGGTATCAAAGAATTGCAATATTAGGCATTACTAACGAAACCTCTTCAACGTATCCAACGGACTCGGTTCGAAGAACTCGCCCTTAGAGCTTCTGAAAGCTTAGAGTTACCGAATAGACAAGAAGATTGTTGAAATAAACATAGAACACGAAGAATTATCACTTAAAAACTCTAGATCCTCCACCACCATGGAGGAAGGACTATCACTTACGCCGGAATCAAGGTGAAAGTCTCTTCCAGACGCACTTCGGTCGGATTTTATAGAGGGGAGCGTCAAAACCCTAACATCGAGAAGGGTGTTTTGGTCATTTACATGAAAATTTGAAACGGATCATAATGTGGTGCAACTCGATTCGGCTTGGTTCGTGTTGACCAGTCACGTGATCGAGTCAATCTTAACGGTAAGTTTCCTCCACATTTTTCATCCGGTTGTAAACCCTAAACCCTGCACAGGACGCTGGTTTTATAATTTTGATTTAGCTAGACAACAAATGTAACAAGAAGAAGCCCAAGCTTCCATCGTTTTGTTTGCACGAAGAATCGGTTCAAGCTTTGTTAACGTTTGTATTTGGCTTTTTCACTTGTCCGAGGAGTGCCTTTTGCCGATTATTTCATCTCTCTGAATTTAAGAAGCGAAGGAAGTAGCTGCGAGTTATAAGGGAGAGATGCCATCAAAGCCAAAGAAGCATACGAAGACACCTTCAAAGCTCTCGAATTCGGACCAGTCTGCATCTCCTTCGACCCCATCATCATCATCGAACACCCAGCTCCCGGAATCGGAATATGACGAACAGGATCTCTTGCGCTCTCTTGAAGAGGCTTCACTCAAATTCCCTGCTTTGATCGCTAAATCTGCTTTCGTCGGCCGGATCACCGATGTTGATCCCATGTCAAAAGGCTGTAGGATTTGGCTTTCTGAGTCCGCAATGGTTGCTTCTTCTCTTGTACCTGGTTCCATAGTTTCGGTAATCTACTATTTTCTTGCTCGTAAAGTTTTGTAATCCATGGTGCTACAATTTTATCTTTCTTGTATTCTATTAACATGATGGAGATCATGTTTTGGGAATTTCAACACTCGGGCTTAGTTTATGTTTGTGTCACTTGCTTTAGTATTAGCTAATCTACTTGTTATTGCAAGCCTATATTTTAATTTTCATTAAGTTGAAATGTTGGACCAGCAGGATGTATATTGGAATGAATTAAAGGAATCAATCAGCACTGTGCAATACGTACTTCAGGCATACAGAACTGGAACTTTAATACTTTAATTAATTTGCTCTGTAGGATCTATAATTTGATCTTTGAAGAACTTGTAATACTTACTTTAGGCATAGAGAACTGGAATTTCAAAACCTTAATCCATTCATACTGTGTTGGGTATTAAATTTGGTCTTTTAAGAACTTGCGAAGCAGTGAATTGCTTCCCATCAATATTACAGCAATATTTATAAATCTAATTTCCAATATTGATTTTGGATTGAAAACATGCTTTTCATTGTATTGTGGTTCAACGAGAAATAATATGGTAGTTACCGGGGAGAACACCCCCATGATACCTCCCCCTCCTCTTCTCTTTTTGATTTTTTTGGAGGGGGATGCTAATAGGGTAATAAAGTAAACCATCTGGTTTTATGAATTAATTATTTGATAAACCTTATATAGATATTGGATCTCATATTGGAAAGTCTAAATCAACTAGGGGAAGCACCATGTGAAAGTAAGAAACTATAGGACTGAAATTTTTTTGGTAACTTATGTTATATGGACTCACATACAGGTGGGCTTTTAGGTGTTAAACTCATCTAATCCCACATTTCATTTATGTCTATATCAAAGGTTGTCTTTCTGCTTAAATAGTGAATGAATTAACAGCTCATATATTCAATATAAGATTCCTCTGTGTATGTTAGAGGTATGATTTTAGTTGACCAGCCTAGACATGGGAGTTATTCCAAAACTATAATTATGGTGGCGAATTGAAAATATCTAAAATAATTCTTGTTAGAGCTCTATGTATGGAATGTAAATTTGGCATATATAGTATAAGAAATGAAGAAAATTTAAGAATTGAAAGTCGAATAATTCTTAAAAGAAAGGCAACTTTTATGGAAAGGACTGATTTCTCAGATTAGGGAGGGGAGTGGGGAAGGGATTCCTCATGTAATTCTAAGAGAGTTGCACCAGCATTGTATTTCTAGGTACACGATCTGTGTACCTCCAAAACATTCTTATCATACATTAATATAAATTCTTATTACCTATCAAAAAAAGAAAGGCAACTTTTATATTGGATCATTTTTCCCTGAGGACAATATGATGAGGATGTTGTATGTATGATTAGAGCTGGATGGTTAAGTGGATAGATGCCTTTAGGGTGTTGCATGATTTATATGTCTTGTTTAGTCTAGAAGGCATAATTTGTGGAACAAATATTAGGTCTATTATGATCTATAGAGCAAAAAGTGGGCAGTGAGGAAGCAAAACATTCATGGTAAGAGCATTAATGAAATTAGGATTTTAAGATGCACATGTGGAATGATTATAGGGACAAGACACAAACATCTTGAAGAGTGTCTAAGAGTCGTTCAAATAGGAGATAAGATAGAGGAAATGAGGTTAGATTGTTAATGAAATTAGGATGTTAAGATGCACATGTGGAATGATTATAGAGATAAGACATGAACATCTCAAAGAGAGTCTAAAAGTCGTTCAAATAGGAGATAAGATAAAGGAAATGAGGTTAATATGGTTTGGATACATTAAGTATATGACTTAAGAGGTGATTGAAGAGCAAAGTGGTGCATATCGAAGGGAATGAGTGTGAGAGAGAGACAAAAGAAGACATAGAGGGAATGACTCCAGCAACCATTTAAATACACACAAATCTAACTGAAGATATGATTTTTCTCATGATTGGATAGCAATGCAAGATTCATGTTGTCAGTCCAAGTAGCTGCTATAAGGCGTTTAATTTTTGTTGTATGGGACTATATATACACAATAACAGATCCTCTTGGGGAAGGCTTTGCTGTCAAGATCACAGATCTATGCTCTAATAATAAATTTGAGCGAAGCAAGAGTTTTTGGTTTTGAGATGCTGACCTATAAGCGACAGGAAAGGGGGTGGCTGATATTTTAGCAATCTGGTGTCACATGGGAGAATCTGTTTGTTGGATATTTTTTTTTTTGAATGTATAATGAATATTATATTAAGTCAAAAAGATAGAATCTACATGAGTAATATGGAGATTCGGGATATGCCCAGGCAATGTATGCTTTCTCCCAATTACAGCAGAGACCAGGTGATGAATAAAGAGGAATATGCTACAATAGAATACTTATACAAGGCCATGATGTAGTGTAAGCATTTTGTGGAAGCAATAGCCCTTAGTTTAAGATGTAACTATCATTATTGATAGTCAATGACAACGTTAAATCAGCGCCTTCACAACATTGATGCCATAGTTCACCATTAAATTCATTTTTATCAATTCGACCATGTTAAAGACATTGGAAATGGTGAATAACTGTAAAAAACATTTAAGGAGGTGGCAAAAAGGCTGAAATATCTTCTTGGTGCCTGAAGAGCTAACATTTATCTTTCAGGTAACCTATGGCTTAGAATATGAAATCATGGAGCTGTTTAAATATTAAGCAATTTATATTTCATCAAACAACTGGGCATTTTTAAATTGGCTTGTCTTTCATGAGAAACATGGTATTAGTGAGCACATTGCAACATCTTAGTAGATAGATGACCATTTTGGCATGCTTGCTACATCATTTAAAGCGGATGATGTATCTTAAGATTTCCATGTTATCACCCTAAAGTTGCCTAGTTGGGAAAATTGGTAAATTAGGTTACCCAACAGGATTTTGGTCCCTGCAAAAGTGCCTTAATTCACATAAAGGTGTGTGACGAGTGTCCAGACATACTAGAATCCTTCTACTGACATCATAAACGGATTCAGAGCATGTGATTTGCCCATAGTAGCATCTAGGCATGCACGAAAACTGAATCAGAAACCAAAATCATGAAAGAGGGGGTGAACTTGATGAACTCACTATCCTGTCAGGCTGATGCTCTACCCTGGGAGCCAAGCCTGACATGGGTGACTGCCCAGGCCTGGCGTACTTCCCATCGGACACCCAGTTTTTGCCAAGAACTGTTCCAACCGTTGCTTTCACATCGGAAAGCTGTTTCATGACATTTTGGTGAGGTTCAGTGATATTTCATGTAGTTTTGCAAGGCAAAACATACTTGGACTCCACAAAACCTGGGCATATGGCGTATTTATACTTTAGTCTCAACACATTGTGCCTTGGTATTTTTGCCTATGAGGGTTTGGTGATATTGAGACTTTGATACCTCAGAATTCAACTCCAACTCAGCAAAAAGGCATGTCATGACATGACTTGCATCACTATATGACTCGTCATGACATGGCTTGACTGACTATTAATAAATATTTGTTGATAAGATGAGACACAAATTTGAAAGGATAGCATTGTCCCAGGCAAGAGCCTAAGACTAAAGGGCCATTAATATATATATTAAGGAGGGGGTTCCAAACGCTCTTAAGGTGTGGTGCCAATTGGCATAGAACTTGGCATGCTGACCTCTAGTCTAAGGAGATCAGATGGGCCATGAGTTTATGGGTTGACCCACAAAACAGATATGCAACATCTCATCAAGAAGAGAAGAGAGATTAAAAAAAATCCCTTTTATTACATTTTAATTTGAATTTAAATTATAAATGGAGTGAATTTATCTCAATTCATTATTTCCCTTGATTGAATATTTATCTCAATTCATTATTTCCCTTGATTGAATCGAACGGTGACAAGGGTCACCATCCTAGAGGCTAGCTTCCTCTGTAGAAAGAGGTTCAATTACAAAAGAAGGAACATGGATAGAGATCGATTCTCTTCAGGACTTCTTTGATGTTTTTTTTTCTCTTCCCTTGCAAAGAATGCCATCTAAATGTGTGAATACTATCTTACTTGTGGTGGCACCAAATTCGGTTCTAGATCTTCCATCACTATTCCTTAGCCATAGCCTACCTTCCAAGCCTTATTAACCCAAACTCCCTTGTTTTTAAGCAGTGTCATGGGAACGGCTGTCTCATTGCAGTTTATGTCCATGTAGAACTTTTCTCTCCAGCTCAGATCTTGAGAGATGTGTAAACTTTGACACATGGACATGAAGACAAAAATGACAATTGCAATGCTTCAGCTTGATGCATAATGTTGCAATTTATAACAGTTTATTAAGAAGGGTAGTTGCATAATGTTAGATTTATGTTTAGTAATATGTTGGTAACTTCTACTAGGAGTTTGCCAATCCTTTTTCCTCTTACACCAACTTTTTTGTTACTTTTTTCTTCTTTTTTCTTCCTCTTCTTCATCTCATTTTGTTCTTCAAAAAACAATGGCATTCCATTTTAAACTAAAACATGAATTTAATGTATTCACAGGAAGTACTTTGTCTTTAGGATGGATGTATACTTGAGTTTTTTTCTGTTTTTTTGTCTCCATTTTATTTCCAGTTTCATCTTTTAAAGAATGGTCCATACAATTTGAAAGCTTATCTTTCATGGATGTTTGTTATGCTTGTACATCTCTATGCAATGCTACCTTGATTCGATTCCTTTTGATTATTTAATTATAATATATGCTACTGTTCTCCTCTCTCCCTCTGTTTCTCTCTTGTTGTAAGTATTACATGTTTTTGTGACTTATCCTAGCCATCAATTGACAGGTATCACTTGCTTTGTCAAGGAATAAGTTCCTAACTGGCTTTCCACTTGAATCATTCAGAGACGGATGTTCTAGGCATTTTGAAATTGGTGTCTGTGATTCAAGGCCTGATAAAGTGGGGAATTACTTTGCTCTCGCGATGGTCTTTCCTTCTTGTAAGGTTTGAATATCATTTATTTTAATTGTTTAGTTTTTTTCTTATTACTTTTTGCTTCAATAAAATAACAAAGTCTATGATTTAAAATGAAGAGGTGAATTATATAATACGAGGAATGTTAGGGATTATTTATTCTGAACTGCCGTCATTGGAAGGCTTTCTTTGCCATCATTTACTTATCTGAAAAATGACAATAGAAATGCATGGCTTTTCGGCAAATATTTGTAATCGATTGAATCCAATATGGGCGTGGAATAAAAGATAAAAATGTGTATTAATGAGCACAAGTTTGTGCTATTTTAGCTGCTATTGCTCATGGCTACTAGGGATTTTGTATTTTATCTACTTAATTCTCGTAGAGTTTCGAACATTAATAGGACCCATGTCATTGCTGTAACTTTCACCTATCACTGACCTTATATGGGCCTTCACACTCTCTCTCTCTCTCTATAAAATTATACTTTTATAGTAAATTATATTCTTCAATGAAACCAGCAGGATATGTTATCATGAAGAAGTGCACAAGATGTGGCACTAATCTAGTCTTTCATTTTTATTTGGAATAAATAATTTCACTACCTAGCAGTTTATGATACTTTTCTCCCTTTTATTTGGAATTGATAATTTCATTACCTAGCAGTATAAGATGCCCCTTTTATGTTTTTTACAGTAATATTCTGCTCTTGCCTATGCTTGTCATGTTTTTATTTACTTGTATATTTTTAGCAGCAACATATAATTTCTAATGAATAATTTTGTTGCCAAGACAGTGATACCTTCGCACGGAATCCATATTGCATTGGCATTGTCTGGATTGTAGAAAACTTTGATATTGATGCCATTATTTTTGGTTATTATTGGAAAATAGTTTTTTATCATTTTATGTCATCTATAGGCACATGACTCACTCCACAAGTCATAGGTTTATACTTTTACCATAACTAAGCTTGCTTTTCAGGTCTTGAAGAATGGAGTGCGGTTGTCTTGGAACCTTTCGAGCACAATCAGCAGCCCTGCTTTAGGGAGGATCATATTTGTTTTTCCTATTCAAACTCAATCTCTTACGGGCATTGTAGATGATACTGAGAAATTTCACAGACCAACCAGTCCAGTAGTTCCATGCCTTTCCGTGTACAACTGCCAGGAATTGTATCTAGAATTGGTTGCAGCAAAGAATGGGTTAACGGTGAATCATGATGTTTCATCTTCTGTTATCTTGCAAGAAGTAACTGGCCATGGTCAATTTGAAGGTGGAAAGGTTTTGTCTCCAATGACACAATTGCTTTCTAAGCCAAAGCTGAATTCTCCTGTGACTGATGAATTGCGTTCAGGATGCGAAGAATCTGTGTCAAGTTTCTGTAATTCAACTGAGACATCTTTTGATGCATTTGACATAAGAAAGGTGTTGACAGATGAAAAATCAAAGGAACTTCTACAGACCTGTGCTACTTCATGGTTACATAATCGTTGCTTGCTCAATGGAAATCTTGTCTGTATCCCAGTACTTTCTCAACTCTGTGTTTTCTGTGTGAAAGGCACTAATAAATTGTCTGTGGAGTGTTCTAATCTAGGTTTGAAAGATAAAGAAATACATGATTCCTTTACTCAAAAGAACAAGTCACTGGAACATGTAAATAAGGCTTTTGTGGTAGATAATGCAACCAAAGTAAATCTCTCTTTGTCATCATCTTCTGCTCTGGGTCCACAATGTGAAAGAGGTTTGCCACTTGTAGACCTTGGATCTGGAGAAATCAAGGCTAAGTTGGCGAGTGATGTTCCTAAGTTAGGTGGTCTACATAAAGAATTTTCACTTTTGAAGGAGATAATTATTTCGTCATCAGTGAGGAACAGTCTGTCAAGGTACGCTGTTTAACATATTTATGCTTTTTCTCAGTGGTTCATTATTGTTATTTGTTTGTTAATATGATTTCTTATTTTACTCATGACATCAACTTTCATGTTCTTGTTAGTATACTCTGCAGTAACAGAAGAAATGGTAACTTTATTCTTATTTCTGTGGGCTTAAAAATCATTTTTTCATTAAGCATGGCTATAATTTCATGGTAGGACTATAAAAATGTTTCGTATGTTGCAAATTACAGTTAATAAACTGGATGTGGCATGTTATCATTATTATTTTTAGACTTTCACAATGGTACTATGTTGAGAACCACTCACACAAATATACATTTATCAGGTCTTGCATTGTATGTTGGCCGTTGGCAAAGCTTTTTACTTAGCTTTTAGGAATCAGGGATTCAGAATGCTGAAATTCTTTGGTAATAACTGTAACAACTTAAAAAAAAAAAAATGCTTTGGAACCTTGACCAGTCAAACTTAGGTTCCAAAGCAAATTTTTTTTTTTTAAGTCGTTACAATCTACCCTCCTTAAAAGAATTTCGTCCCCGAAATTAAGACAAAACAACAACAGAACACATATAAATAACATACCTTTAAACGAATAGGTGCGGGTATTTCTCTTTAACTTCTTCCTCAACTTCCCAGGTTGCTTCATCTTCAGTCTGGTTGTTCCACAAAACCTTCACTAAAGAGATTGTCTTCTTTCTCATAACATGCTGCTTCCTATCAATTATCCTTATAGGCAATTCTTCATAGGTCACATCAACCCTAAGAGTTAATGATTTCCAATCCACCATCTGAGATGGGTCTGGGAAGAATCTCCTCAACATAGAAATGTGGAAAACATTATGCATCGAGGATAACCGGGCAGGTAGCTCCAATCTCTAAGCCACCTTATTGATCTTCTCTGATATCTCAAATGGCCCAATAAAATGAGGGGCTAGTTTGCCTTTCTTCCCAAACCTGAACACCCCTTTCATAGGCGACACCTTCAAGAATACATAGTCTCCTTCATCAAATTCTAACTCACATCTTCACTTATCAGCATAACTTTTCTGCCTATCTTGTGCTGTCTTAAGTCTGTCTTTGATGATCTTGATATTATCAGTAGTCTCTTGTACATAGTCTGGCCCCAATACAACTACATCACTGACATCAGCCCAACATACAGGTGATCTGCATGGCCTACCATATAGAGCCTCAAAGGGTGCCATCCCGATACTAGCCTGGAAGCTATTATTGTATGCAAACTCTACGAGAGGAATGTGGCTCTCCCAACTACATCCAAAGTCCAAGACACAAGCCCTCAACATATCCTCAAGCACTTGGTTAACTCTTTCAGTCTGGCCATTTGTCTGGGGGTGATACGCTGTACTGAAATTCAACTTGGTTCCCATGGCTTTATGGAGACTAGTCCAAAAGTCTGAGGTGAATCTGGAGTCCCTGTCTGATACTATAGTAACTGGTACACCATGGTATTTCACGACCCCAGATACATACAATCGAGCTAGATCATTCATGCTGATTTTAGAATTAATTGGCAAAAAGTGTGCTGACTTTGTTAATCTGTCAACAGCTACCCAAATAGCATCATGGTGATTCCTTGTCATAGGCAACCCCACAATGAAATCCATAGACACGTTCTCCCACTTCCAAGTTCCAATGGGCAGTGGTTGCAAAAGCCTTGCTGGTTTCTTGTGTTCTGCTTTCACCTACTGGCAAGTAGCACATCTAGCCACAAAATCAGCAACTTCTTTCTTCATATTCTCCCACCAGTACACCCTATGAATATCTATGTACATCTTGTTGCCTCTTGGATGTACGGTGTAGCTGGACTTATGGGCTTCTCTCATAATCTCCTCTCTAAGGCCTCCTTCTTTAGGCACACATATTCTTCCCTTAAATCTGATACTACCATCTGGGTACAATGTCCAATCTGACCTGGATGCTACCAAAAACTGCAATGTCTGATCTCCCTTTTGCTCATCTATGATCCTCTTAATCAATTCTGGTTGAATAGTCAATTGAGAAATGAAATTCTGAGTTGATTGTGAAATTGGGCACAAACTCAACTCAGCCATAGACCTCACCAAACTGTCATCTTGCACTGCCAATCTATATAAAACACTTCTTTTCTGCCTGCTTAATGCATCTGCCACTACATTAGCCTTCCCTGGATGATACTGAATTGTAAAGTCGTAATCCTTCACCAACTCCATCCACCTTCTCTGCCTCATATTTAACTCTTTCTGAGAAAAGATGTATTTCAGGCTCTTGTGGTCTGAGAATAGTTCAAACTTCTCTCCATACAGATAGTGTCTCCAAATCTTAAGAGCAGACACCACAGCAGCCAATTCCAGATCATGAGTAGGATAGTTTAACTCATGTGGTTTCAGTTGCCGTGATGCATATGCCACCACCTTGCCTTCTTGCATTAAGACACATCCCAGAACCTAAAGTGAGGCATCAGTATACACTGTATAACTCTTGCCACTCACTGGCAAAGTCAATACAGGTGCAGTGGTCAACTTGGTCTTCAATTCCCTGAATGCCTTCTCACAAGCATCAGATCAAAAGAACTGCTCTCCTTTTCTAGTCAGCTTCGTTAATGGGGAAGCTATCCTGGAAAAGCCCTCAATAAACCTTCTGTAATAACCTGCTAATCCCAGGAAACTTCTGATCTCAGATGCCGACTTGGGCTGCTCCCATTTCATAATTGCCTCTATCTTAGAAGGATCCATAGATACTCCTTCACTAGATACAACATGCCCCTAAAATTGCACTTCCTGCTTCCAGAATTCACACTTAGACAATTTGGCATACAACTGGTGTTGCTTCAATGTCTGCAACACCACTCTCAAGTGCTGCTTATGGTCTTCCTCACTCCTGGAGTAAACCAATATATCATCTACAAAAACCACCACAAACTGATCTATATATGCTCGGAAGACACGATGCATCAAATCCATAAAAGCAGCTGGTGCGTTCGTGAGCCCAAAAGGCATCACCACGAACTCATAATGACCATACCGAGTCCTAAAAGCAGTCTTAGGTATGTCTTCCTCTCTAATCCTCAACTGGTGGTAACCAGATCTCAAGTCAATCTTAGAGAAGAATTTTGCACCCTTCAATTGGTCGAACAGATCATCTATCCTTGGCAGTGGATACTTGTTCTTGATGGTAACATTGTTAAGTTTTCTTTAATCCACACACAGCCTAAGAGATCCGTCCTTCTTTACAAACAAAACTGGTGCTCCCCAAGGTGAAGAGCTCGGTCTGATAAACCCCAGTTTCTCCAATCCATCCAACTGCTCCTTTAACTCCTTCATCTCTGTTGGTGCCATTCTATAGGTAGCCAACGATATGGGTTGTGTACCAGGCATGAGATCAATGCAGAAATCAATCTCACGTCGAGGTGGCAATCCAGATATATCTTGAAACACCTCAGGAAACTCACAAACCACAGGAATATCTGCTACTCCCTTCTCCTTCTCAACATCCATAGCATAAAACACAGCTAAATGCCCAAACTTAGACTTAGACCCATCATACACAATAACTGGCCTACCCAGGGGGTGGAAAGTTACCATCTTACGATAACAATCCAGACTGGCATGATAGGATGCCAAAAAGTCCATGCCAAGAATGACATCGAACTCCCCCATCTCAATCTCAATCAAATCAACAATCAAAATTTCATCCCCAATCCTGATCTCACAGGCTCTGCACACTCTGCGCAAACTGCTAGAGTTGCCCAAGGGATTACTCACAACCACAGATATATCTAAGGCAGTTGGCTCTAAGCCCAAACATCTCATGCAAGAAGCAGAAATAAAAGACATAGACGATCCAGAGTCAAACAGAACAGTCACAGGCACATGAAATAACAAAACTGTACCTTCTACCACAGCATTTGAAGCACTAAAGTCCTTAGATGACAAGGAAGATAGGATACCTGCTGGGGGTGCTGGAGGTAGTAAAGCAGGTGCATTGCCTCCATAACGAGGCTGATTCACACTCTCTCTTCTAGGCCTCCTGCAGTTCCGACTAATGTGGCCCTCCATGCCACAGTTATGGCACTTAAGTGGAGGTCGGGGTGAGATAGGCACTGCAGGTGTATAAGATGAACCTCCTTGGAACCTTTGCCTCTTCTCTCTTGATCCTCCCCCAAAGTCTCTAGATTGCTTCCCTTTTCCCTTGGAGTTCTGTAGCTCCCTAGCTGCCCATGATGCCTCCATGTCTGCTTCCACCAATTTTGCCATGTCCACCACATCAGCAAAAGTAGGTAGACGATGGGTGATGATACGGGAACGAATGGGTTGCCTCAATCCATCCTCAAACCTCCTGGCCTTAGCGGATTCATCTATCACAGCGTGGGGAGAAAACCGGGAAAGCAAGGTGAACTGAGTCTCATACTCTGCTACTGACATCGAGCCTTGCTCCAACTTGTGGAACTCATGAACCTTCTGCCTCTTGAAACTCTCAGGAAAATAGGTGCCAAAGAAAAGCTCCTTAAACTGCTCCCAGGTCATAGGAGTAACATCCCTAGAGTTCCTGATGTTATCCCACCAAGCATCTGCTTCCTTCTGCAACAAAAAGGTGGCAAGTCTAATCTTGCTCTCAGCTGGGCATTCCATAGCTTCAAATATCTTCTCCACCCTGACAATCCACTCATGGGCCTCCATTGGATCCTTGGAACCATTGAAGGAAGGAGGTGTAAGCTTCTTGAATTCCTCCAATAGTGTCCTGGGTCTCTCAGTTGGATTGAGGGGAGCCCTCTCCTGACAAGCTAGGTTCCCCTGCACTACTTCTGCTAATCCACTAATCATCCTCATGACATCATCCATCTGAGGCACAGGTGCTTGGCCCTCACCAGAGGATCCAGCTCCATTAGTATGACCCCTAGTCCTCTGAGACATCTACAGATGGAATAAAATATCATGAGATCACAAGCAAAGAAATATTAAGATATAAAATATCATACACTCAATCATTCATAATACACCACAATAATATTGTAATACTACATGTCTTTCCTAGTTTCATTGAGCCCAAACTTAGGCTCTGATACCACTTTGTCACGCCCTAAATCCCCCCTTCACGACTTACATAGCGTGAGTGGGACCGAGCATGACCTTGCTCGTAAGCGGATACCAAGGCGCAATTATCAAACAATAAAAGTCTCTATTTCATATTAAAAATCTCCAGAGTTCAGCGGAAATAAATAACATCTCAACATCCCAGAGCCAATTTAAACCAATAACAAAATAAACCATCCGGTTCAAACATATCCAAATTACATGTTCCATAAAAACACGCAAGTCCTATGATTAATAAAAGTCTAGTTCACGAGAATCCCACAACACTATCATTTCCTTCCGTTCCTCTTCTCTTGATCATTTCCTGCAAAGATGTAAGGGTGAGTTTCAACGAAACCCAGTAAGTGAGGTTAATATACCTCACATGAAATTATGCACAATATCTTGCTATATTAATACAACATCAATTACGTATAGTAATTAGTAGTTAATCTACGTTTTTCCTAGGTTTCATTCATATGGGTGGTGTACCATATAAGTATAGTATAATTAATAAGGGAACATGCATTTCTATTAAATAAAACAACATTGCCATTAAATAAGCTACAACTAAAAATATAAAGCAATGCCACAATAATAATGTTAAACAGTTTAATAAGAAAATGTGAAATTAAAATATTGAATCCAATTAATTCAAACCACATAACCGAAACCACACTCCCAGGAGTATACAATCCTCCTGGGTACTCATACTAGTGCTATGCACTAGGAGTACTCAACCAATCAACCTCCCAGTAGGCGTCCCGTACTGGGTACTCAACTAGGTGTGTCCGTAGGAGTACAAAATCCCGGAGATAATCCCACCAGGTACTTAACTAATGCTTGGCCAAACATTAGAAGTACTCACATCCGAACTCCTGGTGGTTTCTCACACCGGGTACTCGACTAGTGAATTCCTACCACTAGGAGTACTCAATATCATCCCAGTGGATTTCTTACACTGGGTACTCATCTAGTATGCAACTAGGAGTACAATCACATAACATATTTACCACATAAGTAAAGTTACAAGCGACCAAGGCAAACTTAATATAATCAATATATTAACCCAAGCTAAAAGAAATTCAAGACATGCCAAGCGGATTCTAGCCAAGCCAAGCCTAACCAAACTGAATCCATGAGGAAATGATTACTTTTTAGTCATAACTCGAAATCCTAAAAATTTATAATCAGGCAATACATATATAGCCATACTCAACAAGTGTTCAGCATATTCAAAACATTTCTCAACAAGTGTCGTGTATAACTACAATGCCCCCTTTGTGTAGCCATCATCTTGCCATCATCCAACAAAAGGGATGGTGATGATCTAAGTCAATGAACAGTGTAGGCTTTTACCTAGTTGCTGGAGTGTAACACATAAGACTTTATTTATTCTCTTTTTTTTTTCTTTTGGCTAGAGCTTTGTACGGTCCTCTTATTGTTCACTATTCATGTTCTTTCATTGATGGAAGTGTTCACTATTCATGCTTTTATTGTTCTCTTTCTTTTCTTTTGTTGTCCTCGGTTTAAGGGCTTTCATTGTTTTTTTTTTTCTTTTTGTTTTTGTCCATGAGTTTCTTTTGCTTCTGGTGTTCTTGGTTCGTGAGCTTTTATTGTCTCATGAGCAATGAATAGACATGAACAGGAAAGCAAGGGAGAAATGACAAAGACAAAAGGTGTACACACGAACCAAAAAGACTTCATGTGTTTTCAACATATTAAAATCAACCAAGTCAACACATCTATTACAAAGAGAAGATGACGAGGACAGCAAAATTAATATTCAGTAACTTGTACGAATAATTTCATATAAAAATACAAAACAATCATTAGTGGTCTATTTAACAATAGAGCATCAATCATTCCCGTATTAACATAATCAAACCAGAAAACTTACTTAGAGAGGAGGAATATAACAACCCACAAAATTAAATATGCTTGATTTCCCTCTTGACAAGAATAGATTTATAATAACTTATATAAATAAACAAAAGCACAATGCACAAAGTCATGAGAAATCCATTAAACCCACTTACTTGTATTAAGAGCACCAAGTTTTGCAATCTATCTTCAATGTCTTTTTCCCCAAAATAATAGATACTAGGGTTTTAGGAGAGGGAGAAGGGGATAATGGAAAAAGGGTGAAATGGGAGAGAGGGAAAGGAGAGGGGCGTGAGGTGAGGGAGAGAGTTTGAAAAAAATGTTTTAGCAAAAGGTGAGGTGACGGCTAGGGCTTTTTAAATGGCTTGATAGTGTGTGTGTGCAGGTAGGGTGGGTGTGTAACAAAATAAAAAGCAACTTGACCAGTCAAACTTTTGACTGGTCAAAGTTCCAAAGCAATTTTGAGAAATTATGGGTGAGCAACACACACCCACCCTACCTGCACACACACACTATCAAGCCATTTAAAAAGCCCTAGCCGTCACCTCACCTTTTGCTAAAACATTTTTTTCAAACTCTCTCCCTCACCTCACGCCCCTCTCCTTTCCCTCTCTCCCATTTCACCCTTTTTCCATTATCCCCTTCTCCCTCTCCTAAAACCCTAGTATCTATTATTTTGGGGAAAAAGACATTGAAGATAGATTGCAAAACTTGGTGCTCTTAATACAAGTAAGTGGGTTTAATGGATTTCTCATGACTTTGTGCATTGTGCTTTTGTTTATTTATATAAGTTATTATAAATCTATTCTTGTCAAGAGGGAAATCAAGCATATTTAATTTTGTGGGTTGTTATATTCCTCCTCTCTAAGTAAGTTTTCTGGTTTGATTATGTTAATACGGGAATGATTGATGCTCTATTGTTAAATAGACCACTAATGATTGTTTTGTATTTTTATATGAAATTATTCGTACAAGTTACTGAATATTAATTTTGCTGTCCTCGTCATCTTCTCTTTGTAATAGATGTGTTGACTTGGTTGATTTTAATATGTTGAAAACACATGAAGTCTTTTTGGTTCGTGTGTACACCTTTTGTCTTTGTCATTTCTCCCTTGCTTTCCTGTTCATGTCTATTCATTGCTCATGAGACAATAAAAGCTCACGAACCAAGAACACCAGAAGCAAAAGAAACTCATGGACAAAAACAAAAAGAAAAAAAAAAAACAATGAAAGCCCTTAAACCGAGGACAACAAAAGAAAAGAAAGAGAACAATAAAAGCATGAATAGTGAACACTTCCATCAATGAAAGAACATGAATAGTGAACAATAAGAGGACCGTACAAAGCTCTAGCCAAAAGAAAAAAAAAAGAGAATAAATAAAGTCTTATGTGTTACACTCCAGCAACTAGGTAAAAGCCTACACTGTTCATTGACTTAGATCATCACCATCCCTTTTGTTGGATGATGGCAAGATGATGGCTACACAAAGGGGGCATTGTAGTTATACACGACACTTGTTGAGAAATGTTTTGAATATGCTGAACACTTGTTGAGTATGGCTATATATGTATTGCCTGATTATAAATTTTTAGGATTTCGAGTTATGACTAAAAAGTAATCATTTCCTCATGGATTCAGTTTGGTTAGGCTTGGCTTGGCTAGAATCCGCTTGGCATGTCTTGAATTTCTTTTAGCTTGGGTTAATATATTGATTATATTAAGTTTGCCTTGGTCGCTTGTAACTTTACTTATGTGGTAAATATGTTATGTGATTGTACTCCTAGTTGCATACTAGATGAGTACCCAGTGTAAGAAATCCACTGGGATGATATTGAGTACTCCTAGTGGTAGGAATTCACTAGTCGAGTACCCGGTGTGAGAAACCACCAGGAGTTCGGATGTGAGTACTTCTAATGTTTGGCCAAGCATTAGTTAAGTACCTGGTGGGATTATCTCCGGGATTTTGTACTCCTACGGACACACCTAGTTGAGTACCCAGTACGGGACGCCTACTGGGAGGTTGATTGGTTGAGTACTCCTAGTGCATAGCACTAGTATGAGTACCCAGGAGGATTGTATACTCCTGGGAGTGTGGTTTCGGTTATGTGGTTTGAATTAATTGGATTCAATATTTTAATTTCACATTTTCTTATTAAACTGTTTAACATTATTATTGTGGCATTGCTTTATATTTTTAGTTGTAGCTTATTTAATGGCAATGTTGTTTTATTTAATAGAAATGCATGTTCCCTTATTAATTATACTATACTTATATGGTACACCACCCATATGAATGAAACCTAGGAAAAACGTAGATTAACTACTAATTACTATACGTAATTGATGTTGTATTAATATAGCAAGATATTGTGCATAATTTCATGTGAGGTATATTAACCTCACTTACTGGGTTTCGTTGAAACTCACCCTTACATCTTTGCAGGAAATGATCAAGAGAAGAGGAACGGAAGGAAATGATAGTGTTGTGGGATTCTCGTGAACTAGACTTTTATTAATCATAGGACTTGCGTGTTTTTATGGAACATGTAATTTGGATATGTTTGAACCGGATGGTTTATTTTGTTATTGGTTTAAATTGGCTCTGGGATGTTGAGATGTTATTTATTTCCGCTGAACTCTGGAGATTTTTAATATGAAATAGAGACTTTTATTGTTTGATAATTGCGCCTTGGTATCCGCTTACGAGCAAGGTCATGCTCGGTCCCACTCACGCTATGTAAGTCGTGAAGAGGGGATTTAGGGCGTGACAATAACTATGCTAGATAAAAGGAAGTAAAACAGAAGTTGAACTGTTATTTTTCCATGAATGTGATGGTTATATTGTAACACTATAATCATTAAAATAAATGATAAATTGGTGGGATTAGGCTGTAAACGACTGAGCTAGGGTGAGCTTTGCATAGCTCAGCTCAGGCTCATAAACCTGGGCAAAGCTCAGGTTTCCTAAAAAACTTTTGGCTCAAGCTCGTTAAAAATTCTTGAGCTTTAGGCTCAGTTTACAAAAGCTCGTCTCGTTAAGGGCTAGGCTCACAATTGGTCTCACTAACTAAAAATCAGTTTAACCTGTGATTTGTTTAGATTTATGTAAAGGGAAAAAAAATATTAATCTACCCATATGGGCAAAAAAATTAATTAAAAAAAAAATTCTCAACTAAAGCACAACTGTATAAAGTGCCAAGTCCTAGTGCATCATATTGGGACTAATATATTCAAAAAAAAAAAAAAAGGATGATTGAAAAATAATAGAGTCAATAGACAATAACAAAAAAAGTAAAAATAAAATAACCTAAGGCTTCTTTATCCATAGTCAGTGTGTCCTTTCTTTATCGAATATTGAAAACTAATAAAACTAATAGGATCCGAAACCTGCATTTAGAAGAAAAAAGAAAAATGTACTCAAATGAAGAACAAAATAAATAAAACAAACATTTTAATTTTTGTAGAAAGAAACAAAATAACCGAAACTAAAAGCTTGTGTTACCAAGAGAAAGTCACAACATAAATTTAATTTGGGTTTTTAATGAATATAAGCTGTACGTTGTTTAAGAGTCAAAAAGTTATTAACTAGAGTTTATTTTTAATTTATTAACATCTTAACTCTAGAAATATTTAATTAAGAGTTTTTTTTTAAATATATCAATATATTTAATATAATAATATATAATACTTAATATAGATATAGTCACACACACACACACTCTTAACGAGCCGAGCCCACCTGGGCTCAGCTCAGGCTCGGTTCATGAGCCTAAGAATTCAGCTCGTTGACAGCTCTTTGGGGGGGGGGGGGTGGGGATGTTGGTTGACTTGGTTCTGATGGAACCAAGGTTTACAGCGGCGTGCCGCCGAAATTTCGGTTTTTTGCCCCCAGCGATGCGTTTCGCTGGGGGAAATCGTTAATTTGTGTCGTTGGCGAAACGGACCGAAATTTCGAGCGAAACGGTCGGCGTGCCGACCGAAACGGACGAAAAATGTAATTTTTTTAAATTTTTTTTAAAATTTTTTTAGCGAAACGGACGGCGTGCCGGCGAAACGGAGCGGCGTGCCGTCGAAATTTCGTCGAAATCTAAAAAAACATAATTTTTTATTTTTTTTTTGCCATTAAAATTTTTCGGCGGCGTGCCGCCGAAATGCCGTTCGGTGCCCCGGGCGGCACGCCCAGGGCCACCGAAACTTAAAACCTTGGATGGAACTACTCCTATTTTTTGATTGCCGAAAGACTTTAACTACATAATGTCATTATTCTCAGAAAAGGAAACTCTGTTGTTTGAACTGATGGTGCTGGTTGTCCTTATCCTTGTAAGTCACATTTACAAGGCCTTTTAATGCTGGAACAATGATTTAAAATAACTTTTTCTCTGAAGCATACAAATCGGAGGACCATGATGGTATTCTGGGAACAATACATTATAAACATAGGAACTTTTTTTATGAAAGTCACTAGTATATTAAATATAATAAAAGGAAAGTACAATGGTGGGTTAAAGGACCCACAAATAAACTAGAAGATCAGCACATATTACAACATATCAAAAATACCAGAAAGAACTGGAGGAAAAAATATCAAGAGCACTGAAGGAACTCCTTAACTAGTTCTAGACTAGGTGGTGATCTTTGACCATGTAAAATTAAGAGCACTGAAGGAAAAAAAATATATTAGTAATTTAAAAAACTCATGGGCATTAGAGATGTAACTGCTCTTGCCTTTTCACGGTTTTTATTTATGACATTTTTTGGGTACATTTTTGTGTTGCATATCTGTAGCTTCCTGCAGTATTGAATCTAGATAATTATATGCTATAATAAACATAATTGGCGCGATCTTGTAGTATTTAGCTATATTGTGCATTAAACATTATAGAGAGAACAATTGTACATGGTTTGCTGCTATGTGCACTTTCTGGTTGTTTCCAGTATGGCTTCTATTTTGCACAAATGACTCTACAATATGGCATTATCATATTCCTTTTTTGTAACTTTTATTTGTCCAAAATATATGTTCTTTAATGCTGTAATTGCTTCAGTTTAGGTTTACGAACTACAAAGGGAGTGCTTCTCCATGGTCCCCCTGGCACTGGAAAGACATCTCTGGCTCGTTCCTGTGCTCTTGATGCTGGTGTCAACCTTTTTCCACTAAATGGACCTGAGATTGTGAGTCAATACTATGGGGAAAGTGAGAAAGCATTGCATGGTGTTTTTGATTCAGCTTGCCGAGCTGCACCTGCCGTGGTTAGTTTTTTTTTGTTCATCCCAGGACAGCAAACACCGTTGTGTCCCCAACCACTCCACACACACGCACACAAAAAACCCCACCCACTGACCCACACACACCACCACTCTCTTTCCCACTTCTTTTTAACCTTGTGTTTATTGACCTATTTATGTTTCTATGTGATTCTGTTGGAGTAATTTCTTGTTTGTTTTGTGGTTGACATACTGTAGTCCTTGTTGAATGAATAATCTTTCTACCCACCCCATTTATTGTTTGATGACAAGAGTCATTCGTATAGTTTTAAATGGGGACTGTCACGATAGATAAGGTAAATTTTCTGTGGTAATTAAATAATACAAAATTCATTTAAAAAAAAATGAGGATAAATGGAGAGAGGAACACTTGGAAACAGTAGATGTTTTCTACAATATTCTTCTTCAAGTTGGAATTAATCTTCAATACTCATCCTTTTGAACCCTCTTGTTGACTGTGCAACCAAATTGCTTGTTATTATGCCGCAAACTTTGTTCTGTTGATTTCTTGATAACAGAAAAAATTCTGCTATTCCCTCATCATGTCTTGAGTCTTGACACACTTCCAAAGAAATCTTCTGAATGAGTGGGCCACCAAGATTAACAGCACTACATTATGTCGAAGAAAATAGATGCAATACAATCTAGGGAACAACTTGAGAACTCTGAGCAAACAAAGAAAAATATCTGTATTATGCTGAGCCACAATGTGTGCGAAATGATTAGGATGCTTTCTTCATACCTGCTTCACTGAAGACACGGTTAGGGATGGATCATTAACTTTGTGTTTGAATATTTAGAACCTGATTTTTTAGGTTTCTTATACATACTGGTATTTTTTCAGACTAAGACCAGATACTAGTGTGGATTGGGATCCACAAGGCTTCAGAGGAGTTTTTGTGGTTTCTGGTTGTTCTTAGCCAGTACTAACATGTATTGGTGGATGGGTGTGAGTGGTAGTAATATGTATTAAGTTTTGGCCAATTATGTTTATCCACAAAGGTGATAATCTTTTGGTTCAACATATCTCTTATGCACTCTTCAAGTCTCTGGCTCCTTTTTCTTTTCTCCATGTTCTGTCGTGTAAAAAATAATTAGAATTTCATCAAGCATTTGACTATGTTTGGAACCTTGGATTTGGAAAGAAAGAAAAGAAAAGAAATGAACTTTTTTTTTTATTGATAATGAAGATTATATATATAAAGAGAAAAGAAGAATAGTACAAAATCACAGCCCTATAAGGGGGTACCAATCACAACCCCACTACCTCTGCATACCCATCCTCATAAAGCTGAATCACCCGCAGACCATTTAACACCCTATAGAGAAGAACAAAATAATGACTGAAATAGACGCCCGCAAACATAATAGAACAAGATGTTCTGCACATGTTGCAAATGAACACACATCCCCAACAATAGAACTGATAAGGACAAACATCTATACATAATAATGATAAGCATGCATAAATAACTTCTGCATGCATGATAACAAGTTGCTGCTTTCAAGGTGTTCATTGACGAGTTAGATGCCATTGCTCCTGCACGGAAAGACGGAAGTGAAGAGCTATCTCAAAGGATGGTTGCTACATTATTGAGCTTGATGGATGGGATTAATAGAACTAATGGCTTACTTGTGATTGCTGCAACAAACAGACCTGAAAGTATTGATCCTGCTCTGAGACGGCCTGGAAGACTTGATCGAGAAATTGAAATAGGTAATTGACAGTCCTTCCAAATTTAAGAATTTTCTTTTCCCAAGTCCTTGAATATTATTCATTCATATGAGATTATGCACTGTGAAAAGTTTTAGCATCAGGAATTTTTTTATTATGCATTTTGGGCCTTACCAATACTTGTCAGAATCTCTCAGTTTGCTACTTGTTTTGAATTGATTTAGGATGTGAATGATTTTGTCCTTACTGCAGTCAATAAAAGAAATGTGATGGAATTTAAAATGATACGAATGTAATCATATAAACTTAACTGAGATAGTATATAATAATAAATGTAAGAGTAAGAGGGGATTTTGTTTGGTGGATGGCATAATTTCATCTTAAATTCTTACCACAAAAAAGTAAGTTTTGAACATGTTTCAGAAATGTATTATTTCTAATACTAAAGATTTAAAAACAGTAAGTTTCTGAAAAAACTAGTTTTGTCATCATTGGTTCTCTTGAAAGGTTTTTCTTTCTCCCTTCTTTTTGGGGGGGGGGGGGGGGGGGGGGGTGGGTTGGGTGGGTGGCTTGGCACTAAAATGACAATAAAGCCAAAGTAATATTTAATATTTCTTGGCAAATAAATGAGTATAGACTATTGTTAAAGAGAGGTGACCACGTTCAGGCAACTTCAAGTTACATCCCCAAATTCATGAGAGACTACCTTCTCTTCAGCTTTTAAGGGAATGATTTGCTTAGCTTGATTGGATAAAAAATACGTAGAACTAATTCAGACCTAGATACTTATTGATGCCACCGATGATGACTGCATTGTTGATTATGTGATCTTGCTGATTATTTATATGTAATCATTTTTTTTAAAAGTTTCTATGTGTCTGTACGTGTGTTGTTATGTTTTTACATTACCATATAACTATATATTATATGTTCAAGTTTGTGATATAGAATTCATTTTCATCTTATTTTTGGCTTATCTATGTATCCAAGAGAGTCTTGTTTTAAGTAGCTGAGAGTTTTTTTTTTCCTTTTTCATTTCCTGTTCGTTTTTTCTAACGTGTGTATCTACCATATTCAGATTTTTTTATGTATAGTCTGATATGTATGTTGATACATGTCCTCGAAATAGTATAGCACCTAGATACAATACTTTAAATCACGATTGAAAGATGGTTAAATGTGTTGGGTTTGGGTTTTTACTTCTCAACCTGTTTATTAGACGGGAAGGTTTGGTTTGAGCATAACCTCATCAATAACAATGTCAACCTGACCCATTGCCAGTTCTACTGCCAATATCATCACGATTCTTACCTCCCAACATCTTCAATGTCACTGCTGCCACCTGTAATCATGGTGCTGCAGTTATATTCAACTCATCTAAGCAACTCATTGCAACCACTGTGATTGCTGCGGCTGCAAAAGGCACCAACAAGTTTTAGTACAAGCAGCTGTGTGTTGCTCCTCTTTTTGGAACTTCCTGACTGAAAATTATGCCTGTTATGTGGTTTTATGACATGTTTAATCGATAAAGAACTTCCTATGTTCTTCTGAATGTTCATTTTCAGGTGTCCCATCTCCCAAGCAACGGTTGGATATATTGCACACCATTCTCAGTGAAATAAACCACTCGCTTGTTGACATTCAAGTTCAGCATCTTGCTTCAGGCACACATGGATTTGTTGGTGCTGATCTAGCTGCGCTTTGCAATGAGGCAGCATTGGTTTGTCTCAGGCGTTATGTCAAGTTCAAAAAGTTTCATTCTTATTCAGCAGTTACTTGTAATGATTCGAGTTCAAATTCAGCATCTCTTATGTTTGATGGTTCTGCAGATAGTATAACAGAAGACTCTAATTCTTCTTGTGTGATAGGAGACCCAATTTCCTCGAATCATTTAGATTCTGCATCTTCATCACTGCCTGATCTGACCTTGTCATCAGAAAATTCCCCATCTGTTAGCTTGGTGTCCACTGCCCAAAAAAGTTCAGATACTTCAGAAAATGCAGTTTTTATAAATGGTACTGACAAGGATTGCACAACAGGGAAAGAATTTATTCTTAAAGTGACTTTTGAAGATTTTGAAAAAGCTAAAATGAAAATAAGGCCCAGCGCCATGCGTGAGGTATGGTTATCACACTTGCATTATCATTGTCTTCTCCTCTGAAGTTATGATGGAACCAAGGTCCATTATTTTTAATCCAATATTTTTCCCATATGACCAAGCATCCTGTTTAGTCATCTGGTTGGAATTTAATGGATGGATAACTCTTATCTGGAATAGAATCCAAGGATCCAACTGGATGACCATATATAATCATCCAGAATGTTTGCGATCTGAACACAAAGTTTAAGAACAACTTGAACATAGCACTATTAATGCCACATACTCTTAATAATTTGAAATGAGATTTAGATATATGAATACGTGGTATAAACCGGCAATCTGAAATTTCTCAGCCTGGATGGTTTTATTGGTGTATTCCATGTAAAATGTGATTAAAAACAAGAATGCTATAGATGTTGACAAGGAGAGCTATGAATAAGGGTTCTTTTTTTTTGGGTTGATTGTTAAGGGATATATGTGTGCATGTGCGCGTGCATGTGTGCGTGTGTGTGTATGTATATTTTAGTTAAGGGATGTTGGTTCCTACCATTGTGGATAAAAGCCCTTGAGTCAGTAAAGTGACATTCTTTTTTGCTCCTTTCTTCCAATCTAATTTGCAGTATAGTGTCTGATCTGATTGTCACCCTAATAGGCTTTTCTGCCCATGGGTTGTGAATGGATATTCTTGATGCTCTAATGCTCCGCTCTGCCTCCAATTTTTTCCAGGTTATACTTGAAGTTCCAAAGGTTAGGTGGGAAGATGTTGGTGGTCAGACTGAGGTTAAGAAACAACTGATGGAAGCTGTACAATGGCCTCAAAAACATCAGGATGCCTTCAAACGTATTGGGACTCGCCCACCCACAGGTTTATTGATGTTTGGTCCTCCAGGTTGCAGCAAGACGCTCATGGCCCGTGCAGTAGCTTCTGAAGCAGGGCTGAACTTCCTTGCTGTAAAGGGCCCAGAACTTTTCAGCAAATGGGTTGGAGAATCTGAGAAGGCTGTAAGGTCCTTGTTTTCCAAGGCAAGGGCTAATGCCCCTTCCATTGTATTTTTTGATGAAATAGATGGTCTTGCTGTTATCCGTGGGAAAGAGAATGATGGAGCTTCAGTTGCTGATAGGGTCATGAGTCAACTTCTTGTTGAATTGGATGGTAAGATTATGATTTGCATGGACTATGCTCCTAATATTTCTGTCTTCCTTTGGATGAGGAACTATTTTTCTCTTTCGTAAGATTTGGGCCTTGTATAAACCTTGTTTTTTTTTCTGTCTTAGTCTGCACCCACTTCTTGCGGGTATTCTGTATTCTCTTCCCCATCTCACTTTTACATATTACAATACGTCATCAACTCTTTTTTCAAAAAAAAAAAAAGTTCTGTTTTCCTTTACTGGGGCTGTGTGCCTATGCAAAATTTTCTTTGAAAATTGTCAAAGCATTTGTAAATTTAGTGAATACATGGTTACTTCAGGTTTGCACCAAAGAGTTGATGTCACTGTTATTGCTGCTACCAATCGACCTGACAAGATTGATCCAGCTCTTTTAAGACCAGGTGCTACTATCATCCCTCTCTCTCGAAAATTGGGATTAATGAACAGCTCTCTAACCCTTTTATACTAGATTGTTTCTTAACAATAGATCTAAATGACTGGCAGGACGCTTTGATAGGCTACTGTACGTAGGGCCTCCAAGTGAAATAGATCGGAAAGATATATTCCAGATACATCTGCGCAAAATGCCTTGCAGTTCTGATGTCTGCATAGGGGAGCTGGCTCATCTAACTGAAGGCTATACTGGAGCAGACATAGCACTAATCTGCCGTGAAGCTGCTGTTGCAGCAATTGAGGTCTGTTGAATTTCCACTGCATTTTATTTGGTTACTTTTTGACAAATTTATTGATAAAAATGCACCATCTTTCAGGAGAACCATGATGCCTCACAGATAACAATGACACACCTAAAGACTGCAATTGGACAAGTGCAGCCATCAGAGATCGAGTCTTGTCAGGATTTCTCAGCTAAGTTTCAAAGGCTTGTTTGCACTACTGCTGCAAGAGATGATGTGCAGCATCAGCCATGCCCAAGTACGCCCTGGTGGACCCCGTTGTGGTAATCATATCTTCGCCGTCAATTTCACTTCTATTTTACTTGGCTTATGTTTGAGGTTTCATTACATATTTTGGTCTTTTCAAGAATTCGAATAAATGAAATTTCTAAAACTAATTTTGTGTGGCAGGAGCCAAATGAAATTGCTGGTGATGTCATTTTTCCAGCTCTCTGCAGCCCTTGTGCGGTCAAAGGCGTCTTCTTAGTGACCATTTTTTTCCAACGTAAGTGCACCATTAAAATCCCTTAAAAGGCAAAATTAATATAACCAAACATAAGAGTTCATCTTAGGAGGCAGTTCATATACTGAATGCCCCATGGTTCAAAGATTAGATTTCTCTCCTCATGGTTATGGAGGAACAGAAAGATTTCGTGTTGTCTGCAGTGAAATACAGATCATGTTATGCATGAGGTTTATGCAGATTCATTAGATGGGTCATGTATCAATCTGAAAACAACTTCTTTCATCTGTATCATGTATATAGAGCTAAGTGAATCTTATGTGTAAGCCTGTGAGATGGGTCTTGTAGCAACCTGAAGGAATTTTTTTCATTTAATTCTGTACATAAAGCTAAGTGAAGTTTTTAAGATTTATATCTATTTTTTTTTCAGAATTTGATAAAGTTCCATGTCTTTCCGTGACATAAAGTAGTACCACTTAAAACTCTGAAGCTGAAGAGCTCTGACTAGCTCAGCCTTCATCTTTAATTTTACAATTCGCCATCTTTCTATTGCTTTTATTTGTGAAATCTTCTATTTTTTTTGTGGATTTCCAGCTGCTTAGATTTTTGAACTTGAAATATGTTGATCATCTGTTCTCGAGACTCTCAGTGGATTGGCATCTCTCCTTTGGACTGCAAAATTGCCTGGTAGGTTGTGTGGTTTCTGCTCCAGATCTGGGGTTTTGCATTTGATCTTTTCATAGAGGAAACGTACGATTATTTGAAGTATCCGTTTGGGAGAAGAACCAACCAAGGGAAGTATTATCCTGTGACTCATTGTCCATACCAGTCTGTTATTGGACTACAACATGGGATTCAAAATTTTGAGCAGTACAGTACAAACCATCTTGAAAACCTTTCTCTAGCAAAGGTTTCGAGACAGTCCTAGAGGACTCCAATCAAAGATCTACATCTACACTACAGGAGATGCAGAAGACCAGCCGATCAAATTTATATCTTCAATAAATTCAATATAGTCCTTCATGAATTGATAAGACTTTTTGTTTTTTTTTTGGGGTAACGAATTGATAAGACCATTCAGTCAAATTGTGAGACCAGCATTAATAACCACTAGCTTTGCTTAATAAAGAGCTATTTAGATCACCATAGAACTCAACTATGCTTTCTAAACTCACTGAGGTTCTCTTTTGTATACGTAATATCAGCTCAAATTGGGAAAACCATGTTATGGTCTGTACTTTCAGGAAGATTTTATCTCAGAGGTGTCATCCACAAACCCAATTCCTGCAGCCATCAACACAACCACGAATCGATCTCTCTTGAATGAGCAAATTAAGTGCACGACTTCGAAAGTTGCAGAATCATATCATATCATTATTTGAACTCCCTGGCTCACAAACTAGTAAACTCTGAACAAAGATGATAGAAGAGTCCATGACTCATTACTTGAAGAAGTAAACAAGTTAATTCAAAGCTGATGCAGCAAATAGAGAGTGCAATATCTTGCCCCACCCTGAGCAAAGACTGGCAGACTTCAATCAATTGTGGTTTCAATTGCAGCATAGAACATAGGTCAGGGGAAACAATATGAGGAGCATTAAAGAAAAAATAGATTATACCAAAAGTTTTTGCACTACCAGTATAAAGTTTATATACACTAAATTGGTTTGTGTTATAAATTTCCATGCAAATAACACCAATTTAGTATAACCCTTTACTGATACCACCTGAAAAGTCCACATTAGCTTCTTGTCACTGAGTTAGTCTTCTGTTCATTGCTTGATGTGATGAACTCTACCAAAAGAGGTGTGGAAGAAAGTAGAAACGCCCCTAACTTCTCCCCATTATCCCCAAAATAATGTCCTTCCACCATTTTTTTTAGTTACAGAGTTGATAATGGGAAAAGAAAGAGCGAGGTGCATATCCAACTTCAAAAATTGTTCTTCATTCCATCAGGCATAACTGTTTCATGTTTTAGCTTCTACTGGCTGAACTATGTCTTCTCCACTGTGCTCCTTGACAAAAGTCCTGAGGCATCCATTAATGATACGAGGAGCTGTCCCATCACAGAACCGTTTGGCAAGATCTACCACCTTTCATGAATAAATAAAAAATGGTGAGAAAATTCTCTGCAGGGAGATTAACAACAACACTAGAAAGTGATGACGGGGTAGAAAACCAACCTCATTAATAACAATTTGATGCCGTGTTCCTAACACTGTTATTTCTGACATTGCCAAGTGAAGAATACAAAGCTCCAGGATCCTGCCTGCTGGTTCATTCTGAAGCATTTCAATGTACATAAGTGGTAAGCAAATCCTGGCTTAAGAATAAATAATGGGATATTTTCAACTCTCTGATGATGATTACTGTTATTATTATTTTTATTATGATGATTACTACTATTATTATTATTATTTTTTCATTTATTTTTATATGACAGTTTTAGACCAAAGGAATACCATGGTAGACACTAGATATGCATCTCAATTGGATTTGGTGTGGGTTAACTTCAACAAAAAACCAAATTGAGGTCAGTAAAGGTCAACTCAAACCAAAGCAAATAAAATTGTGAAACAACCTCCCCAACCTGCAAATATCAACACAAGCATGAAGATCTCCTCCCCAGTTAATCTTATTCAATTTTCATTGCTTGCCGTCTAAACCAAATTGATGTGGAAAACCATGGACCCTAAACCCAAACCAACTTGATATAAATTGCAATTCCAGTTCAATTTAAGTTGAGTTAGCACAAAATTTTTATTTCTTTAAAAAATTATGTTACATAAGCAGTATATATGTATATATAACATACATTATATCTCGTGTGTGATATACAATAGATATAATACAATATACTATTCATTTGTAACTGCATTGTGAGTGTGAATGTAATACACAAACACACACAGAGAGACACATATATAAGCCATAATTTGACTTGGTTCAATCCATATTGGAGTTGATCTGTTTCAGTTTGGGTTTTGGTTCAGTTCAGTTTAACTTAGGTTTCAATTAAAAATCAAACCAATCTAACTTGGTTTATGTTTTTAGAACTAAAACTGAATCCAATGTCTAGAAACCAAAACCAAACCAAACCAGGGTCAGTTTTGGGCTAATCAGTTTTTGGTTTGAACAACAAAAGTTGTAGCACTCGTGGAAAATAACCATTGATTGTGCAACTTTTACAGGATAAATGAAAAGATCATGACAAATAACATAAAACTTTCAAAGGCCCAAGATAAAATGCAAACAAACCAAAACAAAATAAACTGAAATAAAGCAAGCTATGCAGTGTTGTCTTACTTTGACTTTTGACTCAATTATTAGAAGATATGAATATTCCAAAGATGGTGACCAAATTAAGTAAAATTTAAGATGATTTCTGTCAAAGCTTGATAAATCTACTCATTCCAACTGCTTACGCAAACAAGAATTTATGTGATTCAAATTTCAATTCATCTATTGAAAACTCATGTTTTTGACCATTATGAAAATGATCTCTTCCTTTAATTCTTACCTTCTCACTGTCTCTTCTTAAGTTTGGTGGCACAATGACTGGATATGACATAGCATCCTTGTATATTTTGAAAGACACATCCATGGTTGTCTTACTCTTATGGTCTAGGGCACACACTGAACCAATTGGACACAACAAATCCTCAGATGGTTGTTGACAGACTTACTTTACTTAGGCATTGCAGTGGTAGGTAACAAATAAAATCAAATGTTTGCTTACCCGGAAATGCTCTAGAGAGGATAGGTATTATCTTTAGCCCAATAAATCACTTGGCTCCACATAAAATAAACTAGGAAAAAGGAAGGAGAAGACAAGAGGAAATACTGTTATGAACCTTTAAGGTTAGCATTAATTAAATACCATCTGATCCCCACAAACACCACTCAGGTTTTGGCTCCGATAGAAACCCAAACTTGCATTTTAATAGGCATATTTACTTCCACCTTGAATGCCAAATTAGTATGCTTGATGCGGGCGTAGTACTAAAAAAGGTGCCGAAAATATTATTCATATTATAATATCAATTAAATGGGTACTAAAAGAAGGTTACACAGAAAGATGACACAACTGTTAAAGTACACTGGTGATACAAACATTGAAATGATGGACAATACATATAGCTAAAATTTTCAAGAAGAAAGAAAAAAAAAATCACTCTATTAACAACATTTCCATATCTATTGCATATATAAAGCCAAAAAAAAAAAAGATGCTTTGGAAAGTGAGCCCAGAAAAAGGTTTCCATTCCACATTCTATAAAACAGAAAAAAAAAAAAATCTTATTAAGGATGTGATCATGTCATTTTAATAGATTATTTCGTCGTGAATGTGAATAGAGTGATATGTCTAGCTAAAGGGTAACTAACCACTACATATGGTTCCTATTATTTGTGCAACTGATATCATGTTCATCCTGTTGCTTTCTAATTCACTTAGCAAGTAATAATAGTATTAAAATAAATAACAAAAACAACAACACTAACAGCTATTATAAAAAATTGTGACATTAAAAAGTGGATGTTATTATGAGAGCTTTTTGACCAATCCATTTTTATTATAAGCTGATGTGTGCGTGTGTGTGTTTAAGGTACTTATTTTTACCAAAGTTCATATATATACAAAAAGTAGTCCTTGAAAGTAAAGACATTTATTTGCCAAGCATTCTTTGTTAAACAAAATTTGTCGAAAGTTATATCTTTAAAAGAAGCTAATAAACTCTAAAAAATTTTAGTTAAATTTATCTGATTCATTTTTAAAATAATACTTTTTAAATATTACTGTATGCATTATGATAAGGACCCTATTTCGGAATCCAATACCAAGCCTAACAATCTAGGGTTTATTCTAGATTGAATTAGGGATTCTGGAACAAATCACAATAAACCAGAGAAGAATGAAAAGAAAGTTTGATTCGATCAACTCAAATCACTTACAATAACAAACCTCTCAATTAGGATTACAAGATTAACCCTAATCTAGCCTAAGCAATCCCAAGGGCGAAATCTACGAAAGCCGAAAGAAATCTCAAAAAACTCCAAGCTTGCCTCCCGCAAGTTCATGTCCCCAAAACAATCCCACCTTGCTGTTTCAGCCAAGCTTTTATTCTATAATAATAAAGATATAATTACCAACCTACCCTTAATGAAGTGATTAACCCTACTAGTGAAGACAAAATTACTAAAGTACCCTTAATGAAGCAATTAAAAAGATTTTAAGTAGCCAGACATGCAACTACGGTAGCACCTCTCCTTTGCACCCTTTTGCTCAATCTCCTTGGGTTCTCATCACATTACCCTCTAGTTACAATGAAAAGAGTGAGTTGATAGGATAGCACGATTGGGCAATTCAATTGAATGAACATAAAAACTGTGTAACAGACCTTCCAATTAGGAGGGGCTATTTTATCCATAATAATCACATTTGTGTCCCATTTATCCATGACTGCAACCAAAAGTTTCCTCGTCAAACTGCAATAGGTGAAAGAAAAATACCCTTATTCAGAAAACATAAAGAAACTGTTACGGCTCAGAGAGGGTAGCAGTAATTGTATGATGGAAGTTGATAAGTTCAATAATCATGAGAGTTACCGCAAAACTAATTTGCTGTACACCAACTTTGGGGGTGCTGAGAGGATTTCTTCTTCTGAGCACAAAGAACATAGAAAAGATTTTACAATTCATGCCTTTAAGGTAAATAGCAAAAGAAGGTGTATATCATATAAAGGGAAGTCGGTTGAGTTGGTTTTGACATATTAAATATAGTCCCATAATTAAACCTATGAAAAGTGTATGATTGTGCAATTTGAAGGAATCCACAGCTGCAGGAAAACCATAAAGGACCCAGTTTGAGTCTGGGAGAAAATTTCTAGGTACACAATAGAAGTGAAGATAGAATGGATGTATATTACTGACTCAGTTAGTGAGATTGGACATTATTATTGTTGTTTCTGTTGCATATCTTCATAAATTTCAACTTTGAGAAGATAGATGAATAAACGCAAATGCCACATACATGCTCATCAAGAGGTAAGAATATGAATGAAACTCTCCCAAAAGCTATATTTATATATGACAGGAAATTGGTGAAAATGGAACTTGAATTGCTAGGTAATGCTGTAAGATTCATCAGAAATGTAAAATGGAAGTTGCACGATGTAAAATATTTACAGGCTACTTGGAAAAATAAGTTGGAGGGCACGCCAGCAGAAACAGGATCTAAAGTACCATATTATCCATAACTACTATCAGTTGTAGGAATAGCAACCCAAACCCCATTGTCAAACACTTACTCCTAAAAGATACCTAACTGACCATAGTAAGAAGCTAGTGTGACTCAAGATTGTATAAAAGTTGTCAGGTCGAAATCTTGTTACCAATAGCAGATTCCTTTTCATTTTTTTGTAGAAGCTCCTCTGCTTCTTCTTTCGTGGAAGCTACAACAGGTTCTCCAGCAAAACTCATGTGATTGTATTCTGTCAACAATGCCTTGTTGAATTCATACCCAGGTTCTGGAGGCGAAAACAGAAAGATAAAATTATGCAACTCATCTACTGTCGGGTAACGTCATAGCTAAAATTAGTTAAGGGAACACGAGAAAATACAAACTAAACAAACGAAAGACAATAGAAGGCATACCCCTTCTCGCATTCACCCGCTTCTCGAATAACCGAAGCGGGTCAGATCCTTCTAAACATGCCGCATAAGCTATCAATCTGTCATCGAATTTCCGAAAATATCAACTCAATTTATCAAATACAAAACTAATTCCAATCCTACAGAGAAATAAAAGGGACAGTGGAAAACACTCATGATAGTTCCACTTACAGAGCAAGCTCTCTGGCTGCTCTTGGACTGCAAAACCTTCCGCTTTTGTCAATATTTGGCAGCGTCTCCTTCACAGAAGGCAAAGAATCTGTAGCTTTACGTAGAGTTTCTCCTACAGCAAGAGCCGGAGAAAGTAGAGAACTCCGAGGAGACGGCAAAAACATGCGATTTTTCGCCCCGAAATCGAGGCTTCTAATCTGTTCAGGAAGAAATTTAGCGATTTGGGACTGTTGAGAAGAAGTAGAGAAGACGTAGGAAACGAATTTGGAGTGAGTTCCAGAAGAAAAGCCAAGAATGGAGCTTCCCACCATTTTCCCTCTTCAGAGAGCTCACCGGCTCTCGAAGATAATATTGCTTTTTATTTTTAATTTTTCAAATATTTGTCTGCGAGCTAAATATTTATGGTTTGAAGTGGAGGGATAATTTAGTCATTTAAATTAATTGTCTAAACGTTGCTTCCAACGGTTAAGTGAGAAGTGCTAACGTGCACTGGCCAATAAGAGTGGTAGAAACTAGAAAAGGTTAAATACCGAAACTACCCTGATATTTAATGACCGAAACGCCCTGTTCGTTCAAGTTCTGCCGCGACCATGTTTCACAACATTTCGAATCACAGAAATCGAACTCGAAACGAGAAGAACGAGTAACCCTAGAAACGCACAGACATGGCGATAGCTAGAACCGGAGTTTTCGTAGATGATTATTTGGAGTGTAAGAGTCTGTTATTTGTTTCACTTAGTTCCTGAAATGTTCGGTTTTCATTTTATTTACGTGGTTTTTTTTTACTTCTTTGGGGTCTGAATTATAAGATTCGAGCACATTACCGGCAGAGCTTCAGAGACTTCTTAATACCATGAGAGAACTTGACGAAAGATCCCAAGGTGTGGTAATCTTATGCGCAAACTACCTTTTCCGGGAATTCCCGGGTCGTTGTTCATTGGGTTTTTTTTTTCTTTCCCATAAAAAAAGAGATACATACTTCGAAAATTTTGGCGTGTTATTTGTTAATTTTTCCTCTTATTCATGATTAATCAGCATGTTAAACGTCTCAACTTTGATATATCTTAATCGTGAATTACATTGATCTGTTTTGTGGTTAGTGATTTAATCTTCTTTTTTGGTTCGAAGCCATTGTCAGTCAGGCGAGAGAGCAGACAAAGTACTGCTTGGGATTGAATTCTCAGAGCTCGAAGAAAGGAAACCCTGAAGAAGATGATGCAGCATTCGAGAAGATGCGAAAGGAAATCGAGGCAAACCAGGAGAATGCATTGAGCCTCTGCACCGAGAAAGTATTGCTTGCGCGGCAAGCATATGATCTTGTAAGCTTCTTTTTCTAGTTCCCTTTGATTTGTGGAATATCATGATAAATGCTTACATCACATGCTTCCTCTATTGGATTTCCTTCGCATACTTTGAGTTTCACTGTAATTGCTATAACAGAAGATGCTTCTTTTTATTTACTGTTAGGTGGGGCTTGTGAGATCTTGCAGGCATCCAGCTGTTTAATGTCATTCTAGTCATCCTTTACTTTCAGTTTATTATTTCATCATTTTTTTCGTTTTGTCAGAAGACATGACATTTAAAATCCAAAAAAGTTGAGATAAAAAGGGAAGCAAAATGATCATTAGTCGTCATCATTAACATAAGCCACTTCCACCAAATTGTGGTCAGCGACACGGATCTTGTCTCTCCATCCAGCTCTATCTAAAATCATACCTTCGTCTAAATTTATCTTTATGTAAGTTCTTGTTTTATTAACTTCATCAATGTCACTTTAGGTCTTCCACTTGATCTTTTAGGCCCTTTCATATGCATCCTCTCACACCTTCTTACAAACGTACCTCTAGGGAAAAGGGAAGTCAAATCATAATTAATTAATAATGGACGTTTACTCTGATTATTGAAAGTGTGGAATTTAAAAGAAAATCATAGAGGAACAGAAAAGGCAATCAAGGGCTATAATTCACCATATAAAAGGATAACCAATAAATTTCATTTCAGATAAAAGGATTATTATCTTGATTCTGCATTTAGTGTTTAATTATTTTAAATAATTTGAACTTTTTGTTATGTTCTTTATGGTTTGAAGTGGTTGATTATTTGAAATATTCAACCTGTGATAGAACAGATGTTAGAAAGTAGATTTAATTTCCATACCAAAAGAAAAAGAGGTTACAGAACATTTGCATTTGAACAAAGATTTACTTGGTGAATGATTGGAGAGATTTGAGAAGATATACCTTTGGATAGGCATCATTGAAGCCAAGTATTGAAGATGATCAGGGGGTTGGAACAGCATGGTTGGAGATTATACTGGGTAATTGTTTAGAAAACAAGTTGTGCAACAAGACTTTATGCTCAGCTTTCTTAATACATCGCATTCAAAT
Organism: Buxus sempervirens; assembly: GCA_947561395.2. NCBI lineage: Eukaryota > Viridiplantae > Streptophyta > Magnoliopsida > Buxales > Buxaceae > Buxus > Buxus sempervirens. The sequence continues at coordinate 504,803 of OX387183.1, read as the reverse complement.
TTATAGCCGATATATCGTGGTAATATTTGTGCAACAAGTGGACCATAATGGCCGAAGCTGGGTCCCAGGATGGATGGATTAGTGATTGACCTAAACTTCTGCATTTTTGTGCAAAGTGGCTGCAAACCTACATTTTCTTATTAATGCCCCAAGGTTTTTACCATCACATAAAACAATAGTCCCTATGCAATGAGTGAATATTTATTTGAAATTTTTATCCTTTTACAGCATTGCAGAAAATATAGAAGTTTGGGTTTATTAATACTTTCCAGTAGGAGACACTGTGATTTCATCTAAATAGGGAAGAAACTGTTAGCCTAGGTATCTCATTTGGGATGCTATGGTTTCATCTAAAGTGGTCTTTTTTCTTTTGGAATTTAGTCTTAAATGAGATTTTTAGAGTGGATCAAATAAATTCAAGAAATTAGATGATCTCTAACAAATGTGACCTTTGTAAGAGGGACAAGGAAAAGACTGACCATTTACTAATTCATTAATCCTTCGCTTTTGCATTGTGGAGGCTTGTGCTTAAGAAATATGAAGCAGTTTGGGCAATGCATTTTCATCAATGGTCTGTCCATTGAACATTTTTAATATCTTTATATCCTTTTTCCTTAGGTGACAATCCTGGGTATGTTGTACCTGTCTTGGAAGATATATTATAGTGTCAAGTGACATATTGTGATATTAGTACTATCAAGTGTTATATAACTTGTTCTATTGTATATTAGTACTATCAAGTGTTATGTAACTTGTTCTAGCGTGGGCTGATAATTTCCATCATTTTGACCATATCTCCGAAAATGCTTGAAAAACGTTTTTTTTGTAAATACTTGGGAATTAGATTCCAAATCATGTATTATTTGGATTCATCAACTTTATTTGAATTATAAGTTATTTTGGTGGGAAAATAACAAGATTGGATATGTTAATTGTCAGAAATTGCCAAAGTAAGGTCTGTTTGAACTTGTCTTTATATATATATATATATATATATATATATATATATATATATATATAGTTCAATTTCCATTAAATTATAAGGAAATGCATGCCTGTTCATCCATAGGTTGGCATGTATTATTTTACAGATTTATGAATTTGAGAGATTGAACCAAAGTTTCAGAGTTTTCGCATAATGTTTGATCATCTAATAAATGTGTATATTGGAAGGCTGTTCTACATGTTGCTTGGAAAAAAATTATATTTGGATTTTAAAAGTATTTATATTAATTGTTTTATGATAATTAAAATACTTGATTTTAAATAACATAAATTTAATGGTTTTAGTTATTTCATACATAAATTAATAAGATCATAAAATTGTGATGGATTTTATCAATTTTTTTACCTCAAGATGTGGGCATATTATGTATTAAAAACTGAATTATTGAGATTGAAAATAAATTTTTAAATGTCAAAAATTCAAAAATACAGACTCCAATGGATAAGTACTCAGATTATTATTAGCTAATGGTATATATTCTGAGTTTGATGTAAAATTAATATAAAAGTAATTTTTGGATCAAAAATCCAAAATCTTCTATTTTCATTTATATCTTTTTATGTGTACTCCTTGACTATTATTCTTTCACTTTAAAACTTTATTCTTACCATTTTTTGCAAGTGCTTGGATGATTGATAATGCACAACAGCACAAGCCTTACTCCTTCATAGATGCATTACTCGATAATTGTTTTTAGTAATTTTTTGAGTTTAGATGTCAACATGTCTGTATACGTATCTCACCACGTTTCATTCAAAATATTCCAATTCACCACAACTTCCCCCATTCTCCAACATTTTGAGCAACATTCATATTTCGATTGTTATTTTCCTTTCTTAGAGTGGCAATATATAAATGGAGTTTACATGCAAGCAATGGGACTGGTCATTGTTGTTGCTTCTTTCCCTTTTCTCTGTGTGCCCTGGAGTGAGCAGATTAAGCACAGCTTTTGAACATAAGGAAAAGGAGGTGAACTCAACTGTCCTTTGAGTTTTTGTTATGGGTTTTCAATTTTAGTGTATCTTCTTTGGCTAAGGTATGGAGATTTTATACCTGATCAGGTGAATGGAATATTCTTGTAGTAGTCCTTTGATAGATAGTAGGAGTTATTGTATTTGATAGTTTTACACACACTATGTGCTTGGTTTGTTTTTGTGTTCTTCTATTCTTTTTAAATAAATATCTTTATCCATTGGAAACAGATGTTAACATAGTACATTTGAATATTAATCTTTGGTTGGATGAATATACAAACTGAAGTTTGGATCTAAAAATCGTGTATTTGCATGAAGATTTGAATTGGTTATTATATTATATATTAAATGAGACTCTTATTTTCTGATTGAGGTGAAAGATTCAATGTCCAACAGTCCATTTTTTTTTTGGTGATTTTGAGTTGTTAGCTTCAATGTACTTGACATTTGCTGTTGGAATTTGATATGACTATTAAGTTTTTGGTTGACTTTCTAGTTCCAAGCAATTTTATTTTTGCTAGGTTTCAATGCAGGTAATATCTTATTTAGGTTCTTCTATATCTTTCTTGGGATATAAATCTTTTATTTAGGTTCTGGTCTTGGTTCCTGCTCATTTTCTGATTTAATAACAACAAAAGAAAGCTTTTTTGTGAGTTATTGGGTGCACCTGCTTTTAGGCTTTTAAGTTATTATTAGATGTAGGAGGTGCTTGTATTAGCACCTTGCAGGAGTTTTACCTCTGATTTTATCTTTAATAAACCTAGCCTTCAACAATTATTTCAGTACTATTATCAATCACCTTCCAACTACAAAGTGGGTCAATTTTCCTGCGACATTAATTTGGTATCGGAGATTTCTTTTCTTGGCCTGAAGATTGAGTTTTATTTCAGTTTTTTTTTCTGGATTCATGATGGCTACAAATAAATATAAGTGATCCAAGAAATCTGAGATAATATAGAATTTCTGTATGCAGAGAACATCTAAATACTTCCTCAGTACAAAGGAGATCCACCTCAATGAACTTGTTAAACTTATGAATGGACGTGTGATGTAGAACAAACACTCCTTGAATAATATTTGTGAACAATATCACGTGAACAGTACCTGCATGAGCCGTACCCCTTGAACGGTATCGCATGAACAGTACTAAAGACTAAGCATTAAAGAAAGGATTCCTTGGTATCACACCTAAGATATGATTGCATCACACAATCATGGTGTAGAAGTTGCTGGGAACTTTATTGATTTGCCAAAAATTCCGTTGAAGAACCATCTCATCCTTATTTATAGGCATATAATGCCTAACCGTAATGGCTTGGACTCCTTGGGCTTTTAAACTAATAAGCCCAAACTAAATGACTAAAGAAACCTGACACCAATAATAACCAAAAACATAAGAATAAAATCCAACTAGACTCAATATCAAATTAAGCAAGCTCCCAAGTAGGCCCCATATCATCTAACATATGCCAAATTATGATTTGAGCCTTAGAATCGTCTTTTCCACGCCTCTTATAAACTTTGTAAGAGTGCTGCCACCAGTCTAAATAAACGTGGCATTAGGAGAAAATGAATCAACATTCAAATGACAAGTTTACAAATGGTTTATAGGAAGGGGCTATAGTGACAATAACTTATTTCAACTAATTGGGTCATCAAATACCTTATCCCAACTAATTGGGCATCAATAAGGATCTTGTTCTGCCATCCCAATATGTCAAAATAAATATCTTTGGTCATATTTTTAGCATCTAAACCTTTTAGACTAACTCCATCCAGGTTCCTTTTAGCCTTCTCATCCTCTTAGATCCTTCATTTAGTAACCTCTCACCAACATTATAAATATCAATATCACTAGATTTATTGCAACCTACAGAAAAGAGATATATCAATTTATATATCAAGGGAAATACCTGAGATAACATTAATGGATTTAAGTCACCTCACGAGGTAAAAGGGATATCACTAGATATGTCGAGGAATATATCAACATTGAAAATGGTGCTCTCACATATTCTTACTATTGCCTTCCTAGGTCTTTACTTTATATGCCCAAATCATCCTAAGATATCATAATTTATTTTATTCCCTATACTTCCATCATGCAAGCACCACAAACAAATAAAACCATTACAAGTAGATAATCTTAGGAGCCTATATCCTCTTATCAAATTTATTGGGGTTCCACATACATATTGTGTTTATGAATTTTAGTCTTCCAATTGTTATCCATGGGTTCCAAGCTTGAGAGCTTTTTAAATCATTATGCTGTTTTAGTCCCATGAAGCATGACTTTTTAATGCATAAAAAAAAATGTGCTATATGTAGATTCTTTTTCCATTAACCCTTATCTCAATTAAATTTTTCTTTGTCTATAAACTGATACAAATATACATAAGGTTGTTATATATTTGCACAGATTGATCAACTGATAATGTCTTGAAAGTCGTGCTTACACAATTTGTATGTGTCTTAAGCTACTTTATTCATCATTGTGAATCAGCTTGCAACTTTTTCCTTCACCATGCAAAATTGTAAGCAAAGGTAAACATTACAGATGATATTAAGCAAGACTATCCCTATCCTTATGATTATTTTGTACATGAAGCCATAAAATCTTAAAATCTAGTATTTGGGTTGCACAATTTACATCAAATCTTTACATAAATGGTCTAAATATTCTTTCAGAAAATTATCTGGTGGATTTTTAGAAAAGGAATAATATCAATAAAATATACTGAGGTTATTAAAAATATGATGTGAGAGAATTAAATAGCAAGATAAATGAGTTTTAATAATAACAAGTTTATATCAAAGGTCAGGTATGATCCTTGTCTTTTTCTTTAAATATGGATGAATTACCTATTCATATTCAAGAGGAGGCACCTTGGTGTATACAATTTGCTTATAATATAATTTTGTCGATGGAAAATATAATTTTGTGGATGGAATAGTTAATGCAAAATTGTGGTTATGGAGGGATATTGTGGAATAAAATGGTTTTAGAATAATTTAATTTAAGACTGAGTGTACAGAAATTTTTAATTTCACAAATGCACTAATAGCTGGTGCTTCTTGTGAAACTATAGGATATGTACTTAACAACTATATGTTAAATGAATTGATCTTTTAGTGCTCGAGCACAAAATCTTGGATAGAGGCATTTTTCTGTCACGTTCAGAATCGTAGCAGTTAAATATCTCTGATATTTTGCAACTTTCAGATTGATAGCCATGTGAAAAGGCTGGATGAAGATCTAAACAACTTTGCAGAAGATTTAAAGCAAGGTATTGTAAACGTTCTGGACCATTCAGTGCATCATTGTTTCATACGATCACAAGGTTTTGGATTTTGTTCTCTCTACATGCATCTGATACATGGAAATATGCCATGAAGCTAACCATGAAATTCTTTGCTGCATATCTTACAGTGTAGGGTTATACTGCAGTTATACACTTTAGCAGAGGTTTATTATTAGATTACCAATACTCCTCAAATTGTTTGGGGGTTACCAAACTATCTGGAAAATTTTAAGATAAGAGGATTTTGGGTTTAGCACTTACGACCATCAAAATGAATGCAAATAATAAATCATACTTTGAAGATTACCTGTGCAAAATCAATCTGTTCTTATGGTTTGACCAAATTGACCCTTCCTTTTGCCTTACCGTGCACCACATGAAAGTGGAAACTTGCGATCTTATAATTAGGGCGACCTATGGGAAATCATCAGACCCTTCAGCTGGAGCTTGTTGGCCCATTGTGCTCACAACTCGGAAGGGTTTTTCATATGGAAATTAATACCTTTATGTTTTTCCCTCTATCTTGCCATACTTCTTAAATCTTAAGGTTATTAGGCATATATTGTTACGTTAGCTTAAATTTGTTTACTCTTTAGAAGTTACAGTTTTAATTTCTTTCTTTGTTTTGCACCATTATTCTCAGAGGGAAAAATATCTCCAGATGAGCCAGCTATCCTTCCTCCACTGCCAATAGTCCCAAGAGATGAGAAACGCAAGCATGGATTTGGAACACCACAGTCAAGGAGGCTTGATTACAGAGATAGAGATTGGGATCGGGAGCGTGATAGGGATTTTGAGCTCATGCCTCCTCCTGGAAGTCATAGGAAAAATATTCCTGCACATGTTGACACTGATCAGCCCATTGATCCAAATGAGCCAACCTACTGTGTCTGTCATCAGGTTCTGATACACTGATCTTTCATTCTTGAAATCTGTCTCAACTTTTGCTCATGAATATATTGGGTTGTCTTCAATTATTCTTGAATGCTTTGACATCTGAAATAATCACTGAAATTTTCTCATTTTTGTAGGTATCTTTTGGAGATATGATTGCCTGTGATGGTGAAAACGTGGGTCCCTTTACCTTCTCTTTCTTTTATCTCTCATGCGGTTTATTTTTTCTTCTGATTCACAGTTTTGTGCTTTTTGTTGGCAAAACTTATTTGCTAGCTTTCTATTTTTACTTTTTTTTTGTCCTGGGTTTTTGTATATGAATTTACTTGGAAGCTGGTACAATTTCCAACCAGATATGTACAGATACCACTTCGTGCAAGCTATACAGCAACCTAGATTTACAATTCCATTTTAGAGCGTAGAAGCACTTAGGCAAAACTTCCCACAGATTTCTTGTCTGTATTGAAAATCCCCTTTCTTTATCGCCAAAGGAACTGAAAAGATGAAAAGAAGTTTCTACTGACATGGGATGGGTGGGGGTGTATAGGGGTTGCAGCAGGCGTATTAACCACTTGACTGACAGGTGGGGTGTAGGCTACAACTACATGGAGAGGGGGAGCTTAGTCCTTAGATATTATCTGTCTTTTGCTTTTGTGTTCTTTTTTTTTTAATCAGTAATAAGATGATATATATTAGAAAAAGTGATGATACATATAGGTTACACAAATTTTGTACCGCAAGATGGAGACTAAAGGAAATAAGGAGATAAGGAAAAACAGCCAACAGTCCCCAGATCCTAGAGTCCCTATATCTGAGAAATGGTTACAAACTAAAAAAGTTCCCAGATTCGAAATAAAAGAGTTAGGAATGACCGATGACCACCAAAACATGAACCTCAGTAATGCTTGCTCCAGTAAAACCACCTTTCTCTCCTTATTTTGGAAAGTTCTCTGGTTTCTCTCACCCCAAATGGTATGGATTAACAAAACAATTCTGTGATATGGATTTTGATGTTTGGAGTGGAAAGATAAAGTTTTCGGAAGAGAATCATAACTACAAATCGTGGCAATATGCTGAGGAGATTTTATAATCATAAACTATGGGAATATGTCGAATGATTGCTCTTCAGTCCATTTTAAAGGTTGTTATTGGATGATTTTGAGAAGACATATAGCAGAATAATCCATAAACAGCACATGATAGTAGGCATTAGTAAAAGGGTGAGATCTTGGGAGGATGTGTGGCGTGATGATAATGCTTTCATGCATTGAGTTAAGATATTTCCATGGTTACTCAAAATAGTAGGAAAAGGTTAGAGATTTATTGTTTAGTCTGGAAAGTGAATTTGAGTGGGGGATTTCTAGTACAAGGCTGTTTATTGACCAAGATATGCAACTGATAAGGAGAGGAAGGTGGTATTGCTGGAGTGAGCGTTACTTAAACTCATATTTTGGTGGTCTTCAGCCATTCCCTGTCTCTTCTCTTCTCTTCTCTTTCTAGCTTGGAAGTTTTTTTCATCTTGTAACTCTTTCTCAAACATTTTTTGGTTGGGGGTGCGCGCGCACTCTAGGAGGTTGGGTGATTTTGGTTTTCACCTTCTCTCCATCTTCTCTTCTTTCCCTACCTAGCGGTACACTTTTTGTGTAATCTACATGTATTGTTATCTATATTAATATATCTTCTAGTATTACCGATCAGGGAAAAAAAAAAGAAAAAAGAAAAATATATGCAACTGATAGCTTCTTTACTCTCTTTGGTCCAATCTATTGAGATAGTAATAGTCACGATTGTAGAAAATGCATACGGAATAAATGGGATTCTTCTCAGTATATTCCTCTTTTCTTTTCTCTTCCTCTCTCATGTCGGAGATGTATTTGGGCCATCCAAGTTGTTTTGTAAATTTTTCCATCCCTTCTCAGGGTATCTTTTTTTTTTTTTTTCCATTTTATAAAATGTCAAAGGTTTGGTCTATTGCCACTTGCCAAGCTACCCTTCTCAAGACCTACACTAGGCTATGAACCATATGGAGAACGTCATCTGATAGGATCCCACAATTTATCATATGTTAAGGCTCATAAATTCCTAACTGAGTGTATGATATGTAAAGTGGCTGTAGAGTTCATCGTCATCGTATCCATTTTGAGGTAGCTCCAAAACTAAGGTCCTCCTATTTGAATAAATTCAATGTTAGTCAGTTCCAACCAAACAATTTTGATGATAGACTCTATTCTTGGGGATGGAGCGAAACAAATAATAGAAATTTTGATGAACATAAGGTCCACTTGAAAAATTGGGAGGGAGGAAAAAAAATAGTAGGGATAAGTCAATATTTTATTGTTTTATTGTCGTTCTTGTTAACATAAGATCAAATTGATTTTGGTGGATGGCAAAACGGAATTTTTGTAACCAAAGCCATAATGGTTGGGATTGTGTAAGGTTTCAAGTCTCTGCCGAAACCAGTATGATTCAGCCAAGTGTTATCAATTCTGAGTGTGGCTGATATAATTTATACTCTCGGAAGAGAACTGAGTTGGTGTGTTTTGGGCATAAAAAGAGGATATTGAGGATACTAAAGATACGTGTGTGGAATTAATAACTTATGTGAGAACTTCAGACAGTGAGACAATTGAATTCCCAATAACATTAGGTTTAAATCAAGGATTAGAGATAACTCCCTTTTTTGGTGCCTTCATATAAATGGATGAATTAACTACTCGTTATCAAGAGAATGCATCTTAGTGTATGTTGCTTTTAAATGATTTAGTGTTGGTGGACTGAACAATAGAGGGAGTAAATGCAAATTAGGATCCGTCTTGATGTGGGAATTTAAACATACATGAGAATTCTAATACACATGAATTTAAAATCAAAAGAATTTAAATTCATAGATCTTAAAATTTTGGTGTTTGGTTGAGACTAGAGCTTTAAGTAGGGCGGGTTTGAATGATTTGGGGCTCAACCCAATCTAAAATCACTTGGCCCAAATTCACCTCGGCTTACCCTAAACCCAAACTCCTTGAGAATAAAGCCAATCCTAAAACTATTTCTTGAGTTTGAGCTGGGCTTGGGCCAACCCAAATTAAATGTACACTTAAGATAATTTCAGTTTAATCCTTTTATAACAAAGTAAAATTAGAATTTATGAACTAAAATATTAGCTAGGATGCACTCTAAGGCAATGATGGGTCCACTTACAAAAGTGATCCTCATTGTCTATGATGACCTTACCAAGGAAAGTAGCATAGTTTCATGGCTGTATGCCAAAAGAGTTATAAAACTGATTCACCAGTCTGGTCTGTTATTCACCGCTTTGTACCAAAAACCGTGTTCTTCATCACTGCAAAGGGCTTGTGCGGGAGACCGTCCAACCGGATGTTTACCAGTTCCAGTCACTCTAACCAGGTTGGGATATCCCCGTATCATTCCTTCTTTTCATCGTAAATTGATGTATAAAAAAGATGAGCGAGCGGAGGCACTGGTTCGCTTGTACTTATACAGTGATAGAAAAGTATCCAATAAATTGAAATATAAAGAGATAAAATACAATTCATATGTTCCTTTTGAGTATATTAGAAAGGAAAACCCAAAGACTACAATAGAGGTGTCTGTAATATGTATAGACCTTTAAGGGAGGAGGTGTTAAGGGGCATAAATGTCATCTAGTTTTAGTGTTTTCTTTTTATTTTTGAATTTATGATGAGCCCATCCATTTTCTATTTTATTTTGTTCTTTCTGTATTTCTGTTCGCTCACCTTGTTTGTTATGATAACATTTCTGTGACATGTTCCCTGCTGTTGGATTTCCTTGAATGCAGTGCTTTGTTGAATGTTATATAATTTTTCATCAAATCAAATTTTGATAAATCTTTAACCTGACTTGTCAATTGAATCCATTTCATTATTTTTTTCAAGCACGTTATATCACTCCTCATCTTATTAGTCTACATCATTAGAAATGATATCGTATTTATAACCTTTTCTTGAAATTTTTATCAAAACCAACATATGATGACATGTAGATGTGGCAGGGTAGAAGTAGGGATGTTTGATGTGAGGCTTGTTATCTGGGGAGCACCTGTTCCCTAGGCAACAAAGGCCATGTAGCTTTGTGTAGTGTTTTAACAATTGCTAATATGTTGTTGAAAACTATAACAAAATTGATTTTTTTTTTTTTTTGAGTATTATTTTGGTTGATAAATCATAAATCACCAATACCGAATATACCGGAGAGCTTTCATATATCCTATATTAATTAAAATAAAATATTTTCAAAGTCCCTGAAAAAAGCTAGGGTTGTGGAATATGGACTGTAGAGATCACACATGAAAAAGAAAGTTTCTTTTCAAATATTTCCCTGGTTCATGATGTAGAATATTCTCTTCAGTAATGGTCCACTTGTCTACTGATTTGCAAAAGAATACCAGAAAAGGAACAATTAGATGGGAGCATTGTCTTGTATGTGATATGTTCACATCATAGAACATTAAGATTCAGATAGGCTTTTCCTATAAATTTAGCAAAAAATATGAACAATATGAAGAGTCTTAAAAAAAAAAGGAAAAAGAAAATCTAATGTGGCAAATGATTCATTATTCACTATGTAAGTCAAATTTAGGTTGATTAATCATCAATATTGAAAATACCAGAGAAGTTTCATATATCCATTAATATAAAATATTTTTTAAGTCCCTGAAAAAATCTATGATTCTGGAATATGGACACAGAGATCATCACACACGAAAAAGGAAGTGTCAGTTCATGATGTAAACTTGGTGGCATTTTCCCAAAGTTAAGAAAGTGAGAAACCCACTTGTATGCTGATTTGCGAGAGAATTCCAGAAAAAGGAATAATTATATCGAAGAACTGCCTTATTAAATGTAGGAAGATGTGAGCTGTAAATATGGAACTCCAAATGATGCATTTCTTCAGTAGAGTACTTTTTAAACAAAACATATACCATTTTATGCACCATGTTAAGCAAATCAAATTTCTCATGCCCATAATTTATTCATATATTTGGATGAATCATGAAATGAAATAAAAAGACAAGGAAGCAAGGATCATGCCTATAATTTATATATAAGTGAAGGAAACCCTTAAATAACAAATTTTTTCATATAAAATTAAAAAAAAATGTCTGACATAACATTGACAGAGATAAATATGTAGGTTTTGGTGACTGAAATATCTGTGTGTGTGTTTTTATGTTTATATGAATTCACAATGAAATATTTTGTATTAGAAAACTAATAGAAAGTGGATTGCACAGGAAAAACCTTGGCATGTTCCAGATGCATCGAATTTTGAATTAGTGTGTTTGTCACAAGTTTTATTTTCTCCCATGTTGGCCAAATATCCTTGAGAGTAAAGGAGTTCATGGTTTTATTTCCTCCTTTTTTATGGTTTTAACAAGGGCTACACCAATATCATGACAGTTAATAACAATACACAGCAGTGGACCTTTTATGTTACATTTGTTAGGTTCGTAAATCTATAGCAGTATTCTCATTATCACAGCCCATATACTGTTATTTTTCCTGTTAAAAAGCTAACTAACAAATAATTTTTTCTGTAAAACCAAATGTTGACTTCTATATATAAATAAGGAAATAGCAATGATGGTAATTTGGTAACCTAAAATAGCTTTATTACATCAACTGTTTTAATAAGATGTCTGAGCCCTACGATCACAACTCTACATTTGTTACCTTTTGCACCTTTAAATTTTGTGGTAATCAAAACTTGATATCTTCATTTACAGTGTCAAGGAGGTGAATGGTTCCATTATTCATGTGTCGGACTCACACCAGAGACAAGATTCAAAGGAAAATGGTATTGCCCAACTTGCAGATTGCTACCGCAATGATTGTACATCCAAGACTTGTGATCTTTTATTTATTTTCTTTTTATTTTATTTTTTGTAAGATGTGCAAGTTGTCTTCCAAACATGAGGTACGTAAACTAGGTACTTAAAAGAGTAGCTGGGTATTGTATTCAAAGGTTGTTGTTTGTGTTCCCTTTTTGTGAACACAATTGCGAAGATCTTCGATTCTGTAACATAATTGCCTGCTATTTCCTGTAAATCATGTTATTGAAAAGAACAATATGAATGAGGAAAGGTTAAGAAGCTTCTTGTGATTGTAGGCATTCATGTATCATCTGTAATGTTCATATTCAGGAACTGAAAGTTTGTATGTACTGGTGGGGGTTGTGTGCATTAACTTCTTTTGTGAGCTTTGCTATCTTTTATTTTCTTGTTAAAAGGTCTAGCTCAATACCATGGCAACTTATTCTAGACCTCGATGATGTTAGAGTCCGCATTCATAAAAGGGCTACTCCTTGTTGCACCAAAAATGCTTTGATGTAGGGGCCTTAATTAACTTCAAGAAATGCCCCACCAGCGTGGTCGAACCCCCGGGCGTGACCATAGGGGTTTTCTTCCCATTGTGGAATGTTCAGATTAAACCATAGCTACCAAATCGGTCTTGCCTTAATCAATTCTTATCCAAATTGATCAATTTGTACTCAATTGATGCCCCTCAAACACACCAGCCCGCATCCTCTCTTCCGGATGGTCGTTCAAGTGACCATCCGAACGACCACGCCGCGACGCGTGTCCCCCACTTCCTCTCACCTCAACAAATGGCGACTAACGTAATCGGCCCGTTTTCAGCTGAAACCCGTTAGTTTTCGACCGTCTCAACCACTAGACCAAAGAGGCATTAGACCGTGGTTCGCCCGTGAGCATTCCTCTAGCTATTCGAACGAACTCGACCAATGCCCAAATACCTGTTCCGACGAGCGCGAGAGGCAGAGGATTTTTTCAAAAAATCCTTCAACGTTTACAAAACCACCTTCCTCTTCAACGTTTGCAACCTTCTTGGTTTATCTCCTTCCTCTCCAATGAACGAAGGGCACCAAACGTCTTGGTTTACCTCCTTTCTCTCCAACGAACGAGAAACAACGCTTGCATATTTCTTGGTTTACCTCCTTCCTCTCCAACGAACGAAAGGCACAAAAGTCAGAGGTTTTTGGAGAAATACAAATTAGCTGGTACGTTTGCAATCGATTTTTTATTTTCAAATCGTTTTTTCCCCTAAATGGATGTTGCCGATGATATGCTGGTGAAATCAGAAATGTAACTCCTTGCATGCAATGCCATTTGATATAAAAGGAAAAAAGACAAGCATGCAATTCTCATTGCTCGTGATCAGATTCCTACTCCAACAAAAATTTCAATATAAATAAAATATATCCTGAACAACAAACTTCAACGCCATCAGAAGTTATATCACTGTCCATATTTATTGCCGTGATTGTCACCCAGATTAGTATGCGATCATCTTTGGTAAGTCAATATTTTAAAAATGCCCAACCTCAAGTGAAAAATCAACATATTTGAATTTGTGGTTGCCTTACAAGCTTATGGTCCATGTGGCAAAAGGATGACATGTATGCCGAGATGTAATCAGATAAGACAAAGACTGTTCTAGTATAGACCCGAACTGTAATAATGCAGTCATTCCCCCAGTGTTGCTTGTTTAAAAAAAGGGAAGTGAGTGTGTAAGACATGGAAATTAGGCAGTGGTGAAAGACTAAGAAAGTGAGATATATAGAAAAAAAATGATGCCACCATTGATTCTTTCGATTTTGTCGAAGAATCAAATCTTCGGGTGAGATTCATTCTGATAATATCCTCACTAATATTGGATTATATCATCTGTTAGTCTCAAGTCTCTTATTTTATTCCTAATAAGTTCCTTCAGGTAATTAAGTTCTTATTTTGTTCATCTTAGATTCTATTTTACTCAATGATCCTCCCTAAGATCTAGGTCTCCGTAACATATGGATTACTTCAAATCCTCCAGAAGAACATAGAAGTATTGTATTTGAATTGATTAAAAATCCTAAAACACTCCAGGAAAAAAATAAATGAAAATAGGGAAACTGGCGGAATAGAGTTAGGTAACCACCTTGTCAAGGTTCCTATGCCCAAATATTTTCAAATTAAAAAGTGTATAAATTTTGCTCTAATAAAGCATTGTAAAAATCCAAAATTCTGATCATGAAAGTCCAATATCTTGCATTCCTATAATTTTTCCAAGTTTCACACATTAACGGTCAATATTTGTGCTAGATAGACTTTGAGACCCCAATCAAAGAGGATATCTTTTTGTCCCAACTGAGACCTTGGTGTTTTGCTTTCTTATGGTTTTTTTTTCTTTTTTTGTTGAAACATATTATACTTATCGAAAAGATATCTGTCCCATAAGAGACCTCTTTTTCGAGGGGAGTGGCATATTGGTGGTCCTTAAGGTGTAGAGGCCATGTTATGGGATTTGATGATAATAAAGGATTCAATTTTGGCACATTGACCTAAGGTTTGAAAGAGTCAAATGGGTCAATGGGCTAAGGGGTTAGCCTGTGAACTAAAGAGGACGACACCTAATTGAATAGATACATATTAAATGCTAAGGAACAATAAATTTATTAATTAGATGATGAGAAATTCTATCGTCTAGGAAAATACCTATTTAAAAAGCCTTGTTGGGCTCAAAACAAATCAAAACACATACTGGAAATCATGTCAAAGCACACTTTAGAGACATTCTTCTCAGTGAAAAAGTTTATTCTCTACGGCTATTGTCAAAGTGATGAGATGGCATTTTGAGCCTTGTGATGCATAGTACAAAATGCAAAGCCTAGTTCCTATAGTGAATTTTTGTTAAGTTCTTCAATTGTTTTTCTTTTTCTTATTTTTTCTTTTTTTGCATTAAAATATTTTGAATTCTAACATCTTTAGTTTTCAATTATCATACACTAGATGTTGATATGCATAAATTCAATAATCATACGCTGGATTTATAATTTCCAACAAAGGAGATGAATAAATCTCACCCAACATCTTTAGCAGTTGGATGTTGCTCAATTGGCTTGAATGACCAATTTTGTTGTCTACCTTGTTAAGTACTACTAAGATTTTTACAGTTGAAATGGAAGGAAAAAGAGATGCAAGTCGTTTGTATTAAAATGATTTCGTTCGTTTCAATTTAAAGAATAGATTATTTTTATTACATTTAATTAGTGGAGTTTTATATAACAAAATGGTCCACTAGTTTGGACTTTCTCCTTCCCAATTTGGTAAAGTGGATTGATTGATATAACCCCATGTAAACCCTATCCTAAAGGGTTGTAAATACAAAGGCTTTTAATGAAAGTTTTGTCTTTATTTTAAAATTCCTCTGTTACGTGATGTTGTTGGCTTTAATGAGAGTTTTTTGCTTGAAGCTGGAAATTGGAATTGTGAAATTGCCTCTGTTAATGTGCAGGAAAAGTTTGACTACTACAATGGAAACTGTTGGATCATCATCAACAGGACAAAAACAGCCGCGCAACAGTTGGCTACACTTCAGGTAAAGTTTCCTTCACTTATTTATTTGTTTTGTTCTACAAGTAAGCATGGAAGCAATCCAATATTTTGGATCATTCTCTTTGTATAAGTTTGAGTATGGTTGTCAAGATGACGGTTATTTTAATTCCTTTTGCATCCTTGTAATTCTTAATATATTATTGGCCATGATTTTCCTTTTGTTCTTTTAGGGAATATTATGTAAACGAAAGAATAAAGAATCATATTGAAGGTGAACAAATCTCGACGAAGCAGCAGGTAGGCATTATCAATGGTACCGGTTAAGGAACATCCTTTATTTTATTTATTTTGCACTTCGTCGATCATATTCAAATGAATTTATCTATTTAGTTATTGCATTTCAGTTATTTGTGGATGCTGCTGGAGCATGGAGGTCCATGAATCAAGCTGAAAAAGAAGCATTTAAGCGAGCGTCACAGCTTGAGTGGGACGAATACAAGAAGGCTATCCCACAACAAGGGCCGCGAAAAAAACAACAGGTTCGTAAAATTTCTTATCTATAATTGGAATTATTGTGGATAATTAGTTGAGACTGATATATTCTTTCGTTTTACCTTTGTTTTTTGTAGGCTGACATACAGACACGTTGTTCACCTGGACGTTTCATTACGTTTATGCACGGTATTTCATTCACCGCTTCTCAGGAGCAATGCCTTAGAGAAAATGGCTTTCACTGCCTACTAAATTTACACGCGACGAAGCTTTATCGGCGACTTTGTCATTGGATTCTTCCGAATGTAGATACTAAGAAGAGATGTATCAGAGTTGGGTCCCAGAATATTTTCTTTGACACACACGACGTGAAGACTATAATTGGGTTACCCATAGAGGGGATAGATGTTGATACATCTAAATTAGAAATCCCTGATATGACAGAGTTGCATAGATTTTACGGGGTACGCAATGGAAGCATCCCTATTGAGAATGTTGAGAAGAGCTTGAAGAGCCCAGAGAACGATCATGAGTGGATCCGTTCTTTTGTATTATATTCGTTGACGACCTTAGTAAGTCCATCTTCAATGATTGATGTGAGTGCATCCTATCTTCCCTTGCTAGTCGATGTAGAGAGGATAGGAGGTTACAACTGGGGGAAGTACCTTTTAGACACATTGATGCATCACGTAGCCGAGTTTCAAAAGGGCAAACGGAAATCGGTCAATGGCTGTTTATTATTTTTACAGGTATGTATAGTATTTAAAAGATGCATTGGCTTCTTTACCCTAGCTTATGATAATTATAGTGCGTCTAATGATAATTCGATCGTTGCTTAGTATTTGTATTACGATCGGATGATCGTTGGTCAAGCAACACCTCCCACCATTCCACGTATGGCAGCGTGGACGGATGCATTGCTTTTCCAAAGGGAGAAAGATGAAATGGCGCTCGGTGGTTATGGAAACGGGAAAGTATACATATATATTTGAGTTAAACTGATTATTGTAGGTTTTGTTGTCAATTTTGCAAATAACGCAGCATTCTATGTACTTACTAATATACACGTTAAATATTGTAGGTGGTTAAGCATCGTGCTGACAGCTGTGTCGAAGATGAGGCATCAGGCGAAGCCCATGAATTAAATTTCATTGATCTTTGGAAATTTCGTGGAGATCCAGATCCTGTAAGATTGGGTTTTTTTTTTGTATTAGTTTTCTTATTACAAACACCTCCGCATGTTTTATGATTGGCTGTTGTGTATTCCAGGTTATTCAAGGTCATCTCACGAGGATATTGGACACGTATAACGAGATGCTAAATCACGTGAAGTCAAGGGAAACCGGGGACCCCTCTGATATCCACGTGCGATGTGAAAGCCCTGATCATATGGATACTCCCAACTGTTCCATGCCCGATGTTCCTGATGAAGCAATGATGGCACCCTCCCATTATAGCACCCACGAGAGCGGTGATCATACCACCGCTCTCGACACGGCGGTGTTTGTGGAGGTACAGAAAGATAAAATGCAAGAGGATGAGGTGGCGATAGTTCCGTCTCGAAACAGCACCGGGACCGAGGTAACCAAACCTCGAAGAGGGTCACGCAAGAAGACACGTGGGAGACATTGTCGCACTCCATATATTGGCCATCGCTTGCGTCCTCGATTGGGCCCAGAAGGAAGCTCAATCCTACAATACGTTCGCGGAAACGAGCATTCTGAGTAAGATAATATTTTTAAACTAACTTGTAAATGTTATTTATGTATTATAATTCGTAGTGAATAATTCCTCCTCGTTTTTTTCAGTGAAATTATATTCAAATTTGATTCCATCATTGTGTCGGCATCTGAATTGGCATGTTTGTTAGACAACAAACATGTTAATAGTGTGGTATGCAAAGCCTATCTTGTGAATAATATATTGGTTGTTCAATTGTACATGTCATCGCTCATGGTATTTTTTTATAGGCTATCAATGCTTTTGGAGCATGTCTTATGAAGAACCAACAATTGTCGACTAGCCGCAAAGTTAGCCGACATTATTGTCCCACATATATTTGTGTAAGGACTTTTTGTGATAGCACTAGTAGTCATTATGATTGTACAAATGTTGTTGTTTAAGGTTAAACTAATGAATAAAATTTCCTTTCATATATTATGCAGGAGTGGATAATGAATATTGATCGTGGTTCCACCGAATCCTTGCGTCCTTACTTCGATCCAGGGCGACTAGGGTATTCTGTGGTTACATGCAATCTTGTAAGTTCCTTGGGATGCAATTTGCCACCTTCACAAGTGATTTGTTTCAGATTTTTTATGCTTTTATCTTTGCTTAGCAGTCTGTAATCGGTTTTTTTACTTATAAGGGTGTCTTACTTGTATGTAGATTTTTGTTCCCATGTATCTGCGCAATCATTGGTTTCTTTTAGTTTTAAACCTAAAAGAGCGGAGAGTGGATGTGCTTGACTCAATGGATGGGGGGCGTCGTGCGGGACATCAATCCATAATTGAAACACAGGTAATTTTTATATTAATAAAATTTTCTCATACCATTTACAACACTTATCATATTGACACTCGCTTCGTCACTTGTAGATCCAGATGTTGGATAAGATCTTACGTGACTTCGGAGGTGGTGATGAATTTCCACTTCTACTGTGGGAGTTGTGGCGGGTTAAGGTCCCACACCAAACCAACGGGTAAGCCGTTAGGTTTGTTTCGCTTCATACGTAGGTTTGTTTCGCTTCATACATATGTTAGCTTCTTACAAGTGATGTGATGTGATTATATACCGTCAGGTCTGATTGTGGTGTCTTCATGATGAAATTCATGGAGGTGTGGGATGGCAGCACCTTGTCTCAAGAATTTGATCAGGTGCACATATAGCTTAAATGTTTTTTTATAATTATAGTTATCAAGTACTCGCTAGTAACACATAAGTACTTCTTCTATGAATTCAGAGTTATACCTCACACTTTAGGGATAAGTTCCTTGTTGACTTCGTTAAGCACCCTTCAAACCAAGTGCGGGACATCGTTCTTTTTAAGGCAGCAAACACAAATGAAGCGGAGACTAGTGAAGGTGAAGAAGCCTAAAAGGTAAGACCTATTTGTCACATGTTCAATAACAAGGTTATTTGAAACTAATAACATTCAGGTGCGTACATAAACTTATGATTGCATTGTTTATAGGTATGATTCACAAGTCCGGCATTCCTGGCTTGATAACAAGGTGAAGAAGCTGAAGGCCGTCTTAAACATCCAAGTACAACGGAAGATTGTGTATAGAAAACTTGTACATTAAATTGTTTGTAAATTTATTTTGCTAATGAGTGAAGATGGTTGTAAAATTCGGTCTTTATCTGTGAGAGGAAGACAATTGTAAAATTACAATATTTGTACATAATTTTAGGTTCTATAATTTTCATTCTATCCCCATTTTTTTGCTATATAATTTTCTGGTAATCAAAATTATCATTACGAAGCAAAACCACCATTGTAGGAAGAACAGGATGAAGCACTGTCATGTTACAAGTCCCACAATGCCCCGTTACAAGTCCAACCAACCTTACTTACAACTCCAACCATGCCTACTTACAAGTCTAACCATGCCTACTTATAAGTCCAACCAACCCTGCTTACAAGTCCAACCATACGTACTTACAAGTCCAACCAACCCTACTTACAAGTCCAACCATGCGTACTTACAAGTCCAACCAACCCTACTTACAAGTCCAACCATGCCCATTTACAAATCCAACCATGCCTACTTACAAGTCCAACCAACCCTACTTACAAGTCCAACCATGCTCACTTACAAGTCTAACTATGCCTACTTACAAGTCCAACTAACCATGCCTACTTACAAGTCCAACCATGCCCACTTACAAGTCCAACCATGCATACTTACAAGTCCAACCAACCATGCGTATTTACAAGTCCAACCATGTTCAATTACAAGTCCAACCAACCATACCTACTCACAAGTCCAACCAACCCTACTTACAAGTCCAACCATGCCCACTCACAAGTCCAACCAGCCATGCCCACTTACAAGTCCAACCATGCCCACTCACAAGTCCAACAAGCCATGCCCACTTACAAGTCCAACCATGCCTACTTACAAGTCCAACCAACCCTACTTACAAGTCCAACCATGCCTACTTACAAGTCCAACTATGCCTGGGCCTTAAATTCATAAAGATGGGAAAAAAAAGACAAGTGTGACGATTTCGGGACGGTTTCTGAATGTTCGAGCGGGAGGTGTCGAATTTGGCTTGGTTTTAAAAAAATTTTGGAGCGTTTTACGCTCGCTCGAGCGTCAAGCACACTTTGCACAAACTCAGAAAACCCGAGAGTGACGCGTTCTTCACGTTTTTTCGGCCGCTCGAGCGTCAAGGAAAATTGAAAAAACTCAGAAAACACGAGAGTGACGCGTTCTACGCGCTTTTCGACCGCTCGAGCATCAAGGCTAAACTAACAAAACCCAGCCAACCTGAACATGACGCGTTCTACGCGTTTTCTTGCTGCTCAAGCGTCAAGGCGTCAATTTCAAAAAAAAACCCCACTAACCCTAAATAAGTGCGCGCGCCCTTCTATTCTCCTATTGCAACCTTCAAACCACCACCCCTTTCACTATTCGCAGTGGTTTCCCCAGGCATTTTCGAATTTGTGCTTGGGATTGGATCCAGGGCATATTTGCGTTCGTCCAAGGTACGTGGGGTGTATCTTTTAATATTTATTCCATGCTTTGAGGATTTCATTTAGGATGGATTATACGTTGAAGAAGATGACTCTTGTCGTTTTTTCTCTGAAATTTTGTAAAATGGAAACACCTAATCATAGTACTCACCAATGTAACTTTGGATAACGGCAAAAAATAACGATTGTAATCAAAGGAATAAGAAAGAAATATATATATATATTTGAACCGATTTCATCTTATTTATTATATTTTTGTTATATTTCCTTTCTCCTTCTTCCATTGCTAGAATATGTGCCTCTCAACCTTTCTTTTCATCGAGATCTAATACTATACTGTTAATGCAGATGCCTAAAAGACGCAAAAACACCTGAGGGTCTACGTCTAACATACAACCTAATGAGGTAGATATAGAAATATTTCTTGACTACCATGCGCAAACGAGGTTTCGTCAATACCTGCACAAACGGAGTCTCCTGTTAGAGCGGGAGGTAATAATCACCGAGCTTGATCTCGAGATTACTTCGGTTTTTACTTCTAGGGGTTGGGAACCTTTGCTCAAAAATCTTCCTGCACCCCAAGCCATCCTTGTTCAGGAGTTCTATGCAAACATGTGTGGTTGGTCCCTTACCCCTCTTGAATTCAAAGTGAATTTTCGCGGTCAAACAATTTCCATCACCCCTGATGTCATCTCTCAGATATTAGGGATACCCAGAGTGTATGAGCCTCGATATCCTTACCATGAGGCCGACACCCCTTCACCTACTCATATGGCATCTTTTGTGTGCAACAGTACTACCCCTTTCCGTGGATCACATCTAGTGGTTGATAATATTCCAACTCATTGGTCGGTTGTTCTTCGGATTATGAGCACCAACATATGCCCAGTGGGACATTTACATACCCTCCCACTCGGGAGACTTAACTTCTTTTATGCATTACTCCAAGGTCATTCAATAGACCTTCCTTCCCAAATGGTTCATTTCATGCTACACATTGTTATGAACATCAAACGGAAGCAAAAACTTATATATCATTGCCTCATTACCCGACTCATGCAAGGACTTGGCGTAGTAATCCCAGATATTGAGCGACCTCTAGTGCTTCCACCACCTATTGGGCCCACAACCGTAGCACAAAGTGTTGCGCATACTAATGCTACTACTCGGGCTAGTGCTCTTCGTCCACGTCGTCAATCATCTTCCTAGGCTAAAACCTCCCATTCTGGTTCATCTTCGGCTGTTCCTTTATTTGATCCACCTGCCGTTATGGATTATTCGTCAAGGATTTATGAAGTTCAGCAACAATCGCGTGTAGAACTAGCGCTGATCCGATCTACCCAAGAGACCCAAAGCCGACAGCTTTTAGAGTTACAGGGAGCAGTGTCGCAACTTCAACTGCACCGTAACGAGGATGAAGAGGACGAAGACGAGGATGATGACGATGAAGAAAGTGAGGTAGACTGAAGCAGGGAGGGGAGCAGAAATTTTACTTTTTTTGTCGTGGCTTTGATTTGCTGTATTTTGTGGCCAAACGCTCGGTTTTTATTTATTTATTTAAGGTTGTACTCCATTAGTGGCTTGCACTCTTGCAAATTTAGCACACTAAGCATGCTTCTTAGAAAAATTGTTTTGATCTCACCATGCAATATTTTGCTTACTTTATTTGGAAATTGGTTTACGGTTCGTATTGGTTCAGCAGCGTAAACACGAACGAAGGTCTCATGTCTTATCGACGCGGCGTTTTGTGATTGACGCCATAAAAATGCCATAGAGAGGGTCGCCGTAGAGGAAATCGGATGGATAATTCCATAAGTTAAGGATGAGTGCATAGAACAAAGCATCAGACACATGCAAAGTATCACGCAAACTCAAATAACATGTAATTGTCAGTTGTCTAACTGATTAAGAATATATTGAAGCAAACCACTAAGATGAATATCTATACAAGATAAAACTCAAAGTATCACACAAACTCACACGTCTATGCTCCTTTGATTGCTACATTTACTTCTTAACTCAAGTATAATAATGAACCCATATCGGGCTAACAATTAGGACCGAGGAGGAGGACAAAAGAAAACAATAGGAGCAGGTTCAAACAGATCCAAGCTGCAAAGCTATGGGGCAAGAAGCATTGCTTTAGTGGCAGGGCAAGTTGAAGGAATCCGCTACCTGAAAAGCGAGCAAGTGACTTAATAAAATGAAACGGCAAGAGTAAGTTAGAGTATTCACAACTGGAAATATTCAACTAATACCGTAGGTTGTCCCATTGTGTGCTTGCATTCGCTGGATTGCCATGCTGCAACACAAATGGCTGCAAAAAGGATAATTTTATTATTACAACTTTGTAAATTATTGATTGTGAGTCAAGAAATTTGAACTATTACTTGTAGCATCTGAGTGAAGCCATAATTCCCTTGAAGACCCTGGGCGAAAATCCTATGATCAACAACACCACGTTGTGACATTTGGTTGGAAGCAAAATATGCCTGCATATTTTGTTAGTTGCCTTATAAGAAACACCAAGGCTGGGGTTGTTTGCAAAACAAAAATAATGGAGTAAAGTATACCTGCACTGCTGGCGTATGTGGAGTTAACAGTGCAATAGGCATCATAAATGCATCCCTCATATAAGGTGTTAGTGGAGTGCAAGAATTCTGAGTAGATTGGCTATTAGAGGTAAACGCCCCGAAAGTTGCTGCAACCTCTGTTTGGTTCATGGTTTCCTCTACTGACTCATTAACCGCTTGTTTTGCTTTCTTCCGTGTACACTTGATAGATTGTTCCAACACACCTTTTTGCCTACGAACACTTGAGCCAACTCGACCACCCCTTAGCTTCTTTTTAATACCTTTTGCCCTTGAAAGGATCTCCGTATCGTCAACACCGGTAGCTGGAGAATCATTGTCCCTAACACTATTGTCCCCAACACTATCTAGAAGTGTGCAATCTGGCTGAGAATTTGCTTGTGAAACATTCACCCTTCCAACTTCACTTTGACTTCCTTCTTTTCTTGATGCATCATCCATATCTCTAGCTTTGTTTTTTTCTTTTACTATTCTATTTGCCTCACATTCAATCTGTTTAACCAGATCACTCGCAAAAGCAGAGGACTCTTCATGCAGTGAGGCCTTCCTTGCAGCTTGGACAAAATTGCGACACAATTCCCTAAACCTCCTCCCAATTGCCGCTTTGGAGTCCTCCTCAGCAACAGTCCCTTCTTCATATGCAACCAAACCACTCTTTGCATCTTTAGTCCATCTTTTCAAGATATATTGATCAGGTATCTTCTTTATCCTATTAGCACGAAGAATATAAAATGTATGACTGCACAATATGCCACTGAATTCAAATTTCTTACAGCTACAATTGACTGAAGTAGTTTCGCGATCGAATTTAACAGTATGTTGACGAACTCTCCGTTCGACATCATTAATGACTTTATACTCAACCAATCCACCAACTTCCCCACAAACATACATCTCACAATTAAGGACACCATCAAGTACTTCTTTGCCAACTAATTCAAGGATTGCTTCTGTGTAGACGTTTCGTGCACATTCCAACATTTGATTTCCCTCAATCGGTAACGTAGGAATACTATTTATCATCTTACAATCAGCCCTGAGTTCCTCATACCGCCTATCATCCAATAATTCATCAAAGCGCCCCAAGAATCGCAATAAATCCTTTTGCCTCTGTAGATGACTTTTCAGTGAAGCATTCATGCTCTCGGACCTTTGTGTCATACTTTTGTTTGCATAGAACGTGTTCCTTCCATATGCTAAAGACCATTTCTCCTTTTCCTCAAACTTTGCTTTCAACCATCTATTGGAGGATAAATCATATTTGTTAATCATTGTGTTCCATGCTTCTATGAATTCCTCCTCGTCTTCATACTCGTAAACACATCTACTAAAATCTTTTGCGAACGATCTCTCACGGTTAAACACATCGCTAAGATGCTTTGCAGCGTTTTGGAACATGTGCCAAACACAGAAGCGATGGAATGTATCCGGAAGCACCGAAGCTATTGCACTCGTCATAGCTTGGTCATGATCTGTGAGAATTGTCTTCGACCTCTTACCTGACATAGCTCTTACAAAGCTTTCAAATAACCAACTGAATATCTGAACGCTTTCATCATATAATAGGGCAGCGCCAAAGATCTTGGTTTGTCTATGATAATTAACACCAACAAATAACCCGAATGGTCTACCATACTTTTTTGTTCTATATGTGGTGTCAAAACAAACCACGTCACCAAAATAAGTATAATCTGCCATCATCCCAGAATCAGCCCAAAATATGTTACTAATAAGATCGTCTTCATCTAACTGAATGGCATAGAAAAAGGATGCATCTTCCGATTGCTTTCTTTGAAAGTATTCCAATAAGGCTCCTGCATCTCCCTGTTTCAGGCCACCCTACGTTTGGACCGCAAATAATTCTGACAGTCTACCCGCGTGAATCCTAGGCATTCAACGCCACCTACTTCCCTTCTCATCATTTCGACAGTTCTCTTGGGCTGTATCCCTGTCGAATCTGCAAGATCAATTTTAGCTGCCTGGGCTCTGTTACTTTCCGATGCGATCGTAACATATGGACCATGCTTGGAAAAAGTAACTCATGATTATGCCTCTCCTCGAACTGTGTAATTATATATTTTCCACTCGCTTCCAAGACAATTTTTATTCTTGCCTTACACCCAGTCCTTGTATCTGCACGATGTTTTACAACCGTCATATCCCTTTTATCTGTCCGACGATAACCTTCCTTTGAGCAACAAAAAACCCTATCCAGGAAGATGCCCGTACGTTGATGCTTGTGATGTAAGTCTTTTCTCGTTCCGAAACCAGTTCGTCTTGCATACTCATTATAAAACTGATGTGCGTCGTCTTCTGAATAAAACACCATCCCAATCTTTGGTAAATATGATGTCTGTATTGATTCTTGCAAACCATCAACATCCTCATCAATGGTGTCTTCAATGCCATCAATTGATCTAGATGACATGTCCTCCCCACTATCTAATTCTGCTGTGTTTTTTGTTTACATATAAAACCCTCAGTATTGTATAAGCAAATAACTAGACTTAAAATGAAAGATCATAAGAGGCCAGGTTTGTTACATCCTTCTTAAAACCAACAAATACAATGGATAAACAACATTCACGAAGTAATTAACATCCAAGATGATCAAGCCATGGTACATTCAAATTGAACCAAAAAAAAACAATTAAATAAAATAAAGGTTATTTAAATGGAGAAGAAAATAAGCATTACTCAGACACGAGCACATGATCAAGCCACTTGTAAAGAATAATAATAACAAATGGACAATTAATAAAAATGAAAAACTAAATTCACTAAATATATAAGCCTAAAGGGGTGTTTGGTGGGCGTTATAGAATCTGGATTATACTTGAATCTTATTTCATAATCTAAAAGCCGTGTTTGGTTGGGATTTTAAGCTCGGATTCTACTATCCAATTGCATAATCATAATATTATAATAAATTTAATATATTATTATAATATATGAAAATATTTAATATATTAACATAATATTAATATATTAAAATATAATAATACATTAATATATCCTACGTAATATCGTAATATTAATAATTCAAATTATATTGATTTATTGCCATTAATATAATAATATTATAATATAATATAATATATTATTAATAATATTATATTTATAATATTTTAATTATATTAATATAATATTATAATATATATACTATTTCAAAATTTAATATTGCAATAATTATAATTGTTATGTATATTATATAATATTATAATAGTATTATATATTGTTACAATAATATTATTATAATACACATAATATAACATTATATTATATATAAATTTATATATTATGTAAAAATATACATATTATATAGTAATATATACGACAATAAACAGATTCGGGTTGGGTTGCAATGAATCCAATTTGTTTATACATATAAGAAGTTAGAAAAACAACTCTAACCTTCCCAAACAATGACCAAACACAAACCAACTTTACCTAATAAATAGATTTACAAGAAGTTAATGTAAACATCTCACACTAACAACCAAATCCATTTGAAAATGAACAAGATCAATTAGGTTTGTGGGTTGGGTCATACATTATTATTCAATGTGTTGATACTTAACATTACAATTTTTATTATGTAAATAATATACAATTGTTAACATTGATTATGAAATCTAAGTAGGGATATAAGAAATCAAATGGTAGGTTATAAAATTGATTAGGGTTGGATTTGCCCGTTAAGAAGGAATCACAATTAGGTGTGTGACTGCTTTACAAGCGATTAACCTTTTTCAAGCACATAAATATATACTACTAAAAGCCAACATAAAAAATTCTAACTTGACATTTTCGTTTGTCCAAAAAATCTTTTGAAAACTTTAAAGCCCCCATATCGCCTGAATAACTAACCGCACATAATTTTTGTTAAAATTTTTTAAGGCTCCTACATCCCCTAAATAACTACCCATATACCACTACTTATATAACAATCTCTGTATTTCATTAAAACAAATTGTAAAAAGATTTTAAGTATGTATGTGCAGTATTGCAAGTGCCACACCATAATTTTATCAAAAGGCTTCCTAAGTTGAGTATAAACCATTCAAAGTCCCCATTACAGGACACATGCCAAGACAAATATTGAGAGAGACAAATAACATAAAAATATTATGACTGTTGCTACAGAAGTTGTCTTGTGTTTAGATTCTACCATCTATCCTTTTTGCCATTTTATCTTCTGGGAATTGGCAAAGGAACAAGCATAAAAGTTGGTGAGAAATCTCTAAAAATTTAAACATTAAATATTGGGTCCCTTCTTGTTTCATGATTGTGAAGTTCTTACACATCTACGAAGGAGGAAATCAAGTGCTCCGTTGATTTTGAGCAATCTCCTTTTGATAATGCTCGTGGGAGATCTTTTGACAGAGTTGTTTCAATTAAATAATATTCTCATTTTCTTACTAACAAAAAAAACGAAGAAACACAATGTCACTTGAAGATTATTTGATAGTGAAAAAGCAAATAATTCATTCCATGCATTTTCAAAAATATTTAGACCTTCACCGTTCGCGCAACTCGATTCCGAAGCAACTCCTTCAAACCGTTAGCTCCCAAAATTCGGGCAGTTCCTCAAGATGTCAGGTACGAACTCCTTCAGACAATTTAATCAACCTAAACGCAATGTACAGTATTGCACAGTTAAATTTAGATGAATTGCCAGGTCGATGGAAACCAAATGGGGAAGAAGAAGCACCTGAATCTATAGTCTCGCACAATTAATCAACTTGAACGCAATCGGTGGGACAAATCAATCATTCTCTTCTCCAACAAACGTGAGGGGAAATCAACAAATTTCAATCATCTAAGCGCAACAGGAAGCGGAAATGACAAAGGATGGAGTTTTGAAAAATTCATTCGTTTCGCGGGCGCAATAGGAAGGAGAAAATCGACTGGCCGAACCACGGTCGAATGGATCTTACTAACCATTCGGCCAAAAATGAAGACTAACGGCTCACGGCCGAAAATGAAAACTAACAGGCCGATTACGTTAGTCGCCGTTCGTTGAGGTGAGAGGAAGTGGGGGACACGCATCGCGGCGTGGTCGTTCGAATGACCGGTCATTCGAACGACCATCCGGAAGAGAGGATGCGGGCTGCAAACACACATACGTATGGGGCCACCAATGCCGCAGACAATGTGCAGTGCTCCTCAAATTGAGTTTGAAGTGTAGCTTGAAAAACGAGTCTGACTTCTTGGTGTGATGTTTAGACTTTCAAAAGCAAAGCCACGTGAAAACGGATGGAGGGCGGGATCGGCGGGAATCAAATTTGCGTACAAAACCAAGAGTTTCAAAAACGTGTGAATTGACGAAACCAGCCTCCTGTAAGACAAAAATCATGGGCTCTTCCCTCGGGTTAGTTTTGTCCACGGCCGCCAGCGAAAAGCCCAAAAGAGCCAAAACAAATAAAAAGTGGATAGCGGGGGTATTTCGGACGAAGAATTCGAGTTTCGTGGTACCCTCAATGTTCGGCCCAGAAAAGGAAAAGATCGGTCTGACTTCCCAGAGATAAAACCGTCGCAGGGACCGAGATTGACTCTAAAACCCTACAGCTACACAGTTCGATCGATCCGCTTCTCTCAAAACGCTCACTTATTGCTCTTCTCGTGTCGATCTTTTTTGTTAACTTTTTATTCATTACTGAAGCATATCACGAAGAGTAAAGAAAATCAGTCCAAGAAAGAGCGATTAATGAGTAAAGAGCTCATTCTCTGTCGTCAGGTTCATCTATAACCCTCTTCTCCCTCAATAATCTACAATGCACTGCAACCCCATCTCGCTATTTTGATTTTTTGTTCTTTGTATTAGTTTCAGATGGAATGATTCCGTCTTTTTTGCTGAAAAATGAAAATATTCCTTCTTTCTCTTTCTTTGATATTTACATTTTCATCGTCTCCGGTACCATATCGCCAAATTCGTGTCTTTGCATAAACAGTTGGACCCAAAATGGGCAGAACCTGCAAAGTGCGGATCAGTGAGATGATTCGAGAAACTATTCATGGAATTTATGGGGAACCTATATCAAATAGTTGTTCTTTGTATTTCATTTTATTTTGTCTTCGTTTTTGTCAGTTGATGCAAAGATTCATGCGTTTAATATGGGTTTAGTCACCTTTTTCAGGTTAAAAATGGGTAGAAATCTCAGCCCACTGCTCCAGCGAGAGTTGGCAAATCTTGATAAAGACGCTGATAGTCGGAAATCTGCAATGAAAGCATTAAAATCGTATGTAAAAGACCTGGACTCGAAAGCAATCCCTCTCTTTCTTGCCCAGGTCTCTGAAAACAAAGAACACGGTTCGTCATCTGGGGAGTACACTATTTCCCTATATGAAGTTCTTGCCCGTGTCCATGGTGCCAACATCATCCCACAGATAGAGAATATAATGACCACCATCATTAAGACCTTAACAGCCAGTGCAGGATCTTTCCCACTTCATCAGGCCTGCTCAAAGGTTGTTCCAGCAATTGCAAGGTATGGGATCGATCCATCGACCCCGGAGAACAAGAAGAGAGAGATAATTCACTCCCTCTGTAAGCCTCTGTCCGATTCCCTCTTGGGGACCCAAGAGAGTCTTGCTTCTGGGGCTGCACTTTGCCTCAGGGCTCTTGTAGAGTCAGATAACTGGCGATTTGCATCAGAAGAGATGGTGAACGAGGTATGTCTGAAAGTAGCAGGTGCATTGCAGGAGAAGCCCACTCAGTCAAATTCCCACATGGGGCTGGCCGTGGCTCTGGCAAAGAATAACAGCTTAACTGTTGAGGCATATGCCAGATCGCTGATACGATCTGGTTTAGGAATCTTAAATGCAGGGGTTTCAGAGAAGAACTCGCAGAAACGTCTGTCGGCCATTCAAATGGTGAATTTCTTGATGAAGTTCCTAGATCCAAGGAGTATTCTCTCGGATATGGGGGTGGTAATTGAGGAGATGGAGAAATGCCATTCTGATCAAATGGCTTATGTGAGTGGTGCTGCTTTTGAAGCACTGCAGACTGCAAGGAGAATTATTAATGGGAAAGGGTCAAGGTTTGACAAAGACCCAGGATCAGTTACAGGGTCAAATTTCTCTAGGAGGAGAGATTACAACCGAAGAAGAAATGTATGTGGTGTCCAATGTCGATCTCCTATTTCTGCTTCACCTGAGTCACAGACTATTGATTCTTTTATTGAATATGATTCTTTGCCTGAATCACCAATGTCAGTAGGGCAGATCTCATGCAACTTCAATTATGGTAGTAGGAGTGTAAACCGGAAGCTTTGGAGCAGAGAAAATGGCGGGGTGGATGTATCACTAAAGGATGGATTATTTTCAGAGGCGGGTATGGACATTAAATCTTCAAATGGTTTTCCCCAGTGCCTTGGCAATTGTGAACTTAGTGATAATGGCGAAGACTCGGAAGTATTCTCTGGGTTTATACGGGCAAGTCCCAGAAATGGAGGATCCCAAAATTCTACTCCCAGTCCTCAGGTACATAAATTTTACATCTTTGAAACAAAAACCTTCTATATTATCTATATAAAAAAAATGAGGCCCGGCAGGCAGACAATCTCCAGAATAAGAATCCCATTGTTGCCGTGACACAAATTTTTGTGGCTGTTAGATTACTGAGACCCTACTGGTCCACTTGCTTTTCCACATATCAAATGCTCATGTAAGTAAAAATATGGGTTAGGTGTTAGATTACTGAGACCCTACTTGTCCACTTGCTTTTCCACATATCAAATGCTCATGTAAGTACAAATATGCACTAGTATTGGTATTTCTTTTCCTAAATTTGCACTTTCAAATTGAGCAAACAGAGACTTTTAGAGGAGAGGGGCTACTACTTTATCCATAAAACTGGACAACTAGCACTGAAAGCCGTGTCTACATTTGACAGTTCAGCATTGGATGATTCCTACTTTATTGACTGCAACTTCTATATTTATAATTGCCTTCATTGCTGCTCCCTCAGTTGATATTGATGTTATTCATGAACCTGTTTCATACTACTCCCACTATATATATCTGTGTTTCTTGTGCATCTGTGCATGCAGGTAATCGTCAAGCACATTTATTTGTTATTTATATTTCTCAAGCATATTACTTGTTGCCTGTTACTTTTCAAAGACATTCCAGATGGGAAATGCTGATCTGAATTGGCACCCAAATTTGAGCTTAAATATGTAATGTCTTGTATGATACTGCTATCAAGTATGAACTGAATTTGCTGCTCTTTTGTGCCCCAGAGAGCACCCTGTCAGCTCAATATTAATGACATTCAAATCTTCACAACTCCAAGGAAGCTCATTCGCTCACTTCAGGACCCAAATGATGCGAATTCTGACTGCTCAGAGCAACAGATCAGAAGGTTCAGAAGCCAAGCCTCGAGTCAGGTAGAATGGAGCCCATCAAGGAATTTTGATGGAAATTGCATTTGTCGTGATCCTAATCATGATGACAAAAGCAACAAGAACTTTTCAGAGACTGGTGAACAGGCACCTGAAGGCTCTGAATCAGTTTCCTCAACAGGTGATGTTCCTGCTGATGTTTATCCTGAAGTGTCTTCTGAGGTGGTTTTGGAAGATGAACCAAGGGTTCAAGGTCATAGCATTAAAAGGAGGTTTGAGATACCTACTTTTAGGTTCATTTGTGCTCTTTTTATCATGTTCCTTGCATTTATCATCACAGCAATGTTCATTGGTCATCAAGATGAAGGTGTTAGTCTTGTTCCAACTTAGTTTTCTTGTTTATGGTTTAAATTTCTGATAGATGTTGGCCATTGCCCTCCAATGTTGAGCTTCTCCAACTGTAGGCCGTGTATCTTTGTAACCATATATATTATGACCATTCCAATAGTTGAGGCTTAACTTTGTTTTGTAGAAGTTATCAACACTTTGTTCTCAATAAGAAAACTTTGCAGCTTCCATTATTATCTTTGGAATTGGCAGAATGTCTTCAACTGAATTTTTTCATCCCAAAATCGAGAAAAAAAAATAGAAGGCAGAGGACTATGGATATAATGCTCTTCCACTGTGTGACTACAGGAACAAACTTTCTTCAAAGATTTGGATTGTGTAAATACTGTCCAGCCATCCAGACATTGTTGGGGCCCAAAATTATTGGCTTCAGCATGGCTGAAGGGCCTGCACAGATATAAGCATACTTGCTGTACCATTCATAGTTGGAGCCAGGACTGAACATGTAAAGTTCTTCAAATCCATCTCTCCCTAATACAACTGAATTTCTTCTACCCTGTTTCATTACATCAAAAAAAAATGTGAGCTTTCTAAATTTAAGGATTATGAGGTGTAAAAATCAAATAAACATCATGTAATTTTCAAAAAAGGAGCATAACAAGTTCATCCTTGTCTGGCTTGTATTATCCTATGGTTTGTTGATCAGATGGGTTTCTATCTGGTTTGGTTGATTGCTTGCAAAAAATTCTCTCCAAAATCCCACGAGTGATTGTACAACTATGTATAATTCCAAGTGCTCAGATCCAATGTGTAGTTACTAGTTACCCTGTCAATGATTGTGAGCCTCCGAGATGCATTTGTGTAAATTCTGCCCATTTTCTCTGTCAGCTGCTTGTAGTCGTCATTTTCCTCACCTTCCATTTCTTCTGTTTCGTTGCCTGTGTCTTCTGATTTAGCAGTGGATTCCTGATCTTTAATGCCCCAGCTAGATAATATTTCACGAAGTGCCATTTGACTCCGTGATTGATGAGGCTTCAGTGTCTTTTTGAGGTCAAAATCGGATGGTATAATGCTAAAATTTGACATCAATGGTGGCATCCTCAGGTAATTTGATCCTTGTAGACCAGCAGCATAGGTTGCATCAGGTGTGCTCACCGCTAGATGGCTAACAACAGAACCCATCAGATTGAGAGGTAAAGATTTCAAATTGGAGAACACAAGCTCTGAGGTCAGGGCATCTGATCGAAGGGTGACAGTGTACATAACACTAACTGTGTCCTCTGCGTCACTGCTTTCCAGCTCTACCTGCATTCAGAAGTTCCATTTTTATCTTTGTCCCTGAGAATTGGTTACTGAAAACAAAATTACCAGGTAAGAATGAAGCTGGAAAATGGACAGACCTGAATCGAGTTTTGAGAACTCCCTCTGACATCGTGAAGAGTCCAAGTATTTGGTGACCATGACAGTCCACCATCACTTACACACTCGAAATGAACAGAAATCCCTCCTTGAACAACAGCACCACCATTCTCTCCCTCTGAGACTGATGTGCGTAGCACTTCAAGTGTGCCCCCATGCCACATCTGAGCTTTGTACGAAGTGATCAATCCACTGGGTAGCATCAGACTCGTCTTGCTTCCATTGTCCAGTTCCATCTTTATAACACAGCTATCACCAATCCCTGCAAAGCTGACTCCATGGCCACTGAATTCTCTCTCAAAGTAGTCTACATTTATAGGGAGACATGAACTTGCAGCTGAAGCAATCATTGTGCAGTTTCTCTTGTTCCTCCAGCAACAAGGCCCTGAATGAAGAGGATGGGAAGAGTTCAAATATTTATTTAGGCTTTTGAGGGTGAGAGTCAAGTTGGGAGATAAGGGATAAGTGTAAGCCATGGCCATAGCCTTTAGCACTCTCTGAAAGAAAGTCCTGACTGCTTTTTGGGTTTATGTTGGTGTATGTGAGGGGGAGAGAGAGCTGTTCAGGGATGAAAGAAAAATCTTGAGCCCTTACTTTTGGATAACATGTATTTTGTTTGGTTGTGCCTCAATTCATGATATTTGTTGGATTTTTTTTTTTTTTTGGCCTTGAATTCTTTTTCCCTTAAAATGTAGTTAGCCAATCACCGACCTTTTCTTAGGAGCTTTTTAATTTATCTTGGTTCCCTTTTTTAACTAAAGAATTGGAGAAAGGTTTGGGTATTATTGAGCTCGTATGCATGTGCACATGTGTATACTTTATACATACCTCAAACTCAAAGGGGTGTTCACTCATAAAAACCATTTTTTATTTCTCTAGGAACTGTCTTGTCTTGCCTATGATATACCAAATAATCCCCTGTACACATTTGTTCTTGGGATCTTGAACTACAATTACATTCATGAACAATTTAAACTCATTTACACTATTACATCTGGTATATCAGATGACCAGATTGACTCAAAATAAAAAATAACATTAAAGGAGAGAGAATATAAAGTTGTGTTTTGAAATGCAGGAATTCAATTACAAATTATCATGCTCAAAAACTTGAGCCCTCTCCACTCTTCGCCACAGGCACCATCACTGAAACAGGGTTCTTCAATGGCTCTAGTGCTCCGTTGGACGAAGGGTTCTACTTGATTCGTGGGGCTTCGTTTCTTTGCTAGTAATTCCAGCGCTGCTGTTAACAAGTAATGAAAGTTTTTCCGGTGTTAAGTTAGCCTTTTTTGCTGCTTTACGTAAATCGCCCCGATATCTCTATATTTACCGGTTAGTTCCTTGTCGTTAGCTGACGGAAAGATCTTTTTCCGGTGTCCGCAGAACCCGCCGGTGATATGACAGTGTTTCCGGCAGTTAGTTGGAGTCGACCCCATTATTTCACCGGCCAGTTTCTTACCCAAACAGAAAAGATTTTCCCGGCGTTTTGCAGAAGCCATCGGGATGCAGTAGTAGCCCCTGATATTCACCGGCGGCTTTCTTATCCGACCGAAAATGTATTGGGGCGTTTAACGTAGCCGCCGGTAACAAATATTTCCGGCGGTTATAGGAACCGCCCCTAAAATATTTACCGGCGCGAGTTTTAGACGATTACAGAGGCCGCCGGTGATAAATATTTCCGGCGGTTATAGGAACCGCCCCTAAAATATTTACCGGCGCGAGTTTAGACGATTACAGAGGCCGCCGGTGATAAATATTTCCGGCGGTTATAGGAACCGCCCCTAAAATATTTACCGGCGCGAGTTTAGACGATTACAGAGGCCGCCGGTGATAAATATTTCCGGCGGTTATAGGAACCGCCCCTAAAATATTTACCGGCGTGAGTTTTAGGCGACGACAGAGGCCGCCGGTGGTAAATATTTCCGGCGGTTAAAGAAACCGCCCCTGATATTTTTACCGGCGTCTATTAGCCGACTGCTATTTTTATGGGCGGCTTCATAAAACCGCCGATGGTAATTATTTCCGGCGGTTTTTAACCGCCCCTAAAAGTTTACCCGAACATTTTAGCCGACGAATACTTTTGCGGGCGTTTTAGAATCCGCCGGTGATATCTATTTCGGGCGTTTCCAAATCCGCCGGTGATAAGAACCATTTCACAGGTTAATATTTTGGTCGACGAATGTCCTATTTCGGGCTTTTTGGAAGCAGCCGGTGGTAAACAAGCCCTGTATCTAGGGGCGAGTTTTGCAGGCGGTTTGGAAAGTTCCCTGGCAACGTTTCCGGTGGTTACTGAAACCGCCCCTGAAGTTTTTTTGGCGATTGTCCTCGCCGACGAGAATCCTTTTCAGCGTTTTCAGGGGCCGCTGGCGATAAAAACCCTGATGTTTTGCCGTATTTTGAGTTTTATGGCCGACGAAAAACCTCTTTTTTTGGGCCTTTTACGGATGCTACCGATGATAAAACCCCTTAGTTTTTTCCTGTCGAGTTTCATAGCCGACGTAAAGAGCTATTTCCGTCGTTGTGCAGACCCCGCTGGTGAAAAGAAATGAGATTTCTTACATTACTGGCGACTTTCTTAGAAGATTGTAAATTAGCTTTTTCCGGCGTTATGCTGAAACCGGCGGTGATACGATATCTAATATTTAGCTGCCGGTAAATAGTAGTGATTCTGGCTTTGAACTGGGACCGATGGTGGGAATTTTAATGGGTTTCGCAGCTATCGGGTGGTGTTGTTGGAGGTCGAAAATGGAAGGGCAAGATACTTGGTTGATATCGTGGAATGGGTTCGGAGTAAAGCCAACATGAATTTTGCCATCTTGGCCTTTTAAAAATCACATCTTTGCTTGGCATCAAATTCGTTATTAATAACATTTCCGATCTTTCAACAGGCAATTCAACTAG
Source organism: Buxus sempervirens (assembly GCA_947561395.2). Taxonomy (NCBI): domain Eukaryota; kingdom Viridiplantae; phylum Streptophyta; class Magnoliopsida; order Buxales; family Buxaceae; genus Buxus; species Buxus sempervirens. Next base: position 468,456 of record OX387183.1, on the reverse strand, counting down.
CGAAATCCTTCTCGGATTTAGTTTATTTCCTACTGGAGCTACTCCTCCTATATCAATATGATTGATATTCCAGTTCCTATAGTAAATCACTTCGAACAAATTCATGCCTCTTGTGTCATTGTTATATGTAAGATCATCAAGTATGCACCTAAAAGGGGTATATGCTCTTTAACTTTTGAGGACCGTCTTAGTCTAAGGGATCTCTTAGGCAAACAAGTCCTTCAAAGAAGAGCATGAAATGAAATTTGTGTTTTGATGTGCAGGAATTCAATTACAAATTATCATGCTCAATAACTTGAGCCCCTCTCCACTCTTCACCAGGGTTCACAACCACAGGCACCATCATTGAAGCAGGACCTGTGCAGATGAAATAGTCTTTCCCATACTCTTGTGAGGAAGAACCCGGACTCGACAAGTAAATGTCATCGTATCCCATCCTCATTAACCTGAAGAAAAGCTCATTCCCCTGAAAAATAACAGACAAGGAAACCATTGAGACCAAACCATCTCATCATTTTAATCTTTATTTTGCTCACTCAAATTACTGAATTCTTAAACTGAAATTCGATTCCTGTATTCCTTCTGTTATTTAAACTGCTAGGATCTTTAGGAGACTACCAGCCTGATTGTCTCTGTTACTGTCTTGATGGGTAAAGCTTTCAAAGAAATTCTCCAAGGACTGAATATTACCTGATCGATGATTTCATATTTGGAGGGTGGGGTATTGTAAATTCGCTTCAATCTTTCTGCTGGGGGAGCTGAGTACACTCTGCTGAGCTTATTCTTTGTTAAGGTATAGAGTTGATCTTCAACAGTCCAGGAACCTACTTTATTCTCAGGCTCAGAGCCAAAGGAGAACCAGCCTACAGGTTCTGCTTTCATTGCGTCAGCTGGAGACATGATTCCAAAGCTTGAAGGTAGGGGTGGATGGGTGCAGTAAGAGCAACCCCTGAGCCCTTGAATTGCAGACCCACGTCGACTTTTAAGTTTCATATGGGTCAGTATGGCACTGGTTAGATTCACGACCTTGCGGCCATTGTTCTTGACTATCACTGCTGTTGCCATACTTTGAGGGTAGAGTGTAACGATGTAGGATAGGTCAAGAGTGCCACAAGTGCAGCTCAATTCGACCTGCAAATGAATAAATTTCCAAATGAGAATTGAGTGTGCTCATTCTGTAAATTCTCATGGCAATTGTCTCTAAATTCTCAAGAACATAATTCAACAGAATCCTCGGAGAAAGGCAGCAGAGGAGCATCAACTATAACCTCAAGAAATTAAAGAAATCCTTAAGAGAGGCACCAACTTATTGCACAGAAAAGAACCTGAAGAGCGTCAATGGAGTCCGAGTCTACGTCCTTTACAACCCATTCAGAAGTACGCAGCGGCGACACTTTTGAACCAGCGTCAGACAAATCATTGAGGACCAAACCTATCCCACCTTTGGTTGAATCCGAGCCACCAGGAACAGTGTACAGAATCTCTTGACACCCGTCATCCTTCCAGTAAACCTTGGGCTTGTATGAGATGACGAGGCCGTCCGGTATTTGGAGACATAAGGAGCTACCATTTCTAACGGTCAGTTCAACACTGGAAATGTTGCTGGACTCCGTGAATTTGATGCCCTTACGACCAAATTTCTGATCATAAGTCTGTGACGTAGATGGGGTTCCAGTTGTAATCGTAGCGGAAACCTTTGTTAGACTAAATCTGGACATAGGAAGAGAGAGAGCAAGGTGAGACGCCATGGAAGCTCCTCTGCTTCCACACAAACACACAGAGCCAAGCTCATCCCACTTGTTTGGTGTGGGTTTTGGACGTTATCGTTAGAAACGTTCGCCACTCTTTCCGCGGCTACTATTTTATCCTGTTTCGCATGCACGTCAGTCTAAACCACAGATGTAACATCAGGATCCATAGATCTGAACCGTCCAAGCACCTCAAAAACATGGCCTGGTTTGTACCATAACTAAGGATTTTGGCTCGGTGCAATTGGCCATAGAACTATTCCTTCCTTTTCCCTGGTATTAAATAATATGGGCAAGGTTATTTTATCGTTGCAGAACGACAATTCAAACAAAAAACACCAACCACTCTATAACCTTTTCCACTTTCTAACATCCGATGGGTTTTGTTACTGGTTGAGAAAATCAAAATTCTCGATTACATGAACAAGTTTTTTTCCACTCAAAATATGAAAAACAGGAACCTTTCCAAGGGGGTGAACAGCCAGATGGATGTTAGTAAGACCGTAAAACGCAGTTGCATGCACCAAGATTAATCCTCATCCATCCCTGCAGGCTGATCTCTCTTTGGTCCACCCGCTGGTTTTGACATTATAATCTGAAAAATAGAATACCCAAGATACAATTACCATAAAATTTATACCACATTAAAAGCCTCTGCAACAAAGCCGAAATGTAAAGTCATGGTCACGACATTGACCGCTTACCTGGTCTACCCGCATCACGGTGCATGCGGCATCTGCAGCATATTTGAGCGCAAATAACCTGCAGAAATGCACAACAAAAGCAATTGGGAATGCTATCTTTACATCAAACTATTTACATATGTATAGAGAGTTTTTGGGTATATTTCAAAGCAAACTAAAGCTGCTGCGACAGATCAAAATATGCCACATTTTAGATTAATCTGGCCAATCCAGACCCTATTGTATAAGATTAACTCTGGCTTAGTCATGTGCACAATATTTTAGCCAATATAAGCCCCCATAACATATACAAGGTTTTCTCATGTGTCCCAATTACAAATCTCAACTTTCAGACAAGGACAGAACTTAAATCTTCGGTTATATCATATGGAAAATATATTTGGGCCTAAAACGTATAATACAAGTGGAGCAGCAGAGCAATCCAAAAAAGCATCAATGTATGAGTTACCTACATAAACTGTCTAAAGCAGTACTCCAGAAAACCATGGCACTCTCTCCACTCAAACACACACATTTACTGCTTTAAATTCCATTGGCCAAGAGCCTTGAATGGATGTAACTGTCTTATGGGAAAACTTCACATGGTAGGCAATCAAGAATTGAGAGCACAGGCCTTCCAATAACAACCATGTTCATTTTGATGCTCTAGGATTCTAGTGTAACTTTGCCATAGGCAAATGCAGAGCAAAATGCCTTTTTCTTCCACTAGGTGTTAACCATGGTTAAGAGGGAACTGATGGCTGACTCTCCAGACAAGTCCAATGGAACCAGCAACACCGGATTCATAAAAGTGAATAGGAAATGGGTAAGAAGCGTATCAATGATGAAAATCTAAACCACCATGCATCCTAATAAGAGTCTTATGTATCATGCTACATATGATGGAAATCATTCCCTCAAATAACAGGTGTGCCAAACAGAACATTATATTAACAACAACAGCAAAAAACACAGTTTCTAGTTAATAGAATGCTTATGAAAAGCACTAAAATATTTACCAGGAAACAAGGTAAAATAAAATTTAAAAGGCAGAAAGGAATCTCACTTGGTGACATGGAGGTCCCAAATATTCATGGTCGACACATCCCCGCAAACACCCTCCTCCAGGTCAATACCCACTTTAGTGTTTCCAGCCGCATGTTCAGCGTATAGGGAAGAAATAATCTCCATTGCATTAAGTCCTGCATTCTCAGCCAAGGTTCTAGGTACCATCTCAAAACTTTCAGCAAATTTTGCAATAGCATACTGATCCAATCTGCAAGAATAATAGTCAATTTAGCCCTGAATGGTTATGCTCCTCAAAATGCTTTAGTTCATCACTGGAAAAATAAAAAAGAAAGAATAAAGGAATTCAAAAACAACAGATAGTTTATTTTGCGATGAAAAAGCCAGTAGAATAGCTAGTTGGTCAGATATTGGCAAACCAATGTAAGTCCCCTTTTTTCCTTTTTCTTTTTTTCCTTTTGAAGAGCCATCAAACCAATGTAAGTTGAACCAGTCCAATTAAGGAATTTATGCAATCTATTAGCTTCACTCATAAGTTTTAAAAATGTAAGAAGGCCTGGAAGAATCCCAGTCCTTATGATTTAAGGCTTTTTTTGGACTTTGGCTTTAAAATGTCTTTTAAAAAATACCTATATATTCTCCAAATTAATTGAGGATATAACATTCATGGTTGCTACTTGGGATTCCCCTCTAAAGGAGTTCAGATTTGCACCATTGAGTTTGATGATGGCCGACTGAAGCCAAACCACTTTTCAGCAGAAATCAAAGGGTACCACTGAAAGTGGAGTACCCTTTGGAACACCAAACTCTTTGAGCAATCCACATGTGGTATTGGAGGCGTTCTTTTTCTTTTTTGTTGATAATCAAGAGATATATATTATATATCTCTTGATTATCAAGGAAACAAGGCTGAAGCGCCATCCCAGAAAAGAAGGATTTCCCTCAGCCTACCCAACACCACCCCCCTTCCCTAATCTGAAATCCTATTACACACCATAAAATCTTCTAAAGGGATGCAAAAGTTGGAGACCTAGAGGTAGATAATCTAGCTAGTAACGGGGACTACTTTGCTGTCACTAAGTGCACTAGATGCAGCCATGCTGGGTCATGAATATACTCACATTGTATTGAAATGATTAGAATTTTTGCCTCATTAAAAACTACTTACACTCAAAGACAAGTTCAGCCAATGAGGTTGTGAAGGAATTAGACAGAAAATTATCAAGGAATAATAACATCTTTGGAGAAAAGGCCTTGTTAGACTATATCCAATTAATACTAACAAATTATCAATAAAGCACATTATCAAGAAAGAGACAAAAGAGTAAACCTAAAAAACTGTAATTATAAAACTATTAAAAAAATACCCTGTTTCCTTGAAAGAGAACTCCTTCAGTTTTCTAGCCAACTCAATTTCAGTTGCTGCGGCTCCAGGTATTATACGGCTATCCCTGCACATTGCCTGAACAGTGAAATGCAATAAGAAAGAGCTAGACTTCTGTACAAACACAACAGTCCTGAAAAAAAATTAAAGGTCAAACATGCAAAAAGACCGAGCATCTAAAATTTTCAAGTTATGCTTAGGTTCTCCAGAAAATTACCTTGTAGGTATTCACGCCATCATCAACTGCTCTTTCAAGGTCGTCTAATATACTATCAGTGCTTGCTCGTAAAACCACAGTGGATACAGAATTTCCACCCGTTTCATTTTTCACAATGGTGACCTAACAGACAAAAGGGAGGAAGGCACAGTGACTGACTGGAATAAACAAACAACAGCAAATAGCAACCAAAATGCTTTGATATGGCAAAGTGTTAAACACAGACCCGAACACCACCAATTTCCTCCACTGAAATGGAATCAGCATATCCTAGATCATCAGGGTTTGGCTGGCTAAGCTTCAACTGCAGACAACAATTGAAAAGGAGATCATAAAAGTATCAAATCATGAAAGTATCAATGTTTTCATATGAAATCAAATGATATATACTTACAAGAGCAACAGCGCCAGTCGTACGGCAAAATCGACGCAATTCAAATTTTGAGCTAATTTTTAGGACCATAATTCTGAAAGCAGGAATATGAATTAGTTTGCATTTTGAAGCTCAAAAAGTCATGAGTCATCACATTCCAAATTACAATGTTGCCTCGACTTATCCATACCCATGTGGTCATATTCAAGTGAACTTGCAATTATCTTTCGCATAACATACATATGACCATAGTGCATACATAAATACATGCATGCATATGTATAACGTGCACATTTGTATGCATGCACTTATAAGCTTGCAATGGTATTTGCAGGCCAAAATCATCTGAATCAAAGGACTAGTAAAAATAAAAGAAAGGCATTAGAAAGACAATGAGATTTGTGGCCAAATAACTAAAAATCTGTGTATGTGAAAGAGACATCATAAAGCTAGAATTTTCCATCTACACAAAAGACATGGATGATCAATACTTTGAACATTAGAACAAGCTTATTAGCTCCAGTTTTTTGAATTGAACCAGAACGTTTTGCAAGTAAAATGGAAAATTGATTTACTTGTAGCGCTCACAGAAGTGTAATGCCATCTCTCCAACTGCTGCTCCACTGACAATGACTTTGGCACCTGAATCTGCAACAGCTTTAATGAGCTCCTCAATTTTTGCCTCCTCAGTTTTTGCATAGTTTTCTAGCTGCAAGATGAACAATTGATAAGGAAAAGATAATGTCAATCAAGCGAAGGAAAAAGGCCCAACCAAACAAAGCAATGGCAGTTCAACACTAACGGAAGAAAAATAGGAGAACATTGTATACCATCAACTGGAAGCAACGATAGGCATCTTACTTGGGGATATCATAAATAATACCAAAACAAATCTTTCTGATGCAGGACGTTCACAGAGGCTAAGGAGTTTAAAACTTTGTTACGAACACCCTTAATCCCTTAAGTAAAGCAATAGATAAAAGACTAGTGGATCTTTTTAGAATGCCAGCTGCATAGGCATAATTCCAGTTGTAGAACAAAATTTCCTATTATATTCAGATACAATCCAAGACAGAGCCTCAGTACTCACCTTTCATATTTCAGTCCAACAACTTAAAGACAAACCAGCCTACTAACTAATTCTAATATAACATCTCTTCAGCTTATTTCCTCAATGCCAATTTACTTAATAAGCCAATTCACTTGTGAGGCCAAACATTTCCAAGACGTTTCCTACTCTGAAAAAGTACATCTACAACGAAGCAATGGTATTCCCACTAACTAAAGTGGCAAAATCTCACAATACCTGCCAATCCGCTGGGTATTTTAGCGACTCAGGTTGGATTCAGGTCAAACCTAAAACGGGAGCTTATTAAATAGACCAAATCACCATCCATCCAAATAATAAATGAGTCGGATAGACAGTTAATGCTATATACCAGTCAGCTAGCCTAAACCAAGCAATTCTACGAGCTGGTTTCTATTGACCATTTCATGATCCGACTCATTGCCACCTCTTCCTTCTTTCCCTATTCCAAGTCAAAGATCCTAGAAACCAACCCAGCTGAACAAGAAATAAAGCAAACCTACTCATAACATAATTCCTCTAGGAAAGTGCACTTGGGTACTTATTTTCAGAGTTCCCATCCATTATTTGTACAGAAAAACTGCATCACAACAAAAAGGTCAAACCAAGAAACGCCAATGATGCCTATGATGTCAATAACCCACTGTTTGGTTGTCCATGATATCATAGTCAGTGTAGGTGTCAGCGTGTCACACCTTCCAGAAAACAGCTGACATCTCTCCTATTCGGCAACATATTGCAATCACCGATCCTAAAGTAGTATATTACCCACCAACCAGTCCTCAGATTTGTAAAAGGCAGTCCCAGGGTACAGGCACCAAGTTAATACTGGCCCAGGCAAACACTTGTTCTAAACTGTCTCTACGATACATTTTCTAAACTAAACATGGTAGCAATAAGAACCATGATAGCAATTCAATTAACAATTAACCAACTTAAACAATAACAAAATTTCATACATTTAACATGTCAACTTTAACATAACTTATTGGCCCAAAAACCCATCCATCAAGGACCCCATGTTCGACAAAAAAAAGGAGAATGTTCTTCCTCATTTCTCCCTATTTCCCCCTCTCTTGTCAAATGTTGCTAATCAACCTACTATTGAATTTTTTTTTTCCATTTTCCTAATTCACAATTTTCAAATTTTGTTCATTTTTAAAATTAAACCTACATTGTTCATTTCTAACTTCACTCTTGTTTTCTTCTTCTAAGTAATAATGCACTTTTAACTGATTAATATGTTAGTATATTTTTTATTCTTCAAAAAAAAATTTCTTCTTTATAATTTGTTCCACATTAGTGTAAAAAAGTACCATTTTGAATGTTAAAGTGCTATTGCCCCTTTAATATTTCACGGAACTTCATTTAATGTTAATATATTATTACCCCTGTTAATCATTAATAGTTTAATATAAAATCTGAACTCTGATATGAGTCATATGACTTGCCAACATATTAGCTTGTTTAATTAGAATGAAGGCATGCATACCCCACATGCTTAGTCGCTTGCTGTGTGATTTTTCTAAAAAATAACCTGAAATTTTTTTTCCCAAATTCATTTTTTTTTTGAGTTCCTCAAAATTTTAATATGTTGTCACTCATCATTTTTGGTTTTCTGGGCAGAGTCATGACAAATTAATCATATTCTTAGAAAAGATCACATATAATATCACTAATCCATAAAGTACATAGGATTAATGTTGAGAATTTTTTGCACATTTGGCATCTGGGTAAGTACCAAATTGTTTACGCAAGAAGCAGATTTGCCACCACAAATCACCTATGTGTGTTAACAATGTTGATGATATCAGCCTCACATTCTTCTTCAGAAGACAGTACATGATACACAACCATTCCATACAACTACCTTTTCTTGACTGACATGAGAAGAATATTTCCCAATACAGTCATGGCTGAATATAAGGATGAATTAAGTGGTTGGTGCCACATTGGGGGTGGGTCCAGAAATAATGAATTAACCAAATCTAAGGAGATAAGGCCAAATTTGTTAGCACTAACAAGCATATGCATGGACATGCATATAGACATATATACATATGGACATAAAACAAAAACAATGACAATGACGACAAAATGCATATCTAAATACGTTTGGGCTGGAAACACCAAGTGATCCACCATCCCAATATATCAAAAAGCAAATCTTTAGTCATATTATATGTATTTAAAATCACTTGACTTCATCCAGGTCCCTTCTGGTCTTTCCCTTTCCCTTCTAGAACCTTTCAATATGCACACCTCGCACTTTCTCAAAAGCATCTTGTTAGTTTTTCTTTCTTTTTTTTCCTTTTTTTTTTCCATCTTTCTACATATCCGAACCATATCATACCACTCCCATTTATCTTATTCCTTTTCCAGTTTACTACAGGATGCTCTTTCATGTCTTCCTTCCTCGCTTTATCTTTTCTAATTTTTAATACATATACATGTAAAACACACATATAAACATATTTGTCCAGTGGAATGCTCCAGACTTCAAAATCCATTGTGACTTATCTTTAACACAATGTAGATAATTTGGGAAACCTGCTTGTCCATGTGTACCTTCACTTAATCCCACCTTAAATACTAAGTTTCATCCATGAACACACTCGCCACACAGTATGAAGGAATCTATAAACTCCATTTCTTCTTTTACAAACTTCTAAAATATTATTATGACCTAAAAAAGAAGGAAAAAATCTCAATGGCTAATACTAATAATAAGAAAAAAAAGTAGTACTAGTCTCAATGGACCTTATCCCAAAAAAATATTGCTCATGTGGATCCAAAGTGATACAATTTTTTTTTTTAATCGGTGGATCCAAAATGATACCTTTCATGTGAATCGCCTGAATTGGTCACATCATTGCTTCATGTGTTATTAAAATCCATGTCTCACCAAGTAAAAAAAATCTAGTGATCTAGACCAGAAATTTCACCTCTAAATACATATAGAAATATGAACCTATAAATAACACATTTTTAGCTTATATTTAACAAGCATGGTTGAAAAACTGGGCCTTACCAAGATAATACTCCATCCTGGTGCCTATTTATATGGTGAACTTAGGCAGCTCAACCAAACTCAGGCAGTACCAAGTTTGTACTGCCCGAGAATTACAGATAACTCACGAAGAAGAAGAATAATCATGTATTTCTGAAAAATCTGATTTCAGAAACCAGATTTCTAATTTCATAAACCAGATTTCTGGATTTATAAACTTGAAGAAGAAACATGTAATTTGGTTTCCGAAATCTGGTTCCATACACTAGATTTTTGGTTTTAGAAAAAGGATTTCTAATTTCAGAAACAGCAAGATGATGAAAAAGAAGTACTGGCAGGTATCAGTATTTTCAACCCTGGCAACAATAATAAGTTTAAAGATCTTGTGTTCCATGTCCAAATCCATAAATATGAACATATATGTAAACTAGTAGATGTATGTGATACACATACAAATATCAGTAAAATGTTACGCACTTCATAATTTCACAAATATGAAAGCACACAGATTCTAAATGTTCAGAGAAAATCACGTGGAATAAAGAGTTTACTGCCGCATGAAACATCAGAAAACACATACAGTTGGCAGCACATACACGCAATCAGCTCTTGTGTCGTACATAACCAAAATATATGAGTAATTTGCAGAAGGAATATTAATGATTCAGAGAAATATCTTCAAAATGATACACATTTCAGCATTTTATGGTGGCAAGACTGCCTTAGGAGATGGCAAAGGTTTATTCAAATCTGCAATGTCAAAGTCTTATAGCAACACAACTGATAACAGCATTGAGGTATTCCTGGACAGTCCACTCCTTTTCATTTTTTTCCAAAAAGAATAGAAACAGAAAGCTTCATAACAAACATGACTCAATTTCTCATGGATGCTATCTCAGGTAAAATAAGAAATTCAGTCTGGCAATGATGGAACTCACATCCATTTCATCAAGTATCTTTTCCCATTGTTCTTTTTTTTTTTTTTTTGGAAACTTAAACAAAGGCAGACAAATTGAATAAACTAGAATGCTCTTCAAGTGCACATCAAGGATTCCAGAATCCTACTTTGTTACTGTATAATATCTGGGGTTTCCAATCTGGAGAGTGCTCTTGAAACATTCAAGTGTAACTTTTTTGGTGGTTATCAATGAAAGATATGGATATCTTTGATGCACATCTCAAGATCATTTATGTACATATTTTGCTGAAGGGTTTCATATTTGAAATCCGGCCCAAACCCCCTCCGATGTCTTCAAAGCATTTGACAAGAGAGGAAAAGAATATAAAAATAAATACAAGAACAGATATTAACATGTATAGAACACTTCATGTAGCTCAAACAGTAAAAAAAAAATCTAGAGATAACCATGCATATTTTTGAAAATGGCCTTCTGTAAGGTAAACCCGCATGTCTCCTTCGAAAGCCAACACATAAAAGCCAAGACAAACAAATGGAACTGAAGAACCAAAAAAAATGGGATCAAATATTTCAGTATAAATGGTGGGCAGCTTTAATTTTCAATGCAACCATTCAGGATAGAAAGAAAACATCTTCATATATACAACCTGCTCGGCATTATGAATTAGGACAGTTCCCTTGGTTTCAGTCGCAGATGTATCAACACCTCCCACAAAAACAGCAATCTACAAAATAAGCAGGCCAATGATTAGATTTTGTCAAACATAAATTGAATATGAAAACAGAACTACTACGACAAGTTCCAAGAAGAAATTCAATATCAGCCATCCAGAACATTTTTTTTTATCAGTAAATAGTAGCAATGCATTAATAATAGAGAATCAAAATACAGGATCTTTGAAAATAAATACAAGATTCCTCTCCTTTCAAAGTCTTCTGGAGGTTAACACCGGGGGCAGTGATGTGGGCAGTTTGGAAGGAACGAAATAACAGGATCTTTGAGTATAAGGAAAGATCTTGGGATGCTCTTTTCAAATACTCACTTAGTTTTATCCTTTATTGGGTGTCTGCTGTGGAATCTTGTAAGGGATTGAATTGTCATGATGTATTAATGTGTGAGGATTTCAATGACTTGTAGAGGATGGGGAGGGGATGAGGATTATGTACACCTTTGGAGTATAGCAATGTATTCTGTTTTCAGCTTCTTTTTAATATAATTTTTCATTACTGATCAAAAAAAAAAAATAGAGAATCAAAATACAGATTTGAGTACACAGACAGTGTACCAAAGGATTCTAGCACTAAACAGCAAACCCAACCCTAGGAAAGGCAAGAAACCTTTCCACAACCCATGGCTAGGCTAGGCTAGAAAGGATAAATTTTCCATCCAGGGGGAAAAAAAAGCAAAATTTGAATGATTGTTAAAGCTATTCTCTTTGAAATTTGTATTTGTTTCAACATGAGATTATAATATTGCCTCCAATCCCCCATGCCACCCTTTGCTTCTTTTTTTTTATTCTTTCTACCACCGCCCAAACCCCGTATTCTGATGTAATAAATTAATATGGAAGGGGTTTTCAAGGAAGTGAGAAAAAAGAATTGAAGTACAAACAAAGCCAAAAGCAAGGCTTTTGAATAGCACTGCCACAGTTGATATGAATTTTGATTTAAAGAGTAACAGTGGGAAATAAAAAAATGCAAAATTAAAACGCAATCTAAGCATTCCGACTTTCCAGAGCAGAGATTTGGATTGATTTCACCATCAAGGTAACAGTAATGTCCGTTTCAAGCTGCCAAAGAGCTATTTGAATGCAAGATCAATTCCTCATGGCACGATTTGGGAGTAAAACAATATGCACTGGGTACAAGTGTACAAATTGCATTAAAAACTAGGTCCAACCATGAATGTGTACAGAGAGACAGAACTTGAATGTTCGTTAAATTGAAATGTAGAGATTCATGGCATTATTTATTTTACAAAAAAACTAGTGCGTACTTCACCAAGATCAATAACATAATCTCCTACTTTATTAATTGTGACCTATCACTCATTGACCACTGTTGTTTAATCTCTTTGGCATCAGGCTCATTTGGAAGCTTAAGTTCCAAGAAAGACCTACTCAGAAAATCAGATTCTTATATGGATTACAATTCATAGATATGAACCAATAAAACAAGGTTTTAAACGTCTTAGAGGACGGTGAAATTTTCACTTAAAAATTCGCATCTAAACACGTGCTGGGAGATATATCCAACAAGTTTACTTTCTTCAATTTTCTGGCAAATTTCACTAGCTTCTTCAGAACATTGGAATTTGCTAACAATTTCACTGGATATTTTGAAGTCAAAACTTTCATTAAGAATTAGTGAAGGAAATAAATTTCCATTTCTCCAACTTGTTTAACATTCTGGTATTGCAGTCCTAGTTTAAGGAAGAGGATTAAGTTCCTTTCAATAGTTATCTATTAATGGAAAGAGATTCCACATGGCTAAGAGTCCAATGCAAAATTGTTCAACATGATTTTTTTAAGGCATGTCAAAAAACTCATACCTTGAGCTTCCCTCAAGATAAGACTCAAGAAATGCCGTCAAGAACCTCTGAGACACAAATCACGACAAGCGCAGGCCTCATGCCTTATTTAGAGGTTCAAGGAGGATTGCCCACAGAATGAAGTTAAATTAGCAACCTCAAACTCAAGTTTGATAAGCAAGGTAAAAAAAACAAGTTCTTAGCAGATGTGCAACTTGGTTTGGTTAAAACAGAGAACCAACTAACCCCATCCAAATCGGGTCAGTTTGTGTTGGGTTTCAAAGCCTATGGTTTGGCTAGAATCTGCAAACCAATTCAATATTAATTTGGTTTTGGGTTGATGTTTTGCTTAAACTGAACTGAAACCCAATATGCTTCACAAAACTGAACCAAACTGAACCTGTATATACATATATGTTTGGTTCGGTTTTCAGGTAGGAGTAATCGGTTCTAAATTCAGTTCGATTCAGCTTGGTTTTGGTTCAACAGCCACAAACCTTGGTTTGGTCTTGGGTTGAAGTTAATACAGACCATATCCAATCGAGTTGCACCTCTACTTTGGTATGTACATATTCAGAAACTAGGCACAACACAAATATTGATCGACTATCAGGGATTAGTTGATCTGTTGCTTTCTTGTGCCCTCTTTCACCTTCACTTCAGCTGAAATAGAGACCTCCAAGACTGATCTCTGTTAAGCTCAACTCGGATGGAAATTCTCTAGGCAACCCAGGAACATTGGAAATTGAACAGGTCTTTACAATAGTTCTACTGGGGAAGGGAATGCAATGAAATTAGCTTTTGATGATAGGAGTCAAGAGTAGCAAGGTCTCAAGGGTATTCAAACTTGGAGATGGAGGATGGTGACTCGATGCACACGTGATATCTTAGACAGATGAACATATGGTTGGTTCATAGAGGATGGCCAAGTATATTTAATTGGCTCAGGCATTGACAGACGAGATAATCATCTTGTTTTCTTTTATCCCATTTCTAATAACAATAGTGCCAATAGGGTGGCTCAACAGGAATGAAGAGGGAGGATTTGTTTCCTAGAATAGTGTCAAATGATATGCTTGCTGGTCAATATCTTCCTTTTTATAAATTAATGGTAAATGATCGGATATAACAAAACTAATTGCTCTTACAATTCTCTTGGTTTTTAGTTCTTACCATCGTTTCACATTTACTATTCTCCATATACTGAATCTTAATTCAACATACTTTAGAACCTTTATATTCTAAGGTATACCTCCATAACTTCAATTTTGCATATAGTCTTTCTATATTTCAAAACCACATCATCTAAAAATAACATAAACCAAGAAACCTTCTCTTAAATGAGAGTAGTTAATTGATCCATGATAAGCAACAAGATAAGGACTCGTAGATGACCCTTCATACAGAACTGTCCTTATCAGAACTCATTTGTCTTAACAACACTCTCACCCTTCATACATGATACATATCTATAATTTCCAAGTACCTGATTAGTGCTCTTTTTTCTTTTTTTCTTTTTTGCCTGAACCAACCAAATTAACTTGTCGGCTCTATTTAATGATTCCTCTTAATCAATGTAAATTTAAAAACCATTTAAAAGGTATATTCTCTTTTCTCTAAGTTTCTCCATTAATGGTCTTAAGTAAAAAAGACCAACTCAAGATAGATTTCTCCCAGGCATAAAGCCAAAATGATTTTATAACACGTGGATTTCTCTTTTCTTGATAAAAGATTGCTCTTAGGCATAAAGCCAAACTGATTTTTTAACACTTAGACTATTCTTATTAAAGACTTAAATTTTACTGCATTACTTCCTTCCCATAATTTCATAGCATGATAATTGTAACAGCTCTAAACATCTCCTTTGTTCTTATACATAGATACTACCATGCTCCTCCTCCAAGCATTTGGCCCTTTTATGCCTCATAATTCTGCCACGTAATTTGGCTAACAACAGTACACCAACCTCCCCCATGCACTTCCATAATTACCACATAGTCCTAAAGCTTTCCCATTTCATCTTGGATAAACTCCCTTTAGTTTGAAAACCCAAATCTTAATACACGCTACAATTACCTTTATCTTTATCTTTATCTTTACTACTATAAAAGTACAAAGACCCTTAATGTTTGTCCACTTTTTCTTTCCTAAAAAATCACCAACCTTCACCGTTTTTTCCCTTTCTGCCTTTTCCAAACCACCATGGTAACTGCCCAATGCACCCCTTCATACCGTTAAGGACTGAGAGTGTAATGTGTGTCCACTTTTTCTTAAAAATCCCCAACCTTCTCCATATTTCCCTTGCTGCCCTTTTCAAACCACCATGGTAACCGCCCAACATACCCCTTCATACCGTTAAGGACTGAGAGTTAAACTCTTGATAATGAGATTATCTCTTAGATATAATCACATCTCAGATTGGATAGAGACTCTCTTAGAAATAGAACTTATTGCATCTGAGATTGGGTAGAGACTGAAGTTCATCTGGTTAGTTTCATTACTTTAATAAGTGTGGTTTTTTTTTTAAATTAATTTGCCGAATTACCTATTTCTCTTGTGAATCTTAAGTTTTCCATGTTTATTTAATTGAGGAGATCATGTTTTCTATTCCTATCATTCACCTTTTTTCCATGATCTCTATAAATATATTGTCTACTCCTACAATTCAAATATCTATGAAATTATAGAAATATAGTATAATTGGAAATTAGGAAACAGTGTCTAATTATTTATTGAATTGTGGTACTGTAATTCATATTAAACACTATATGCTTTTTTATCTTTCATCATGATTAAACATTATTGAACTGTGTTACTGTATTTCATATTAAACAATATTTGCTTTTTTTTTATCATCATTATCTTTCATCTTGTTTGCTTATTATTTTTTATTTTTTAATCTAAATAAAATTCTCACATACAATGCACATGCATATTTACTAGTAAATATATATATATATATATATATATATATATATATATATATATATATAATTAAAATTTTATTAGAATCAAGTAATTATTTAACATGCATATTTACTAGTAAATATAAATATACATATATATAATTAAAATTATTTTAGAATCAAATAATTATTTACATGTAAATCATTAATATTATAATTTTATATCTTATAACTCCAAATAAGACAATATCAATGATGTAGATTTGTTATCTTTAAGCAGTTACTAGAAATAATGCAATTATACTAGTAATATTCAATATATCATCATATGGTAGTAAACATACAAGATAAAATTATTGAAAAGATCACCAAGGCACCTTATACATAGTTAATTCACCTAAAATAGTACATCCTGGGCCATAAAAACAAGGAGGACCAAAGAAAACCACAACTAATTATCAAGTCTAAACAAAATATTAAATGAAATTCATTTTCATCCACAAAATGGGTAAATTGCGAAACTTAGTAAAAAGTGGAAGTTTGTGCACCTTTGATTTTTCCACTCTCTTTATGCTCCCAACTGCATCATTCTTCAAGACCATACCTTGAATGATCATGCAATCATGCAGACCTCCTCCAAGAAGCTTTGCAACACGAACATTATCCACATTAAAGTTTGCTGGGTTCTTGGGACACACTTGGATGCATGCCTACAATTAAAAAGTATTACATGCATGGTTAATGACAACAACCCCATAAGCAATAATTACACAATTTGAACATGTAGTTCTTCTTTTACTCGTGAGCTTTAAACTTACATCAGCAACCAGAGGACACAAAATATCCTCCTGCCCAAATTGCTTGCTAGCAACAGCAGCCTTCATTCTAATAACAACTTGATCCTTGTTCCGCACGTCCATTGTTTCTGAACCTTTTTCTACTAATTCATCTAAGATTTGAACTGTCTAAAAATCAAAAATACAATAGCACAATTGATGAATTCAAATTTCAATCTAAAAATACAATACCCTGTATCAATTTAGTAGAACATTGACAAACCTTGTTGATTGCTTTTGTGTACCCACTAATGATCTCGCTTGGATGCAAGCCCATCCTAATAAGCTCTTCTGCATTTTGAAGAAGTTCCCCAGCAAATGATATCGTTAAATTAGCTCCATCACCAATTTCTTCCTGTTGAGCCTTTCCAGCCAACACAAGAAGCTTGGCTGCAGGATGCTGAACCTCAAGTTCATTTACAATGGTGGCAGCATCGTTTGTAACAAAAAGCTTGTCCAAATGATTGATAACCATCTTGTTCATGCCTGAAAATGAACACGACAACCAAAGAATATATTTTAGAAAAAAACACAGAAAAAACTAACAATTTTAAATTTATTAACACCTGCACGCAGCATTTGTGGGACTAAGTACATAAAAATATACAAATACTGTCCAACAAAATAGAAACAGTATGTTAACAGTATTGGCAAAGACATTTGCCTTGCAAGTTGGCTAATATTTCAGGCGGCAGCCTGTGCACTTTTTAATAAGGCAGACATCGGTATGTATGACAAATCGAGTTCCGTAATAAAAACTTAATAAACCTCTCTTCCACCCAAAAATCAATCTCAGATATTTTTTTTATATAAATTATAAATATAAATATAATTAGAAAGCATAAAGTTCTATATCATACACTCTACCCTTAACAACAAACCAACAGTCTGTCCCCTCCCTTCCTCACCAATCTCTTCAAACATACAGCTTGTCCCCTCCCTTCCTCACCAATCTTTTCAAACTTACGTAATCTCAAGTAAACAAATTGAAATGATGTCAAAACCATGTATATGCTCAATCGTTATACCACATGAATGCCTAGATATCTCAGACCAACAGGAGTAACGAGAAAAGGAAAAAAAAATGAGAGGGAGGGAATATAAAATATTGTTAATGCCATTGAATGATGATGAATTCTAAATATGATTTCAAACATAAGTTCTTATTGTTAAATCTACAAACAAGCTTAGCATTTCCATCATTCTACGTATTACGGTGTATAACGTCAATCCCTTTTTATATAATAACGCAAAATTGAACCAATTACTTTAGCATAGATTCCTTTGCACTCTAACCAGAAGCTCACTCCAGACACATTTGAAATTACTAAAGAAAAAAGCATCGCATGATACACAACAGATGTAGAAGGTAAAAGTCATGGATTACTAACTAATCATCATTTACAACACGGAACATATGTAACTGTTAGTCCACAACTTCCCACAAAATAAAAAAAATAAAACAAGGATTTTCCACCAGGGCTCCATTCAGATCATCGCTCGCCAAGTTCCATTATGAACAATATAAAGAAAGTGAGAATAATAAGAGGGATTGTGATTTAAGAGTTAAATGGCTAGTATTACCATTTGGACCGAGCGAAGTTCGGGTAATGGTAGAAAGCTGCTTGCAAGCGTCAATGTTCTTGAGAACTGCTTCGTCGAGACCAGAGAGATGCTTGTGGCCTTCTTTGAGCATGGACTGTACACCATACGGCTGCAACTGAAACCCCATTTTCGCTCCAAACCTCTGCAGACAACTCCTGGGTGTAGATCTTCACGCGACTGCTCCACAAAGCGAGCAAACAGAGAAATGGATCTCACAGAACACAAAAAATGGCGATCCTGTGTCTAGTAGAGATTTTGAGAAAACACTTGCAAAACCCTAGAGAAACTGCTAGTTGTGCCCGTGCATTTCAAAAAGAAGAACGCGACGCGATGTTTTTTTTACACAGCACTCGACGCGAATGCTTCGGTTTTGGTTCGGTTTCTTTTGTTTTTTTGTAATGATTTTGGTTCGGTTTCTGAATATACTTGAAAACAAAAGTATAATAAAAACAGAAATCGAACCAAACCGACTAATACAAACCCAGAACCACCTTTATAAGTTTGGTTCAGGTTTATCGGTTTTAATTGAACCGTTGCCATTCTTGCGCCAAAAATCATATAACCAGCTCTTTTAACGTGAGGTGCTCGTATTTAAATTTAAAAGTATACAGTACAAAAACATGCTACGGGCATATTTATAAAGTACAAATAATTAATTATCACTAAAAGAAACACAAAAACTAGTACTCCAAGAGTATATACACATAAAAACGATTCTTATTATAGCCATTTTACATTTTATAACCTATAATCTATAACCTATAACCTAGATTATTGTTTTTATTATATATTATATTTATATCTATACTATATTTAACGCAAGAAGGCTTCTTGGGAAGCGTGCTAAGCTCTATGCACGAGCTTCCCAAAAAGCCTATACCTTATGTTGTCAAGGTTTCATTAAAATAGGGTTTTAGGCCTTCAACAATCATAACTTTG
This sequence comes from Buxus sempervirens, assembly GCA_947561395.2. NCBI lineage: Eukaryota > Viridiplantae > Streptophyta > Magnoliopsida > Buxales > Buxaceae > Buxus > Buxus sempervirens. The sequence goes on along the minus strand of OX387183.1, from coordinate 449,193 downwards.
CCTCCTCTTTCAAAACCCACGCAATTACAAAACTGTTCTCTCTCTACGTATAGTATTGTACATGCAATCTTGCCAGTATTACATAATGAGAAAAAGGGAGATTCACATTGGGTTTCTTGAGAGCGCCCCTTAAAAAATTACCAGGACTTTAAGATCCCTCATAATGCTTATGCATATTTAAACTATTTTTTGTTGGACATACGATATGCATGTGTAAGGTATGCATGTGCATGCAATAGTAGAACTAAATTCAAACCTAGTCATATACCAAGTCTATAAACTAAGATTCAAAGCTTTTTGAAAACAATTAATGAAATTGAGTTTTACACTCCAAGGAAAAATAAATCTGGTCTATTGAATATAGGGATGACAATGGGATGGGTTAAGTGGATAACACACCCCTAATGGTTAAGAGTTTGGTATTGCCAAGTTTGGGTTAAGGTTAAGTTCAGATTTAGCCCAATCTGCCCTGACCTCGAACTTTAATCTATTATAACATTGTTTTTATATATATAATATATAGAAAAAAACATATTTTATTATTAAATATAATATTTCTTTATATATTCTATTTATAAAAACAAATATTTTATTTGCATTTTATACTACAACTGGGGCAACCCCAATCTTGCACACTTATAGTTGACTATGAAGATAAAAGTATAAGCAACAGGGCTATTTGCCCTAATCTATAGACATCCCAATTGGCTATCAACTAAAAATGATATGGATTTTAATAAATTATTATAGACACCATTCCGCTTGAAAAGATACATAGAATAGCATTTGATCTGTACAGCCGCACCAGATCACCTGATCTTCAACTCCAGACAGGTATCTGAACATTAGCCAATTTGGGATCTAAAACTGCATGCAAAAGTGGCTCCAACCTCAAAGGATACATTCAAAAAATCTGAACCAGTCCATAAGAAAAGGTGAGCAAAATTAACATTCACAGATCAAAAAAACTTCAAGCAAATCAAACCAACATTATCCCTCTGTCACTGCTATCTTAGGATACAGACTAATGGGAAGTGTTTGATAAATGCAATGGCACTCTTGCAACAATTATTAATAAAGCTTCACTGCCCAACCGCCTTGTTTCTCCATGGTAATAACTAAAAATAAAAATTTTTTTTTTACCACTTTGATCAGACACTCGAGGTCTCATAATATACAAGTCTTCAAAAGCCTTGGTTGCGTTTAGGGCCTTTAGGCAGCCGAAAGGTCAGAACTTGCCCGTGGAATATTTATCTAGTTCTTGTTTTAATACCTCTGACTCTTGAAGCTTTCTTCTCCATCCTTTCCCTCTTCTTACGACTTTTTTCATCCTCCGTGTCACCCTATGCAGCAATTAAAAAACCAAGGTACAGGCATGAAATAGAGAACTAACATATAGTTGGCATACACATAACAAAACCAATGATATACAATATGGATCATCGTGGGTGATGGAGCTTACCTCTGAACCATGAGACAAAAGCCCTTTTGTCACACCAAATATTTTATATGCACCAAATGCTGGAATCTGAAGAATGACATCATGTGATATTTCAGTCAAATTTGAAAATAGTTTCCATTTTCTCTGTTTTAGTAGTTTCTCCAACCATTCTTCCAACTATATATGTATGGTATGCTGGCATGCTTCATAAGAGCTATTGTTATAGATATTTAGATTTATCATATGCACACATGATGAAAATGCAGGTTAATCATATAGATAGCAGGTAAGCTTTGAAGTGCAGTGGTTCAGTGGGCACAGCTGGAAATTGTATTAAACCCACCCTAAATTGCTTCAAATAGGAGTTTTTCAATCCCAACAGTTACAAACTCAAATGAACCTAGCACTGCAGTGGTACAGTGGGCACAAATGTAAACTGTATTAAACGCAACCCTCAATCGCTTCAAATAGGAGATCTTCAATTTCAAAAGTTCAGGGGTACTGAAATACCCTAGTCACATAATGGGTACCAGATTAGCACATTAAAAGCAAATGTTTTGAATCTGCCATGTTTCAAATACAAATTTGGAAGGTTTTTATCAGTCAAGTTACATCATCCAAGGATAATGGCAGGTTAAATGTGTCCTTATACCTACATGTCCCTCAAAACAAGAGTAAGATCTTCTCAGGGTCATCCATCCAAGAAAGGACTTTCCAGCCACCTGAAGTACCTTGAGGCCTTCAAACTGATGATTTTTTCAGATGTTGATCTCTTAATATTGTTTGTTGAATTTGAGAAGTTTAACAGTTTCTTAAATGGGAGGCAAAAGTGGTAGACACAGATTTTTTATTGTTTTTTAGTTATAAATCAAATCCTGTGAGCCTGTTCTCGGTTTCCTTTTTCCCAGCAATGAAAATGAGAGCATAGGAGGTTCCATCTAAGGTGCCTTTTTATCTTAAGATGGACAGGGGTGCAGGATATCAATGTGTAGATTCCATCCCTATTAAATCTATTAGGGATATTCCAGTTACGCACGCATTGTAAGGTGAATAGATTTATTGGCTTCCTGGAAATGGCAATGAGTGGAAATTCTGACAAGGGGTCATTTAACATGATACTGCTTGCAATTTATGGAAGAAGGAAAGAAAAAGCAGGATCTTTATGGATGAGTACATCAATGAGATCTCAGAGAAAGTTTGGTTGACAGAGGCTGGTAAGATAAAACATAAGCAGTTGGCATACAGGTTTTATCACTGTTATTTTTGTATCAGCACCATGGGTAGTCAGCTGTGTACATACTTTATATCTAAGCCTTATCCTGTAAAAGAACAGAAATATAAAAATCAAGAATTTGTAAAATTATAATCACAAGGAAATTGCAATAACAAGAGGCCAATTTGCTGGTCAGATGCTTCAGTTAGAAACCTGGTGAGATCTCACGCGGCATACATGTCTATAACTCCCCCCGGTCCAAATGAATTTTTTATGGCTATCAGCTAACAAGTACTAGTTTCAAGGGGCCCTCCCAAAAAAAATTGTTTTTTTTATAAAAGCTTTTTACTAAAGCCAATGGTTAGCCGTTGGCAGGCCTGGTGTGTCGGTAAATGCAATGCTGGCACACCAGGCCACCCGTGCCATGCCTAAACGGGCCAATGGCCCAGGAAGCCGGCCCAACATGGCCACACTTGGAAGGGCCATGCCGTACCATCTGCCCAATGCGCTTGACATCCCTAATTAACGAGGCTTATATGTGATGAAATACTGTCAACATAACCCATTCAGAGGGTTCTCTATCATGTCACACCAGGGAGATAGATCTATAGAGAGCTCGGAATACATTTTGCCTCATAGCAATAACAATTATAACGAAAAAATGAATATTAACGAATTAATAATAATAACAACAATATTAAGGTTAATAACAGCAGCTGTAGTAGTAGTAATAACACCAATAATAAATGCAACAATAACAAGTTAACAACTACTACTATTAAAACAATAAGAAATTCAATGTTAAAGATATAATGCTTAAGATGGATTAGATTCTCGTTGTCTGGCATATGCACATTGTGTACTAAGGTTTTTGCCTCCCAAGTATATTTTCATTATATTAAAATAATTGTTACTTACTTGCAAGAAAAATAAATTCCACATTTGACGGTTAAGATTATCTATGACATGTTCCTGCCAAGGAGGGTCATCTACCATATAGAACCCATCAGAAAATGTTACCAACTCAGCATGAATCAAGTTCACCACCATGTAATGATAAAATCGTTGTTTTTACACCCAATCTATATCCCCTTCTTTTTTTTTTTCATTTTTTTCAAGTGATGTAATTATATGTATGAGAGTATGAGAAACAGAGCTTAAATTCACTGTACATGAAAGGTATATCAATGAACCAGCCCAAAAAATAAATTCTAACTCATGACAAGCTATATATACCCATCATGAATGTGTTTTTGCATGTGGTCTGTATGTATGCAGGTTCCCATGCATGCATGCACATGTATTTGTGCATATTTGGAGCGGTGGCAACAAGAAAGATAAGGTATTGGACCTTACCACTAAATATGTATACCAAAATTTCCCCGAGATGATGGACATGAGCTGTACGAAGCTTGTAATGTAAATTACATCATGTAAATAACTGCAAGATGTAGTCAACCGTCAAAAGAAAATAAGTTTTATGATATACATAATGAATCAGAACTCTATATTTACCAGAACTGGAAGGTAACCAAAAATTATTAATGATAGACTTAATGTTCATCATGAGCAATCCAACGAGGACTCCATTTCAGAAAATGATCCTCATAAATTTATAAACTACAATTCTCCATTTCTAAATAAACCGAAGACATTACTGAATTGTCCAAAGATACCACTGATCACTGTCATCATACCTTTTTTTTTTATTCTTATAAAAAAAAAGTCTCACTTCACCAGTTGTTACCACTCCTGGAAGTTCATGACACAAGAATATCCACAAGTCTCCATGTTCTATTTAAAATCAACATAACTAAATCCATCACAAGCAACCTATCTACCAACTTCGTACCAACATTTACTTTGACAATAATCTGAATGTTTCAATCAATGTGCATTGCTCCTCAAAAGTACACAACGAAACACCTAAATTAATGTCACGTATACTACCCAAATCTATCATCAATTACCAAGATGTTTCGGTCTTATCTTCCAACTGTCATTGGTTCCAAAGATAAATTGAATGCCCATGACAATTGTGCCAACACTATGGAAGCACAACACACGCACGTTTAATGGGAAAATCATGCCTTTTCCTTCTTTCTTGCATTAGAATCAGCAGACGCTGAATTACAGGGATATCTATCCTGATAATAAACAATATGCAGTTTGCAATTCCCTGGAAATATTAATGGCTTGTCTACGACAAAGAGAAGAAGCTACAGAATCTTGCTAATTTTCTTGGATCTAGCAGACAGTAACCAATAATTATAAGTTTTGGAAAGCATGAAACTGATAGCAAGTAAAGTTAAGCATTCTTTTTTTTTTTATAATAAAAGTCACTAGTATATTAAATAGAGTAAAAGGAAAGAACAACAAGAGTAACAGGACACACAAAAAAACTACGAGATCAGCATACAAAGCATTACAGCCCATCAAAAATACCAGAAATAAGTAAAGTTAAGCATTCTGATCTCTAGGAAGATTAATGTGAGTAGAGAAAAGAACTCTTTGTTCCGATGCAAAACAAGTGATGCCTTGGTCTGATTAGGGACATCATCCGTTATAATGTAAATAGTAGGAAAATAATGTCCACAATATATGTTATTCTATAAAGAGTTAAAGACTAATCAATAACAATACTAACCTTTACAAAGTCATTACAAAATCCTGCTCATAGTAGTTTTCACATATAAAGCCAGCATAACAAATAAGGTAAAATTAAGATACATCAGTACATTTAATGTTCTTATCTAAATCTAATTCTCAGGCTGCTGAAAAAAATCATGCTGATCATATTCTTCCAAAATAAACACCCCCTTGGTTTATTCTGATATGGATACAGATCACCCAAAGTATCATTGTATAGCTTAGATCGATTCAGTGCAATACTGATAAAGACTGGGCAATAATCTATATCAGTATTGAATGGTCAATCTAAATCATGAGGCAGCTTGGCTGGTTAAGCATTTGAGATTTCGCACTCAATTAGGGTATCCATAGTATTGACACCTCTTCCTACCATGGATATGGAAGAGCCAATTGAAATTGGTGCCAAACATAATGATTTGATACATAAAACTGGTAAATACTGGTTGATACTTGAAGGGCTCCCGATTCCATCTATTTCTCATATTGATCCACTCTGATTATGCTAAGGATCAATCGATCACAATCCATATTGGAGCCAGCCAATGAAATTATCAATACTAATTCTTTAATCCCTGTCTTGGAGAGGTTCCATGTGATCTAAAATATTTCTGAAGTCAAACACAACATGCCATGGATTCATCTCTAGACTTGCTCTTCTTGTGTTCAATCAAATTATGTCAAGTCCAAGTGCCATTGCTTTAGGACCCCTTAAATCTTTTGTTCCATGTTAGCAGTGTCTGAGACTTTGGTTTGAGTACCAGTGGGCTCAAAATCCAACCTCATGATACAACAGGGAAAAGAATTACAATAACAACCTACATGTGTGCCATTGTCTCCTGAAGATAGCGCCTGCATCATCCAACACGCCAAACAACCCTCTTCTCTAAGGTTTTACACTGGAGAAGTAGAGGACTTACTGTTGTTTCTCAGATGTTATACACAAGAAAGCAAGCAAAAGAAATATTCATATAATTGTCGATATTACAAGGGCTATTTGACTGGTTGCCTTTGGAAAATTCCAGGCTCTAAGATTCTCACTGACGTGAAGACACCTAAAGCATGAAATCAAAGCGTCTCTAATTCAGTGCCTAGGTTACCACAACACGTACATGTTTTAACATCATTAAAATTCAATCTCAACTTTTCTTTTTCCCTTTTTTTAGCCTTCTTTTGGGAGCAAAAAAATTGCACAATAGTGTGTAGATTTTTTCTTTTTTCGGTTTTTTTGGGTTAGAGGTGGGGTTCTGTAAATTCTTTGGGAAGTGTCTTCTCTAGTCAAGTAACACTGAGGAACTAAAAGTGACAAGAAAAGAAAACCAAAAACTGAGACATACCCACAAACTCCACCCGTGCTCATATCAAACCCACCATCAAGAAGCTCTCCATCATCTCCATACGATGGCTTGGCCATTTCAGCAAGTTGTTGATATGGAATTGCATAGGCCATGGATGTCACAAGGAGGCCAACCCAATGCTTCCAACTAAAAGTTGAATGGAAGATAAGCATTCTAATCAAGACATATATAACCTGCGAATTTACAATTTGTATTTTCAACTTAATAACTCTGAGATAATAAGATATGATGAAGGCATAAACTTAACAACTCATTGACCGAAATAAAACAAGAATTTCCTACTGATCCAAGACTTGTGCTCCAGTTAATATCAAAAATTAAATAGGAATTGGAAAGTGGAATGCTGTGACCATCAAGTCAGTAAACTTGCCCTCATCCCAAGTTGGAAAGGTGTCTGTGAGTTTGAAATCAAAAATATCATGACATTCATATGGTGTACATAAGAAAAGGATCTTGAGGGAGGGCCCTTTGCCTCAACTGGAAATGTATAAGGTCAAATACTACAATGGAATGACTGTAACCATCTGAGGCAACCACCATATCAATTGACCATACAAGAGCATTTTCCAGGCAATATGGTTAAAATCATCAAGTCCATTCGGTTAAGAGCTCACAGGACAGACTCATCTAATTGTATCTTGATTCCTGATAATTTGCCACCTGAAATATTATGCTGGAATCCAGAAAACTTTTATAGTCAACACCACTAGAAATTTAGATGCAATTAAAATAACATCCTTGAATCTTCCCTCTCCATCATTTCAGCTAATTCTTGTCATTTCCTCCCTCTTAGTTTGTTGTTAAAAGTACAAAGTCCTTCTATGAAGTTGGAAGCTCTCTGCATTCAAGTGGCAACTATGCTTCTGGTACAAGGCTACCCTCTTGGCTCTATAGAAATAGAAAAGACTGCAAAAAGCTTTCTCTGGCCTATGATTTAAAAGTTTTGATACATGCCCTTGTTTCTCTTAAGGACAATAAATATAAGCCTTCCAATTTGATAAATCTCTTATCTTCTGAAATAGGTAATTTAATTCAGACCTTCAGATCCTCTGGATAGATAAAGATTGATCTCAGCCACTTTTCTTTAATAAGTGGCCTACTCTACTCCAGTGAGCCCCTCCCTTGAAGTCCTTCTAAGACTTATTAGGAAAAGGTGTGTGTGTGTGAATGGGTGGGTGGGTGAGGTGGTTATGTGTGTCATATCTTCAAAAAGATCTTCCCTGGCATGGGACTTGACAACAGGATGACAGCGACTGAGGTATGGGAGTAAGGTGCAAGATTGCAGCTTGCAGAATAGGTGGAAGTCCTTGGTATTGGATTGACCTAGAAGGCTCATGTGCATACTTCCCCATTGCCCAGCTTGTGTAGTTGAAATATTGCATTCCATAGGCATCTCTCACATCATAAACCTATCAACAAGGTCATTTGAATTATTCCAATCCAGTATGTAGCCAAGCCACGTACTTCCTTTAGGGGAAGCCGAGTCCTTACAAATTTGTCCCACATGACTGACGACCAGCTGATGGATAGGCATTAATTTTGCACTGCCAACAACAACAATAGGACCTGGAATTCCAATGTTCTGTAACTCATAAAAAGACTGGGTGGTCTAGCATAAAAACGTTTCGACAAAAAGGGCGGGGGTGGTCTAATAGCACTAAATCCACCAAATTATTAATGATGAGATCAATTTTTCTTAGGCAAAACAGAGGATATCACCACCTGAGATAGTTTATAGGAGACATCTTGGAGGAGTCTCTCTATAGCTATCTAGGGGAGATTCCCCATTCATTCTCGAGGGTGCTTGGTGGGGTGTTGGGGGGGGATGGGGGATGGATGCTATCCGTGCTAAGCTTCTCACACTCTTAAATGGTATGAGATAGTTAAGATCTCGAAGATTCACTTCATTGGAGATTAAGGGTGACTCTTCTACCATTGCTTTTTAAGCCTAGTAAGTAGCAGAGATCTTAGACATCAGTCTTCTAGCAAGATGAGCACGATTCTTGGCTATTGGTTTGAGGGTCTCAATAACCATGTTCCAAATCTGGCAATCTAGGGACAATTCTCAATTTATTCTCGAGGCTGCTTGGTTTGGGAGATGCTATCCGTGCTAAACTTCTCACACTCTTAAATGGTCTGACTTAGTTAAGATCACAAAGATTCACCTCATTTGAGATTAGGAGTGACTCTTTTACCATTGATTTTTATAGTCTATTAAGTAGCAGAGTTCGTGGACATCAGTCTTCTAGCAAAGATAAGTAAGATTCTTGGCTAGTGGTTTGAGGGTCTCATTAATCATGTTCCAAAATCTGCCAATGATATATCAGAAAGACTTGCCAAGTCTAGGATGATTAGATTGGAGATTTTTAGACAAGTCTATCGAAGGAGTGATGCAGGAGATTTTTAGAAGCTACCAAATAAAGCTACAAGCTATCTAGAAATTTTGTTTCTAAAGAGTTTCTTATTTCAGTGGTTTCCTATTCCAACAGTTTCCTATACCAACATTAAGAAAGTTTTTCTATTTTCTGTTTCAGTATTAGGAAGGTAGCTGTAGTTTCTTATTTTGATGGTTTCCTATTACTATTTTAGGGAAGTTTCTGTATTTTAGTTTTAGCATTAAGAGAGATGTAATATTTATATTTCAACTTTAGAAAATTTCTATTATTCCTTTATAAGAAGTTTTGTAACTTCTATAAAAAGAGGAACAATTTCATAATGGAAGATCAGAGAATTATACAAAAAATCAGTTGTTCAAGGAGAGATTCCTTAGTCTTAGCTCAAAGTGATAAGCCAAGAGCTTGGGGGGTGAGACGCCTTCCCTTGGGCCTTTTTTCTCTTAAGTTTTATGTTCTAAAATTCCTGGGTATCCTAGCTTGAGAATTTCATCATAAAATTCTTAGGCCACATCAAGGAGATGGTTTATGATGGGATTTGATGAGAAACAGAGCAATTTTAGGACATGGAAGGTGGATAGTGATGCCTTCTACAAGTTTTGAGTTTTTTCTATTTTCCTTTTACTATTTTTGTCGAAGTTCAGGGCTGCGTGCTCTTGATGACCCAGTCTTGGACATCAGTCTTCTGGTTTGGTAGGCAAGATTCTTAGCTATAGTTTTGAGGATCTCATCACTCATGTGCAAAGATCTGTCAATCATATATCAGATATGCTTGCCAAATCTAAGGAGATAAGATCAAAGGTTTTTAGATAGACAGTGATGCCTTTTGCTAGTTCTGATTTTTTTTTATTGTTTTTGTTAATTTTGGGACTGAATGCTTAGACGACCAGTCTTGTACCTTTTGCTTCTCTTTCTTATGTGTGCGCGCGCGCACCCACGTGTGTTTGTACGAAGCTCGCAATGTAGAAAGTTTTCAAGAAAAGAATCAGAACAAGAAGGCAAAGAGTGTCCTTTATAATAACCCATGCTATTCTTACTCTAACCACTTCATTCAAATATAAAAAGAATTGAAGAGAAAGTTAGATGACAGGATGAACAGAAAATATATGATAATAAGCAATCAAAGTATTAAAGTTTCCATTGTCATCACCTATCAATGTCATTATGTATTCTAATAGTATCAGAGGCAAACTGAACAGAGAGGACATATCACGGAAATAGGCTCAACCTATGCGAAACTTCATCGACAAAATCTGATACCAGTTGTTCAATAATATTCATGTTTTTGGGTTTCCTACAACATAACAAAGCCCCTTCCCAAATTTTCATTTCAAAACACACTCAAATTTCCCTTATTGCAAAAATTTCTTTCATATATTTTATATAAAATATGGTGGAAAACTTGCCCATTCCAATGATGTGATGTTTCCTGTGAAATCAACATCAGATGCCACCATTTAGCCTAGGAGACCATTTTGAACAGAAAGCAAATAAGGACTCTGGGGTCTTGAATAAGTCAACAATATAGATACTTGCATGTTTGCATAAGGATTAAGATGACACTTAGTTGAGGAATCTTAAACATCAGCATTGCAAAATATATACAGCTAAGCAAGATATGTAGTGACCTGGATGTCCTGGTACACTATTTGTGTACCTGTACGGCTGTACTCTTCTTTATCATATATATAATACTCTTGCTTACTGATAAACTATATATATATATACAGCTAAGAACTGGCGTAACATCCTTCAAATCCACCACATTCGAGAACGATGATGAATTCCAATTTTTTTACTTCAACAAATATTATTGCTAACAGATTAAAAATGATTGAATAGATGATTGAAATTAAATAATTCCATTAAGAAAACTTATATTCAATCACGATCAGTTTTAGCTCAAAAAAATAAAAGAGTCCACAAATAAATAAATTGGTGAATTTTAAGAAAGAAAGAGTAAAAACATTTCTAAATATGCGAACTCATTTTCCAGGTTGAAACAATCAAAACCCACAAACAATTCACCAGCAAGGAGACCAAAACAAAATTCAATCACTCAAAGAAACTTGACACGATCTCTGAAGAAGAAGAAGAAGAAATGACCACTGTGTCATAACGTTTCGCTTGAAAATCGAAATCGCGAAGGAATTGAGAAGACAGAGAGGTAATAACGTACATTGCAGGCGATGATGAAGCGAAGGAGCTTGGTCATGTGGCGACTGTTCTCTTCCTTTCTCTTCTTCGCCCCCTGATTAGCCATTCTTCTTCACAACAACCCAACCCCAACTGCAAGCGAAACCCTTACAACAATACAACAACTAACACGGATACAATTATTGTGAAAATGACCAAATTATCCCCTCAAGGCTTTTGTTTAGGCGTTGAAGAAGTTTGGAACTTTTTTGTCTTCGAATGGGATTTGGTAATCCTCCTAAATATAAAATGCAAGACAATCTATCAACTAGTTTGAGAGGCCATTGAAATCCTATGATCCTATCTAGACTCTTTACGTAGATCTTTCACAAGATTGTACCATGTGTCCCTTGAAGCATTTAAATATAGGTTGACATGGCACACTGATAAGGGCTTGTGAGTTGTGATAATAATGGGCCATATTAGCTGAAGCCTACAATGGAACATCTGCTAGTCCAACGGTGGGTTGGGTATACACATAGCATCATTTACAGACATATACACTCCATTCACTGTTAGACCAGTAGATCTTCCAGCAAGGGGCTCCAGCCAATTTCAAGTCCGATAATAATACCCCATGCCTGTTTTAAAACCAGCACTTATCAAATCAAGATGATGATTGCGCTTGAAAGCTTGCTTCCAGCTGAGACTTTGTAAGTCGTTAGGGTTGCCTCTAGATCACGAGTCCCCTATAAACTATGCTCCCAATTAGATATTTACGTAATGGGTCTATATATATTGCCTACGTACCAAGCCGGCACTGCCCGTAACGAATGTAAGTTATGCTCAATTTCGATCAACGTCCAGGAAAGGCAACCATGCGATCTTAAGAATGCATTAGATGATTGGGCCTTAACGCGGATTTGTTTGGGATAGCTTCTTAATTGAAGGAATTTGCCGAAACAGGCTTCAAATCAAAGACGTTGGCTAAAAGTTATGTTTGGTGACAAAAGTTATATATATAAAGGATGTTGTTGTACATGTTCTTATAAGATTATTTTTGTATATTAAAGAATGTGTAGTAGAAATGAAAAGTTAATTTTATTTTATCATTTTAAAAGTTCTATTTATATTTGAAGGGATGTTAACTTATTCTTGATAATACGGCTTAGATTAGATGCAGTCCTTTCTTGAAGAAGTGCTTTCATTCAAAGCAACTTTAATAAATTTCACCAAATACTACCACATTATAAGGTAGGAAGAATGTAGAGTCTAAGAAGATCTTCCTGACCCTGAGGAAGCAGAGCCAAACCCATACGAGCACACACACATAGGGAGGGAGAGAGAGGAAATGACAAATTGTTAATGCTAAGCTGTGTTTATTATTTGAAATTTTAGCTTATTATTTGAAATAAAAATTTAGCATTCCTATCTGAATGACTATGACTATCATTCCACGGACTTAACATTATCACAACTAAAACCTACATTTGTCATTGACACATCCGCAGAGTTCACATTTTTTCTAACATGCCATGCTTGAGTATTGTTTGCTGAAACTGTTAAGTTGTGTGGAACCTGATCATATTGGACACCTAGCCATAGTCGTTGCGGGTCGAGCTCCATGGTGAACTCGCAAGGGGTCGTAGGGGGGCAGCGCCCCCTTGCTCGTAAGGTCGGGTTTCAAGGACAGAGCCCTCGACATGAAAATCCACAAGAGGGTATTTCGGGCATTTCCATTGTATTAGGATTATATTTCCCTTGTTACTATTTTCTCCTTGTAAACTTCTACCATTCAGAAAAGATAGTAAAATAGAACCAACGACTGTGGACGTAGCACTATTCTGGGGTAAATCACGTAAAATCTCTGTGCTTCTTCTTGTTTGATTATTTCTGTTGTTTTCTTTGTTTCTCACAATCTCTAAGAGTCACGTCGGATTCCTAACAGAAACTTTAAAAGCATTTATATAACCTCTTCCAAAAAGTTATCATGTATTAACCTAAGAAATTTAGTGTAAAGCATATTTTATTAACTGAATCAAGAGTTCAAACTACACCAGACGTCTAAACGTATAGATAACTCAAAAAAGTATATATATATATATGAGAGGGTAATTAAAATGACACATCTTTGCGAATACACGTACAAAAACAATCATTAGATCAAAAACATTGTCACCATTGTTAAAAGCGCCATTGCCACTGAGGGAAGCCCAAGAAGAGATGATGAAGGAACGATCTGAAGGATGAAATTGCAGTCTCCTTGCGACGCGTTTTGTGTTGTCACAGTGGCTAGACCTTGGAAATTACAGCTCATGTCATTGTGGCTTTGCGCTTGGAAGTACATGTTGAATGCGTAGGAAGCGTTGCCTTGAGCATCCAAGCTGTTACATGACGAAGCATATCCAAGTGCAGTGCAATCGGAGCGAGAGCATGCATAATTAATGCTATCTCCAATCTTGCTCAAGTCCTTGGCATCTGGATTGAATACACACCATCTCGGTGGCAGATATTCGACATTCTTAGCCGCCACGAGAAACTTGTTCTGTCCCTGACCTGAAAAATCCATCTGGAACTTGGGCTGCCCATCATATTTAAAGATCCCCCAATGACGCTCGAAGTTCCCAGGTTCAATGCTCTTGGCATCCTCATCAATCAAGCCAAACAGGTAAACTTCTATATATCCTGGTCGCAGTGGAGTCCCTTTATTTGCTGCAAGCCGCTGTAAAAGCCCATTATAAAATCTCAGGGCATAGTTCACTTTAGCATTCTTGTCTCCATCAGTCGGCCAGCCCACCTCCCCTACAATGATGGGCATATTGCCAAAACCGATTCCCTTTAGAGCTGAGACCAAGGTGTCCAAGTTGGCATCAAAGACGTTGGTGTACAGTATCCCATTGTCAGTAATAGGGTTGCTTACTCCATCAAAGAAGGCATAGTCCAGAGGGAAGTCATCGTGACCATAAAGACTTAGAAAAGGGTAAATGTTGACAATGAAGGGAGCAGCGTTCTTGTTCAGAAACTGGGCAATCTGAGTCATGAGTCCACTGATGTCAGTACGGAACCTTCCGGCAGATGGAACAGGGGTGTTATCTGGGGAGTTATATACATCAGCATTCAGAGGCACCGTCGCTTTTATAGCGTCCCCAACACCAGCCTCATTAAGAGCATTCTGGATATTCTGAAGAGCTGGTAATGTGATATTCAAGAATGAGTTGTTATAGGATGAGAGAAAAGGCTCATTACCAACCGCAACATATCTGTCATAAACAAAATAAAGCGTACAACAAAGAATCTCAAGTTAATACTTCACTCAAAAATTCAATGTATCAAGTAAAACCTGATGAGAAAATCAGTATTGAACAGATTTCAAAGCTCCGAACCAGTGTTTTCGTGTTGCAGAAAATAAATCCACATAAATTTGTAAACAACAGGGAAGGCAGTCAATATCTGCCTCCTTTAATGGTTCACTTATATTCTAGACTTCTTAATTCATGTATGCTCAGTTCTAAAGCACCCGATATTAAACCTGGTCTGCCTATTCCAACTATATGAGTTCACTGTTATCTTCATGCAAGTAAGCTACGTGTCCACAAGTAGCTCATTCATGTTCAGTACTCTTCAATTCCTATTTTCAAAATGGTTACATGGAGTTTAATTACTTCAGAAATAACCAAAACATAGGACTGAAATCAACACATGCTATGCAATAGATAGGGATATTCAAATTAGATCTTACCAGTAGAGTTCTATGCAAGCACTCATTGACTAGAAATAAAGTTTTCTGACAGAAATATGACAAAGTTAATCTTTTGCTTCATTTGAGCAATTAAGTATATGTTTTAATTAAATCATTCTTTGTAAGTCAAAAATTTATTATATAAGGGATGTTCAAATTATAACTTACCACTCGAGTTCTATGCAAATACTCATTTCATTAAAACAAAGTTATCTGACTGAAATATGACCAAGTTATTCTTTTTTAATGAGCAATTAAGTACAAACACTGTTTTAAGTCAAGAATGCTTTTGATTTGGGCAAGTTCTTAACCATAAGCAGTATAGGAAGATTTCTTTGTATCAATTTGATGGAAGTTGCTCACAGACATTAGTAAAACTCCGAAAATGTCGCTTTTACCCCAAAAGCCAGCAAAACTCCGAGAACAACATTTTGAACCCCAAAAACATTGGTAGAATTTTGAAAGTCACATTTTCACCATCAAACTTCAACATAATTTCTATCATTTTTGATTGCTAAGTTATTGAACACAAATTTTATTTTTATTTATTTTTTGAATAAGCAACTTATTGCAGGTGGGAATAAGTGCTTCTGAAGAATCACATATTCAAAAGTATTATCCAAAAGCATAAGCAACTTCAAATGATCCTCAACATTGTACACCATAATTACATCTTTAATGATGTCTATAAGCTTTATATCATATTCCTAGAGTTCAGAATAAGAATGGAATTTTTTTTGGTTAAATTATAAGCTTTATATCATATTCTGAGAGTTCAGAATAAGAATGGTTTTTTTTTCCCATTTAACAAAATATCTCTGAAATTTCCTTTCTATCAGTTTTTCATCTATTATGATCTTTCCTAGTACAATTCTTTGCAAGAAACATCATAAAGAAGAAAATTTTACCTATCCCAAGGTGAAAAATACACACCAAATTCAAAACTTTAAAATCATAAAGAGCCCCTCTTCAGAAATAGTCAGGTTTTCTAATTGATGCATTATTCAATTGATTTTAGTAAACAATATTTAGTACTTTATAACCTCACTTCCATATCAAGTGAAGAGCCATAGGGTTGTTGCTCAATCAAAGTCTTAAAGAAAAATAAAGTTTCCAACTACTCATATGAGAGTTTGACCAAAACGAAGAACAAAGCTGTTAAGTATTGAAATGTGGTAAGGGCTTCTATCCAACTACTTACAGAGAACATGTAGGAAAACAAAGTCTGATCCACCTGAAGACTTTTTCACAAGATAAAGCAACTAACCATGTAAAACTAAATAAATTTATTATGAACCCTAAGCTGTTTGTCAAAGGTGTGGGCAACACATATACAAAAATTTCACATTGTCATCATTGTATTTTCAGAATAACGCGTTAGTCGATTGTGTAGAATTCGACGGTACAAATATCTTGCATTTGAAGTGGCAAGAGAACAAAAAGAAGAAAAACAAAGCAAGATAAGCAGAAATTCCAAAAGTATATCCAAAGTCCCATGATCCATCCCTTCGACAAAGACAATAGAGAACCCAAGAATATGATTCCTCAAGTGAAGCCAAAGCTACAGGAACATCTCAAATTCCTTCAAAATTAGACTCAAAATGAGGAAGTAATAAAGGGGAAGAGAGAAGAATTCTTACTTGATGTTCACTCCACCATTAAAATTGTAGCGGGTAACATTCCTTTTGACCCACTGCTTCGCTTTATCGTAGTCGTTCATCATCTCGAGCATATTATTTGGGATGCCAACCATCACTTCGATATTACTTCCAGATAAAGCACTCATGGTAAACTGATCTGTATCGAACAACTTTACTTTCTGAATCCCATTGTCCTTCAACATCTGGACTACAATATCAGGCGGCAGCGGATGACTCGCCATGGTTCCCCAGTTCACTCCAAGAGCATCAACGCAAACGGACCCCAGAAACACAGCAAACAAAACCCATAACAGAAACCAAAGCTTCGCCATTTTCTGATTGAGGATGAGCAGGGAATTAACTCAAAGCGTAAATTAGCACAAGTGGTGGTGGACAAACTAGGTTTTTCTATGATGGGTAACTCGCACTTTACTAGACAAGAGTGAGATTCAAGTAAAAGCTGCAATCTCGAGAAACAGAACCAGATCGATAAGATGAAATTTAAAAAAAAAATTTGCTTAATAGCCCCTCTTGTTCTCAGATAAATATTGAGATGTGGAGAAGACAATGATGCACAAAGGTGGAGCAAAAAGCTGAGAAATTTAAAAGAAGACGAATGAGAATATTAGTGGAAAGAGGAGAGAATCTGATAATAGAGACAGAAAGAACTACAAAAATTGCATTGCAAAAGTAAAAAGAATAACAGATCGATAAGATAAAATTTTTAAAACAAAATTGCTTAATAGCCCCTCTTGTTCTCAGAGAAATATTGAGACGTGGAGAAGACGATGGATGCACAAAGGTGGAGCAAAAAGCTGAGAAATTTAAACGAAGACGAATAAGAATATTAGAGGAAAGAGAAGAGAATTACTTTCCGACAAAAAGAGAAACAGAAAAGACTACTAAATTGCATTGCAAAAGTAAAAAGAATAACAGATTCACTGAAGATGGATTCTCCGATTGAGGGAAGCAATACAAGCGAAGCTTTTGGAGGATAAGCTAAACTGTGATTTACTAAAGAAATTCTTTCCCTTTTTCCTTGCAAACCCTCCACCAAAATGGGTTCAAAAAGAGGTTTCAGCAGATAGGCTCTCAGAAAATCTAAAAAAGTGAGCTAATTTAACTTTATGAGACCTGCAAAAGGATGACGAAAAGAGGACAGCCAGAGATCTAAACCAAGACGAACCCCTGCTACAGCTTAGACTAAAACCGGATTCTTTCAAGACTTGTGATTCTAAAGACAAACTCAGGCTTTAAATTAACGAATAGAGAAGAAAAATAACAAACCAAAACCTGAAAATTAAGAAGAAATATACCGGACAACCGCAGTTCAGAACAAAACCACCACTTTAAACTGGCGTGAAAACAAGATTTCCGAGGTGGGTTTGCCGAGACGGAGAGATTTTAACGGCTTTATTATGAGACGATTTCACCCGGTGGAATGGTATGGTAGATATTAAAAGACAGAGGAAAGGCGGTTTGTCTTTGCTTTTCGAATTTCTTTTCTTTCAAATATCTCTTCTGTATTCCTTTTCCCATATTTTTTTTTCTTTTTTTTAATTATTATTATTTTTTTGGTGTGTGTTGAGAAAATATTTTTTGATATATTTTTTTGATCATGAAATTTTTCTTGATATATGAAATAGAAATAGAATCAAAGAGAAATTAAGGCAAATTTTAGGAAAAAAACGACGTCTCAGCTTTCAAATCCTAATCAGAATGACGTTATTTACTGACGTGGCGCAACATAGAGGATAACATCTGCTGTGTGCATTGCATTGGTGCCTGAATCTTTCGGTGTTTTTTCGTTTTTGTGTTTTCTGCCGAAACCTTTAATGGTCGGTCACCGACAAGGTAGCCGTTGGAGGAAATTTTTTGGAGGGCAAATTACACTTATCTCCCTTGAGGTATGACATAATTACACTTACCTCACTTGGAGTTTCTGATATAACACTGTCATCCCTTGATGTTTATGTGTGGGTCACACTAAAACCCCTCACTACATTTTTCGTATTAAAAAATAAATAACTTTTGAATGTATGACTAAAAATTAATTTTAAAAAATAAATAACTTGTAAATGTATGACTAAAAATTAATTTAGAATATGGAATTTTAGTTATACATTCAAAAGTTATTTATTTTTTAATACGGAAAATGTAGTAAGGGGTGTTAGTGTGACCCACACATAAACGTCAAGGGGTGACAGTGTTATATCAAAAACCCCAAGAGAGGTAAGTGTAATTATGTCATACCTCAAGGGAGGTAAGTGTAATTTACCTTTTTTTGGAATCTTAATTTGCATAATACTTTTTAAAAATAATTCAAATTCATACTTATTTTCTACATATTAATAGACCCCTTTTTTTTTTTTGGTAAGGTGCCGACATGCCTTAAGTTGCATAAATTACAAATCCATTTATGTAGTTTACAAGTTAGTAAATGTCTCTTAACGATGTTTATAAGTTAGAAATCTTCTAAACAATTTCGGTGGTTTACAAGTTAATAAATAGATTATTACAAGTCATTTAAGGAGACTTACAAGTAATTTATAAAATATATATATATATATATATATAACTAGTTTTCAAAAATTCTGAAAAATATCAAAAATTAAGAATTGGTGCTTCAATTGAATTATAACTAAAATTTAGGTTTTGAAGACGGTTAAATGGGCCCGTGCAGTTGGGTTGGAGATCTAACTGGAGGAATGAAATTTTGTGTCATCATATCGTGGCAAAATTATTTTTCCAAATGACATGAACTACGTGGAATGAGTAAAGGAATTTGAGACCATGGAATAATTACTCGAAATTTTTTTTTTGTCGTTCAAGGAAATGTCTGTAAAAGCGGAGTGGGCATCGTCTACAGCAGGGGCTGTAGACAGCCCCTCACATGTATGGTGTGGGGCCCCCCAAATGAATGGTGGGGCCCACACCGAATGTGAGGGGCTGTTTACAGCCCCCGCTGTAGAGGATGTGCGCTCGTAAAAGCGAGCATCGCACCCTCTACGAAGATAAGGACAGCAGCTAAAGCCAAATTCGGAGGCCACCGCGACATTCCTCTTCGTGGGGTGGGGCCTACCATTAAGCATACGCTGCGATAGTAAGTCAAATTCGGCGACCATTAGGGTTATCCTAAACTAGCAACACCCCGTATGTCGGTAAAAGTTATATATGATTTGATTGTAGCATGTTTAATCATAGATATTGCATGTTTAACTATACTTATCAAGATTAATCACGGTATAAGAAATTTTGATAAGAAAAAAATGATAAAACAAATAAGCATAGAATCGAATGCATTTAGTCTAGAGCCGATCGGTGGATCTAGAGTGACACGCATGGCTAGGAAAGCCTAGAATGGAATATGGATGCGTGGGCCCTTACTGACATGGGCATCCATCCGTGCGTTTTAGTTTTACGCTGGATCCACTGAGTGGCTCCAAACGAAATGCTCTCCATAGAATCACTAAGAATGGGGATGGCATAGAAGCATATATTTAGTGTAGATATGTAGTCATCTAATGTAAGTTACGTTAATAGTATAAGAATTGTTTCAAGGATCCACTAATCATAAATTGTGCTGAAGTCGTTAAAGATCCATTAGGATCATCACAAACTATACCATAGAAAGAAACAACATTTAGATGATGAAAGGAAAGCTTCTCTCTAGAGATTTGAAATTTGTCACAGATAACATATAAAGAATCAGTTGTAGAATCATATTACAAGAGAAAAGGTCTGTAGTGAATGTATGAATGATTAGAACCCATATTAAAAAAATCGATAGTAGTTGAATCCAAGGAATATGAATGTATGAATGATTAGAACTCATATTACAAGAGAAAAGGTCTGTAGTGAAGAGTGAAAGAAAAAAAGTTGGTTTGTGAATCTAAAGAGGTAAAAATGTGTTTCTAATTTTCATTATTGTAGATTGCCAAGTTTTTTGCATTCAATTGTAGAATCATCAAACAAAAGTTGGAAAACTATGCTATGTAGGCAAATCTAATAAATAAAGTTAAAACCGAACAAAAACTTGTTGAAGTAACTTTTTATAATTTCTTTTATAAAGTACTCATTGTATGAATTGATCTTAATAAAGTCATTATCATTATGGTTTCCACCCAATCCAATATTATTCTCATGATGAATTATCATTCATTTAATAAATTAACATCCGGTCTCCAACATTAATTCGTAGTTTCCATTATAATAACAGTATAATTAAATTTTAGAACTACCTTACTAATGATTTAAACGATTATCACCAATCAAATTGAAGTGCTCAATCTAACCCCAGCTGTTTACGGGAGGATTAAAAATCCCAAACAATTATTTAAACAGATTTTGAATTGTTGAACCCTATTAGACAAGACAAGAGTCATGGGGTTTTCTGTTTAAATATCTTATCTAGCTTGATGAATCTTATTCATTATACACTTCAATCAAAAGTCAATATTTTATTTTTCAGACACTTTCAAAGATTACTGGTTCACAGAAGTGCCCCTTTTCCCCTAAACAAGGTGAAGTCTATGTGCAGTCTATATAGATAAAATTTCGTATATGAGAAACCTAAAGTAAAAAGAAAGAACTAAAAATCCGTAGAGTATCCTGTGCCGTCAATCTACTTGGAGTTGGACCTCCTTATTAATGAAATATGTTAGAAATGGCTTTTCAAAATCCCAATCCCTAGTGTTGGGATCAAATTTTCTGGTTATCAATTGCTGTGGAAACACTGTAATATCAGCAGATTTCATTGTCAGCAAAGGATTGGGGGTAATGGCATGAGTCACTATGTTTTTCCAATAACAATTCTACTGGCTGAGTAGAAGATAGATTATAATTTTCTTGGACGTCATAACCACCAAGGAAAATATTAAGTTACAAGGCATCTGGTTAGGCTTGCTTAACTAGGGAAGGTGTAAAATGGGATAGAACATATTGAACTCAAGAGTTCAACTATCAAATGATAATTCTAAGCTATTGCAAAAAATTTAGAAAAGGACCTATTGCAATCAAAGTCAAACAATAGAAAGAGGCTTAATTATTACACAGCATAACGCCAAACAATTTAAGATTCTCTTTCTACCACTATAAGTAAAGTCATTTGGTTAATCAATGGAGAAAATGAAACACATCACACGCAGGTACTAACAGCAATATCATTGCAGATTCTAAAGCGGAGAGTTTGGTCTTGCTCCTTCAATCTGTGCTCTTTTGATTCTGAAAACTCAAGATGCATGCAGGGTTATTACATGTATTCTCTAGTTCTTTATCCAACGCTTGCATGTACTCTTTAATTCTATATCTAATAGTTTGTCAGCCAATCAAATTGAAAATGTCACTGCCAAGTGCCAGGTCTTTGTCTGAGTTAGCTCACAAGAGAAACATTAGCAGAATCATCTGCAAGATACCGAACAATAAGCAGCTCTTGTGACAGATTGGCCAGGATAAAACAAACACATCCTATATTCATAAGGTTGAAAACAAACCATAAGTGATCTAAGACGGTTTGAATTGAAGAAGACAGAGAAAGTCAGTCATAAACGCGACTGGTTTTGGAAGTTAGCATTAAGCAGAAGTAAGTCTCTCAATTTAAAGCATTTTAGCCGCTATTTACAAAGTCTTATTTTAGATGAATTAACGATTAAGGGCCGGACAGAGTTGCCAGTTGTGGTTGGACTCCGTCTCATGTAGGTAGGAAACCTCTCAAGTTCTTTCTCTTTTTCTTCTTACTTTTTGAAGGCCTTGTGACATTTGTATGAGCTGCAAATCGTTTGTTATGTTTGTATCGTGCCGTGGAGACTCTTAGGTTATATTTCTCAATTCTGTCAGTTGTGCTCATCCTTTTCTGAAATTTCCTTTTCCCATTCTTTCGGGGAGGGCAACGAGGTCGCTGTCCGGTTAGCCAATTTCGCCCTAGATTGATGTTCG